>OY743175.1:1805000-4305000 GCA_963555705.1 Ligustrum vulgare | reverse complement strand
ATTTATAACATTTGTTTACTTTCTGTTAACAATGTCCTGACTTTTAGGACTATAGCATAGGTTTGATTTAGTCTTTAACAAATTCACCACGATGGTAGGTCAGGCAATCTTGGTGGTTATGATTCATGCTTTATAAGGTTGATAGCCTCAAGTTTCTGATTGAATAAGACGATAGCTTTGAGCTCTTATATTGTGTGATTTGTGAGATTAGTGTTTCTGGTTTTAAAAAATTGGTATTAGAGCCGGAAAGATTGTCTGGTGGATGTACGATCCTGTAATTTCTCACAAGATGGTAGATTCATGGTAACGTAATGTGTTGTTGGCTATGATGGATTATCTTGATGAATGGTGAACTCTATGGGTATGAAGAGATGTGATGGAACTTCTCTCAAGGGAGGGCCGGATGTACCTCATGGGGATTGTTTAAGGGAGTGATTTTTGTTTATACAAACAAATCCCACATAGGTTGTGATTGAGAGAATAAATCACCATATAACCCAACTAGATTACTCCACCCATTACCGATTGGTTTTAGGTTGGAACCTCACTTGGGCTTGGGGGTTTAGGCTAGGGACCGGGCAAATTGTTCTCCATCATCCCAACAAGGGAATGAAGACAATAGGAGTGAAGTTACTGTACAAAACAAAATTGAACGAGAAAGGGGAGGTTAACAAGTTTAAAGCCAGGCTTGTAGCCAAAGGCTACATTCATCATTTCGAAATTGATTATACCGAAGTATTTTCTCTTGTTGCTCGTTTGGACACCATTCTGATGGTTTTAGCTCTTGCAGCTCATAAGGTATGGAATATGTACCAGCTCGACGTAAAAGAGTATTCTTTTTACGTGATGAACTAAAAGAGGCAGTATACATTGATCAACCAAAAGGCTATGAAGTAAAAGGAGCTGAAGACAAAGTATATAGGCTAAATAAAGCACTTTACGGACTCAAACAAGCTCCTCGAGCTTGGTTAATCAAGATAGAATCTTACTTTTGTTGAAGAGGGATTTGAACGTTGTCCTTATGAGCAGGCCTTGTTTGTAAATTCGAAAGGAGGAGGGAAGTTCCTGGTTGTGAGCTTGTACGTATATGATCTTATGTTAACAGAGAATGACGAGGTCATGTTTGGAAGATTCAAAGAGTCTATGAAACAGCAGTTTGACATGTCAATTCTTGCTAAAATGAGATACTTCCTCGATGTGGAAGTGGAGCAAAGTTCAGAGGGAATCTTCA
This sequence comes from Ligustrum vulgare, assembly GCA_963555705.1. Lineage (NCBI taxonomy): Eukaryota > Viridiplantae > Streptophyta > Magnoliopsida > Lamiales > Oleaceae > Ligustrum > Ligustrum vulgare. The sequence goes on along the minus strand of OY743175.1, from coordinate 4,303,769 downwards.
TAAGTCAGAAGTACGCTAAGGAAGTTCTAGAGAAGTTTGGCCTGGAGCAGTGCAATTCAGTGAAGAATTCGATTGTGCCTAGGTTCAAGCTCATAAAAGATGAAGAAGGCACCTGTGTTGATGCTACAGCTTACAAGCAAATGGTGGGAAGTCTAATATATTTAACTGCCACCAGGACAGACTTAATGTATGTGGTAAGTTTAATTAGTCAATTTATGGAAAGACCTACTTTCACGCATCAACAAGTAGTGAAGAGAGTTTTTAGATACTTGAAAGGCACCATGGAGCTGGGGATTCTTTATATAAGAGGTGGAGAAGGAAGTTTGCTGGCCTACTCAAATAGTGATTATGCCGGAGACCTTGAGGATCGAAAAATCTCATCAGGTTATGTATTTCTGCTAAGTTCGGGAGCAGTGGCTTGGTCCTCAAAGAAGCAACCAGTGGTCACTCTTTCTACCACAGAAGCCGAGTTCATTGCTGCAGCCTCCTGTGCTTGTCAAAGTGTATAGATGCAAATAATTCTTGAAAGGCTTGGACACAAACAAAGTGAGTGCACTACTATACATTGTGATAACAACTCAGCCATTAAATTCTCAAAGAACCCAGTCTTGCACGGTAGGAGTAAACACATAGATATTCGATTCCACTTTCTTCGTGATTTATCTAAGGATGGAATTATTTAGTTAGTGCATTGCGGTACAAAGGATCAAGTTGCTGATATAATGACTAAGCCATTAAAGTTGGAAGTGTTCTTGAAATGAGAGAGTTGCTTGGTATGCGTGTGACACCTGGAAGAAAATTGACTGCAAGTTGCAGTGCAGTTTAAGGGAGGATTTTTTAGGACTTAAAGTTTCTTGGTTATTAAGTCATTTAGATTTACGACATTTGTGTGCTTTCTGTTAATAATGTCCTAACATTTATGACTAATTTATAGGTTTGATTTTGTCTTTAACAAATTCACCACGATGGTAGGTCATGCAATCGTAGTTGTTATGATTCTTGCTTTTTAAGGTTATAGCCTCAAGTTTCTAATTGAATAAGACAGTAGCATTGAGCTCTCATATTGTGTGATTTGTGAGATTAGTGTTCCTGGTTTCCAACACGAAATCACTTTTGCATCTTCATTTACATTCAGATAGATCTAAATTAAATGTAAAACTTTGCTCTAATGGACAGATGCAAATTATACGATTTAAATTCAATTTTTGCATAATTTTTTTAGCTTGTAAGTTTTTGTTAATCTAATTTTTTTATTTATGCATGTATATAAATATTACTAACAAATCGACCTAAAAAATTCAAAATTTGGTAAAGAAAATAAAATTATTAAAAAACTAAAAATGTGCAAATTAATATTAAAAAAAAATCAAAGTGTAATGTAAATTAATATAATAGATTTAAATTTTATATCTCACAGCAAGATGTTATGAATTAATAACTATTTTTGGTTAAATTTATTTCATGTGAAGATGTAAAAGAAGATGTAAATTTACATTTTTGATCAGAATTCTAAATTGCATCTATTTTGGATCCTTCTATTGGAGATCATTCCAACTAATCTAAAGTCTAAAATACTAAATAATTTTATCCTAGAAAACCATTGGAGACGCTGTTGTGAAATATTGAGGAGGATGCAGTGGACTAGCGTTGTTGTGTTTTATCTAATGCCCTTGTTTGGCTTGGCTACAAATCAGAAAATATGGCCTAAAAGAGTTACAATTGCACTAGTTGACACCCCTATATTACACTTTTCCTTGGAATATCAAATCTAACCCTCAATAAGTCTACCCAAAGACTATAATACCCTCATCATTAAATAAGTAAAACTACTACTTGTCTCAATAAAATTATGCATCAAATTGAAAATTCAAACCAGAGCAAAAGCATGAATGTAATGGAATGTTGTATCAATAATTTGTTTGGCCAAAACATTATCAAATGCAAAAGGACCCATATAATTTTGCTAATCATAACATTATTTTTGTTGAAATAATGCGTCAGCAACTATAATAATCCCCATAGGTGACATCATACTTGTCATTGTTTCATTATTAGCATGAAAATCCATTTGATTGTATTTTTCTTTATTTTATTTTCTTTTCTTATTTTAATTATTCAAATCATGGCATATGAAATGTTACATAAGACAAATTATGGATATCATGACTTATATTCTTGACTTCATGTTGGGTTTTTTTGTCCCAATAAAACCTCGGGAACGATGATGATAAATCTCATCGGATTAATTATGATTTGCAGGTCTTTTGATCCATTATCGAAGAGTATAATATTGTCAATCTCCAAAAGTGATGTAACCCATTTACAAGATGCACTAAGGGATTTACTACCCATCATGAGGTTTTAATTGAGTCTCGGCCATGTTGCTCAATGGGTAGGCTTCGGAGACAACCCAATTTAATTAGGGCTTCCTACTTAACCTAATTAATTATTACACCTATTAAAACCTCACTCTCACCCTCATTAGAACACACGACTCTTCTCTTCTTGGTGAAGTAGCTGACACTCTCCTTTTCCTCTCTTCGTGACTGGACTGCGTCCTCTTCTTTGTGAACCACCAACCAATGATGTTGTGACCCTTGCATTGGTCTTGCTATGACCGTGCACTTCCCTATTTTGTTGTGTCGCCTCTTGTATCATGTGTCCTACCTCGGTTATGTCCTCCTTCGTGGCCCATGACCATAAACCTCTTGTGCCTCGTGACTGTTATCCTTCTTGTGTGGCTCCTCTTGTTGTCGTGTGTTTCACTTCCCTGTTTGGCTATTGTGTTGTCCCTGTTTGGTCTTGTCGTGCCGTCCTTGTTCGGTCCTTTGGTTGGGTGAAGGAAGCGTTGGTATGGGTGTGTTTCGGATGTTGAAGGAGTGTTCTTCAACCTAGATTGTTGTATTACCTTTGTGGAGTATTTGGCATAAATTCGAGCCCTCGTTCTCACCTTTTTCAACCATCTGTTTGTTGCTTGAGGGAGTTTAGATTTACTTGTTCTAATTATTATTGTATTGATTCAATTACTTCCCCTATCTACATTATTCGTTGTTAAACTCGTGTGTGTGTGTGTGTGTGTGTTTGTTTTTGGGAGTTCTTAGAGCATCTCTAATAGACTCTTTATATTTAAAAAGTATATTCTACATAATATAGAGTATCTTTAAATTTAAATAGCAAAGTTTTTTACAAGCTCCAACAAACTCTTTATTTTTAGTTCTTAATTTTACTTTTTCATAAAAATATTTATTGTCTTTCTTTAATTTTAGTTAATATATATTTTTTTAAAAGTCAATGACCAATGATATCAAATATGTAATAATGAAACTATCGTAGGAACATTGAAAATTGAAATTTTGTGAATGCATTTAATAATAGAGAGTGAGTTTGTGTCTCTAAATTTGGAGAGTCAAATCCACTCTTTAAATTAAAATGTTAAAGTAAAGAGTCTATTGGAGTGAAATTTTAAGGATTGACTCTCCAAATAAATAACATCTCAAGTTTAGAGAGCTTATTGAAGATGTTCTATGAGGTTAAATTATCACACTTCTGATGATATACTTGTCAGCCAACAATTTGGTCCGTCTACAATCAAAACCTCAACAGATAATCTACAATCAAAACCTCAACAGATAATCAATGGAACGTTGCGTATTATTTGAACATGATAATAAGCCTTTGTTTGATGCATATTATTTGAAGAAAAAGTTGTTTTGAATAATGATTGATGTGATATTATGTGGTTGAAAATGAAAGAAAATCTTTGATTTATGTAAAATATTTTATTGTTAAAATGTGGTTAATATTGAGTATATTAGAAAAATGAATTATTTTAAAGATAATTTAATATTTTAACTTACTTTTCTTTCATTGTTTGATAAAAGTTTATGTTCATAAATAAATAATGTGATATTTTTTAAATAAAATATGTGATAGAAAAGTAATTTGAGAAAAATTTTATGGTTAAAATGTGATTTAAGTTGTCAAATCGAATATCAAACATGATACTAAAGTTTGTTTGGTGTAGAAATGACAATGAGTTGAGTTTGAGACAGGTCGGAATTTCCTCGAGCATCTCGTGGGCCTCGAGAAGGGTCAACCTTTTTGCCCGCTTAATCCACGTTTATATTTTTTAATTATTTAATAAGATAAAAAATTAAAAATAAATAATAATAATTTTGACGGATTCACGTAATAAGTTTAGGAAGCAGGGCGAAGGACTCGTCCCTTACCCATCACGCGAACCTGATTGTTTGACAGGATGTCCCAAATGGGATCGAGTCTCCACGTGTCTCGAATATGTCGGATATTTTTTTTGCCATCCTTAGTTTGAATATAGCCCCGGTTTGATTTTAATTATTTCAAAATCATAATTTTCTCTATTCTTTTCAACCACATTTATCAATAAAATAATATTATGCAAAAACTCATAAAAAAAAATTCTCTTCTTTTTAACAACACATTCTTTTAAAAATCACCATTCAAAACCACAAATTCTTTATAAACATCAAACGCACTGATAGTTAATGCGTGATGAAGTTTATAGTTGAGCAAAAAATATATTAACTTTCAATCTAAAAATGGCTGATTTACCACTTCTCACACAGTTTTTTTGGCATTGTTCAAATTGATTTAATGACAGAATTCATAATGAAAATTACTCTTAAATCTTATTAAGCAAGCAACATATACACTTTATTTGAACACTTGATCTATTAAGGAGATTACTGCGTACTATGAAGAAAACTACTAGCTTCCAAGCATTAAGGTCTAGCTTATTGAGTAGTATAACCGTCCGTTGATCTCTTTCTTTATATCATCAGGTCCATCAGTACCTACCTTCCTACCTTCCTACATTTTTCCTTACTCGAAAAGAGTTATATCTTCTTGCAACCATCTACTCATTCCGTCTTTGCAAATCTTCCACGGATTCTTGGCTGGCTGTCGGCCAGAGCCTTCCTGCAAGCATACTGAAACGAAAAACGCCATTAGCATAGTCCAAATAATTTGATTTGAAGCACGAGCACTGAGCATGTTTGGCAGTGCTTAAAAGTAACTTGAAATCTTGATACGGTAACAAACAAAATATTATGCAGAAAAAGCATTTAAAACTCCAGAAATGATATGGTGCACAACAACCCAACATACACGACTCTCACATGGGAGTTGGTCCCACCGCACGTGCAATCCACTCTCCCCTCAGTCGTGCACTAGATCATTTTCATTAAAACTCACCTTGATTTTTCTTCCAAAAGTCCTCTTTGACTTCTTACTCCTGTATCTCGAGAGCTTTTCCTTGCGATCTTCAGAGGTGCAACTGCCAATAATTTTCGGTTGCCCCACGAGGCTTATATTGCCATTGCCAATAGTCTGTCATGAAAACTCATATCAACAAAATTTCTCTAGATTTTAGCCCTTCACAAAGATTAGCAGAAGATCTTGTCCAGATGATATATGATAAATCTATAAGAAGCGCGACCATGATCATATTTACTGGAATTTAGTAGTCTCGGGGTGTTTAAAAAACGAGTCAAGAAAACAATATTGAGAAGATGAAAGCATAGAGTAATCACCTCCATGTCTCCTTCGCTGAATGCTCTTCGCATTCTATAAACAGCCCCAAAGCGAAAATCAACAAAATTTGGTCTAATTGGAGACTTGTGCATGTGTTCCATCGAATTTAGACAGCAAGAACTAACACTTTTCTGGAATTGACTCTCAGAAATCAGTTCTTCATCCTCCTTTAAAAAAGGGATTTTGAAATCCAGGACTTCAGAAAGTGGCATTTCGTACGCTTCCTTTTCCAGAAGATCCTTCTTGCATTCATAAAAAACCTCACTAAGGAGTTGCCCATTCTTGATTGACGTTTCAATATCCGATACCGACGTTGCTTGTAGGGAGATGACATCTTCTCCGCACGAAATTGTTGAGATGGCAGCTGACATTGGATCGAGGACCATCATCAGTTCTTCGATTACTGGTTCAGGGGCCTTGAAGAGATCCCCTTCTCCCCCAAGGTTGTAATCGGATATAGTGAAATGTCTGAATGAGGAACAAGAGGTAAGCCACTTTCCTTGGAAGATAAAATGTGGACAAGAGCACGACGTCAAAAATGTCCTCATACTGAAACATATTCAATTTTTAAATTAATTCGTAAGCTCAAACAGTAGATCACCAGAAATTGGTACCCATGTTCAAAGAATTTATGTGATGGTAGGTTAATTCAACGTTCCCTCGTGCAAATTCTACATATTTGGCTTTTAAGCCCATGGTTAAAAACAAGTTTTTAAATAAAACAATTACCCAAACTACTTTTTAACTACTCATTTTCTCCCTCCACTTTTTAACCACATATTTTATTACGAAAACATAAAAAAATCATGTTTTCAAACACAAAACTTCTAACAAATAGAGAACTAGGCAGCTTTCAGGCCAGACAAGAAGTTAATGAACATCTCTGTTTGGTAATAATGTAGTGATTTATATGCTGATTTATTTATGATTTTGAAGTAAAATATGTTATTGAAAAGTAGAGAAAAGTGATTTGAGAAATTGTGCGGTTTATAAACCGTTTACCAAACGGAGGAATTTATCTTCAATGATTGACACATTCAAAGTATCTAAAGTTGTCATCTTCTAAACCAGGCCAAATTTTCACATAGAAAAGATTCGCACATACATAAAATTCCATGGATAATAAGCAATTGTTATAAACTGCCAGCCTGCCAGTAACCCACAAACTCAATCGTCGAGCAAACGAAAAAGCCAAAGAGATCAAGACAGATTTCCTTTAAGGGAAAATATGATTTTTCAATTGAAAATCCCACAAAGACCTATAGAAAAACAATCCTAAAGAGGTGGCTAAGCTTTTGCTTTTCTCCCACTTTCCATCCTAATATAAGTCCACTTAAAAGTGAACCTCAACAACAACTTGACATCACAAAGAACAATTACAAGAAACTAGGTTTTGTCCTCGATAAATTTGGGGTCGCCTACGGGAATCATTTTTCGTAATTTCTTTTGGATCAACAACTTGGCATTTTAATTAAAAAAAAAATGCAAAAGCAAAAGAATATCTTGCAATCAAGAATATAAGTAGGTGGAAAGTGGTAGATATGTCTTTTATGTGGAAAATGATGTAGTAGAAGAAATGGAAAATAAGTAAAGAACATGGAAAAATTATTACGATATTAGATTTTCCAATCATTTTTCTTCCATAAATAGATCCCAAAACCAGAAGAAAATTCCAGAACTTCTATACATAGGCCATAGCCATGGACAAATGGAATATTCAAATAAAGAATTCAAATACCATTTTTCTTCAACACTGAGGTCAATCTACTAAGCAGCTAGATGAGAATTCTCTTATCATGTAAACAGTAGTTTCCCAGAAAATGTTCCCAAAAAAAATAAAATAAAATAAAAAAGACCAAAATAACTAGAGAAGAATTTTTCGAAACTTATGTTTAAAGTTAGATGAAACCCACAATCAGACACCTATCAGCAACCAATAATTCCATCAAAAATACAAAAAATAGATTTATGAAAAGAACCCAAAATGCTGATAGAAAAAAAAAAAAAGGAAAAGAATACTACCAATGAACCATTGGGTTTCTGGGCGGAACAGAAATCATCGAACTGCTGAATTTCTTGAGGAAGATAAGGGAACATTTGCCCAGTTTCTGCATACATTTTTTCTTCTCTTTCTTGTATCTTTCTCAAGAAGACAAAAGAGAGACACACGTACTATGTACCATATGTCTGCGTGTATATAGTATATACACACTGAAAGAGAAGAGTTCTAGAAAAGCCCTCACTGGCACATCACCAAGCCGTAAAAGGGAAGCAGAAGGTTTTTAGCCTATTTTATATGGGGAATTTATTACTTTAGCAACATGAAACATACAATTTTTAAGAATGATCATTTTTTGTAATTTGTTCATATTATCCTTAATGAAGTTAGTTATTTACTTTGCAAGATATGTCCCTAAATTTAATTCAATACTTCTTGTTATATCCATATTTTTTAATCTATTAAGTTCTTCCAAAAATATTCTATATTGTGATAATTTCTCAAAAGATTTAGGTTGGTCTTTTTTAGTTATATATCCTAATGTTATTCCTTCTGAAACTTATTCTTCTATATTCTCGTATTCGTCTATAATTTTATGAACTGTATTTATATTCTTTGCTATTTCAACAGAATTAAATTCTATTTTATTTAGGATAGCATAATCAATATCTTCGTATATTTCTTTTAGTTTAGATTGTCCAACAAAGTGTATATTTTTAGATTTTTCAACGATAGTTAATAAAAATGAAATTTCTTTATTATTTAAATATAGTTTATGATCACAGTTATTAGATGTTGATGTTTGTGAAGTATTCATAGATTATTGGGTTGGTAAATTATTATACAGAATTTTTCTGGTATAAATCCATTCTTTGATCTAGTAAAATACAATAATCTGCAATATATTGTTCATATTTTTCTAAAAGTTTATTATATTCTTCAGAAGATATGTTTTCATTTTCCATTTGTTATTTAATATCTTCCATTTTATCTTTCAATTTTTCTAAAAGGTTATCAAGTCCTTTGATTGTATATCCTGGCATTTATGTTTGGAATGTATTTGTCGTAATTTTATTTTCTAATTCCATTTTGAGCTGTAATATATTAGAATAATTTATAATGTATTGATCATGATTTTCTAAAAGTATATAATATTGTTCAGATGATTCATCTATATCTATTAATTGAGATATAATGTTATCTATTTTTTTCATTATCCTATCTAACAAATTGGCTAATCTTTCAATTGTATATCCAGGCATTATAAACACAAAGATAAATAATTTATAAAGTTTCAAGTAATTTTTCGAACTCTATCAGTGTCTGAGAGTTGATAATATCTATGTCAGCCATAATATCTATATTTGGTTCAAATGGTATATTATATTTCGAAATACTTTTCTTTCTTTTTTCTAATTTATCAATTATATCTTGAATATCATGTGTTATTATAGATCTTACAGTACATCTAGCAAAGTTTTCTATTAAATTTTCTTTAAAACTTTTTAATATCTTTTGTGATGCATAGAGTTGCTCTTGGTACCCTATTTTATCAATTTCATTTTCATATTCTATACCTTTTTTTACTTTTGATATTCTTTTTAACTTTATATGGACCTCTCTTAGATCTAGGTTTTTTCATATAATTGCTTTCATTCATATAATTGCTTTCATTCATGATATTAAGATTTTCAAAAACTTGTAAAGAAAGATTTATCTCTTCTATCATTGTCATAATCTATTACAGGATCATAATCATTATCACTACTAAACACATATCCTAAATATAATTCATTATTTATTTCAGTATTATCACTATCAAGCCAAAAATAAATAATCGATTTTGTAATTTCTAATCCTAATATTCTTTTTAATGTTGGAAAGATAGTTAACAAACAGACATGTAGACATGATATAACTTTTTTATTTCATTATTTGGTCTAATAAACTGTTTATGCATGAATAAATGTTCAATTATGATATGATATTCATCATTATAAGGACTGTTTTGATAATTAAATTTAACAATTCTGAATTCTGTCATGTTAAAAGCTCTTCTTCCTCCTAATTCCGTAAAGATAGATATATTAAGAATACTAACCTCTTTTCCTATTCTCAATACCTTTGTATTTTTCTTCTATTGTTAGTGACCTTCAGGCTTATAGGTTTCTGCTACACACCCTCCAGTGGCTTCCTGCCTTCACGAGTTATTAGCTAAACCTGGATGCCTTCACTGTATAACTCTTCATATGGAAAATATTTTAGGACAGAGTGTAGGGAGTTTTCTTAATAATATATCTTCTTTTTGGAAATAGGATTTAGAAGACAATAATTTAGAAACTCATCATAATATGATAAGTAAATTGGAATTTTATTGATAATATGAAGATTGACAAAGGATTGGTATGAGAATTTTTCAAAGACAGAAGATTTTTGGCTTTCTCACAAACCGAGTGCTCAAGAGTGTTCTGTCTTTCAACTAGCCGGAGGCCTCTATTTATAATACTACATTGGACACAATTACATCACTACTTACATCATCGGCTTAACAATTTCACATATAAGGACACATCTGTCCCTCTATTATTTATTACATCACATGACTCTTACATTATAGGGACACTTATCCTTCTATTTTTTGGTCTTGACATGGCCCCTACATTGTTCTGCATTGTTGAATTAAAGTAGATCTATTAAACAACTTCCACTTGTCCATCAATTCTGTTGGCATGTAAAGCAGTTCCTTCAAGTGACTTCCACATGTCCATCAATTCTTTTGGTATGTGGGGCAGTTCCTGGCTATGCACGCCTCTTGCAAAGTGGCAAAGCTTTCGTGGATTTGATGAGTGTCAAATTTATTGATGTATTCTTGCAAGATTTTTGACTTTTCTTTTCCTCCATTAGTGAGTAGGGTCCATCCATTGTACTGGCATATGCATTTGAATTTTTTCTCATACAGGTTTTTGGCAATGTTGTAGAGAACTTTAATTCCCAACACCCTTCGGGATCTAAACCATGATCTTGTAATGTTTGGTACTGGCTTGGTATTTTTTCCAACTTCAATTTGAAAATTTCGAGCAACATACCCAATCGTGATAATATGCTCAGCAGGATAATATACCCTTCCATCAATTTCAGGACTGGTCGAATAAAATTTTAAATATATGGGTCTTCCTTGAGCAAACTTTGAAATTTCTCCTTTTAGTAAATCATCAAATTTTTCGATTTCTTTCAGATCTTTTCCTGGATAGATAAGATCCAAGAATCTATAATCAGCTGCCATTTTTGTCATGACGGGATCTCCTCCCTGAGTAACGATCAATCGTGGGTATACATGGTCTCCAGACGAAATGTAATAGCAATCACATTCTTGAAGTTTATATATAACTTCAACAGTAGTTTTATATTAGTTTTCTTTTGGTAAAAAAAGGGAATCATCTTTCTCTTCAGCACGAATTCTGACTACCCTTGTATGTTCATCTTTGACATTGATTGTGATTTTTCGAGGACTGGCTTCATTTATAACAACTTTTTTGGGACTTGGTTCATCTCTTTTAATTGTTGGTCCACCACTGCTTCCAGAAGATGTACCTGTTTGTATTTTTGATATAACATGTTTGGTATCAGCCTGTTTGGTAATCAACGATTCAAACTGAGATTCAATCTCAATTATGTTATCGCTCAATTCTTTAGTATAATTGTGATGAAATGTTGAGATTTCCATCAATTGCTTGAAACTTCCTTGGAGAGTTTCTGCAAGTTGTTCAATTCCAAGCTTTATATCTTCAGCTTCCTCCATGAGAAAGTTCATTCGCTTTTTGGCGTCTATCAGGGATTTTTTGATATTATCCATCTGTGAATTCAATATTCCTGCTTAAAAAGTCCGCAAGATAATTATTAACACCTTTAATATGAACTATATCAAAATTATAAAATGCCAAATAGGCTTGCCATCTATGGAGCCTTCTATATTGAGATTCTGGTGGTAATTTATTTTTTACTAAACCTGCAACTTGAGAATTATCAATTTCAACAATAAATTTCTTAAATAATAAAAACAATGAAAACTTCTTTATCCCTCTGATGATTGCTAATAGTTCTTTCTCATGAATAGTATAATTTATTTCTGCTTGATTAAACGTTCCACTTGAGTATCTACAAATTTCATTAAGATCTGTTTTTAATATTGCTGCCCAATACTTATCCGAGGCATCAGTATTAACTATCAGATTATCTTTTTCATCTGGTAATCTTAGTTTAGGTAAATTTTTACATTCTTCTTTTAGTGATTTGATAATTTCTGTGTGTTCGTTACTCCATCCTTTGGTATTTGTTTTCCTGAGTAAAATTTGAATTTTATATCTCTTTTTGATATATTTTCAATAAATCCTTCTACATAATTTAAACATCCTAAAATTTTTTGTATTTGTTCTTTTGATTCTAATTTGTCTGGAGAACTTTCTATCTTTTTAGATATATGGGTTTGTAATTTTATCCCCTTTTTATCTATTGATAATTCAAGAAAATCAATTTCTTGTTTTTCTATTATAGCTTTATTTTTTGAAAGAACAATTCCTTCTTTTTTGCATTCATTTATAAAATTAATTAAATGGTTTATATGTTCTTCTCTATTATTAGAACATATTAATATATCATCGACATAGACAACTAAGAATTCATTAAATTTTCTAAATATGTTATCCATTCTTCTTTAATATATTTGTGGTGCATTTTTTAAACCAAATGATATAACTATTCATTCATACTTACCTTGGGGTGTACTAAATATTGTATATTGAATACTATATTCTTCAATTTTTACTTGCCAAAATCCTGATTTGCAATCAAATTTAGAATAATATTGCTTTCCTTTTGCAAGATTTATTAGTACCTCTTTATTTGGTAAAAAGTATCCATCAAATTTAGTATATTTGTTTAATTCTTTATAATTTATCACCATTCTAGTTTTTCCTCTTTTTTGTTCAGAATGTTTCATGACCATAAAAACTGGACTACTATGGGGTCCATTACTAGGTCTGATTAATTTTTGGTTAAGTAATTCTTTTATCTGAGTTTTAAATTCTTGTGTATCTTGTATGGTATACATCATTGGTCTAACTCTTATAATAACATTTTCTGTTAATTCTATTTTAACTTTTGGATGATGTGGTTTCCAAAATAATAATGGATTCTCTCCACAAATTGTTTCTAGTTGATCAATTATTTTTTCCATGTTTGTTTGTATGTTCGTTTTTAAGACTTTTTTATACATTATTCTTTTATTTTTTATTTCATTTTGTGTAATTGATTTTTTCTCCCATTTATCACCACCCTGTGTTGGCTGAACTCTGTAAGGTCTAAATTCTCTTGGTATTTTTAGTAAATGTACACAAGGTGTTTGTAACATTATCATGTAATTATTTTGTTTATAATATTGAAATTGTTGTATAAAGTCATTTCCTAATAATATATCACATTCTAATTTGTTATAATTATATATTTTATTTACAACTATTTGTTTACTCTCAAGTATTATATCAATTTTATCAACACTATTAATTATATGAGTACTTTCTCCTGTTACTCCTGTAATTTTTATCTTTCCATTAGTATTCCATGATTTTATTAAGAAACTTTTGAATATTGTTATATCACTTCCCGTGTCAATTAATGCACAGGTTGTTATATTTGTTTCAACAATTGTAACTTGTATATAAACGGCTAATGGAAAACTTATTTGGTTATTAATTTATTCAGTTTTTCTGCATAGTATAGTTTGACCATTGTGAGTTATATATAATCCTTCGTGTTTTATACTATAATCTTCTAGTCCATCCAGAAAGCTCATTCCTAATAATACACGATGATTTACCATACTGCTATCTACATGACATGGTACTAGGAGATTTATTCCTCCTATTTTTATTGATACTTTTACTTCAAGTTCAGTGATATGTACTTGTCCATAAAAATTTATATATCTATATGGATCAGTTCTATGAGATATTAGTCCTTTATTTCTATTTGAAACTATATGACATTCATTAGCTCCTGTGTCAATTAATATATTTGATTCTTTTATATGTTCTATTCCATTGAAATATTCACCTTCTATTTTCATATTTCCAGCATTTCTATTGAGTTGTATTTCTTTTGTATTACTAGTTTCTCCTAATTGTTTTCTATTAAGTAAACTTGCTGATCTCCTAATTAATCTTCCATCTTCAAATGTTATGTTATTATTAGGATATTCTTCTTCTCGTAACTCTATGATTTCTAGTTTATTTTTTGTTATAGTAAGTTCATGGTTTCTTGGTACTAAACTTATTTGTTTATCTGGTTCTACAGCTTTACTGAAATCTTTACATTCTTTATGAATTTCAATATATGCTTTTTTAGAATAAATGTTTCCATAATTAGAATTAGTAAATGTGTATAATGCCCTATATTCTATAGTCATAATTTTATCTCCTGGTTCCATTATGTCATCTTTATGTAATTTGAAATGTAGTCCTAAAACTTCATTAAAGTTTCTATCTTTTAACGATATACAATATTTTGGATAACATGTAAATATTAGTTTCTTATATGATAGATTTCCTTCCACTATTCCTAAATGACTGTCTTTTAAATTTATAATTCTTCCATCATGTAAACTTACAGTCAAAGGCGAATCTAATCCTTCTCTAAATAGGGATTTAAAGATTATTTAGATACCTGCTAAGTAAACATATTGAATCTTTTCACTTTGTTTTCTATTGATCTTTGTTAATAATTCTGCAACTGTATTTTTTGTTAAAAGATTTAATTTGTGTATTCCTTGAGTGGTTCTAACATCTATTGCCCTTTCAATTTTATGATATTCATTTATTGCTACTTTTTCTCTTTTCCATATTCTGCCTAATATTTCTCATTTCCCTATTTTCAAATCTAAAGATAATTTTTGTATCTTCCTAAACTTATTATTAACAAAAGTTACTTTTAATCCATAACCTTCTATTCCTTCATATTCTTGTTTATCTATGTTATTATTTGCTTCTATTTCTTTATTCTGATTTTGATTCATTACTTTCTGAATCTGTTTCACTTATATAGACTTCTTGATCATAGTATTCTTCAATATCTGATATTTCACTTAGTTCACTTTCTATTTCTAGATATTTTTTTTGTAATATTTTAACTTTCTTTTTGTTACAATTAGGGCTTATATGTCTCATTTCTCCACAATTCCAACATTTACATTGGCTTTTGTCTTTCTTATAAGTTTTGTTTTTCTGTCTTTTATTTGAATTATATTTTCTTTTGTAATATATTCTCTTAGGTTTTATATATTTTTTCCTGAAGTTTCTGAATTTTTTAAACTTTCTATTTTTATATTTTCTTTTATTATTATTTTTTCTTCTTTCAGGGTTACATCCCAATTGGGTAGATTTTTCCATATGTTCACAACATATTCTGGTTAATTTTCCTAATTTCTTTAATAATTGTCTTTGTTGACATATATATGCTAATCTTTCAAATAGGAATTTTATTCTTGATCCTAATGTTATAGGTGTTTCAGGGTTATTTCTAATAAATTTTTCAAATTCTATCTTAAAGTATATTCCCCATGAACCTGATAATTTATTGTAATACATATCTCTATATACTTCTTGATTTTCATTACTATAGAATTGGACATAATAGTATTCTTTAAACTCACAAGTATATTCTTTGATTTTACACATATATTCTTTAATTTTACACATATCACATATTGTTAAATTTATTAATCTTACTCTTACATTATCTTTTTCTCTTATTGATTCTGCTTCAGAATTACTTATCTAATTTTCTCCTAAAAATTCATCCGCAATATAATCTACTAACTTTTCTATTCCCTTTCTATCTGATTTTATTAGTTCTTTCTGTACATTTCTTCTTATTAATGCTTTTGTATCACTACTTATTCCTTCCCACCAATTTCTAACATGTCCTTCAAAAGATGCTACTAAAAAAATTATCATTCTATCAGTACTTTCCCACGTATCATCTTTATTGTATAAAAAGAATAGTATCATTGAATCTGCCCAAGTTAATAAGGCTTTTTTAGTAACTATTTTACAATCTAAATCTAATTTTGTTCCTCCATGATTAATAGGTTTATCATAATTATTATTTGGTTCAAACCTATCTTTATATTTATTCCCTCTAGATGGTTGTCTATCTCTGATTTTATCATAATATTGCCAGTGTGGTTTACTATATAAGGGTGCATAAATTTCATCTGGATTTGGTAATTCTTGTTTAGAAGTTCCTATAGGAGCATGGTTAGGTGCTCCTCCAGTATTCATTAAAACTTGGTATTCATTAAAATTTTCTATACTTAACTGGTCAAAGTTTTCTATAAGCAAATCTAATTCTTATTCATTTTTGTCTTGTTCTTCTTCAATTTTTCTTCAGCTTTTAATTTTCCTAAAGTTTTTTCTATAGATTTTTGTAATTCTAATTCTTCCTCTAGTATTTTTGGTAATATTTTTCTCCTAAATTCATCATTCATACTTCATGCTTCAATTATAATTTTTTCTTGTTCGAAATGCTTCTTTTCTATTCTAAGTATTTCTTTTTCTATGAGTTTTTTTTTTATCTATTTTCTTATATTTGGTTTTATTATTTTCTTTGAATTCTCTAATTTCTAGTTTTAGTATATTTATATCATTTCTTACTTCTTTTAATTCATTTTTCTACTTCTTGAACATCACTTATTAATGATTTTATTAATATTTTTAGATCTTCAATATATTCGCTTATTGACATTTTATACTCTTGGTTTTTGAGTTTTTTGTACCTTAAATAATCTGTCATACATATCATCTATTTTTATTTCTATCTTTTTGATTTTTTCTTCTATTAATATGATTTTTTTCGTTTTCATTCTTTCTTATTTTCTCATTTAATTTATCTATTTTTTATATAATTATTCCAATTTTATCTTGATTAATTAATTCTCCTGACTTTCTTTGGAATTCTTTTAAGATTTCTTCATCTATATTTTTAACTTCTCTTATCATTTCTTTTAATTCTTTGAATTGTATTGTTAGTTTATTTTGAATATTTTGTAATTTTTCTTTGATATTCATATCCTGTATATTTAATTGTTGTAATTCTTCAATGACTAGTTTATCTTGTAAATTTATGTTTTTATATGTTTGCCATAAAAAGGCACTTATCCAATTTAATTACATATTAAGAAATTCATCGGATTCTTCCCATGAGCTTAATGGTTGAAACATAGTTGTATTAGCTCCTTTTATTTGGTAAGATCCTACTGGTAGATTAATATTTTCTATTATTTGTTTTTCAAATTTTATTTCTGAAAATTCTGCCATTAGATTTTTCCTTTGATATGTTCAACTTCTAATCTTAATTCCGTATCATATTTTACTTCTTTACATATCATTATATTATATTCGCAAAATTTTTCAATTGATCTTAACATCGTTTTTCTTTGTTGTGCCCTATAACTTTTTATGTAATTTTTTTCTCTCCAGTTATATCATATTTTTTCATATTGATTTTTTCTTTGTTATTTATGATCATAAGTATATTGGGTAATTGTTTTAGAATTGTATTAAAGTATTTTCTTTTACTTTCTAATTATTTTAGTCTTAAAAATCCTTTTCTTTTTATATTTCTTTCTTCTATCATTTGGTCTAATAGATTTCCTCTTTATTCTATTATTGAATCTAATTTTTCATTTGTGTTCATATCTAGATATTTGATTAATAATGGTTCTCCTCTATGATAATCCATTTCTATAATCTTTGTATAATTCTTTTAGTATGTCTTTGTGAATTAAATCTAATATTTCACTTATGATAAAATCTTCTTTTATTATATAGAAATTTATTAGATAATAAATATATTTTCTTATATCTTTGTCTAAACCTTTTAAAGTTCTCAAGATTTCTATTTTATAATTATCGGGTAGTATTAATGTATGTATAATCATAAATCTTGATGTATATATTATATATTTATTTTTGATTTGTATTATATAATATTTATCTTTTAGATCTGCCATATGACTCTGATACCATGTGAGGGGGTGCTACTATGAGCGAACAAAAATCAAATAAAATCATATAAACAAATTAATTAAAAGTATATAAATGTAAAGTTTTAAGGACTAAGTTGTAACTTTTTTAAATTCTAAGAGGCTTGGTTGAAATATGATATTTAAGGGTATTTGAGGTAGTTTATAGTGTTTAAGGCTATTTTCATGAATTGATAAAATTTTTGGCTATTTTTCCAAATGGCCATTTTCATGTGGCCATTTTCATGGTATGCCACTATTTTATAGTTGTCGCACGAAATTTTGAATCCTAAAAAATGAATGAAATCCTTAGTAAACGAAATTAAAAGACAAATTTCCTACTCTATCCTTTAAAAGACATATCCTACAATTTATCTATTTCACCAAAATTCAGCACAGGACTAGTAGGGCCCATAAAATGTGGACTACACCTTCTTACAAGAGTTCTATTAAAGATTCATTTTTATAGATGTCAATCAGGCCAAAAAGTAACAGCCTATTCAAGAAGAGAGATGAAAAGGAATCTCATTTTGGTTTATTCTCACAAACTAGTCCCTATTTGGCAAACTTGTTTAGAGTGTCTTCTTTACTGCAATAATTATAATTTATAAAATATTACAATTCTTCAAAATTACTTTTAGCCCCGATAGAATTTTGCTCTCCACTTTTTAACCACACATCTTATCTAAAAAATATATAAATAAGCAAGTGTTTGATAAATGAAATAAACTATTAAAAATTAAATAATTTCTCAAATCACTTTTTCATCACATAGATTTTCTCTCTTCAATTTTCAACAACTATTTTTTTACCTCAAATCATAAATAAATCAATATATAAATCAAACATTGTTACCAAACAAAGGTTAATTTATAATTACTACAATATTATCAAACAAAGGGGTTAAAAGTCTCATTGGTCACTAAACTTTGTCGAAAGTTTATGACAAGTCACTGTACTTCAAAAACTTTCATGTTCATCACTAAACTTAATAACTTATCACACCATCCATCACTCAGATAGTCGAAGTTGAAAATTTAATGGCGCTAACGACATGGTAGACGAATTTGCCAACGTGGTTGCCAAATCAGAAAAAATGCTGCGACGTGGACTAACAAAACACGTTTTTAAAATACAGTGACGAATGATGTGATATATTAGTAAGTTTAGTTATGAACGGGGAAGCTTTTGAAGTATAGTGACTTTTCATAAACTTTCGGCAAAATTCAGTGACCAATGAGACTTTTAACCCTTTTTCCACACAGAGTTTTTATATTAGATGAATTATTTGATTCATCCTCAAATTTTGAATTGAAATATTTCATCCATATTAGAGCTTTATATAAGTGCAAATTAATATTCATCACTCCCTTCTCATAAATATTTGATCCATTTCCTAGAATTCCAAGCTAATGACTTAGTAATGTGCAATCTCAAGTCCTTTCTTACAGAAAGCATCCACAAAAAAAAAAAAAAAAAAAAAATCAATTTAGCCATTTGTATGTTGCATATTTATTTTACCGTACCTTCAAGCATCTATGTTTCGATTCATATGTTTTTATTTGAACCGTGTCTTGACTTTACATCTTAGACGCCCAAAACTTCCATGGACAACCATCTTTACACACAAAATGAACTACATCATTATCGTTTCACTTAAATATTGGTTCAACTCGATTAAACACTACATAATTCCTTGCAGCTGACTTCAATTCGTCAAATGAACTAAACAGTAATCCTATCTCCAGATGTGGACTCCTTTTCTCATTTTCAACATAGTATTCAGGGAAATTCAATTTACATATCATCTACAAGAAAGAAAAAATCATTTAGCCATTTGTATGTTGCATATTTATTTTACCGTACCTTCAAGCATCTATGTTTCGATTCATATGTTTTTATTTGAACCGTGTCTTGACTTTACATCTTAGACGCCCAAAACTTCCATGGACAACCATCTTTACACACAAAATGAACTACATCATTATCGTTTCACTTAAATATTGGTTCAACTCGATTAAACACTACATAATTCCTTGCAGCTGACTTCAATTCGTCAAATGAACTAAACAGTAATCCTATCTCCAGATGTGGACTCCTTTTCTCATTTTCAACATAGTATTCAGGGAAATTCAATTTACTTATCATCTACAAGAGCATCTATGCTAAAAAAATGTGATAAAAATCAGACCAAAGATGGTACTCCATCCCATTTGACATAACTTTCATAAATTACACAGCAATATAACCAACAGTAAAACCAAAGAGCATCACATTTTATATAAAAATTACTATCTTGATTGTAGTAATATTAGCTACACCTTTGGACATGGGAACTGATGATGGTAGTTATAATAATAATTCATAGTAACTCCATCCATTGAAATCTTTTTGGGAAAAAATTATTTCCAAAATAAAAGTGCAAGAAATTCTTCAGAGCACCACTAGGCACTAGCCCCTGCAACGGACACCGAGTTCAACACCACTACTACCATCAACCAGGGTTTTCCACCACTCATCAACTCATGACTTTGTAGAATCAAGTGATTGAGGTTTAAAACTGGCTACCCCATGGCTAAAGCCACCATCCGGTAGCGGCTCCACCCATTTCGAAATAAGCTTCACTACTTGGATCATATTAGGAAGTTACATGTTAGACCTTGCTTAATGTTGGACATGATGTTGGAGATGAAGCGTTGTATATGGGTTCTGAAATGGGAAAGCTTTATTGGGAAAAGAAATTGGGGAAATCAAACATGGGGCCTCCTTCGGCGCTGTATATGAAGACCGGTGGTAGAGTTGCTTCAATTGAAAGATACGATTTTGTGTATTTCAAAGTAATAGATTTTGGGTAGGTTCTGAGGAAGAAGACTGGCTGTGCCTCTGTTGTGAAGAAAGGGTTTTAAGTTTGGTTTTTTTGTTTTCATTTTTTTTTTTTTTATGTTTTTTCTTTTATTTATTTACGTTGGAATTTTAAAACGTGTGTTGTTAGTCCACGTCAATAGCATTTTTTTGTGATTTGGTAGCTACATAAGCAAATTCTTCATCAAAGCCTTTAATTTTTTAACTTCTATTCTACCGTCTGAGTGATGGATTGTGTTATAAATTATTAAGCTTAGTGATGAATAGGGAAGATTTTGAAGTACAGTGACTTGCCATAAACTTTCGAAAAAATATCAATGAGCTTTTATACAAAGCCTTAAAAATATGTTTTTTTACAGCATAATTTTCTAAACTACTTTTTAACTACATACATTTTCTCTCACCATTTCTCAACCACATATTTTATCTTGAAATTATAAAAAATATATTTTTAAGCACAACTTTTAACGAACAAAGAAACAAGTTCATTAAGAAGTTTCATTCCACAAAATGTTGTTTATAAAGTCTCTATTCTTTAACACAATCATTATGATTTATAAATCAATTTATAAAAAATACAAATTTTCAAATTACTCTTTTTAACCCCACATTTTACCTCAAAAACTTAAATAAACCGCCTTATAATTGCTAAAGTATTATCGAAAATAGCATAAATAACGATGTATCAATATTTTATTGGTTCATTAAACCATTTTTTTTGGCAAAATATTATTTATAAAAAATAATGTGTCAATATTTTATTGATTCATTTTTTGAAAAAGTCGATTATAAATATTTTGAAAATATGATCCAATGAAAAAGTCGATTATAAACATTTTGAAAAAGTCGATTATAAACATTATAAACAAAATTTATAAACAACATTTTTTCAAACAAACATTTTTCTCAAATTACTTTTTAACAACGCATTTTTTGTTTTCAAAATCAATTTCAAACCACATATTTTACCTTGAACAATACAATTTTTGCTTATAAACAAAAATCTTTTACCAAACCAAGTCACGAAGTAAAGCCTCTATTTGGTAATGAAAATCTTGTTTATAAACAAATAATGTGATATTTTCGAGGAAAATATGTAGTTGAAAAGTGATTTGAGGAAATGTGTGTGGTTAAAAAGTGATTTGAAAAAAATTTATTGTTTAAGATAATCTCTTCTAAACAACGAATTTGAATTTGTCCTGAAATTATCGTCTTTATTTGGTAAAAATATTGTTTATAACAAATAACATTATATTTTCGAGGTAAAATATATGATTAATATTGATTTGGAAAAAATATGTATAATTAAAAAATAATTTAGAAAAATATATTCCTTATAAATTTTTGTTTATCAATAGTTTACCAAATGGAGGCCAAAAGATATGAAGAATATGACATATTGATATAAGTTCTCCCATTTGGAGATTCATATTTGAAAGAGGTTGATAAAAGTTCTCCAAAATTGATTATTTGTCAATATAATATAGGTGTTTTTTACGGATGGGTGCAACACGAAGAGCTAAACATGGAACAATCTCCTTCGAATCCAATGCATGTTTAAAGAAAGTAAAAAATGATGTAAACAAGATACTTGTTTGAATTAAGAAAGTGGTTTTTTTTTTTTTTTTCTGAAGGTCATTTCCTGAAGGGGTATCAAGTGTAATAAAAAAACACACTTGGTTAAAGAAATGATGCAATTTGCTGGAAAAAAGTCACGAGGGCATGTTGAGAACCTGCATATTTGTTTGACAACATTTTATTTATAAATTTTGTTTATAATCAACAACATGATAATATTTTATTGTACATTTTTTAGAAATAATTTTAATTGGTTAAATATTCTCGTTCACCTTCTTTTACTTTAAAAATGACTAACGAGATTTTGTCACACCGCCATTTATAAACAATATTTATAAATAACCGTTTATAAATGGATTGTCAAACACAATACTTTCTAAATCTGTAAAAAATAAGACTCCGTTCGACAACTTCAATTAATACTATTTTAAACTTAAATTTAAATTACACAATTTTTCAAATAACTTTTTAACTGCACACATTTTCTCTTTTCACTTTTCAACATTTTACCTAAAAAAACACAAATAAATCACATTATAATGAGATTCCAGCCGCCAAATAGTATTTACGAGAGATTCTTGATCAAATGATGTTAACATGTAAGATTTCGATTGAAAATAATTTGTATTATTTTTTAATTAAAAATATAATAAATGGTGGGTCCCTTACCGATCAATTATTTTTAGAAATGAAAAAAACAGACCATAATGCTGTAAAATCTTGAATATTCAAATAACGTCACATCATTCTTCCCAACTAATAAACTAGTTACACATAATTGAATAAATATAAAATGTAAGAATTGAAAACAATATCAATTTCAGGAATTAAGTTGAGAAGAGGAAGGAGTTTTTTGCATCAAGATCCAATTACTTCTTTGCTCTTGGAATTTGTCCTTGATTTCTTCTAGAATGTAGATGAACAATGAATTGGGGAACAAGAGAGTTTTTTTAATCTAGGGTAGTCTTTTTATAGTTTCGAAGTCAAGAAAATGGTTTAATTCTAGTTGGACTTGAAAACAAATAGAAAAAATGAAGAAGAATTCAAATAAATCGGAAAAAAACCTTTCAGATGGGCCATTGGGCCACAGCAAACAAGGCTAAAACAAGACCGTGGGTTGGCCATGGTTTGCAAATTGCCATTGACCTACGATTGAATTCTCTGCTCCTTCGGTCAAACTTCAAATATGCATAACTTTTGTTGTACAATTTAGAATTGTGCTCCGTTTGTTGCATTGAACTCTAAATTCAATTATCTTTTCAATGATGTATTATGGGATCCATGGAGATATCTATACTAAAATCTGTGCCTTGATTTCTTCACACACTCCGCACATGACTTTCTCATTTTGCTCTAAACGCGACCAAATTAGAGTTTTTCCTAAAAAAATCAAAATAAATAAATAAATAATTAAGCAATATCAAACTCTAAAATGCGTATAATTGTCTAAATTTGATATCAAAATAAGTAAAAAATGTACTTATCAATTTATTCACCTAAAGTGAATAAGTTAGTTGTTCTCCTGAAGTGAATAAGTCACATCCAGATTTTAGAACTGGTTTAAATGCATTGATGAATTTTAGAATATGACTTGTTGCACCATCTTCAAAATGATTGAAAATACGATATAGTTCTTCAAGTTCAAAGTAAGAATTGAATTTACATTTAAAAAACAAATAATAAGAGATATTGGCTAGTTATATATGCCTGATTAACATATTCGAGGTTACATCGATTAACAATTGAAATAATAATATGCAAATATAATTATTAATTATAATGTTTCCATGAGGTAGAGCTAATAAGTTTCCTACTATTTTTCCTTAGCTAAGGTTTTATTATATTTGATTTTCCTAGCAAGATTTTTAATTAGGCAACTTTTATAGCGTAGTCAAAGGAATAGTGCACTTTTTTTTCTTCGTTAGAATTATTTCCACACAATTTTTCGGAATAAGGTTTTAGTGAGGAATATTCTTTATGTTATGAATGTCTATAACCTACAAGATATTCACTCTCAAAATAACTCTTGTATGTTATAAATTATATACGGGACTCCTGAAAAGAGCAACATAAGATCCGTTTCCAACGAAACATCATGCTGACTAAAGTCAACGAGAATAAACAAATATCTTTGATAAATATGATATTATTTGAAGGTTATGACAAGACAACATGAAACTTACTTCATCATAAATGTGATACGGAAGATATTGATGTATAAGACATGGATATATTGATACAAGTGTTAGTTGAAATCAATAGGAGTATGTTGTGAAAATATCACAAGTGTATGATGTCGTAAACAAGTAGTAAAGTGGACTTTTTTAGTCCGGAGTGTCGATCCCACGAGGACTAATTTACTTATTAGTAGCTTTGATTAGGTGGAAAAGTTATACTCATCAGACATGTTCTACAATCCATGCCCATGTTTTTATTGCAAATGTTAGATCCTCCCAAATGTATTTTTCAAAAACTCAATACTTTGATGAATGTAGGGAAAAAGATGCATTGGCCTAGTTGGAACAAAACATGCTATCCTACTATTGAAGATGGTTTGGGTTTTAAGAGATTACAAGAAGTGAGCAAAGCTTTTGACTATAAACTTTGGTGGAAATTTTGATCAAAAAGGACGTTGTGGAGTAGAATCTTGATGGAAAAATACAACCTTCAGTCCCAAAACTTATTTAGTCTGTCAAACAAAATAGGATCCCCTATCATCTGGAAGAGGTTAACCTCCATCAGCAGAGAGGTTGAGTGTCAAAAGCATGGAAACTCGGACAGGGAGACATCAGCATATGGTATGACAGATGGGTACAAGTTGGAGTGCTTAGCCACATCCTTGAACCTGTTGCATTTCAGCAGAGTAAGGTTAAAAACTTCATTCCTAATGACTCCTGAGATATACAAAAACTGAGATTGATTCTACCTGATTGGATCATCACACAGATACAAAATATCCCTATTCTTCTATCTCCAGATAGAATATCCTAGCTTGCAGATAAATCCAACAACTTTACTACTTCATCTTGTATGGAGTTGATCAGGAGAAGAGCTAACTTACAACTTTCCCTGAGGCATGTTTGGAGAAAATAAATCCCTATTAAAATCTCTTTCTTCATTTGGAAATTGTGGAAAAATTGGATCCCTGCGGAAGATGTATTGCAGAGAAGGTTTGGATTTCAGTTCCCATATAAATATCAGTGTTGTTCTTCACTCGAATCAGTTTATCACGTATTCCTTTCAAGCCCTGTTGCTGTTCAGCTTTGGTCTCATTTTTTCCCCTAAAGTTGGCAAAAAAATTCCATAATTACTCTCATCCTGTGAATCTATACTATGCCTAGATGTTATGTTGAATTAAAGTTTCCTTGGATACATGTGCCTTTACTAGTTTTCTGGTTTCTGTGGGTGGATAGAAATAAATCTAAACACGAAAATGGAAGCATATCTATTCAGAGAATTATTTAAGCTGTGATTGGTACTATGGAACTTATAAAAGGCTTATATATTGAAAGGAACCAGAACCCAACAAAAATGTTGATAAATTATTGGACTAAACTTGAGACCAATGAGATTAAAAGGAGGTCACTATCTTTGGTGGATTAGCTAGAAATGAAGAAAGTGATGTTCTTTTCGGGTTAATGGGATGTTGGAGGCAGGAACCCTCAAAATTGAAGCTTTTATTCAAGCCATTAAACAAGCAATCCAAATTTGTATGCAAAGAGGCATATAGAATACTATCATTGAAGTTGATGATCCACGGTGCATATATTGGATGAATTCAAACCATCAATGCCCCTAGCATGTTTGTTATCTTGTTGAGCAAGTTAAGCAGCTAATCAACAAAATTGGTAATCCTATTAGGCTTGTTCCTAATAGTGTGAATCAATTAGCAGAATAACTTGCTAAGTGTTGGCAGTAGAATCATATCATCAAATATTTCACTAAGGAGGATTTGCCCAGCAAAGTCAAGAGCATTATCAGTTATGTAAAAGAGGGGTTGCCTTATTTCTCCTATCCCCAGTAATCATTAATTTTAGTTAGGAATTGAAATTGTAAGGGAGTTAGTAACTTCTTATTTACAATGTTTTGACATTTCATATGCATATTCGCATCATTTTATAGTTTGGGTATAGGTTTATTGCTTGTGTATAAAGGGATCCATCATGGAGGTTTAGCATTATGTCACACTCCTTTTAGGTGTAATTTGATTTTTATCTAATAAAAAGGTAGGGAAATTTTGTAAATTTTAAAGGGTTTTCATACTTTTGTGAAATTTTGATTATGTGTACGATTGAAGCATGGGATATGATAGGATTTGATGATAAATTGGATGTGTAAACTGGGTGATTCTCCTTATTTTTCATCAATGCACATCAAGTGTTTGATTAAATACCAATATGGGTTTTTCTTTGAGTTTTTTCAAATCTTTTTGAATGATCACCTTAAAAACATGTTATACATCATATGTGTATCATTCATTCATGACCTACACTGATTTAAAGCATAAACCTCGAATTGAACATCATAGGCATCACAATGCATTCACTGCAGGGTCACTGAACTAAAAATAACTTCAGGTCCCTACTTTACCATCCCATTTTATGATCATATTGAACTCCAAATGCTCTGAATATTTGATATGTTATAGACCATATTATGTACTTTCATGTATCCGAAGATGGCTTGGGGGAATTTCAATTTTTCAAGTTGATGTCAAAGCTTGAATATGGGTGGTCAACCATGTTTGAAAAATCTAATTTATGCTTTATTCTTGGTTTGGGGGTGTATTGTTGATCTATTTCTGCTGATTAATGGTGTTTATGCTCTTAAAAATGTTTATTTCTTATTTACAAGGAAAACACCACTTCAAACATATCGAATTAAACTTGGAAGCGCAAGAAAAATGGTCGAAATCATCCAAGTAATATCAACATAAAGCTTCAAGTGATTCCATCTTATCTCTAAACCCGGGAAGTACTTGACCCCTCTCTTATGTGTCTATTTATTTGTTATATCCTTTTGAAATGCATTGAGGGCAATATATATTTCTAGTTTGGGGGTGAAAATTCCATTCTTTGCATTCATTCGATTCATTGGGATATGAAAAAAAAGAAAAAAGTCTTATTCCACTCTTCATAGCCTTTTCGACTGAGTAAGTAAGCTTTTACAGGTTTTTAAAACCTAGTATCACAAATTCAACTGAATTGAGAGTTATCAGCCCTTAAAGGAGGGTGGACTTACACATAAGACAACATCAAATTTTTAAACTTTTCTTTATCATCTTTGAACCTGGTGCCCTAAAGCGGTCTGACTTGGGAGTCATCGTCCCAAAACTCGGTAAATGGGTCACATAGAAAGCAAATAAGAAAAGTATTGCACAAAGATGGTAAAAGACCAGGACAATAAAAAGAAAAAGTTGTCCAATAAAATAATAAAGTGCATGGTATAAGCTTTGTTGACTTGAACTTTGAAAATTGGATGTGTGAAATTGGGAATTGCTTACTGTTGATTTGTTGTGCATACATCTATCTAATTTTGACTATCTTGTGTGAAAAAATATAATGAAAAATGTTTAGAAACCACTATAAATGAACATTCAGGGATTTGAGAGAAAAACAATAAGTTGTGATCATCTATAAGCATTGTAAGAAAATCATTAAAATATCATAGGTTGATTACATAGTGAAAATTTGAAGTTGTCTAAATTTTATAAACAGACTGTCACAGACAAGTCTGGACAATAACCAGTTAACAGTAAATCCTTAAGCTTTGTTTAGTGCAGTACCAGATGAATCTTGCTAAGGCAGATTCGTCTGGATTGTAAAACGTAAACAATCAGAATAAATTGTACGAAATTATAAATGAACAAGAACACAATAATTTGAGCTTAACGTGGGAAAAACCCTAACAGGGAAAACCCACGATTCGCATCCTGCGAACAAAAACAAATCACTATATAAGGAAAGAGTTTAAACAGATCAATCTAAACTATAGGATAAATCTACGCATAGACTTTATCAAACATCCAAGAAATAGATCACTCCCTGATCCTTCTGTAGCATGTAATGCGAGATGGCGTCCCACCACTCTTCAGTAGTTTTCTTTGAATCTGCAACACTTTTCAGCAACACGAACTCCCGTTCGATCTTGATCCAAACATCCCGTTTGATCTTCACGCTGAAACTCTTTCCTCCTCTAAGTGATTGAATCCTCCTCCCGGAGTATTGAAGTCACAACACAATTGAAGCTTTTTGTATTTGTGCACACACGAAAATTAGCTTCAAGATTTCTTTAACAAGGTGGACGTGTATTTCTCTAGCACTACACGGAAATTGTATTTTCACGTCACATCCTAAAACGTCCCCTTTTTTCTTCTCTTTATAGTGCAATTAGGTTTACTTGGTTCCCAAGTTTCCTTATTGCACAAGATTTCTACAACCTGCAAAACATGGTAGAGATAATTAGTAAAAGGTAAGAGAAATATTCTTACTAAATCTTACCATAACCAAGATATAGATAAATCATGTAAGATCTTACCATAAGTTAATCAATCACGTGATTAACATAAACTTGGACTTCATATTTTCGGCCCTATCAAGAATTTTCCTTAGATAGATTTTCGTCCAACAAATCTTACCATATGCAAAGATAAGAATGAAATATTCTTGACCATATCAAAAAGATGCTTACTATATTTTGGATACCTTGACAATTACAATATATTATCAAAAATTTTACCAAAATAACAAGATTAAGATTTCAAGATATTTTTGAGATTATGATCAAATATTTTCGGCCAATCAGAATATTTTACCAAGACTTAAAAAATAATCAAAATACTTATAAGTGATAAATGTATAATTTTTAGCCAAGTAAAATATTATCACAATTCTTATCACAAACGATAAGTGATAGACTTCTACCATTATCACAATACTTATCATATAAGATAAGCAACAAACATTATCTTCAAAATATTATCACAATACTTATTATATAAGATAAGCAACAAACATTATCTTCTTTCAGCATGCTACAAGTTGGTCCCAATCTTTTTATTGCATAACAAGTCCTTCAACTTTCGATTTTTGCAATTTGGCCCTCTAAATTTCTGATTTCTTCCAAATTCGAATATTTTGTCCGAATATTCTTCCATTTGAGCCCGTGATCTACTTCATCCATTTTTTATATGCACACTTTGACACTTTTATCATCTAATTGTTTGATTTTGGCATCAATTACATTATTTTCCCGACTTTGGAGTTAATCCTGAAATATAAACAAATATTAATAAAATAAATAGCAAATATTCTTAAACAAACAAATAAAATCCTACTTTTATGATAGAAATAGTGTATAAAATACACTTATCAACACACATTTTCTATTTCCAATATTTAACTACACATTTCACCTATAAAATACAAATAAAACACATTATAATAAAAATGGGGTCACCAAACATATTATAAACAAATTTTTCCAAACTCAAACAGAATCATAAATCGTCAACTAGAATCTAAACATAATTAGGCACGTCATTAGGGTTCGTATGGGACTCGATGGACTGAACTAAATTCTAATCAATTTTTATGTAAATCAATTTTAATTTTAATAGGAGCCAGGTGGAAAAAATGCACACCGTTAATATAATGTTGAATAATATTAGACTTACAAAATATTAGTATGCAAAGAAAATTCAATTTTGAGCATTAGAAGATGGAATGAAGACAACGTCCGTGTCATTTTTTGTTGGACAACGTTGAATAATATTAGACTTACAAAATATTAGTATGCAAAGAAAATTCAATTTTGATCAT
Source organism: Ligustrum vulgare (assembly GCA_963555705.1). Lineage (NCBI taxonomy): Eukaryota > Viridiplantae > Streptophyta > Magnoliopsida > Lamiales > Oleaceae > Ligustrum > Ligustrum vulgare. The sequence goes on along the minus strand of OY743175.1, from coordinate 4,273,864 downwards.
TAGAAGATGAATTGAAGACAATGTCCGTGTCATTTTTTGTTGGATTTCCAATTAGTGATTGAGATTTAATGATCCATAGCCATCAAAATAGCCCAAAAGAAGGCAATACATGTTTAATGTACACGTCTGTTCTTGTTTGTTTGATACTAATTAATGGTTATGCACCCCCATGACACATCTCCCAGTGGCAAAGGGGTGGGATGGAGAAGTGCTCAACGCAGTCGGGTGCAAGGTTCGAATCCTAAAATAATGGATTTGTGCCATATGGCAAGTGGGAGTTATGACTTACCACACCTCCACTTTGGCTCCGAGAGGCATAACTGCAATTTACCTCCTTAACCAATATCCTAGTGAAAGGTCGGTTAGGGCCCTCAAGGTGTGGGCTACACCTTTGTTTATAAATTAATGGTTACGTTGTTGACTTGTTGTAGCGACTAGTGATATAAAGGTTTCACGTTATCTATGTTACGATTTATTGACCTGACATAATCCAACACAAGCATGTCCTTACCTGACACCAGTTGTGTTTCAGGTTGAGAGTAAGACGTATATACTTAAAATTGAGTCATATTAGACCAAGAGAAGCCAGACGAATTACCTTAAAACTGACTCTCGATAATCACGTATTACCAGTTTAGACTTTTGAAAAATCTGCTTACGCTCAAAATCAACATTTTAAGATCAATCTTGTGAAAAGTTTTGCTCGTGTGCATCTCAGTTTTAGGTTTATGTTTACTTGGATGCACCACATTATTTTTAAGCGTGAGTGAAGTTTGTATAACATCACAAGACACAATGTATGTTATATTGTGATTACAAGTAAATCAAATTTATTTTTAAGTTACTTATTTTGTCAAACATGATTTTCAAAGTTAATCTTTCATTAACAACTAGTCTGACACATGTGTCGTGTTATTGTTAAGTATATAATAGCGTATGCACGTGTCATATTATAGTTGGATGCACTTTCGTACAAGGTTGGTGAATGTTTATCTTAAATTTCCAAATTCTAAATGTTTGCTAGAAATTTAGCTCAATTTCATTGTAGTAGGTCATAGTATCACCTAAAAAAAAAAAAAAAAAAAAAAAAAAAGATTAATTATGCTTTAAATCACAAGACAAGAAGATCCAACCATAAAAGATTAAAATGCTTCTTTAAGTGCAATCTAAAAATTTAATAGTGTGACGACCACAAGCAAAATGTGCATCATGTTCACATCAAAAGGAAATGGTAGAAAAGCAACAAAGTAAAATTAACTCTGGCACGGTTTTTAAGTAGGCATGTGGAATCTCCATCATAGCAAGAACACTGCTATTTATAGCCTTGGCATTCTTAAGTATATTGTTTGTGCAATAACGGCACTGCTGAAGCCTTTTGATATGAACCCCTTTGATTTGTTGACCAAAATTTTTTGCAACAATGAAATTAACCTAAGAAAGCTAAGATTGATAATGATAAACCTTGATCTAAGTTTAATCTAGCCAAAATTTCAAGGATAAACCCTAGCCAAGTGGATAGAAATGTTCAAGTTCCTAAATTTCTTCTAACAACACAAGAATCATTAATTCTACAAGAAGTTGAGAACATTCCTCAAGAGAGGCTTGATAAAAAAGAAGATTTTACCTCTCAAATGTCTTCCAACATTCACAATGAACAAAGTTGATTTTAGGGTTTGAGAGGTTGGGGTTTTTATAGTATAAAAATTGAAGTAATAAAAAAAAAACAAGAAAATAAGATTTAAACTCAGAATTGGCCCCAGCTATACTGCGCGGCCGTGTAGGGATTCATTTCCAGTTCTACCTTTTTAATATAGGAACGCCAGCCGTAGTGGTTTACCGTACGAGGCCTAGCGGTTGAAAGTTCGTCATTATAGATTTTGATCTCTAACTTGATTCTTGGCTCGTCTCTTGACTCGATTACTTTGTTTAACCTTGAATCAATTTCTTCAAGTGCAAAGAATATTTTTGTTTTATCTTTTCCTCAATTTCCTTTTTCGCACTTTCACCTCCTCTCCTTTTCCTGAGGTAGGAACTTCAACTCTCGATTTTTCTCTTACCTCGCATTTTTCTAGAGTTGTGGCTCCAACTCTCATTTTCTCTTTTTTATGAGGTCGTGGCCTCAACTCTTTTTCTCTCTCTTTTGTCTTTATCAATTTTCTCACTTGGAAGCCATATATGTTCTTCCTCTCGTCTTGACTCACATTTCTATCACATTGCCAAATCTAAAAATATTTGAGTAACTGGCATGGAGACTACATCACATAGTACTTGATCGCTATAGGTCTCAATGTTGATGGTAAAAGAACTTGCTTACTCACCCTCACCTCCCCATAATCACCCAACCTTTGAAATTGGTAATGATTGAGATGCATCATTACTAGTAACCCCGACTTTTCTACCAGCTTGCACTTGCCACATTGGTGCAACTATCCCCATCTATAATGATACTACACACTTTATCATTTATAAGACATCTAGTGTGAAAAATATTTTCTCCATGTTTTTCCATCTCACTAACATTGGTCAAAGATTTTGGTGAACTAACAATCCTCTCCACCTCTCCTTCTTCACTATCAGGCCTCCCATGGAATGATGAATTCTTCATCTTTACACTACCAATAGTATAATCCATTCGATCTCTACCCTGATGCTCCGTTAGATAACCTCAATCAAATCCCCTATCATGTCACTCTCCTCTATTCTTACCTATATTCCAATTTTGTTCACTAACTTCATCACTATCTAAAATATCTCCAAATTTATCCCTCGTTCTTCTTCTGTTATCCCTTCGCTCACCATTACTCCTTGGTGTTGTAATCTTTCCCTCTTTTTCCTAACTTTTCTAACCTTCTCCCAATCTCCTCCATTTTACTAGCAATAGTCGTTGAAAGAGTTTGCAACATCTCATGTAAATCTTGAGTTTGTGAATTGGAATTTCGCTCACTTTGAGTATTTTGTATGGACCATTTTGTGCAGGCATGGAAGTGTTCTCACAAGTAATATTTTTTTGCACTCATGTTTCACTCAAATTAGGCTTTAACTCTGTAATGAGCTCGCTACTCTTGCCTCTTTTCACTCAAAGTTTCATTTCTTAAGTACTTTAAGGAAGGTAATCAACTAGATCAAGAAAATCAATTCCTTTGAAATTAAAAACCACAATCAAACAAGAGAGATTTAGAAATAAGATGGACACAATATCAAGTGAAATTTATTTGCTTGCTATTCTCAAAAGGAAATAGTGATGTGTAAGCTAAGATGTTAATAACACTATATCAACAATGGGATTGAGAAACTATAAGTAATTAATAAGACATAGATGTTGAACACATAGACACAATAGTGTAGTTTTCACTGAGATTTTATCAAACACCTCAAACTTTGGATAATATAGAAATGCAAGTGTATGGCTACTAGATAATCCCAACAACCTTAAAGATGATAACAAATTAAAATAACCAATATGTAGGAATCAACAAATGCTCATGATATTTTGCTTTTTTTTTTGTGTGTGTGAATATGGACAGCAACAAGAAGTATTTAAATGATAGATTTTTCAATTTTAGGGCCAAACTCTGACAGCAAATGATGTGAACCCCTTTGGTGTGTTGACAAAAAATTTCCATAAAAATGAAATCAATCCAAGAAAGCTAAGATTGGTAATGATAAACCTTGACACAAGCTTAATCTAGCCAAAATTCCAAGGATAAACCCTAGCTCAATGGATAGAAATAAACAAGTTCCTAAATTTCTTCAAAAAACACAATAATCATTAATTTTACATGAAGTTGAGAACATTCTTCAACAGCGACTTGATAAAAAGGAGGATTTTACCTCTCAAATGTCTTCCAAAATTTACAATGAACAAAGTTGTTTTTAGGGTGAGAGGTTGGGGTTTTTATAGTACAAAAATTGAAGGAATAAAAGAGCCCAAAAATAAGATTTAATCTCGAAAAAATTGGCTCCAGCTCTACTGCGTAGTCGCACAGGGATCCTTTTCTAGTTCTACCTTTTCAGCAAAGGAATGCGTAGCCACAGTGTTTTACCTTGCGAGGTCGCAAGGTTGAAATTTCAGCCCTATAGATTTTGATCTCCAACTTGATTCTTGGCTTGTATCTTAACTTGATCACTTTGTTTAACCTTGAATCAATGCGATTGTAATGTATGTGATTTCAGCATTGATTCTATCTTCCATTTGGGCTTGATTCCATTGTTTGTGAATGAGTCCTATCATCGACTCTTGAATCTCCTTAGCCTTGATCTTGTCATGGGTTCCACGGGCATGCGCATCGAGGTTTGATTTCCTTGTTCTCATGCCTTTTCCTCATATCATCTAATAATCCCTTTTAGAGGAACTTTCAGGTATGAAAGCCACTTCTCTTCCTGTCAATTGACGGCCTACCACCAAAAAAATATGGATAAAAGAAAAGTTGATGCAAGTTACAAGAAAAGGTAAAGTGGCATCTTTAAGTGTCCAATTACTAATAGTATTTTTTTTTTGGAGATATTTGTATCTTCCAATTGAACAAAACATTGAGATTTCCTCTTCAGTGATTGTATGTTGATATCCAATTGAGTATTATCAATTGAGTACTATCTAATTGGGAGTTTGAATTGTAGGGGTGTTCTTATTTTGATGTTTAGTAAAAGTAATTAAAATGTAGATTTATAGAACAAAAGAAATATGTCTAAAAAATTATTTTTCATAAAGGTATCTCAAAAGTTTGTTTCATTAGTTCTTTTGGTTGGAATTCCAAGAATGTTTCAGCTGAGTTTCCAATGATTGATGTTGTTATAGAACCTATATAGTCATGTAATTCAAGAGTCGCTCTTGATCTGTTAGAATTGAAGATGAAACATTGTTAGTAAATGATTGTTTTTGTTAGTAGAATAATGACATGGTCTTAGATATGAAATAGTGCATTTATTCACATAGATGATGTGTTTGTCACATGAAGATAATCATACCATGGAAAGAATGAATGCAGATTTTGGAATTAATCATTTCATATAAAAAATTGATAAATAAATGTTTAAAGTTAATGATTTTGATTTAATTTTGATCAAAGTTTAAATTGAAGGAGCTTAAACTATATCACGAAATATGCAGCAAGAGAATAAAAGGATGTGAGCTGGTTGAGAAAGAGAAAATAGAGAAAATATAAAAATCATGTTCATAGTGATCTAAAGTTTTGGAGAAATGATGCAGTATATAGAAATTCACATAAATAGCTGGGAGTTTTTTTTTTTTTTTTCAATCCTAAACTGAACAAGTAAAAACAAAACAAATTTATTACAAATGTATAATACAACAACACCAAAACAGAAACATATGTAACAAATGCCACAAGAAACATTACATTTTATGTGTACACCCAAATACACAATTTTTTAACAAGCATCTACTTAGCTTAAACCGAAATGAATATAATACCCTTTTTGTACCAGTTCCAAAAAAAATTAACAATTAGGAAAAGTGTATAAACAAATGCACGATTCAAAAAAAAAAAAATAAAAAAAAAAAAATATATATATATATATAGAACGAAATCTGTTGTCCTTAACGTAAAAGTTTTTGTGATAAAAGAACAACTTTCAAAGCAGGATGTTTAAAGGGTATAAAGATTGAGCAGTTTTTTTTACCAAAAAAAAAAAAAAAAATCCGAAAGAACAAAGGTAGATCTGATCGGTACCACAAGAACTAAAGGAACCTGAAAAAAAATCGATCGACATAAAAAAATAAAGCTCAAAAAAGAAGTTAAAAAACATTCTCACCATGAAAATATCTTCACACCCACAAAATCATCGGTGTAGAGACCGCGGTCTTGGACTGACGGTGTAGAGAGTGAAAAAAATTAGGGCTAGCATTTGACGTATAATGGAAGGACGATTATTGGACCAATTTCAAGAATTATCCTTTTAGTGGTCAACAAATGGATACATTCATTGGGCTTTGAAATAATGACCAGCCTATCACATTTCATTGGACACCAGCGGCGGCTCAAACTCCTAGCTTAACTAAGGAGGCTTATTTTGGTTATTTGGCTTATGAATAGTGTCACTCAGAGTGATTCTTTTATTATTATTATTATTAATTATTATATTATTATAATTATATTAGATTATTAATTGTTATTATTATTATATTATTATTATTTATTATTATTATTATTATTATTATTATACACACACGCACGCGTGCGCGCGGACGCGCACACACATTAGTCTGATGCATGTGCAATGCACCTGATGTATTGATATCTTTAGAGGCGATTTTACTATGAAATAACTTCTCTAGCTTTGATAAACTTCGCTAGACATGAGTTGTCGTAGTCCAACTAATAGTAAAAGCAGTATCAACTAGAATTTCCTGTAGTAACATGTCAATAATAATAAATCTTGATCATTCGGAGCAAAGGTTTGCTTATTGGAATAATATTACAGAAGACATCTAGCTCAATTGAAACATAAACTAAAACAAAATTTTAATGGCATTCAATTAGTGAAACTTAGAAATGGAAATAGGACATATTTATCTAAACCGGAAAGTTAAGATTGCAAGATTATGAATATTGGTAAAGCAACGATACTAATCAAGATAATGAACTCATGAAAAAACAAATCATGTCATGGATGGAAGCAGAACATTTGGCAAGAAGTTAGGCAGAGCTTTCTATTAAGTTTGACAAAATCGTGTGAAAACAAATTGAGAGAGATGTTGAAGAAAGAACATATATAGATGAACATCGACATCCAATGAAATTAATGATTGTACATAAGTTTGTCCACGTGAAAATGAACAAGTATGTAGCTAAGAGACTAAAATGCACATCTCATATCTAAATTCATAGACTCCCATATTTTATTATCCTGAAATAGTGAAATACATGCACTGAAATAAATGTCACACCGAAAAAGTTTTATCACTTGTAAAGCACCTGTATTGACGATGGTGCTACAACACAGATCGCAAGATGTTTGGAGGAAGGATTAGCGGTGAGATGAAATATTTGTACAATATATAGTCCTAGCACACATTCACGTTCGTCCTCAGACTATAGATTAAAAACTGATAGATAATTAAATTAAATTCATTAAAAGAAATATAGTACTCTTCGACAATATTAGCAGCATTTGAGATATTTTCATACCCTAGAAAGGAATGTATGATTCACTAGAAGAATGGCAGTTTTCGAAGGCAAGACCTTAATAGGAGAAAAACCCAAGACTATCCCACAAAGGCTAAAAGGTACTATAGTAGAAATTGGCAATGTTATGTCCAGATGGAAAATGTTAGGAAAGTTAAGCAATGCTATGAAAAGAAGGGAAAAACTTGACTTACATTCATCAGCAAATTTAACAAAAGCAAAGAGAAGACAGGAGCGTTGATCGCCAACAATCAACAATCTGTAAAATGGAGACAGAAAGGGAAAGAGTGAAAAACTAACACTTATAATTAACACGTGACAACTATATTGGTGGCTTCAACGCCTAAAAAAATTTCTCACTAAAATGCATGGTACAACTATTGTCATAACTTAATCTTAATGGCTAGATGAAGAGGAAGCCTACGATTATTCTCATTACTAATTTGTTTACAACAAGCACCTGTCTCCAATTTGTCATTATCGGTCTCAAAAACATAATTCTTTTATGTATCTTATCTAGACAACATTTCCTAATGAAAGAAATTATACCAATGCATCTCTAGTATGTGATGATAGGTTTTATGTGGGGGAGGTAACACAATAAAGTTTAAAACAATTAATACTTTGAAGAAGGAAATTCAATCATCATGAAAAGCTTTAGACATCATGTTAAAATATGAATTTAAAATCCACCGCAAATAAGTAATAATAATCCTTATAGTAGTTCACACTTTTTTTTTAATAGGTTGAGCCGTTCACAGTTTATCCTTGTGCGGGTTAGGAGCTAACATTAAAATTAAATAAGTCATGGAAGGAGGGGGACTTAGACCTGACCTCCAAGATAAAGGAAATGTAGTAATTGATAAAAAATGAAGTGGAAGAAATAGAAGGGGAAAAACATGCCACGTACTTCAAAAGAATAAAAGATAAAAACTAGACTATAATCTTCTGAAGCTGGGAAATCCATGTCTATCAATCTGTAGAAGTGCCCTGATGCTCTGTGGTAGATCCTGTGGTCCATACTCTCGGTAAATTCTCGAGTCCCATCCCTCAGAAGCAAGAGAGTCAGCAACCTGATTACCTCACGATAAATGTGAGAGATAGTGTCCTTGTCTAGATGAAGAATATCCCTGATTTGTCTAAGAATCCCGTGATGCAATGAAGGGCCACTGTAGAGTCAAACTCAATCCAAATAGAAGTGATACCCAATCTGCGAGCAAGAATTATCCCCTCAAGGATAGCGCGCAGCTCCGCCTCTAATATAAGGCGGTCTCTATAGAAAGCTGAGAATGCCCTGATACACTGTCCATCATGATCCCTGATGATACCCCTCCACTAGCAGAGCCATCCTTGATGCAACCATCAGTGTTAAGCTTGTATGCAACCACTGATGGAATGCGTAAAAGAACCAAAATGGGGGGTGGAGGGGTAGAAATATCAAGAGTAATACCAAATAGTGGGGCTGTAGCAATATTCCCACGCTAATGCTTCTATCTGATGAGCCACCCAATGTGAAGGAATGAAATCATCCGATACACCATCCAAATAATCATCCGAGGCTCCATCCGAATGTCCCTGTATTTCGCGTCATTCCTCTCTGTCCATAGGAACCAAAGAATCAACAGATGAATGATGGTGCGAATATGGCCTAGACGAACATAGCATCCATAGTATCTCCAATGCTTGAATCTCTGACTGATATCCTCACCTAGAGTCATGGAAACATGAAAAATATCCCCAAAGTGTCTCCAAACCTAATCTAAGATAGGACTACCTATAAAGATGTGCGTCAAAGTCTCAATCTGTGAGCCACACTGACAGCGTGATGCTAAATGACATCCAATCCGCCTTTGTATAAATGTGTCAACAGGGATGAGCCCCTGCCACAGCCTCCACTTATAGTAGTTCACACTTTAGAACAATAAATCAAAATTAGATGGTGAACAATTTATAGCAAAATTGCACTTAATAAGTCCACAATTTTCTCAGTAATCCACTTATAGCAAAAGCGCACATAATAAGTCTAGGGTGGCATTACAAATCTCAAACAGATATCCATTAATAGTAAAATTGCACGTAATAAGTCCACATTTTCTCTGTAATCCACTTATAGAAAAAGAGCACGTAATAAATCTGGGGTGGCATTACAAATCTCACATAGATATCTCACATGTAAGTGTTTTCCAATTGAGAGTAACGATGTGATTTTTTTGAATTGCAAGTGTACAGTATCACAATCAAGTAATAAAGTGGACAAAAGAGACCTAGTTATCGTTCCTATGAGGATTGTAATTAATTATCGAAATTGTGTTAGTTATCGCTTAAAATAGTGATGAATTATCAAAAGTAAAATAGAAAATTAAACTGAATAAAAGCAAAATAAAATATTACAATTTTGTATTTTCTAAATTGATGTTTGAAAATGTTGGGACATCTGATTTCACATTTGTCAATACTTTTAATTCCATTTATCTAGTTTTATTTCTATTAATGTGTTCGATCGAATTCACTTAAATATATGAAATTCTTCTCTCGAATTTAAATCAACTATACCTAATTCAGTCAACCATGTATCTTTACAACATGTAATAATAATTAGGCACATGGCACAGAAGAATTCATAGCGATCGCAATAATAATAATAAAGGTATATCTCTATCTTTTATTCAATTATCGGATTTTATTCTTAGATCTAGGTTGTTAGCTCACCCTCGAATTATGAAAACACCCATAAATGATAATCTTCAATTCTCCGTCCTTTATCAAAATAACAAAGAAAATAAAATCTTACACCAAATATTTCGCTCCCAGATGATAATCTTCAATTCTCAAGCCTTTGTCTTTGATTTTTGCCTCCTAGATTTGAATGAAAGCACTATGAATTGTGTTTTAGAGGCCGTGCAAAGGTCTGACAAAGGTACTAATTTCGTGCATGAGAAGTTGTATATATAGTTGTAGAAGAAACCTTGGCAAACACGGAAGAAACCATGTTAAAAACCGTGTAAACAGGCTCACATTCGGCCCAGTCGGAAAGCGGCATGGGCGTACAGTTAACCTTTTTAGGTACTGTTGAATCTGTGTCTTGTCACGTGGCCACTTAGTAGAAAGCTAAGTGGCCACGCAATGTAATCAGACTTTGAGATCAATTAAAGTAGATCCTCATATTTTATTTGTGTCTTTGGTCCTCCATCTTCCAATTAGATCAATTGAGTTCCTGTAATTTCTAAATTCTTCCAATTGACTTCCTCTCATCCTCAATTTCCTTCAAGCCTTTTTCCATGTGTAGGATTTAAGCTCCAATTATCATCATTTTGACCTTTGTTTGCTTCATTTCCTTAGGTTCACTTGATTTTGAGATATTTTCTGCAGTGTGAACAAATAACATACAATTATGTAGCATTTATTTTAAAACAAAAATAAATTATTCTAATTTAGACATATAAATAAGTGTATAAAATACGCTCATAAAATACCTCCAAACTATGATTATTGTTCGTCATCGAACAAAGTAAAACTAAACTATGAAATAACAAGAATTCAATAAACAATTATTTTTCTTTTTTCAATTTGTTTATCATGTGCCTCAGAAATCCAGATCAAAATCACACCTTAGAAAAGAACTTAGAACAACATGATAAAAATATTTTTACTTATCCAATGCTCAACTTTCCATGTGTTTGTGTGAATGGCCAAAATCAAATGCATAGTTATGCAAATATACTTAACATTGTATTGCTTATCATGCATAAGTAAACCCGAGTCCCATGTAGTCACCAAATGATATTTTATTAATTTACCTTACAATGCTAATTGATGGTCACAACTGTCTGCTTTTCTCTCAAATCCTATGTGTTCCCTTTATAGTGGTTTCTAAACATTTTTTTGCGTTAAATTTTTCCACACAAGATAGTTAGGATTAAAAATATGCATGCACAACAAATCGATGGTAAGCAATTCCCAACTTCACACCTCCAATTTTCAAGTAACAGTCAACTTAGCTTATACCATGCATTTTATATTTTATATGGACAACTTTTTTTTTTTTTTTTATTGTCCTTGTCTTTTACTATCTTTGTGCAATATTTTTCTTATTTACTTTTTATGTTATCCCCTTTAGCGAGTTTTAGGTCGATGACTCCTAAGCCAGACGACTTTAGGGGATCGGGTTCAGAGAATCCTCAGATTTAATTACCCAAGTAACAAATGTGACAAAAAAAGTTAAATATGTAATTTTGTCTTACATGTAAGTACCCTCTTACTTAAGCTTTCTAATTGACCCATATAACGAGCTTTGGGCTGATAACTCCCATTCCAATTGAATTTAGTGTACCAAGTTTTAACACATTTACAAACTTACTTGCTTGAGTCACTAAGACTACAAAAAGTGGAATAAGACATATTATTATTATTTTTATATTAGTGTTGAATTATACCTGTTAATTAAAACCCTTCAACCAAAAGTGCAAAACCAAGAATCACATACCCTCAACCGATCAATACATGCATATACTAACATTTCCACCCCCAAACTACTTCTTGAGTGGTTTGGATCTAATTGAGTGTTGAAATGTTTAAATATCTAAGTTTTGGGATTATATAGTCATACCTATGTTCACGTTGTATAAATATACCCTACAATAATTTAACACTCATACACCAGTAATAATTTAACACTGACTCTGTGCTCAATAATATGAAAGTCTAACATGGATAAATAATCAATAAAAATCAAGTTTTCATGTTTTCCATAATTCTAACTAGAACATAAAATTGTTCCAAACTATATCTTAGGCAATAAACAAAGTAACAAAAATTCTCTGAATTTCAAATTATTATTATTTATTTATTTATTGTATCCCAAAGAATTTAATGAATGCAAAAGAATGAGATTCCTACCTCCAAGCTAGAAATATACATTTCCTTCAATGTAAGTCAAATAGATATATCAACTAAACATAAAGCATAAGAGAGTGGATCAAGTACTTCCCAAGTTTGGAGTTGAGATGTAATCATTTGAAGCTTTTCCTTGATGTCCCTAGGATGATTTCAACCATTTCCTTGCATTTCCAAGCTTAGTTTGATGTGTTACAAGTGGTGTATCCCTGGAAAATAAGAGATAAGAAACATTAGAGTACATCAACATCATAAGAAACCAAAGGTAAATACACCCACAACCCCCCAAAGTAGAAACAAAGTATAAATCTGAATTTTAAAATATGACAGACCACCCATATTTAGGCCCTGACATGAAATTTCCCTGAGCCATATTCTGGCATATGAATGTACACAACATGGTCAATAACATATCAAAAACTCAAAGCAAAGAGAGTTCAATAGGGTCATGAAATGGCAAAGTAGGGACCTGAAGTTGTTTTTGGTGCAATGAACCTACAACGACCTTGCAGTGAGTGCATTGTGTTGCCTATGACGTTTAATTCGAATTTTTTTGCATTAAATCAATGTAAGACATGAATGAATGATACAAATAAGACGTATAACGTGTGAATGGTACTCATTCAAAAAGATTTGCAAATACTCAACGAAAAATTCACTGTGGTATTTAATCAAACACTTGATGGGCATTCACAAAAAGCAAAAAGAATCATAGAGTAGGGAATCTGAAATAATCCAAAAATTTTAATGCACCCAATTCATACACGATAACTTGATAACTCAATCATGCAAATAAACGTATGCTAATAATGCAAATAAATCCTAAAACTAAACATAAAGCAATAAAGAAAGCAAAATAAATAAAAGGGATAGAAAATTGGGTTACCTCCAAACAAGCACTCCGTTTATAGTATAAAGCCCAACTTTTTGCTGTGCTCATTCAAGGGATTCTAAATAAGGATTTTGATGACCTTCTTTGTTTGTATCGGTTGAACTTGCTCCAAATTGTATTTAGACTAGAACATTTTACCTTACCCATGTCACATATGTTGACTTCTCCACTCCATTCAAACTTAAATACGTAAAATTCAATCATCTCTTCAGTATCAATGACGAAATCATTTTTCCCTAGTTATAGAAGTTAGAGGATTGCATTATAAGGTCAGCACCCTTAAGTACCTCCTTATTTATCTGCTCTTCTGTGATCAACTTCTCTTTCTCCAATTGATCTTCCTTTTTAATTGAAGTTTCCTTGAGCTCGATGTCCGGATTTTGAATTGTTAACAATAGGACTATGGCCCTTTCATGGATGTTATTTCTTCTGGTTGATCCATTATTTCAGTTTGCTCTTTTTTTCCTTCAGCTATTTCAACCAGTTTCTCAGAATCATCTGATCCCTTCAGCTGAATTTTCAGCCACTGTTTTAGTGGACACCTCTTCCCTACTAGATAATAATTTTCCACACAATCAATCTTCCATATACCATCCTGAGATGCAACAGGGAAATTAGGTAAAGCACGATTTCCAAAGCAGAACTCACAAATCAGATAAGTCTGAACTGTATATACTGGCTATTCACCACAGCTGTCTAATTTTTCTATTATAGCATCAAAGATGTATCAAATCTTGCATACAGGGCTGTGATCTCATCCACCTCAGGTGTTGTTCGATCAGAGTACCACTGGTAATTGTTTGCTGCCATCTCATCTATCTACTGAAGTCTCTAACTATTTGAAGGCCCGTTTAATCCATGAATCAAAAGGAAACAATTCACAGCTTTTAAAAGTTTTCCAAAACAAAAACTAAGTAATAAAAATAAAAATAAAATAAGGAAAAATTTCAAACTAAAGCCAGAGCTAAAGTGTGTTTGATTGCGAGGTGGAAAATGGGTGGAAAGAAAATATTTTCTAAGGAATTGATTTTGCTTGGAAAATATTTTCGTGGAAAATCAGTTGAAAGTGTTTGATTGGTTTAATTTTCTAGGTGGAAAAAGTGAAGAATTTTTCAAGTTTCGTTATTTGATTGACATTATTTTTCATGGAAAATAAAGTAAATTTTTGCTATTTTAATCAATTTTTTTTTTTTACTTTTTTAATATATTTGTACTTGATGATGATAATGTTATTTTTTGGAAAGAAAATAAGTTAATTAACAACAACAAAATTGATTAAACGTGTCGAAAATAAATTTCCATCTACCATGGAAAATAAAAGTCCACCAAAACCCAAAGAAAACTTTTTCCACAAAAACAAGGAAAATAAGCTAGTAAGTGGGGTCCGTGGAAAATATTTTTCGCTAAAATTTTTCGCAATCAAACAGAGTAAAGTAGAAAAGTTGGAAAAAATTTTCATTTTCCATGAAAAATTCTCGCCTATCAAAACACCCTAATTGGTATCAATATTACTTCACAAATCCCAACAATGGTGCTAAAAACTTGATGTGATTTTTTTGAATTATAAGTGCAAAATATTGCAATCAAGTAACAAAGTGGACAAAAGAGTCTGAGTTATCGTTCCCACAGGAATTCTAATTAAATATCGAAATTTTGTTAGTTCTCGCTTTATTTGAAGTATAAAATAGTGATGAATTATCTAAATTAAAATAGAAAATTAAACTAAATAAAAGCAAAATAAAATATTGCAATTTTCTAAATTGATGTCTGAAAGCATTGAGACATCTGGTTTTACATTTTTCAATACTTTTAATTTCATTTATTTAGTTTTATTCCTATTAATGTGCTCAATCGAATTCACTTATGCATATGAAATTCCTCTCTCGAGCTTAAATCTACTATATCTAATTCAGTCAACCATGTATCTCTACAATGAGTCATAATAATTAGGAGTATGGAATACAAGAATTCATATAGCAATCACAATAATAATAAAAGTATATCTCTAACTTTTATCCAATTACTACAAAGTCTTACTCCACGCAAACACTATAAATCATTGCTACGCACAAACACTAAAAAGCCTTGACCTGCGCAAGCATACAGTGCATTGTCCCCAAGCAAACACCAAAGCATTGCTCTGTGCAAGCATACAAAGTTTTTCCCTGACGCAAGCACTAAAGGCCTTGCTCCGCGCAAGCACTAAAGGTCTTGCTCCATGCAAGCATACAAAATATTTTCTCATGCAAGCACTAAAAACCTTGCCCCTTGCAAGCATTCAAAGCCTTACTGCATGCAAGAAGTCTAATGATACGATTCGAAGATGCGCGTAATTAACGTCAGAAAGTTCTGAATTCAGGTTGGAACGGATGGTGGAATATCGACCTAATATTCACGACACGAAGATTGACGATGCAGAATAAAGAACCAAGACTTTCAAAATGTCACAAGGATCTGTACAACTTCCTTGATGAGTTTCTATTTTTAAACGCCACAAATATTCTCGCGAATATTTGATAAGTTCAATTGAACGCTACAAAAAATGACTCTTTGATAAGTTCGAAGAAATATAGGAAATCCACCTATAATTTTATTGAATCCTCAATAAACTGTTTATCAAAATCAAAGTCTCTTTATTACATTGAACGAAAAAGGTAATAAATTATTAAAATAAAACCCTAGTCGCTAATGGACTCAAAATAGAGTTCTAATTAACCTAAAATAGTTAAAACTGAAAAGGAAATAAAAATCTTGCAAAAATCTGGCCGCGCCTTAGTTACGGTCGTGAATGGATTCTGTTTAAAAGTAACAGCCGTACCAAGCATTCTTACGGTCGTAAGGAGTGTTTGCATGAATTATTTGTTTGTGCCCGAGAGGAAGTTACAGCCATGACATTCATTATTTACGGCCGTTATTTTAAACAAAAATATGATTTACGGCCGTGAATATTGTGTTTGCGGTCTAATGGTCTGACGGCAACATTTTTGCTCTTTTCTCCTTTGAGCTTCTATCCCAGATCACATCATCCCCTTTCTCTCTGGACAAGGATTCGACCTTGAATCAATTTCTGGCATGCTCTTCAAACACTTCGTGCTCTTGGGGCCTTGATGTAAAACTGCTCCACCTGGATCGAATGGAAAAATTTGGCTTCCATGCGAGATGAATGCCCAATAGTATTCCGTAACTTGGGTGGCACGGATGGATCGATTCATGAGCTTCGTTAGCCATATGTGGTGTGGCTCAAACTTCCAAGCGTAACCAACCTGCAAAAGAGATTTAAATAAAATGGGGAGGGAAATGTTAGTTTCATGAGGTACAAAGTATGGATCCTTGTATTCTTGATGAATCATCACCAACTCATCTTTTTGCACCATGAGGCTCTTCTCTTCGCCTCTTCCCTCCTTTGAAATTTATTGATCAATATTTTTAATCTCAAGCCCAACGAAATCTTCTAATCCCACATTTTTATTACCATGTTCATATACTATCATCACTACCCAAATTTTTGAGCTTCGACTCCAAATTCCAATTTATTCCTCTCATCGTCAACAATTTTATTTTCAATCACCTATTCACTACCCAAGTCCACCCTTTCATCATCAAATTTTGGAGTTTGATCATCTAATTTTAATTTCAACTCCAACTCACCCTCTTCCGTCTCAACATTTTTATCCTGAGGCTCTACTATCCTATGCTTTTCACTCTCCTCTAGCCATTTAATCACAGCCTCTCGTTTCTCCTCCTTATTTTGCAATCTAGCCAATTTTATTTTTTCTGCCTCCCGTTCACACCTCATTCTTTCCTCAAGTTTTTTTCCTGAATCTTCAAAATTGCCTTCGAATCATCTCTTCTCCCCTTTCAACCCCAATTTCATCCCTAGGTTTATGATCACGTCGATAATCCTTCCTAGCTCTAGAATCCGATTGAGATTGATCCTTTTACAATTTAGCTTTCTTTTCATGTAATTTATCCAATCTCATCTTAACTTCATCCAACAACCTCCAAGCACGATCTTTGTCATTATCCTTCTCGATGAAGAATTTTCATGAAATTTGGACATTGTTGAATTTATGTGGAATGAAATGGAAAAGAACAATTAAAACAAAGGATTAAAAAATTCAAGAAAGTGGTTTTTGAATTTTGGAATGACTATTTTTTTTTGAATAATGAATTTTCAAAATTAAATAAAAAAATACAATATATATATATATATATATATATATATATATATATTTTTTTTTATAAATCCGAAAATTCGACACAAGCTGAACAAAATAAACGGAACAGGATTTGGATAAGAATCGAATAAAATAAACACATTTGAATTTTTGTTAGACTTTTATATGGATCAAAACTGGAAAAATTATGACTGACACGAAGAACACGAAAACTTGAAAACAAGACTAAAAAAAAGATATGAACGATTTTATGTGGCGGACTCGATGATAAACACATAAAAATCACACTAGATAGAATAGAAAAACCCTAATTCAAAGTCCAGCTTTAATACCAGATGATACGGTTTGAAGATGTGTGAAATTAACGCCTAAAAGTTCCAAATTCAAGTTGGAACAGATGGTGAAATCTTGAACCAATATTCACGACGCAAATATCGACGGTGTGAAATAAAGAACTAAGACTTTCGAAACGCCACAAGGATCTGTCCAACTTCCTTGATAAGTTTCTGTTTGTGAACGCCACAAATAATCACTCTTTGATAAGCTCGAAGAAATATAGGAAATTCACCTATAATTTTATTGAATCCTCAATAAACTGTTTATCAAAATCAAATTTTCTATATTACATTGAATGAAAAAGGTCATAAATAAGTAAAACAAAATCCTAGTCGCTAATGGACTCAAAATAGAGTTCTAATTAACCTAAAATAGTTAAAAACTGAAAATGAAATAAAAATCTCGCAAATCTCAGGCCGCGCCTTAGTTACGGCCGTGAATGGAAATCTTATGTCCGCAACAAGCATTCTTACGGCCGTAAGGAGTGTTTGCTGGAATTCTTCATTTTTTCCCTAGAGGAAGTTACGGCCGTGACATTCATTGTTTATGGCCATAATTTTGAACAAAAATATGATTTACGCTCGTGAATATTGTGTTTACGATCGTAATGGTCCAACTGCAACTTTTTTGCTCTTTTCTCCTTTGAGCTCCTATATCAGATCACATCATCCAAAGCCTTACTCTCTGCCAGCATACAAAGTTTTACCCCGCTCAAGCTCTTCGGGAAAATGCTTCGCCAAAACTTACCTCCGGCCCCTACCAATCTTAGGTGCTAAATTTTGAAAAGACACCTCGAATCTCATCTATGTTTTGGGATATTGATATACTCAAAGTGTAATTCAATATTTAATATTATCGTCATATTCAGGCTAAAAAATTAAAACATAACGGTCATGTTCATGGTTATTACTTACAATATGTTCTGACATTATTGTGTTTGGGTTTATTACTTAAACATAGGCCTAAGAATTTTTCTTATTCAAGCATATTACTTGATTATACAAAAGATTCAGACATTGTTGTGTTTGAGTTTATAATTTAAAAACAGACCCAAACATTGTTCTTGTTCGAGCATTACACTTTTTTTTATTTACGTTTAATAAGTTCGGACACTCCAACATTCAGGCTTGTTACTCACTGATTAAGTGGTTCAGAGAAAATTCAAGTTTGGGCTTTGTTACGACCATGATTAATTGGACATGACACGTCATCCATATGGGCCCACCAGGGGATCCACAAAACATCCAGTCGTCTAATCATGACCCACAGGCAAAAAATGTAGATACCAAACTTGCTGGATTCTTATATGCCGAGGTGACCCTATGCCGAGGTGATTCTATGCCGAGGTACCCCTATGCCAAGGTGATTCTAAACCGAAGTACCCCTATGCCGGGGGTGATGCTATGTCGAGGTACCCCTATGCCGATGTGATTCTATGCCGAGGTAACCTATGCCGGGGTAATGCTATGTCAAGGTACCTTTATGCCGAGGTACTCCTAAGCCGAGGTGAGTACCCTGGAAAGATGACAAGACAGCTTGAGATGACTTGTCTGCAAAAGATAGCTTGATGTGATAACATCTTTAAAGAGATTTGATGGTTACTTTAACCCTATGACATGTAGTAATGATTATAACCAAAGAAATGATTTACTTCATGAAGGATTAGGATATTGCCATGTGTAAAGCATAACACATGTCACAATCTAAGAGAATTACTCCTTCTGTAAATAGAGCACACTTGCCTCCAAGGAAAAGATTAGAAACTCAATATATAAAATCTCACTCCCTTTTCTCTCTTTTACACATTTAAGTTTGCTGCACCCAATTTATATTTACTTGAAAGGAGTACTAACTTAGGCATCAAAGTGCAAACGGGAGCCACCTCAGCCCCCTTTGCAAGCTGATTGTTTGTCTTAATGCTCAAGAGATCCACGTGTTCAAGAGGGAGGAGCTGAGAGGTGTTGATTCAAGGTCCTACCAAATTTTGTGGTCAACAGAATTTTTACTTTGTCACCACTTATATCATGCTTACGCATTATTATGTCCGGGCTTATTACTTGATTATTGCCTACTTATAATAGGTTCGGGTATCTTCTTATGGTGGGGCACATATGCATGTTCGGACACCATGTTCGGGTTGTTCCTATGTACTATGAGTTCATACAATAATGTTCAAGTTGACACCATGCACATGTATATTTTTCCAAAAATAGTTATTCGAGAACAACACTTGTATAAAAAAGAATATTTTCATTGTCCATCATCCTCAATGTAGTTATTTGGACACCATGTTTAGGTTGTAGACATTTTCCATCCTCCTTGATGATATTCCTCGAGCAACACTCAAGGTTTGCATAAAAATTAAAGAGATAATGAGCTCATGACATTATGGTGAAGAAAAATTTAAAAGTAAAAAAGGTCGAGGAAACTACCTTTAGGGTGAGTACCTCGTGGTGCTTCACACTTTTTCGGGGTAAACAAAGTTGTGGTATCTCCTACTAATGTTCGGGAGGAGATAGTAGCGCCTATAGTCCTCAAGCATTGAGGCAGTCAAAGGGACTAGCTCCTCTTCGAGATCAACAACATTCATGATTGTTCCTTACCTCCTTGAAGTGTCTTTCGACGGCGGTGCCTGCCTCGGGACCGAAGGCTAGGGCTGGCCACGTGTATCCAATGAGTACCTAGGACCAATTGGCATCTTGTACTGAGCTTGTGGCTTCTTCTTTTCTTTCATAAGGTTCGGAGGCTACAAGCTTTCACCCTCGACCTTCTTTACGAAAGCTCGCAATGCCGACGAATCGAAACTCATACCTCCTGCAGCAGAAAAAAAAATGCACAAGTTATTAGAATTAGTTCATCATTGGGAAAAAACACAAAATGACATCACAAGGCTAGACGTCTACCCCCAACATATTTGACATCAGAAAGATCAAGAACTTCACCCTGAAAAGGTAGTCTAAGTTAGACGCCCGAGGCCCATGATCCTCAAGCATCTATCTATCTCTTTATAAGGCCTCGAAGTAGGCCTGATCTTCGTTAAACTTTGCGGTGTTTGGGGTCACCCACTGAGGCCAAAATGGGTGCTAGGATTCATGAACCTGGACATAAAAAGTTCTCTCCTTCCAACCCTTAAGCGAGGCCAAAATGGGTGCTAGGGTTCGTGAACTTGGACATAAAAAGTTCTCTCTTTCCAACCCTTAAGCGAGCTCGTCATCCTGGGGACCTTGAACCTACCTAATTAGACAAGTACATGAAACAGGTGCACTGGGAGAACTGCTTGTGCTCGAACATCATTATACACAGGTCTAGCCTTGGGAATATGGATAGGTATCTACATGCTAGGAAAAAAGTGAACAAGCGTTCTCCACCCATTCGTCACTAACTACCCCCGGGCACATGGAACGCCCTATCAGAAATTCTAAAAAGAAGGGATGCACGAGCCACCTAAACCCGCCCTTTAGGGAATCCCTAAAAACAACGAACTCCTCTACTTAAGTCCTATACACTATGTCCTCGTGGGTCAGGGTTCTTACATCATAATGAGGCATGAGCCAAAACTCCCTAGCGATTAATATAAGATGATACATATAACGACACGGGAACTCGGATTAGGAAAGTGGAGACTCATCAACATCATGGGCCCGTGGTCTCACATCTATGGGAATGGCCAATGGTATCAAGCTATTCTTCGAGAAATGTCACCTAATTCTACAAACCTCCAACACGAATTGCTAGAACTACCACAGTCACTCTCATCACTAGACATGTTGCCCAATATTTTATTAACTTAAAAGCTTGAACTCTTACCTTAATTTCTCAATGCCCGGAAACCCTTTAATGCCCGAGCTCAATCTGTTTTGGATTCTTTGGAAGTAAATGTAAGGTGTGAAATGAAGACAATGTGGTGTTTCTAGGTGTTGATGGGAAGGCAACATGTCAATGGCCAAACAATGCCACGTGGCATTATCTGAAGCCCACACCCTATGGCCAGATGTCGCATCATGCCAGACATAGCCCATCCCGACCACCGACCATGCACCACATCCCTGAACTATACCCGGATCCAAGGACTTACATACTCTATGGCCAACCATCCAATAGTGCTAAATATTGAACATCCGCCATCTCCTCGACCTCGACGACGGATGCACGGGAGCCTATGATGCACCCTAATCTTGTGAAACCCGACCTTTGACAAAACGTAACCTCCTGACCAAACATATAACTTCAAGGTTCTCATGAACCCCAAACATTCAAATTAGCCGTTACAGAACACTGAAGCGTTTAGGGTTACCTGTTCTGAACTTAAGCCTCCCTTCATCTAGATGTCAAACCCAAATCCCCCCTCTCACTTTTAGTAGGATTCTGATTCCACGAGTTCTAACCGAATCCAACTACTATAATTTTACAACTACATCCAAATTCCATCAATAAGGCTCCTACGTCTATTGAACTTCTTAAGTCTGTTAACCACTCAAGTGATCCAGTCCTACCCAGATTACAATACCTGTCTCTATAAATACAATGCTTTCGATCAGTATTCAGGTACACAATTATTATTCCAGTTTATAGCCTTACGCTTAATATTATCCCTCTATTCGCTAACTTAAGCATCGTAGGGGCCAAGATGATACACCTCACCACCTTTGTTTTGGGCAATGTTCTAAAAAAACGTGAAGTGTGACAAAATGTGAAGCTCGAGAGTCAAGCTTTTCAAGTTTAAGCGGGAGCAGACGCTAAAAAATGTTTTTCAATTCCTATATACTAGATTTAAACTTTAAACATACTTTAACGCGTAAATAAAAAGGTTAAAAAAAAAATTTGAATTAGAAGCCTGACGCGCTTTACACGCACTTTTTAGATAAAAAAAATTGGATGCTTTTTTTTTTTTTCAGGTTTATGGCCAAATCGACGCGTGGCAAGTGCACGTCATGCCTAGTTCGCACGTTTTCTTGAGTTTTAAAGCACTGGTTTCAGGTATTGGAGATTCAGATCATGCTTATTATTTGATCAAGTTAGAAAAATTATAGGTGCAATTTTTTAGTAGCATCAAGTTGCAACAAATTAATGAATTGTGTTGCCTTGTTGATTTAAAAAATCTCATCTACTCAATTACACGGATTTTGGACCTCCGTTGCTATGCATATTAAAAAATAAAATGCATCCACCTTGAGAAATAGCCAAGCAATTTCCCATTTAGATTTTGATGCATTTGTTTATATGTTTGTCGAACATGTCAATTTGATCCTTCTTCTCCTCGACAGCTATGATACGTTGACATTTATATACTAATATTAATAAAATATATCAATTAGTTAATGAAGCAGTCAACTAAAGCAACAATGTGGTGAAATATACTAATAGGTTTTTTACGGAATAATAATTATTAATTTTTACTCTAATTTAATACTTTGGCATGTTTTGATGTGATTTTTATCCAAAATTAAGAATTATTTTACATAGTTTTAGACTACTGACTACGTAATGTTAAACTATTTCATCATAACTTATTCTAACATAATTAGGGCTTTTTAATTTATTTATTTATTTTACTTATATTTATTCTTTCAAGATATTCCGTCTCACAAAGATAGGTTTGTTCTCATTTTCACACACATTAAGAAATGGTAGTTAATATATTTGAAATAATAAATTTATCTATACTTTTCCAAATATACCCTTATGTTAATTTTAAAAACTCATTAATTCATTCAAACTACATGCCATTAAATTGACATTAGAATTAACTATCAATGTACATAAATTAGGGGTATATGAGGAAATGAAAAATTAAATACATACTCATTATAGTAAGTGATCTATCTTTGTGGGACGGACGAAAATAATATACAAGCTTATTTTTATGAGATGGAGGTTCATTATTTAATTTCACGTTAAGGAATTAATTAACATCCATTGACTTTTCAATCCAATATAAGAAATTATTGCGACGACTTCTTTCTAATTTTTGCTGAAGTCAACCCTCTTCTCTCTCTCTCTGTGAATACATATACACACACACACGATAAAGAGTTGAATTGATAGCATCAACAAGATAGCCTACATCGCGGAGAGATTTGAGGTAATTTTCCTTATCTAGCATGTTTGGTCGAGCTTGAAAACCTTCTTTTTAAATTAACGTTATTTGTATTACTTGGATATTTGTATGTATAGGAAAGGTTTTGAGAGATCAATGGCCACCAAGAGGGAAAGTTTCAATCTTTCAGGACCTTCGTATCTTACTTCTATTGATTGGTATGACCTTTTTTTTTTATGTTGCATAACTATTTTGCTACTCGAAGGTTCTGAATTCAAGACTTAATTCCAATTATTCATGAAAATTGTTACGCTCATGTAAAATATGAATCATATTTTTCATGTAAAAACATACTAAATTGAATAATCTAAAAGTGAAAAAGAAGATGAAGTGGTCATTGAAAGACTCATCCGGGTCGGCTGACTTCGGGCTTTATGGCTTATTCTACATGCAAAAAAAAAAAAAAAAAAAAGCCGGTTAATTACCCTATCGAGAGTCTTTGATATTTCACAAGTGAAAGATTTTGTGCTCGTTTTGGGCCTTTGACAGGAATAACTCGCATCATCGCAAGTCCATCGCAGCCAGCTTGGTTCAGGGTGTATACACACTGGAATGTGATCGCCAGCAAAATCGACAAGGCCCTCAATCTCTTGCTCCTGCTTGGTGGGAATTTTTCAATTTTGGGCTAAACCAAGTTTTAGTAGATGATGAAGACAAATCATATTATGGAGCCATTTATGAGTTCAGGTTCCCCTACCCTTATCCCAACAACGTAGGCCAAGGTTCACCACGATACGTGATCGCCTTCCGTGGCACGACCAACAAATCGGGAAATAGGACTCAAGATTATAAGCTGAATCTTCAGTTTATTGTCAACAATCTCGAAAAAACTCCGCGTTTTCTAGCTGGCATGGAAGCTGTCAAAAACATTGTTCATAGAGCAAATGGCCTTGGAAATGTCTGGTTAGCAGGACATTCCACTGGTTCATCCATAGCACTATTAATTGGGAGGAACATGGTAATGTTACGGTTAAAAGTTAGTTAAAAGTAACTTTTTTGAGGAGTACAAAAATTATTTTTGTGCCACGTGTCAGACCCACAAACAAGGTGGATAAGGATTATGGTGTCTATTGAGGGCAACATATCCGTCTTGATCCATAGAGATACTCTTTACAAAAAAGTTACAAAAGTGTTTGTTTACTTAAAACTTTGATTGTGTAATAAGTGCAAAATCTTTCCTTTCAACAGGTAAAGATGGGCAATCATCTCGAAACCTATCTCTTTAATTCACCATTCGCTTCTCCTCCAATTGAACGAATAAAAAACGAGAAGTTGAAGCATGGAATTAGGTTAGCAAATAGTGTCCTCACTGCAGGACTAGCTATTGCTGCCAATGGAGGTCACCGGCCAACGCCTCGTGAAAATGATCCATTTACCGTGTTATCTACGTGGATACCATATTTGTTCGTCAATCCGTCCGACCCCATATGTTCGGAATATGTTGGATATTTCGAACATAGGGAGAAAATGGAGAAAATGGGAGCTGGAAAAATTGGAAAGATATCAACACAACATTCAATAGGGAGTATTGTGTCCAATGCAAGAGGGAAGGATTCAGAGCCAATTCATCTTCTTCCTTCAGCATATTTGACTATTAATTTGAGTCCCTCTGAGAGCTTTAAGGAAGCACATGGAATACATCAATGGTGGAAGCCAGATTTGCAATTCAACTACAAATTATATCAGAACAAATAAAGTTCTTAGGACTTTGTTTGTAACATGAACAACGGACACAGTGTTGTATGGTCCAAAAAAAGTTCGAACCCCCTAATTTTTAGTAATTTTCGACAATCTACCCAATTTCTCTCAAAGTTTAATGATTTGAGAAGGAACGTGTTTATTTATCTATAGTTAGTAACTTAATTAGTATTGAATATGTCATCTCACATGTAGGTTAGGAAAAAAAAAAAACCGCATGTATGAATTTCAGTAATAGATTTGTCTTAAAACGGAAGGGAACTAAAACATTGGTTCGAATATTTAAGCTTATTATTAACGCAAATATTACAATTTATAAACAATACAATTTTTCAAATCACTTTTTAATCTTACACATTTTCCGTCTTCACTGTTTAACCACACATTTTATCTAAAATCTTCACTGTTTAACCACACATTTTATCTAAAAAACATAAATAAATCAATTTATAATTATTACATTGTTACCCCCTAAAATGATATACATTCTTTATGTCGTAAACTCTGTTGTGGTCACAAACTTTAATTTAAATTAATAAATTTGTAACAAGTATTGTTGCGTATTTCATTATTGTGAGTTCATGTATCGTATCCAGAAAGATTATGATAAATTATTTTCTAAGTTCTTAGTCTTAACTAAAACAAATAATTTTCAGAGTGAGAAGTTGTGAAATCAAATTAAACTAAGTACTAAAAATAGCTATGAATGAAAATTTAACTAATGCAAATCAATCTGAATGAATGAGTTAATTGAGTGTGTGAATGTAGTCCTAAGACTTAGAGTCCACTTTTGTTGTTTCTTATTAGTTCCAAATTATTAGACGTACAACAATTCTTAAAATATTAAGATCAATGTTCCTAATGTGTTTAAGATCTTCTCTCAAGCAGGATTAAATAAATTCCTATGTGACATCTCTATATTTCTATGGCGAATGAGAATATAAAAGAAAGTATTAGTGATTGTTCGGCGGCTTCTTTTTTTATTATAAACATTTACTTTTTCAAATCTCGAGGTAAATAAATGGTTAAAAATTGAAGAGAGAAAGGATGTGTGATTAAAAAGTTGTATTGAAAATTGGAATGATTATACTCAAAAAATAAACAAAAAACCCGAACACATTGTAGATTCATGAACACTTAGATATCACATCACTAGTACAGTTTAACCTGAAAAAAAGAAATACACGTCAATTTAAAAAAAAAAAAAAACATCTCCAAAAAATTGCGATGGCAATTTTGTAAATAAATTTTAAGTATATGCATCGGTTGTATTACATAAACGACGTCAAAAAAATGCGATGATATTTTTGTAAATAAAGAATTGACGTATTTACTGTTATCAGGCGTCGGTTTGCACCACAACCGACGCCTCAACTTGAATAAAAATCTATCAGATCCCGAAAATCAACATTTCCCCCCAAATCTTATCTTCTTCCTTTCCATTGCGATGCCTCTCTCGATCTCACCGCCACCTGCCACCTCTGGCATTCTTTCTTCCCGACCCCAGAATCTCCTCCCTTCCCCCCAACATGTAAGGATTTTAATCAATCGTGTGGACTTATATGTGAACTATTGTGTATTGAATAAAAGGCTATCAAATTTGGTTAAACCCATTTAAAGTGATCTAATAAGGATTTTATGTATATCGGGCTTTAATGCATCTAATTAATGTATGGGCTTTTATGTGTAGATACCAGGTCATTACCTAATTCATGATGGACCGGATTAGATTAACTGGAAATACAATATATAAAGTCGGTTATGGTCTCTGAATCGTACGTACTGTTCATTCTTTTTGACATCCCATCATCAGAGAGAAAATAAGGACTACGTATTGATTTAGAAGATCCAATCACCGAATCGTTCATCGTGAATCATATCTGATTAAGGTACGCTTCCGCTTCAGTTATTTAATTCTTGATAATTCAGCATGATGATTTTGGATCGTAGATAAATTTATTTGTGATAGAATTGTCTAACAAGTGGTATCAGAGCCAATCATCAAGTTGGATTATCAGATCTTTGTTTAATCTTGGGAATTTGGAATAATCGTATACACTCCCATGGATTTGGATTTTGAAACTTGTACCCAGTTTCTTCCTTTTGTAACTGCCGAGTAAATTTGGTTGTATATTAATGGCAGTGCCTATATGTGTGTGTATGTATATATGGATTCAGTTGGGTTTGAGTTTGGTGCTGTGTATGAATTTAGATTCTCGGTGGAAGGGATTTGTTGAGTATGGATTTTGAATCTGGTTTTGGTCATACACATAATTTGGTTTTTTATTTTGGAGTTAAGATTCAGAAATTTTGGTTATTATGGTTGAAATCATAGATTCAGATCTAGTACAGATCTGGAATTTTAAGGATGAGGTGGTGCGGGCGACGGCTACAGTCATTACCGAAAGACTGAGGCGCTGTAGGCGACCAGCACTGTGGAATGACGCTGCAATCGCAGCGTCAAGGATGGTTTTGAGATGACGATGTCGTCAGCTTGCGCACCGGATCTTGGCTGCACAGGGAGGGTTGCAGCGTCGCACGCGCGACGCTGTGCCTCTGGAGTGCAGCGCCGATAATGGCGCTGCAGGGCATGGGAGTTCGTCGGTGGTGGTGCCGCGTTCTGCCGGTAAAGATGTAGGCGGCGGAGGAAGTTGGGGTTACAAACCCTACCAATTGCGAAAATCAGATTTTTTAGGACAGGGGGCGTCGATTGGAAATTTGATGTTTTAAAGGGCCTCTTTTGCGATTTTGGATAATTATGTTTAATTGACCTTCCGGTCCTCTCTTTTATTTTGGATTAAATGTTTAAACATAAAGTTTGGAATTTCTCTAAATTGGCCAATTAGGTTTTGGAAAAATTATAATTTAAGTCCTTCAAGCTTAAAATTTTACATAATTGGCCACCTAAGGTTTAAGAATATTGCAATTGACTCTCTCAACTTAAGGATTGCTTTATTCTAAAGTTTTAAATTCTATAATTCAAATCCTAAAGTCAAGTATATATGCAAATCAGTGGATTACAATTTCAAATTTTGGTATTACGGACTCTTTTGAGAGATATAATATTCGAAAGTAAGTTAGTTGAAGCAACATGTTGCCAAAGCAACCTCTCTTGTGGATATTAATTAACTTAGAATATTAGAAGGTATTTTGGTGTGTGTTATTCATTGCGAATGTTGATCGGCCCAAAGGAAGGTCAATATTTGGCTCGAATTTCACATAAACTTATGGTGATAAATATGTGATGGTTATTTGGTTTTACGTGTGATCAATAAATCGGTCAAAAGAAATGTTTATTGGTTGACATGTCTTACTGTCAGTGTTTGATT
The DNA here is from genome assembly GCA_963555705.1 of Ligustrum vulgare. Lineage (NCBI taxonomy): Eukaryota > Viridiplantae > Streptophyta > Magnoliopsida > Lamiales > Oleaceae > Ligustrum > Ligustrum vulgare. The sequence continues at coordinate 4,245,296 of OY743175.1, read as the reverse complement.
GCTACACCAAGAGTACCACTTACAAGTCAATATTTCTGTCCAAAGACTAAATGTTGATGTTGTGCTAGGTATCTTGTGATGGGCCCTACCATTATTTAAAAAATATGATTTGCATAATAAGGTACTTATGTGAGCTATTTTATTTAAGTGTTCTCTATTCGGTTTCAAGTTCTGCTAGTAGTATATCTACAAGCTCAAATTTAATCCCTGTGTTTATGGAACAAACTTCAAGGATCAAAACAAGAACATTAACTTTTCGTTGTCTGCATGGATCTAGACCGTATACTAAGGATTGAGCAACCTGCTCCTCTTACGGATGAAAGTTCATCTAATCAAATGAGGAACTTTGAGAAGTGAGATTGCTTAAATTACGTGAGTCTCATGATCATTAAGTGCGGCATTCCGGAAGCCTTTAGTGGCACAGTATCTGAGGAGGTAAATGATGCCAATGAATTCCTTGCCGAAATTAAGAAACGTTTTCCGAAAAACGATAAGGCTGAAACAAGAACGCTTATGCAAAGTTTGATTTCAATAAAGTATAAATGTAATGGGAAAATAAGGGAGTACATCATGTAGATGTCTCACACTGCTTCAAAACTTAAGGAACTAAAACTCGACTTGTCTAATGACTTGCTCGTGCATTTGGTATTGATATCGCTTCCTGCACAATATAGTCAATTTAAGGTTGTTTTAACTATCAAAGTAGAAATGGACTCAATGAGCTCATTTCATAGTGTGCAAGCTTCTTGCACAATTCAGTCAATTTAAGGTCAGTTGTAACTATCAAAGGAAAAAATGAACTCTAAATGAGCTAATTCTATTTTGTGTGTAAGAGGAAGAAAAGTTGAAGTAGGACAGAACTGAAAGTGTTCACTTGGTAAACACCTTTAAAGATAAGGGCAAGAAAACAAATAAAGAAAATAAAGTTGTTAAGGGTTCAGAACAAAAGAAACCACATAAAGACATTAAGGATTGTTTCTTTTGCCATAACTCTGGACATTTGAATAAAGATCATACATAATACCAACCAAATCAAACCGTAAACCGATGGTTTTTACTAATGGAACCAATTGGGTTTTTCAAAGATATGAAATCAAACCGGAACCAAACCGCTCGGTTCTGGTTGGGTCTGGTTTGGTTTGGTTTGGTTCTGAGACCATTACTTGAATTTTTAAATAATAAATGTAAATTAAAAAACCTGTTTATATCACTTCTTCATTAGAATCCATCTACATCATTACTAAATAGAAAATGAAATTTTTAGTTAACAAAACAAAGATTTAGAAAAAGTAACATGTTATTCTAAGTCAAAGAAGAAGAAACTAGCCTGAAAGAAGCTCGTCGACCTGTTGAAATTTAGAGAATCGAACATAAATGCAGTTTAGACTTATAGTTACAGGTTACGATGAAGTTCTGAGTCCTATTCCACCGTGGTGCCGTATGAGTTAGGGATGAAATTTGCAATTTGAGTTTGGGTTAACTCTTGAGAATTGATGAATTGGGTCGAGGTTTATATATACATAAATTTTAAAAAATAAACATCATTGTCGTCGATGGTAACTAACAAGTGCAACGATTGTTGTGTTACAGGAGTACAAGTAAAGCAGTGTGAATGCGTATTTATAATTGAAAAGAAGAAAAACGAATTAGAATTAGAATTTAGATTTATGATTTAAAATCTTTGTCTAATATGAAATGAGATAAAATGTATGTTAAATAACATTTTTGTACATTTTACATTTATAATTTTAGATTTTAATTTTTTGGTGAGATGAATATCCACTAATTTGTAAAATATATATATATAGTTTGGTTCTTGGTTCTGGTTCTGGAAAGAGAATCGGAACCAGAACCAAAACCGAATGGTTCTCGATTCTAAGAACCAAACCATTATTTTTTTTATGTAGAACCGAACCAAACCGCTTGGTTTGGTTTGGTTCTGGTTTGGTCTGGTCTGGTTCGGTTCGGTTATTTTGTCCACCCCTAGAAATTAGACTTCAAAATAGTCAGCAGCTACTTTATTGGTTATTCTGAGCATTTAAGGGACTATTAATTTTATGATCCCACACTTTAAGTCAACTTTTGAAACGGGAAATGCAACATTTTTTTAGGATGTTGAGTTTGGGGGAGAAATAAGGTTAGAGATATTGTCTTTAAGGAAGAAGTTGTGGAAGGATCGGTTTCGATTCCTATTGTTGCTTTTGACAATGTGCAAGTTTTTTATGCATGTCATTGATCAACAAGCATATCCGGAACCTCAATTCGAAAATATTGAAGAACCTCCCATTCAAAAAAGGTAAATTTCAGAAGTACAAATTCAACAACCTCAATAACTAAAGCCATTAAGGAGATCCACGAGAGAAAGGGAAAAAATGCTATTCCGTATAATTTAAATAGTATTTTTCCAAGAATATAAGGAAATAATGAAATGGTGGAAGATGGTTCAATCAATTTCCATCAGGCCATGCAGGGTTCTAACTCTCAAAAGTGGATTGATGTTATAAATAAGGAGTATAAGCATATGCAAGACAATAAAGTTTGAGATCTTGTCTCATTACCATAAGGTACGAAGCCCATTGGTCTTAAATGGATTTTTAAACCAAGAAGGATTCGAAAGGTAATGTGGAAAGATATAAGGTTCGTCTTGTATCTAAGGGCTTTACACAGAATGATGGCATTGATTATAAAGAGACTTTCTCTTCGGTTTCAATGAAAGACTCTTTCAGGAAAGTTAGATTGTTGCACATTTTGACCTCGAGTTACATCAAATGGATGTTAAGACGGCGTTTCTCAATGGAGACATTGATGCGACGGTTTGTAAAATAAAGAAATCCATTTATGTGCTCAAGTCAGCTTCTCGTTAAGGGTAATACAAATTTCATCAAGTAATTATCTCATTTGGTCTTGAGATTAATGCTGTTGATGGTTGTATGTATTACAAGTTCAGTGGGAGTAAGTATATTTTCCTGGTTTTATATGTTGATTATTGCTTGCCACCAATGATATAGGCATGTCACATAAAATTATGAGATTTCTTGTCAAGGAATTTTGAGATTAAAAATCTTGGTGACATCTCTTTTGTATTAGGGATTCAAATACACCGGGATTTCTTTCGGGGTATTCTTGGATTGTCACAAAAGGGCTATGTCGATAAAATACTTAAGAGATTTGGCATGCAAGACAGTAAATCAAGGAACACCCTTATCGCTAAGGGAGACAAATTTAGTCTCAACCAATGCCCGAAAAGTTATCTTGAAGTTAAGGAAATGCAAAAGATCTTATATAGTTTAACTATAGAAAATCTGATGTATGCTCAAATTTGTATGCGTTCGGATATTGCATACATTATTGGGATAATAATGAGATATTTAAGTAACCCTGTGATGGATCATTTGGAAAGCAGCCAAACATGGGTTATAAGGTATTTAAAGAGAACAAAAGATTACATGCTCACATATAGAAAATCGGATCAGTTGGAGATCATATGGTATTATGATTCCGATTTTACTAGATGCCAAGAAAGTAAAAATCCACATCAGGCTACATTTATCTGCTAGTTGGAGGAGCTATTTTCGGAAGGAGTGCTTAATAGACATTTTAGCTTCTTTCACCATGGCAGCAGAGTTTGTAGCAATTTTGGGGACATCTAATTATGGAATATTGCTGTGAAATTTTGTCACTGGGCTGCATATTCTGTACGGTATAGAAAGACCACTAAAGTTATATTGTGACAATAACTCAGCAGATTTTTATTCCAGTAACAACAGGAGCTCAACTAAGTCAAAATACATTGACATAAGTTCCTGGTTGTGAAGGATACAGTTCAGAGTGGACACGTGTCAATAAGAGCACATTAGGACAAACTCCATAATTGTGGATCCGCTTACTAAAGTATTACCACCCAAGATCTTTCATGAGCACATTGCTCATATGGGTGTTGTATTTCTTCAGGATATTTGCTTTCAGTGGGAGTTTGTATTTTGGGTGCATTAGACACATTTACTGTCCTTTTAGATACGGTTTAAAGTTAAAATATTTACAGCTGTATGGTTTCAGGTTTATTATCTCTGAACTCGTTTGAGGATGATCTCACTAAAGTTGGACCAGTTGGAAATAGGCATGTTGAACATCACATTACATGTAATTTCCATACTACACATCCATACTTGATCCATGTCATTCAGTTATGTCAATATACGTGACCATTGATAGGTTTAGTTATGATTAATGTAGCGAAAGCCGCTTTGATCCTATGTTGATATAATTGATGGATCGGATTGTTTGGGGATGCATTCAGTAATGATAGCAAAATTCTGAGTACTCATAAGGTTATGATTGATACACAATTGTAAGGTTACATATATATCCCAAGTGGGAGATTGTAAGGATTTTAATCAATCGTGTGGGATTATATGTGAATTATTGTGTATTCAATAAAAGACTATCAAATTTGGTTAAGCCCATTTAAAGTGATCTAATAAGGATTTTATGTATATCGGGCTTTAATGCATCTAATTAATGTATGGGCTTTTATGTGTAGATACCAGGCCATTACCTAATTCATGATGGGCCGGATTAGGTTAACTGGAAATACAGTATATAATGTCGGTTATGGTCCCTGAATCGTACGTACTGTTCATTCTTTTTGACATCCCATCATCAGAGAGAAAATAAGGACTACGTATTGATTTAGAAGATCCAATCACCGAATCGTTCATCGTGAATCATATCTGATTAAGGTACGCTTCCACTTCAGTTATTTAATTCTTGATAATTCAGCATGATGATTTTGGATCGTAGATAAATTTATCTGTGATAGAATTGTCTAACACAACACACACACACACACACACACACACCCCGAAACACACATACACTGACGTACACGTGAGGAGACAGATTTTGGCAAGTTTTTCAGTAAGCTTCTCCTAGCTTTTGGCAAGAGGCACAACTCTACTCATCAATATTACCAACAGATTTAGCAAGTTTTTCAGTAAGCTTTCCAGTCTTCAAAATTGATTTCCATTCAAATCCATTTTTGCTATATATTTTATGGTTGTTGTGTGGAATCTTTTACGTGTTAGGGGACATTATTTGGTTGTTCTAGTTCATGTTTCATTGTTGATTGTTGTCTGTTGGGTTGAGAATTGAAATGTATTTATTTGGGCTTTCAATAAATGGGTGGAAGAGAGCAGCTAAAGATTGGATTTTGAGGTTTTGTTGCTGTGCTGTATTGATGGGGGGTTTTGTTCAAGAAAGAAATTCTTGTGAATTTGCATTTTTGCTGGGTTATGTGAAGTAGTAGTAAAAGAAGGGTAGTAGTAGTAAATTCCAACACTAGAGCCACAAAAAAAGCTACAAAATTACCAAAAAACAGAGCAGTAAATGGAATTGGTAAAAGAATGGTGCCACAATAAGATTGACAGTATCATCATTCTGTTTTAATCAGTTTTACTTATAATCTGATTATATTTATAGCATATAATATTTATAGAATGATTATACCATATAATATTTATAGAATGATTATACCATATAATCTGATTATATTTATAGAATGATTATACCATATATTTTGGAAATTATGATTTTACCATATAATCTGATTATATTTATAGAATGAGGAGAATATAATTATGAAGTGGAACTATTGCAATTTAGGAATCTATGAAGATTGTTTCATTTGAGCTCTTACTTGCTTGACCTGCTTGATAATTGTGAGTTTTAACTCTTTCAAGCAAGTTAGATTGAAGAATACTACTAACAGGATGCCCCCCCCCCCCCCCCCCAAGAGTATTTGGGTTTGTTATTTTCAATTGTGATAATGCTCTTGTTTTTTTTACTATAGATTATCTTTGGCTAAGTGACATATATTGTGCAATTCTTGGCTGATATTAGATGCATGGCTAAACAATCATCGTGATGAAGAAAAATGATTTGGTTTCTTTTGTTAAATTATCTTTACTTTAGACTGGACATTGAATCATGGGATTTGGCACCATCAACTATTTGAAGATTGAGTTTTCCATCAACTATCTAAAGATTAAATCAGGTAGCTGCAAATTAAGTTATGACTTCTAGGTTTTAACCTCTTTTCGAGTGTTTTTTCTTTTGTTTTCAGCTTGATAATCGCTGCTCCAAACTTGGATCATTTGTTGTTTACCATCAGTATCTTCAGGTAATTGCTGTAGTATGTTTGTAATGTGCATTATGTCATTTAAACTGATATATATGTACTCCCCTAGCATCTCTTATCTAATTTCTTTTTACTAATACTAAATTTTGGTGTTATATAATTATGGATTTGATCTTTTAGCGCAAAATTAATCGGTTCAAAAACATTAAAACAAAAGTCACCATTTCTAATTATGCATTTGTTAACTTTACCTTTTAGGACATAACTAGTACGTACCCATGCGATGCACAAATGACATTATTGTTGTGTTTTGTTTGCAATGAGAAATATTAATGAACAAAGTGACATAATTAAATAACGATCATCTAAAATAAAATTGGACATTGATAATCGATATTCAAATTAGATACATTGACAAATCGATATTCATGCATGAAAATTAAAGTTTTCAAAGTTGTAGAATTGAATTAATAGTAATCCATTTACAAACAAAAATAATTTGCTAATCACGTCATGGTAATAATTTGCTAATCACGTCACGTCATGGGCTGATTTGATTCTTATTAAATGACATTCTGGGGAGAAGAAAAAGCAGAGAAAGGGGTTATGGAAGCTGATTATCATGGGAACAGCTTGGACCATATGGATAGAAAGGAATCGGAGAATTTTTGATAACATTGAACGATCCATAGAAGATTTATGGGATAGCATCGTGTTTTTTACAGGTCTATGGGCAAGGGCAGCAGGGAAATTAAGTGGTCTGGAGAGTTTCTTATTGTGTTTAAATCCGACAAGCTATCTAGATACCATACATCTCTAATAATTGTTAACTTTTTTCTTTTTGGTTTTATTGCCATGAATTGGCTTTTTTGTATTTTTGGAGTTGATATCTTATCCACATGGTCTTGTAATTGTTCCTATTTCCATCATGAATAAAATTTTCGTTTCCTATAAAAAAAAAACATTATTTGTTTACAAAATTGATATAATTTTTATGTTGAGATTAAAAGGTAGGGTATTGGAGAAATAAATTGCATGGTAACTAACTAAAAATATCATGAGAAATTATGACGCCTATAGACTGCTTTGTAAATAAGATTATTTAGTTTACCAAATAATTTTTTTATCTTTCCCTACTTTTCAATCATATATTTCATATCGCAATAATAAAGAAACATGTTATCGAAAAGTAAGACTCTGTTTAGCAAAAGTGTTTAAAAACTTTGTTTCTAAACAAAATTTCCTAAACCATTTATAATTCTCCATACTTTTTCTCACCACTTTTCAACCACAAATTTAATTAGAAAACATAAATAATCCAACTTATAAACACATTTATTTAACGAATGGAGCCTCAAATTTTTTAGCCGTAACAAAAATAAACTGGTTTTACGTCATCCGTTTATAAAATACACAATTTCCCAAAATAATTTTTTACCACATACATTTTATCTCTCCAATTTGAAACCAACATTCTTTACCTCAAAATCATAAGTATACCAATTTATACACCACATAGTGTTGCCAAACAAAGGCTGAATTTGCGTGGTGTATATATTGATTTATTTAAAGTTATATAAATAAAAAATAGTGCTTGAAAACTTGCGAGTAACAAAGCTTAAAATTCGGGAGTAACAAAGTAGGGTTAATTTAATACACACTCACTGAACTTTCAAAATGTAACCACTTACTCACTGAACTTTTCACTGTCACTGATCACTCACCCAAGTTTTAAATTTGTCCACCATCCAACACTACAGGTTACAACGTTCCTTCTCTTAACGGAATGACCCAACTAGACCAACGGCTTAGTTATCTCCCACTTCTAGGTTCCAGCATACAATTTCAGCCCCAAAATCACTCTTAATTTTTCTAATAAAACCTAAAATGTCGTTCAATGCTGGAGAAATGGTGACCCACAAGTACTGAAAATGATTCAATCTTCATAGACAAAGGCGACCCATTTCCCTTTCAACCCTTAAATCAATATCAATCTTCATGGACAAAGGTGACCCACAAGTGCTGGAAACGGATCACATAGGAGTAATAGAGGAAATTCTTTTGGAGACAACAGATGGTGGAGGGTATGAAGGTATGCCCCCCCACCCCCCGGTTTCTATTGTGGATAAACTTTCAGATTTTTTATTTCTAGCTTTTGGGGTATTAATGTTGGAATTATGGCATATTAGTGTTGGATAGTTTAAACATTAACCTTAGATATATTACATTATAGAGGCTGAGAATAAGGAAGATGAATTGGAAGACCTGGGTGTACTATTTACCGACACTGAATAAGATGACATAAATGATGATGATTTTTTGTATGATATCAATTTTCCAGAACGCATCTCAGTTGGTCTGAACTCTGAACCTATTTTGGAAGAGCAACGTGTAGAAGCAATTACCGAGGAAACTGATTCTGATCATTCCTATGATCCAATAGAAGAGGAATTGAACACGGATTATTCATCTGGAGAGGAGAACCAAGCAAGATATCCTGCTTTCAACGAAGATAAGGAGGTGTGGGATCCTCAATTTGAAGTCGAGAAGACATTCAAAGATGTACAACAGTTTAGAAAAATCATTAGTAACCATGGAGTTGCGACGGGCTGTAATATGAGATTAAAAACAAATGATGCAAAAAGAGCACAAGCAGTTAGCAAAGCTGGGTGTAATTGGAGGATTTGGGCTTCTGAGAACAAGGTGTTGAACTACATTCAAGTGAAATCATACAATCCAAATCACACTTGTATACGAGATGGCACAAATAGGCATTATACGACAAAGTATGTAGCTGAGAGATATTTGGAAAGATTTAGGGTGGATCCCGGATAGAAAGCTAGTGCAATTAGGCTGAGAGTTATGCAAGATTTGAAAGTAAAAATCGAGAGACAAACTGCATGGAGAGCTAGAAGGTTCCCATTTTGCTCCAGATTTGTGGACTGATTCATTTGGATGACTGCTCAGTGTCTTTCTTTCTTCAGCAAGGAGATCTGGCTGCTTCACTTCGATTCACTGCGAGTTAACTAAAATCTGCATTTTTCAACCTCCGCTTGGTCCAATTAGAGGTTGTTATGACGGTATAAACAAGATTTGAGATTAGGGTTTGATTTTTGGGGTTAAGATTTCGATTTAGGGCTCTGATTGGGAAAAAAATTGGGGTTGAGTAATGGGTATTTCAATTGCAATTGTAAATAGGATAGATAAAACGTTTTAGAATGTAAAACGTGTTTGGAGTCTCCAATTCAGCATAAATTGTTAGGTGGGTTGGTGATATAGAAATTTTTCGGCTTTATTAGGTGTAAAAATGGGGTTCTTTGATTGGGCCAAGTATTTTCCGTTAGCCACGTTGATTTTTACCGTCAACGTTTTTAAACGGGGTGAAACGGATGATGAACGAGTTACACACATTAAAGTTCAGTGAGTAAGTAGTAATACTCTAGAGTTCAGTGAGTAAGTGGTTACATTTCGAAAGTTCAATGAGTGTCTATTAAATTAACCCTAACAAAGTATATGGTTCATAAATTGTCACCAAAAATTGTGTATTTCACAAACTAATTCTAAAATTAATAGAGTCAGCTAATTAGCGTTACAGTGTTTGATTTATAAATTGGTTTATTTATGATTTTGAGGTAAGAAGTAGCGGTCGAAAATTAGAGAGAAAATATGTGTGGTTAAAAGAAAATTTAAGAAATTATGTAATTTATAAACTGATTTATAAACTAATTTATTTTATCTACCAAACGGATGCTACAACTCAAGACCAGAATTTCTAGAAAATGTACATACTCTTCAGTCACATTTTCCCTAAAAGGCAAAACTACCGTCGCCATCCACATCTCAACTCACAAGTAAACCCTAAACTTCACCCTTAGTTGCAACACCAAATCGGTATAGATCGTCATTCTTCATCGCTGATCCTCGTTAAAGTTCTACCTATCTTTCACCTACTATCTGTTATGTACCATTTCCAGACGGGGTTCTTGTGTAACTTTAGATATAGACTTCCAGAAGTTGGATTTCCAACTTTTTCACAAAAAAATATTTTTTTTTTCTCAGACTCGACTGTTGATTTGGTTCTTCTTACAAATATGGTAAGAAAATCGTTCGTTTGTAGATAGATTTTTTATTTTGCACAAAACCCTCTAGATTTGTAATCTACCCAGTTCCTTTGTTTGCTCTGGAGTCGAAATGCCAAGAAGTTTGAATGGTGTGAATCAACAGATTCGACTCAAGTCGAAGGCGATCAATCAGTTCGCCAAGTTTGTACAAATGGGGTTTGCATGAAGACATATGTAGTTGAAGAGAAGCTAGATGAAGGAAATATTGAAGAGGCCGAATCTCTGTTTTGGGGCGGTTTATCGCTCAATTTCGAGGTTAGATTTGTCGAAAAATTTGATATTAACTTCATATGTTGGTGAATCTTTGTTTCTATAATTCTCCATGACATTTTGGTCAATATGGAGAAGTAACAAAACTTGTGAGGACAGAGGTCATTTGAGACTCTTAGCTTTTAGTGATTAAAATTTTACATGTGCAGGGTACTGTTTGTTCTAAATCAAGCAAAGAAGTTTATTTTTTAAAAAAACATCTTCATCTAAGTGAAACTATATCCAGATATGCCAACGAAAAGTGATTCTCTTCTTCTGTATGATGAATGTGATTGTGGCACAAATGGGTCCATTTGGTTGTTCGTGAATGTATCCATCAAATTATGGCATTATAAATTGAGGTCACACTGATGTGAGATCCAAACTATATCTTATTGTTTTGTTTTTGAATATACTGATTTTCCATTAGATGGTTGAATTGCTAAAAGTAAAAGCTTTTGATTTCCATCGTTACCTTTTCTATTTTTCATTTCTCTAAATTTTTCGACCTTAACTTTAATATCGCTTCATTATAGCTCAAAGGTATGCACCAATTTCAGAAATCAATTAATTTATTTTCAGGAAGCACGAGCTCTTCTAGGAAGGTTCGAGTATTAGTGAGGAAATGTGGAAGGTGCTCTACGGGTGTCTAAAAGTATTGATCTTCGATGCAGCTGCTATATAGCGGATGCAACCTTCTATTTCTGAGAAAGAGCCTTCAAATGAGGGTTGCTCTTGAAGTGAATCTACACATGTTGTCTTACACCATTCTTTCAATCTTTTGCTCGAGGCCATATATTTGAAAGTCAAATCTCTTCAAAAACTGGGGAAATTGACAGGTAGTTGTTGTTTTTTTATTATTATTATTTGAATTAAATAAACAATCTATGAGTTCTGAGAAAACTTGTCCATGCTTTATTCTCGTTTTAACTCTTTAACTGTTTTCTTAATTTTTAGAAAGTGATGTAGTTAATCCCGATTACATGTAATGTTAAATTTTTTTGTATCCTACAGCAGATCTGTTTACTAATTTGTGAAATTTCTAAGTTTTAGATTTAATGCATGTACATTTCAATTAAATTCCACACTAAATATTTATGTTATATTTTCTTCAGTATGGGTAGCTTTTGCAGTCCATCATTCCTGCTACTACAGATAAGTATTCCGTTAAAAATGATTTTTGACCTGCATGTTATTTTTATGTATATTTATTCAAATTTTTCGGTTACTTTTTTGAAACGTGTGTATCATTAGTTGATATCTGAAGAAGCTCTTTTTGTAAATTTTTAAAAAATGATGTAGTTATGTTTTCTGATTACATGTTAAGATAAATTTCTTTATGCCACTTTGTATCAGATCTGTACGCTAATTGTTTTCCAATTTTTATGTTTCACATTTAGTTTCTGTTACTGTGAATTAAATTCTAGATTGATTAATTTTTATTTATTTTTTGTTATATTTTCTTCGATAGGGTACCAGTGGTAAACGTGCTCGGTCCTTAGTGTCGCAATTGCTTTTTTGTCATTATTGCAAGTACATATAAGTATTCCTACCGGTATATTGTCTGTTAGTCAAATTATTGGCTTTATGTGTTTTCAATTATTACAACTACTTGTGTAGAGTTCACTTTATTTATGTATTAGGAGTTTAATTAGCTTCAGTTTGACTGGATGCTATGCATGTAACATTTTTATGTTAAAATAATTATTTCTCTTAGCATTGTGTATAATTCTTGCTAGTCATTTATGTGAACTATTATTATTATTATGGATTTGGTTGTATTTCATTTAGTTAAATTACACGATCAAAACTTATACTCTAGAACCCTTTCGAGGTACTAGAATCTGAGATTGGCTTTGCATCATCTTAATTTATAAAATAGATAATCTATTTTGTGATTTTTTCTTGTTTTTAATATACACATACATATTTATAAACAAAGATAATATGACCAACTCGGATGCCCATCAACACTAAATGAATTTTTTTACCTAAATCACCTCCGTCATTTATCTGCAAGTTTTCTCTATTGTCTTGCTAAGCCCAGATACTGTGCATATGCTATTGCATTTGCTGCACTCTTATTTGTGTTTCCATGAGTGTTGATTTGATTATGATTTGCAATATCTCTTTTGCTGGAATCTGGAATGCAAATTTAGTTATGAAATAAAGAATTTTATCTCAAATTTCATTTAAAAAGTCTGCAAAATGTCTTCCGTGTCTTGGAATTCCAAGAAAATGTGTATCTCAAAAAACCCTACTATTTTTCTATTGTAAGGAAATAGAAGTTTGATATTCAATTTTTTTTAAATAAGATTACATATTTTAAGATTGTACAGGACTGCAAATATTTGTGCTAAACACCAATTTATAAAAACCTCGGTATCTGTGGTATAGGCTGCCATTTTTTTTGTCTGCCAATTAATTTCATTTCCTCTTTTAGTGAAGTGACTTTCAAGTTGTTAGTTCTAGCCTGACTTCCTGGTCAAATTTAAACTAAGTTTAGTTTATTTCCCAACTTCTGATTGATTGACAGAATTAATCAATGCCTCTGTTCAGATATGTCCAATCAGATTTTTTTTGGTTTTTCACGGATTTCAAGGAAAAATCAATCATTAAAATTTGGAGAGAGAAAAGATGTGGGGGTTAAAAATTGGTTTGGAAAATTGTGTAGATTAAAAATTGGTATTTTTTTAAATTACCGACTATGTCATTTGAATATAAAAAATTTAATTTTTGAATTGTTCCAATTATTTATTATTTAAATTAGTTGAAAGATATTATATTTTCGACATTTTTAACTGTTTAAAGTATTATTATGTATAATAAAATTATGTATAATTATATTTATTTCCGCATGAATCTAAATCTAAAAACATTCTAATTTTGAATTACACAGATGATAGTCTAAACATTAAGTTAAATTTCCATTTCGAACTTTTTAATTTTTAACATAATAGTAATAAGTAAATCTATAAATATGATATTTTTTGCCTTTTGATTTAAAATTATATTTTATTATTTATTTCGAAATTTATGTTATTTCGATGTTATTAATAGTAGTCTGATTCAAATTTGAATCAGATTGCTATTACATTTTGAAATTTTTAATTTTTGACCAGAAAAGTAATCTATACATCTATAAATCTGATATTTTTTTTCTGATTTAAAAATTATTATATTATTTCAGGTACTTTTTTTATGAGTAGACATCTTTATTGACTTGGGGGTGGGGGGGGGGGGGGTTAGCAACAGTCTTAGGAAAATAATATGTTCATTTGTACTTGTAAACTTCAGAACAGCAATAGGCTTGAAAAAAAAAACTATCCATTTAAATTTGTGAAATTCCTACACACACTGACAGTAATAACTGTAAATTTTAATTTTGTTTATGTTTCTATAGGTATCTAATGCTTCTTATGAACGAAATGAACTACCTCACAATTTGTGTATTTGTCCATAATGCTTAAGAAAATAAAGTTTAGGCAATAGCCCTATTTTGTTTAAGCATCCTGAAGTTTCTTAGTTATTTGTTCATAATGTTTAGGCATCTTTAGGTATCTTTTCTCCATTTACATTTTTAAACTTATGAGTACAAATCCGTATTGTCCCTTGTTGGGTTTTTTTAATTAGCAACAACTTAAGGAAAATAATCAGTCCATTTATACTTGTAAACTTCCACACAGCAACAACTATATTTTGTTTAAGCAGCTTGAAGATACATAGTTATTTTTTCATATTTTATTCTGTTTATATTTCATGTTTAGGCATTTTAAGCATCTTCAGGTATCTGCCCATATTTTACTCTATTTAAGCATGTCCATTTTTTACAATCTCATTCGTTGCATCTATAATTACAAAAGAAGTGCTTCGTACTTACATGTCTATCCGTCAAAACCATCTCAATGTTAACACACACGTCTCTCCGGTTGAAGCCAGGTACTTTCCAAAGGCATGCGACCCGGACACCGATCTTCCACTTTGTCTTTGCTGTGTTAATGTCTTCGATCCAGATGATGTTGTTGGCCATGGTAACTGAAGGTTTCTTGGATGCAGCTGCTGTTGCTGGACTAGGGATGAAGAAGATGTGAGTATGGGATTGCATTGTGAATGTATCAGATTTTGCTGTTAATTACTTGTGGAGCACTTGAGTTTGATCTCAGCATTAAATGCTATACAAATAGGTTTTATGGATAGAATTTTCAAGGTAGCTGAGTCTGGAGTTCAAAGGGCAAAAAGTAGATATATAGTTTCCTTTTCTATTGTCTTTCAACCTATGTGTTGACATAATTACCTATGCCTAATGACTGGCTACTGGCTGATTTATAGCATTTAACATGCATCAGGTTTAAGGCAGATTTGTATCAGATTGTATATGTTCTGGTTTCCATTTCGGGTGACAATGCAGAAAGAATTGTAAATTGTAAATACAAGCTGTCCTATTCATTTGTTTGTAAATGCAGAAAGAATTCAAATTCAAATCTGCTCATGTGTATCTGTACATTTCCTCTTCCTTTTCTTTTAATTTTTTTTCTGGAGCATAAACAAATGGGCGGGAGATCTGTAGGCGGGAAAATGGGCCAGCACTCTTCCTTTTATATATTAGATAGATTGAAAGAATCGAATTGGTGATATTAGGTGCTAAATTCAACCCATATGGTGGACATATTTAAGCATGTTGAAGCTAATTTATATATGGTACATATTGATCAAAATGTTTGAAAACTGTGCAAGAATTAATTAGTTAATTCTTCATGTATTTTCTTTCCTAGACTACTATGCACCAAAGGCTGGGAACATTATTCATCTGTGGAAGTCTCTTTTTTAGCAGTAAATGGTTATACATAAATAAATTTGCAAGTATTTCTTTAGAGAGAAGAGAAAGGATTCTCCAAAAATGTTTGAGGCATAGAAGGAGAAGCCTAAGAATCTCAGCCGCAGATGCGTGAAATGAAATTCAGCAGAAGGTAATTTTTTTTTTTTTTTAGCTTCTTCTACTTTATCTAATTAGAGATTATTTTTGCTTTTCCTTGTTTATGTGCAGGGGATAGATAATCCGAACAGGTATTTCATTAGCTACAGCTTAATACTTTTATCAAGATTTCAGTTTACCATTGTTCTTTGGATAGGTATGAATCATAAGAATTGCATAAATGAAATAATCTGAATCTATTTATTGTAGTCTCAGTTTGCCTTTCATGATTTTAATTTAGTTGGAGTTTCAACTAGTTTACTAGTGGGGGAAGAAATAATTAATTTTTTTAAATTTTTTTATTTTTTTTACTTTAGGCTTCGGTTGTTGACCAATAACCGATGCCTAAAGTCGACTTTACGCATCGGTTGTTGGTTTACAACCAACGCCTAAAGTCAATTTTTTTTGGGAGACTTTAGGCGTTGGTTTACAACCGACGCATAAAGTCAAGACTTTACGCGCCTTCGCCATATGCGTCGCTTGTATAATCGACGCCTTTTGTCTTTAACAACCGACTCAAATGAGTCTTTTTGTACTAGTGCACAAAGCATAGTGATATTTTTCTATCCCTATAAGATTTTATGCAATTACTATGTCTAACTAGTTTTCAGTCTTTCGAATCTAAAAACAAGCCACAACAGTTCGTGCAATCATCGATTATGTAATTGTAAAAAAATGAAAATCAACATAATTGCTCTAATTAAGAAATTATTTTAATAAAAATTCAAAATCCAAAAATAGCAAGAAAATAACAAAAAAAATAAAATTCATCTTAGTCCTTGTACAATTTGGGATTTAGCATAACATATTAATGAGAAGAAAACAAAACAATGTTGAATTCATCACTGAAAAAATAAAATCTTGAATTCAATCTTTGCTACAAAGTTTTCCAGATGAGATCTTGATGTGAATTGCTTGTTTTCTCGCCCTTCAAATGATTATTAGATCCTCTTCTTATGTAGAATTGATTCCCCTATATATATATATATATATATATATATATATATATATATATATATATATCAAATAGTTAAAAAAACTAGGTAAAAATTGTGGGCCCAAAAAGATCCATACCTAAAATAAAATCATGGACTAAAAGAGAAATTCCTATTGCCATTAAAAAATGGGTGGTCGCCCAGTGTTAATCTAAGTAGTCGCCCAGGCATGTGATTCAGCCTTTGGTGGCATTTGGACCTTTGGCGATCGTCGCAATTTTACCCTGGGCGGTTGCCTGATTCGCACGATTCGACAATTTTTATTCAAGCACACATAACCTTTGATCTACAACTCCTAATTGTGATTTGTTTTGCATTGAACTCACGATAAGTGGAAATTTCTATACTAAGAGTTACGCACTAATTTTTTCGCATATTCTGTAAGTAGATTTCTTTTTTTGCTTCTTCGGGCTTCCGGTGATTGATCCATCACTTTAAATCTTCATTAGTACTTTACAACACATCAATTTAATGTCGTTGATACATTCTCTTAATGTCCAAACCTTGATACTCGGATATTACATCTTTCAATGTTTGCAAACTAATCATCACAGTTTTCAATCAATCTAAAATCCTTCAATTGCTTCAAGTTGGGTCCAAAACAGAAATAAATATAACTTACAATCAATTAAGTAGAAAATCTATAAAATGACAAAATAATTACTTTGTTTTAAAGTTCAAACAAGTGCACAAAATGCACTTATCAATCACCTCCAAACTAGAACATTTGTTATTCCTCAAACAAAATAAAATTAAAACTTGACTCTAAAACTAAACTCACACAAATAAATGATTCAATGTCAACTTGCTCATTTTATGCCTCATGTCAAATAAAAAAACAATTTAGAGAATTCTAAACAACACAACAAAATTATTTATACTTATCTGATGCTTGACTTTTCATATTAGTGTTGTTTAGAACAAGAAAAACATAGTGTTGTTTAGAACTTCCAAAACTCAAGTTCCATGTGGTCAAACAATTATTTTTTCTCACATCTCTAATGTATGATCCCTCCTTACACTTTTCTCTCTAATCACAAGGTTACATTCTAACATGTGTGGTTTCTATTGATCAGCAAAATGCATTTTTCGACATAAGGTGACAAAATTAGATACATGTCTTCACAAAAGAACTATGTTAAGCAGTTCCCAATTTTACTCTCCAGTCTCCAAAGTTCTATGTTTAAACCAAGTACTTTAGCTAATCTAAATTTTTTTCACCAAGTTTTTGACTTATATTTTTCTCATCTTATGTGCAAAATATTTCTCATTAAGGTTTCTAAATGACCTCTGTAGTGAACTTTGGGCCAATGATTCCTAAGTTAGATGACCCTAGGGAAATAGGTTTTAAGAGACCTAAAAGCTTTATTACTCGAGTCACAAAGGCTACAAAGAAAAGTCAAAGATACAATTGTGTCTTATGTGTAAGTCTTCTTTTCATTAAGCTTTCTAAGTTACCACTTTAGCAAGCTTTGAGATGATGATTCCCAAGTCAAATGATCATAGGGCACAAATTTCTCAATAATCCTTAAAAGCTTAATTGCTCAAGTCATCAATGCTACAAAGATAAGAAAAAGACTATTATTAAGTAACTAGTGCTGTTTAGTTTTGTTAACCAAACCCTCTTCAACCAAATGTATGATTTAGTAACTTTGGACTATCAAATTTCTATGCCTACACATACTAATATTTCAACCCCAAACTCCTCGAAAGAAGTTTGGTTTCTATGTTAAAGGTTAGGATTACTACACTTAAGTTTGGGAAACATCTAGTCAATCCTAGATCGGATTACATAAGTACATCACCACGAAAGCTATATTCCCACACAAGCGATAATTTAATATTGGCTATGTGCTCAGTTTAATAAAATCTACCATGGATAATCAATTTAATAAAAGCACAAGTTTAAGTGTTGTCCGGTATTCCACCTAAAGCAATATTTAATTCAAAAACTTTATCATCATAGGCAACAATCATATCAAAAAACCTAACCTAATTTTTTTTCCTGAATGTGAATGTATGAATGAATTAAGCTGCATTTACTAGATAATTATGTTACACAGGCCTATTTTAAGAAATCAATGAGCATCCCGATACTTACCTACCCTAAACTAAAAAATTACATTGGCCCCAATATATAAGAAAAATTAAGGAGTAAAAGATTATTAACTCCCTAAGGGTTGGTTTGAAGAAGGATTGGGATTATTAGATTGATTGGATAATGTGGTAGAGGATTCACTTAGTATTGCTTTGATGGAATTGTACATATAAAAACACATGTAAATAGAGAATATAAGCGCACTAGTTAATCAATACCAGATTATAGGAAAGTGGGGCCACATCTTGTTAAAGGTAACTTGTGCTCGAGTGCCTATGATGAACTTTAGATCCTAATTAAAATTGGATAAAAACTACTTAAATGCAAAATATTTCAACAATGTACCTAAAAAAAATAATGTAATTTCTAAAACTATACGAAACGTAGTAAATAAAGCTGTATTAATCAATGTTTTAAAAGATTGTTTTACTTCTCAATATGCTCTTGATTTATATTCTTGAACTTGACTATGTTTGTAGCCTTTATTAAGGTGGTCAAAAATAAGTAGTTGAAGCCTGCTTTCAATTTCCTACTTTTCACACCTCTTTTTGCATTTTTATGAACCCTCGATCATCTTGTTGACCTTTTCACTTTTTCCTTGATTTCTCTTCATGCTCAAGAATTTCACCAATTTTGGGTAACACATCTTCAATCTTGAGCAAACTTTCAAATTAAGGATATTTATCTAGCTGTTGATTAATGCTGAAAGTCACATTCTCGTCCTGCACCCTCAAACTTACCTCTTCATTTTCTACATCAATTAAGGCTCGTCAAGTGGCAAGAAAGGGTTGAACAAGTATAAATGGCATCTTACTATCATCTTCTATGTTCAAAATCATGAAATCAAGAGGGAATATGAAACTTTTCCACTTTCACAAAAATATTTTCGATAACTCCATATGGATGCCAAATTGATCGATCATCCAATTGCAATGTGAGAGTGGTGGATTTGGGCTCCCCCAATTTAAGTTTCATGTAGAGAGAAAGAGGCATTAAATTAACATTTCCTCCAAGATCACATATAACTTTAATAAAATTGAATGTTCCAATAGTACAATAGATAGAAAAAATCCCAGGATCTTTGAGTTTGGGTGGGAGCTCGTTTTGAAATATAGCAGTGCAATCCTCTGTCAAAAACATTGTCTCGTGTTCCTCGAGCTTCCTCTTTTTGGATATCATTTATTTCAAGAATCGTAGCTTGGGATCTACCTCGTTGCATCTATGAATGGTATATTTATGTAAATTTTCTTGCGCACGTTCATGAATTTCTCAAAATTTTGATCTACTTTAAAATTGGTACATTTTTCTTGTGCCTTGACTGAATTCCTTTTTGCTTGTAGTTCAGATGTTTGTTCTTGGACTTCTTCTTGTTCCTTATCAACAGATGCTTTTCTTTCCTCCGTTATAGATGTCCTCATGACATGAATTTCAGGTAATTGATCCCTACTTCTTGTTGTAATTGCGTTGACCTACTTTGGATTTACCTTTATATTTCTATACAATATACATGGTGCTCTACCTGGTAAAAAATGTGCCATCTTCCAACCCGTATGTCCAGATTTTTGATTGAGGCATGTTGATTTTAAAGTGTGGAGTCTTTATATTATTCAGTCATTTCCATGAAATGACCAAACATATCTTCAAGCGATGGTTTTTTCTCTTTTTAATTGTATTGAGATCATTGAGACCTTACATTATCCTAATTGACCCTCTATGAGAAATTAGGATGATTATGTCAATCCAAATTATAGGTGATTGAATATAGATTGTATTGCTAACTTGTCCTCCTTAGATGAAATCTGCTTGTTCTGGCAACTATGATAAAATAGGACAATCTGAGGTGTTGTGATTTGCACCAAATTCCTCAAAATTTAATCTCAGATTTTTCATTGTATTTTCTGATTGAGATATGCTTTTCACCTTTTTACTAAGAAATATATTTTCACTAATAATGTTGTGAACATGTCTACCTCATAAACTACTGCATATTTTCTTTGAGTAGCATGGTCAGATGGCCACGTGATGTCTGTTTTGTCCACCATCTCAAACAATTTCAATGCTCCAACAATAGTTTTGGAAGATAATGAACCATTAGATGAAGAAGATACCAAACTTTTGTATTGAGGAAGGAGACATGCATAGAAGTATATTACTTGAAGTCCCTTGCTGGTCCCATGATGAGGACGCTTTCGAAGCATATTATTGAGTGTGTTCCATACTTCATCAAATGATTCCGAGTCATATTGTTGTAATATGGATATGTCATGTTTAATCTTTGTCTCATAGAATCTATGGGAACAAACGGAGTCAAATGACATCGTCTGACATTTCTTGATATTTGAAGTGTTGAAACATCTCTAAAAATCTAGATAATATGTGTGTGAGGATTTTCATCGGCTCTTCCATAGAATTGGTGTCCATTCTGGAAGAGATGAATGACATTGTCTTTAGCTAAAAGTTTAGTTGATCAAAGGGCGAATAGATGATGCTTGACTAGCTTTGAATAATCTGCGGTGTCTTAAACTCCCCTACAAGTATGTTCCCTTCGACATCATTACCTGGGTCATTTACCCACACCACTAAATTGTCATATGCGTTGACCACGTCTTGTTATTTTTGAATTTTTTTCTGCTTCTTCTATTTTTTTCTATGATGAATGTGCCTTCAATTTTTGGATCAACTTTTGTGAGATCATTTTGTTTCTAACTTTGCATACATGGACTAGAGGAGAAAATAAAATAAAACAAACAAGTCTGAATTAGTACTAGATTACTCAAAAAAGAAAATAAACTACAATCCTCGGCAACGAGGCAGTAAACTTGTTGTGTGTTTTCATTATCGCGAGTGTACAAATCAGACAAGTAATATAATGGATTGTGAGTCACAGTATCTTATCAATAAGGATTGTGATAAATTATTTTTATAATTCCAGCTTTAACCGAAACAAATAATTCCAGATCAAGAAGTTGTGAAATCAAATTAAATGTCAGTGCTAAAAATAGCTATGAATGAAAATTTAACTAATTCATATCAATTTGAAAGAATGATTTAAATGAGTTTATGTGTGAGTGTAGTGCTAAGACCTAGAATTCACTTTTATTATTTCATATTAATTTCGAATGATTAAATTGACAATAATTCCTCAAGTATGAAGATCGATGTTTCTAATCTGATTAAGTCCTTCTCTCGAGTAGAATTAACTTTATTCCTATATGTAACTCACATATATCCCTATGATGAATGTGAACATATAAGAAAGTGTTAATAGGTTCATGAACACTTAGAGATCACACAAAGCACAGTGGTATATTTCTATTATCGAGCTTTATGTAAATTAATATCCGTCTAACTAGTTTTCAGATTCTAGAATCTAAAAAACAAGCCACAAAATTTCATACAATCATCGATCACATAATTGTAAAATTAAAATCACTATTAACTGCTCAAGAAAATCAAGAAATTGTTTTAATGAAATTTCAAAACTCAAGAATAACAACAAAACAATAATGTTGAATTCATCGCCTGAAAAAATAAAATATTTAATTCAATCTTCACTTCAACGTTTGCCGGATGAGTGATTAATGTAAATTTCTTATTTTCTCACCCTTAAATTGATTATTGGATCCTTCTCTTATGTAGAATTGATTTCCCTATTTTATGCCTCTCAAATAGGTCAAAAATTAGGTAAAGATTGTGGTCCAAAAAGATCCCTATCTAAAATAAAATTCTTGATTAAGAGAAGATTTCTTCGCTAATTGAATTAGGTAGCCACCTATTTCTAATCTAGGAGGTCTCCTAGGCATGTATTTTAGCCTCAGGTGGGATTTTGGGCCTCCACGAAATCGTCTGGATTTTACACTCTGCGATTGCCTGGTTCCCGTGATTCCGTAATACCACTTTTCGTTTTACGTGCTTTCTTGAATACCACCCAATTTTTATGATGAATAATTTATTTGACAATTATTATTAATAATAAGTTGAATTATTTTGCAGTGGAAGGACTTGGACGCCGTCTCGATCAATATGCCAATTAAGATATTTATAAATTGTTTACGTACAATTTCGTGTCTAATTGTTTATTTTAATTGTTACTTACCATTTCTATTTTTATTGAGTATTAAGTTGCCTAAATTGCATTAAATTGAAGTTGAGAAAAGTTTGGTGACACTTTGGAATTTTATTTGAGGGCCGTGGATTTAAATTACCAATTTATGAGAGATGAGGGACTAAATTGCAAATTACCAAAACTTAAACAATTAAACCTAACCCTCATTTCTCTCTCTCTCTCTCTCTCTCTCTCTCTCTCTCTCTCTCTCTCTCTCTCTCTCTCTCTCTCTCTCTCTCTCATCTCGCACTCTCGGTCTCACTCTCACTCTCTCGCTCTCTCGCTCTCACCTACCTCTCCCTCGCCTCACGCCCGAACCAGCGCCGGCGACCCGAACTAGTGCCGACGACCTCGACCACCACCTACCGGTGAGGCCTCCCACCCCTTTTCACTCACACTACCGCACAGGAACACACACAGACACAACACACAAACTCACTCACACGGATTTCACGAATTGCACGCACTCTATTACACACACTCGAACGCACAAACGTGTATATAGGTGCATATGTGTGTGATATATATATATATATATATATATATATATATATATATATATATATATATATATATATATATATATATATATGTTGAGTGTGTATATATGTGAAGATTTTTTCATATTTTCAGATTTAAATCTAGTTATATTCCGAATTATAAATGTTCAATTGGAGATTGGAT
The DNA here is from genome assembly GCA_963555705.1 of Ligustrum vulgare. NCBI lineage: Eukaryota > Viridiplantae > Streptophyta > Magnoliopsida > Lamiales > Oleaceae > Ligustrum > Ligustrum vulgare. Next base: position 4,221,936 of record OY743175.1, on the reverse strand, counting down.
AATGTTTATATATGTATGTATTGGTATAAATATCATTCTTAAGTGTAAAATTCAAACTTCTTAAGTTGTTTGAATAAATTTTTAGATTTTTAGATTTAGCTGTGATTTGGATTTATAATTGTAAATTCAGAGTTGTGGAGGATTATATATATATATTTTCAAATTTGGATTATAGTCTAATTTCGAATTTGATAATTAGAATTTGGGTAAAGTTGGATAACGTATGAATTTAAGATTGTTAGTACCTAATTATGAGTGGAAATTTGTAACTTTCTGATTTGGGGAAAATTTCACGAATGGTTAGATTTGTTAGTAGGAACTTTGTAAACTTTGGTTTAATTTTGATTTATTTATTTGAGTTTGAATTATAGTGATAATTTTTCATATTTAGAATTTGTGAAAATTACCTTGTTTAAATTGAGTTAATTTAATTAAGTTTCTGTTATTTTTGGGTAAATTTGAGGATTTCTAATTTATGAGATTGGTTAATTTTTTAAATTTTAACTTTTGAATTGGAATTTGTAATTTTAGATTTAAGAGTTTATTTGGAACTTAAAGTTAGAATTTCAGATTTTTGGAATTTATTATTGCAGGTTATTTTAATTGAGAAATTTTGTAAAGTCAGGTAATGAAATTTTGAATTTTAGTTTGAACTAAAAGATGAGTAAAACTTTTCTATTGTGTATTGAATTGATTGTTCATTTCGAATATGGTGTTAAATGTGTTAGACATGGCTTAAGGTTTTGTTTGGTCTGAATTATATATTAAATTGAAGTTTTAACCTTGGTTAGGAGTTTAAATTTTGGTTTCGAAATAAAGGTTGTATTGTATGAATGGATGAAAATAATTAGGAGAATTGGTACATTGACGTCACAGGCATCTGGGACTCTTTCACTTGCAAATCCAGATAACGGTAAATGCTAAGGACTGCATGTAAGTAAACTTCCCCTATTTTCATAGAAGTTAAATGTAAATGTGAAATGTGTAAATGACTGTTTGCAACTTACTTGCTTTGATGAACTTCATTTACTTTATGAAAGTATATGTGTATTTAAAGGAAATGTTCAAGCATGCACGTTATCATGTCATTGCATCATTAAGTATGCATTGGCATCGAAATGGGGAAGTCAAATGTTTTAATGAAAGGAATGTGTCAAAGTGCAATTTTTGTCAAAAGTTATGTATTCCAAGTTTTTCAAGAAAGAATGGGTGTACTTCTATATCATGAAAGATGCGAGTGGAAAATGGGGTGTGGGGGACCGGCGTACCCGAATTAAGTCGCTTTGCAACGGAATGTTCAAGCGTTTTACGGTGGACTGTTAAACCGCTTTGCGGTGGGATGAAGTGAATGAGCCGATTTTTGGTGGAAATGTGAAAGTTAATCTGGTTCCAAATAAGAATTTCCCACTGTTATCTGATTGACTAGAAGATACACCAAGTGAGCTCACGATGGAAATGAAGTGAAAGTTTGAAAAGTTTGAATGTTTTGGAAAGTAAAGTAAATGGGGATACATATATGAAAATTTTAAAGCATTCATGTCATAAGAATGCATTTCATGCATAAAGTTTACTTACTGAGCTTTAGCTCACCCCAATCCCTCCCCAACATTTCAGGTGATGAAAGTTAGGTGATCCGAGGAGAGCACTCGGCAGCTGACTCAGGCTATACCCACTTGAACCCTTTTAAAATAAAGTTAAATTAGAATTTATTTCAATTTCTCATTATTTATTCTTTACATGTATTATTGAGGTTAAATTACCTCTTATTTCATTTGCTAAAGTTTATTTACTTGGAATTATATTGTTGAGGAGTTTGGGAATTATTGTAATGGTGTGGATGATGTTTGGGATTGAATGAGTTGCGATGTGTATTTTAAAAATGGTTTTGATGTCCCTCTACAGGTTGGCTATGTCCAATTTACAGAGGAGACTGTCGAAATTTTTGTAAAATTTCATAATAGAAAATGAAAATGTTGAGGTTTTAAATGATTTCTTTTCCGCATTTAAGTGAAGAAAAGTTAACACGCCTAGGTTTAAGATTTTGAACTTGGGGTGTTACAGATTCAACCGCTTCTCTTCAGATGAACATAAGTACAAAATGTGATCTGATTTTTGCATTGAAATCAAAATTAAATATTATGGGCTCCATGAAGATCATTATATTAAGCGATGCACTGACTTCTTCACATACTCTACGAATAAGTTTCTTGTTTTGCTTCTTCGGGCTTTTGGTGCTTGATTCATCACTTCAAATCTTCATTAACAATTTATAGCATATCCTTTTAATGTATTTGATACATTTTCTTAATTCCAAATCTCGATACTCGAATATTCCATTTTTCAGTGTTTGCAAACTAGTCACCATAGTTTTCAATCAATCACGAATTAATCCAAAATCCTTCCAATTGCTTCAAATAGGGTCCAAAATTGAAAGAAACATAATTTATTATGAATTAAGTGGAAAATCTATAAAATGAAAAAAACAACAGATTAGTTTTAGAGCACAAATAAGTGCACAATATGCACTTATCAAGCATAACCAAAAAGAGGGATCATGAACTTGTATAACTCAAAACGCTTGTTGGAATTGGATGAATAACATCACATTTATGAGCTAAAGAAATTGACCACTTGTTAGAAAATGACTTAGAAATGGCTTTATAGGCACAATTTTAGGTAAGAACCCGTTGCTCTTTGTGAAAAATCAAATCTGAATTGTGGTCTTCTCCATGAGAACTTCAAAATCATATATTTGTTGAGGCATGTGGTGCACTTGTGATGTGTTGCTACCTAATTTTGGTTAAAATCGTGTTTCTAAATTAGCAACTTAAAGTGGAGTCTCCTTGGATTTGTGATACTTGGTCCCTTTGTGACCTTTGGATTAGCTTCTGGATGCTTCTAAAAGGTTATACATTTGCCCTGACTTGGGACTGTTCATTCTCATTATTCTCTTCCATATGTTGAGTTAGGGTTAGAGAGAGTGGAGGGAGGCGACTCTGGTATTTTGTGTAGATATCTTTCATGTGACCTTGGAAACTCAGTCAAGTGCAGATCTGTGTTATCTTCTTCTAATTGTAATATTTTCTGAGTGAAATGTTAAAACTCTACATATGCGATTCCTTGGGGATAATGCGACGAACAGAGAATTGAAACTACAATTATTGGAAAGAACTAAATTCAAATAAGAAATAGACGATAGGATCTAGACCCAAGCTTCATGTTGCAAGAATTACAATTTTGTAATAAGAACCAAGATTTGCGAATGCCACAAAGTTTATCTAATTTCTTGATAAGTTTTAGGGCAGAATGATATAAAGATTTGTAATCGTTGATAAGTTCTTGGAGTTCAATGGGGAACAAAGAAAAAAGGAAATCCTCACTTTTCTGGAGTAAAACACTCATTTAGTTCAATAATAATCCAAAAAATAATGTTTTACAATGATGAAAATAGATAATAAAATGCAAAAAAAATAAGTAAAGAATCCTAATTGCCAAGGGGCTCTAATTTACAGAATTAATAAATTAAAACGAAAAATTGAAAAACATTCGTGAAAACCTAATCCCATAAGCGAGCGATCGTGCAATGTCAATCCTCATGATCGTGTGGATGGTCTCAAAACATTTTGCTAAAATTTTAACACGTCGCACGATAGTGCCTCAATTCACTGTGCGGTCGCATGGTTGACTTCTAGGATTTTCTTTCCTCAATTTTGTCCTTCAACTTGAATTTTGATTTCCACCCATTTTCACTAGATTTGAGCCCTTTTTATCACTCCATTCTGGATCTTTTGGACTACCAAACTTGTGCTTGAAACCTCGTCCCATGTAACTTGATCTCTTCTTAGAATCCCTTTCTTAGATCACATCATCCCCTCCTTCTTGGAAAGGATTCAACCTCGAATCAATTGAATCAACACCTTGTCCAATCTTTATGCATCTATTGTTTTTGTTGGCTTGAGGAACATGCTTGTGATGTGTGCTTTCCCTTGAATTCCAACGTTGTTCATTTTTTCTATTAAAATTATTCACAGCTTTAGGTCCGGAAGCTTACTTTAATACCGGCAAAACATAATTAATCATACTAGGGAGGGGTTTGTTAGAGTGGCTGAGTGCAAGGAATAGGTCCTTGTATATCACCTGCTGTGCAAAGAAAGTCATTTTTACGGTGGACTCACTTTTATTTTTCTCTCTGCACTTATTTTCTTCTTTTTCTGAAGTTTTGACATCAACTCTCTTTTTTTTTTCACTTTTTTCTACCTTTCCTTTTTCTTGGGTCGTGACCTCAACTCTCTTATTTTTCCTCTCAAACTCACCCTTTAACTTCAATTGATCCTCATGGACCTGTTTTGGTGACAAAGGGAAAAGAGTAAATTTTTTTCACTCTTCACAAAGTTGTATTGATTTTTAAACCCATCATGCACCACTGTCCTATCATGTTTCCATAACCTTCCTAATAAGATATGCCGAACATACATAGGCACCACATCACAAATTATTTCATCACTATGCCCCCAATCACTATACCACCCAATGGTTAATTTTACCTTAACCTATTTGTTCACCTTGATTTCTCCTAATTCATTCAACCACTGTCATTTATAAGGCTTAGGATGCTTAAACATTGGTAACCCCAACTTTTCAACCAAGATAGTACAGACAACAATAGTGCAACTTCCCCTATCAATCATCATACTACCAGGGACGAATCTAGCACAAAAGTTAAGCTAGGGCGGTCGATCATTGACTGTGGACCGTTGACCATTGATCGATGATATCAACAGTTGCATTAGTGAGATTTTTTATTATTATTCATTTAAATAATACTAAAAGTAAATAATAAATATAGAAATACACTAAAACAATTATATTTCGAACTATAATTTATTCTGGAAATCAATTAAGAATTTTGAAAATCATAAATTATTACCAAATCATTTAATTCATTCTCGGAATTATATATCATAATCAAAGTATCAATCTATAATTCATTTTGAAAATTATATACCAACACCAATATCTTGATTTAGGGTTTTTTTTTTATGTACTCACATAATCATGTATCATACACCATAATCATACTATCCAAAAAGCAAGAAAATTATTTAACTAGATGAAATAAATAATACAACAAACTAGGAAGCAAAAACATAAGAAGCAAAACAATTGAAGACACGAAGAAAAAGATGGAATTGAGAAATTCTCAAAATTGATGTCTAATTTTTTGCAAATTTCGATTTTTTTGCTACAAGATTCGACTACGAATATAACAGAACAAATGAAATTTAATTTGGGTGAAAAAAAATTGAATTTTTTTGAGTATTTTTTGGATTAAAGACGGAAAAATTATGAAGAACACATGAAAAATAAAGAAACCAAGAAAAACAAGAAATAAAATAAGAACCTGAATTTAGATCCAAACTCTTATACCACTTGATGCGATTCCTTGTGGGATATGTGACGAACACATGGAATTGAAACTAAAATTATTAGAAAGTACTAAGTTTAGATAACAAGTAAATGATAGGATCTTGACCCAAACTTCATGACGCAAGAATTACAATGCAGAAACAAGAACCAAGGTTTGCGAATGCTACAAAGTTTGTCTAATTCCTTAATATGTTCTAGGGTAGAACGTCGCAAAGATTTGTAATCTTTGATAAGTTATTGGAGTTCATTGAAGAACAAATAAAAAAAAAAAGGAATCCTCACATCTTTTTGAGTAAAACACTCGATGAATTCAATGGAAATCCAAAAACTAATGTTTTTACAATAATGAAAGTAGATAATATAATGCAAAAAAACGTAAGTAAAGAGTCCTAGCCGCCAAGGGGCTCTAATTCATGGAATTAATAAATGAAAATAGAAAATTAAATAAAATTCGTGAAAATATAATCCTAGATAATCGTGCGATCGCGCAGTGTTAATCCTCGCGATCGCATGGAAGGCCCTAAAACGTTCCGCTAAAATTTTATCACGTCATGCGATCACCCCTCAATTCCTTTGCGCGGTCACGTGGTTGACTTCTGGGTTGCTCTTTTCCCAATTTCATCCTTTGACTTGAATCTTGGTTTCCGCCCATTTTCACTAGACTTGACCCTTCTTTTATCACCCCATGCTCGATCTTTTGGACCACTGAACTTGTGCTTTAAGCCTCGTTCCATGTAACTTGATCTCTTCTTAGAATTCCTATCTTAGATCACATCATTTAGTGTTATCGAAATTGTAAAATCATTCGAGTGAAACATATGTGTTCTTGGTGAACTTGAGTCCAGATATTCGATTCTTTATGCAAAGATAAGTCTCTGTTTGGCTAAATATTTGTATCGTGGAACATATTGTAACTGGAACATTTTGTAACATTGGTTGCCGTTTTGGCTATTCTTACTACAATCGAGCATTATCCATTTTCATGGATGCTCAATAGGGGGTTAGGCAATAAAAGTGGTCGCCGAACATCAGAGGCTTTGGTTAGAAAAATTATGTGTTCTTGTTTTCGATTCCTTCATGTTTTTAGTTTATGTATTCTTATTATTCTTTTGAGATAGCTCACAATTTGTATATTCCGAGCTTTTTCAGTGGTATCAAAGCTTGGATCTGTGAACAATGATACAAGTTCTTCAAAGAAAATATGGGAATCTATAAATCTGTAGACTGTGCTGCAAAGAAACTATATAGAAATCGAGTTTTATAAGCTCTAATATCTTTAAATTTTCTAAAAATTAAATTTCTAAATTAGGATTTCTTGATTGTTTCCCCATTTATCCTTACACTAAAACACCATAGAGAGTAATCCCAGTCAAAATGCTCCTACAAGGCTTTGAGAATCTGGGATAAATCCAGTATGAATGTGTATCTGGGAAAGATTGAAGAAGAGATCTCTGAAAATTAGAAATTGTAATCTCCATAAAGTAATCTCTATATTGGTTGTTCTTTGATTGTATGTTTAAATCTCAACCAACTAAATCTTTTGTGCTACCTCCAAATATGTTTTACTGAGTATACTACTATGACTTTTGACTTCATGTCCTAATTGAGTATGTGTTCTTTTCACTGTGCGTGACTCTTCCACTTTTCTTTTATAACTTATGTCAAGCCTTTTTTAAAATTCAAATTAAAATGATACAATGGGAGAGTGGATTTTAAGATGTGGAGTCAAAGGATGAAACCTATCTTGACGCAAATAAGATGTGCTAAAGATTTGGATAACACTTAGCTAGTTGATATGATCCCTGCTAAAAGAACTGAATTAGAAGAAATTGCATGGAGTACTATTTTCTTATATCTTACTGAAAACGTGATAAGAACTATTGGTGAAACTAAAATTGCCAAACCGTGGACCAAACTAAATGCTTGTTCACTTATTTTGTGGTGCAAAATATACTACCAATTGTACGGATTGTAAAAAGTAATAAAGTGGATAAACAAGTCCAGTATATCGTTTTGACAAGGACTGCTATTAAGTATCGAAATGTTTTAGTTCCTATCCTTATTTGAACAAACGAATTTTGTTTGATGTTTTAAACTTAAACTAAGAAAATCAACTAAAGAATTAAAATTAGAAGATTGTTTGTTTTAAAAATGATTGTAAAGTAGTTGGGATTCATGATTTCACCTAACCAATTAAATTAACTTCAATTTAAGTTTTAATTCCTAAATATGCATTCGGTCGAATTCACTAATGTATATTGAAATTCCTATCTCGAGTCTAAATCAATTTTATCTAAATAAGTCAACCATGTATCTCTACAGAGGGTCTAAATATTCCTCATCTAGATGCATAACACACAAGAATCCACACATGACCGCGATAATAACAAAAATAAATTTCTATCTCTTGTCGAATTACCGAAATTATTACCTTGATCTAAGTTATTGACTCACATCTCGGATTATGAAAGTAACTCATTAAATCAAGAATTAGTGGCCAATTAACTCATGCATTAAACTCAAAAATAAATCAATATATGCAACGAATCATTAAACAACGGAATATGGAATTGAAGTAATAAAGCTAGGTTACATCGTTAATCCAACTTAGAGTTTAGCTACACATTTTGATTAAACAACAAAAACATAAAATAATAGCGTTCATTGAAAAAGAACATAAAAGAATGGAAAGCTTGCACCAAGTATCGATTCTTCACGTGATCTTCAACTCTCACCCCTTTGCTATGCTTCTATCTCCCAAGAATTTGATGTGAAAGAAGGAGACAACCTTTTGAATCCGAGCAAAAAGCCCAACGAATGGCCAAGTCGACGAACCGCGCAATCGCATGCGGTAATACCTTTAACTCTCAAATTGTTTTTTGGAAGCCTCGCACGATCATGCGCCTTTGAGTGCCACAATCGCGTGGTTATAGGATTTTGTGCAATTTTCAACTATGAAATTTGCATAAGTAGGTCCCTAGATTTTATTTGCACTTCATGTCCTCATTTTTTGATTAGAGCATTTTGGTCCCCATACTTCAGAATCTTCTCAATTAGCTCATATCAGCTTTCGACTTCTTCAATTAAGTCCTCCAACTCTTGAATTCTTTACTTTAGCACCATGCATCTTTACCTGTTGACGTCATTAACCTCTAAATTTCTCAATTTAGCTCCAAAAGTTATCCAATTGTGCATTTTTTCCTTAAATCGCTTCATTCTCATGATTTTGGGATATTTTCTAAAATGTAAACAAGTAAATACAAATTAAATGACATTTATTCTAAAAAGACAATGTAATATAATAATTTTTTTGTTATGTCAACATGTTTACCATATGCCTCAATAATCCAGTTCTCATCGTACTTTAGCATAGAGTTTTGAACAACAACGTAAAAATAATTCTAGTTATCTCATGCTTGATTTTCAAGTGTGTGTGAATAGCCAATTTCAAACCCCTACCCATGAAAAGATAAACTCAACATTGTGTAGGTCATTATGCAGAATTAAGCTCAAATCTTATATGGTCAAACCCAATAGAATCCAATGATTTTGCTTTCAGTGCTCATGGATGATCTAATCTTACTACTTTTCTCTCACATCCTTGGTTTTCATCTCTAGTTGTTCTAAAAATTACTCATTTCATTTTCCACACAAGATAGTCATAATTAGAAACATGTATGCACAACTGATCAATGGTAAGTAATCCTCAATTTTACACTCTTAATTTTCACAGTTTCGGTCAACAATGCTTATACTATGCATTTTTTTTATGGACGACCTTTTCTTTTACTGTCCATGCCTTTTATCATATTTGTATAATACTTTTCTCATTTATTTTCTATGTGACCCCTTTAGCGAGTTTTGGGTTGATAAATCCTAATCCAGACGACTTTAGGGTACCAGGTTCAAAGAACCCCTATAACTGAATTACCCGAGTCACAAAGGTGACAAAAAAAAGTTAAAGATGTTTATTTATCTTTGATGTGATCTCGGGAGGGGGTCACGACGAACACGCAGAATTAACTTCGGAAGAGTTTCGAATTCAGGCTAGAGCGGACGATAACAATGCAACCCCGACCTCACGACACAAGAACTATGTGTATATTAAACCTAAAACCCGTTACGATGAGGAGATAAGAACCACAGAGGGGTGAACGGCACAAGGAATGTCCAGATCCTTGATAAGTTCAATTTGTTGAACACCACAAATATTACACAATATTTGATAAGTTCGGGTTAAAGGGAATCATCACCTTTAGATAGAGTAAAAAAACTCAATATATTTTTCATTCATAAAAAATCTGTCATACAATGAATGGAAAAATAGAATATAAATAAGCAAAATAAAACCTTAGTCGCTAATGGACTCAAAATAGAGTTCTAACTAACCTAAAATAGCTAAAATTGGAAAAGGAATAAAAAATACGAAAAAGGAATTAAAATCCGCATTATTTGCGTTAAACTGGATTTACGGCCTTGACAACATCACCTACGGCCGTAACTATACTTCTGCTTAAGGATTACGGCCGTGACCATAATACTTATGGTCGTAACTTTGAAAACCTAGAATTCTTCATTTTGATCAGAGAGTGACTTACGGCCGTGAGAATCTTTGGTTACGGCTGTAACTTTGCTTCTGCATAATTTTTGATCTTCTTGGTTTCCAACTCGATTCTCGGCTTGTTTCTTGGCTTGCTCACTTGGTTTAGCCTAGAACCTTGTTCACTCTCGCAATGCTTGATCTTTGAAGCTCTTCGAACATTCTAGAAGCTTTGTTTGGCTTGATTTGTAGTTCTTTCCGTCAAGCCCACTACAATTCGTATCATTCCCTCCTTCTTTAGGATGATTCATCCCGAATCATAGTGTTGTTCATGTTGCGCAACTACTCCACCTGGATCAAATGGAAAAAAATTTCCTCTATGCCTTATGATCAACCAATAGTACTCCTTCAATGGGTAAACATTAAGGTATTGAAGCACAAGCTTGAATTTCCATGATTGGTGTGACTTAAGCTCCCAAGTGTAAGAAACCTGCAAGAAAGATTGAAATATAATGGGGAAGGAAATGTTAGTTTCATGAGGTACAAGGTATGGATCCTTGCATTCATGGTAAATCAACACCAAATCCTCCTTTTGGCCCATAAGGCTCTTCTCTTCGCCCTTTACATTCATTGCACTTTCACGCTCATGGCCCTCTTCTTCTTTCTTCTCACACTCCACCATCTCCTCTAATTTCACAATTTCTTGTTTAACCACCACTTCTAATTCTTCATTCTCATCTTCAACACTTGCATTCTCAATCACTTTCTCGCTACCCAACTCTTTTTCCTCATCAAATTTTAGAGATTGATTATCTAATTTTAATTTCAGCTCCCCCGCCTTCTTCTCAATAACCTTATCCCCACAATGCTTCCTATTGCACCATCTTTCACTCTCATTCCTTACCATTTGTGAATCTTCTAGTGCATCCTCTAATGTCAACCCATATAGTGCGCATGATTTCCCTTTCTTAAGGGATTTTTATATGTGCATACTCTTAGGCTGCGTTTGATAGCGATGGTGGAATTTGGGTGGAAAGAAAATGAATTCCTTGGAATTGAATTCCTAGGAATTTGAAGTTTAATGTATTTGATTGGTTTAATTTTTTAGGTGGAAAAAGTGAGGAATTTTTCAACTTTTGTTGTTTAATTGACATTATTTTCCATGACAAATAAAACAAAATTTAGCTATTGTAATAAAAAATATTTTTTTATATATTTTTTCACACATTTGTACTTGATAATAATAATGTTAATTTTTGGAAAAAAAATAAATCAATTAACAACAACAAAAATGATCAAATGTAACGAAAATGGTATGCGATTTTCCCTGGAAAATAAATTCTCATATCCAGCTGGGAAAACAATTTCCTTGAATTCACGAAACACTCGAGCGTGAGGAGCAAAGTTGGAAATGCAATTGCCTAGAAAATTATGACAATCAAACACACTTTTTTGGTGGAAGTTGGAAATTAAATTCCTTTTCCGTGGAACTTGTTGCATTTCAAACACAACCTTATCATAAATAGCCTCCCTCCCACGTCTCCATGGTTTTCCCAATAAAATATGATAAGATTTCAATGACAATACATCACACCATACATCCTCACTATACCTTCCCTGGGTGATAGGCACTAGAACTTGGTTGGTTAATTTGAACTTCCCAAACTCCCTCATCCACGTCATCCTATAAGGTTTATAGTGTGGTTCTAGGGGCAATCCTAATTTTTCAATCACAGTGCTACTAACGAAATTAGTAAAACACTTTCCATCATTCGCCAAACTGCACCCCTTATGATCCACATAACATCAAGTTTGGAATAAAGAACCTGGATCATAATCCATTCCTTATGTGGCGTTAAAAAAAATTCAAGAATGAATAGGATTCAAACATCAAATAGCAAGAACAACTTTTAATTACTTGGAAGGAAATGAATACCAAGAATTTTAAAGAAACTCAAGAAAGTGGTTCTTGAATTTTGGAATGACTTTTTTTTTTTAACGAGTAAAACACTCAAAATGTTTATTCGATCATCAATTTGTTGAACTCCATAAATATTACACAATATTTGATAAGTTCGGGTTAAAGGGAATCCTCACCTTTAGAGAGAGTAAAAACACTCAATATATTTTTCATTCATAAAAAAATCTGTCACACAATGAATGGAAAAATAGAATATAAATAAGCAAAATAAAACCCTAGTCGTTAATGGACTCAAAATAGAGTTCTAACTAACCTAAAATAGCTAAAACTGGAAAAGGAATAAAAAATACAAAAAAGGAATTAAAATCCTCATTATTTGCTTTAAATTGGATTTAAAGCCGTGACAGCATCACTTACGGCCGTAACTATACTTCTGCTTAAGGATAACGGCCATGACCATAATACTTACGGCCGTAACTTTGAAAACCTGGAAGTCTTCATTTTGATCCGAGAGTGACTTACGGCCGTGAGAATCTTTGGTTACGGTCGTAACTTTGCTTCTGCATAATTTTTGATCTTCTTGGTTTCCAACTCGTCTCTCGGCTTGTCTCTTGGCTTGCTCACTTGGTTTAGCCTCGAACCTTGTTCACTCTTGCAATGCTTGATCTTTGAAGCTCTTCGAACATGCTGGAAGCTTTTTTTGGCTTGATTTGTAATTCTTTACGTCAAGCCCACTATGATTCGTATCAATCTTATGTGTAAGTCCACTCTCCCTTAAGATTTTTAATTGACCCATGTAACGAGATTTAGGCTGATAGCTCCCAACTCAGTTCAATTTAGAGTACCAGGTTTTAATACCCTTATAAGCTTACTTGCTCTAATAAAAAAGGTTACGAAGACTAGAATAAAACCATTAGCATTTTTCTGTTTTTATGCTAGTTTTTGTTTATACCCGTTGACCAAACTATGTTAACTAAAGTACAAAATCAAGAACCACAAACCTCTAACCCATCAATACATGCACATTCTAACATTTCTACCCCCAAACTGCTTTTTGAGCACATTTGGTTAAATTTTAGGGATGGGGTGTCTAAAGTTCTATGTTTAGGGATTAACAAGTTATTCCTAAGTTCAAGTTGCATAAACAAGCCTCACATGTATTAAACACGTTCCTAGACAAGTTATAATTAAACAATGGCTATGAGCGCACGAAGATGAAATCAAGCAAGATATAACTAGTCAATAAAATTCATGTTTTGAAGTTGTCCAAAAGCACAATTTGATTCATAGTATATCATAGGTAATAAACATGTCAACAATATTTTTTTATTTTTCAAGTTTTCTTTTATATCCAAATAAAATCGAATGAATGCTTAGAATTGATTGTGAAACGAATGATATAAATGAGATTTTTCACCCCCACACTAGAAAGAAACATTGTCCTCAATGTTTTTCAAATAGATGTAAACATGCAAAACAAAAACAAAAGAGAGGGTACTAGTACTTCTCAGGTGTAGAGGATGTGTTTCTTTGCCTTGAAGCTTCCATTTTATTGCACGTTGGATGAATTTGGTGTGTTCCTTGCAAACAAAAGATAAATAGCTTTAGAAGTCATGTATACCAATAAGAAACTATGAAGTTCAGCACCAACACCTTCAAACTAAAGATAAAGCAAAATCTTGAATTTTCAAACATGGTCGACCACACATATTTAAGTCCCGACATCACCTAGAAAAATAAAAATATTTCCAAGCCATCTTTCGGTATGTTAAAGTTCACAGCACAGTCTACAATATATTAAAAACTTAGGTCATTTGGAGTTCAATAGGGTCGTTAAACATTATAGAAAAGTAGTTGAAGTGAGCTAATTTTCAGGTGCAGTGGCCTTACAATGGGATTGCGATGATGCACAAATAGTTTTCATGAGTTTTTTTTTTTTTTTTGACAATGTAGTAAACTAACTCATAAACAAATCACACATAATCAATGATAAACATGTGATGCGATCCCAATCGGGAAACGCGACGAAGAATGTGGAATAAAGCACAAACTATAGGAAAGATCTAAATTCAGTAAGAAATCAAGAAATTAAAATAATGGAAAATTAAAATTGACGATAGGACCTTGACCCAACAATCACGACGCGATGGATTGACGATGCGGAATGAAGAACCAAGGTTTTCGAAATGCCACAAGGATGTCAACTTCCTTGATAAGTTTCTGATTGGATGAATGCTAAAAAGAATGAATATTTGATAAGTTTTGGATGGAACGCCACAAATATTCTCACAAATATTTGATAAGTTCAATTTGTTTTTGGAGAACAAGAAAATGAATCCTCATTTTTAGAGAGTAAAAACTCAATTCAATCTCAATAATCATCAAAGTTGTCTTACAATAATGAAAATATGCATAATATAATGAAAAAAAGACCTAGAACTAACCCTAGTCACATTAGGGTTCAAAAATAGAATTAATAATTAATAAAATTAAAATTAAAATTCGCGAAAATCTGCTCTGCTATCAACCAAGCGATCGCGTAGGCAAACCTGTCACGATGGCGTGGAGTCGCCTGAAACTCTCGAGAGAAATTTTTGTATCATCGCGCGATCGCGCTCTCCTCTTCACCACGCGATCGCGTGGTAGTCCCGACTGCACCTTTTTTCGTTCTTCTGAAACAACCTGATCTAGTTTGATTCTTGGTTCAGGCCAAACACGAAACTTGCTCATTTTCCCATGCAGAATTTCGTGATGTCACTCGTATCTTGGTTTCTTTTTTGATCTTCTATCTCGGATCACATCATTCCCCCTCTGCTGAAAAGGATTCGACCTCGAATCTAGAACTCTTACAACTCCTTTGTTTGTTGGCTTTTGGACCATGCTTATACTTGCTTTTACTAGGTTGGTATTTATGCTCGAACTTTGTGTATCTTTTGGACTCCTTGACCTGCTCCCTCTTTATATTAAATTTAATTCCAATTTTAATTTTGGAATTTGACTTGGATACCTGCAAAACAGAATTATCCAAACTGGGGAGGGGTTTGTTAGCGTAAATAAGTGCAAATAAACTCTTTTTTTGGTAGACTCTCTTTTATTTTGCTTTATGCACTTAATCTCTCCTTTTTCTGGGGTTTAGACCTCAATCCTCTTTTCTTGAATTTACACTCCCCTCTCCTTTTTCTGAGGTCGATGCCTCAACTCTCTTATTTTCCCCTCAAACTCACTTTTTAATTTCAATTGATCTTCCAGGGCCTTCATTAGGGACAATGGAACTAGAGTAAACTCTTCCCACCTTTCAAAAGACTGTATCTATTCGTATACCCATCATGTAGCACTATCCTTTCATGTTGCCATGGCCTCCCCAACAATATGTTGGCAACATGCATAGGCACCACATCATAAACTACCTCATCAGAATATTCACCAAGAGAAAAAGTCACAAAAACCTGTTTGTTTACCTTAATTTGATGAGGTTCGAAGACGCGGAAGAAACGCCGAAAAGTTCCGAACTCAGGTTTTGGTTGGACGGATGAATCATGACCCGATATTCAAGACGCGATGGCTCGACGATGCGGAATAAAGAACCACGACTTTTGAAACGCTACAAGGATTTGCCCAATCTCCTTGATAATTCTCTGATTTGAACGCCACAAATATTCTAGCAAATATTTGATAAGTTCGATATTTGAACGCCACAAGAAATAATTTTGATAAGTTCGAAAAACATAGGAATCCACCTATAACTTTTATTGAATCCTCAATAAAAACTGTTTATATCAAAATCAAAGTCTTAAATCTGAATTACAATGAATGGAAAAAGCGTATAAATAAGTAAAATAACCTACCCGCTAATTGACTCAAAATAGAATTCTAATTAGACTAAAATTCTAAAATAGGCAAACAAATAATTAAAAACAAAATTTAACCTAAAAATACGCAAAAACCCTAATTTCCGTCTGCATAATTGACTTGCTGTTTTGAAGCCCCAAATGATGGAATTTGGCCATAAAACCAGTCGGCTCAAGGGCTTTAGCTCATGAGGTTTGCTTAGTGGCCCATTTCTACTCAAAAAACATATATTATGCATCTAATTCCAACATGGTTGACTGGATTGCACTTTTATTTGGCTTGAATATTTAACTTTTTCCGTCAAGCCTACTATGACTCCGATTGTCGAGGGTCTGAAACACATCATAATTTCACTCGACCCAGTCAACCACTGCAATTTATAAGGCTCTGGATGTTTCATTAAAGGTAATCCCAATTTTTCCACCAACATTGTACTAACTATATTAATACAACTTCTCCCATCAATCACCATACTACAAACCTTATCATTCACTAAGTATCCAGTGCGAAAAATATTATCTCTCTGCTCCTCCACATTAACAACATCCACCTTACGACTATGCTAAGAGCACGTCTATTAACAAGTAACTCGTCTACCGCAACATTTGTCAATTTACCACCATCACAAGCATTCCTTAATTTATGCGTTTTTTCAATTTTACCTCCAGATACAACTTTCACATCACACCTAACCTTTTGATGTGGACATTCAAGTTCAATGTGAGCAAAATCAAAACATTTAAAACACTTAACATTTCTATCCTTAAGAGGCTTGGACTCGGAAGTATAGTTTCTTTTGGTTGTTGGTTCCTCCCTCCTTCCTTTTGGGAACATGATCACCACTCTCTCGTTTTGATATTTCTTTTCACTTCAATGACCTTTCATCAACCTCATATCCACCACTAGTATTGGACTCACACCTTTTATCCCTCCTAACTCTAGAATCCCATTGAGATTGCTCCTTTCGCCATCGTGCTTCTTTTTCATCCATCTTAGCCAAGAATTTATTCCATTGTGCCTCCATGAATTTAATCAATTTAATTTTATATTCGGCACTCATTGACGAAGATTTTCCCCTATGAGACATGTTTAATAACAAAAAAGAGATAAAATTCCTCAAAAAAATTATCACTCGTGTATCAATCAAAATCCCCTTTTCCAATATCACCCAAGAACCTATTAACGATCACAAATAAGGAATTTATGGACGACACAAAGAAAAATAGGAATTGAGAATTCTCGGACTATTCGAGTTTTTTTTTTTTTTTTTTTTTTTTTTTTTTTTTTTTGGGTGATTTTCGGATATATATTTTTTTAAAAATCCGAAATTTGACTACGAGCACAGCAAAACAAATGGAATTGAATTTAAATTAGAATTGACTAAAATAAACAAGTTTGAATTTTTGTGAGATTTTTAATGGATCAAAATAAAGAAAACTTGACTGGCACGAAGAACAAGAAAAAATAAGAAAACCCAAGAAAAACAAGAAATATCAAGAGCTGAATTTAGATCCAATCTCTGATACCAAATGAAGCGATCCCAATCAGGAAACGAGACGAAGAACGCGGAATAAAACATAAACGATAAGAAAGATCTAAATTCAGCAAGAAAACACAAGAAATCAAGAAATAAAATAATGAGAAATTAAAATTGATGATAGGACCTTGACCCAACAATCACAACGAGATGAATCGACGATGCGGAATTAAGAACCATGGTTTTCGAAAAGTCACAAGAGATGTCAACTTCCTTGATAAGTTGCTGATTGGATGAATGCAACAAAGAATGAATCTTTGATAAGTTATAGTTGGAACGCTACTCACAAATATTTGACAAGTTCATTTTGTTCTTGGAGAACAAGAAAATGAATCCTCCTTTCTAGAGAGTAAAAACTCAATTCAATCTCAATAATCATCAAAGTTGTCTTACAATAATGAAAATATGCATAATATAATGAAAAAAGGACCTAGAACTAACCCTAGCCACATTAGGGTTCAAAAATAAAATTAATAATTAATAAAACGGAATTTAAATGAAAAGTCGTGAAAATCTGCTCTGTTGTCAACCAAGCTATCGTGTAGGCAAACCTATCGCGATCACGTGGAGTCGCCTGAAACTCTCGAGAGAAATTTTTGTATCATCGCGCGATCGCGCTCTCCTCTTCACCACGCGATCGTGTGGTAGTCCCGACTGCACCTTTTTTCGTCCTTCTGAAACAACCTGATCTAGTTTGATTCTTGGTTCAGGCCAAACATGAAACTTGCTTGTTTTCCTATGCAGATTGTCGTGACATGGTTCGTATCTTGGTTTCTCTTTTGATCTTCTATCTCCGATCACATCACATGTTATGAAGATATATGCTCGGAAGAGTTTCTCAATTTTGAACAAAATTTTCTTTGTTGAATTCCATCGAACACTTTGTGTGCATTGTGAAAATCAAAGAGTATGCATAAAGTTGGGCACATGGATGAACCCATTTTTTTTTTTTTTATTGAGATACCACAATCACACATACCCATGACTAACTAAAGCCCCCACTTCAACCATCATGAATTCAAACATCACAATTGGATAGATAATTTCACAACATTGGACAATCTTTAAAAGATGGGAAGAAGTCATACCTATGATTTGATTTGCAAATGATATAAGCAATAAAATTTTGCAATTTGGTATTGATGACATGCACAAAAGATTGAGAATCAAAATTGGGGTATTTTGGGAGAGAACACGAATCTGTAAATTTTAAAATTGAAAAAAATGAGGTGAATTACTTAAAATTGTCAACACTGCTCCCAGATGAATTGCGCAATCGCGTAGTGTACTACCATGCAATCACATTGTTCATTACTGTAGCAAAAATTCTCATTTGATGCTTTTGTGTGATCGCATGGTATTTCTAGCGCACAATCATGTGGTTATATCGGCAGTGGCATAAATTTTCCAATTTTTTTTTGAATTTTGACCTCGTTTTTAACCCCCCCCCCCAATCACTTTCAGATATATTTTATTATCTACCAAACAACATCTTCATGATCTAAACTGGTGTGTGTGTGTGTGTGTGATTTTTGGGATGATAATCAAAGCCTAATTTGACGAAAAATATGCAAAATCAAAAACATAACATGCAAAATAGTTAAACATGCAAAATTATCCTAGCATGTAAATATGCAAAACAACTTAAACATGTATCCTATTATGCAGTTATATAAAATCAAATAATGGAATAAAAACTTAGAACATAATAAATAAAAGGGAATAAAATTGGGTTGTCTCCCAACAAACGCTCTATAAAGTCTAAAGCCCGACTTTTTGTATTGTTCATCATGGAGGTATGAATGATCCTCTTGAAACTTTGCATTGCTTGCAATTGCCCGCTTTGCACTTCTCAACCCTTTTTCTCACTTTTTTGAATTCCATAGTCTCATTATCAATGTTGTGTTGAAGAATGTTAGGCTTTTCTTCCTTTTTTTTGTCCCTCCATCCACTTTTATGCGCATCGATCTCCACTTTGCAACAAGTTTCAGCTTGAGCTTTAGGAACTTGTCGTGGAGTGATGCTAAATGTCACTTGCTCATTTTACAACCTGAATATGATTTCTCCTTTTTCAATGTCTATTAGGGCACGTCCAGTAGCAAGGAATGGTCTTCCAAAAATGAGAGGCATCTGTCTATCCTCTTCCATGTCTAGGATTATAATGTCAGTTGGGAAGAAGAATTTATCCACTTTCACTATAATGTTCTCAAAGATCATATATGGATATTGTATGGACCTGTTTGCCAACTTTAAAGTGATGTTTGTTGGTTTAGGCTCCTCCAAACCAAGTCTCCTATATACAGAAAGAGACATCAAATTAACACTCGTCCCTAAATCACACAAGACATTATCAAAAGTAAAATTACTAATAGTACAAGGGATCGAGAAACTCCATGGATCTTTTAGCCCCTGTTCTCTTTACTGTTTTGAGGTCGTTTTCTGTTTTTATTTTCGAAAACGCTAAAAACGCGTTCTCTTTACCATTTTCGAAATCGCATTTTGGAAAAAAAAAAAAAAAAAATTTGTACACAAAACGCAAAACGTCCAAAACCTCGTTTTGGGTGTTTTGTGTGTATTTCGACAAAAAATTTCCAAAACGCGTTTTAGGATTTTTTTTTTTTTAAAGAATTATCTTAACTTAGAACTAAGCTTAATATAAAGTTTTTTATTTTTTTATTACTTTTTTTATAATTATCCTAACTTGGAACTAAGCCTAAATAATTTTTTTTTTTTTATCCTAACTTGGAACTAAGTTTAAATAAAGTTTTATTGAATTCAATATCAATATTACAAAAAACAAAAAAATTAAGTGAAAATTCTTGTTATTATATTTCAAAAAATGCACTGATAAATGGACATTGGTGGTTTTGAAAGAACTTACATTTTCTGATTTTTAATAGAAGTAGAGCTTTTTCAAATCCTGAACCTGACCAAGTTGTGTTAATATAGACTCTTAATGCTTACATTAGTGTGTTGCATTTAACCATGTTTTCAGTGTATTGTGAAAGGAAATTTGAGTTTGAATTAATAGTATTCTGCAAGCAAATTAATTAAAAATAGTTTAAGTAGTATTCTGCAAAATTTCAAACAGGACGTGTTTTCCAGCTTTTCATTTTCAAAAACAGTTTTCAAAAATGACAAACCAAACGAGTTTTCAGCAAATTTGAAAACAAAAATGAAAATAGGAAATACAAAACATTTTCGAAAATGAAAATACAAAATACAATACAAACAGAACGCCACCTTAGTTTTTGGGGTAACTTGTTTTGAAAAATGGCGATGCATTCCTTACTCAATGCCACTGTTTCAAAGTCTTCAAGCTTCCTTTTATTTGATAGCATCTGCTTCATGAACTTCATGCAGAGAAGTGTTTGAGCTATAACCTTGGAAAATGGGATGCTGATATGAAGTTGCTTGAAAATTTCCAGAAATTTCTCAAATTGCTGCTCCAACTTATGCTTTATCACTCTCTGCGGGTAAGGGATTGGTGGAACATAAGCCTTGGCTGGAGGTCGAATTCGAATTGTTTCTTCAACATTTTCTTGAACTTTTGGAGCTGATTCCTATTCTTTTCCACTTTTCTGCTCTTTGACCTAAGCTTGCCCCCTTTTCTTTTCATACTTCTCAACAGTTATTTTAGGTAAAGGAACATCACTCCTTGTTGTTATTGCATTTACATGCTCACGAGAGTTAGTTTCAGTGTTGTTTGGTAACTGTCCAGGCTGCTTTTCAGATATGCTTGCTACTAGCTGCCCCACTCTTAACCAGCTAAATTATCATGTCCATGTTCTCCTTTATAGTAGTGTGGGTTTTTTGTTGCTATTGAAAATATGGTGGGTGCTGAATATTCAGATTATTGGACCACGAGAAATTTGGGTGGTTCTACCATTCTGGATTGTATGTTTGTGAGTATGAACCACCATGTTGCTTATTTCCCACAATATGTACTTGCGCTGGGTTTAGTTGACTTTGATGAGCTAAAGGGCACTCATTCAAAGCGTGATGTTCAAAGCAGAACTCACAAAGAGTTGTTTGCATTGTATGAACTGGCTACGATCTAATTCCGCATTTAGTACTGTAATTTCATTAACCGCTACCATTTCTTCTGATTTTCGCGTAGATCGATCTAAATACCACTAGTAACTGTTGGCAACCATTTTCTCAAAGATTTTTGAAGATTCTTCATATGTCATATCCATGAACGATCCCCCGGTTGCTGAATCTACATGCTTCTTGTTGTAATTTGTCAAACCATTATAGAAAGTCTGGACCAAGATCCAGTCTTCTATTCCATGCATTGGACACTATCGAATAAGCTCATTGAAAATTCCCAAGCCTCAAAAATTGATTCACTTAGCCGTTGACTGAATGATATGATTTCACGCCTAAGTTTCAACATACGGCTAGGTGGGAAGAATTTGTCAACAAACTTCTGGCTCAGAATTTTCCAAATAGTGATAATATGGAGAGGAAATGAGTAGAACCACACCTTTGCTTTTTCTGTCAATGAAATTGAGAACAATTTAAACTTCACGGCATCATCTGAAACCCCATTCATGCACTGCATGTCGCAAATCTATTGAAAAGTCCGAAGATGTGCATGTGGATCTTCATATGGCAACCCTTGAAATACAGCCAATTTTGAATCAAGGAGATCAAGAAAGTCTTGATCTCATAATTATTGGCTGGGATTGCAAGAGGTACTATAGATGTTCCAATGTTCCCCACAGGAGGAATTATATAGTTTCTTAAAGCTCGCCCCCCCTGGATTTGGTTACTGTTCAATAACAGCTGATGGCAGGTTATTCTGATTTACCTAATTATGTTGAACTCGATCGTCTGCCATTCTAAATAAGTTTGTTGAGTTGCTTCCAACTGTTGTTTGCGCTTTTGTCAAAATGTACGTTCGATTTCTGTATCAAAAGGAAGCAATTCACAACATTTAGATCTTCTTAACTTAGATTAAATAAAACAAAAACAAAAACAAAAATAAAAATAAAAACTAACAAAAATTTCAAAGTAAAGTAAAAACTAACTGGTATCGATATTAACAAAAAAGTCCCCGAAAATGGCGTAAAAAACTTGTTCACTTTATTTTGCAATACAAAATATACCCGCAAGTGTACGGATCGTGAAAAGTAATAAAGTGGACAAACGAGTCCAGTATATCGTTCCCATGAGGACTGCTATTAAGTATCAAAATGGTTTATTTCCTATCCTTATTTGAACGGACAAATTTTGTTCGATGTTTTAAACTAAAACTAAGAAAATCAACCAAAGAATTAAAATTGCAGGATTTTTTTATTTTTAAAAACGATTGTAAAATAATTGAGATTCACAATTTCACCTAGACAATTAAATTAACTCCAATTCAAGTTTTATTTCCTAAATATGCATTCGGTCGAATTTACTAATTTGTATTGAAATTCCTCTCTCGGGTTGAAATCAACTCCACCTAAATAAGTCAACCATACACCTCTACAGAGGGTCTGAATAATCATCATCTAGATGCATAACACACAAGAATCCATACACGGCCTCGATAATAACAAAAGTATATCTCTATCTATCTCTTGTCCAATTATCGAATTTATTACCTTAATCTAAGTTATTAAATCACCTCTCGAATTATGAAAATAAATCATTAAATCATGAATTAGTGAGCAATTAACTCATGTATTAAACTCAATAATAAATCAATACATGCAACGAATCCTTAAATCAACAGAGTATGGAATTAAAGTAATAAAGTTAGGCTACATCGTTCATCCCAAGATGGAGTTTAGTTACACTTCTTGATTGCACAACTAAAAAATAAATAATAGCGTTCATTGAAAATAACATAAAAGAATGGAAAGCTTGCACCAAGTATTGATTCTCCACGTGATCTTCAACTCTCACTCATTTTCTATGCTTCGATCTCCCAAGAATTTTATGTGAAAATCTCAATTGTGGCTTGTTCTTAGGTGGGCAAAGGTCCAAAAGTCGTGTGTCATATGTTGATTATATAGGTATTTGAAAAAACTAGATGAAAGAGGGAGACAACCTGCTGAGTCCGTGAATAAAGCCCAACGAACAGCCTAGTCGACAAACCGCGCGATTGCGCAGTTATACCTTTTACTCTAGGGTGGTTTTTTTGAAGCCTCCCGTGATTGCGCGACCTTGAGTGCTGCGATCACATGGTTATAGGATTCTGTGAAATTTTCAACTATGAAATCCATATAAGTAGGTCCATGACTTTTGTTTGCACCTCGTGTCCTCATCTTTCGATTAGAGCATTTTAGTCTCATTTCAGCTCTCAACTTCTTCAATTATGTCCTACAACTCTT
The DNA here is from genome assembly GCA_963555705.1 of Ligustrum vulgare. Taxonomy (NCBI): domain Eukaryota; kingdom Viridiplantae; phylum Streptophyta; class Magnoliopsida; order Lamiales; family Oleaceae; genus Ligustrum; species Ligustrum vulgare. The sequence continues at coordinate 4,198,333 of OY743175.1, read as the reverse complement.
GATTTCTTCACTTTAGCACCATGTATATTTACCGGTTGACGTCATTAACCTCTCAATTTCTCAATTTAGCTCCAAAAGTTATCCAATTGTGCATTTTTTTCCATCAATCGCTTCATTCTCATGATTTTGAGACATTTTCTAAAGTGTGAACAAATAAACACAAATTAAATGGCATTTATTGTAATGACCCGAGTTCCGTGAAACCCGAAACGCTACTTCATCTCTCTTAAAAATATATATTTAACGAATATTGCGGAAATAAATGAATTTTAAGAAAATCCAAACATCACATTCATTTGAAAAATTTCAACGGAACTCACATTTAAATAAATTCACTTGAGAAACATTCCATAAAATTCCAAAACTCAGATAAATAAACAAGTTCCAAAAATCTCAACTTTCAAAATAATTTAAAAATAAATGTTTGCCATCATTACCCATCATTCGCCACCGCTTTCGATCTCTGCAAATGTTGTTAAAAATGGAGTGAGCATTTCAAAAGAAATACTCAGTAGAATCGCGCATAATAATCATTTAACATTATAAATTAAAACACATAATCATGATATTCAAGTTTCAGGTGTCTAACGATCACCAGTATTCTCATGAACATACAAGTTCAAGTCTCATGCATTAAGCAAGTAAATTCTCATAATATAGTCTCATGCTCAGAAAGCAAGTAATTCTCATGAACACAATCATACATGCTAAACTTATAATCCAAATAATTATTGATGTGCACTTTTGAAAAACGTAAATTTGTAGATAAGATTCTACCTTAAACTTAACGAGTGTGGTTGAGCGGGAATGACTTCAATCTTTCAAATCTCCGTACGCCTCGTCTAGCATAACTTAGAATACTAAGTCCAATTTAATACTTTAAAACTAAAAGCACTAAATTAGATGATTTAGGGAATGAAATAAAGTGTTTCAAAAATAGTAGAGATTTAAAATAAATACTTTATTAAAAAGAGGACTGGAATTAAAACATATTAAAACTTTAAGGCTGAAATAAATGGGTTTTGAACTAATTTAAATGACTTTGAAATTTAGGGACTGAAATGATCATTTTAAAACTCGGGACTTAAAATCAAATGAATTAAATCGACAGGGACTGAATTAAACGGTTCATAAATCTTGGGACTAAAATAATAACTTTTGAAACTTAAAGTAAGATTTAAAATATTTAAAACTATAGGGACTGATCTTTAAAACATAATAAGACTAGGGACTAAATTAAATGGTTTTGAGACTTGAGGGACTGAATTAAAATATTTTACAAAAATCGGGGACCAAAATAGAAGATCTTGAAAAGATGGGGCTTAAGGGTTAATTTTTAAAATATAAAACCATATTTTTTCCTCATTCATTTCTCTCTCTATTTTCGTTACTCAGAGCATTAGAGAGAGAGATCGAGGGCGGAGACAGGGAGGGCCATGTCCCTCTCCTCTGGTTCACGCCGCCGTCCAAGACGGCGATGGAACCGTCTGCACGTGGCAGGGGTAGGTATGGTGCGAGTGTGAGGGAATAGAAATGTTTTGGGTGGTTTGATGTACAAAACCGAGACTTTGAGAGTCGGGATTGGAGCTGTGATTTCCGGTGGAACTTCGCTCGAACGACTCGGTGACTGAGGCAAGGTAATGGGTTCACTTATTTCTTGTTTTGGGTTTTGATTTTGTGTTTGATTTGAGAGGGACAGTCGTGGGGGTCGTTTGGTGAAGTGGTGAAAGGGCAGTGATGGTTTGGGGATGGTGGTTTGCGATGGTGGTGATGCTCTTGTTGGTGGCGGTTTGGAGTTTTCAGGCGACAGTTGTGGCTGGGCAGCTGTGATTTGGAGGTGATGGTGCGTTGGTTGTGTGTGCATAAATCCGATGTTGCAGGTTGGTTGTGGTTTTTGGGTGGTGATGATGATCCCGGTGATGATGGTGGAAATGGTGGAAGGCAGTGGCCAGTTTGGAGTTGGTTTCCGGTGCTGGTTGTGGCTGGACAGTGGTGATGCAGCTTGGTGGTGATGTTTGGGTTGTGATGTTGAAGACAGTAACTGATTGATTGCAAATTGGGGATTGAAGTTTGCTTGCTTGTTGTTCAATTGACATTAGGTAGTGGCTTTGCAGTGGATGGTTGTGAGTTAGTGGAGAATCATATGAAATATAGGAGAGAATGGTGGAGAATTAGGTATGAAAAGAGTGGAACATGGGTAAATCATCATTATGTTTGATATGGAACGATGATGGAATTGGTGTAAAGATTAGTTGGAGATACTTTGTGATTGGATAATGAGGTGGAAAAGAAGAAGAAAGAAGGAGCAAACGTGGGGGGAAAATTAGGTAGAATTAGTTAGGTATAATTAACTAAAAATTAGACTAACCTCGATTAGGAAATGTATTAAAACTGATATATTTTGTACTGAAAAATAAATTTTAGAATAAATAAATTTTTAGATAAAAATTGAATTTAGTATTTGGACTTAAAATAATTTAATAAGGAAAATTGAGATATTTTTAATAAATTTGGAATTGGACTCGGATTGAAATAAATTTAATTTCACTTGTAAATGGCTAGACGAGTGCGATAGTTCTTAAATAATGATATTTCAAAATTGGAGAGTTGTAACGACAAATTTTATAAAACTAATTTTTAAAACTTAAAATTTCTTGGTCGCTACATTTATTCTAAAATGAAAACATAATATTCTAATTTTGACATATAAATAAGTGTATAAAATACACTTATCAATACTCAATATGTGACTAAGACTGTTCCTAATAATTGTTATTTGTTGAAATAATTCTTTTCTTTTAAAATGGATCCTTCTATTGATCTGGAAGATAACTTGAATATGTTTACTAAATTAACCCAAGACTTGGTAAACTGTGATGAAAACTTTCAAAAGATCAGTTGGTTGTAGTCCCATTAAACACCATTGGTGATAGATATAAAGATCTCAAAAATGTCATTGAATATAGTAGGGATGAAAATTTTAGTGATATTATCATCAATGTTTTAAGAAATAAAACTCTTGAAAATAAAGTTGAGTTTAAAGATCATCACATTGGAGAGAGTTTTTTCGTTGAAGGGTAATGGTCATTGTAAATCTCATTGTCATTCCAAAAATATAAATGAAAATAAGAAAATGTGGGTTGACATAGGCATATCAAAAAATATGGAAAATTGGAAGAAATGTTATTATTGTGGCAAAACTGGGGATTTCATAAAAGACTATTATAAAAGGCAAAATGAAACAAAAACAAATGAAAGGAATGATGTCTTAGATTACAAAAATCTGAACTCTGAAGATGGTATAATTCTTGCTAATATTGATTAGAAACTGAACCATGAATGGATTCTTGATTCTGGCTGTTCTTTCCACGTGTGTCCCAACAAAAATTGTTTTCTTGATTTCAAAGAAACTAGTGGAGGCAGGTTATTATGGGTAATAACGTGAACTGTAAGGTGAGTGACATAGGAACGATAAAATTGTTACCTGAAATTGATAATATGCTTTTCTTAAAAGAACAAGAAATGTTCCTGAGTTTGAAAGAAATTTAATATTCTTAGGCATGTTAGACGATATGGAGTTTAACATAAACTTGGGTCATGGACAGTGATTTGATCATAAGTACCCTTAAGAGAATGGCCTTTATTTTGTTGATGCTAAACCTTTTCTTTGTCTAACTGCTGTAGTTTTTAATGAAATAATAACTCTTGCCATGTTATGACATAAAAGACTTGGCCATATTGGCAAAAAGGGATGAAATCTTTACAAAATAAAGGAGTCTTTGGTAAAATAAAACTTGGTGATGTCGTCTCCTTTGAACAATGTGTTATGGGTAAACAAGTAAATTTACCTTTCTTGCCTAGAGTCCATAATTCTAAACAAACCCTTGAATAATTACATGCTTACTTGTGGGTCCTGCTTCTATGAGTACATTGTCAAGTTATAGATATTATTTGTTGATCATTGATGATTTTTCTAGAAAATTTTGGATATTATTACTGAAACAAAGGATTAAACCTTTAACATCTTTAAAGATTGGAAAACCTTAATTGAAAATCAAACTTATAATAAAAGAAAAATAAAAAAAAAACTAAGAAGTTTAAATCTAAATTTGAAATGAAAGATCTTGGTCCTACCAAGAAGGTTCTCGGAATGCAAATTATATGAAATAAATATAAATATAAATTGTTCTTGAATCAACATGGATATGTGGATAAAATTCTTTAAAAAATTGGTATGTTTAAGTGCAAACCTATATCTTTACCTCTTTCAAATCATTTTAAACTCTCTTCTGATCGATGTCCCAAAACTAAGGAAGAATTTGAAATAATGTCTGAAATCCCTTATGCTAATGTTGGATTTGTAATTTACATAATGATATGTACGAGGCAGGATATGCTTATAACATTTGTCCTTAGTAGGTTTATAGGAAATCCTGGAGAAGAACATTGGGATGCTTTATAATGGTTGCTGAAATATTTAAAGAGAACCTCTCTCTTAGGCTTAATGTTCAGAAAAGATAAATTATAAACTTTAAAGGAATACACTGATTCTGACTTTTCTAGTGATAGAGACAATAGGTCTACATCCTCTCTTTTTCTTTTTTTTTTTTTTTTTTATCTTATGTGGTACTGTAATTAGTTGGAACTTTCAACTTTAGAATGTTGTTGACTTATCTTCTACAGAGTCAGAATATATTGATGCCATTGATGTTGCAAAAGAAGGTATCTAGTTAAGTGGTTTATTAAATGAACTTGGGTTTGTTCATGAAAATTCTGCGATATTCTCTGATAATCAAAGTGTTATAGCATTTAAGTAAAAATCTCATGTTTCATGATAGAACAAAATATATGGATGTCAAATATCACTTTAATAGAGATATCATATCAAAAGGAATTCTTAAAATTGCAAAAATTCCAACTCAATATAACCTTTATGATATGGGCACTAAGGTAATACCTTAATTAAATTTCAAAACTGCTTGAAGTTATTATTTGTTGATTATTTAAACTGGTTGTACAGGTACTAATGAGCAAATAAAACTGAAACTGCTGGTGATGCTCTTAATCACAGGACTTGCCAAAATTTGGTAGCAAGGTGGAGATTTTTGAGGCGTGCGGTACACGAGTGATTTGTTGCTACATAATTTTGTCAAAAGCGTGTTTCTGAACTAGCAAATCCTTAAGTGGAGTCCTCAGATTTGTGATATTTGGTAACTCTGTGACCGTTTGATCATCTTCTGGATGCTTCTAAAGGTTAGAACTTTTCCCTTCCTTAAGATGGTTCATTCTTATTATTCTCTTCCATATGTTGAGTTGGGGTTAGAGAGACTAAAGGGAGGCGACTCTGGTATTTTGTGTAGAGATCCTTCTTATGACCTTGAAAACTCATTCAAGTGTAGATCCATGTTATCTTCTTTTGATTGTATAGTAGTTTGTGAGTGAAATCTTAGAACTTTAGTGTTCCTGATACTCTCAAATCATTCGAGTGGAACATATGTGTTCTTGGTGAACTTGAGTCTAGATCTGCGATCATTTATACAAAGATAAGTCTTTGTTTGTCTAAATATGTGTATCATGGAACATTTTGTAACATTGGTTGCAGTTTTGGCTGTTCCTAGTGCAATTGTGCATTATCCATTTAATGGATGCTCAACAGGGGATTATACGTTAAAAGTGGTCGTCGAACCTTTAGGGCTTCAGCCAAAAAAAAAAATTCAGTGTTTTTATTTTCGATTCCTACAAGTTTTTAATTTTGTATTCTTATTATTTTGAGATCGCTCAGTGTCTATATATTCTGACCTTTTCAGTATTCATTTGCCAAAATTGGTACTTAGATGAATGATAAATTGGAGTTCAAAAAGGAGAACTTGGAAGATGCTTCTGAGGGAAAACTAGTTTTGTTATTCATCATAGGAAAATGAACAAAAGAAAGACCACTTTATGTATGGCTACATTTTGAAAGTGTGCAATCATATGTATCATAGATTCTCTCTCCACGTATGAGCACAAGGGGGTACGATTCTCAGACTAAATTGGTCTTTCGAGCCTTGAACTTATGTGTAACCGCGACTTGCGTACACAAATGTACTACCGATCTGTTAACTCGTGATTTCGATAAATAAACAATATCTTAGTAAGATTCAATGCTATATACAAAAATTTTGATCTCACATAGCCTACTCAAAAATATAGATAGGAATTAATGTCAAAAGTGTATAGACAACTACTTCAAAATAAACTTCAAATGTCGTAAAAAATAAAAGTATCCATATCGAAACTTCTTCTTTGACCAATAGTACCATGCCAAAAATAATCAACTTCCTGCACATCACATAAATAATAAATTTATAATTAATAAATAATAAATTTATAATTATCATATCAAAAGTATATCAAAAAGTGAAACATACCTTTGTTGTGATTTCAACTAATCCACTTCAATGTACCTAATTGGCCATGCAATTGTACTTCCTAATGCATCTTCAAGAAGAAAAAGCTCACGTGTAGGACGATATAAACTGACATTATCAATTACTTCAATAACCCAGACTTTCCAACATTCATTTCCAAAGGGCACATGATGCACTAAATCATTTGGATTTGTTGATGCGATTTCACCTTTTGCAACAACATCACCTTTCCCAAACCAAGATAACAATTTGCATTTCTTAGTTTGAAGGCTATCTAAACCATTCAAACTTTTGTCTCTAGGCTAACATCATACTGTACGATTGGTTATTTTGAATATAGAAAAGTGTATGTAATATATACATATAAGATAAAATTCACTAATTATAGTTTTCCACTTACATTATCTTCGTGTATTACACTTTTGCCCTTCATTTGAAACAAAACTTTTAATTCTTTAATTTCGTCTCTTAAATCTTGGAGTTGAGATTGCACATTATGATTATGCACCAAAGCATTCAACTTTGAAGGAGTTGCACCAAAACCAAGACCTCTTACACGACCTCTACGTTCTGGACCAAGTACTTTTGCAACACCATCATCTTTTAGAGAGTGTTTGCTTGGAGAGTTCACCGTTTCTGAACATGCTTTTATTTTTTGCTGATACTAAGAAACAAATTAATTCATTAAACTTAAATAAATATAAACTTTGAATATATCTTAAAAAAATAACATAGTCAAAATTTACCAGTGTTTCTCCAACTAATTCATTAATTGGTTCACCATTTCTCCGTGTGTGTCCTCGAATGTACACATCATCTCTTGTAATGGAATCGGGGTCTTCATTTTCAACACGCTGCATCAAAATACACATTTTATATATGCGATATTTTTAGACATAATTTTTCAAACAAATTTAGCATTTTTTTACCAATTCAGCTTCTAAGCGAGCAAAATCCTTTCTACTCGTTGTATGTATTATGGTTTGACTAGCCCTCATCTTTTTGAATATTTCACTATTTTCCTGAAAAATCAATAAAGGCTCACGTCAATAACAAGTTATGATCATTCACAAAGAACATTTAAACTCAAATGCATGCATTAAAAAAAGAAGTGTAGACACATTAAGTACACTTCTCTAGTTTCTTATGGAAAACAAACCTACTGAATTTTAAAATTGTCATTTTTCTATTATAAATTTTACAAAAATTTCGGCAGAATCTCCCCTACAAATTGGACTTAGCAAACCTGTAGAACGACATCACAATACTATAAACAATCAACACTTAACCACAATAATCCAAAACACCAACCATAGCTCAATCAAACCCCAACGTCATCAACTACTCCAAAAACAATTTCCAATAACTTTTTTGTTGAATTACAAGAATCGGGAAGGGTGTTCTCATCTGGTAGAATATCTCTAATAATATCAAGAAGTTCATTGAAACCGTTGTCAGATATACCATGTGTAGCCTTAAGCTTGTATAAGACAACGATGGCAGAAATCCTTGTGTACTTTGTGCAACCAGGGTATAGAGGAATTTCAACGCCCTCATATAAATTTGAAAAGTCCCTCTCTTTATTTTCATCTTCGGGTTCCACAATATTTTCATCCTCAAAAAATGCATCCCTATACATATTATAAGTCTCTAGATTTTCTCTATCTTGATGAGGTAATGAAACTGCATTCAATTTTTTCCCATGAAACACCCATGTAGTATAAGTAGGATCCATCCCATTAATGATCAAATGCCCATACATTGTATCAAAATGTTAATGGAATAAGTTTTTACAACATTTACAGGGGCATAAGACCTTTTCTGGATTTCCCGCATTGGCTTGCACCATATTTGCAAACTTTCTTGCACCTTATTGATATGCCTCTGAAACTCTAAAAAAATACTAAATATAAATCCTCTAAATGCATTTATTGGTTTATTTTAAAAATTTCTAAAACTAAGGATATAAAATAACCTTGATAGATGAACCCAATCTTTATCCATGATAATATACCAACACTATCAAGATATAACCTGTTATAAATATAGTAAAAAGACCAAGAAAAAAATGATTATATTTAAACAACAATGAAATCTAGGTTTACAAAGCACATGTAATATGGATTAATCGCTAATCCTGTACTGCCAATAGCAGTATAATAACAAGAGAAAAAATTGAAATCAAGTAAAAGAACTCAAAAACTAGTGGTTCATCACCAATACAAGAGCTATGTACACTTGCAGCAGTAGAGTTTCACATAGTTGAAGCAAAAACAAAAATAATGAAATCAATTAATAATATAAAATAAAGAAAATCTTTTATTTCTTTGGTTAATCTTTATCCATCGACCATGTTGATCAAATTATTTACATATGGTCAACTTGCAATAATATATGAACATAATACTCGATCTTATTATTTATTACATGCCACTTGAAATTTAGCAAAGGGATTTGTTAAATTCGAGTTTAGGGATTTCAATTGAGTCCACGGGGGCGACCCTGTCAAATTTTAATTATTTATTTATTATTATTTTTTCCTTGTTAATGAAATAAAAAATGTAAAAACAATATATATATATACACACATAAACGGAGCGAGAGGGTTGACCTGCCTTGCCAGCTAGACGAAACAAAGGTCGTTTGAGAAACATTTGAAGATGAAATCTCCATACGAGTTCATGTGCCAGTGCTTGCTTAGTTATGGGCAAGATTTGATTCTCAAGACCAGGAATTTTTATTTTTATTTATTTTTCCCCTTTACACTAATCTCAAAGGAATTACCAAGAATTTGCATCTTTTGCTCTTCTACGATATCTAAAATTATAATTTATAAATATTCCTCAAACAGAAAGAAAACAAAATCTTCCAAGTATGTTCAAACTATATTACAGCTTGAGTACTATACAGCTTTCTTTTCTTTTCGACTTTTTGAAACTAAAAATTTTATTGTAGTTAATGTTTAGCAGTTCCATAAATTTCTTGCATATTTCTGATAATTTGTTTGTTAATTAAACATGTATCTAATTACAAAAGGTTGATGAATGCACAAGCAAGAAAACCCTAGATCAAGCTCTGTAATTTACAAAAGGGCTATTTATATTTGTATTCACCTTTTCAAAACAAACATATGACTAAAACAAAGTAACAAATCTAAGAAAATCTATAAAGGGATTTCATAAATTTACCAGTATGGTCTAGTTTCACTAATCATAAGGAAAAAGATCATAAAACTACCTTTTTTATCCTTGTGGGATTTCTTCCAAGAAACTGTTCTTTCTTTCTTCAAACTGCAAACTGCACAGATTTATTGCTACAAGTCCTTGATGGGGAAACCCTAATTGGAGGAGAAAAAGTTTAAGCGTGTGCCTGCCGATTCAATAGAAAAAGGTGAAATATAATGGGATGGAAGGGTGAAAAGAACATTTTAATCTATGGAGAAGAAATGAATGACAAAGGTAACTAATAAATTTGTTGTAGTGAACATGCTTAGATATGTCCACCATGTGGGTTGAATTTAGTACCTAATAACACTAATTCGATTCTTTCAATTATGTCTTGAAAGATAAAGTTAACAAATGCATAATTTTATGCATAATTAGAAATGGTGACTTTTTTTTTTTTTTTTTGCACCAATTAATTTTGCACTAAAAGATCAAATGCATAATTTTATAAGTGCACCCAGCACGCTGATATGGCAATGTAAACACCATGTGATTGACTTACCAAAAAGTCATTCATAATTTCAAACTTATAATACTCCTTCTTAGCTTCAATCCTGTATCTTTTAGACGTAACTTGAAAGCATTAACCATTGAACCCCATTAAAGGAAAATAGAATCAACATGGTTGCATATTAATGTATAAAATGAATTTGTCCAACAGAAAGATACTATGCACGACGCTTAAGATAGGAAGAATTGGAATAGAGCACCAATTAAAAATGCATGCCTATTGTACTCTCTCTACTGCAACCATAATTTACTGAAGCTCTTCAAATTAAAGAAAAGGACTTCAATAGCGTGATGGTTAGTATTCTTTAACAAATGAATGCCTATTTCAATCCAGGGACGGAGCTAGAAGATCCTAATGGGAGGGACTACAATGGAATGAGAGCATTATTTTCTTCTTTGAATTAAAAAAATATACACTACAATTCTTAGAAAAAAATTGGACTTCCCCTGACTACACTATTGTCCGTCCATGTTTTAATCTCTCTCTAGTGACACCATAATTATTCAAGCTCTTAAAAAACAAGGAAAAGTAATTCAATAGCACGATGATTTGTATTCTTTAACTAAGTAAGCAATAACCAATGGGCATAACACATAAATTCAAAGAATAACAAAATTAACTACGTCATAACAAAATTGGACAATCAATTGGGAAGTGCTAGTATTAACAAAAAAATAATAATAATAATAATAAACAAACAAATTTTTTAAGAAGTAGAAATTGCTGATTAGACAACCTTTGAGTTAAAGATGTGGCAAACTGAAAAGAAATGTTGCTCTTCTAAGCAGAAAGAAAAATTACCTGATCAAGTTTGTAATATCCTTCGTTGTCGGTTACTAACCTTTCATGGCCAAACCTAGTAGTCAGAACCTTAGGATCAACAAGTGAGTACCCACAAAAAATAATTTGAGAACTACAATCAGATTATATGGTAAAATCATAATTTCCAAAATTATTGTTTCCCCAATAAGTAAAACTGATTAAAACAGCAATGGGATACTGTCAATCTTATTCTTGCACCATTCTTTTACAAAACTATTTTCAATGTTATAGCTTCAAACGGTAGTTTGCTATCCCCATTTAAAATTAGAAAGACAATACCCCAAAAAAAAAAAAAAAACCACTGCACATAGAAGAAGCCATTGCACATAGAAAAACAAACGAATTGAGAAATTAAAGAACTGAATACCTAATAAGCCACTGCACATAGAAATAGGATTGGGATTGGGGCAGGGTAAAAGAAAATAAATCGTAAAAATCATGACCCACCTCAACTCCAATAGCAAAATAAAACAGGGCAAGAAGAACTGACCTGAAGGCTTTACCGTCGACGTTCAAGATGAAGTCACATATATCTCAGCCTCTCTCCCTCGCTGTTGGACCATGGAAGGTTGAGATCAGAAGAAGAAATCGTAGAAGGTTGAGAAGAAGAAGAAATCGTAGGAGGTTGAGTTGTGAAGTAGGAAGAAGAAGAGTGGCGATGCTGAATGACGAAGAAATAGGTGCAGTGAAGTGGCGATGCTGAAGGTCCAAGAAAGAGCAGCGGATTTGCAGTGAAGGTAACTGGGTCGAAGAGAGAGCCCAGGGCCAATGTAAAGTAAGAAAGTCGCGCCCTAATTTGGTTTTCCCGGAATTTAATTAAATCACTCCTTTTAACGGCGTGCCTTTTTGCACGTCGTAAAGCATACATTTTTTACTTCAATTTTTACTTCGTGCAATTTTGTATGCCGTAAAATAGTATATTAATTTTACGGCGTGCACTAGCATGCCGTAAATGATCAATCCTAATTTTTTTACTGCATGTTGATTTTTCACGCCGTGAAAGTCCTTTTGTTACGGCACACTATTTTTGCACGCCGTAAATATTCTATGTTTACAGCATGCCTTATATGTACGCCGTAAATGCATGTCGTAAAAGGCCACTTTTGTTGTAGTGAATGGTTGTGTTCTGACACTATTCATCGGAGTAGAAACTAAAAGGCTCATAATCTATTGTTCATCCATTCATGTATAATGGGAGACAAACACTCAAACAAACCTCAAGTACATACGGTGAAAGGAAGTATACTATGTGATACGTAGGCCTTGGTTTGACAATTTGTATCTCTCGTACTTGGAATTTTTCCCATTTCTGCAATTGTTAATTCTTGTTATGTTCTTTCTTATTATATAAAAATTGCTATAGTCTTCAATTTTATTTAACACTACTAACTTTAACTCATAGGTTAAGGCCCTTAATCCCACTAATTGTACGACCAGATTTTATTGTCTAAAAGGTTAAATTGAATTTATATTATTCATATTTAAATTGATTCTTACTTGGTTCCTATTTGATGGAAATTAAAATGAGGTTTTTAGTGAATTTTGATAGAAGTTAATGAATTATGTGGTTAAAAACTATGGGTCCCATGAAATTTATGAATAAAATTAATTGTTCACTTTAATTTAGGTTTAAATCTGAATTTCTATTGATACCAAACAAGGGCTCATTTTCTTGTTTTAATTATTAGAAAATTTGTTTTGATTAGTTTTCTAAGTAATTGTCTTTGTTTAGAACAGTAACTTAGGACTTCTTATTAACTTGGGACTGTTGTAAAATCATTACCTCATATTCCATAATCACCACTAATTATTACCTAATTTACTATATTTAATGTATTAATGACTTTATTTTATTCCCCATATTTTCCTATAAATAGGCTCATATTCATTATAATGTTTGCACCAATTCTCATAATGAAGAATTCTCCTCTAAGCTCTCTCCATTTCTCTCTTCTTAGTTGTTAGGATTTTGATAGTTTCACAACACGTTATCAGCACGAATCTCTACCCTATTGAGTAATATGACGGGAGTATGCTCTACAATTGCATCTAAATGATGAACCTCTGTATCAGAAACCAGATTATTATTAATCATCATTTATACATCATAGATTAGAAGATCAATTCCAAATACGTAGAAAAATTGAAGAAATTGTATAATCCGAAACTTCCAAACCAAATTCACGCCAAACCGTATATCCAAATGATAATTGGAGACCGGATCCATGACCACGACGACCGGACGATTCTTCCGAACCGGCGCGTGTCGACGGCACCGGAACCAGCGCGGAGGCGCGTGACGCGCGTGAGGCCCACGCGCAGACGTCTCACCGGCGCGTGCAGCATTTTCCGGCGACGACGTCAACAGGCAGTTTGTTCATATCGACGTTCTTGATTTTTCTATGATCTTACTTTTCTGTTTTGTGCAGTTCTGAGATTTTCCGGCGATCGAACGTGGCGGTTTTCTTAAAAACCGTTTTTGAAGCACTTCCGACGGGATTTTGAACTTCGGACCAAAAGTAAGTTTGTTCTAAATTAAATTTCAAACCTATTGACGGTTTTGATTTATCCATATGAGCAACATATTAAAATATGGACAATTTTACCCTTGGTAATACATAAAAGTAAATTAATCGAAAATTAACGATTAATATGTGATCAACAAGATAAATTAAAGATTTTAAACAAGGTATAAGTAAAATAATCATTGTCATACCGTGACGGATTGAGTTATTATGGACTGAATTTATACCGCAACGGATTGGACTATTATGAGTACCTTGACTGGATTTGACGATATGACTCAATCACTATACCTTGACTGGATTTGACGATATGACTTGATCACTATTATGAATACCTTGACTGGAGGATATGACTCGCTCACTCATGAAAGGTAATTATTTCACTATGTTGACACCGCCTATATGGTCGGTTTACGGAATACTTTACATATATTCAAGTTTTATATTATTTCAGAAACACCTCAGTTGTTGGTTAATTCTAACATATTAGAGGTTGTTGTCAACATATATACGTGGTGGTAAAACCCCAGTATTATTATTGTTAATATATATATATATATACAATATTATTGTTATTTATTTCATTTAATGATACCAGAAGTTATCAATACTAAAGTTAGAAAATATTTTATCAAATGATACCAGAAGTTATCATTACCAAAAGTTGGTAAATATTGATAAAAAGTTATCAATACCAAAAAGGTTGATAGATGTTAATAAAAAAAATATTTTATCAAACGGTACCAGAAGTTACCATTATCTGTATTGAAAAGATAGATAAAAATGGATTATCCAACAAGAGAATGTTGATGTACGATAAGATAATATCACATGATAGCATGGACATAGTTAATGTGAAAATAATCTCATCAGTATTATGAGATGAATATTAGATGATAAGTATTTGAAAAGTTCTTGCACGAGCAATTATGTATTCCAGAAGAAGTACATATTTACTCTAGAAGAAGTAAAAATTATCATCTAAACATACTAAAATGTTATTATCATTATTGCTCCTGAAGAAGCATAAAACAAGTCATACATAAAAGGAGGAAACATTTATGATCCTCAAAGTGAGAGATGTGTTTCGGGAGTAGCCGTATCCTACCACCTCTGAACTTTTGAGGACATAAAGAAACACTCAAAGAGGTGTGTTTCAAGAGTAAGAATACTCTGTACTCTACCACCTATCTTTGAGGTACACAAGATTAAACATTGATAAAATCCTAGAAATTTAAGGTGTGTCTCAAGAGTAAGAATACTCCGTACTCTACCACCATCTATTCTAGGGTTCACAAAGTTAAGTTTACATTAACCGGACTCCATTTTCGCTTGATTCCCCTTCCTTGCGACCAATCTATCTTAACTCCTGCTGGATCTTGTATGGGGATATATGCCTGTTGTGACGACCCGAATTCTCTTCCATTCGAGTGCCACAAAAAGTGACTCATATCATATTATCGAGACTTAAATAGTAATGTAAAATTATTCAAAAGAATAATTAGAATCTCATAATTTTATTTGTGAATAAAAATAGAACATAATTTTCTTACATAAAGTTCAACATAATTATCTCATCAATCTTAACCACTTTTGCCACTTCCATGTTGACCGCCTCGAACCTTCAATTATCTGAAAATGGTAAATATCGTGGAGTGAGATTTATAAAATCCCAGTAAGTATACCAAGCATAAATTTTCTTTTGAATGCTTATGGATCATTTTCATCATAACATAGGATAGGATTGAAATATTCATAAACATAGGGAGACACAAGAATTTTACCGAACTTAAATGGCAAGAATTCTTATGTGTAGCGCTACTAAACTCCGGTCCCCTTAGCATAATCATAAACATATCATATGGAACCCATAACAATCTTGTGAGATTGATTTCATAGCAATGATCCAAACATTTTCATAAAAACATAAGATATACTTACTTGTCATAAAAACATACTTACTTTTCATAAAAACATAAGGTATACTTACTTGTCATAAAAACATACTTACTTTTCATAAAAACATAAGGTGTATTTACCTTTCATAAAAACATACTTACTTTTCATAAAAACATAAGATATACTTACTTGTCATAAAAACATACTTACTTTTCATAAAAACATAAGGTATATTTACCTTTCATAAAAACATACTTACTTTTCATAAAAACATAAGATATACTTACTTGTCATAAAAACATACTTACTTTTCATAAAAACATAAGGTATACTTACTTGTCATAAAAACATACTTACTTCTCATAAAAACATAAGGTGTATTTACCTTTCATAAAAACATACTTACTTTTCATAAAAACATAAGATATACTTACTTGTCATAAAAACATACTTACTTTTCATAAAAACATAAGGTGTATTTACCTTTCATAAAAACATACTTACTTTTCATAAAAACATAAGATATACTTACTTGTCATAAAAACATACTTACTTTTCATAAAAACATAAGGTATACTTACTTGTCATAAAAACATACTTACTTCTCATAAAAACATAAGGTGTATTTACCTTTCATAAAAACATACTTACTTTTCATAAAAACATAAGATATACTTACTTGTCATAAAAACATACTTACTTTTCATAAAAACATAAGGTGTATTTACCTTTCATAAAAACATACTTACTTTTCATAAAAACATAAGATATACTTACCTTTTAAAAGATTAAAATGAAGTGTAGTAGTAAATGGACCAAAACTTTCTTGACCACCTTGAATTTCTCTTACTTGTGGATTTTGTCAAGAGATTGGAAATAAGTGTATATGTGTAGAGTTTTGTGTAAAAGAGATGGGTTTAAATAGATGTATAAAGTTGGCATATTGTAAACATAATCATTCAACTCTATTAATTTTAACACATCATTTTCTTAAAGTAAAGCACCATTCATATACTTTTCCATATTTATACAAATAATATGCTCTTCATGATTATATATAATGGAGTATATAAATCATTCATATACTTTTCCATATTTATACAAATATTATGCTCTTCATGATTACATATAATGGAGTCTTATCAATCATTCATATACTTTTCCATATTTATACAAATATTATGCTCTTCATGATTATATATAATGGAGTATATAATTCATTCATATACTTTTCCATATTTATACAAATATTATGCTCTTCATGATTACATATAATGGAGTCTTATCAATCATTCATATACTTTTCCATATTTATACAAATATTATGCTCTTCATGATTATATATAATGGAGTATATAATTCATTCATATACTTTTCCATATTTATACAAATATTAAGCTCTTCATGATTACATATAATGGAATCTATCAACCATTTATATACTTTTCCATATTTATTAAATTAAGATTCTCATAATTATTATATATAATGGAACCTCTCATGCTTGCATATATTTTCTTAATTTAAATAATAAAAGTAATTTTTGTACAAATAAATATTGGGATAACATTGAATTAAGTATTTAGACTTAATATACTTTAAATCAAGAGAATGGAGATATTTTTAGAATTTCGGAATTTAATTTAAAATCGAACGATCTCGATTATTTCTTGACTTGGCTATACGAATACGTCGCGGCGTTAACTTAATAAAAATGGGTGAAATAGTAGCGACACGGTTTTCTATTAAAATAATTATTAATCGCGTAAAAATTCTTGGTCGCTACACCTGCAGCTTATCCAGCAGTTCCTCGATAGTAGGAGCAGAAATAAGGATTCTCCTAGAAAATGGAGAGATGAATCTCTGTTCCACAGCATAATCAAGAAATGTTAGCAAACCATCAAAGAAATTGTTAACATTTAAAAGCCCAATAGGCTTGGTATGGAGATCTAAATGAGCCCAAGAGGTAATATTAAAGATTTCCTCTAAAGTACCAAAACCTCCAGGCATGGCAATGAAGGCATCAGAACCATATAACATGCAAGTTATGCGTTCATGAATAGATAATGTTTGTACTTCATGCCCTCGTGTTTTTCCTGCGATATCAGCTAAAGGAACGGGTATAACACCTATTACTCTTGATTTTTCTGCTTGAGCAGATTGGGAAACACAACCCATCAATCAACTGCTACCTCCTCCATATACTAGATTGATACCTTTCTCTCCCAACTTTTTCCCCAAATCCACGGCTGCTTCTAGATACCCAAAACCTTTCCCTACATTTGATCCACAAAATACACAGATAGTTTTGATCGGTCGAAGTTTTGGTCCTTCCATCTTTGAGAGTATAAGGAAGGAAAAACTTATGGGAAAATGATATTTTGGGATGCATGAAAGTGTGAAAATCATTGGCTTTTTAAACTTGAAAAACTTCACTATTTACTGCTCGTATTTTGAAAAAGTGAAAACCTACTTCTGACTAAATTACACTACTTTTGATAAAGCTTACCTTTCGGTGATTCTTTTAATACACTTTATCAATACTGAATAGCCAAAAGTACTCTCACTTAAGCCAGACATGTGCTTAGAAAATAAATCTGGTAATTCACCAGCTAATCGGACTTTTGCTTCGATCAACCAACGAACATCTTCTGGAATGCTTTAATCCATCAGCAACCTCAATCTTTCAAGTCGAACTAGGTAAATCTTTTTCAAAACATTTACCGGAAGATTAGAATAATATTTGCGAATATTTGATAATATAACATCCATTTTTTTATGGATCTAATCTCTTTCCAAACGATATATTTAAACGCGTAAAGGAGTACTCCGTGTGATATCGATTTCATTAAGAAATAATTGAATAAATTATTGAAAAGGTGGGAACAATGAGATAATGCGTCATTACCTTTTTCATTATAAGGGAAGATTTGGCGACAAGATTGAGATCATGAGATATTTCATTGGATATTGTACCTGATTTTTTCGGTATACTGATTTGTACTATACAGAAATACGTACTGATGAAATGAATACTGTATTGAACCAGAAGTTCATACATATGTACAAGTGAAATATCTTACTGAACCAGAAGTTCTATAATGATTGGTTAGATTCCAATTCAATAATGAGATTTATTGAGAATGCAAAATGGCATTCATTAAAGAACCAGAAGATTGTTCAGGTTAACAAATTATCATTGCTGCTTGTTCTCAAAAGCAAATTAATTATCTCACTAAGAAAATGAATGACTGATTATTTGCTCAAATAATGATATTACGAGCAAAGTGATAAATGCTAGCATGAATATATCTTAAAGTCATCAATGATTTAATGAATTAGTTGAGATAATAGAATATTATATTGCTAATGATTTAGCAGATTAATAGCCTCAAATTATTTGCTATGAGAACAACTTGAATATAAATATTTCTTATGCAGCAATATTCTACATACAAACATGTCAATACGATGAAATAAAGATTAGCTTGTAAAGCTTTATGATTTCTAAAAAGTGCGATATCTATATACACTCCAACAAAACGCACTTAGATATAATATTGTGATTATATCCATAATTATGAATGACATGTGTTGCGGCATTGTTAGCCGACTGATATAATACAAGATTCTTGAATATTATGGGGAAATTAAACAATAACACGCATGAAGCGTGATCAAGCTTAAAGCGTAATTATGCCTGAAGCATAATGACAATCGATTCCAAAAACAAATATCTCTTGAATAATGGAAATGATCCATTTGAGGCTAAATACTCATGGTGAGTAAAAGGGATATAATTAAATGTAAGAGACTCAGGTACCTGATGATAGATATACAAAGAGATCTCTCTATATTATGTTTATATTGACATAAAATGGAATCGATAAATAAGTCGACTGCATACATACAACCCTCTTATGAAAATGAGGTTGGTGAAATTATAATACTTTGGCCAAGTATAAAATCCCAATGTAGGGATTATTGTTATAAGACCTGAAGTCAAAACACTTAAATGTGTAAAGCCAGTAATTATATGTAGTAAACTGGCATGAAATATGGTGGATAGACTATAGTCTAAATTCACTAGTTTGAGCTCTTTGATATACCAATGAGTGAGATCAAAAAGTGTGATTCTCATCTCGGTACTTTGGGAGTTTTCTTTGATGTACCAGTTGATCGCGGTACGTTGAGATTTCAAGCGAAATGATTATAGATTATATGTCGAAATTGATATCTATTTCAATGATTGATTATGCTCCTGCAAATTAGAAATTGCAGTTTATAAAGTGCAAGAACGTATATGTATAAATCATTGAAAGATTCAATTTGCCCAAAATAATATCATTATAGAATGAAATGTGATTCTTAAAATAAAATCACATGAAGAATGATATGATACATATAACCCCATAATATAATATGTTGAAAATGAAATTGGAGTGTACTATTATTATATTTGAATATTTGGGCATGCAATTGATTTTCAATATGCAAAATTATATTATCCACCGGGAAAATGAATATTCACCCGAAGTGAATTTGAAAATGAATATTTAATTATTCATCAGAAGTGAATTCTAGATTTTGATAGAAGTGAATCAATTCTAGATTTGAGTAATGCAATCAGTTAACTAACTAAACATTGCTTGGTATAGCATGTTCAGTAAATGAGCTATGACTTCATAAATGAGTTATAAACTATTTATAAAAGCTCATCACAAACTATATGTTTGATGAAATAATTTAAGATTGCATTAATATACTTATGATATTCCTATGAAGGGAACAAATACGCACTGCACTCTTTTTCCCTTAACTGAGGTTTTGTCCCACAGGGTTTTCCTAGTAAGGTTTTTAATGAGGCAGCAATTATGGAACAATTATGGCGTATCAATGAGAATAATGTACTCTTTTTCCCTTCGCTAAGGTTTTGTCCCACAGGGTTTTCCTAGCAAGGTTTTTGAGACATTGTCACAGCTATCTGCAAGTAATAATTCAACAACAAGCTCTCTCTTTAAATTGTGCTGGAATGATATCAACAAATGAAGAAAATCATACACATCTTATGAAGAATGTTATGATATCGGCTACACACAAGAAGATTTTCATATATACATATTCCAGACGAAAGATGATATCATTATTCAAAAGGTTCATGAAATACTTGATTGCACACTTCAGGAGGAGAATCATGCTGTCATGCTGTACTCTTTTTCCTTCGTCCAGGTTTTTGTCCCACAGGGTTTTCCTGACAAGGTTTTAACGAGGCAGCGGCTGTACTCTTTTTCCTTCGTTCAGATTTTGTCCCATTGGGTTTTACTGACAAGGTTTTAACGAGGCAGACCTAAAGCAAGGCAGCACTAAAGCACTAAAGTACTGCAGCACTGAAGCACTGCAACACTAAAGCACTAAAGCAATACAACAATGAAGCAATGAAGCACTTCAGCACTTCATAATTCGAAGTTTCCAGTACATGATTTGTACTACTTATCATTGATGTCATTTCGGATATTAGACTCAATGATTAATGATGGCCAACATCAGGGGGAGCAGCTATACTCTTTTTCCTTCGCTCAAGTTTTATCCCACTGGGTTTTCTTAGCAAGGTTTTAACGAGGCAGACAATTGAGCTATTGAGCAATAAGTCATTAAAGGGGGAGTGTTGTAAAATCATTACCTCATATTCCATAATCACCACTAATTATACCGCTAATTATTCTTTACCTAATTTACTATATTTAATGTATTAATGATTTTATTTTATTCCCCATATTTTCCTATAAATAGGCTCATATTCATTGTAATGTTTGCACCAATTCTCATAATGAAGAATTCTCCTTTAAGCTCTCTCCATTTCTCTCTTCTTAGTTGTTAGGATTTTGATAGTTTCACAACAGGGACTTCTTATTTTTCTTTAAAAGTTAGAATTAGGGTTCATTAATAAACAGACTTTGTCAACTTTTTCACTAATTCATTATTCATAGTGAATATTCATTTGATGTGACAATCCTCGATATTCGATTGAATCATCTCAAGTGTACGTACAAATGGCCAATATAAAAATACTCTAAAACCTATAAGTGGAATCTACGTTGAAAAAAACACAATTCTACAACAAAAACTCACTATTAGAAATCTTCTGTTTGAATATTATTTCCTTTTTCTTTTCAACAAAAAGAGAGAATATTCAAAAGTACTATTTTAAGTTGTTAGGTTGTAAAGAAGCCTCCGTTTTTCAAAAGTACTATTTTAAAGTGTTGGGACTGAATCAAATTCCCTTTAATTTACCTATAGGATCCTTTTGTTGCTCAAAAAATAACAGCATACAAAGAAAAATATAAAAATATAACAAAAAAATTTAGAGACCGTCAATTTTTCGCTATTTTTCACTATTTATATGAAAAATTGATAAAATCATATAAAATTTTACTCACCAAACTCTCAAGTATTTTATGAAAAATACTTAAATTTGATCACATCTACCAATTTTCACTTCTTTATACAACATGCAAAGAAAACAAGAAAACCCAAAATGCTAGACTAAAATATCTCCCTCACAAAACCCTCCAACCACATATTATAAAATAATGAAGATAATATTGTCAATTTATATGAGCAATTATACTACATAGAAGAGTTCAATGTCAATTCAACCAAGTTAAAGAAACTATTTTCTAAAGCTAAAAGAAAATCAGAAGATTTATTTCAAAAAGACCTCAACATTTATTTTAATTCATTTTTGCAATAGAAATCCTCCAAACTTCAAAATAATCATAGTTGAAATTATTTTCAAATACATGGATCAAACATTCAATTAGAATTAAAACTTGTTTGAAACAATTATTCCAACACAAAGAATTTGATGTTTTCGAGGTAAAATATGTAGTTGAAAAATAATTTGAAAAAAATGTGTGATTAAAAAGTGATTTGAAAAAATGTGTTGTTTATAAGAATGATTTACCATATTGAAGCTCACATAATTACATGCCACATGATGTGAGCAAGGAAGGGTCATAAGTTGCAATCACTTAATATTGTTAAAACTATGGATGCTGTCACTTTTTGGCACAAAAAAGTATATAAAATGGTGACGTTTTTGTTCATGAAAACGATTGAAATGGTTTGCTTAAAGAAATTGAAATTATATAATGTCTTTTTAATTCAATTATTAGAGATAAGAATGACATTATGTCTTCAATATATAAACAATTTAATGATCATCATTATCATTATCATTGTAGTAAAAGGCAAGTATATTCTTTTCATTTCGATGCTTCTAGTGATACGAAGAATTTTGAAAAACGGTAGCGAATATGCAATTAGAATTGTGAAATTCTCACAAAACACATGATTCATTGAAAAAACATTGAAACGTTATCCCATTATTCTTAGAATGTGTCTAATTAAATCAAGTATTTAATTTATTCGAGATGTCTTCGTAACTATGAAAAGAAAGCAAAGAAATAAACCCTTAATTCAAAGACCATTCCATCGAAATCTATGTTTGAACTATAGATTGCTATTCATTAGTTAATAAACAATTCAAAGTATCAAAACTTTATAGAATATGCCTAATACGTGATTTCAAATGTCGTCCCATAAAAAGTTTATGACCTACAAGCCTATACCATAAACAATTCATATACTCATGACTTTCATATTACATACCTAAATAGAAAGACAATTATTCAAGACACTTCTACTGGATAAAATCATTGATTCAAAGATCGTCTCATAATAAATCTTTGTCCTAATGAGCCCCTGTTTGGTCCAGCAAAAAGATTTCAACTTTCTCTTTAAATTCATTTTTAACCACACATTTCTATGGGATAGACTACTTTACACTTTTTTATCTATATTTTATTAAGTACGTCTCATCAAAATTCATGTCACGGAGGCCTATAACTCGTGGGAGTGTAGGGTATTTTTTATCTATATTTTATTAAGGACAAATGTGATTGAACGGTGCACTCTAAACTCTAAAATCGCATTGAATATGAAATAATATAAAGTAGTTAGGTTGTCTATGTTGTAATCCAAGGCATATAAAGTCGTGAACAAAGCCACATGAAAGAGTTAATTATTCATCTTATCTATCAACACAACTGTTATGTGTTGACTAATGTAATAACATACAAAATGAGTCCAAGTGAAGTGGGAGAAAGGGGGTAGAGCGTAGGGTGGGGTGGGGTGGGGGTAGGGGTGGGGGTCTCATGAAGTAATGATGATAATTGCATGTTGTTGTTGTTCTATTATGATTCATGTTGATTATTTGATAATCTAGATCGTGCCCACTAGAAAGCTCCATTTTTTAGAGAGAAAATGTATGGTTTAGTTTGTTGGAATATATATAATATATATATATAAGGGTAATTACTACCACTAATTAAACTGAATTCACTATATTATATTATATTACAATCACTAATAAAATATAATTTTCCTAAATACACCGCAACATATACAAATATACCCTCTAGATCTCAATTTATTTAGAGAGATGTTCAGAGAAATACCCACTACTACCGATACTCGACATGGCTCTTCTTCACTGACTTGTAGAATTTGCCACTTTTGTTGGCTTTGGGTGATATGTTCAACATTATCTGCTTAGATTAAATACCAATCTTTGTTTTTTTTGCCCCAAATATGCTCATTTTCGGTCTTGGAAAATGCACAAAACTAGGAGGTTACTATTCAAACACTACAAGAAAATTAGGCTTATCCTACAAATTTTCCGAATACAAAATTAAATTTGTATGGAAAATATACTTTTTCCTACAAAAAGAGTTTTTGTAGGGAAAAGAATATGACTCCAAGAAAATTTATACTTAAACTACAAATTTTTCACATACAAATCAATTTGTATGCGGAGCCTATTTTTTCCTACAAAACGAGATTTTGTAGGGATAAAAATTTAGCTCAAAAAATATTCATATTTAAACTACAAATTTTCCACATACAAAATTAGATTTGTAGGCAAAATTTTATTTTTTCTCCCAAAAATTAATTTTTATAGGACTGCATTGCAATTTACAAAAAATTGAAATCAAAACCTAAAACTATCCCGAACCCAAACCGTCTTCTTCCTCAAAGCCTCTCCAACCTCTCAAGGAGCACCTCTCCAACCGCTCCCATTCGTCGCCAACCACCACCACCACCACTGGTGGTCCTAACTTCTCCCCTTTCCCCCCTTCCCACTACAATATATTTGACTTTCTATAGCACATAATCATAGCATTCTTTTTTGGATAATATAAAGATTAGGGCACCAAGTTTTCATTCAAAAACGACCACTACGCTCTTCCAAATTTCCTCTCGCACAGTCAGTTTTCTTATCAAAGGCGAACGTGGAGGAGGAGCCGCGGAGGTCGTGGATTTCGAGCCGGAGGACTACTCGGCCATAGGAGAGGCGGCTCATCCCCCCAACCACGGCGCCAATGTTCCTCGGTTTAAGTATGCTATCACAGGCGCTTGTTGGCCTCTGCTCCTAAGAAGACCAAGGGAAGGGACGCTGATTCCATGAAATGGATGGGACCGAATTTCTCAACCAGGCCATAACTTGACTGTTGATTGGGCATTCAACAAAGGTTCAATTAGAATTTTTCATGTCATTTGTTGTTTATCCAACTACTGATACGATTTGGTTTGACTTGAACACAAAAGATTTATACTTTGGATCTTCTGGAAGAGTTCAGCAATGCTAAAACTTGTTTATACATATTTTAACAGTTCAGATTCTTAGTTTCCTTCCTTGATATTGATTGTGCTGTATTCATTTTGGCAAACTGATTGGAATTGGTCTTTTCTGAACCTTAATTTCCCATGCTTGAACTCATAGACAGGTGAGCGATTAAATATCTTGGGATTCCAAGTACTCTGTTTCGCTAATGTCTCCATGAGCCATTAGGTGTCTTTATTCACTTGTCCTGCATGAAAGAATCCTCTTAAGGTATTCTTTTTCTTCTCATAGTCATGTGGATGAAAGAATTCTACTGCCACACTCCGTAATCTGATGGTCCTCAAAATTCTTGTTTGTGAATGAATGCATTTTTATATGTTGACTGTTACCACGTTCAGAGGATGCACTATTTAAAAAGTACCTATTTATTTGCATTTCTTCAGACAGACATTTGCAAGACCATATAATTATATGTGGATTTGGACGTGTAGGCCAGGTACCTTACAATATTCATCTCTTGTTTCTTGAAATCTTTTAATATCATTGATATATTTATCAAGCTAGTATTCTAATTTTAGAATTTTCATTTTGGATCTTGCAGATTATTGCCCAGCTTCTTTCTGAAAGACTGATTCCATTTGTTGCACTTGATGTTAGGAGGTATAAATTTATTCATGCCATTTTTTATTCAAAATCAAATTGCCTCTTGTAGAAATTTTATACCCTCTACAATCATTTTGAGCTGTCTGTGTTAAACATCCTTGGCGGCCACGGTCTTTATGGTTGCCAAGGATTGGGTTGTTCTGGACCTTTAAGTAGACTTAACATTAAAACGAGTTGCAGAAAAGGATTAAATTTAATTGGGAATAAGATTTTATTTGGGAGTAAGACTTTATTTCTTGTTTTCTAAACTTGCATTTCATTGGGCATAGGCAAAGTTGTGCCAGAAATTTTCTCCTGATAACTGATAAGAGATCATTTGAGAAAAAATATATCTAGTAGTTTGGTATTGAAATGGGAGACTGATATTATCTATAAGTATTCGATGGTGCAACAATGCCATAACCAAATCTTAAATAAAGTTTAGAAGTAAGGACTTGTAAGCAGATTCGGATATGCTATTCAGTGTTGATATAATTTAACAAGGCTTGCGATAAACTTTATGCCAGGTCCCTTTAATGTAAAACACCAGAGCAGTCTAGTTTCCTTTTAGCGTCATCACGTTTTGATTTTATGACATATGAACAGTCTTCCACTCAACCAGCTTTGAAGGTCAGGAATAATCTCTTTCCCTTTACAAATTATTATTGGGGCTTCATTTTTTTCTTCACAAGTTTGTATAAATTCATATGAATATTACTAATAAAAGGTGAGAAAGGAGAAATTAGAGGATAAAATAACAGCTCTTCACAAACTCGTTTCTCCATTTGGAAAGGTAAAATAATTGCATTCTTGCCTCTCCAGTCTCCATTATTTACTCAGTTCAAGGTATTAACTCCATTATTTGTGAAATGTTTGCCTTTTTTCTTTTAATGAAAACAAAGGTTAGAAATCTGGTATATGCATCTTAACTTGGTAATGCTGAGTATAGTGGAGCTCCAAATGAAGCGATGTTTGCAATATAAGAAATGTAAGCACTGTGGGTTCTATGAAGAGGACACCATTAAGGCGGATGGTGTATTTGATGAATGGGAGCTTTGCACTTCTGATTTTACGAAGTCTGATGGGAAATATGTTCATTTGAAAAATAAAGAATTTAATGCAACGTTTTCTTGTCCAGAATGTGTACCTTTTGGAAATGGTGAGTACTGACTTTGCTCTTGGAATTTTATGCATCCTTCACTTCTCACATTTGATGTAGGTGTGTAGCCTTCATGCATCTTGATGGAATAACTGGTTTAATGATGGAACGTCATCATTTTAAGAACATTCTTGTGTGCTTTTCTAAGTGTCATAGAAGGCAAGTGCAACACCATCTGCCTAAAACTTTCCGTCATCATTTTTGTTTTCGCTGCTGATTATGATATATTTCTTTTCTGGTAATGCATTACAGTGGAAAGACATTAGGAGACTTTTTGAAGGCAATGGATTTTTGAAGATTTATTAGAGGCAGTGGTGGAGAAGGGAGTCCATTTATCTTCAAGATGAGATGTCTGCTAAAGCTGATCGATATCAGGTGAAAAGAGTTTGCAAGAAGAGACTGAAGTTCCACATATTTCACAAGAGAAAAAGTCGAAAACGGCAATGTGATGTAGGAAAGATGCATGGTTTTATATGTAACTACAAGTATTGAATAATTTTTATTTGTATTTTGGTACAACATTTCGAATTCAATGTTATATTGATTGAAATTAAAAATCTTAATAAAATTTATTGTGTTTCTGCATTTTTATATTATTTTGAATAATGCAAAAAAAAAAAAAAAGAATTAATTAATTTGATACAAATAAAAAAAAAAATCTAAAAACGATTTAATTTCTCCCTACAAATAGTATCTTAGCCTACAAACACTACAAGAATTTTTCATTCCGCATACAAATGAAATTTGTAGGGAAAGGTAGTTATTTGTAGGGAAAGACTTTTCGAGACAAAAAAAATTTGTAGCGACATTTGTAGCGCAAACATCGTGGGGAAAGGTATTAGAAGACAAAGATCGAAATTTCGTGGGCTAAAGTCTCTCCCTACAAATCATTTGGAGACAAATAAAATTTGTGGCCGAAGTGATTTCCCTACAAAATTATTCGTCTACTAAAATGAATTTGACCTACAACATAGATTTTGTAGGCACAAGATAAAAATAAAACCGTATATTTCCCTACAAAACTATTTTGTGTCAAAAAATATTTGTAGGCTTAATCCTACATTTCCCTACCAAAAAAGATTTGTGGGGGAGGCAAATTTTGTGGGCAAAACATATTTATCCCAACAATAATTTAATTTGTAGGGAGAAATTAAATGCTTTTAAATTTTTTATTTTTTATTTTTATTATATAATTTTTGTTATAATTATAGAAAATAAAACAAAAATGCAAAAAAAAAAAAATAATAATTAATTAATTAAACTAATTAAACATTTAATTAATGTCAATCAATATTTGAACCTGAAATAACAATGCACCAAAATGTAAATAAAAATCATCTAATATAGCTAGCAAACATTCTTTCTAACTTTTTCAATCCAATATTTTTTTTAAAAAAAAAAAAATCATTCATCATTACAAATTAGATGTGTTACTCATCGTCACCGAAGTAATCCTCCTCATCCAAGTCGTTCTCTTCATCCCCAATATCATCATTTTCCTCATTAATATCATCATCTACTGATAATGGAGTAAATGGTGGTAGAACAAAGCCAGGAACATGACTACAAAGTTGTTGCATAGAATTGTACCAAGTTTGCAGTGTAGAATTAAATTGATTCCCAACAACCTTCAATTTCTTTTGCATTCTTTGCTCTGTCTCAATTCGAGCAGCATCAGCTGCCTTTCAAGCAGCACGTTCTTCTTCCAACTCCTTCTCCATACGACCCACATTGGAAGAACTCCCAATATCTCGAAGACGACCATCACCCAATCCACGAATTTGACGTCCGGGCTTCACACCTGGAACGGACGTCATAATTTTAAGTCCGGCATCTGGATCATCAACAGGGATCTGCTCTAAAGGAATATCCTCTGGAAGTTGTTGCTCCTTTGCCCTCTCTGTAAGATATTCACCAGCTTTAGCAAGCATCTCATCCTACAAAAAATCAACACAATCTATGAAACATTATATAAACAATAAGTAGAGAAAGGTAAGTTGCACATTAAAATTTGGGAAAAAATTCATATATATTGAAAGAAAATTTCAGAATTTTCACATGTTCAAAACTAGCACGATGAAATTAAACAAAAATTGCAAAGTAGGACTTTCTTACATATTGAGCCTTAGCTGCACTATCATTCCAACACTTGTTCTTTCCCGCATAAGCGAACTCAAATGCATCTACTTCAGGGAATTTTGAACCGTCCTAATATTGAAAAAAAGGACGTTTGCAACACATCAAACTAATTAAGTATATGTTATACTATAATGTTCATTACCTCTGTCATCTCCTCCACTATGTATGAGAGAGGACGCGAACCGGTGCGATGATTGTACCTCTTCTTTGATCGATTTTCTACGTTTGCTAATTATGCCTTCTGTTACGGGAGAATATACATATTACATAACAAAATTAAGAGTAAATGCAATGAAAAGAGACTACAAAATACCTTGAACTTCTCGGAGTTGAAATGATTACACAGTTCTACCCATTGATCTACACTTCTATCAAGCATCTCCAAAGGAGGGTTGGCTAAGGCATCCTCATGTGTCTTGCGCAACTTATAGTATGTACTCAACTCAACCTTGAACTCCCTATATCTCCCATTGTATAGTCTACTAACATAATTTGCCAATCTCGAGTCTTTCAAATCTATCTCGAAGTTCGTCTATCATTGACATAATTAAAATGAAACAAAATGACAAAAAGAAAAAAATGACTAATGTGAATTTGAATGATTCACATATATATAAGTTTCACTTAGCTATTGATTTCACACAATTACCAAAAAAAAAAAATTAAAAACTAAACAAAAGTCAATAATCACATAACATATATCCAACATATATGATTACCGTGATTTCATCCATGAGATCCTTCTTCCCACTTGGAGGAATGGCCCGCCAATATCCAGTATTCATCAGGCAATGTGATCGAATGATGGCTCCAATATCATGAACTAACAAACTATGAATTTTAGAACATGTTGCTCGTCTGCTCAATGGGTTGTATAAAACCCTAAATTTTTTCTCGAGTCGTACGCACTATACGAGAAGTCTTAATTTGTTTGCATGCCCCTCGAGTAGGAGTATCATCAGGAGTCTGTGGCAAGTGTCCGGCACCTGCACATTCAATGACAATAATAGTAATTCCTCAAACACATATATGATACTTCATTTGGTACAAAAATTAACTATTAAAAAAATAAGCATCCTACCTCCAACCTCTTCTATTTCATCATCCAATGTCCCTTCAGTTTCTGTCAAAATCAATAATAATGTGGTTTAGTGGGTACGCTAATCATTACGCATATATTTGCACATAAACCTCATTAACAATGTTTCAAATGCCATCAACAAAAACCTCATTAACAGAACCAATAGAAAAATAATAATCCGGCTCGTAACCAAAATTTGACCATATCAACGTATGCTTATTATAGATCAGGGAAAAAAATTAAAAAATTGCATAGTACCTGGGCCTTTTTTACCACCTAGATGACGACGGATAGCACTTATAGGACGAGAATCTGGCTCATCAGGAATATTCCTAGAGGTATCATTTTCTGCACTTGAATTAGGAAGAGTCTGAGTAGGTGTCCTAGTGTGTGCAGCAGTAAACATAGCCTTGATCGACGGATCAGAGCTAGTGGGAATAGTTTCAGTGGTTGATCGAGTCCCAATTTTGCGGTTGGATGGTAGAGAAGTGTTGAAGGATTGAGATGACTGAAACATAGGAGGTACTAATCTATTGGTTTGCAATGATTGTCGCAACGAAAGAGGAGGTACAAATCTATTAGTGGATGTGGCAGATCGCGACGTTTGAGGGAGCGAAGGCACATCCGTGCTAATCATTCAAGACATCTTCGAGGTCGAAGGTACATGTGAGCTATTAGGGCGTTTCTTGTGAGAAATTAGATTCATCTGCACAAAACCCAAAGTAATAATCAAAATATATCAAGTCATAAGTCTAAAGAAATTTCGGCAGCACCTCCCCTATAAATTGGACTTAGCCAACCTGTAGAGAAACATCACAACTATTTTAAATCATAAAACCACAACTCATTCAACATTCAACCATAAACAAGTCATTCTAATCAATCCTCAGCTCCACAACAATATAAATTTAAATTGATAAATCCCAACTTATTAAGAGAGAGAAAAGATAACTATTAATGAAAACACCACGACTTATTCAACATTCAACCATAACCAAGCCATTCTAACAAATTCTCAACTCTACAACAATAAAAAATTAAATCCATAAATCTCAACTAATTAAAATAGAGAAAAAAATAACTGTTAATGAAATTACCACTACTTAAAACTAAATTAGATTATAAACAAATTATAAACCAAGTAATAATCAAATTATATATCAAGTCATAAGTCTAAAGAAATTTCGACAGCACATCCCCTATAAATTGGACTTAGCCAACCTGTAGAGAAACATCACAACTATATTAAAGCATAAAACCACAACTCATTCAACATTCAACCATAAACAAGTCATTCTAATCAATCCTCAGCTCCACAACAATATAAATTTAAATTGATAAATCCCAACTTATTAAGAGAGAAAAGATAACTATTAATGAAAACACGACGACTTATTCAACATTCAACCATAACCAAGCCATTCTAACAAATTCTCAACTCTACAACAATAAAAATTTAAATCAATAAATCCCAACTAATTAAAATAGAGAAAAAATAATTGTTAATGAAATTACCACTACTTAAAACTAAATTAGATTATAAACAAATTATAAACCAAGTAGTAATCAGATTACAAACATCAGTAAATGTATTCATCATATAGTAAAGATTTAGGAAAAATATTAGACACACACACACACACACACACACAGAGCAAAAAAATAACTTAATGGTCTTACAAGTCTAAATCACTGTCTTCCAGATTATGCTCATTGATTTTCTCCACAAAATCATCATCATCATCTTCATCGCCTTCATTATCTATGTCCCCATCATTTCCTCTATGAAAGATATGATTGATGTTTTTTGGATCAATCAAAACAGGAGGAACGTCATCTGAATGAATAGTTGCTTCAATGAGATCATAATTCCGAGCTTCAACCACATTCAATACACTAGAAGAAGAATTCTCTTGATATGCCATAACATTACTCTCATCATTTTCATTGTGAATCTCCTTCTGTGGTATATCGTATATGTTTCGGTGATCCATTTTTTGAACTACTTTCCAACCACCCCCCGCTTTGGGGTCATTTACATAAAACACTTGTTTTGCCATTGTTGCGAGAATGTAAGGATCACTATCGTACCACCGAGTACTAGAGTTCACCGAAATTAAGTGGTAGTCACATTTAATAGATCCCTTCCTATGTGGATTTGTATTAAACCAATGACACTTGAATAAAACAACTCTATAGCGTTGTCTATACAACAGTTCAACCACACTTATCAACTTTCCATAGAAGTCTACATTATCAGTATCATGATTTCCAGGTACAAAGACACCACTATTTTGTGTGGTCAACTTATCATCTCGTTCCGCAACCAGAAACTTTACTCCGTTCACATTACAACCTTGATATGTTTCAGCTCGAAGAGGACCTCTTGCTAACTCAAATAGTTCATCATTATACAAAGGTGATTTTGCCTCCTCTAAACCTCTCACCTAATTATACATAAATAATAAAGAAAAATTAAATATTGAATTAATAAGATGAATGAAAAATTTATGAACTCGTTACATCCAGAAAATGACTCACGCGTTCTTGAAACCATTTAGGAAAAGATTTTCTGTGCCTATTTTGTACATTCACAATACTTTCGCGCTTTATCATTTCCTCATGCTCCCTATAAAACAAGTGAAAGCATATGGGTATATAGTACATGTACACAAGACGTGCATATGTAGCTACTTGAACTAAAGCAGCATAGTGTACTTACATTAAAAAAGGAAGAACTTCGTCACAGTTGTTCAATATAAACCATTGAGCAACCTCCATGTCAGCATTCGTGAACGGAATATTTGAAGTACTCATATACGGTCGCGCAACTTGAGAAAAAACAGAGAGTTTCTCTTGTCTAGTGCCACCATCAAAGTTTCTTTCAGTTCGATTGAAAGGAGTCCCCACATTTTGAAGGTACATGGCACAAAAATTGAGAGATTCATGTGCAACATACGCCTCTGCAATGGATCCCTCGGGCCGAGCACGATTTCGCACATACTTTTTATATGTGCCCAACATTCTACATATAAATAAATGCTATGATATATGTTGCTTATTTGAGTAAGTTTGACTAGGAAAGTAAAATTCAAGAAGATTAATAACATTGTACCTTTCTATTGGGTACATCCATCGGTAATTCACAGGCCCTGCAAGTTTTGCCTCTTCGGGTAAATGCATCATTAAATGAATCATGGATACAAAGAAAGCCGGTGGAAAAATTTGTTCGAACTTGCACAGTATGTACACAATATCATCCTCCAACCTCTAAATATCTTCCATACGTAAGCTTTTTGCTCATAATTGTTGAAAGAATCTAGATAATTGAAAAATCGGCTCAACCACTTCCTTCGGTAGATATTTTCGAATACCTACTGGAAGTAGTCGTTGGAACAATACATGGTGATCATGGCTCTTCAATCCAGTAATTTTTCCGGTTTCAACAGACACGTTCCTTGAAATATTAGCAGCATAACCATCTGGATATTTAATAGATTTTAAAAATTGAAGGAATTCTTTCTTTAAGTTTGGCTTCATTGTGAAAAATGGATGACTCTTAACCCACTTTTCCCCATTCCATGCTAACCACAAAGATTTTTTTTATCCCAAGTGCTTCCAGATCTTGGCGAGCCTTGACTGTATCCTTAGATTTTCCCTCTATACCCATTATTGTCCCAATAATAATATCACAAACGTTCTTCTCAATGTGCATTACATCTAGATTATGCCTAATTTTTAACTTTGACCAATACTCTAACTCAAAGAAAATACTCTTTTTCGTCCAATTTCGTTCTTCAGGTGTCCTCTTCCTTTTTTTGCTTAAGTTATTAGGATGTTTACCAATCTGACCAAAGTTTATATCTTGTACTTGAGACATAATTTCATCACCAGATAATTGTCTAGGCTTGGCACGGAACTCAGTTTTTCCATCAAAGGACTCTGTGATTGTGCGCCACACGTGATCACATGGTAGCCATCTACGATGTCCCATATAACATACCTTGTCACTAAACCATTCGGATGTTCCGTCGTCATTACATCCCGGACATGCATTATAACCCTTAGTACTCCATCCAGATAAATTCCCATAAGCAGGCAAATCATTAATTGTCCACATCACTGCAGCACGCAAGTTAAATGTTGAATTAGTCCCTTTATCATATGTATGCACACCAATTTCCCATAACTCTTTTAGCTCATCAATTAGTGGGCGCAAATAAACATCAATATCCTTACTAGGTTCATGCTTCCCGGGAATTAACAAGGTTAACATGGTGAATTCTTTCTTCATGCACATCCATGGGGGTAAATTATAAGGAACGACCACCACAGGCCACATACTATATGGTTTGTTCATATCACTAAATGGATTAAAACCATCAGTTGCAAGGCCCAATCTTACATTTCGTGGATCTGCTGCAAAAGCAGGATATATCTTATCAAACTCCTTCCATGCAATTGTGTCTGCTGGATGCCTCATTTCACCATCATCAACTCGCTCATCCTTGTGCCACTTCATGTGATTAGCTGTATGCATTGACATGTATAGCCGCTGCAATCGCGGCTTCAGTGGAAAATAATGCAACACTTTTTGAGGAATCTTCTGCTTATTTGCAGAACTACTTTGATACCTCGGCTCATTACAAATAGGGCAATTCTCTAACCCTTCATTTTCTTTGTAAAATAGAGCACAGTCATATTTACAAGCATGGATTTTTTCATAACCTAATCCGAGATCTTTCAAAATCTTATGAGCATGTCGATGAGTAGGAGGCAACTGATTTCCTCTTGGAAGCATTCTCTTTAAGAGGCCGATAAGCTCATCGAAGCATTTGTTGGTCATCAGATTTTTCACTTTCAACTGCATCAACTCTACAATCGCAGTTAGTACAGAGAAATCTTCGCAACCAGGATATAGTTCTTTTTGTGCTTCCTTCAATAACCGTTCATATTTATCTATCTCTTTCCTATGCATGTTCGAAGTCTCATTATCTCCTAATGTATCATCATTAAGCAACTCATCTTCTTCTTCTGAAACACTTTGCTCATAATGGTGCGAGGCAAATGGATATGCATCTTTGATGATCTCCATTACTTGATCATTATCACAATCAACATCATCAGTCGAATTAGCAACAGAAGACAAGTTAGCATTGCAAGAACTTGATACGTTTCCCAACCGTTCACCATGACGTGTCCATTTAGTATAGTTGTATGACATTCCATGCATGATCAAGTGTTGTCGAATTTCACCAACTGGCCTCCAAGAGCAGTTGTTGCACTTCTGGCACGGGCACTCGGAATGACCTCGGTGATTGACATGGTTCATTGCAACTCTAATAAACCCCTCAATTCCCGATAAATACTCAGCACTAGTTCTATCAGGATTACGTATCCAATTTCTATCCATAGTATAGTTTAACCTTTAAATCGATATATAAAACATATGAGTGACATAAATATGAAATAAAGATTAATCTATGAAATTTATAGAAGTAGTAAGTTACATTATGTTCGGTAAATAAATATTTGCAATTTATAACTCGGGTACACACAAACCCATGTGTACCCATGTAAAAGACTTTTCACCAAAGAAAATGTAAAATACTTTTCACCAAAAAACATAGGTACACAGTATCCATCTAATCAACCACCAAGAAAATACCAAAATATCCCCACCCTATTTGATATTATTTACATAAATCTTCTCATTAATTATGAAATTTGTACACGAGGTTCAAACTTCTCAGTTTATGATATTATTTACATAAAACAAAATAAGCTAAACTAAGTAACTAGTTATAAATCCGCCTACTCATAGGCACATCGAAGTACTCACAAAAGTAAAACCTGTTAATAACAAGGTGAAACATTTGTGTAGAGATTACTGTCATCGTAAATCAAAGGTATATTACGTGAATATATGAACTTACCTCGTTTCAATTTGAATTGAAGGAAGCTCTCAAGTCCAAAACTCGTTTCACTGTCCCTAGAAGATATTCAAATTAATAATCAAATCTTTATATTCATTTGAGAAAAAATACAATGACAATTTCAGGGATACATTAAGGAAACAACTTTTTTCCTAAACTAGCAAGTTGGTTTGGAAGATAATGAATCATTATTGGAAAAACAAAATAACTAACCTATGAAGCTATTGATGAATGCTGTAATGCCACCTACTCAGTCTAAGGTATTCATGCTTAGATGATTAAGCATCAGAAAATTAATATTACGTATTGAAAAGCTTAATTTCAAAAAACTACAATAAATCAAGAAATATTATGTCTTGTGCTTTAAAGCAAAACTGTCATAATATTGGACAGGTTCATTAACAACTATTTCACTGCTACATACCCAGAAAAATGATCAGCCACCAATAATCATCTTGAAGGATGGCAAGAAATTCATTTGAAAATTCAATATAAAACCCTCATGTTACCTGAGGTTGAGGCAATTTTTTACCTAGTGCGAACCAAAGATGAATCATTTGAAAGATCTCTATGAGGCATTCTTAACCTTAGGTGAATTACTAAAAGCATTTCTTTAGTGACAAACTTCAATAGTTTGATAAGTTCATAAATATTTTTTTTGGTCATTTTTTTTTCGAATGGCTCGATAATAGAAAGTATTCACTTCATCAAAGCTTAAAAAATAAAGTATTCATTCCCTCTTTCTATTACTTACATTACCATTGTTATCAATCACATCGAAGGTTCAATATTAGGGGATAATCCTTGGCTTTTCCAAATTCTTTTTCATTTCATAAGAAAAAATAAGAAGAGTTCCAATTATAAATAAGCTTGCAGAATTTGAAGGCAAGACTTCATGAATAAAAATTTTTTTGTATAAGTTACTTTAGTCCATTGCATATCGAGACATATAGAATCAAATCAAAAATTACATAAATTGACCGCACCTTAGTCTCCAAGCTGAGTGAGAGCTTTTATTTGTTCCAATATGTTTGCTTAGGGAAAAAATGAAAAAAAAAAAAAAAAAAAAAAAAAAAAAAAAAAAAAAAGCAAAGCAAATACTAATTTTGAGACAATTCACTCGAATGAGAGAGAGAGGATCGTCTTCTGATATTTCGCTTGCTTTATCAGACAGTAGGATTGTGACTGATAAAATACCTGTCTGCATATAACTAATATGGTCTATCACTCCAGTTTCGTTGATGAGGAAGGAATTACTAAATCATGTGGCTGCCCTCTACTTCCCCTTAAAAGCCACATAAAAGGACCTGCTCCAGTTTCAGAACAAGCACTGATATTGTTGATGAAGCAATCACATTTTTTCGTGCAAATGTTTTCTTTAAAAACTTTGATATCAAGAGCTCAGCTGATAAGCTTCTTATTTATTTAACATTCTACATAAATATCGCATTAAAGAGGCTAGAAGGCTGTAGAACTTTGGCTGAAGGAACCAAAGCAATTATTAATCTTGGTCTGGAAGATGTTCCTGTACCTGGAGAGTCTGGATTCCCTTTTTCAGGACTATTTTCTCTTCTACAATCTAAAAAAGAATCAGAGCTCTTCAGAAATTATTTGAAGCAAATTCGGGAAGAAACAAGTGGACGATTATTGAGCGTGGCGTATCGACCCAATGGGACACCCAACAAATGGTGGTTGGCATTTGCAAAGAGGAAGTTTATGAACATTATTATACCTTGAAATATACATTTCAAAGATGATACAAAGATGGCCATCAATGGCTTGAACAAACTCACTTCTATATATAATATAAGCCAACCTGTTCATGAACAGGATGATTTCCAAAAAAAAAAACTAGTTCAAAGCTGCATCACTCCATTTGAGTTTAGCAATTACAGTGAATTAAGCAAAGCACAAAACTCCATTACCACACGTTAAATTACAGTGAAATTAAGCAAAGCACAAAAACTGATTTCCGTAATTACAGGCACGATTTATAAAAATTCATTTAAAAAAATTCAACAAATTTGGCCAAAAAATTATAACCCATCATATTTATTATCTCTTACCTAGTTTTAATCTCAAGAATTTCAACAAATTTGGCCAAGAAATTATAATTTTCTGAAATAAACAAAAAAACACAATTATTACCGTGCTTTGAAAATGAAAGATACGGGAGATTCAAACCTTGTTGAAGCCGAATTCCAAACTCTGTCTGATTGCAACACAAGATTTTTTAATCGATGTTGTTCTTCACAGATTGTTGCACGGTGTGGCGGTAGGCAGAGGTTCGGGATCGGGCCGGAGGAGAAGAACTTCAATGGGAGAAAATTAGTCAGAACGTGAATTAGTTTCATTTCTCTTAAGACGGGAACTTTATTTTTGGGTGAGCAGCTTTAGGGCAAAATTGAGTAGAGGAGGGAAACTTATAAGTGATTAGCGGGAAATTTTTTTGCTTTTATTTTTCTATTATTTTTTTAATTATTTATTTCTAGAAGTTAGATTAAATTTTGATTTTATTTTTAATTATTATTTTTCTATCAAAATAAATTTTGTAGGGAGATTAAAAAAATTGCTGATTTTTCTTTAATTATTAGCCTACAAATAAGTTATTAGTCTACGAATTGATCAAATTTTTTGTCACTAAAAGATATATCTTATTCAACAAATTTGGTATCACAAAAATTTCACATATTTATTAGCACGAATCATCTCAATTTGAGCCAAATCATATCCCTACGAAAATAAGTTTTTGTGAAAAAAAAATAAAATAAAACTCCACCTACAGATTTAATTTTGTGGGCGGAGAATTTCTAGTTTAATCATAAATATTTTTGGAGCAAAATTCTTATCCATACAAAAGTTCATTTTGTGGGAAAAAGTAATCTCTGCCTTCAAATTTCATTTGTATGTGGAAAATTTGTAGTTTAAGTATAAATTTTTTAGAGCCACATTCTTATCCCTACAAAAATTCATTTGGCGGGAAAAAGTATACTCTGCATACAAATTTAATTTTGTATGTGGAAATTTTGTAGTATAAGCCTAATTTTCTTGTAGTGAAATACTCTTTCCCTACAAAAAATTATTTGTGGAGAAAAGTGGAATTTAGCCACAAAATAATTTGTTACCATGTGCCTACAAAATTTGTTTTGTGAGTCAATGTAATTTTAGTAGACAAATAATTTTATCAGGAAAAGAAATAGGCTTCAAATTGTATTTGTGTCCAAAGGATTTGTGGGAAGAAACTTTAGCTGACAAAGTTCGAAATTTTGTAGGCTAATACCTTTCTCCTCGATGTTTGCCACACAAATCTCCCTACAAATTTTTTTTGTATGGAAAGGTTTTTCCCCACAACTAAGGACCTTTCCCTACAAAATAATTTTGTATGCGGAAAGTAAATTTCTTGTAGTGAAACGAATCGAGGATGGGTCATGGGTTTCGGAAGTTTTGGTAATTGGATTTGGGTGGGTACATCTTGTTCACACAACTAGATTCTACCCTAATATTCCCACCTT
Source organism: Ligustrum vulgare (assembly GCA_963555705.1). Lineage (NCBI taxonomy): Eukaryota > Viridiplantae > Streptophyta > Magnoliopsida > Lamiales > Oleaceae > Ligustrum > Ligustrum vulgare. The sequence continues at coordinate 4,158,788 of OY743175.1, read as the reverse complement.
ACTTTCAATTTCGGGCTAGATTGTGGTTTCACGTCGCGAGAATCATTGCTACTAGAGGTCGAGATTTGAAGGCTTTTGGATTCATGATGTTAATTCCTTCCATACCCATCTGGGTTTCATATAATTTATCTGGATTGGTTTCATTCTCAACGTGGAACATATTTCTTCGAGGGAGTCCATCGATTGGATTGTGGTGTACCGAAATAAATAGAGAAGAGATGAAGATTATTGAGAGATTGTGGTGTATTAAATGGTTATTTATGTAATTTTATTATGTTTATTTTTATAAATAAAGAAAATATTTAAATTTGTGATGTAGAAAATAAATTTTGTGGTACCCTAAATTTAAATAATAAGCTATGCGAGATTCTATTTAAAAAATAAAAAATAAAAATTAAACTACCTCGACGGTGGAGTACTGAAAATAAAATGAAATTTAAGTTGCGACAACATAGGTTTAGTACAAAAAAATTAATCAATTAAAGGACTGGAGCTAAAGAGTACTACATAGATTTATATTTTATATACTCTCGTTACACTCCTTGTCATTAATTTAGTTGTGCAATAATTTGCTGGTTATGATCGCTCCTACAATCACTAACGAGTTTCTTAACGTTTGTCCATAACCCATTTCTTGTAATTCTAATTGCCGTTAGTTAATACTAGTCATGTATGTAATGTAACCAAACTCATCCCATGCACATTACTTCTGCTTTATATATATATATATATATATATATATATATATATATATATATAGTAACATGAGAGATACTATTTCACCAATTGAGTCTTAGGCGTTTAACATATTCAAACTAACTATTTTTTTCAAAAAATGTCGACAAAACATACTGCTTATACAAATCTTTTTATTTTTCATGTCAATGTAATTCATTCATTCATTCATATAACTATTTATTGTTGGGTATTTGACCCAAAATTCAACAAATGCATGATTATGGCAACTACTTTTGTTTTGCTCTTTCGGTGGTACAGAGGAGTAATCAGACCTTGTCTCTTGATGAAAGGAAAGAGACATGTTACTTTCATGATTAAAGGTAAAAGAAAATGGGCTACTTTTGACTAATTGTGAAAGTTGATATGATTACCCTATTCTTGAATTGTTGCAATCACGTGGTTGGAGTATTATAAAAGGGAGTGCATATTGCTTTGTTGAATTGTGCTGCAAGAGATGCAGTGCCGGGTGCTGCAAGAGATGTAGTACCGTATGTCTTGAGAGAGAAATTCTTGATGGCCATACTGTAACCAAAGAGAGAAAATTGTGAGCCTAGCATATTGTGAAGTTTCTTGTAACTCTTTGTGGTGTAAATCAAAGGGTAGAAATTATATGTGGTAAAGTTCGTTTGTTGTATTTTCTCTGTGGTCTGTGGGATTGGGTTGGTGAGTGAAAGTCTATATATTTGTAACAATTTAATATATAGTGAAAAGCTTTGGCGAGGGTCCGTGGACGTAGGCAAGTTGCCGAACCACGTAAATTTTTGTGTTCGTATTTATTTTCTTGTTTGCTCATTTTACTTTGAACATCAAAAGATCCTGTGAGAAAATTAAAGTGGGAATCGACGTGTCGGAAATTCCCAACAAGTGGTATCAGAGCTACAGGTGGTTCAAATAATTTGAAGAAAAAGAAAATATGTCAAGTACGATGTGGAGAAATTTGACGGGTCTACACAAAGTTTTTGAAAATTCCAGCCCTGGAATCCGGAAAAAGAAGGAATTGTCCAAAAGGTGGAGCGGACTCGGCAAACTGCTCGAAGGACAATGCGACTCTCCTGGTGGAGGGTGGTGGTGATGTACTTTTGTAAGATGGGACTTCCTTATGGCATGAAACCAGTTGCCATGATAGAGGATGTGTTCTTACTGGTGGGTACATGTGTTTGCACACGGGAATTGGTTTGGCGTTAATGCAAGGTGTGTGGTGATTTGATGTCGATGGCTGATGAGCTCCCAAGGAAAGCCAAACATGGGAGTTGCACCATAATTTTTCAGAAATTTTTTTCCGACATGTGCCGATAAAATTCTCGGAGTTCGTTGATAATTCTGAGTGGTTATACTCATATGGTGGAGTATGAGACCGTCAAAGTGGAAAAATGCTTGCCTGTTACCCGTTTTTTGGCTTGGAGGAATTTTGTGTCAAGGAGGAGATTGTTGGGTATTTGACCCAAAATTCAACAAATGCATGATTATGGCAACTATTTTTGTTTTGCTCTTTCGGTGGTACAGAGGAGTAATCAGACCTTGTCTCTTGATGAAAGGAAAGAGACATGTTACTTTCATGATTAAAGGTAAAAGAAAATGGGCTACTTTTGACTAATTGTGAAAGTTGATATGATTACCCTATTCTTGAATTGTTGCAATCACGTGGTTGGAGTATTATAAAAGGGAGTGCATATTGCTTTGTTGAATTGTGCTGCAAGAGATGCAGTTCCGGGTGCTGCAAGAGATGTAGTACCGTATGTCTTGAGAGAGAAATTCTTGATGGCCATACTGTGACCAAAGAGAGAAAATTGTGAGCCTAGCATATTGTGAAGTTTCTTGTAACTCTTTGTGGTGTAAATCAAATGGTAGAAATTATATGTGGTAAAGCTCGTTTGTTGTATTTTCTCTGTGGTCTGTGGGATTGGGTTGATGAGTGAAAGTCTATATATTTGTAACAATTTAATATATAGTGAAAAGCTTTGGCAAGGGTCCGTGGACGTAGGCAAGTTGTCGAACCACGTAAATTTCTGTGTTCGTATTTATTTTCTTGTTTGCTTATTTTACTTTGAACATCAAAAGATCCTGTGGGAAAATTAAAGTGAGAATCGACGTGTCGGAAATTCCCAACATTTATCAGATAGCGGATATATCTGGAAAATTACTTGCGGCTTAATTAAAATTCTTGCGAATCAATGTAATCCGAGCAATGTTCTACGTCAAGACGAGTTTTTGTGTTGTTTTGTCTATTCTCATTCAGTCTCATTTACCTAACAAATGCGCGAATTGACTATTCCTAACAAAGTTCGTTAAGGATGATCTCGAAAGGACGGATAATTGATTGGCATCGCGTCTCTTGTACCTAGTAGCTACTAACCATAAGATGTTGATGTGCTACGCCTACATTCTATTGCACAATTAAGATGATAATAATTAGTTGGAAGGATCCGTAAGCAAAAATAATAAACCCTAATACGTACATAAATGTGAACGTGCTCATTTAATTGATTGTCGGGATGGATTTCATTTTCGCACAATTCAGTCCCCTCAAGTTCAAAATCATATATTATTCGAATTATCACATAGACCATTTTTTTTTTTTTTTTTTGGGACCACTTCTTATTAACTAATTAACATCATTTTCAAGTCGTAAATTTGATTAGAATTTTTAATTCAATTTTGGCCCCTCAATTACATTTCTTTTACTATGTTATTTTTTAAGAAAAAGGAGTGGTCCTTGTGGGAATGCTATTAGAGCTCGATTATCTACTAAATGAGAAATAAAGGATATAACCAATACCGGGAACAATTGAATCCTAAACTAGATCTGCCTTTGCTCCATGACAATCTCATCTTTTTCTTCTACTTTTCCTCACTCCAACCTCGACCACATTTTACCCACCCTATCTATCCCCACAAAAATGAGGATTTTTTTTTTCTTTTCTCTCTCTCTCTCGATATTTTCCCACCTCACCCTACCACCATCATCCCACCCCACCTCACCTCACCCATAGTGACAATTGATGACACAAAATCACAATTACAAATTTAATCGCAAATTCACCCCAATCCCGCCCCCACCCCACCCCCCACTTCAATACACATGCAAAGTCACATTTGATCACACAAACTCACAATTCGATCACAATTACAAATTTAGTTGCAAACTTTACCCCACCCCACCCCACCTCACCCGACATGCAAATTCATAGTCTGGCACATAAAGTCACAATTGGGTCACAATTACAATTTTAGTTGCAAAACCCCATCTCACCCCAAAGTCACCAATTGGTCACACAAGATCACAATTCGATCACACAAATTCGTAATTAAGTCACACAAGATCACACCCCACCACAAAAATGATTTTTTTCTGTATGTTTCCCCACCCATTCCATCCCACCCAAACCTAAAATGATTTTATTCTTTATATTTTCCCACCCCACCCCACCTCACCCAACCCGCAAAGTCACAATTGGTCAGACAAAAGTTACATTTCAGTTACAAATCACAATCGCAAATTTCACCGCAACCCCACCCCCATCCAACTCTACCCAACATGCAAAGTCACATTTGGTCACACAAAGTCCCAATTCTGTCAAATTACAAATTTTGTTGTAAAATTCACCCCCACAACACCCCACATGCAAAGTCACAGCTGGACACACAAAGTCACAATTGATCAAACAAGGATATAATTTGGTCAAAATTACAAATTTAGTTACTAAACCCCACCCACCCACCCAACCCCTAAAGTCACAGTTGATCACACAAGTTCACAATTCGGTCACACAAAGTCGCAGTTAGGTCACAGTTGGTCACACAAAGTCACAGTTGATTCGCACAAAGTCGCAGTTCAGTCACACGAGGTCATAGTACGCTTACATAAAGTCACAGTTCGATCACACAAGGTCGTAGTTCGCTCACATAAAGTCACAACTCGATCACACACAGTATATTTGAGTCTTTGACACAACCTAGGTCATATAATGTCCTCGTCCAATTATCACACAAAGTCACTTTGGTCTCAATCTCTATTATAATTTGTCACAATCATCCATAATTGATCATAATTTATTTATTGGTCACAATTTACTCGTTTCTTAGTCACCGTTAGTAAATATTTTTGTCACAATTATCTAATAATTGGTCACAATCATCCATAATTGGTCAAATATTATTTATTTATTGGTCACAACTTACTAGTTTTCTTTGTCACATCCCACACTTATCACAAGTCGCACAGTCACAATTCTAATTCTAAATAGGCAGAATTATACCCGACAATAGATAATTATTCACATTCTGTACTCGTCACTAGTCATACAAAGTCACATTTAGTCGATATTTTGGTCACAGTTAACTAATTATTGGTCACGGCCACTATTCAAGTGAAGTCACCAACTCTAACCCCAACCCAACCCATCTGCACCCCAAACCAGCCTAATTACTTTCCTCCACTACCACTGTCCCATCGGCAACCACCACCACCACCACAATCACACACGGTGCATCGTCACCGTCACCACCACCTCGAAGCAGCAACAACATCACCGCCATCAACCTTGAATCAAAAACAACACAGATTGGTAAATCTATATATTGTGACCCATTAGTGACATCTGGAGGACATAAAATTACTGGTAGACAAAGATGGTCAGACAGAGATGGACTCCAACGCATGTGCAACTTCAAATTCTCGAACAAATATTTGATCAAGGAAATGGAGCTCCAAGCAAGCAGAAGATCAAAGAGATAACGACAGAATTGAGCCAACATGGCCAAATTTTCGAAACAAATGTTTATAGTTGGTTTCAAAATAGACGTGCTCGATCCAAAAGAAAACAACAGGCTACACAAATGAACAATGTTGAATCATAAGTGGAGGTCTAATAGTTTATCATATACCACTACGACCAGGCAAAAAATCCTAAACACCACCTTACCCCGCCACACCACCACTCACCTCGCCTTCGTCCCCATCGGCGCTGCCAGCAACACCATCACAACACCGTGAACCTCTTGCACCAACGTCACCACTACACCATTAACCCCTCCAATTGAACCACCAACCACTGAACAAACGTCGCAAGTGCCATCAACTTCAATGTCCAGATAGCTCGCAACAAGCCCAGAACTCGCCACAAGAGACCGCCGCTAACAGCAGCGAGCAATAGCGAGGCTCGCCGCTGCTAGCGACGCTCTTCAGTGGTGAGATCGCAAATTCAACGGCAATCTCGTGCCTTTGTCGCTACAGTGATCTCGTCAATTTTTTGGCAGAGTCCGGCGGATTGTTGTCGCCTGAATCGTAGGGCTTAATCGAGAGATGGACAGAGAAAAGAGATAGTGAGATTTTGTTATATTATATAATTATTATAAAATCAAAATCATGTTTTGTTACTTTTAATTATGTTTAATTATTTAAATCAATTAATTAACACCTGAAAAGTATAAAAGTTTTCAATGGCCTAATAAGTTTGAACTGTAAAATTGAAATATAGGTTTGTGTGTAATTTTCCCAATTTTAATTCAATTTGGCCCATCAATTATACTTCTTCTACATTTTTTTTCCTTTTTGTTAAATCTTAAGGAAAAAAGACGGGGCCCTCTTGGGAAAGCGATCAGAGTTCGATGAGTATCCACTAAATTAGAGAGCAGTCACTCGAATTTTGTTTGGCCCAACTTGAAAAGTTTGTGGTGCGATATTTGTTGTGAAACTAAATTATGGGGAAAAAATGGGGGTATGTAGACCTGACTAATTTTCGGCGCCTATGTAATTTAAGATTTCGAAATTGTTATAAGCATGAGTCCTCAAAAACACAATCTCTTGTACTCTTATATTTTCGTATAGTAAATTTTTCCTCCTCTACCCATGGGTTTTTCTCCTAGGGTTTTCCACATTATCTAAATTTGTGTATTCTTTAGTTTTTGTTGCTATTTTTCATTCATATCATAACAAGCTCATATCAAAATGTGGTTGAGTTTGGTCACGATAATAGCAACAATGAAATGCGATATTTTATTGTTGGATTGCAACATCGAGTTTTTTCGCTATGGCAGGTAAAGATGAAGACAGTGCTTGTGCAGATGGATTTGGATGATGTAATATTAGGATTTGATAAGATGTCAAAAGAAAAATAACATAACAATCGAGATACCATATCTTAGATTCATCTTTATCTTTCAAACCAAATTATATAGGACATTTTGAAGGAGAAAGTTGTGGCTTCGTTGTGTTTAAAGTTGGAGCAATTGTTGGTATTAAAACAATCAAAACTAAGATGTTTGATAGGGCTATCATGATATTTGGTGATGTAAAACACGTTCCAGATCTGAAGAGAAGCCTTATCTCTTTGAGTACTCTTGATTCGAAAGGGTATAAATACACTTGTGAAGGTGAAGTTATGAAGGTTAGCAACGACTCTCTTCTTGTGATGAAAGGTTAGAGAAGGTCTACCCGGTTATATGTCTTGGAGGGTTCTACAGTCACATATGATGTCGTTATTACTATTTCTTCTCTGTCAAGTGATGATGTAACCAGATTATGGCATATGCATCTTAGGCATATAAGTGAGAATGAGATGATTGGATTATGAAGGAGATGATTTCTTCATGGACAGAATACTAGTAAATTGAATTTCTGTGAGCACTGCTTTTTTAGAAAGCAGAAGAGAGTTAGATTCACCAAAGACATACACAAAAAGAAGGGAACACTTGATTACATACATTCTCATCTCTAGGGACCATCTAGGGTGCCTTCTAGAGGGAGTGCTTATTATATGTTCACTATCATTGATGATTTTTTCCAGAAAATTTTGGATGTTCTCATTAAAGTGAATGAGTAATGTGTTTACTACATTCAGAGATTGGAAGACCATGATTCAGAAGTAGACAGAGAACTAGATAAAATGCCTCTGCATTGATATGGCTTGAAAATTTGTTCTAAGCAGTTTAATGATTCCTGGAAGTCAGAAGGAAGTTAGAGGCAATTGACAGTTCATAATACTTCGTAGAAGAATAGTGTGGCAAAACGGATGAGTAGGACTTTGATGAAGAAAGTATTTTTTATGCTTTCTAATGCTACTAGTTTACCTATCATTTTGGGCCGAAATTGTCTCTATGACATGTTTTCTTATTAATTGTTCACCCTCAACTACTATTGACAAAATGACTTTGGAAAATATATGGTCTAGTACTCCTACTAATTACTCTAATTTGATAATAATTCGATATCCTGCCTACGCTCATGTTGATAATGAAAAATCGGAACCTAGATCTAGAGAAAAGCATTTTTCTTGGTTATAAGTCAAATTTTAAGGATTATAAATTATGGTGTCCAAAAATCAGTAAAGTGATAGTCAGTGGAGATGTTATCTTTGATGAAACTACAATGCTTCATGACTTACCTCTTAGAAATTCTAGTGATAAAAACTAGCAGCAATTAAACACATATGTTGAGTTTCAATTTGGGTTAGGATTTATATCACAGTTTACATCTCAGACTAGCTCAAAAGTACAGGATAGTTCTGATTCATCATCACCACCACTAATGTCGACACCCTATTCTATCACTAACGACATGCCCTGAATAAATATTAGACCTTCACATAATTATAGTTATGCTAATTTGGCTGCTTATGCTTTGAATGTGGTTGAAGATATTGATTCAAGTGAAGAACCTTCTATATACTTAGAAGATGTTACCTGTGAGAACTATTGCAGATAGATGATTGTCATGAAGAATGAGATAGAATCACTTAAAAAGAATGACACATGGGAGTTAATGAGATTACCTAAAGATAAGAAAGATGTTCTTTGAAAATGAGTCTTCAAACATAAAGGAGGAACACCAAGAGTTTAAGAAGGTAGGTATAAGAAAGACTAGTTGCAAAGGGATATTGTCAAGTTTCGAGTGTAGACTTTACAGATGTGTTATCTCCAATTGTAAAGCATATTTCGATTTAAGATATATTTGGTATTGTAGTATGCATGATCTTAAGCTGAGCAGTTGGATGTGAAGACAACTTTCTTACATGGAGAACTTGATGAGGGTATTTACATGTAGGAGCCATAGGGTTTTTATAGTTACAGGAAAGGAAAATTATGTTTGTTTGCCTGAAAAGTAGCTTTATGGCATGAAAGAGTCACCTAGATAGTGGTATAAGAGGTTTGACTCTTTCATGACTACTCATGATTTCAAAAGAAGTAGTTACAATAGTTGTTTCTACTATAAGAAGAGTGGTGATGGTTCGTTTGTATATCTACTCCTATATATTGATGATTTGTTGATAGAAGTTAAGGACAATAGAGAGATAAGAAAGTTCAAGTTCCATCTCCATCTCTGTAAGAAATTTAAGATGAAAGACTTAGGAGCAGCAAAGAAGATACTTACAATGGAGATTCTAAGAGATAGAAAAGAATGAAAATTATACTTTACAATGCAGGTTTAATATGCAGAATGCCAAACCAGTTAGTACTCCTTTCGCGGCTCATTACAGATTATCATTCTCTTTTTCTCCACAAAAAGATGATAATATTGATTATGTATCATGGGTTCCATATTCTAGTGCAATTGGATCACTCATGTATGTTACGATTTTTTTCACGTCTAGATTTATCATATACATTAAGTGCAGTCAGCAGATACATAGTTAATCCGAGTAAAGAACATTGCAAAGCAGTTCTTTGGATTTTCAGGTATCTACGTGGCTCTACTAATGTTTGTTTACATTTGAGAGAAATTCAGATAGAGTTATTGGATATGTTGATTATGATTTTATCGCAGACCTTGACACAAGAAGATCTCTTACATGGTATGTATTTACTATTGATGGTTATTCTATGATGAGAATCATAGGAGGTTCGATAAGGAAAATCAATCATTTGAGCCAAAAAAATTTTGAAGTGCATGTTTGTGGAGCTCCGAGTCAACTATGGGTAATTTTGGAAGAAGATTTAAGGCTTAAACAAGAGATCAAGCCAAGAAGACAAGCCAAGAATCAAATTGGGAGCAAAGACATGAAGATTGGATCAAGTTCGGGATTCGATTAAATTTTTGACATAGATAAAGTCCGGATTTGAGGTTCACTATATCTAGAAGAATTGTATCTCTTCTCGTCTAGTTTCTAAATCATTTTGAATCGCCTCGATCGGACATCGGGAGCAAAAGTTATGACTGAAACACTAAAGGCAGCAAGATCAATCAGATTCGGTCGACCGAAAGTCTAGAAATTTTCAGGAAGCCTTAGTTTATTTTGGTTCATCTTTGGTTAACCGAAAGAGGCGTTTCGGTCAACCAGTCGGTTGAAAAAGTTTCTAAAACTCAAATTTTAGGGGTTTTGTGCACTTTTTCGTATTTTCTTTATTTTCTTTCAAGTTTGTACTATAAATACTCATATTTCTTTCAACCCTAGTTAGCTTTAAGAACTCTTGGCTTGTGAAGCTTGAAGTCTCCATTGGAGCAAAATTTGAAGGTAAATCCTTCTTCTAAATCTTGTGCTCAACTTAATTTTAAAATTGTATGATTCTTGTGTTGTTTGAAGAAATCTATGAAATTGTTTATTTCTCTCCATTGGGTTAAAGTTCATTCCTTAGAATTTTGGTTAGATTAAACTTGGGTTTAGATTTATTTTACCATTTTAGCTTTCTTGGGTTGGTATTAAATTATTATGGGAATTTTTGGTCCAAACACCAAAGGAGTTCGCATCATTCTATCAGTTGGAAATCTATTTTACAGACTACGGTTACATTATCTACTACAAAGGCATAACATATGGTTATTCTTGGGTATTACAAAGGCTTTTAAGGGAGTTATTTAGTTGAATGGATTATTTGATGGATTCAGTGAAGACTTGCAGAATACCACAACCTTTTGTGACAGTCAGAACTCTGTTTTTCTCACAAAAGATCAGATATTTTATGAGATGACAAAGCATATTGATGTGTAGTATCATTTTATGGGTGATATTTTGTGAGCAAAGTTGGTACTCAAGATAATACTGATGAAATAATGAGCAAGTCACACACTGTGCTAAGTTTGAACATTGCTTTGACTTGGTTGGTATTTGGTGCTGAACTTTCCTTTGGGGGTTTTTTGGAAGAGGTGGAGATTTTTTAATTTTTTGAAGACTGGAGAATTATTTCTTTGTATTTGAATTTGTGTTAAGGTGGATTTTTCAAAAGAATTGCGACTTGAATTCTATTTGACCCAGCCCGAAAAGTTCGTGGTGTGACATTTGTTGTTAAACTAAATTATGGAAATTGAAAACATAACAAATACAAGGAAAATTGAATACTGGACTATATTTTCTTTTGCTTTAGATCAATCTCACTTGAATTAAGGGGACATATACATATTAGTACATTAATATAGTGTCTCCAGCCAGAAACACGTGCAAGTTTCCTTGCATGTGTTTCATTTACACTTTTTGAGGCACTGCTTGTGACTCAGCATGAGATAGGGCCAAGATTGGATGCTTTCGTGGGTCAGAAGGTTGTTAAAGATAGTAGGCAGCTCCTTTCAAGAAAAGCTTTCTTGAAGAGACTCGGTTTTTTTCTGTTTATGTGCTTGCATTTTATTTATTTAAATATTTAGGAAAGGTAACCTTAAGAAAGTATAATTTTGCTCATAGTTCTATCATGCAGGCATCCTAACCCCTACGGGGTGGAGTCTTGTATCAAATTAACCATTGATGTATCAACCCCATCGACAGGGAAATGATTCATTTATTTTTACATCGTCGTTTGAAGAAAATCATAATCAAAATAGTTCTTATAATTACAACACACATAAAATACTATTGAAATACCAAGGAGTGTCTCGATAAATGAATATCTATGAAAGTGCGATGTTCTATACACTAGAAAATAACCTCAAAATGAAAGGGAAAAAAAATTCGAATTAAAAAAATTATCAATTTAATTCTTAAACAAAATTGAGATTTGGCTAACGATCACAATTCTTGAGATTGAAGCCCAACCCAACCTGTCTCACTAGATGTATTATGGGCTTTGCAATCTTGAGTTACACCTAGTGTTCTAAAACGCCTGAAAACACGCGCTCTAGGTGTTTATTCATTATTTTACTTTTTTCTTTGAATTTTTACCATTATTTTGTAAACGTGCTCTTAGTTGTGTAAAAGGGTAGCTGTATGCACATTTGATTTTAGAAATTTGGTTTGAATCTGGTTTGAATCCTTGTTACGTATGGATCTGTTTGAAATTTTAGGCTGCTAAGTCTGATACATATCCTCCGAGAGGCCGGGAAAAAAATTTGACTTATTGAAGTTTGCAGCTATTATTTCAGCCATGTGTAGTTTGAGATTGAACTCAGAGAATTATTATAGCCGGTTTTATGAAGTTGAGAGCATTTCTCTTTCTAAATCACTCTAAGTGACATGTTTTATCAATGAAAAAATATAAATGAGTAGAGAGATGAACAATCTATCATAAAGGTATTTTGGAATAATATTGTTTATGTATAGCTCTACTCCCACAGATAAGCCATAGACAAAGACAAAAACCTAAGTCCAATTCGAATGTTTGCTATGCGAAAATTGAGTCTCAACCTCCGACTGAAAATCGGGATCATTATCCTTGCGAGATTTGGATTCATCTTTAACTCTAATTGCATCACAAGTCTTTGAACACATCTTTGTTTTTCTTGAACCCAAATACTAAACTAACTCAATTACCATACTTTGACTCTAATTGGGACATTATGAATGAGTCCTTTTGTTCACAGGATTGTCAATTACATAAAAAACCTAATAATCTCCCTCTTTGGCATTCCATGAAAAAAAATACTATAATAAAGTCAAAATAGTAAATAAATAGTGCACACTACCCAAGCTCTTCTTTCTCTTGTATTCCTTGTTACATGTACTTTTTGACATCAAAAGCTCAAATCCCAAGTGTAAAAGCACATGATACATGAATATAACAATTAAAGCAGGTAATAATAAATTAAGCATGCTAGTTTGAGACGTGATAAAAATGTCAATTAAAAATACCAACCAAAACATTTATACCACTAAATATCAAAACTTAAACAGCTATGCAATATGGAATGCAAATAAAATTCTCCCCCTTACTGTAAACTCAGAATTTTATGTAGTAGGATGTGTATTTATGTCTCCCCCAAACACACAAAATGCAACTTTTGATCCATATTTTCTCTCCCTTTTTGTCACAAATGATAAAGGGTCACTAGTACAGAATTACCCAAAAAAAATAACAAATTTGCGTCGCTTTTTGACAAAATCGATGGCTATAAAAAATGAGGTGGCAATTTTGTAAATAAAATTTAACAAAATGCGTCGGTGGTTAATAACAACCGACATGTTAAGACCGGAAGCATCAAAGGCATCGGTTCTATTATAAGAACTGACGCCTATTACTAGAGTTTAGGCATCGATTCTACTAGAACCGAGACGCAAATAGCATGGGTCATGACCTACAGTTGCCTGGTCATTGCATGCCACGTTCAGGTGATTGAAATTTGGTGCTACAAAAAAATGTATAGACGTCGGTTCTAAAGTTTATACATTAGGCGTCGGTTCTAAGTTTAGAACCGATGCCCTAAAGTCGAACTTTAGGCGTCGATATTTTTACAACTGATGCCTAAGGTCGTTTTACAACCGACATGTAAAGTCTAGACTTTAAGCATCTGCACCAAATACATCGTCTGTACAATCGACGTGTATTGTCTTATACAACAGACGCTAATGAATCTGTCTGTACTAGTGGGTGCAATAGCAAACTTATTTTAGCAAGTATATGGAACATCTTAAAAATGCAGTTGATAGCATTCACAAGTATAATCAATGAACATTAAACTTTCCCACATACTCATTTAAGTTAAAATGGAATAAATAATATAAGTGATTCGCGTGTATAACGTGCCACTAATTATTTATAAGTAATTCTTTATAAGCAGCTGCTCGCAGATTGAGACTATTACGCCCATCTTCACATGCAACACTATTTCAGATCACGCTAGAGACACTTTGGTGATATTTTTTGGGTACTCGTGATTGTGAGTGAGGATGTCTGACAGATATTCCAGCTGTGGAGATATTCTGGATGCTATGATCGGTCGGATCACATTCGCACCATCATTCCTCCATTGATCTTTGGTTTCTTGGGATTGAGAGTAATGATACGAAACACAGGGGCGTTCGAATGGATTCTAAGAGGCATATTTGGAGGGTCTATCGCATGATCTCATTCATACAAATTGGACGACTCTTTAGACAGCAGCATTGGCGTAGGGATTTGACTATTGCCCCACTATTTGGTATTTCTCTTACTTCATCTACCCCATCACCCCCCATTATGGTTCTTTGGTGTGTTCCCTTAGTGGAAGCCTTCAAGCTTAATACTGATGGTTGCATTAAGGATGGTGCTTGTTGGTGTGAATTCGTAAGTGCACGATATTTCTAACAAGTAGTAAAAGTGGACTTTTGAGTCTGGGTTGTCGATCCCACGAGGACTGTTTATTTGCTATCCATTTACTTTGATTCAATAGAATTCCTAAACTAAAACAAAAACTAACTAAGAAAATAAAATACCAAACAATCCAAAAACGACAATAGAATTGAGAATAAATGAAATAAACAATGCAATTAAAATGAAAAGAGAAAATTAAACTAAAAGCAATTAATAAAAGCAAGAAACAAAGTGGTAGGATTTCTAGCAATTGAATGAATATCGGGACTAACGATTTCGAAATAACGTTCTACCTTAATTTCTCATCTCAAGTTGTTTTCTAAAATTGTATTTGGTCGAATTCACGCTTGTATTTAATTTACCTCTCTCGAGTTCAAATAATGCCTATTTAACTAAGTCAATCATGTATCTCTACAGGGGGTCAGAGTTCTCCTTAACTAAACGCATTTAATTTCCTAGGAATTCATAATTGACCACATGCAACCACAAATTCATATCTCTATCTTTTTGTTGAAATTGCCGGATATTATTACGTGATCTAATTGTTAACTCACCTCTCGGATTATGAAAACAATCATTTAATCATGAATTGGTGATCAAGCAACCCAAGCATTAAACTCAATAATAAAATCAATACATGAAAATAAAGTGCCAACTTGAGAGTCAAAATCAAACCAAAAACATTAAATCTATATCGTCAATCCCGATTAATAATTTAGCTACTCATGTTATTGAAATAAAAATCAGTAAATAATATAAACAAAACACGAAGTTTGAAGAACCGATGAATTAACATCACCTCCCTCCAAAAATCACCAAGAATATGCTCCAATTACTTCCAATTTTTAACCCAAAACAGCCGCACCAACTTTTCTCACCCAAGAAGAAGTCTCCTGCCAAAATCTGTTCTTGTCTCCTCCCAGCCGTGCATCTGTCTGTCTATATCTAACTCCAAAGCTGCCCTTTTTCCAATGTATTGTGTGTATATATCTTAAGTTCAACCAATTATTTCTCTCCTTTGTCTTCACCTGCCGTGTACTTCTCCAATTAATTCCTAATAAGCGGCTCCAATTACTTCTCTCCTAAATTGTGTGTGTGTATATATGTAATCAAAGAATCCCCTCAATTTTTCCTTCTTGCTGTGTGTAATCTGAATTCTCTCACAGCTTTGTCTCCTCTAATATTCTCCTACACACGGCGCCTCTCTAATTCCCAACGGCTGACCTACTCTCCTACCACACACGGCTCCTCCTTCTCTGTTGTGTGTATATATATCTTTTAGTAACCTATACTTTTTGGGCCAAAGAAGTCATATAAATTGGGTTTATAGAAGCTCAATTATATATACCTAACTTACACTTTAAAGCCTCAATTATTCCAAACAATTCACTTTGATCCTTTAATTAATTACACGCTCGGTCCTTTAGCTTTTGTCTCCAATTGCATCTAAAATTGAGTTTTTCCATCCAATTATTGTGTGATTGCTTCAATTCCTCATTTTCTTGATTTTGGGATAAAAACCTGAAATAATAATAATATACACAAACTAAGTAGAATTTATTCAAGAAAACATTATAATATCCTAATTTCGACAGATAAATAAGTGTATAAAATACACTTATCAAACCCCCCAAACTAGAATATTTGTTCGTCCTCGAAGAAAAAAATAAAAATAAAAATAAAACTAAAACTAAAACTAAAAATAAAACTAAACTATAAAAATAAAAATAAAAATGCAAATAGAAATTTATTTTGTTTTTGTCAATTTATTTACCATGCACTTCAATAATCCAAAATGACGATTCACTTTAGAGAAGAAATATGAACAACAAAAATTATTTTCATTCATCCAATGCTCAACTTTATCGTGTGTGTGTGAATAGTCAAAAATCGAATGCAAACTCATGTAAAAATATACTTGACACTGTGTGACTAGTCATGCAAAAATAAGCCCGAATCCCGTGTGATCAACAATTATTTTCTTTTTATTTTCATTACACTCTCATGGATGATCACAACCTTAATGCTTTTCTCTCATATCCTGAGGTCTTTCCTATTGATGTGGTTTCTAAACATGTATAAATTGCATTTTTCCACACAAGGCATTTAGGATTTGACGAGTATGCACGACAGACCAAGAATAATTCATTTCCAATCCCACACTCCATTATTAGGAATTTTAATCAACAAAGCTTATACCGTTTATATATCATTTTTTTATATGGACGACTTTTTTTTTAATGTCCTTGTCTTTTACCATCTTTGTGCAGAACTTTTCATACTGACTTTCTATATGACCACTTTAGCGAGTTTTAGGTCAGCAGCTCCCAACTCAGTTGAGCTTAGGGTACCAGGTTCAGAGAACCCCTCAGACTTAATTACCCGAGTCATAAAGGCTTAAACAGAAAAGTTAAAGATGTTTTAGTGTCTTATGTGTAAGTCCACTCTCCGTACTTGCTTTCTAGTTGATCCCTGTAGCGAGCTTTAGGTCGATGACTCCCAAGTCATACGACTTTATGGCACCAGGTTTGAAAGACCCTTCGGACTTACTTACTCGAGTCAAAAAGGCATTTGAAGAGCAGAATAAGACCTTCAGCGTTTTTTCTGTTTTTATGCTGGTCATGGTTTATACCCGTTGATTAAAACTCCTTACACTAAAGATGGATCATTAAAAACTTCAGACCCTCAATCTGTCAATGCCTACTTGTAATTGACCTTTCTACCCCCAAACTGCTTCTTAAGCATTTTGATTCTACATTTCAGGTCAGGATCTAATTTCTTAAGGTTTGAGATTTTTCAGTCAATTCTATGTTCAAAGTGCGCAAGTTTATCCCACAAGTATCAAGCATCTCCCTACACAAGTTATTATTCGAAAGTGGCTATGTGCTCAAGTTTGATTAATGTCTTACACTGATGAATGTCAAGAAAAATTTTAGTTCACATGTTGCCCAAATTTTCTAACTAAAGCACAAAAGTCAATTCAAATCATGTCATAAGTAATAAATAAATCAACAAAAATTTTCTAAATTTTCACTTTTTTTTTTTTTTTTTTGTATCCCAAAAACAAGGTATCGAATGAATAAAAAATAAAGAAATGAGATACCACCCCCCAAACTAGAAAGTTACATTGTCCTCAATGTAAAAGAAATAATAAATCAATTGATAACAATACATAAAAAAGGAGTTATGTACTTCCCAGGTTTAGAGGAGCGATGTGATAACGTGAAGCTTGGTTTTGAACTTGCTTGGACGATTTCGACCCGTTTCTTGTGTTTCCATGCTTGGTTAAGTTTTACGAGTGGTGTGTTCCTCGCAAGTAAAAAAAAACAACATTAGAATCATACACACCATTGAAATAGATCAATACAAACAATCCCAACTAAAACATAGGAAAAATCTGAATTTTCAAACACGGTCAAAGTGTGCAAAATCATGCATATGATTTGTTTTTGATATGATAAGAGTAATGACTTTGACACAATGTGATGCAAAATTGTTGACTCATGAATCATGTATGAATTAAAATGAAGAGTGCAGTTGAAGATCAAATCAAATAAGTTGGTGCTAGGGATGCTTACTTCAAAAACTCTAATAAAGAGAAAAAATGCAAGTACTTCCTAAAAATTTAAATGCAAAGCTTTAAATAAATTAAAATAAATGAAAAGGAAAGAAAATTGGGTTGCCTCCCAATAAGCACTCTGTTTATAGTCTAAAGCTCGACTTTTTGCAAACTTTCTTATGGTGGTTTAAATGATGCTCTTGATGCCCTGCACTCCTTGCAATTTCCCGCCTTGCATTTCTCAACCTTTGATAAGTGTTATATTAACGTTTATTTTATACACTTATATCCTTGAATAAGTCATAATGGGATTCTATCTAAGTATTATTAATGCATGTTGTGTTTCATGTTGTATAGGATCCTAAAAGAAGAGAAAAGAAGGAAAAAGGACCAAAGTACGCTTTAAATTGAAGATTGAGGACCTTGGGTGCAAATACGTTACGGCCGTAATATATATACTCACGGCCGTAAACGTTTTCATGTCATTGTGCAAAAATATGCAGAGACACAATTACGGCCGTAAAGGGGTGTGTCACGGCCGTAAATGGAAGGGTCACGGCCGTAATGTCAACTTTGGAAAATATGCAGTAACTCAATTACGGCCGTAAAAGAATAGTTACGGCCGTAAATCTTAAAGTCAAAAATTTCCTTATTTCCATTCTTTCCATAATTTTAGATTTCTTGCTCCCAAAGCTAGGGCACGAAAATTGAAGTTATAAATAGGGAAGTTCATGACAAGAAAAGAGAGAAGAAATTATGTTTTGAGAGCCACCAATATCAAGGTTTGAAGAGAAGAAATTCTGGGCAAAATCAAGGTGAAACAAGACAATATTTTTGGGGAATTCTTCATGGCAATGCGTGGCTAGTCTTCTCAACCTAGTTCAAGGGGGACGTTGTGTTCATATTATTTTATTATTCATTCCTCAAACTCGTAACGTAGTTCTTGTTTTTATGTTTTATTTATTGGATTTCTCATGAACATTAATTTCGTCAAGACAATGTATTAATTGATTAAGGCCTTGTCTTTTAATTATTGTGTTGATGTTTGCTAATTTGGGTAATTGGATTCGTATTTGTCTTGTTATCCAAATCATAGTAGAAATTGGTAATTTTATATTTCCATATGAAAATTCAATCTAGATTAATCAATTCGAGCATATGTAATTGATAATTTAGTTCACCTAATTCTTCTTGTTTTCACATAGTTAATGAATTAAATCTAGGGAGCTTATTCTAGGTTGTTCATTCACTCTAAATTGATTGGAGAACTAATTCTAATTGATTATTATTAAGGAAGAATTGGATTAATTAGAGCTTTTTGATTATTCCGGGTGATAAATAAAACAAAGGAAATAGTACATGTGTTGCTTGGGGAATGACAATATTATGATAGGGCACAACCGAACCTGAGAACTAGGATTCTTTTTTATTTGATTTTTATTCCAGCTATTTTACATCTTTATTTGATTATTTAGATTAATTTAAATTTTCAACTCAAAACCCCCCTTATAATTTTAATTGACATGGCATTAAATTAGTTCCCGTTCCTCGTGGGATCGACCCTTGCTTCCGCTATCACATTTAAATTTGAGTTTTGGCAAGTAAGGAAATTTAATTAATTCTTGGTGCATCGCGACGCGCACCAAGTTTTTGGCGCCGTTTTCGGGGACGGTTAACCAATTTTCTGTTTAATCAATTAGAATTTTATTTTCTGCATTTTTATTTATTTATTTTTATTTTCGGTTTAATTAAAAAAAAAATTTGAAATTCCGAAAATTTTATTTATTTATTTATTTATTTGTATGCATAAAACTCGATCCACTAATCCTGAATATTTTTTATTTGATCCAGAAATCGAGCAAACTTTTCGACAGCGAAGAAGGGAAGCACTAGAACAAATGGCAGCTCATAACCTCAACAACAGGACACTTAAACAATTGGTCACTCCAGATGTCGCTCAACAGCCACTCTGTATCACTTTTCCGACAGTGGAGGAGGGAAAAACTTTTGAACTCAAATCTGGACTCATTCACTTGTTGCCAACTTTTCGAGGACATGCTGGTGAAGACCCTTACAGGCATCTCAAGAAATTCCACGTGGTTTGTGACAGTATGAGACCCACTGGTATTACCGAGGAACAAATTAAAATGAGGGCCTTTCCATTCTCGTTAAAGGATGCCGCTACTGATTGGCTATACTGTTTACCATCCGGATCAGTCACCACCTGGAATGACATGAAGAGGCTATTTTTGGGAAAATATTTTCCTACATCTCGGGCTGGAACAATCCGGAAGGAAATTTGCGGGGTTCGTCAAAACAATGGTGAATCGCTGTATGAATATTGGGAGCGCTTCAAGAAGCTCATCTCGAGCTGCCCCCATCATCAAATCAGCGAACAACTACTGGTGCAATATTTCTACGAAGGACTGCTACCAATGGACAGAAGTATGATAGATGCCGCAAGTGGAGGTGCCTTAATGGACAAAACACCGGAACAGACTCGGGCTTTGATTTCCAACATGGCTGAAAACACTCAGCAATTTAACCCAACCCGAGACATGCAAGTTCGCCGCGTGAACGAGGTAAGTAGTTCCAATATAGAAAGTCAACTGTTTGAACTAACAAATCTCGTTAAACAACTTGCTGTAGGAAGTGCACAACAAGTCAAAGCTTGCGGGATATGTGCTAACTTCGGACATGCAACGGATGCGTGCCCGGTGCTCCAAGAGGAAAACAGTGAACAAGTGAACGCTGCTGGAGGCTTCCCATTTCAAAAACAACAATACAATCCTTACTCAAACACTTACAATCCTGGCTGGAGGGACCACCCGAACTTGAGCTATGGAAATAACAAACCTCCGGGTTTCGTCTCCAACAAGCCTCAAGGGAATTTTCAACAACAAGGAAATTTCCATCCACAGGGACAATATCAGCAAAAGCCACAATCATCAGGTATGTCTCTCGAAGAAATGATGAAAACTTTGGCCACTAACACTCTACAATTTCAACAGGATACCAGATCCAGCATTCAAAACCTGGAAAATCAAATGAGTCAAATGGCCACAGCTATCAACAGACTGGAAGCACAAACAGGAGGAAAGTTGCCATCTCAACCCGAGGTGAATCCGAGGAATGTAAGTGCAATTACTCTTCGAATTGGAAAAGAAATTGAGGCGCCACAATCAAAGCCAATCACGAGTGAAGAGGAGGAGGTTGAAGAAAAAGTCGAAAAGAAAAACAGCATTCCACAAAACTCTCAGGTAAAAACCGAACCTATTGTGAATGCGAAACTAACTCCACCGCCTTTTCCGAGCAGGTTAGCGAAGGCGACTAAGGAAAGCAAGGAGAAGGAAATTCTGGAAATGTTCAGGAAGGTGGAAATCAACATTCCACTATTGGATGCAATCAAGCAAGTGCCCCGATACGCATAGTTCTTAAAGGAGTTGTGCACCAACAAACGGAAGTTGATGGGAAATGAAATGGTAAGAATGGGGGAAAATGTGTCAGCACTCTTCCAAAGGAAACTGCCCCCAAAATGCAAGGATCCAGGTATGTTCACTATACCATGCCAAATAGGTAACACTAAACTGGATCGTGCATTAATAGATTTAGGTGCATCTATAAATGTAATGCCTAGGTCTACATACAATGCATTAAGACTTTCCAAACTGACTGAAACTAATGTTATAATTCAACTAGCCGATCGTTCTAATGCTTATCCTGATTGGGTAGTTGAAGACATTCTAGTGCAAGTGGGCGGGTTAGTATTTCCTGCAGATTTTTATGTATTGGACATGAATGATGACTACTCCCCCAACTCTACTCCTATTTTGTTAGGTAGACCATTTCTAAAAACATCTAAGACCAAGATAGATGTTAGTAGTGGTTCACTTACCATGGAATTTGATAATGAGATTATTCAGTTTAATATTTATGATTCTATGAACTACCTTGATGATGATAATCCTGTTCATTCTTTTAATGTTATTGATTCTTCAGTACAGGAAACTTTCAAACTTGGTGGAAATGGTGAAAAGCCAGGTAAAATCTCGTGTATTACATTGCCAACTTCTGATAACATGCTTTTGCCCCCTGTCTTTCAGGCCCTGATGAAAAATATGAAAAAGAAGTTGAGCTTTGGAAATCCACCTAATCCCGGTTGAAGGAGGAAACAACAAGTCTAGCCAAAGACAGTAAACAAAGGCGCTGTTTGGGAGGCAACCCGAGAGGGGAGTTTCTTTACTCCCTCAAATTGTTATTTTTTTATTTTCATTTTTTGTCATTTTCCTTATTATTTAATTTCAAAAAAAAAAAAAATTGGCCAGTAACTCAGTTACGGCCGTAATGAATTAAGTTACGGCCGTATCCCCAATTTTTTCAAAACAGGCAGTAACTCAGTTACGGCTGTATTTAAAATGTTACGGCCGTAACTCCATTTATGTGTAATTCTCCAGAGCCTTCGTTACGGCCGTAAATACATGAGTTACGGCCGTAAGTCTGGTAAATTCAAAATAACATATTACACATTCCACTTCACATTCACGGTTGCATCCTCACAATTCTCTCCCGAACCCTCTTCAAACTCGCATTACTTATATTTCATAGCAGCATTGTGGGTTGTTAATTCCTTCCCCTTCACTTCAATTCATCTAAAGAAGACCAGCAGGCTATCTCGGAAGAGCAGAGGTTCATTCGAGAGGATCTCCAGTGTTTGCAAAGGCTCCATGACGGGCCCCCTCCTCCGTAAAACCCGAGGGAGTCTTCTAACCCCCTCTTTCATTTTATACTTTCTAGTTCCACTTTGAGGACAATGTGGGTTTTAAGTGTGGGGGGTGTCTTCTGTCAATTGCTGTCGCATTATCTTCCTTTTATGTTTAATTTTGTATCTAAATTCTGTCAATCATTTAGTCTTGCTTGTCATTTTTCTATTTTGGTCCTCTTTTATTTACACTGGTTGGATAGGAAGCAACCCACTTATCATAATTTTTGAACTACCAACTCCTAAATTGCATAATTGGACATGAATTGAGCACGTAGAGATGAATTTTCCAATACTTTCCGAATAGGTTTGAAAATGAGGACAAAATGCCATATCTCTGCAACCTAGTAGATTCAAACCCAAAATTGATATGACTGATAACTACCCCGAGTAAAGAGATTCCACCCCTTGGCCACTAGATTTTTTGCATTTTTCAATTCGACCCTAAGACCGAGCAATGACCAAAACTCATAATTGGATGGGAGACACACATATGAACCATAATTTGTGAGCTTTTGAGCCTATGAGCTACTTTTACTCTTTATATAAAGCTCTTATTTTTCTTTTAATGTGTGTCCTGCATGGTTGATTTGTTCTTGGATATGCTTTTTTGTACATGTCGTAGTAGCTTCTTGGCTCAAGTGCAAAATATAGTAAAGGCAATAGGAAGAACCAAATTTGGCCTTCTAAATAAGCCTACCATTGTACATTTACCAATAGAAGACCCTTTGAGCCTTAGCCTTTCTTTGGAATATTAATACCACACTACAAGCCACGAACACCCATTCTTTCATGTTATCCTTTTTCTTGAACCTATAGAGAACGGATTCACAAGCTTGTGTTGGTTGAGAAGTTTGAGGTGGATTAAGTTTCAAAGTGGAAATTCAATCTTGTGTCATTGGGGATTGTGGGGTGATTTGACCAAAAGAGAAAAAATTGCAGTATATGTTTGAAAAGAAAAAAAAAAGAGAGAAACAAAAGAAAAAGAGAAGTTCAGGCCAGTTCTCAAATTAAGAGGTCATGAACATTTGCTAGTATTGAAAATAAACACTCAAGCTGCACAAAATAGAAGTCTAGTGTTAAACCAGTTGGATAGCAGGGAGATTATTAAATTCATGTTGAAGAAGAAAGAAGGAATGTTATAATTGAACCGATTCAGCTTGTGAAACTCCTTCTCGATTCAGCCTAAATGTTTCCCTTTTATCCCACCTGACCCGAAGCCCCGTTACAACCCAACAAAGACCTTTGCTTTGCACTTGTGTTATTGTTGGCTCCGGTTTTGACATTTGAGCAATCTGTGGTAACAAGTTTTTCATGCAGTGAGTTGAGCGTAAAATTCTCACCTTTATATACACTTTGTGCGAAGAGAGATATCCGGTGAGAGTGTTGGCTCCCATTACATGTACTTATGAGTGGTTTGAATTGCTTGGTCTATATTTTGTGCCCTTTTGATCTGAAACTGTGTATTGACTAAATTTTTACCATGAGATAAACCACACTAATCTGTTGGCATTTACTTGAATTAGTCAAAACTTACATTTTTATGGGGAATTGATAAATTCAGAGAGAACTCACGAGAGGTGAAAGGATATAATCCACATTGGGGTATCAATTTTCATTTTTGTTCAGAGAATATTGGGTGATGCATCTCTTACACACACTAACACACTCCGATTATGCAATTTGATTTTCGTGCTAAAAAGAAGTGGGTTGTGACCTTGACTTTCCAGATTTAAAAGTCTAACATGTTCATTCGAGTCGTGCTTTAGTTCTTTTCTATCATTGTTCGAGGACGAACAATGGTTCAAGTGTGGGGGGATTTGATAAGTGTTATATTAACGTTTATTTTATACACTTATATCCTTGAATAAGTCATAATGGGATTCTATCTAAGTATTATTAATGCATGTTGTGTTTCATGTTGTATAGGATCCTAAAAGAAGAGAAAAGAAGGAAAAAGGACCAAAGTACGCTTTAAATTGAAGATTGAGGACCTTGGGTGCAAATACGTTACGGCCGTAATATATATACTCACAGTCGTAAACGTTTTCATGTCATTGTGCAAAAATATGCAGAGACACAATTACGGCCGTAAAGGGGTGTGTCACGGCCGTAAATGGATATGTCACGGCAGTAAATGGAAGGGTCACGGCCGTAATGTCAACTTTGGAAAATATGCAGTAACTCAATTACGGTCGTAAAAGAATAGTTACGGCCGTAAATCTTAAAGTCAAAAATCTCCTTATTTCCATTCTTTCCATAATTTTAGATTTCTTGCTCCCAAAGCTAGGGCACGAAAATTGAAGTTATAAATAGGGAAGTTCATGACAAGAAAAGAGAGAAGAAATTATGTTTTGAGAGCCACCAATATCAAGGTTTGAAGAGAAGAAATTCTGGGCAAAATCAAGGTGAAACAAGACAATATTTTTGGGGAATTCTTCATGGCAATGCGTGGCTAGTCTTCTCAACCTAGTTCAAGGGGGACGTTGTGTTCATATTATTTTATTATTCATTCCTCAAACTCGTAACGTAGTTCTTGTTTTTATGTTTTATTTATTAGATTTTTCATGAACATTAATTTCGTCAAGACAACGTATTAATTGATT
This sequence comes from Ligustrum vulgare, assembly GCA_963555705.1. Taxonomy (NCBI): domain Eukaryota; kingdom Viridiplantae; phylum Streptophyta; class Magnoliopsida; order Lamiales; family Oleaceae; genus Ligustrum; species Ligustrum vulgare. The sequence goes on along the minus strand of OY743175.1, from coordinate 4,133,701 downwards.
AAGGCCTTGTCTTTTAATTATTGTGTTAATGTTTGCTAATTTGGGTAATTGGATTCGTATTTGTCTTGTTATCCAAATCATAGTAGCAATTGGTAATTTTATATTTCCATATGAAAATCCAATCTAGATTAATCAATTCGAGCATATGTAATTGATAATTTAGTTCACCTAATTCTTCTTGTTTTCACATAGTTAATGAATTAAATCTAGGGAGCTTATTCTAGGTTGTTCATTCACTCTAAATTGATTGGAGAACTAATTCTAATTGATTATTATTAAGGAAGAATTGGATTAATTAGAGCTTTTTGATTATTCTGGGTGATAAATAAAACAAATGAAATAGTACATGCGTTGCTTGGGGAATGACAATATTATGATAGGGCACAACCGAACCTGAGAACTAGGATTCTTTATTATTTGATTTTTATTCCAGCTATTTTACATCTTTATTTGATTATTTAGATTAATTACAATTTTCAACTCAAAACCCCCCTTATAATTCTAATTGACATGGCATTAAATTAGTTCGCGTTCCTCGTGGGATCGACCCTTGCTTCCGCTATCACATTTAAATTTGAGTTTTGGAAAGTAAGGAAAATTAATTAATTCTTGGTGCATCGCAACGCGCACCAACCTTACTGCGCACTTTCTTGAATTCTTGATTGTTGATCTGAGTGTCACCTGATTTTTCTTCTCGCTTTAAATTATGTCCATTTGCATGTACCATTGTCTCCACTTTGAAGCAACTTTCTTTTTGATAGTATTTATTAGGATGTTGAGTGATGCTGAAAATCACTTGATCATCCTGAACCTTTAAGATCACCTCCCCCTTTTCAACATCTATCAAAGCTGGTCCCGTGGCTAGGAAAGGTCTACCAAAAATAAGAGGCATTCGACTGTCCTCTTCAATATCCAAAATCACGAAATCTACTGGAAAAATGAATATATCCACTTTAACTAAAATGTCCTCAATGACACCATATGGATGCTTCACAGATCTGTCAGCCAGCTGTAATGTGATTTTGGTTGGTTTGGGTTTCCCTAATCCAAGTTTCTTGTAAACTGATAGATGCATCAAATTGATACTTGCCCCTAAATCACACAAAACTCTATCAAATTTGAAATTGCCAATATCACAAGGGATAGAGAAACTCCCTAGATCTTTGAGTTTCGGAGGCAATTTATTTTGCACAATTGCGCTGCACTCCTCAGTTAAGGACACGGTCTCAAATTCCCTCAACTTCCTCTTTTTAGAAATCATCTCTTTCATAAACTTGAGGTAAGCTGGCATCTGAGCCAAAGCATCTGCAAATGGAATGTTGATATGCAATTTCTTGAATACTTCCATAAATTTACTAAACTGCTTATCCATTTTGTGACTTTGCAGACGTTGGGGGAATGGAACTGGTGGGACATAGGTCTTGACAGGCGATTGAGATTCTTCCTTTGATTTTGCAACATTATTTTGACAATTTGAATTTGATATCTCATTCGTCTCCATATCCTTGTCTTCATTTTCCATCAGCTTTTCCCTCTGTTCATATATCTTCTCATGTATTTCAGGCAATTGCACATCACTTTTGGTAGTGATAGCTTGAACATCCTTCTGTACCCTATTTCTTAGGAGTTTATGAGGGAAAGGGATTGGAGGTAGATATCCATTTGGTGGAAAATATTCCTCTGCGGGAATGTATGATTCATCCTCAACAGCTACCTCATAAGCTGGAGTGTAGATTTTTTCCATTTCTACTGTAGAGATCATGTTGACTTGCTCCCTTGGATTTTTAACTGTATTACTTGGGAGTGTTCCAGGTGCTCGCTCAGACAGTTGTTGAGCGATTTGACTTATCTAATTTTCAAGCCCTTTAAGTGCAGCCGAATGATTTTGTATGGTTGTTTGATGTAGTTCAAACATTTTATCAGTTTTCTGCATGTGCTTTTGAAACATTTCCCCCAAACTTGGTCTTCTCTCCTGCATTGGTTGGTTAAACTCATTTTGATTGTTAGACCATTTGAAGTTTGGGTGTTGTCTCCAACCAGGGTTGTAAGTAGGAGCATATGGGTCATTCTGTTGTTGATGATTGTTTTGCACAAAATTAACCTACTCCTCTTTTGAAACCAACAACATGCAATCTTTGGTTGAATGGTTCGCGCTACAATTCTCACACACTACTGGTGATTGAATAGCGTGAACTCCCTGATGATGTGAACACAACATGTAAACCTTTTTTGTTAGCGCAGCAAGTTGCGCATTTGTACTGGTCAGTGCATCTACATCATGCACTCCAGCAACTCTCTTTTGCACAACTCTTTCAGATGGGAACATGGTGTGTGTTTTTGCAATGAGTTCGACCAGATCCCATGCTTGGTTGACACTTTCATTGGTAATTGACCCACCAGCAGATAAGTCCACTATGGATTTGCATTATGGTGACAACCCACAGTAAAAGTATTGAACTTGAAGGCCTTTATTAAATCCATGATATGGGCATTTTCTAAGATTCATGAAAACTCTCACCATCTAGTTGTTGAAAAGTAGATATCTCCAATTTTAGTTTAGCTACTTTAGCAGGTGAAAAATATTTGTTACAGAATTTTCTAGCTAAGTCATCCCATGTAACTATACTAAATTCAGGCTCAGAATCAAGCCACTCCAATGCACTATCTCTTAAAGTGTAAGGAAATAGTCTCAAACGAATGGCATCATCGTTTATGCCTTGAAATTGAAAATTTTGGAACATTCTCCCAAATCTTGCGACATGTGCGTTGGGGTCCTCGTGTGCCTTACCAAAAAATTGAAGATTATTACTGAAAAGGTTTATTAAATCTGCTTTTAATTGGAAATCATTCCTTCCAAAAGGCGGATATAATATACTAGAACGGTTTGCAGTAGTAACATGAGTCAAGAATTGACACATAGGAAGGTCTCCTACGTTGTCATCTTGTACATTCTGTTGGTTGTTTTGATTGATTTGCAATGCTGCATTTTGACCAGGAGGTAATGCAACTGCATTCGGGTTTAGTTCAATGTGTTCCAAAGGATTGATTGGATTGGCCATTTGGTTCAGATTTTGTTGTTCCCTAAGTCGTCCTTTAAAGAATTTTTCAATTTCAGGTTCGAATGGTAGAAGATTTCCTTTTTGAGAACGAAGCACAAAAGGACAAGAATAGAATTTTAAAAAAAAAAATAATTTTTAATTATGAATCAAAATGATAAAAACTAAAGGTAAATAAATGTAAAAGTTAAGAATAATAAAAATCAAAATAAATAAATAACAAATTAAAACTGTCCCCGGTAACGGCGCCAAAAACTTGTTGGTGTGAAATCGCAAATGCACGATATCGCTAACAAGTAGTAAAAGTGAACTTCTGAGTCCGGGTTGTCGATCTCACGAGGACTGTTTATTTGCTATCGATTTACTTTGATTCAATAGAATTCCTAAACTAAAAAAAAAAAAAACTAACTAATAAAATAAAATACCAAACAATCCAAAAACGACAATAAAATTGAGAATAAATGAAATAAACAATGCAATTAAAATGAAAAGAGAAAATTAAACTAAAAGCAATTAATAAAAGCAAGAAACAAAGTGGTGGGATTTCTAGCAATTGAATGAATATCGGGACTAACAATTTCGAAATAATGTTCTACCTTAATTTGTCATCTCAAGTTGTTTTCTAAAATTGTATTTGGTCGAATTCACGCTTGTATTTAATTTACCTCTCTTGAGTTCAAATCAAGCATATTTAACTAAGTCAACCATGTATCTCTACAGCGGGTCAGAGTTCTCCTTAGTTAAATGCATTTAATTTCCTAGGAATTCATAATTGACCACATGTAACCACAAATTCATATCTCTATCTTTTTGTTGAAATTTCCGAATTTTATTACGTGATCTAATTGTTAACTCACCTCTCGGATTATTAAAACAATCATTTAATCAAGAATTGGTGATCAAGCAACCCAAGCATTAAACTCAATAATAAAATCAATACATGAAAATAAAGTGCCAACTTGAGAATCAAAATCAAACTAAAAACATTAAATCTATATTGTCAATCCCGATTAATAATTTAGCTACCCATGTTATTGAAATAAAAATCAGTAAATAATATAAACAAAACACGAAGTTTGAAGAACCGAAGACTTAACATCACCTCCCTCCAAAAATCACCAAGAATATGCTCCAATTACTTCCAATTTTTAATCCAAAATAGTCGCACCACCTTTTCTCACCCAAGAAGAAGTCTCCTGCCAAAATCTGTTCTTGTCTCCTCCCAGTCGTGCATCTGTCTGTCTATATCTAACTCCAATGCTGCCCTTTTTCCAATGTATTGTGTGTATATATCTCAAGTTCAACCAATTATTTCTCTCCTTTGTCTTCACCTACCGTGTACTTCTCCAATTAATTCCCAATAGACGGCTCCAATTACTTCCCTCCTAAATTGTGTGTGTGTGTATATGTAATCAAAGAATCCCCTCAATTTTGCCTTCTTGTTGTGTGTAATCTGAATTCTCTCACAGCTTTGTCTCCTCTAATATTCTCCCACACACGGCTCCTCCTTCTCTGTTGTGTGTATATATATCTTTTAGTAACCTATACTTTTTGGGCCAAAGAAGTCATATAAATTGGGTTTATAGAAGCCCAGTTATATATACCTAACTTATACTTTAAAGCCTCAATTATTCCAAACAATTCACTTTGATCCTTTAATTAATTACACGCTCGGTCCTTTAGCTTTTGTCTCCAATTGCATCTAAAATTGAGGTTTTCCATCTAATTATTGTGTGATTGCTTCAATTCCTCATTTTCTTGATTTTGGGATAAAAACCTGAAATAATAATAATATACACAAACTAAGTAGAATTTATTCAAGAAAAATATTATAATATCCTAATTTCGACAGATAAATAAGTGTATAAAATACACTTATCAGTGCTGCTAGTGGTGGGGGTATTATCAGGGATTATGGTCGACAGTGTATTAGGGCATTCTCAGTATTTTATGGGGATTGTCATATTCTAGATGCAGAGTTATGGGCTATTATTGATGGCATTCTTGTTGCTCGCCCTCTAGGTATCAAAGATATTTGGATAGAGGCTGATTTGACAGTGGCCATCCATTGCATCACTAGATGAGGTGGCTCATGTATAATTCAGGGATATCTGAGATAAATCAGAGACATTCTTCATTTGGACAAAGGAACTATCTCTCACATTTATCGTGAGGGGAACCAGGTAGCTGACTCATTAGCATATGTGGGTTGGGATCGACGAAAATACCAAGAGTATGATCATCAGGATCTCCCTCGGAAAATCAAGGCACTTGTGCAAATTGATAGACATGGGCATCCTACTTTTAGAGGATTTTAGACTTGCTTTCATTTGTTTTACTATTATTATTGTATGGGGTTTGTTACACTCTCATTTATTGCTTTCAGTACCTTATTTTCCATTTGTTACATTATTGGAGGTTTGGTCTATGCCCCCTTCCTTCCATGTACTATTTAATTTTAATGTTAACTCTTGGCCTGCAAAAGGATAAACTGTGAACGGCTCAACCTAGTAAAAAAAACCTTAATTTTGTGAGAAAGAACATGTTAAACATCACTGTCAACAAGTTTATTCTCCTACTAATGAAAGTCAAACAATTTAGCACAGTATGACCTATTAAATAAAGCTTATTTTCTCCCCCTTACTCAAAGCATATATTTTTCACAACCTTTCTCAATTTATAAAGGTCGTGAGTTTTTCATCTTAAGTGCAAGTTCTCTTCATTAAGTGAATAAGATAACCATTGTAGCAAGTTTTAGGTCGGTTAACCCAAGTCGGTTGACTATAAGCACCAAGTGTTGAAACCCCCTACTGACTTATTTGCTTGATTCAAATAGGCTACGAAGAAGAACATATTGAGCTATATTATGAAAGGTATAATTAAAATGAGGTCTAACAAATTGGTCAATTCATGTTCAAAATCATCTTACTAACAAGTGACTGACATCTCAAATCTCACACATTCGATTAAGTCTCACTTACAAAATCATAGTATGTACAGTGCAGATGGTACATGAATATACCTATACTAAGTACTCCATATTAACCTAACAAGTAATGGAAATTACGCTACATCTCATCAATTTAACTTAAACATGGTCACAACATACACATTTAAGGATGTTATATATTATGTGTTGACCTATGGTCAATTTGACCTTATTGTTTTGATCATAACAAACAAGAATTTATTGTGTTACTAACAAGTGTGCTTCAAGTGTTTCATGTAATGATAAATATTCAAAGCACTCTATGTTCAAATCGTCTCTCAAAGATATAAATCAAAATTATGTGATCGAGCACATGAGACGCAAAGAAGATCATGAAAGAATTGAAGATATTCAAAGATCAAAATTGAGGTTGAGAAGCATGACATGAAGATCAAGAATTCAAGCATACAAGATTAGAGTTGATTTAACATATGTAAAGGTATAACACTCTCAATCTTTAGCGATGAAATTCAAAGAGCTCGAAAATGATTTTTATGCATCAAGAAACTTACTTGAAAATTCATCACTTGCATAAAATATTTTCATCTAAGTCAAGATTGTCTTTCAAAGGTTATTTGATCTTAAATCATGATTATACTATGTTAAACCACTTTGAAAAACAAGTTAGAAACCTAAAAATCGAAAATTTTCATATTTTTCAAAAGTCAACCAAAATTCAACGGTCAACAGTTGACTTTCGGTCGACCGAAAGTTTGGTCAACCGAAAGTTTCGGTCGACCGAAAGTTGGTCAACCGAAAATTCAACGGTTGAATTTATAACGGCTATATGGAAGATTCGGTCGACCGAAACTTCAAATTGGTCAACCGAAAGTTGCTGAATTTGAATATTTTGATCTATAAATAGCCATCTCATTCACATTCAATAACAACAACTTAGATAAGATTTTATACAAACTTTCTTGTGAAAATTCATTGTTCTTACTTAGTTTTTATTCATCTTTTATTTTCATAAAACTTTGATTGATCTAAACTTTGTTTTATCAAATTCATCAAAGTTTTTGGAAGAAAGTTTTGTGAAGATTCTTGGTTTTACATTGTTTGAATTTCTTCAACATCTTCACACTATATTGGAATTGAAGTGTAAGTCTCTCTTTGTTCTAAACTTGTTTTAATCTTTTAAAAGAGAGAAATTTCAATTAAGGAACTTTGATTATTTGTGCTACATTTTTCATCATCATTTGATTCATCAAAGTTCCATTGCCTAAACACTTTGAGCTTAACTTATTGTTAATTATTCAAGTGTGGCATCTCTTGGTACTTAATTCGATTCAATATTTTTAACAAGAGATTATTTGAAAAACTTTGTTTGATTGCATCAACTTTTCATTATCATTTGCATCAAAGTTTTTCTCTAACACTCGAGCTTAATTCATTGCTATCTATTGAAGTGTTAGCCTAACTCTCTTGGTACTTAATTTGAGTATATCATTTGTCAAGAGAGTTATTTCAATTGTAAACTCAATTCATTATATCTTGTGGTTTCGAGAGCCTTGTGAAAACTCGATTGTTGGTTTTCGAGAGCCTTATCAAAACTCGATTGTTGGTTTCGAGAGCCGTGTGAAAACTCGATTGTAAAAGGATAGGCGCTCCTTGTTGTAAGTCGCCTAAGGATTTGGTACTCCTTGTTGTAAGTTACCAAAATAGTGGATTTGGCCTTGCTCGTGACGGAGAGCTCGGTAACGGGGGACGTAGATCACGTTGGTTGATTGAACCTCCATAAATCGCGTTTGCACTCTCTCATCCCTTTTATTTACTTACATCGCACTTACTCTATTCTATCAATTTATATTGTGCAACGCTTTATCTTAGTGCTATACTTGCCTTATCAATTAAGTTTACACATATATAGCACACTACATTGATAGTTTAGTTACTTGTAACACTAAGTGCTAATACTTGTACCTATTGGTTTTAAGTTTGAGATTATTTATCGAAAAAGTTTTATAAACCAATTCACCCCCCTCTTGGTTAGTTTACTCTTGGGCTAACATTATGTTGTAGAAAATACTTCAACTCAAATAACCATATTTTTATTGTTTATCATTTTTCAATTTTTTTGGTCATTTTTGTACAAAAATATGAATGCTTCACATACAAAAATAAAAATAAAACACACTTTCAATATTAAAATATGCATGTACCAGAGCAAACAAAGGAAAAATGCACGAGCAAGAAACAATTACCTAAAAAACAAATAACAAATAAGATGCATGCTACAATAAATGATACAATTGATAAAACACATTCATGCATCAAAAGTTACCTACTCAGGTAGGTAAACAAACACTCTTACTTTTATGAGCACTGTGATCTATTTCAAAATTTTGTAGATCACTATTTTTCACCCAAACATACTTGGTGAAAAACAATTACCAGACATTTGTATCATCAACTTGATCAAACAATTTACTTGTTCAATAAGATTTCCAATTTGACCAATAAACTCCTGATTATTTTTCCTATTACAACTCATGTTTCTATTTCTTGTCTGGAATTGATGACATCTATGTTGTAACTCCCCACAATTATAAAAGTAGGGATAAACCTAGAACCAATGATGTTTTGACTCTGACGTCTATTTCTAGGTTGACGGGTCCTACAAATCCTTTAATCTTTGGTTCTGGGTTAGGCACATGTTTAAGATGGTCAGTAGCATGGACAAAAATGGTCTTAGAAGTACTAGCAGTATTCTCTTTAAAATCTAGACCACCCTTATTTCTAGTCAACTTGCTTATTCCTAGAATATTATCTAGCTTGTCAGAACAACTCAAAAACGCAAGAATTTGAGACTTGGAATACTCAAGATCACTCAACAGTTATCAACTTGGGTTTCTAACCTCTCGTTCTCAATAGTCAGCTCACTAGCTTCCCTAGAGATCTTCTCAAGCTCACTCTCTAAAATCTTATTTTTTGCTACAATTGACACATTCTCAACTTTTAAATTATCTAATTTTTCGTTGATTCCTAAAGTCTAAGAACAAGATCCGGTTTTTCTACCTCACACCATTTAAATTCTTAAGAATGGATTGATTAATCTTTTTCATCTGGAGGACCTCCTTATATAACTGATTATAAATCTCTTTCCTATATAGATCAATACTAGATTCATCATCCAAAGAGTTATTTTGATCAGTGTCCTCATCTCTCTTATTGTCACGCATCACTCTTGAAGTAAAAGCTATGCAGTTTGAACTTTCTCCGTGTGTGATTTTTAAAATATCCCAAATTTCTTTAGTGGTCACACACGTTTGAATTCTTCAGGGGAGATAGCCATTAATATGGTATGGACACCTTTACTATTTCATTTTCACTCATCTCTCTCAGTCCTAGTCCAATTAGCTATGGGTGTGGGAATTACTACACCAGCAACAGTACACCACAATTTTTCATCTATGGACTTTAAGAAATCTCTCATGCTAAATTTCCAGAAAGGGTAATTAATTACTGCCATCAAAATATGGCGGGACAAACAGTGAACTACTCATCTAGACAAAATAAGGTCTGGAAATGATTTTTGGATTTGATACCAATTAAAAGTTCTGGGAAACCCCCAAATAGTTCGACCGTAGTGCGGAAATAACATAATTAAAATGAACGCGTCACTTTTTAATTTTTTCTAGATGGTTAAGCCTTTGTTTGTTAAAAGTTTTTTGTTTAAAAACATATTTTTTTTGTGTTTTTTAGATAAAATGTGTGGTTGAAAAATGGAGAGAGAAAATGTGTACGGTTAAAAAGTGATTTGGGAAATTGTATATGAAAAAACATGTTTACCAAACGGAAGCTAAGCAAACAAGTTCAATTTTCCTAAGTTGAATTACCACAAAAGCAATATTATAAAGCGATAAACAATCAACACCAATATGATTATGGAGAAACTCAACAGGGAAAAATTTCGAGACCAAGTCAGTTACCTCCACTATAGAAAATGTATATTTACAGTTAGATTTGTCCAGGAAACTCCACTAGACTTTTCAATCTACCTTTGTAAATCCCAATATATTGTTGTTCACTCTCCCAACTTCCTGATCTTGTACTGTTGTCTCCTCCAAGTGGATACCCCAAGAATCTCCAATTCTTGTTTATATTCCTATGCTTGTAGTCCAATATTCCTCATCCTCCAACAACTTCTGAAGTTTACAATTAAGAAAGTACCTTCATTGATATGTTAAGAAAGCGAGTGTATTAGATTAGGAACAATTATCTTTTCCTAACATGTGGTTGTTTAGATCTCAAGAAATAAAGGAATCAATCTTTGGTAGAAAGTGTTCTTAGATCTTCAAGAATAAATATAGGATATGGAATATAATGTAAGCTCAATGAAACAACCACTTCAATTTTCGTGCATAGGGCTTAGATATATATAGAGTATAAAGTGTTTGAGATAGTTTAGGATTGTAGGAACTTTAAAATTCGCGAAACAAAATTTGTCCAGATTCAACGACCTTCAGTATTCTTGTCATATCTTTCTCTCTCGATATCTGATGGAGTCAATTCAATGTATTTTGGAAAGATAACTCAAAGATCTACATTTCTTGTAGAAGTAGTATTTTTCTAATTCGGATGTTTGCTATGCGAAAATCAAGTCTCAATCTCCAACTGAAAATCAAAATCATTATCCTTGCAGGATTTGGATTCATATTTAACTCTAATTACAATATCACAAGTCTTTTTGAACACTTCTTTGTTGTTCATGAACTCAAATACTCAACTACCATAGTTTGACTCTAATTTGGACTTTATGAATGAGTCCTTTTGTTCACGGGATTGCCAATTACATTAAAAACTTAACAAGAAGCAACCAAATTCCAATGAAATGTGGTTCAATGTTAATTTAGAGCTTGTTAGATTTTCTGTAGTGGAATTCTGTCTCATGTCAGAGCTTCGGTGTGTTGGCAATGGTAACTACTCGAAGTATCGCTCAAGAGACTGTTATCTAAAAGGGCAATATTTCGAGGATTATGAAAATATTTCTACCAAAATGATGATGTGGACAGGGGTTTACAAAGAATACAAATAAACTCTAGGTTTAATTTATAATAATAAATAAAATATGTCGATTTTATTATTAGTATTATTATTTTGCAGAAATTATCCCCCAACCTAGAGTAGCTAGGTTGGAAAGTAAAATTAATCTTTGTTAGTCGATGGACAATAGGTGAATATTCGTGTACTACCCCTTGTTGGTCCCGAGGCTTGTTGAAGGTGAAGCATATAAATAGAACAATTCCTTGTATTATTTATCATTGATTAATGCAACATCAGATGCTTTCCAACTATTCGGAGGTTCGAATCCTTCTGTCCCAGAGTCATATCCATTTTTTAGAATTTTAGAATTGTTTGGGATTCAGAAGTGAAAAAAAATATATCATTTTATCTACTATTAGTTGTCAAATTAGCATATTGCCAAATTGCCTTTTTTTTTTTTTTGCTCTGGTTCGATATTCTGGTGTCCTAGGCATAGAGGAGCCACACAATCCACAGTTATCCCACTTAACCAAGCCAGAAAAAATAGATTAGATATAAAGGAGTATTTTAAACTTAAAAAATTTCAATTTAACAATGAAATAATATTCCAAATTTATAATGCAATTAGAGGTTATCGACGGAAACGAATCAACTTAGATATTCATTTTCAGTAGCTACTAGATCAACGTGTTATTGTGTTATTGCTTCAAAAGAAAGCGAATTATAGAATTTGTCATAAATACTCTTATGCCTTGTCCCAGTCCTCCATGTGTAGCATGTTTTGGTCCTCTTCTCCATTACTTTTTACAAGTAATCATTTATTAAATTTAAATGGGTCATTTTACTTTAGTGAAATTATATGTATCAATTGTCATTTAGCTAATAAGCTCGTGGATATTGAGGTTCTCTATCAACAGAAACGAATTAATTTAGATAGCTCTTTGTGGCTCCGATGGTGACTAGATCAACGTGTTATTGCTCTAAGAGAAAGTCCAATCGAAGTTTGAATTAAATTGAGTAAGGTAAACAGTAGAATTCTTATTCTGCATGATCTAAGAGTGAGGGAGAAAGAAGATTTTTATTTTATCGACTTATTTCATATCATAGTTCGGGCGTTAAAAATCGATGAAGTATCTGCCTTGGGAGTACATTCGCAAGAATGAAGCTCAAGGAATTAATGAGGGCCATAGGTGTTATGGGTAGAATTTTGTTCACATCTTTGATAAATGAACTTACCATGAATTGGTCAAAAAACGCGGAATTTATTACTTTTGGTGGAGGATTAGATATCGAAACTGGGGATCCGGGGGGTTTGGGAGATCAAATGTCTCTTTTCATTGTTTAATTTTTTTCAAACACCTTGCATTCATCAAATTTTTTATATAAAAAGTGACAAAATGTCATTTTTTCATATATTAATTTTCACAAACACCTTACATTCATTACTTGAATCGATCCAAAGTTGATTTTTTGTATTTTTAACTCAATTAAATTCATACAAATTCGAATTTTAGTATATGCTAACTAAAAAATCTTAATGTAAAGACAAATTTTCATAAGTATTGGAATAACAAAATCTCGACAACATCAAAGTCAAATAGAATATAAATTTAGGAAGATGAGAATCTTGTATTAGAATAAAATACGAACTTGTATTCCACTTTCCGTGATTCCTTCGCAGAATTTGAAAGAAAACCTTGAAGAAAGCTGAAGTTGAAGGAGTAATTGGGCTTGATTTGTGCATGATTTTCCTTCAAGGTCAATTTTCCTTGATTTCTAGGTTGGAAGGCACAGTCGAAGAAATGGAGACTGCCAAAATTTCCGTCGATGACTTTTTGTCTTCTTCTTCCTCTAGATTTGTTAAACAAGCTTTTTCTTGTGTTTTGATTTCCCATCGAATTCTATTTTCAGAAGCCATGTCGATATTTTTCTTGCCATTTTTGTCATACTAGATTGTGCACAGCATAGGCTGCGCGACACTTAAATAAGAAATTTCTAATGTCATGTGTTGATTTCAAATAATTTTACCTAATACATGTTCTTTATCACTATAGATTTTAAAAACCTATGAAGAAAGATCGGAAAGGAAGTTAAAAGGTATGTGATGTAGACTGATATTGGAAATTCGAACAATTCCAATGATGATCTTCCACTGGTGGCTTTAACTCCTTTCAATCCTGAAAAAATAAAGGCGGGGCTTTGTCCCCCGTTTTAACTCCGGCGTAACAATTAGTATTCTCTTAACAGAATATATGAATTGAAGATATTGTTTTAAGTGCATACCTTTGTTCAATAGACCCAAGAGGATATATATAGGAGATCAAATGTAACCGTCCTTATTGTAACCGCCCCTATTGATGAGGTAGTAACTGTCATGTTTTAATTTCCCTTTATTATGACATCAACGGCCCAAAAGATGAGAGATTTCAGGGTAGTGGGGAGTAATTATCCCTATAATTTCGCTGCCACGAGTTATTATCCCTATAATTTCGCTGCCACGTGTATAATGAAATTGTTTGATCGTAATCGAAATTATGATACCACGAACGACCATAAACGATCGATCATTAAAGCTCGTAGATCGACATTCGATTATTGACACATATCAGTATGTTTTCTATAATTTGAATATTGATGCAAGTCGTTTCTTATGTTGTCTTTTTATTATCCAACATTTTTGTTCATAGTTTTTCACATCAAACTCTACTTATATCGACTCTTTTATTTTAAACATTTTTAAATGTAATTTATTGAACTTATTATTTTATTAATATTTGATTGTAAAATGGTTTTCTGAATAAGTTAGTGTCAATTTTCTCGAAAAGCTCTCTAAACAAACAAAATACTAAGAAAAATTATTTGAAACAAATTCAAAAACAATAGTCTAAAAACCAACTTTTGACTTTGTAAAAGACTTGTCAATTGGTAACAAATATAGTTCTTATTTGGTTTACATTGAGTGTGTTTGATATTGTTTAAAATGATATTTTTTGAAATGAATAGTGAATTTTAGGAGAAATGATGGTTGAAATTTGGTTGAAAAGTAAAAAATTATGGGCTTGACTTTTGATGGATGGTTGAGATTGAGTACTGTAAAAAAATGAGAAAAATTTAATAAAAATCAAACAGGGGCTAAAATTTTCTATTTTCTCTACGGTAATCAATCTCAACAATATATTAAAAGTCAAGCCCATCATATTTGACTTTTCAATCAAATTTCAACCATCCAAAAAACTCTTTTTAAACAATGTCAAACAGTAGGATTAAAAATTAAAAAAAAAAATTGTTAGGTTGATTTTGAATGTATTATCCATTTAAGGTTCAATATGACAACAGTCGGCCTGAGAAGCCTTGAAAATTGGCGGCCCTTATGCGAAATTTTAAATGGGCCCTGATGTAAAGAAAATAGAAAATAAAATTGTTCAAAGTTACAATAATAATAATGTAAAACGTTAATAGTTCAAATTAAATTTACTCTTCTAACATTTTTAGATGAAAAAATTAACAATTATATTAATTGGGCCTTTTTATTCAAAAATTTGATTTGTCTACTAGATTAAGCTACTAAATTTTACATACTTTGGGGGGGGGGGGGGGGGGCCTTCACAGGTCATATGCGATTACATGAATTGCACAGGGCCAGGGCCGGCTGTAGCGACCCAGAATTTTTACGCGATTAATAATTATTTTAATAGAAAATCGTGTCGCTACTATTAAGTTAACGCCGCAACGTATTCATATAGCCAAGTCAAGAAATAATCGAGATCGTTCGATTTTAAATTAAATTCCGAATTTCTAAAAAAAAATATCTCCATTCTCTTGATTTAAAGTATATTAAGTCCAAGTACTTAATTCAATGTTATCCCAATATTTATTTATACAAAAATTACTTTTATTATTGAAATTAAGAAAATATATGCAAGCATGGGAGGTTCCATTATATGTAATCATGAAGAGCATAATATTTGTATAAATATGGAAAAGTATATGAATGATTTATATACTCCATTATATATAATCATGAAGAGCATAATATTTGTATAAATATGGAAAAGTATATGAATGATTGATAAGACTCCATTATATGTAATCATGAAGAGCATAATATTTGTATAAATATGGAAAAGTATATGAATGATTTATATACTCCATTATATATAATCATGAAGAGCATAATATTTGTATAAATATGGAAAAGTATATGAATGATTGATAAGACTCCATTATATATAATCATGAAGAGCATAATATTTGTATAAATATGGAAAAGTATATGAATGATTTATATACTCCATTATATATAATCATGAAGAGCATAATATTTGTATAAATATGGAAAAGTATATGAATGATTGATAAGACTCCATTATATATAATCATGAAGAGCATAATATTTGTATAAATATGAAAAAGTATATGAATGATTGATAAGACTCCATTATATATAATCATGAAGAGCATATTATTTGTATAAATATGGAAAAGTATATGAATGGTGCTTTACTTTAAGAAAAGGATGTGTTAAAATTAATAGAATTGAATGATTATGTTTACAATATGCCAACTTTATACATCTATTTAAACCCATCTCTTTTACACACAACTCTACACATATACACTTATTTCCAATCTCTTGACAAAATCCACAAGTAAGAGAAATTCAAGGTGGTCAAGAAAGTTTTGGTCCATTTACTACTACACTTCATTTTAATCTTTTAAAAGGTAAGTATATCTTATGTTTTTATGAAAAGTAAGTATGTTTTTATAAAAGGTAAATACACCTTATGTTTTTATGAAAAGTAAGTATGTTTTTATGACAAGTAAGTATATCTTATGTTTTTATGAAAAGTAAGTATGTTTTTATGAAAGGTAAATACACCTTATGTTTTTATGAAAAGTAAGTATGTTTTTATGACAAGTAAGTATATCTTATGTTTTTATGAAAAGTAAGTATGTTTTTATGAAAGGTAAATACACCTTATGTTTTTATGAAAAGTAAGTATGTTTTTATGACAAGTAAGTATATCTTATGTTTTTATGAAAAGTAAGTATGTTTTTATGAAAGGTAAATACACCTTATGTTTTTATGAAAAGTAAGTATGTTTTTATGACAAGTAAGTATATCTTATGTTTTTATGAAAAGTAAGTATGTTTTTATGAAAGGTAAATACACCTTATGTTTTTATGAAAAGTAAGTATGTTTTTATGACAAGTAAGTATATCTTATGTTTTTATGAAAATGTTTGGATTATTGCTATGAAATCAATCTCACAAGATTGTTATGGGTTCCATATGATATGTTTATGATTATGCTAAGGGGACCGGAGTTTAGTAGTGCTACACATAAGAATTCTTGCCATTTAAGTTCGGTAAAATTCTTGTGTCTCCCTATGTTTATGAGTATTTCGATCCTATCCTATGTTATGATGAAAATGATCCATATGCTTTCAAAAGAAAATTTATGCTTGGTATACTTACTGGGATTTTATAAATCTCACTCCACGATATTTACCATTTTCAGATAATTGAAGGTTCGAGGCTGTCAACATGGAAGTGGCAAAAGTGGTTAAGATTGATGAGATAATTATGTTGAACTTTATGTAAGAAAATTATGTTCTATTTTTATTCACAAACAAAAAAAAAAAAAAATTATGGGATTCTAATTATTCTTTTGAATAATTTTACATTACTATTTAAGTCTCGATAATATGATATGAGTCACTTTTAGTGGCACTCGAATGGTCGAGAATTCGGGTCGTCACAGTTGGTATCAGAGAAAAGAGTTTTAAAAACGATTCTGTAGATTTTTGAAATTTTATTTCTTTAAAAAAAAAAAAAAAAAAAATCACTATTCACGTGAACAGTAAAACGACGTGCTATTCATGATGAACAGTGAACGAAATCACTATTCATTATAAAAAAAAAAAGTTGAATTTTCACATGTCAAGTATGGTTATGATTTTGAAAAGCATGATGAAATTTGATGTGCGAATTTCAAGGACAAAATTCATTTTAAGCAAGGGAGTTTGTAATGTCCTGAAAATTTTATGGAATATAATTAGTTAGTGATATGATGTTTATATTGATATCTTTGATAAATTTCTAGAAGTTCGGGGACTAAAGGAAAAATAAGATTTGACGATAAATTTTATTTGGGTTAAGTTATTTATTGATGGGGAGATAATTACTATATCGATATTGGATTTGTTTTGAAGACTGTGATTAATTAGGAATTATGATTCAAGAAAATGTTGATTTGGATACAACCACATTAAATTATTGTTGATTAAAGGAAAATAAGATTATATGAAATATTTTAACTCATCACTCTACTATGTCACTCTCCACGTATTGACTCCTCGAACCAGGTATGGTATATGCTTTGCAAGTCATTTACGATTTTATTAAGACATGTTAAGTATGAAATCTTCATATGTTATGAATCTTTAAGTGAAATATACATGTTGAGTATGATATGAATTGATAGAAGCCTGAATTTTAATTTATTCCTTTTTATGTAGAATCATGAGACATAGAGGATATTGATATGAATTTTGGTTCATATTAAGCTTAGTAAGACTGACTAAATTAGAAAAATAAGTTGGTTCGTAACTTGTGCCAAAAAATATATGGAATAATATATTAAACAAACAAAATTAATAATGAATTTGTACAATAATTTATCCCTTTATCACTACATTTGTGTAAAAACAAGGGAAAAACTGTGGATGGTTATTAGTACTTCCTCTTCAAGTTTCAATTTTCGGTTCAATAATTTATCCCTTTATCACTACCTTTGCTTAAAAGCAAGGAAAAACTGTGGATGATTATTGGTACCACTCTTCAAGTTTCAATTCTGAAAAAAAAAAAAATTCGGAAAGAAAAGAAAGAAAGAGAACGGGTGTTGAGCATAATGGGAATAATATGACTTAAGAATGATTTTCAAAATAATTGTTGTCCTTGAGTTTAGAAATGATGAACCTTAAATGGACTTTGCATAATTGATTTTAGACATGGCACTAAGTATGAGAAGTCAACAGAAATGATTAGAAATATGTTCAGATTATCTATCATTTAGATTTAATGAGAAATAGCGAGCCAATTTTATGAAGTTTTATGAGATGTTAAGATTATAAGTGATGTGGTTTTAATGAGACTTTTATGAGAAGCATTATGAAGTTAGAGATTTAAAGATTTGGTTATTGGGAATTAAGTAATGGATATTATGTTGAGTAAGTGAATTATGCCTCTATATTGAAGAGAAATTTATTATGAACTTTGGCCTTGTGATTAAATTTTGGAAATATGATTTATAACTTATAAATATAAGTATGAGTAATCTTTTGAGCCAATTAAGGTATGGAAGGAAGTGATATTGTGATATTGAAAAATATGATTTGAAATTATTATGTTGAGGAATTATGAATTGAATTATGGGATATTTTTTGATGATATTGAAGTGTTGGAATCGTTTTCAATATTTTTAGATCGTTGTGATCAAATGTGGAGTTATTTATTATTGTGAGTTATGAAGTATGCTTATGGTTTGGGATAAGTCCAAATTACAAGGGAGACTCTGTCCAGAATTTTATCATTTGGAATTAAGAGCATGATATGATAAGCATCCACTAAAGGAATTAAGGTTAGACATGCAAGTTCATTTACATCACAAACGAGATTTAGTAGATGATAGCAGAGATTTTATTATTTTCTCATAAGGAGAACACACAAAGAGTCACACTGGAAAAGAAATACATGAAACACGCAAAAGCAAAAGAAAGCAACATGGGAAATTCCTCAAATTGAGAGATGTGTTTCCGGAGTAGCCGTATCCTACCACCTCTGACCTTTTGAGGAAATAAAGAAACCTTCAAAGAGGTGTGTTTCGAGAGTAAGAATACTCCGTAATCTACCACCTGGAACCTTTGAGGTACACACAAGATTTAAACATTAAGGAAATCCTAGGAAATTAGAGGGGTGTCTCGAGAGTAAGAATACTCCGTACTCTACCCCCACCTATTCTAAGATTCATAAAGTTAAGTTTACATTAACCGGACTCCATTTTCGCTTGATTCCCCTTCCTTGCGACCAATCTATCTTAACCCCTGTTGGATCTTGTATTGAGATATATGACTGCAGCTTATCCAGTAGTTCATCAATAGTAGGAGCAGAAATAAGGAGCCTTCTGGAAAATGGAGAGATGAATCCCTGTTCCACAGCATAATCAAGAAAGGTTAACAAACCATCAAAGAAATTGTTAACATTCAGAAGCCCAATAGGCTTAGTATGGAGATCTAGTTGAGCCCACGAGGTAATGTTAAAGATTTCTTCTAAGGTACTAAAACCTCCGGGCAGGGCTATAAAGGCATCAGAACCATATAGCATACAAGTTATGCGTTCATGGATGGATAATGTTTGAACTTCATGCCCTCGTGTTTTGCCTGCAACATCTACCAAAGGGACAGGTATGACACCGATTACTTTTGATTTCTCTGCAAGAGCAGATTGGGAAACACAACCCATTAGACCACTGCTACCACCCCCATACACAAGAGTGATACCTTTTTCCCCCAGTTTCTTTCCAAGATCTACGGCCGCTTCTAGATAACTGAAGCCTTTCCCCACTTTTGATCCACAAAATACACAAATAGTTTTGATCTGTCGAAGTTTTGGTGCTTCCATCTTTGATAGTATAGAAGAGAAAACTTACGAAGAAGATGTGATTTTGGGATGCCTGAACTATGAAATATGTTTGACTATTTAAAGCCGGAAAAATTTACTGTTTTTGATTGATTATGAAAAAGTAAAGATTTACTTTTGACAAAACCGGCCAACTTTTGACTGTTTTACCAAAGATATCACCTTTCGGTGATTTATTTCCAGCTTTATCAAAACTCGAGAAAGGAAAATATATTTTATTTCCAAAACGCGTGAAAGAAAACAGCAAAATATTTTAAATGTGTATCAAGAGATTTACCTTATATCATTGTTGAACTGCCAGAAGCCTCATTTTGTAAAACAGACTGGCAAACAGGATCTTTTGCTATTATATTTTGGAGACTATAACGATTTTTGTCCTCGTTAAACTGAGCGTATAAGGAGAGAAGTTCAAGTTGCACATAACCACTTGGGTGCGTCTCAAGAGTCAGTCGAATATCATCCAAAGACTCCTTACTCTGTCCACCCTTTATGAATTTGATTTTATCATCCCGATTAGTAGAAGAATATCCTACTGTTTTGCAACGAGTATCACAGTTCCAACGAGCACATTTGTAGCAACCATTCAGCCTTTTTGCTCTTCGTTTCTTTGCGAAGGTGCTTTTGCCTAAACCAGGCATGTGCTTTGGAAATGTCATAGGTAATTCACCAGATAGTCGAACCTTTGCTTCGATCAACCAGCGAACATCTTCTGAAACACCATGAGCCATCAGCAACCTCAATCTTTCGAGTCTTATTCGATAAATTTTCCTCAGATCATTCATTGGAAGACTGGAATAATACTTGCGAATGTTTGTAAGAATGATATCCATGTTTTTGATGGATCTAACCTCTCCCCAGCATGAACTATTTAAAAGCATTAAGGATCGGAGGGAATCCGCGTGATATTGATTCCAGCAAGAAAGCGTGGAATAGAATAATGGAAAAGAGGGAACAAGAGTTTATGCGCCGTTTACTTTCTTGATAAAAGGAAGATTTGATGATGACGGGATTTGAGATATGGAATATTTTCTTGGATTTTTGGGTACTGATATTTTGATATAATAATCAAGGTATAGAAATAATACGGGGATACGTGAAAGTGAAATAATGACTGTATTGAATCAGGATTAATAAGTTTGTGCAAGTGAAAGGAATACCTTACGGAAAATGTTATGATATTTGAGTTAAGAATTTTAATTATTTGGGAGATATTTGTTTATTGAATTTTGCAGAAATTTTGGGTTACAAATATTGGAAAGATAAACTGATAATTATGTTGATATGTGAATAACATGTTTGGGTATATTACATAGAGAATATTCAGGTAATCGTTTTAATTATTTTGGGATATTTGGTGATAAGAAGAAATGACAAATTATTATGGTATGATATGTTAGTAAAGATTTGTTGAAATTTTAGAGATATATACTAATATCTGAGGTCACATGATACGATGATAAGTGACAAGTTACATGAATACTACAAGATATGATGAAATATCACATACGATTGGGAATTTTCATTTTGATTCAGAAGAATTTATGAGTAGACATATGTCTATTATTGATAGAAAAGTCCATGTCTTAAGAAAACAAATTGATGCATTTAGTCAAAGTCCAGTGGGTTAAATATGGTTGGGTTAAATATGGTAGCGATGATGCTACATAAGAAGAAGAAGAAGAGATTCTGATTAAGTATTCAGAAATCATAAGATCAAGTAAGTTTAATTTCGAGGACGAAATTATTTTAAGGAGGTAAGATTGTAGCGACCCAGAATTTTTACGCGATTAATAATTATTTTAATAGAAAATCGTGTCGCTACTATTAAGTTAACGCCGCGACGTATTCATATAGCCAAGTCAAGAAATAATCGAGATCGTTCGATTTTAAATTAAATTCCGAATTTCTAAAAAAAAATATCTCCATTCTCTTGATTTAAAGTATATTAAGTCCAAGTACTTAATTCAATGTTATCCCAATATTTATTTATACAAAAATTACTTTTATTATTGAAATTAAGAAAATATATGCAAGCATGGGAGGTTCCATTATATGTAATCATGAAGAGCATAATATTTGTATAAATATGGAAAAGTATATGAATGATTTATATACTCCATTATATATAATCATGAAGAGCATAATATTTGTATAAATATGGAAAAGTATATGAATGATTGATAAGACTCCATTATATGTAATCATGAAGAGCATAATATTTGTATAAATATGGAAAAGTATATGAATGATTTATATACTCCATTATATATAATCATGAAGAGCATAATATTTGTATAAATATGGAAAAGTATATGAATGATTGATAAGACTCCATTATATATAATCATGAAGAGCATAATATTTGTATAAATATGGAAAAGTATATGAATGATTTATATACTCCATTATATATAATCATGAAGAGCATAATATTTGTATAAATATGGAAAAGTATATGAATGATTGATAAGACTCCATTATATATAATCATGAAGAGCATAATATTTGTATAAATATGAAAAAGTATATGAATGATTGATAAGACTCCATTATATATAATCATGAAGAGCATATTATTTGTATAAATATGGAAAAGTATATGAATGGTGCTTTACTTTAAGAAAAGGATGTGTTAAAATTAATAGAATTGAATGATTATGTTTACAATATGCCAACTTTATACATCTATTTAAACACATCTCTTTTACACACAACTCTACACATATACACTTATTTCCAATCTCTTGACAAAATCCACAAGTAAGAGAAATTCAAGGTGGTCAAGAAAGTTTTGGTCCATTTACTACTACACTTCATTTTAATCTTTTAAAAGGTAAGTATATCTTATGTTTTTATGAAAAGTAAGTATGTTTTTATGAAAGGTAAATACACCTTATGTTTTTATGAAAAGTAAGTATGTTTTTATGACAAGTAAGTATATCTTATGTTTTTATGAAAAGTAAGTATGTTTTTATGAAAGGTAAATACACCTTATGTTTTTATGAAAAGTAAGTATGTTTTTATGACAAGTAAGTATATCTTATGTTTTTATGAAAAGTAAGTATGTTTTTATGAAAGGTAAATACACCTTATGTTTTTATGAAAAGTAAGTATGTTTTTATGACAAGTAAGTATATCTTATGTTTTTATGAAAAGTAAGTATGTTTTTATGAAAGGTAAATACACCTTATGTTTTTATGAAAAGTAAGTATGTTTTTATGACAAGTAAGTATATCTTATGTTTTTATGAAAAGTAAGTATGTTTTTATGAAAGGTAAATACACCTTATGTTTTTATGAAAAGTAAGTATGTTTTTATGACAAGTAAGTATATCTTATGTTTTTATGAAAATGTTTGGATTATTGCTATGAAATCAATCTCACAAGATTGTTATGGGTTCCATATGATATGTTTATGATTATGCTAAGGGGACCGGAGTTTAGTAGTGCTACACATAACAATTCTTGCCATTTAAGTTCGGTAAAATTCTTGTGTCTCCCTATGTTTATGAGTATTTCGATCCTATCCTATGTTATGATGAAAATGATCCATATGCTTTCAAAAGAAAATTTATGCTTGGTATACTTACTGGGATTTTATAAATCTCACTCCACGATATTTACCATTTTCAGATAATTGAAGGTTCGAGGCTGTCAACATGGAAGTGGCAAAAGTGGTTAAGATTGATGAGATAATTATGTTGAACTTTATGTAAGAAAATTATGTTCTATTTTTATTCACAAACAAAAAAAAAATTATGGGATTCTAATTATTCTTTTGAATAATTTTACATTACTATTTAAGTCTCGATAATATGATATGAGTCACTTTTAGTGGCACTCGAATGGTCGAGAATTCGGGTCGTCACACCGGCCCCAACAACAAGAGTCAAATGGTGTTGGGTCATAAATATCCCAAGTTCGACTATGGCTTAAAATGCTGTGACCCGGAAATTTAGGAATTTGTAACTTCAAATCGAAATTAAAGATCTTGAAATATCAATCTTAATTTCAAACATATACTCAACCTAATTACGATTGTAGAATCTGAAGATGAAATATCCTAATCAAATGACAATGGTCTAATGGTCTAATGGTGCACTAGTAATCATGTGATCTTAAATTAATCTCAACATAGTGCACGCACTAATTAAATACTTATTTTGAAAACAATCAATCAATAATACTTGAGAATTAAACTTTACTTTTGCGGTCCATTTTAGTCAATACAAGATTCTTGAGGATTAGAAATAAATACAAATAAAATAAAAAAACTGAAAATTCAGGTCCCAAAGAATAAAACTAAGGAAAAGTCCAAGAAACTGAAAAGAACACACTTTGCATCATGAATCTACGCACTGCTAGCCAATATCTATCCCAAATGCTCTCCAAGTAGAGTCCAGCTAATACCCTCGATGTCGACTTTATACCAACCCCCACCCCACCCCTCCGTCGAGGTGGTTACAAATTAAACACCTACTTGGTACCGAAATGCATGATTTAGTGGTTCACGTTCAATGCAAGACTTGCGTTGAAACACATAAGAATTGAAATTTTAATTATGTTTGTTTCATTTTTTCAAATATTTAAATCACTTTTTATTCACGAGATCCACAAGTATCCCAACATTCTCTACAGCTTTTCAGAGGCAGCTTTGAAGTGTGCAGGTGATCGATTGCATAGGACCTTAACCAGGGCCGGCCCTAGAACGCCAAAAAAATTGGGGACCTTTATGCGAAATTTTAAATGGGGCCTTGAACAAAAAAAATTATTAAATAAAATCGTTCAAATAATAACGTAAACCGTCAAGACATGAAAATAATTTTACTCTTTTAGCATTTTTGGATGAATTAGGCATTTTTATTAAAAACATTGAGCTATTTATTAGACTAAATTGCTGGATCTTACATATTTTTGGGACCTTCACACCTTGGGAGCCCTATGCAGTTGCATAGATTGCATAGGGCCAGGGCCGCCCCTGACCTTAACGTTATAAGGGCCCCAAAATTTTTTATTATATGATACTTAAAGAAAAAAATTGATTATAGGATACAAATTTTTTTTTAGCAAAATCTGAAGACGGTCCTAAAAAACTTTGTGCATATATGGTATGATTTGTTTAAACATGTATACTTCAACAAAGAACTACCATTTGGATAATTTATGATCAAATATGGATTCTCAATAGTTTATTATTGAGTTTACCCGACTCAGTAATGACCAAGTATACACGATACAATACAAAAATATTCAGTCGAACTGCAATCACAATATTAGACAATGAGTGTGTTTGATATTGTTTAAAATGATTTTTTTTTTTAAATGAATAGTGATTTTTATGAGAATAGATGGTTGAGATTTAATTGAAAAATCAAATATTATGGACTTGACTTTTAATAAATTGTTGAGATTGAGTACTATAGAAAAATGAGAAAAATTTAATAAATACCAAATTTAAAACTTTTTTGATAGCAATGTTTGGTTTATGAACTTATTTATTTATAATTTTGAAGTAAAAAATAATGATTAAAAATTGAAGAAAAAAAATGTGTAATTAAAAAGTAATTTAAAAAATTGTATTATTTATAAATATATTTATAAATAAAAAAGATTTTTTTATCAAACAGATGTTAAATTTTAGAAAAATACTTGTTGTACCCCCGCCGTACCGCGGGGGATACCGCCCCCTCACAAGAGGGGGCGTGGGGCCCCCAAAAAAGGGGCCCCACCACCCCCTATTGTGAGGGGACGGTACCCCCCGCGGTACGACGGGGATACAACAAACAAGGCCCTAAATTTTATAGGCCAAGTCCACTTCGACCCTCAACCCAAGGTATCATGGACATTGAAACCTTGGAGCAGCTTACCCCCCTTTTTAGGCCGATAATCCCAAAAACAAGTACAACACGCACAATTATGAATATGATACTAGACAATAATAACTACATATAATGAAATCATTGGTGCGCTTTTCGATAATAAAAACCATATACTTTTAACAACTTTATCGTATCAAATAGAGATAGAGCAATCTCGTCGGTGACACAAGAAACCCAACATTCATGTATCCATGTCCCTGTTTAGTTCCCATTTTCTTAGAAATAATGCGATTTTAAATAATATTTTTAAGAGAATATATTATTAAAAAATATTTAAAAAATAAAAAAATTGTAAGCCCGAATAAAAAGAATAAGTACTGAATAAATTTGATTTTTAAAAAATAAGAACAAACTTATATCAGTCCATGTTCTAAGCCTATTATGTCCTTGTTTGACCCCCATTTTTTGCAAATCAAATTCATTCAACACTCAATCTCAACCATCCATTTTAGTCAAGTCTATCATTTTTGACTTTTCAAATATTTTTTAACCCCATATTATTCCAAAAATACTATTCAAAACCACATTATTACTCAAAAAATGGAGGCCAAACAAGGGCTATATATTCACCTTTTCAACCAAAGATTCACATACTACATTCATTCTCTCTCTCTCTAGCCAACAACAATGAACTACGGCAGGCTCGGATTAACAGAGACAGACCCTGGTGGATCGTCAAGGCGTAGCTTATCAGATGAACCCAAATCACAAACAAGAAAATGCAAACTCAAATGTCTTCTGATTGTGGCGTCGATTCTCATTGTAGCTTCCGCCATTTCTGCTGCAGTAGTAGTGGGACTTCGAAAGTTTGCTGGCTCAGCCGAGACTCGGCTTCAAAGGCGGCCCTCCCAAGCCATATCCCGAACCTGCAGCCGAACTCGGTACTGTTAATCATCTCGTCTAAAAACTTAACCTACTACTCGTCGGATTTATTTTCTTAGTCAAAAGTCTGACTCGTGCACAATTTTGACAGGTTCCAAGCCCTCTGTATAAACTCGCTCGTTGACTTCCCAGGAGCACTGACCGCCTCCGACAAGGACCTCGTCCACATTTCGGTGAATATGACACTGCAGCGCTTCGGCCGGGCCCTCTATGTAGCCTCCGAAATCAGTAATCTGAACATGGACTTGCATGTCCGTTCAGCTTACGATGACTGTATGGAGCTCCTCGATGACTCGGTCGATCTTCTATCTAGTTCACTCACCTCCTCCGGGTCGACTCAGGACATCATGACGTGGCTAAGCGCCGCCATGACCAACCAGGATACTTGTAGCGATGGATTCGACCAATTAAACGGGTACGTAAAAAATCAAATGTCGGACAGATTAAAGGATTTATCAGAGCTTGTTAGCAACTGTCTGGCAATTTTCGCCGCCGCCGGTGGAAGCGACGATTTCTCCGGCGTTCCGATACAGAACAAGCGGCGCCGATTATTAAATTCTGACGATGAAGAACATGGGAAGTTCCCGAAATGGCTATCTAGGAGAGATCGATGGCTACTCGATATGCCGTCGCCGACAATTCGGGCTGATATAATCGTCTCTAAATCTGGCAATGGTACGTACAAGACGATCGCCGAGGCGATCAAGAAGGCACCGGAGCATAGTAATCGCCGATTCATAATCTACGTGAAGGCAGGAAAGTAAGTTCACGTGTGGCTAAAAAGTGAAAAATTATTCTTTTTTCTTAAATAATTGGCTTTTAATTGCTTTCCGGCCCTTTTCATTTCAAGGTGAAATGTCTTTCGTGTGTGTGTCTATTTTTACCAAGTTGTTAAGGGCATATTGCCTTCATTTTAAATTTTGCATCATAGAATTGGTCGAGACTATACGAGATTAAATTTTGACTATTTTTTTTTAAATAATAATAATAATTATAATAATAATAATAATAATAATAATAATAATAATACTTTACAATTTTGCCTAATATTACATATCATTGATATTGGGTTGGAGGAATAGGTTTTGAAAGTAGAGTAATAAATATTTTTCTTCACGTTAGATACGAGGAAAATGATTTGAAGGTGGGGAGGAAGAAGACGAATATAATGTTTATAGGCGACGGAAAGGGAAAGACAGTCATTTCCGGTGGAAGAAGTATCCAAGATAAGATGACAACATTCCACACTGCATCATTCGGTAAATTACTCTACTATTCCTTTCAAACATTTCAATTTTTGGTTGTATGTATACAAGTCTCTTTGGTCATTGTATGATGCAAAATATGTACAAACAAAAATTCATTACCTATTTTGAAAAACAAAAAGGTCTTCTTTTTTTTTTTTCTTTTTTTTTGCTTGGATTCTAGTCTATCTCCAACTACCCCTCCGTTTGACTAAAATTGCCCTTTGATTTCAATTACGTTTATAGCCCTATATATGTACAACTTGTTCTTTGAAGTACACACCGTGCTAGTGCTAGTGCACCATTATGAAGATTAAAATTAGATTTTTAGTATATTTTAGTAAAATTAAATAAATTGTATAGATTAAAATTAGATTTTTAGTATATTTTAGTAAAATTAAATAAATTGTATAGTTGAAATGCTTTGAATTCCATAATAGGATTAAAATTAATTTTAATTTAAATTAAATTTTGGATTTTAGTTCCCACCAAACACGGACTATGTAAAGTGAAAAAGACTTTTAAGTAACGATTCATCTCACAAGTAATGCTCACTTCGACACTATTTTAACATAAAGTACTATTTACGATACATAATGTTGAAAAAGACTAAGCAGTATAACATAAAGTATGCACAAGACATGTTAGCCTCTGTTTGATAAATTTGTTTAAAACGTATTTTTATACAATAAAATTAATTTTTAATCATACACATTTTCTCTATCCACTTTTCAACATTTGTGTAACTTATTTAAAAATATGTTTCTAAACAATAAAATCACTTTTTAACAATGCACATGTTCTCTCTCTACTTTTCAACCTCATATTTTACATTGAAAACATGGAAAACATATTTTTAAGCATAAAACTTTTAACAATCAGATTCTCCATGAAATTTAAGAGTGAGTCGACAAAATGTGAGTTCTAACGTTGACAAACTTCATGAAACTATGTATGTTCCTCCTATCCGCATTAAAAAAGCTATAGGTTTTGTGATTCTCTGATTTTAATTATTCAACATTGGATAGGGAGATCCCACAAAAAGGTGGCTATAACATAAAGGTGATCACATTATTGGTGGGTCATAGGTGTCTTAATGTTAGGACCCTTTTTCAACAAACTACAAATGGAACCTGCAATTAGTTTTTCTAAAGAGTGTGCTTGGTCCCAATTTTTTGGAAATAAATTGTGGTTGTGAATAGTATTTTTGGAAAAATATGTGGTTAAAAAATATTTGAAAAGTAAAAAATGATAAATTTGACTAAAATGAATTGTTGGATTGAGTGTTGAATAAATTTTTTTTAAAAAAAAAAAATGGGCCAAGCATGACTAAATTTGTATAATTTATGTAGCAGAGAACAATTATAGATTGACTATGTTCTATTGTCTTATTATTTGCATACATACAAATATATCATGTTTGGTACAAATTGGAAAATGGTGAAAGGGTTATCGTTCATACAAGACTCAAATATATATATATATAAATAATAATTCTAGAGAGACATTTCATGGGGACATTTTTAAGTAATATTGTGATATGTTACACATTCATTGGATAGGAAAAAAGTAAGTGGTGAGATAGTTATTTATAACACCCGATGAATATTTGACATGTCACAATGTCACTTAAAATGTCTCAAAAAATGTCTCCCTAGAATTATTCATATCTAAATGGTGTAAATTCCGCAAATTCTTGAGCATTTTTTATATTATTTAGCTGCGACTGGTGCCGGATTTATTGTGAAAGACATGACATTTGAAAACTATGCTGGGCCGAGCAAGCATCAAGCAGTGGCGCTACGTATTGGGGCGGATCACGCAGTGGTTTATAGATGCAGTATTGTTGGATATCAAGACACACTATATGTGCATTCACAGAGACAATTTTATCGTGAGTGCGATGTATATGGCACGGTGGACTTCATATGTGGCAACGCCGCAGTCGTGTTCCAAAGCTGCACCATTCATGCCCGAAAGCCTCTTCCTTCTCAAAAGAACACAATCACCGCTCAAAACCGAAAGGACCCTAACCAAAACACCGGCATTTCCATCCATTCTTGCAGAATCGTAGCAGAACCCGATCTGGAGAAAGAAAAGGGGGCGTATCCAACGTACTTAGGCCGGCCATGGAAATTGTACTCACGGACCGTCTACATGTTGTCTTACTTGGGTGATCATATTCCCCCTAGAGGGTGGCTAGAGTGGAATGGGGGATTTGCACTCGACACATTGTACTATGGAGAGTACCAAAACAATGGTCCCGGAGCCGGGGTCGGACAACGAGTGAAATGGCCGGGGTATCACGTAATCACTTCCACGGCTGAGGCCAATCGATTCACAGTAGGGCAGTTCATTTATGGATCAGCCTGGTTGCCTGGTACTGGGGTGGCTTTCGTGGCAGGGTTGTAAAGTCAAGTTACATAAATGATGCTATAGAACATATAATTTCTTCATATGGTATATAAATATGTGTGTGTGTGTGTGTGTGTGTGTGTGTTTTTTTTTTTTTTTTTTTTTTTTTTAATATTTTTGAATTTGAATGAATAAATAGAAATGGGTTTCCCAGTGTCAAGACACTGGGTATAACTGAATAATAGGGTTTATAATATCACGTCTTTGAAGTATAAAAACTTCAATCAAATGTTAATTATATTAATTTAGTTAAATTCATATTTGCTGTCTTGACTTTGCTATTTTATTTTGATATATTTTATACTGAAGTTAACCTTTCCATATCTTCAGAATGTACAAAAACATGGCATCTTCAGTTGCATGGTTACAAACTAAATTGCAAAAAGCAAATAAGGTAAGACATTTATTATTTCTCTTCAACACTATAAACCCAGTAAGGTTTTATTACATCGATAAATAAATTACACAAATCAAGAAAGTTTGCATACTAGGTGCGTTTTAATTATACAGTGAGTTGGAATAGAAAAACTAGATGACTACCAAGTTAAAAATTGATAATCGAAAATCTCCCAAGTCCAAACATCTTCTAGAACTTGACAAACAGCATAAATGCATAAAATGTAATCTACAAACTCCTATCAATGAATTCCCAAATCCTCTCCTCCATGTACATTCGGTCACGAAGTCGTCGAGGCATGTGTCGCTCATCCGGGAAAATCAACAATTCGTAAGGCTTCCCAGCTGCCACGAGTGCATTCACGAGCCGAGCAGTGTGCCGAAAGTGTACATTTTCATCAATCATTCCGTGTACAAGCAACAATTTCCCTTTCATATTGTCCACATGATGCATCACAGAACTTTGCAAATAACCTGATTGATTTTCACTTGGCATACCCATATACTTTTCAGTGTAGAAGGTGTCATACCCATCCCATGATGTGACTGGAGCACCTGACACCGCACATTTGAAAACCTCGGGAAACTTTGCCAGGGTCATAGCCGAGAGATATCCACCGTAGCTCCATCCATACAATCCAATGTGGCCATGTTTAGCTAAACCTTTTTTAATGAGCCATTCGGCTCCAGTCACTTGATCCTCAGCATCAATCTGGCCGCAGTTGTACTTAAGTGCACCTTCAAAATTAAGTCCACGTCGAGCAGTTCCTCTGTTATCCATCTGTAAACAGAATAAGAGCAAGAAAGAAGTGAGTCCTTTTTTCTACTTCACCATTTTTCCTTGAAACGCAAATCAATGAAATAGTAAATAATAATATAACTTAAGAGAGGTTAGAATGGTCCGCTACAACATTTCCCAAGTGCATGTTTAGTGAAAATATATTAAAAAATGTAAGCTTCTTCTGCTTCTTCTTAATAATGTTTTTTTCTTCTAATGTCCAAGCTACACAAGTTTAAGCTGTCAGGACTACAACTAATTTTTAACCTCGGTAGCTAAAGCCCTCGAAATTTCAGATCTGGGGTTTGAGGGCTGCACTGACATCTCTACCAGTGCCACCAAACATGACCAATAAACGTTAAGTGGTGATCAAGCTCCAGAAAGTGCAAAGAGACGTGCTCGAGAACTTGTCCATCAACAGACTTCGAGAAGGAGAAGGAAAAGCAAAACATGACAATAATTTAAGCAAAAAGCAGATTCAATTGGGATTCTATCAAGAAAACTAACCTTCCATACTAATATGCCTTTACTTCTCAAATACTGAGCTCTCATGTCAACTGTATTTATCCAAGAATCACAGACAAGCTGTACGCTGGGACCACCATACACTTGAATCATTGTTTTATATGGTGGAGGTCCAAATCTTGCGGGATCAGGTTTGTATAATGCCCCATAAAGAGTTGTCCCATCCTTTGCCTCTACTTGAATGACATCTGGTGGTTGAAGTTGGAGCTTCTTAAATCTTGGAATGCTGAGTGGCTGCTCAAAAAGAGGCATAATCAAGCTTCCATCAGACAAAGAGTGCATAGTAGCTTTGGGTGGTGAACCCAAGGAATCATAGATATCGACAAATCTCTGCATCTGGTGGTCTAGTACAACCATGTGTTTTCCCTTTCCATGGGTCAATCTAAAGGGGACCTGTAAGCAAATACCTGCATCTGGGTATAAACTGGCACGATAAAGATGACATTCCAAAGGGCCGTCTAAAGTTCCAGTGAAATAAACAAAGCCAGCAGCCTCGTTTACACCCACAACTTGCTCAACCATCCAGTCGCCTTGAGTTATAGGACCCAAGCATTGTCCATTGGAGTTGTGTAAATATAGATGTCTGAATCCTGTTTTCTCACTAGACCAAATAAACCCTCCAGGAGATCTAGTATTCACTTTATCCAAAGGGGTGAAGCAATCATGCAGATTGATCCAAGTTTCATGTTCTTCTTCCAAGATTACTTTTCTTTGGCCTGATTTTATATCGAACTTTAGTATCTTTAGTTTAGAATGTGACCTGTTCAAAACCTGAGCAGTAAGAATATTCCCATGCATCCAACAGACTCTAGCCAGGTATTCCTCATTGTTTTCCTGGCCTCTTTCTCCACACAGAAGATCCATCCAAGTTACCGGACCTCCTGTAGCTGAAATAACACCCAATCGAACTTTCACATTTGGACCACCCACAAAAGGGTAAGAATGATCTTCCTGTGCCTCTGAACCAACAAAACTTTTCCCTTGATGCATGATCCTAAAAAGAGGTATCTCAGAATAATTAACCTCTGTGAACGCAATAAATTTGCTGTCTAGAGACCACCAATAGCCATTTCTACGTTCCATCTCCTCCTACAGCCAGTAAACATAGCAAATTTATTAAGTTCTTTCTTCTTGTATTGGTGATAAACAAGTGATTGTTTCATACATCATTACATGAATACATAAATTTGTAATGAAAAAGAGTTTGAACTATAACCTCACCTGGGCTATGTACTCAGAAAGGCCATGTGTCTGAAAAAGAAAAAGAAAGAACAAAGTATAATCAGGTTTACGATCAATTAATAAATTCATCAGCCATTCCAGTGTTCAAAAGTTTTGAGTCAAAATGAGACGCAAGAAAAGCATGAAAGAAAATCCACAGAGACAGGTCTGATCAATTAATAAATTAAGTTAGGCGTGTTTCTTAAGAACAGTAGAGACAGGGATATTCGTGCAATTTATGGTAAAATGAAATATCGCTTTTCCTTTAAAAATCCCACTCTATCAGCATATGCTTCCCTCTTGCACTTATCCTTTTCCTCACCCTTTGCTCCACTCTCTGAACAATATTTCTCCCAAGTTTAAAATAATTCATTTCATATTCCAGATCAGGTTTCACTTGTAACATTCAGAGGTAGTATCACTCGACTCAAAGTTAATTTTTATTTTTTTTTTCTTGAATCATCTCTTTTTGAGAATTTCGATGTGTTCAGAGTTGTAAATCACAACATCCTGAGACCTATGTTCCATATAAAGTCACATTGATTAAAGAAACATATGTAAGTTTTTTTATTGAAAGGAGAAGGCAAACATGCAGAGTCCAGTATTGCAAATAAGTAGCCTCCATACACTATAAATTTTCGTAATTGTTCAAATATGAAATGGACCAGCATTTGGGACTATATATCAAATCGAAAGATGATATTTTATTTTATTTTTCATTTTTGTGCTTCTGAGTGGAATGACATGAAGATATTTGAACATAATAAGAGATTAATAGATTATAGAACAGATCTAGAGGAAAAGAAAATATTAAGTGCAATAACTGAATTATAATATGCACATTGTACAATTCGTATTTGTAACAGTAACTTATCTAACATACAATTAACAGTATGGAAAATTGAAGCCAGTAAAGAAATGAAACCTAATGCTTACTATCATGTTTCCGCTGGCACCATATGTCAACTGTGTTGGCACGTTGTACATAAGGTTCAACACATGCAACTCATTCTCTCTCACGTAAGAAAGCATGGTGCCATCTGGGGAGACATGTGGATCAATAATTGGTGAGCATGAGGCACTTGGGAGCTTAAGTTCTGACTCTATGGAGAGATCCTGAACATAAATCTGTCCACATGCGAAATCAGCAGCTTGTTATATGAGAACAAATGAAGCATATTAGGTGTGATTTATCAAGCATAATAATTGTTATGCAAGACACATAAGCGAAACACGTTCAAGGGTATTGAGAAAACTTAAAATAAAGAATTATGGTACCTGTATTCAGTTAGAAATGCTGAGAAATATTCTCTTATTTACAGCAAAAAAGAATAGCTGGTTCTCAATCAAAATATAAGTGTCCAAGGTCTAGATATTTAGACTGATCTATTCCATGCAGTGTTTTTTATTGATGTTCCAACATAGATCCCCAAAATTGGGGATCAAGTGAATGTATACCGATGAATGCACATGTATTACAATGATTCTCATGGTGTAAGGCCAAGTCGTGGCTCGTTGGACATCCAATGGTTACAAGAATCAATTGGACACCCAAAACACAAACTCGCCCCCCAGGGTATGCAATTAAGCTTGCTCCAATTTATCAAAATCATCACCAACTCTCTCAAGGTAACTTGTTACCATTCAGCAATATAACAAGACATTGATCAAGATATTTGTTTACATGAATAATATATGCAACTAATTTGAGCAAGTACACAGTATAATATATTTTTGAAAATGACATAACATAAGATGCTAGAAAACGCACTCCTGCTGGTAGAGGCACCATAATTCTTTTTTTCCTTGGGCTCGTCTTCACCCATTCGTAACGCGTCACACCAAGCCCACGCTCTCTCGATCTCTCCCTCCTCAACTTTTCTTCAGCCGACAAATTATTCTCATCAAGCCCACCATTTGGTGGACTAAAAAACAATTCATGCTGCCTGCTAATCGGATCACACACAAAGACCTTCCTATTCAATGTCTGATCAGGACTAAATAAGTATGCTACCAAACTACCATCAGGGCTAAAGCTAATCAAAGTTGGCACTCCATAACCAGGTAAAGGGTGCTGCACTATCTCTTCAACAGGGAATACAGTGCAATTGTCTAAAGCATTTGCAGCAGTTGTGTCAGTTGCAGGCATGTCGTGGTGAAGTGATCTCGAACGTTTCAAATTCTTTTTCTTATTAATTGAATTAGGGGATTGCATTACCAATTTATTGACCAAGATTTTAATAGTTTTTGCATCACAGTTTGCATACCCAACACCCTGAAAGGAAATGAAATAAAAAATCAATTAAGAAAAATAATAAAATTTAAAACCAACTAAAACTAAGAAGGAAAAAGATTCACTATGAATTGATGTTACCTCAATAAATTATTTTCCAATAAAACTTAAAATTAAATTCATGCAATGCGAAGAAATTTGATAAATTATTAATGTGAAATAAATTGGCATAATTAAGTACTCTGTTACTCAAATAATGGAAAATAGACTCCAAAAAAAAAAAAAAAATCAAGCAGTGAACTCTCAGAATTAAAAAGTGCAAGAGATAAGAAAGTTTATTACAACTAAATCATACTTAGTTTTACAATTTTGATTGAAGAAAAGCTACTTTCTTGAGCTTCTTTTTTGCTTTCTACTCCTACTTTCCGCAACAGAAAAGGTTTAAAAAAATAAATTTTGGCTTTTTATTTATGCAGAAAATTATTTACATACATTAGAAGGCAATAAAGTGAAAAGGATTAAAGAAGTATTCAGTAAGAAAACACTTAGGAAATTGAAAATTAACGCATCCTGATTTAATAATTACTAATTAATTAATTAACTATGAAACAATGATCATCATTATAATAAAGTTGGGATCAGAATCGGACCTGTAATGATCGGTAAACAAAAAACCAATGCAGAAGATTAAGATTCGGATACGATTTCTTTGGAATCGAATTTCTCAGAGTTTTTGATGTGTTGAATCAGATTATCAGAGAATCGATTCCAGAATTTGGAGTATAATGAAAATTTTGAGCTTAAAATTGAAGAAAAAGTGGAAGAGCCTTTTTATGGGGGTGAAAGTGATAAGAAAGAGAACTTCTGGAGACGTGGATCGCGTGGAGAGTGCGCGTGGGGTCAAAGTTTGATTCAGTAATAATTGAGTGGGCACCACACTTTAACCAGATTAAGCAAGTGCTAATTGGGCTGATAAATTTTAACCCTGTTCTGTATTAATAAAAAAAACAGATTTTTAGTAAATTTTGATAAAAGTTGATGAAATGTGTTGTTGAAAAATTGTGAGTCTCATAAAAATTATGATTAAGATTAAATGTTGATTTTGAATTAAATTAAAATCTAAAATAGTATAGGGACTTAATTCAAAAAAATTAAGTAGTGTTTTGATTATAATTAGCTTAAATTTCTCATTATGAATCAATTATTTAGACTTATCATTGTTCCGCTGAAATGTTAAAATAATAAGTTGTAAATTTTAAGGTCGGCGTGATCGTCAATATGAATCAATTTCAAGATGATCTGAGATCGTACAAGTCAACTAAAGGTAAAGCAAATTAGACTTAAAAATAATATATAAGACAAATATTTTAACAAGTTGAACATAAT
Source organism: Ligustrum vulgare (assembly GCA_963555705.1). Lineage (NCBI taxonomy): Eukaryota > Viridiplantae > Streptophyta > Magnoliopsida > Lamiales > Oleaceae > Ligustrum > Ligustrum vulgare. The sequence goes on along the minus strand of OY743175.1, from coordinate 4,097,012 downwards.
AATTACTCGAACATAGCATACTAAACACAAATTGGGCATTTGATGGTTAGAAAGAAAGATGGTTAGATATTAGGTAAATAAGACACTTGCTGCGATTGTAAGGATGGGAGGGGCGGGGTTGGGGTTGGGGTTGGGGAACAAATGTGCTAATTTAAGAGAATCTCAAAAGAATGTAGCATGCAATTTAGCAGAATAATTTGATTTAATCATTTCAAGAAGAGTAAGTTTCGAGTATATTGCAAATGGAACCGCTCAATTTCATACAATTTTTGAAATCTAACTGAAACTACTAGTTCGATTAAAATAAAATGCCCACCCTTTATGGGCATTCAGTTATTTGTTTAGATATTTTAAGAAATCCAAACCATCAACTAAGCTTCTAATATTTTGTAAATAAAATCCTTTGAATTTATGATTTTTATAAATCTATCTCAGCAAATGTTCATAATCTACTTCTTTGTTACCTATATATATGTACATATCATTTATTTGGTTTTCAATGCTCCTAAAAATTACTATAAACTAAGAAACTAAAATTTTAATGGCGCTTGTTTATGAACACAATAAAAAAGGTTAAACTCGTCAAAAAAAAAAATTAGAGTTCGAGGACCATTGTATCAAAAATTAAGCCTAGATCTCAAATTGACATTTTATAATAGTTAGGATCACAAATGCAATTATCCCGATGGATGAGTGGATAAGAAGATGGAAGTCCAGTGACCACCAATCGCTGGAAGGGAGCGTTGATTACATTGCAATGTCTAAATGATCGATAAAATGCTCATAAATTATAGAAACTCTGATTGGGGCAAAACATTTTTATCTTTGTACACTCTTGTGAAATTCATCTCTATCTTTGATTTTTCGACTCACCTTCACTTTTATCTGAAAAGGACGTTCTCACCGTTAAAAAATTCGTTAGTTGACTAATAAATTATCTTTTGACCATTTTAATAAAGGGTAAGGAAGTCATTTTACATTTTTAATTAAAAATTATATAAAAAATAAAAGAAAAACAAAATTTTAAAAAATCATTGTTCATCGTCTTCTTCCACCCCACCCCATCCCGAAAATGCCATTCCCGTCTCAGACAACCACCACCCCAATCCAAATTCGTTTTATACTTAAAAACTAATTTTCTTGCACACAGAAAACATAAAAAATTTCTATGAACTATTTGTTGCGTCATCTTAAAATCTTTTCGATATTTTTTTTCTAGCCACTGGAATTAGAAACTACAGTATTTATTATTAATGCATTTACAACATTATTAGTATCTTATTTTTTGTTAAATTCCATGATCAACATCCACGGTTGCAAAACTTGCTCATGTTGACAAAGTTATCTTTAACAATCTATTTTGCTAAATGATTTAGATCCACAGGTAGGCGCAGAGCAATGTGCAAAAATCTTGATTTGCACGGATGTGTTCAATTGTACAAACTCTTAAAAATTTTGTTCTATTTTTTAATTCTCTTCAAATATAATTTGCATCTATTTTTAGGTTTAATGAATTCTTAACATTAATCATTAGATCAGATTATTCACTAGAACATTGGAAACTTAAAAGAATTAGAATTTCTCTCCAGATTTTTTGCTTCATGGGTTGGATTGGGGTGTTAGTTGTGTGAGAGTGAAGGGGACGGAAGATGAACAGTAATAATTTCTTTTATTTTGTTTTTATTTTATTTTTCTGTTATATCATTTTTAATTAAAAAATGTAAAATGACTTATTTACCCCTTGATTAAAAGGTCATAAGACAATTTATTTGTCAACTAACGATTTTTTTTATGATAGGTACGTCTTTTTCAAAAAAAAAAAAAAGGAAGGTGATGACTAAATTGCCAAAAAATTAAAAGTATGGATGAATTTCGCAAGAATGTCCAAAGGTAGAGACGTTTTACGCCAATTACCCTTATGATATTGATATTGATTTCAACCAAAATCTATGAAAATGTGTTAATTATACAATCATATCAAATAAAAAACATGGTACTATAACATTTTACACAAATTTTATCGAATTCAAAATTTAAAAAAAGACAAAACTAATCAAAATAAGAAATGTAAAATGTACAAAACTAATCAAAATAAGGAAATCCTGATTTTTATATGATTTTTCTTTTTCTTCAAATTGTTTTTCTCTTTTAAAACAAAAAATAGTTTTATTTATTATTTGTTTGTTTGTTAAACTTTATTCTTCTAAATAAGTTATTTTTATCTTAATTTTTTATATGTTAAAATATTTTGAAAAAAAAAATATAATATAATAAATAAAATTAGCAACCATAAATCTATATTTGTTTTGGTAATTCTGAAATTAAAGAATATTACTGTTATATTTTTGTGTACTTAATTTTATCTCCAAATGAGTAAATTGCTTTATTTATAAAATAACGATTTTAGAAAATTTTGTTATCTTTGAAATAATTATTAATTTTTTTAATAAAAAACAGTTCGACTCGGTCCAACCTTCTGATCCTTAACCAATTGCGTTTTTCAGATCGAACCGTTTTCAGATTTTATGAATACTAAGTATTATATAACTTAAATGATGTAATTTAAAATGAATGAGTTATTAAGAAAAAGTAAAAAAATATAAACTCTTACATTTGATTTTTGGGACTTTTTACGGACAACATACTTATAGTTTGCCCTCACTCATTATCTTATATTAAACTTTTCGTTGAGACTTGAAATCTTCAATTTGACACTTATACTACATATTTCAAAATTTCAAAATCATACAATAATTATCCAAGAATAATAATTATTACAAAAAAGTAGTTTATAAATAGTTTTATAGAACTTGAATTGTATAATTTAAAATGAATAGGATATTGAGGAAAAGTAAAAAATATAAAGTAAAAACTTTTACGTTATATCTTTGAGACGATTTTACGGACAATATATTTTTCAATTTGCTCTCACTTGTTATCTTGTATTAAACTTCTCGTTGAGATCTTCGATTTAACGCCCCCATATTTCATATTTTTTTCGACTTCAAAATAATATAATAATTAATACAAAAAAATTTATAAATAATATTATAGAATTTAAATGATATATTTTAAAATAATTGGGAAAAGAAATTTTACATTTGATCTTTAAGATAATTTTTCGGACAATATATTTACAGTTTGCTTTCACTTGTTAGCTTGTATTAAACTTCTCGTTGAGATATTCAATATGAGACACATATTGCATATTTTTTTACTTCAATATAATACAATAATTATCAAAAGTATAATAACTATTACAAAACAAAAAATAGTTTATACATTAAAATAAATTAAAATCTTGATGTCGTTTTCTAATGTCATTAATGACACATGTACCATAATAATTGCTAAAATATTTATTACAATTTTTTGTATAGATTTTCAAATTTAGAAAGTCATTTTGGATGGTAAATTATGTGCGTGCTATTTTTGGCATGGATTATATTTTTAAACAATTCTGCTCCAAAGCTCAGGGGCCCACCAATTTATGAGGCCGTTAGCCCTTTGGCCGATAGCCCCATATGTATACACTTTTTTTTCTTTTGACGTGTTTTTTTCCCCCATCTTTTCAATAGTTTTTTGGTTAATTTATTTTATATATATATATACGCGCGCGCGCGCACACACACACACACATATAGTAATTGACGATTATTCTGAACTTCATACTTATGAAAATTAATAAATACTATTTGAGCAAAAAAAATTAATTAAAATAGACTTAATACAAACTATCTTAGTTATGAAAAAATTCAATAAAAATGCAACTTAATGATAGTCATGGTTGTCAAACTCTGGGAACTCCCCTAATCATTACTAGCAATGTTGGTTTACATATTATCTTGGTTATCATTCCATGAGTATTGTGGTTCAAATGGCTCGTCCACCTGTTGCGTCCTGATGACATGGATAAAAAAAAAATAGATTAAACATATTATGGGAAAAAAAAAATAAAGTTTAAACATGGTATTATCCATCAACTCACCTCAGTTGTAAAGTCAAACAAGTTCTTCTATCATGTCACTACGACCACATTCACGACCATTTCTCCATGATTTGGACATGACTACCTCCTTCGACCACTTAAATCGTTTTTTGTACCCCTTCGTCCTAATCGAGTAGGATCAACCACTTGTTCGGTAGTCTCTTTACTCTTACTCTTCATCCTACTCATTCGTGTATCACCACCGCTGTTGACGTCCTTGTAATTCAAGTTCCAAAACCCATCCATTAGAAATTTTGTTCGAGCATCTATCAAGACTCCCTCGTCGACCAACTCCGATGCATTACCGATAGCATCCCGTGTCGTGAAATTAAAGAGTGGTCAACATATGTCAGTAATTGGCTCAAAAATGGGAATTGCTTTGTAGTCTGGGTCCATCAACGTACAATGTAGGGGTCTGGTAACAACATAACATGTTTCTTGATCATTAATGAAAGCATGTGACGACACTGTGATGCGAACCCCTTTGGTGTTTGGACCAAAAAATTTCACAACAATTTAATACCAACTCAAGAAAGCAAAAATGGTAAAATAACACCCTAACTCAAGTTTAAATCTAACCCAAAATTCAAAGGTTAAAGAACTTAGCCCAATGGGTGAAGATTAAACAATTTTCAAGGTGGTGAAAATAAAACAACAATACAAGAATAATATACTCAAAATGTAGTTGATTAACTTTCAAACATTACAAGATAAGGAAATGAGATTTTACCTCACCCAAGATGATTCTCTCTCAAGTGCATTCATGAACCACCAAGTTATGTTAGAGTTTAGAGGTGTTGGGTATTTATAGTACATAAGTGAAGGAAATAGAGAAAAATCCTAAAAATAGAAGAAAAATGCAAGTTTTTGAATTTTCAATAACTTTCGGTGGACCAGATGGTCGACCAAAGTCACTCTCGGTCGACCAAATGGTCAAATAAAATGAACTGAGGCCATGGACGGATCCAGCTAGCGGCCAGCCCGTTCGGCTGCTCGTGCTGGATCCGGTCGAATTTTCAGATTTAATTTTTTATAAATTTATTTTAATTTTTTTTTTTTTTTTTGTAAAAACTTGATTTTGCTTTAATTTCTACTAGTTACTTGTGAGCCCCAATATTTTTCCTTTATATTTGTGAGTATTTGCTGTAGTACAAATGTTCTAGTTGTTCACAGATAGATTTTTTTGTTTATTTCCAATTTTCAGATTATGTATTTTGGGGATTTTCAATTATTTAGCTTAAAAATTGCAAATTTGTGAATTATATATCATTAATTGTGATTGGTTGGATGACGGTTTGGTAATTTACACGTAGCGCAAGATTTTTAAACAAATTAAAAATGAGGCAATTTTGCAGCGCTTTCAAAGTATGAGGCCTCGGAAAATGTAGTTGTCCGAGCTTACTACAACAAATTAGGATTATATCATGTATTTTTCTTACTATTTTTGTTAGTTTTGGTCTATATTTTTGTATTAAATAACAATTACGTTTTATAGTAGATATATGTTGTTCGAAAAAATTTTAAGGCTGTGTTTGATACACTCCAAATTCCATGGAAAATGTGATTTTCCACCCATTTTTTCCCTCTTGTCATGTTTGATTGCACAATTTTTCCTGGCAATTCGTTTTCCATTTTTTCTTTTCACGCACCTATTTTCCACCAAATCAATGAATTGGTTTTCCCATCTAGGTAGTATAATTTATTTTCTAAGGAAAAACTTTAACCATTTTAGTCACGTTTAATCATTTTTGTCATTGTTAATTGATTTATTCTTTTTCAAAAAATTAATATTATTATTGTCAAGTACAAATGTACGAAAAAATATTTTTTTTTTACTAATATAGCTAAATTTTGCTTTATTTTTATGAAAAATAATACTAATCAAACAACAAAAGTTGGAAAATTTATCACTTTTTCCACCTAGAAAATTAAACTAATCAAACACATTAAACTTCTAATTCCTAAGAATTCAATTTTCTGGAATTCATTTTCGTTCCACCCAAATTACATCATCGCTATCAAACGCGGCCTAATATTTTTTTAGTGGGACCGTTCTCCGTTCATGATCGTTGGTTAGTCAACGGTCAAATGTCAAAGTTCGCTCTAACTAAACTAATATCCTGGATTCATCCCTGACTGAGGCTCCTTTGAAATTTTTGGACTTTCGGTCGACCGAAAGTGACTGATCATCCCGCCTTCAGTATTCTGATTATAACTTTTGATCCCGATATCCGATTGAGGCAATTCAAAATGATTTGAAAACTAGACGAGAAGGACTACAATTACTAAACAAGTAGTGAATCTCTAATTTGGATGTTATCTCTATCAAATCTTTGATTGAATCCCGAGCTTGATGTCTCTTCATTTCTTTCACCTCGACTCGATTTCATAACTTATAAATGAGTCTCGCCATGAACTTCGGATCTAGTCATGGGTCATGCCAGCTCGCACATTAAGGTTTGATTGTTCCGATTCTCATCACACGGATACCAAGCCAAATTCTTGATCGTTGACAAGAGTTCCTCATATTATTGCTCAATAGGGAGGCCTGATCTCATTGACCTTGGTGCAGTGACACACACCAAATATATATGGATTAAGTTCCCAACAAAAAATGGGATAGTGATAGCCAAAGTGAGCCAAACTGAATCATGGGCCTACTACACGAACACAGTCCGAAAGTTCCAAGACCAAACTATCACATGATCAACGACATAGCAATGACTGATGTAGCTCTAGACCCTGAAAGATTGGGTACTGAGCTTAGCATATACATGGACGTCACAATGCTGCAAGAGGAAGATCTAACAGATTTGGATCCAAGAATGATGGGTTCAGAGTGTCGTACTGTTCCTATTGAAATGTTGGAGTGTTTCCTAGTTGATCCCCTAGATCAGGAGTCAAGGAATTAGAAGTTGGACAGGACTTAGCAAATGAGTTCAAGGAGAAGCTCAAAAGTTTCCTTTGCTAGAATCTATATGTATTTCTATTGAAACATATGTGATAGGAACAAATCTAAAGGTGGCCTGCTACAGGCTACAGTTTGACCCATGTCACCTCAGTTATAGGCAAAAGCAATGACCCATGAGCCTAGAGAAGTATGAAGCCTTGAAAGAAAAGATATCGAAGCTGTTGAAAACTGGCTTCATTAGGGAATCTAGATATCCAAAATGGGTATCCAACCCAGTATTAGTTCCCAAGCAAAGCGAAAAGTTGAGGGTGTGCGTTGATTTCATCATCGTGAATCAGGCTTTCCCAAAAGACATCTTCCATCTTCCCATGATTGATCAACTAGTAGTTCTGTAGTAGGCCATGAAATGCCGAGCTTCATGGATGCCTACCCTATATACAATCATATCCCCATGCACGAATCTGACAAAGAACACACGTCCTTCATAACGAACAATGGACTATATTGTTATAAAATCATGCCATTTGGGCTAAAAAATGCAGTAGCCACCTATTAAAGGCTGGTGAACTAAGTGTTTACAAAACGACTAGGAATTACTAAGGAAGTCTACATAGATGCTTGTGAAAAGCTAGATTACTGAAAATCATATTGAACACATGTCGGAGATCTTCAATATACTGAGAAAGTATAGGATGAAACTCAGTCCCCTCAAATGTGCATTCGGGATAGGATCTGGAAAGTTCCTAGGGTATTGAACTAACAAGGACAAAATCAAGGCTTTGTTGGAAATGATTTCTTCATGGAATCCCAAGGAAGTTCAAAGCTTCTTAAGAAGAGTAGCAGCACTAAGCAAGTTTATGATAGAGCGCATAATTGATGTTTAACCCGTGATATTTTATCTCTATCTATTGGTTTTAAATGTTTAAATTGTGGGTATTAATTACATTTCATGTTTTTGTGGATTAGGAGAAAGAGTTGGATTAAAGTGGGTTTAATATCACAAATGGTGGAAGAAGTTTGCAACTCAAAAGTGAACCATCAGTGAAGGATTTTGCATAAGGCGTGGCCACGCCTTATTGTCCAGAAAATCAGCTTTCTCAACTAAATGGACCCTTTGCTGTAAAAGGCCCAAAAGCCAACCATTACTTGGGTCTTTTATTGAAGAAGCCCAGCTGCTGAAGAAAAAGAACTCAGGGGCCGCACTAATAATAAAAAGAAAGGGACGAAAAACCTGAATTTTTGAATGGGCTTTGACGAAAAAAAAAAAGAAAGGCACGAAAACCTGGGAACAGAAATAAAAAGGGAGCCGCACGAAAATCTGGGGGGGAAGAAAAGAAAGAGGACAGCCGCACAACAGAAAAGAAAAAGGAGTGATTACGCTGGGAGACATTGGAATGAATTGCTGACCACTTTGCTTTTGGAATTGCTTGGGAGTTGAAGGAGCCACTTTTTCATCATTCTCAGATTTTTAAAGTTTGACTTTTACCATTATTTTCTTTTCTTTTAGTTTTTATTTTCTAAATGTTTATGGATAGTTAAATTTTAATTCCAGTTTAAGGATAATTGATGTATTGATTCTGCATGAATTATGAGACCTAATTAATTCAATTGTTCTTTTATTTATTTTCTATTTATATATCCTTTGTGTATAATTAAGTTGTTGATTTGATTGATTAATTCAAAGTGCACGTTTTTTTAATTGTCAAAACGATACTTGGCCAATTAGGAATCTAAATCCGTAATTGTTTAGGTTTTCTAATATATGTGGCAAATAACATAGTTGACTATAGATTGATTTTCGACTCATGTTGTGAGGGTATATAACCTAGTTTAAATAAATCACGCGTGTGAATTTGTTGGCTAGAATTGGTCGTCCCTCTAGTGATTAATGCTATTAATAAATTAAATCCTAAGATCGTATCTAGGGTTGTTTATTTATTAGGGAAATAATCAACGAGCGTCTCTTGGTTATCGAGATAGTAAGGAGAGATAGGTTGTTAGATCATATCAATGACCATAACCAGTTTAGAAAACAAGTAAAAGATTTTATTTTTGCGTCAATGATCAGTTCTATGAATCAATACTGAAATTATACCTTGGGCTGGATATTTATTTAAATTGATATTTTCATTACTTTAATTCTGCAATTATTTAGTTACAATTTGATTTCACGTTTAAAATTGAAAACCCCACATTTTTAATTTATTGTTTTAATTTTTGAAGAATTAAATCTAACCAATCTTTGTGGATTCGACCTTGCTCACCACTATCACAATTTATTTTTCTAGAGCAAGTTATTATTTGTTGGATTCGACACCCATCAAATTTTTGGCGCCGTTGCCGGGGATTGGTGTTAATCAGATTTAATTTTTCATTTATCGTTTTTAATTTTTAATTTTTATTTCTTTTATGCCTCGTTGTTCTCGTACAGGTGAATTGCAATACGATCCTGAAATCGAGAAAACTGCTCGGAAATTGAGGAAAGAAACCAAGTTGCTAAAACAAACCAGATTGAATCAAGCAGTTGAGCTGACAGATTCAACAACTGATTCTTCTAGTGATTCTGAAACAGAGCAAAAGCAAGCAATGGCCAATGATGAAAGAACTTTAAGGGAATTGGCTGCACCAAATGAAAATCAACAGCCATTGTGCATTCAGTATCCAATTTTGGACGTGGGATTCGAGTTGAAATCCGGATTGATCCACTTGCTACCCAAATTCTATGGGCTTGAGAATGAAGACCCCCACAAACATCTGAAGGAATTCCACATGGTGTGTTCAAGTATGAAACCACAAGGAGTGACTGAAGAACAAATAAAGCTGCGGGCTTTTCCATTCTCATTAGCTGACAGGGCAAAAGATTGGCTATTTTATCTACCATCAAGTTCTGTGACTACGTGGACAGGGATGGTCAGACTATTTCTTGATAAATTTTTCCCAGCTTCAAGAGCTGCAAATATCAGAAGAGAGGTGTGTGGGATCAAACAGAGAGATACTGAAACCTTGCATGAATATTGGGAAAGGTTCAAAATTTGTGTGCAAGCTGTCCTCAACATGGGATTTCGGAACAATTACTAATTCAGTACTTCTATGAGGGATTGTTGCCGATGGAGAGGAAAATGATGGACACAGCTAGCGGAGGAGCAATAGTGAATAAAACCCCAACTGCCGCTAGGGATTTGATCTCCATCATGGCTGCTAACACACAGCAATTTGGATTTAGACAAGACACCCCTGTGAAAAGGGTGAACGAGGTAAATGTATCCTCCCTTGAAAATCAAATAGCAAACCTAACCTCTCTTGTTCAACAAATGGCTGTAGGAAATGTGCAACAGGTAAAAGCCTGTGGAATTTGGGCTGCAACCAGTCATCCAACTGACACTTGCCCTACTCTCCAAGAAGATTCATTTGAGCAGGCAAATGCTATTGGAAGATTTCCGGGTCCACCTCAAACAAAGTATGATCCCTATTCTAACACTTACAATCCTGGATGGAAGGATCATCCCAATTTTAGTTATCAGACAAGGCCGCAATTTCAACAGTTCCAACAATTCCAGCCTAGACAGCCTGCTCCTCAACCGCAACAATCTTCTTCTTCAAACTCAGGTATGTCTCTAGAAGAAATTGTTAAATCACTTGCAAATAATACACAACAGTTTCAACAGGAGACGAGGACGGGGATAAAAAATTTGGAGACTCAAGTAAGTCAATTGGCATCAACTGTGAGCCGATTAGAATCTCAAGGCAAATTACCGTCCCAAAACATCGTCAACCCAAAACAAAACGCCAGTGCAATCACTTTGAGAAGCGGGAAGGAATTGAAAGAGCCTGGTAAAGCAAAGCAAGGTAAGTCGGGGGAAGAATCTGAAAAGGAAGTCATCCCACAACATCAAGTTGATCAGCCTGAAGTCCTTAACAGAGAACAACCAAAAGTTTTCGTGACACCTCCTCCATTCCCTACAAGATTGAGCAAATCCAAAAAGGAAGAAGAAGAGAAGGAAATCATGGAGACATTTCGAAAAATTGAGGTAAATATTCCCTTACTTGATGCGATTAAACAAGTGCCTAGATATGCTAAATTTTTGAAGGAATTGTGCACTAATAAGAGGAAGTTGAAAGGGAATGAAAAGATAAGTGTTGGAGAAAATGTTTCAGCTGTTCTCCAAAAAAAATTACCTCCTAAATGCAAGGACCCAGGTATGTTGACTATCCCTTGTAAAGTAGGTAAAGTTAGAGTCGAAAAGGCCATGTTAGATCTAGGAGCCTCAATAAATGTCATGCCTCTTTCTGTTTATTCATCTTTAAATACTGGACCATTGAAGGAAACAGGTGTGATTATTCAATTAGCAGATAGGTCTAACGTATACCCAGAGGGAGTCTTAGAAGATGTATTGGTTCAGGTTAATGAATTGGTTTTTCCTGCTGATTTTTATGTTCTTAATATGGAGGAAGATGATTCTTCTAATCCTACGCCTATTTTATTAGGAAGACCATTTCTTAAAACATCTAGGACAAAAATTGATTTGCATGCTGGAACACTCACGATGGAGTTTGATGGTGAAATTATTAAATTTAATATTTATGAAGCCATGAGATATCCTAGTGATGTGTCACCTGTTTATGTTATGGATGTTATTGATCCTTTAGCACAAAATCTTTTTGACCTTAACAGTGATGATAAGTTGAATGTTGCACTAAGCAGGAACCTCACTCTTGATGGACTAGAGAAGGCTATGAAGAATTTTGTGTTCGATTTCGACTTGCAAGATGCAATTCAGGAATTAGAGTCACTCAAACCTATAAGGTATAATGTATCTCAAATTGAATTTCCTATCTCTCACACAAAACTTCTTTCTTCTGTTGAGCAGGCACCAAAATTGGAATTGAAACCACTACCAGACCATTTGAAGTATGTGTTCTTAGGAGAAGGAGAAATGCTCCCGGTGATTATCTCCAACAAACTCTCTCCCTTGGAAGAAGAGAAATTAACTTGAGTGCTTAGGGAGTATAAACAAGCAATTGGGTGGACTATAGCTGACATCAAGGGATTGAGCCCTTCTACATGCATGCATAGGATATTATTGGAAGAAGATTGTAAACCATCTAGAGAAGCTCAACGGAGATTAAATCCACCAATGATGGAAGTGGTAAAGAAAGAAATTTTGAAACTTCTGGATGCAGGTATGATCTATCCAATTTCTGACAGTAAATGGGTAAGCCCAGTTCAGGTAGTTCCAAAGAAAACAGGTATAACGGTTATTAAAAATTCAGAAGGTGAGATGATCCCAACTCGTGTTGAAAATGGGTGGCGGGTATGTATTGATTATAGGAAGTTAAATGCTGCAACTAGAAAAGATCACTTCCCCCTCCCATTTATTGATCAAATGCTTGAGCGTGTAGCAGGTCGTACTCATTATTGTTGTCTTGATGGTTATTCAGGTTTTCACCAGATTCCGGTTGCACCAGAAGATCAAGAGAAAACCACGTTCACGTGCCCGTTTGGCACCTTTGCATATAGACGAATGTCGTTTGGACTATGCAATGCTCCTGCTATATTCCAAAGGTGTATGGTTAGTATATTTTCTGATTATGTGGAAAACATCATAGAGGTGTTCATAGACGATTTTACGGTTTATGGCAATTCTTTTGATGCATGTTTAACTAACCTTACAAAAGTTCTAGGAAGATGCATAGAAACAAATCTAGTTTTGAACTATGAAAAATGTCACTTTATGGTTGATCAAGGAATTATTCTAGGTCATGTTGTGTCTTCCAAGGGTATTGAGGTTGATAAGGCTAAGATAGATATTATTAAATCCTTGCCTTACCCCACGACTGTGCGGGAAGTTCGCTCTTTTCTTGGTCATGCAGGTTTTTACAGGCGCTTTATCAAGGATTTTTCCAAGATCACTCAGCCCATGTGCAAGTTATTGCAAAAAGACATGGTGTTTGAATTCGATGAGGGATGCAAAGGAGCATTTGATAAGTTGAAAGATATGCTCACCTCAGCACCTATTATCCAACCACCAGATTGGAACCTCCCATTTGAAATCATGTGTGATGCAAGTAATTATGCAGTTGGTGCTGTGCTTGGACAAAAAGTTGGAAGAGCCCATCATGTCATTTATTATGCCTCCAGAACACTTGATAATGCACAAAGCAACTATTCAACAACAGAAAAAGAACTTTTAGCTATTGTCTTTGCTTTGGAAAAATTTCGTCAATATTTGCTTGGTACTAAGGTAATTATTTATTCTGATCATGCAGCTCTCAAGTATTTGTTTTCAAAGAAGGAGGCAAAACCTAGGTTGATTCGGTGGATTCTCTTGTTACAAGAGTTCGACTTGGAGATACGTGATAAAAAGGGCACAGAGAATTTGGTTGCTGATCATCTGAGTAGATTGACCACAAGTGAAGAACCATCACCATTGAAGGACAGTTTTCCAGATGAGTACCTATTTTCTATTAAAGAGGCAGTCCCCTGGTATGCTGATATAGTTAATTATCTAGTTACTAAAACGCTGCCACATGATTTGTCTAGAGCTCAAAAAGATAGGATAAAGAGTGATGCTAAATATTATGTATGGGATGACCCTTACTTGTGGAAACATTGTTCTGACCAAATTATTCGTAGGTGTGTCTCTCAACAAGAAATTCCTTCAATTTTAAAATTTTGTCATTCTTATGCTTGTGGAGGACATTTTGGTCCTAAGAGAACAGCCCGTAAGGTGCTAGAGTGTGGATTGTTTTGGCCTACTTTGTTTCACGATTCGTACATGTTTTGCAAATCTTGTGAACAATGTCAAAAAACTGGAACTATAGGACGTAGAGATCAAATGCCCCTTACCCCTATTCTTGTTTGTGAAATATTTGATGTGTGGGGTATAGATTTCATGGGTCCTTTTCCTTCTTCTTATAATAATGTTTACATAATTCTTGCTGTGGATTATGTTTCAAAATGGGTGGAAGCTAAAGCCACCCGGACTGATGATGCTAAAGTGGTTGCAGATTTTGTCAAATCTCATATTTTTGTTAGGTTCGGGACACCAAAGGCTATCATTAGTGATCGCGGGACTCACTTTTGCAATAAAGTGGTGGAAGCCTTACTAAAGAAATACAATGTTACCCACCGCATCTCTACTGCGTATCACCCGCAAACAAATGGACAGGCTGAAGTGTCCAATAGAGAAATCAAATCCATACTTGAAAAGACAGTCAACCCGAACAGGAAGGACTGGAGTCTAAGGCTTGATGATGCGCTTTGGGCTTATCGAACAGCCTACAAAACTCCTATAGGTATGTCTCCTTACCGTTTGGTATTTGGAAAACCATGTCATCTTCCAGTAGAGCTAGAACACAGGGCATATTGGGCTGTCCAGCATTGCAATATGAGAATGGATGAGTCAGGTGAGCAAAGGAAATTACAATTGCAAGAGTTGGAAGAGGTTCGCAATGATGCTTATGAGAACTCAAGGATCTACAAAGAAAAGACGAAAGCCTTCCATGATCAAATGATTTCCAGGAAAACATTTTCTATTGGTCAGAAAGTTTTACTTTACCATTCTAAATTGAAATTGTTTCCTGGTAAGTTGCGTTCTAGATGGATAGGGCCTTTTCTTGTTACTAATGTGTTTCCTCACGGTGCAGTTGAAATTCAAGGCTTGGATACGGGTAAGATTTTTAAAGTCAATGGACATCGCTTGATACCTTTTTATGAAGGTTTTCCGGTATGTAGTGTTGATCAATTCAATTTGGAATGCCCAACTTACACCAATTGAGTGGTGGGTAAGTCTAGCCAAAGACGTAAAAGAAAAGCGCTTCCGGGAGGCAACCCGAATTTTCCTTTAGTTTTAACAACCAATTTTTATTTATTTATTTATTTTTAATTTTTTTAATTTTTTATTATTATTCAACATTCTTTATTTTTTATAATCCTTATAATTTTTTAGGCAAAATTGACATTTTTTTTTTGATTTTTTTGGGCAGATGTGAATCTTCATTAGAGCGTGGGCACGCTCTATGAAGGAAGTGAAGGATTGAAAGGTTTTGAAATAAGGCGTGCCCACGCCTTACCCCAAGTGATCCTCGGGTTAAGCAAAAAAAAAAAAAAAAAAAATTCAAATCTGAAACATAGCCCTACCTCACGCCTCTCCCCCACCTCAAACCTAACTCACGCATCTCTCTCCCTCTTCTCTCTTTCAATCACTCTCAACTCACCTTCAACAATCAAACACAACCTCCTTCTTCTTCCACAAACACAGTCGGCACCTTCATCCGACCGACCGGCCATCTCCATACCATCCTCTTCCCACCAAACCGTCGCCAGCAACCTACTCTTGCACAGCCCAGCCACCAGTCATCGACCACCGCCCCTGCTTCTCAGACCCTGTTTCTCTCTCGCGACTCCGGCTAACCAGCCACCACCGTCCCCCTCTCTTCTTCCCACCACGGCCAACCGCCGCAAACCACCACTACAATCCCTCCCCGGAGCACCATCAGCCGCCTCCTCTCAGCCGCACCATCCACTTTTCTTTCAACCAGTCAACCACCATCTCCACCTTCGATCGCCCGCAACCTCCGTTTTTTTTTTCTCTCGCACAGTCCACTACCAAACCACCGCCACCTGCTTTCTATCTTTCTCTCACTATCACACCCCCAACCTCCACGTCTCCTCACTCAATCCGTGACCTCACCTCTGTCCCCAACCCTTTCTTTTATTATTCATCAACAAGAAAAAAATCAATTTGAGGGTTATGGGCAGGAAAAAGGAGGGTCAATCCAGTCGTGCAAGCTCAACAAAATCTGCGAGGTCGACTCCAATTGCTGAATCCAGTCCAACCCCGGAGAATGTCGATCCACCTGCACGCAAACGGGCTCAAATTGGTAAGGGAATGCACATTCTCCCCCCTTCTGAATCTGACTTGAATGGATGCCTGCAATTCAAAAAGAAAAAGGAGAAAGACAGGTATAAGCAAATGTGTGGTAAGGATATCGTTCCCTGTAAATACATTGATCAACAGACTATGGAAACTTTGCATATTGATATGAATGTGCGTGCATTGATTGATAATATAGGATGGCGTACTTATTTTTCAATTAAGCATCCTGCCTATATTGAACTTGTTAGGGAATTTTACACTACATTTGAATTTAAGAAACCGGGTGATTTCACGTTGAGTAGTCCTAGGGTGGTGCAATTTAGACTTATGGGGAAAGATTTCAAACTTTCAATCACTGAATTTAACTTGACCTTTGGTTTTATTGATAAGGAATATTCTGAAACCGAGGAATATTTGAATAGTTCATGTGATTATAGTGAGAATTTTGAACCGGTTTCTTTATACAAAACATTGTCCACTTCTAATTTTTATCACCCGAGCAAGTCTAAAGATTCATTCCTTCGTGATCCGGCTTTAAAATATATCCATAGATTCCTTGCATTTACCTTCTCGGGTCGAAAAGATTCGGCTGCTGTTTTGTCAAAATCTGAATTTTATTTCTTGTGGTGCATGCTAAACAGAATCAAGGTGAATCTTGGTTATTGGTTAGCTTCCCAATTTGCTACTGTTTTGACAAACAAACGTCCTTTAATATTGGGGTCTTTGATCACGCATTTGGCTGTTCATGAAAATTTGATTGACCCCGATAATAATGATCTTCATATTGCTTGTGAAATGCAACCATTAGACTTACACTGTTTGGAGATCATGGGTTTAGTTTGGAAGGATGCAGGTACATTTAAATTTCAGGCACCAGGACCTATTGCCCCTCGGATCACACGCACAATTCCTACCACAGGAAGCACTGAAATGGCCATAATTCCTTATCATCCTTCCACATCCACATCTACAGGACCTGCTGCAGACCATTTTGATGACCGACTTGATAGAATGGAACGTCGACTTGCACGAATAGAAAAGAATCAACATGCCTTCTTTGCTCACATGGGATTCACTCCTCCTTCACCACCATCCAGCTCTTAGCTGATTACCTTCAAGGAAGTCCTCTATTTTCATATTTTTGCATTTACATTTCTGTAACATTGAGGACAATGTTCGAACTAAGTGTGGGGGAAGGGTTTTTATGTGTTTTTGCTAAAATTTTTGAATGTTGATTCATTTTCATTTTAGTTGAGCCTCAGTTTGCTGTTTTAGTTGTGATTTCATTTTATTTTCCTTTGTCTTTCATGTCCGTTCTGTTTGACAAGAAATTTGAAAACTCTCTTCTTCATTCTGGATTTTACCGATGCTTATCCCTTTATGATCTGATTGTTGTGAATTATTGAGATGAATTGAGGCACAGTAGGGAATGGCATGAGTAGTTGAATTCTTGTTTACTGCACGGGATTGATTGCTCTTGATGGTGGATTGAATGAAGGGTGTGTGGGATTTGATGCAATTTGACCCTGTTTTTGTGAGCTTTTGAGCCTCTTGAGCATTTACATTTATATATATATATATATACACGACGCTATGCTCCGCTCCTTTGATTGTGTGATTGTCATGTATAGTTGATCTCTTCTAGAACTTGCTTTGTTATGCATGTTGAGATGCCTCTTGGTAATTGGATGCACTAATTAAGTAAGGGCACTTAGGTTAAGCCAAATTTAGCTTTCTTGAAATGCCTACCTTGAAATATACCCCCTAGAAAGCCACTTTTGAGCCATAGCCTTTTTGTTGAAAATTAACCACAATACAAGCCATGAGAAATCCTATTCTTTGCTAATCCTCCATTATTTTGAACCTTGCATTGAAGGGATATATAGGCTTATTCATATGAGCTTCGATATGTTTTGGGTTGAGATTGAGAGATTTTGGGAATAAAGATCCATGATTATGCAAGTCTCATTATTCTTTTGAGAAGTGGTAATGTGAAAGAAAAGTTGGGGATAAAGTATTCGAGTTACAATCTACGATGTTCTATTATCCATGAAAAAAAAATTCCTAGCAAAAAAAAAAAAAAAAGAAAAGAAAGAAAAGAAAGAAAAAGCAAAAGAGAAAAAGAAGGGAAAACATGATTGTGAAGCAAAGAAGTGCAAGTGAAATTGTTCGAGAATGATTTGATTGAAAGCAATACATGAAGTTTGACTGAGCTCTTGTGAATATGTTTGTGTAGTTCCTTCGATGAAATAGCCAAAAATATATCCTCCTTATCCCACCTTACCCAAGCCCCATTACAACCAGTGTTAAGACCCTTACTTGCATTCAAGACCACTGGTGGCTCCGACGTGATATATTAGCAAGCCTATGGTAAGAATTTTCTATGCATTGGCTTGAGTGTTCACATATATATTTTATACCCTAAACACTTTGAGCGAATTGTGTGAATCTAATGTGAGGCATTGAATCCCATTGCATGTGAATTTCGAAAAATTGTTGAGGTGATTGGTCTTTTGGTAGATTGGGATTTATTCTATTTTTGCTTGTTCTTTGCTTGTGTCACGATTTAAATCTTTAAGGCATGATGGATTGGGTTGTGGATGGATAGGTGAAGGTAGAAGAATGAATGATGTTGAGAGCCAACTCATAAACTTGGTCTGATTTATGCTTAGGACAAGCATTGTCTAAGTGTGGGGGGATTTGATAGAGCGCATAATTGATGTTTAACCCGTGATATTTTATTTCTATCTATTGGTTTTAAATGTTTAAATTGTGGGTATTAATTACATTTCATGTTTTTGTGGATTAGGAGAAAGAGTTGGATTAAAGTGGGTTTAATATCACAAATGGTGGAAGAAGTTTGCAACTCAAAAGTGAACCATCAGTGAAGGATTTTGCATAAGGCGTGGCCACGCCTTATTGTCCAGAAAATCAGCTTTCTCAACTAAATGGACCCTTTGCTGTAAAAGGCCCAAAAGCCAACCATTACTTGGGTCTTTTATTGAAGAAGCCCAGCTGCTGAAGAAAAAGAACTCAGGGGCCGCACTAATAATAAAAAGAAAGGGACGAAAAACCTGAATTTTTGAATGGGCTTTGACGAAAAAAAAAAGAAAGGCACGAAAACCTGGGAACAGAAATAAAAAGGGAGCCGCACGAAAATCTGGGGGGGAAGAAAAGAAAGAGGACAGCCGCACAACAGAAAAGAAAAAGGAGTGATTACGCTGGGAGACATTGGAATGAATTGCTGACCACTTTGCTTTTGGAATTGCTTGGGAGTTGAAGGAGCCACTTTTTCATCATTCTCAGATTTTTAAAGTTTGACTTTTACCATTATTTTCTTTTCTTTTAGTTTTTATTTTCTAAATGTTTATGGATAGTTAAATTTTAATTCCAGTTTAAGGATAATTGATGTATTGATTCTGCATGAATTATGAGACCTAATTAATTCAATTGTTCTTTTATTTATTTTCTATTTATATATCCTTTGTGTATAATTAAGTTGTTGATTTGATTGATTAATTCAAAGTGCACGTTGTTTTAATTGTCAAAACGATACTTGGCCAATTAGGAATCTAAATCCGTAATTGTTTAGGTTTTCTAATATATGTGGCAAATAACATAGTTGACTATAGATTGATTTTCGACTCATGTTGTGAGGGTATATAACCTAGTTTAAATAAATCACGCGTGTGAATTTGTTGGCTAGAATTGGTCGTCCCTATAGTGATTAATGCTATTAATAAATTAAATCCTAAGATCGTATCTAGGGTTGTTTATTGATTAGAGAAATAATCAACGAGCGTCACTTGGTTATCGAGATAGTAAGGAGAGATAGGTTGTTAGATCGTATCAATGACCATAACCAGTTTAGAAAACAAGTAAAAGATTTTATTTTTGCGTCAATGATCAGTTCTATGAATCAATACTGAAATTATACCTTGGGCTGGATATTTATTTAAATTGATATTTTCATTACTTTAATTCTGCAATTATTTAGTTACAATTTGATTTCACGTTTAAAATTGAAAACCCCACATTTTTAATTTATTGTTTTAATTTTTGAAGAATTAAATCTAACCAATCTTTGTGGATTCGACCTTGCTCACCACTATCACAATTTATTTTTCTAGAGCAAGTTATTATTTGTTGGATTCGACACCCATCAGTTTATCTCCAAATCTACTGATACATGCTTGCCACTCTTTAAAGTCCTTAAAGGAAGAAAAGTTCGAATGGACGCCGGAGTGCATAGTAGCCTTCGCAAGCTAAAGGAGTTCCTAGGGGCAAGCACCCCTGTTGTCCAAACTAAAAATCTGAGAGCCATTGTTCGTCTATTTGGCTATGTCAAAAGAAGCAGGGAGTTCTATCTTAATCGAAGAGGAGGATGGAAGCTAACTCCCTGTGTATAACGTGAGGAAAGCTTTTCTGGATATTGAAACACATTATAAAGAATGAAGAAACTAATATCAGCCTGGAAGCTTAGGTCCTACTTTCGATTGCACTCCATCCGAGTACTAATCAATTTTCCCATAAGACAAGTCCTGTAAAAACCAAATGTATCAGGGAGGTTGATGAAGTGGGCTATTGAATTTAGCTAATTCGACCTTCAATATATGCCCTGACTGCCTTAAAGGGCCAAGCATTGGCATACTTCATTGTCAAATTCACACATCCGCTTGAGGTGGAGATGATCGAAAAGATCAAAGAACAGCCGAAATGGGGACTGTTTATTGAAGGATCTTCTACTGAAGGAAGGTCTTGAGATGGATTAATACTTGTAAATCTGGAAGGGCACAAGGTGCACAGTACTGTTCGCTTTGGTTTAACAACTTACAATAATGTGGAAGAGTATGAAGCACTCCTTGCAGGTTTAAAGTTAGCAATAGCTTTGAAAGAAAAAGCGTTGATAGCAAACATCAATTCGCAACTCATTGTAAGCCAAGTTAATGGGCAGTTTGTTGCCAAGGAGCCCAATATTGTAGCATACCTGAAGAAGGTAAAGGACTTGGTGACTCATTTTGAAAAGTTTGAGTTGGTCCACATATCAAGGACTAAAAACACGAATGCTGACGCCCTATCCAAACTAACAAGTAGTAAGGATTTAGAGTTCCTAAACATAGTACCCATTGAGCACCTCCCAGTCCTTTCCATTGAGTCCGAGGAGGAGATTCTCTCAGTAGAAGAGGGAACCTCATGGATGGATCCATTGCTTTCCTACTTAAATTATCGAACACTACCAAATGACTTCGAATATGCCTAGAAGTTACAAATGTATGCAGCTCTTTTTGTTCAGAAGGATGGGATTTTGTATAAAAGAAGTTATACTGCACCCCTAATTTGGTGTATAGGTCCTGAGGTGGCAACTACGTCATGAGAAAAATCTATGCAGATATCTGTGGGAATCATGTTGGATCCCTATCCTTATTCCGTAAGGCCCTAAAAAGAGGTACTTTTGACCTACCATGAGAAAGGATGCATACGAATTTATATCTACTACTAACTATAAAGTTTTAATATTATAGTTAGTTTATTTGTTTTCTTCTAAATTAAATTATAAATGATATTTTAGAGAAAAATACTTATTTTTAATAATGTCCAATTATACTTTAAAAATAAAAGTTAAAATTTATATTTATATTTATAGCGGGTGGATAAAATACTATTTATTCGTTTAAAATTCAAAATATGGCAGGAAAATAAATAAATAAATTAAAATTGAAAATTAATTTGAGGTGCCACAGAAACAATCAAAATGTCCATATTCCTCTTGGTTTTCAACAGCAACCACAACTGCAAAAGCATCAACAGATTTAGATAAATTTGAAAGAGAAATGCATATGATCGTATAGCTTGTCAAAAGCCAACAAGAAATGATGCAGACTCAACAATCTGAAATCAAGGAACTGAAAAATCAATTGGAGTAGCTAGCAGTGAACAAAACAGAAAGACAACCTGGACAATTGCCTAATAATATAGTAACCAACTCAAGGGAGAATGTTTGTGCATTCACGCCCAAATGTACACATCAAATATCACAATCCATTAATAAGATTTCCAAATCAAATCGCTCAAAAAAATAAAAAATCAGCACAAATAACAAACAAAATCAATATAATCTCAATGCAGAAAATACAATTAGAAAATTGTAAATTCGGATAAGTAAAAGAAAAATAGAGATTCTTACATTGATATTATTGTCGATTCTTACTAAAATAGTAGTTATTTATAACAAAAATAGATGAAGTCTATGGACTGAGGATGATTTGGGTGAGATTGAGAGGAGGGTTTGGGCGATGAAAGTAAATCCTCAAAATAAGTTTGCCGGGTTTGAGAAATGGAATTAACTAGGAGCCTAGGAATGGACTTGCTGGAGATTTGGGTTAGGAGCGGAACTTGGGCTGAGCTGGTGAATCTTTTGGATCGAACTATTCCCTTTAATTTATTTATTTATTTTCTTGCCATATATGCCCCCATTAAGGACTGGGCTTCAGCCCAGTATGGGCCTGCTGTAGATCCATCCCTGACCGGGTGGAAGGAGTTGTGAGAGAGACGGTAGAGAGAGAGAGAGCGTCGGGGCATTAAGAGACAGTAGAGAAAGAGAGAGTCTGCCATTTGTTTTGGTTGGATAATTATGTATTAAATGGGAAATTATTGGTATTACCATTTGAAAGTGTGGGAAAAAAAACAAACTTCACTCACTAGAATTTCAAATTGTGGTCCTAGAATATAGACCCCGTGTAATTTTCCCTTAATTTTTTTATCTTATGCTTTGCTTAGAAGAAAAATTTAAATTCAATATCCACAAAATGTCTATTTAAGTGAACTGATATCTGATTAAAAATATGGGCGGGTACCCCTACCCCATGCCCCAAGCCCACGAGAAGAACCTCAAATCTGTACCCACTCCATGACCTACTAAATCATAATGGGACATGTAAGGATTCAGGACGGGGCATCTAATACCCGCTCCATTTATTTTTTTTCTTTAAAAAAAATATTTAAATAATTTTTTTACTTTTTTTATTGTTACATTCCATCCCTCCTAATTAAGCAATTTTTTTAAACAGCAAAATATCAAACAACATTTTTTTCAATAAAATCTTACAATATATTCAAATACTCATCATAAACAACAACTAACAAAATATAATATTTTTTCAAATTATAAAGTAAAAAAAATTAATTAATTATTTATTAATATAAGTGGCGGGATGGGTCAAACAAAACCCACCCCGCTCCATACTCGCTTCGAATTTTTCATTTTAATCCCATACCCGCGGGACGACTTTTTTTGCCCCATTAGGGTCGGGTATTCGTCAGGTTCGGGGCGGGTGAAAAATGTGTACAAATATTAATGAACCACTCAAATTTTTTGATCTTATGCATAAGAAGAAAAATAATTACTCAATATCCACAAAAGATCAATTTTAAGTGAAAGAGACTTAGCTTGAACCCTGTATCTAATGCATGCTAAGGAAGCAAGCCACTATCTATGTTGCATTTTCATCTCATGTAAGCAAGAAAGAGTCTTTCTTCGATTTTTAAGCTTAGTCTTTATGGAAACAGATGGGTTAACCGTTCATGTAATGTTTTTAATGGAGCCAAGCATAGCCATTGATGACAACGAGGCGGATCGGGGTGGATCAGTACCGCTACAAATCCGCCCCGCCAAGTTGAAGTGCCAATCCAGTCCGTCCCACGATCCGCCACTTGTCAGGGCGGATCGGGGCAGATCTCAGATCGAGGCGGATCAACTATCAAATCCGTCTATTGATCCGTTGCTGTTAATTTTTTTTTTTTTAAGGCTCCGTTAAATGTTGTGAAATTGAAGAAATTATGCATTAAAAAAAAAAGATTCATAACTATGTACTCAAATCTGTGCAGCGACAATCAATAATGGTCTAATGGGTTGGAAAGTGAATCAAAAACTCATTATGCATTAACTAATTAGGAATGGAATTTCATTCAAGAAACCCAAATCTGTGCAGCGACAATCAGTAATGGATTGGAAATTGAATCAAAAAACTAAATATGCATTAACAGACAAGAAATAAACAGACCCAAGACTAATTATAAATTAACAGTCAAGAAACCCAAAAATATGTACATTAACAGCCAAGAAATTATGAACAAATTAAAAAATTGCCTCAATGTCTTTCAGAAATTGAATAACCCATACGACCAGAAGTCTATAATGACTTTCAATGGTATCCTATTAAGAATTAACATTACCAATTTCATAGCTACAAGTCTTCAACAAGAGGTTCGAAAATTAGAGAAAAAAATTAACATGAAAAAACTCTAAAATCAAAATAATTTTTAACAAGAAAAACTAGGAGGAGAAGATCTATAGCGGCCGAGCCTTCACTGGAATTTGGATGCACAGATCTGTAGCGGTGGACTCCACTGGAATCTAGATGCACCAAACCATTTATCGATGCATCTTGATTCTTGAACTCCATGACATGAGAAACTAGGAGGAGAAGAAGATCTAGAGACAAAGAAAAAGAGTGGTGACGACGGCTGCTTGCTATGAGACTCATGAGAGCCAGAGAGCAGAGAGTGAAGAGAGAGAAGTGTCCACACGAAAATGAAGTAGGTAGTGGGGTTTTGAGTCTTTTAGCGTTGTTTTGTGCTGACACTTATGACCGTAACACAATACTTACTGCCATAAATCATATTTTGCTTAAAATTACGATCGTGACCAATATCAATCACGGTTGTAACTGTTGTTCTGACCACGTACCTATTTCTGTGAATTATGGTGATCGTTTTTAGGTTTAAATTCCGTTTTTAATTATGTTAAGTTTATTTTTGGGCCTCTATAGCGGTTAGGGTTAGTCTTAGTCCGTTTTTCATTATTTATATCACTTTTCATTCATTGTAAAATTAGACTTTGAATTTTAATAAAACGGATTAATTGTTTTCAGTTAG
The DNA here is from genome assembly GCA_963555705.1 of Ligustrum vulgare. NCBI lineage: Eukaryota > Viridiplantae > Streptophyta > Magnoliopsida > Lamiales > Oleaceae > Ligustrum > Ligustrum vulgare. The sequence goes on along the minus strand of OY743175.1, from coordinate 4,072,300 downwards.
TAAATGTGTGGATTCACTTCACAACCCAGAACTTATCAAAATTAATTATCTTGTGACATTCACTATCTGAAATTTATCAAGGAAATTGGACAACTCCTTGTATCGTTTCGAAAGTTTTGGTTATTTCTTCCGCATCTTCGATCATCGCGTCATGAAGTTTGGGTTAAGATTTCTCTGTCCACATACAAACCTGGATTCGAAATTTTTCGGTGTTAATTCCGCTCTTTGAATCATGTCACTTAGGAATGAAAATTATCATTTATTAATAGAATCGGATTGAGAAACTACTTTTAAATTCAAAAGATTTTTGACAAGTTTTCACGATTCAAACAACATATTATATGGAGTATATTACCCAACTAGTTCAAGAGTTCTTGAACGTCTCTATGTTATTGCAAGAACTTTTTATAGATATAGAAATGACACATTTTTGTGTTGATGTGATAATTGTTATGAAAATGAAATTTAGAAAATATTTGGAAGATTTACTTCTGTTATTTTTCTTAGCATGCGCAATGGACTCACGTTAATAATTTAAAGGGTATGAAACTTCTTATTTCGAAAATCAATAGTTCGTTGATTTTGAAAACCCCTATCACTTATAATAATTTAGAAACTAAGTTAGTATGTATACCTTTTATGCAGTACGATTAAGAGCTAATGTTAGTCATACACAATCTGTACCATCACGTGCCGCTACACTTGAATACGACAAAGTAGAATTATTAGATCTAATGGAAGAAATGAGTCGAACACAAGGAACTTCTTCTTACACTATGTCTCCTAGTTTTAACGAATCATGTCTACTTGTAATGCCTGAAGAATTCAAAAATTATTTTCAACACGATTTACTTAGAAATGTGGATCCTGTTAATTCTTTAGAATTTGATTTACTTCAATATCGACGAGCAAACGAACTAAGATATCTGATTATTTTCGCTATAGCAAAATATTTACTAACACCTCCGATTAGCGCAGTAGCTTCGGAGTCTGCTTTTAGTGTAGGTTAAAGGATTTTGTCAGAAGTCAAGAGCCGACTCAAAGAAGATATTTTGGAAGCGTTAATGTGTGTCAAAGATTGATAAGACACTCATTTTCGCATACAACATAAGTATGCCGAAATTGGATGCAGTCAAGTAAATGATATTTAACTTTAAACTTTTAATTCCTTTATATAAAATACAATTTTTATTTCAAAACAAAAATTGTACATGTAACAAGTTATTCGTGTTCAATTTTAACTCCACCTACTAGAAAACTCAATTATTCAATTTAGTAACCGGTCTCAAACCAAAAATAATAATAATGAGGTGGGTTTTCATTTTTTTAATTTTTAATTTTTATTTATTTACTCAATTTTAGTTTTTGTTTTTTCAAATTATAATTGGAGATTTGAACAATTGAAGTTATAACTCATAATTCATCTTCATCTATTCATTTATATATAATATATCATTATATTAATATTCAAGTATTTTAACTTACCTTAGGGCTTAGGCTTAATAGCCTAACTTAAGAAGAAGAAGAAAGAAAAAAAAAGAGGAAATTACCCCTATCCCTACTTTTAAAGATCAAAATTCATAAATAAGATCAAATTTATATTAATTCATAAATCAGGTCTTAATTCAAATTTTAATTAATTTAAAATTTACATACTAAATTCTATTAATTATTCAACTATATCCTAATTTTAAATCACAAAATACACTTCAAACCCTAATTATTTCTCCCTTTATCATATATCCAATCCTTTCTCTCTCAACCATTTTCTCTTTGCCACACTCTTTCTCTATATCTCACGACCGCAGAACGCAAGAGCCGGCCGATGCACCATTTTCTCTTTGCCACTCTCTCTCTGTATCTCACGACCACAGAACGCCAGAGCCGGCCGATGTAGCAGTAGGGATTGACGCTAGCAGTGGCGATTTACAGTGCAGTCGTCGCTGTGCATCACACCGCAGTCGCCGCTGTGAGCGGTGCCCGCTACTTCGGCTTTGTGCCTCAAAGTGCAGCCGCCGCCGCTCTCTCTCTGTATCTCACGACCACAGAACGCTAGAGCCGGCCGATGTAGCAGTAGGGATTGACGCTAGCAGCGGCGATTTACAGTGCAGTCGTCGCTGTGCATCACACCGCAGTCGCCGCTGTGAGCGGTGCCCGCTACTTCGGCTTTGTGCCTCAAAGTGCAGCCGCCGCCGTGGTAGAGAGCGTCACTCACTCGTGTTTGTTGCAGCGGGCGGTGACTGGGCTTTGTGCCGCTGTTGCAGAGCTCGACTCCGCTGCAGCGCCACTGCTACAACGGCCTTGTTGCTACCGGAGGTGCCGATTGGTAGTGATGGGGGAGGGGTGCAGGCTGCGGGCCTGTGGTAACAACGATGTGAATGAGGTTATGTTGGTATATCAGTTCGTTGTTGAAGGATGTTGTGTTGGTCAGATCTGGAAACGGGGATTAGATTTAGTAGTTTGGGACATAGGTGGTGGTGTTGGTAGGGCGTTGCTGCGGTGGTGGGTGAGACTGGTGTAGCAGTGTGATGATGCGGCGATGGTGGTGGTGGTGGTGTGACGGTCCGGTGGATGCGATGGTGCATTGGTGTGAGGTGATGATGGTGGTTGGCAGCGGTGGTTGACGCTGACTGCAATTTTTTTTTTCTTTTTTTTGGCGGTTGTGGTGGAGGCATAGGTGGTAGTGACGACAATATTTAGGGGTGGTGAGCGTAGATTACAAGTCACATGTTGTTTTTGGTAATTTTTTGAAGTGAAAATAAACAATGGTGGTGGCTGTGGTTGTGGACTGGTGGTGCTGAGATTGTGACGTGGGCAAGTTTTTGAACATTTTGTGATCTAATAATTAATAAGTGGATTGTGACCTAATAACAGCTTAAAAGGCTGGTGACTTAACCATTTGATAAATTGTGACTTGTGACCTAGCAATAACTTGAGATCTGTTAATTTAAAATTTGTGACCTTCATATTATTTGTACATCGAAAAAATTGTTATTGTGACCTACTATTTTGATAATTTGTGATCCTGAAATTATTTGTGACTTAAGCAATTTGCGCTTTGTGACCTAAATTTATGTTGTATTGTGACCTGAATTTATATAATTAATAAAATATTTTTAATTATTTCATTTAATTAAGTAATTATAACTACAACCTGATTTTTGAAAGTTTTTAAGTTATATCTTAAAATTGAAATTGTGTATTGTGAACACCTTATATATGTATTTTTCTCAAAAACAAAAATGAACGAATGAGCCCATGAGCCGTGAGCTCGTGGGCCAAGCCGAGCCCAGTCCCGATCAAGGATGAGCCAAGCATCACAAGCTTGTCACCTCTACCCATACATCGGGCCTTTAGAATCATCTTGATCTCTAGCTGAGGTTTATGAGGGTATATGCAGCAATAATAGATATATATATATATATATATATATATATATATATATATATATATATATATATATAAAAGTCTTTTTATTCTCGCTTTTTATTTTTATTTGTTTACTATTTTTCTTTAAATGGCACAAAAATCACATGGGTGTCAAAAATGAATTCGATTTAATTCCCGAATGTTGAAATTATGTATTTTTTCTCAAATAATAATAATAATAATAATAATAATAATAATAATAATAATGATAATGATAGAGACATATAGTCATTTTATTCTCTCTTAACCGATATTTTGATAAAGAAACAAAAAGGCCATAAGAAACAAGACATTCTTATTCTGATTATTAAAAAGTTGAATATTATTGCCCTTTCATACAGCTAAATACATTTTAAGAGAACGTGGTAATATATTTAGCATTTTTTCAATTAATTTCTTATGCATCTAAACTTGCTTGCTTTCCTTTGGACTCAAATTGAACTTAATCTCGTCCTTTATTTTTATAATCCATATACCAATTTCTTTTTTTTTTATTTTGTAGGAACTAATTATATATATACTGATTATAATGCTTGAGAAACTTCTTTTGAATAAATAGTTGGTAAAATAAAAATTATTCAAGTATAGTGTTAGTCATGCTTGCCTTCAATACGTATATTCAGTTTAATTAATCTTTTTGTCAGTAAACTGTTTCATCATTGTATATTTTAAACTCCGTTCTTTTACGTAATGATTACAATTTATAAACAAATTTATAAACAACACAATTTTTCAAATTACTTTTTAATCATACATATTTTCTCTCTCCAATTTTCAACCATTGATCTACCTAGAAAACTCCAAAAATTCAAAAAAAAAAAAAAAAAAAAAAAAACACCCGAATGGGCCGCCAAAAAGTCTGTTACTAGGATATTTCAAACAATACTTGACTTCTTATACATTTTTTTGCATCGACTACTACGAATCTACGATTGACTTGATAGTGTCACATAATTTAAATAAAATAATAAAATGTTAATTTTCCGATTAAATTTTTTTTATAAAAATAATTTCTCTCGACCACAATATTATTAATATATTACTATTTTCACACATGTGCGATGCACGAACATATTCCATTTTTATTGAGTCTAAATTATAGAAAAAGTACAATTCGAAAATAAGCAAAAAAGAAAAAAAAAACTACGAATTAAGGAAGAAAATGTAATAATCTTGTTTGTCCCGTTCAACATTACCTTAGTACAAAAGATTTCATTCACGTTACAACTGTAAAATTCCAATATACTTTGTGACAAAAGCCATAACAAGAGTGGGGGACGTGAAAACTACCACCTTCAACACAAGATAAAAATAATGATAACTATTTTTGTTAAGGTCAACCTCTCGAAGTGGGAGCAGAAAATGATTTCCAGGCAATTATTCATCCATGGGACACAAACACGTTTACCTCTTTCAACAACTACAGCACTAACATGCTTCATCAGAAACCAGAGCTTTGGCACATATGAAGGATTTTCGCAGTTCCCAATAACTATAACATGTAGGGAAAATTCACACAATCAAGCGAAGACCATTTATCACATCACAGCAAAAACATCTCTTTCATTTTTACCAAGTTTCATAAACCTGACAAGAATTAGAAAGACTTTACTAAAGAAACAATTGTTACAACCATGTAGTGATGGCAATGGGTCGAGGCTCGGCTCGTTTTAGCAACGAGCCGAGCTTGTGGCTCGTGTTAGACGAGCCGAGCTTCGGCTCGGCTCGTTACTCAAGGGTCAAGCTCGGCTTGACCCTTGAGCTCTTGGCTCGCGGGCCGAGCCGAACTGGCTCGCGGCTTGTGCATATTTTTATTTTTTTTTTTCATTTTTTTCATTAAAATTAATATTTTATTTAAAAAAAAAAACGAGCCCACGAGCCGAGCTCGTGGCTCGTGTTTCACGAGCCATCCATGCAAAATGAGCCGAGCCATCCATGCAAAACGAGCCGAGCCGTGCTCGGCTCGTTTTAGGATTTGCTTGTTTGGCTCGTGAACGAGCCCATAAGTTGGACGAGCCGAGCCGCTCGTGACTCGTGATTTGACGAGCCGAGCCAACGAGCCGACGAGCGGCTCGGCCCGTTTGCCATCTCTACAACCATGCAAGCAAGTACTGTCTGCTTACAATATTGTCAAAGAAAGTCCATGATATTTTTACTCATAGAGATAATGTCACTAATTCGAAACTTAAGGACTTCTGGACTAAGAAAAATCAAATTTCAAAATCAAAGACTACCCGGATCTTGTGGAAAATAAGACCGTGTCATCGTCATCGCCTCTCAGTATTTTTGGCAACAGTAGCATTTTCCATATCTGCATGAAAAATCAAAATCAGAGCTGCTCTTTTATACAATTCAACCACAAAATAAATGTGACCAATCAAACCAACATGTCTTCCTTTGGTACATCAGAGTGTGTAGTGATCTCAACGGTGCGGGGGCACGGGTCTGAAGGACTCCTTCTGACCCGTGGCCCGCACCGTGAGATTTTTTTCAACTCCAAACCCGCCCCAGGACCAGTGGCGGAGCCAGCCGAGAAGTCCAGGTAGAGCGTTGACCGTTGACCTCGTCGGCCGTTGACCGACTAACGTGAACGATGGCAGTAGCGATATTGTGAATATTATTTAATGAAATAATATTTAAAAATGAATAAATAGATATAAGAATAAAAAGTTGTAATTAAATATATGAACATAAAATCCAATACAAACCAAAATAGATGCAAAATACATGATAATGACATCAGTTGGTATTCGTTGGCTCGGACAATTGGGGGCCGTATTCCTGGATTCGACACAAGTTCATCCATATTGAATTCAGTGCGAAATTTCTTTGTTTTATCAAAATCTACTAACTCATTTGCTCTACTAGAAGCAGTTGCAGGACTATTAGAACTAGAACCACTAAGTTCAGATTTTCATTTAAGTTGGAAAAAACTTTCCATAATCTGTAAATCAATAATCACAAATCAAATCAAATATTCACCAAATCTCAATTCACAACCTACAAATTAATAATAACAATTCACAAATCAAATCATATTTTCATCACAATAGTCACAATTTACAAATCTAAACCACTTTGCAAAAACTTAAATGTAACATTTATGTATAATTCTCAAATCAATTATAACGAATTAAAATTTAGCTTTAGTGAGAAATCACAAATTGATAAAAAATTTGGGAATGACATCTAACCTAACCAAAAGAATTAATAAATCAAACATCAATAATATTTATTAAAATGTTTAAAACTTGGACATTAACATAATAACTTTATAAAATCTGAAAATTACACAATCAAAACAAATAAAATATTCATAACTCTTTACTAACTTAACTACTTAAGACAAGTAACATTTATTATTATTTATTGACAAATAATTAACAAGTTTGAAGTAAACAACAATTACCGTCGGGAGAGGCAGAGGCAGAGGCAGAGCAGTAACCAGGGCGCTGCTAGACGCTGGCTGGAGCAGTGGCGGAGCGCCGGAGCCGCGTCAAAAGTGGTGGCCGACGGCGACGGTGGTGGGCCTGGTGGCGAGCAACGCTGCGCGGCTCAGAACAGAGAGAATCGGAGTACACAGCCCACAGGTAAGGTTAGGGATTTTTTGCTTCTTTCTTGTTCAGATTTTGCTCATTGGACCAAATGAAGATCAATTTGTATGTTGTATTTGTGGTTTAGGCTTGGGCTTGGGAGTTGGGTACTAATTTGGGCCAAAAAAGAAAAACATTTCAGCAGCTGGGTGCCGCCTGCGCAGCGCTAGTCAGTGGCGGACCACCGACGACGAGGTAGCGCGGCCGCGCTACCTCGCCTATAGGTGGCTCCGCCACTGCCCGGGACCCGCTAATTTCGGGTCAAGGCGGGGCGGGTCAACTTATTTTTTTATTTTTTATTTTTGGTATTTTTATTTTTTTTCCTTATTATTTTTTATTAATTTATTTATTCGGGGAGGGTTCAGGTCGGGACGGCCAAACCTGCACCCGCACCCGCCTCGCGACCCCTCGGGTCGAGGGAAACTGCCCCATACCCACCCCGCCGACTCGGTTTTTTCCGCCCCATTAGGGGCGGGTTCGGGTTGGGTACCCGTTGGGTCGGGTTTTTTTGCCATGCGAAACGAACAACTATCACCCCTGATTAAGGCTCATCAAAAGTATGCAGCACATGCACCATCAAACATTCACATTTCTTTGGTAGATTAACCAATTCAAACCTAGAAATACTAAGTGGAAATACATATTCAGGTAACCATAACCAAATTTCACAGACATATAAACTATTCACTATTTAGATAGCTAATCAACAATAACTCTACAGCTAAACTACATAAAAATTTATTTCATAATATAATCAGTGTACAGATATAATATCCCATCACAAGATAGTTGGGAAAACTCCACATGAACACACATTTAATGATCAATACTAATCGCTGCTCACTACTCACTACTCACTTAAGTATTTCACAATGTCATGCACAAATTTTCACATGCTATGTCAGTTTTACAATACGCTATACACAGATAAGATTAGAAAGTAACAATGGCTAAGAATAACTTTTAGCCAAGCATATACCATGGACACTGAGCCGCACGACTTATTTATGTGATAGTAGAGTGGCTTGCAAACAGAGTATATAATATGAATTTTCTTTGAAGTTGCTCAGGACTTACTTGAGTGGCTTGTAAACGCTGAAATGAGAGGTAGGTATTATTGAGGAAAAACCCATAACTTCAATTTGGGTTGTTGTGGGTCTCCAATTACTGGTCCAACAATGGTCCAGTGCTACTGATCTTGCCGGTAGCAGCATTGTTGGGAAGCTTCTTCCACAATACAATTGTGGTTTCGCTGGGCTTCAGCTCCACTGTAAACTGTAGTCAGTCACCGAATGATTCGTAAGTGGTCTTGGGTTTTAACCCGCGTCCCGACTCGGGTCCACCGCTACCACCACTTCCTTCTGCCACAGAATCAGAGTGGTTTAGCAACTAGCAGGTACAGCCAATTCCAAAAACTACATTTTGAAAGAAATCTACAAAGAGTCGAGAGCATTACTACATTAGTAATAGCAACTTGTTTCAGACCACGGTCTTCAACCTATTTTGTCACTTTGTACAAACCATTTACAGGTTTCAATTGCTTGGTAGCCAACTTGTATTTTTCATTTAGGTGTTAAACAAAACCAAGAAAATAATTAAAACAATGTCAATTCATTGATGTGATTTCCCACCCCCCCCCCCCCCAATTGAGCATGATTCTTGAGAAGTAATTTGCGGGCGTCCATTCGGCAAAATCCATTGCAGTGTCGGGATGATAAATGATCTTAGAATAAAGTTACTACAAAAAGTTTGATCCTTGCTAGATCATAAAAAAAAATCCTTTCAATTTTTAGAGAAAATAGTACATGCATAAAGATAAAGGGGGAAAGAGCAGACCTTCCCAAGAAAAAGAAGCCATTCAAGAGAAAATACTGTCTCGAACGGATGACAAGCTCTTTTGACCTTGAATTGAAGAAGCCCACAAGCAAAATTAACAAACGATTAGAGAAAAATGCAACTTCCCATCAAAATTTATACAAAAAGAAAGTGAAATTTGGGGGAACCTGAAGTAGTAGGTGAACACGCGGTGAAAGCAACAAGCTTGTTTGAAATCCTCGAGTCACGACAAAGATATCTGCTTTAACTTCGTTGTGAGAGTTCCCGTCGTGGCCCATGTGCTTCTATCCATTGCAGCTACAGATTCTCTTGAGGGAAAGGATTTGGGAGGAACAAAATTGGTATACTTTGCTTGCTCCCAAGAATCGATATACAGGCTTCCTGCTTGCATGTCTCTAATGAATTTTGATTTTTTTTCTCTCTAGATTGAATCCTGGAATGGTTAGAAATCTAAACGCAAGATAAGTAATGCTTCAGTAATGTTGAGAGAGAGAGATCCCCTCTACAGTGAACACGTCCCTCATTTCTGATGATAGATAGATTGCTTAATTTAATCATCCACTAAGTAACAACTTCTCCATTAACTAAATAACTGCTCAAGAGAAAAATCAAAATAAAAATATTATAAAGATTCATTTTGACAAATGAGATTCTGATCAAAATTAATTGACAAAAACCTCAGTTACCATTTCATATATATATATATATAATATGTGTAATATGTATATGTATATACAGAAATTTTACTATCATATTCCATATGGAATCCTGGCACACTCATTTTATTTTTCAAAAACGCCATTCCTTCCTACCCTCTCTTCCACGAGTACAAATTTGTTCACCTTCGTTCCGATCAAAAAAAAAAAAAAAAACAAATTTGTTCACCTTCTTTAACGAGGTGAACGTAACCCTCCATTAGTTTGCCAATGTCGATTCCTCATTTCCTACCTTCCGATAATAAAGCTGGGCCCACACTCAAAAAGTCGTTTCTCATATTTTTGAATTCTGCTATCAAAAGTTTATATTAATAAAATATTAGGGAAATGATACATTTTTTTAAATAGTGATAACTCGAGCTTAACTACTTAAAAAATATTTTTTTCGAGCTTAACACACTTTGTTTAACTGGAGCTTCAAAATGAGACCAATATCGATATACTTTTGACAACTTTTGAAATACTTAAATATTCGACTCAAATAGAGTGGAGGACAATTTTTAAAAGAAAAACTTGAAATTGATCTTTTAAATTTTGCTTAATAATATAATTCATTAAATAAAAAATTAGAAATTAATTTTCCTAAAATCATAAAGTAAACGCATTTTTCATTCTTCTATTTTGAGAAACAATTTTTAGAATGACACAAAGAAAACATTTTTTTGTAATCTCAAAACAAGCACCCAAAACACAAAATTGTTAAAAAATAGAGAATTTTCTTGAATTTATGTGTTGATTATTTTATTGGTAGAATGTGATTAAAAATTAATTTTAAAATGAGGTTTTAAATAATTGTAGCAAAAAATGCCATAAATTATATTGAGAAATTTGTTGTGTAAAAATAATAAACAATTATGAGATAATAATTTAGTTGTTTCAGACAAATCATTTTTAAAATAGCAAAATAGTATCAATGTATAAATTTTTGGTAAAAGTTTGTTGTTTTTTAAAACAAATACGATGTTTTCGAGGTATATATGTGGTTAAAAATGATTTTGAAAAATATTTATAGTTCAAAAATTGTTTTATAATGTGTATTTTCAAATGATTTGGTTCGATTTGGATTGAAAATGTTGGCTGGTCCACATGAAACCCGAAATAGCGGTTTTGATTTGACTTGTAGTATGACGATTTTTTTTATTTTTATTTTTTTGGAACCCTATGTAACAACTAGAATCTTATTGCTCAAATTGTTTTGAACGTCATAGATATGCTCTGAAATAACTAGATTATTATCTTATAATTGTTTATTATTTTTGCGCAACAAATTTCTCAATATAATTTACGGCATTTTTTTGCCCCAATTATTTAAAACTTCATTTTTAAATTAATTTTTAATCAGATTCTAACAATAAAATAATCAACACATAAATTCAAGAAAATTCTCTATTTTTTAACAATTTTGTGTTTTGGGTGCTTGTTTTGATATTACAAAAAAATGTTTTCTTTGTGTCATTCTGAAAAATTGTTTTCTCAAAATAGAAGAATGAAAAATGCGTTTACTTTGTTATTTTGAGAAAATTAATTTCTAATTTTTTATATAATGAATTACATTTTTCATCAAACTTTAAATGATCGATTTCAAGTTTTTCTTTTAAAAATTGTTCTCCACTCTATTTGAGTCGAATATTTAAGTATTTCAAAAGTTGTCAAAAGTATATCGATATGGGTCTCATTTTGAAGCTCCCGTTAAACAAAGTGTGTTAGGCTCGAAAAATTATTTTTCAACTAGTTAAGCTCGAGTTATCACTATTTAAAAAAATGTATCATTTCCCCAATATTTTATTACTATAAACTTTTGGTAGCAAAATTTAAAAATATGAGAAACGGCCCTCCAGTGTGGGCCCAAATTTATCATTGAAATGAAAGAAATGAGGAATCCACATAGGCAAACCAACATAGGGTTATGTTCACCCTCGTTAAAGAGGGTGAACAAATTTGTACTCCTCTTCTACCCCCGACGTTGGCTCGTTTCAATTTTCAAAAACCATCCATCCACCTCGTTAAATAATACATTTGTCTTAGGCTATGATCGGCAGCCTTCAAGGATTTAAAATATGTATTATTTGTATTTTCTAGGTGAGATGTGTGATTAAAAATTGAAGTGAGAAAATATTTGTATTTAAAAATGATTTGAAAAATTGTGCCCATTAAGATTTTGAATTAAAATGGCAAATGTACCCTTACCGAACACGCCCTTAATTTTTAAGATCATTACGAGATGTCAAACGAAGTGAAAATATTGCATTCTAAATATCGTTTCGAAGTGCTCACGGTCTAATTTTTTGTCATTAACGGCCTGCGAAACAGTCAATTGGTAAAAAAAATTACGGTGCGGCAAATTAGGCACTTCCAAACTAGCATTTCAAGAATTTAGATAATAAATATGCTAACTTTAAAAATAATGTCGACAATCATACGGTAGCCGAATCCACAAATCGCTTACGTCATCTCAAAGCTCGTTTTGAAAACTACGTTGTAGATATAACGATTTGTTCAAGTGGATATCGAAAATAGTTAAATATGTATCAGATGTATATTTCAATACAATAATTACCCCCATTCGAAGCCGCATTTACCCAACCCCCAAGCCCTTTCACCCACCCCCAAATTTTGTAAATTCAATTATTTCCCCCACCCAAGCCCTCTACCACCTCCATCATTTTTGGTACATGTAAATATGTTATTAATGTTCGATTTTTTTTTTTATTGGTGTCGTATCATTTAATTATAGAAATATGCCAAATTCTATCTTTGAATGTTCGAAAGAAAAAATTAGATAATTGTACTTGCACTAGTACTAGTAATAACTTTAATCTCGATTTTATGTAATTCTGGCATCTGTTTATATTCAAATAGTGATAATACTAAGGAACAAGATAGATAGAAAAATCCACTCCCACCGTAAGATAAGTGCTAACAATACTCATTTATGTTTTGTAGTCTCCTCCATTATCCTATGTGTCCTTGTAGTCTGGCTAGGAGAGAGATGGTTCCTCTAGCGCATTCACCCAGATAATAGAAAATAGTTATTAGATGTATAACAGAATATAAAATGATTGATATTATAAAAGATGCATCGAATATATGTTACTTAATTATCTAACTTCTAACATTAGACATGTTCTCTCTGTTTGTTTTTTTGTTTTTTTGTTTTTTACGCTGCACGTTGCAAACTCGACAACGTCCACTTGATCTCATGTGGATCACAAATACCCGTGTCACCTCCCAGCGCCGGCCTTATGTTTTTGGGTGCCCTGTACGAATATTAAAAGAGTGCCCCCAATTTTTAATTATAAAACATGCGTATTAAAAATTTAAAAAAATAACTATTCACATAAACTCATTGTACATAAAACTGTCATATCACAAAAACATCATTTTCAATGTTTTTCTCAAATGATTTTCACATCATAAAAAAAATGTACAACTAAAAAACTAAATTTATACCTTGTAGGCCCTTCAAAAATCCAAAAGCTCGTATTTTCATAAGAACGTATCATCCAAATGACTAATATTTTTGACAATCAATATGAGTTGACCTGAAACTGAAAAAGACAGAAAATAACTCAAACAATATCATATGTAAGCATTGAAATGCAAATCATTTAAAATTAGTTCTTCTTACATTTTTTAAGAAAAATCACTAATGAACTTTTTGTAATCAATACATTCTAGCAAATCATATTCAATAGATATCAAAGCAAGTCCATTCAATCTTTCTTGTGACATAGTTGATCGCATGTAAGATTTCAATAACTTCAATATTGTAAAACTTTTTTCAACAAATGCAATTGTAACATGTATTGTCAATAAAATTCTATAAGCAATAAATGTATTTGGAAAGCGGTCCAACATTTTCAAATAAGTCAGTATGTCAATATTTAGCCTTCATAAATCACCAGTTCAAGATTCAGCCTTCATAAATCATGAAATGGGAAACAAGAAAGTAGAAACTTCACCAAGGTTGAAAGAAATCTAACATTTTACCTGCATAGTGAATCGAACAAGGGAGCTGCAATCGAGCGATGTAGGGTTTTGGAAGATAGTAAGATGGAGTGATGACTGATGAAGACAGTGAGACAGACTCATGGACACTGATCGGCTGTGACTGCGAGGTCTGCAACTAAGGATTGATGGGGGTTTTTCATTTTTCACTTTCCTTGTTTCTGAAATCTAGCTTCTCTTCTCTCGATTGTGAGTTTAGATTTACAAAGGCAAAGAAGGTTTTGGAAGATGGGGAGTCTGGGAGTTCCATTTACAAAAGGGTTGTTGGATTGTTTGAAGTTGGAACGATTTTGAGTAAGAGAAGAAAGAAAAATAAAAAATTTTTATTAAAAAAATGTAATTTTGGGCAAAATTAGAATTGGTCTCTCCGCCCCTGAAGTCCGTCCAGCTGTATAAAATAAAAATACTTTTTTTTTTAAAAAAAATTATAAAAATAATATGTCATAATATATTTTTTATTTTTGGTGTCCCCAAAAATTATGGTACCCTGTTCATCGCACCTCTCGCACGGCCTCAGGACCGCCTATGTCACCTCCCAACTTTTGCTCCCAGTCTTGCTCATTCCAACATGGGATCCATCTTCAAACTCTTTTACTTGAATATTCAATGCTTCAAACTCCCATCTTTGACATTTTTTTGTTCTGTCATGTCTCAAGAATTATTATTTATTTTAAATGAACTTTTTCTACACAACATCAAATCGGGGCTAAGAATGTTAGGTGGCGTTCTGTTTGTATTTTATTTTGTATTTTCATTTTCGAAAATGTTTTGTATTTCCTGTCTTCATTTTTGTTTTCAAATTTGTTGAAAACGCGTTTGGTTTGTCATTTCTGAAAATTGTTTTTGAAAATGAAAAGCTGGAAAACACGTTCCGTTTGAAATTTTGCAGAATACAACTTAAACTATTTTTAATTAATTTGCTTGCAGAATACTACTAATTCAAACTCAAATTTCCTTTCACAATACACTGAAAACATGGTTACGTATAACATACTAATGTAAGCATTAAAAGTCTATATTAACACAGCTTGGTCAGGTTCGGGATTTGAAAAAACTCTACTTCTATTAAAATTCAGAAAATGCAAGTTCTTTCAAAACCACCAGAGTCCATTTATCAGTGCATTTTTTGAAATATAATAACAAGAATTCTCACTTAATTTTTTTTTTTGTAATATTGATATTGAATTCAATAAAAGTTTATTTAAACTTAATTCTAAGTTAGGATAATTCTCAAAAAAAAAAATTATTTAGGCTTAGTTTCAAGTTAGGATAATTTTAAACAAAATAATAAATAAATAAAAACTTTATATTAAGCTTAGTTCTAAGTTAAGATAATTCTTTAAAAAAAAAAAAATTCCCAAAACGCGTTTTCGCGTTTTGGACATTTTTTTGTCAAAATACACACAAAACGCCCAAAACGAGGTTTTGGGCGTTTTGCGTTTTGTGTACAAATTTTTTTTTTTTTTTTCAAAATGCGTTTTATAAAATGGTAAAGAGAACGCGTTTTTAGCGTTTTCAAAAATAAAAACAGAAAACGACATCAAAACAGCAAAGAGAACGGATGCTTATATTTTCGAGATAAAATATGTGTAACTAAAAAGTAATTTAAGAAAAATGTACGTGTTCGACAATTTGATTTAATTGGAAAGGACTAGAAAAGACAAGATTTCACAATTTCTCAAATCATTTTTTAATAATTCACATTTTCTTTTTTCAATTTTTAATTCTATATCTTATCTAAAAAATACAAAAATCAATAAAATAATTTTAATTCTCTCGTCCATCCTAGCTAGTAGGGCCTATTTATAAACATGTTTATATAGTTGTTTATAATCACTTTAACAAAATGATAATCGAAGCTATGTTACTGCTAGGGGTGTGTAGTCTCTCACTAGCACTGCCCAACTTTGCGGCTTTACGTAAGCTACCGCCACGTGTCTTATCAGTTGATTCGTCTACACGTGTAAACTTCTAATTCGTTAACAGTAGGCTTCGTACCGTTTTTCTCTCCCTTTCTCGTATTACGCGCTTTAAGCCGATCCCAGACCTAGAGTGTACTTCATCTCTTTTTCTCTCTCTATATAGTATATAAAATAAAATAATGCTAGTCAAAATCCCTTGCTTCTCTTCTTGGTTTATCTCCATGGGGACTCTGCAAACTCCATCGAGATTTCTATGCCGAAAACCAACAGAAATCGCAGTTTTCAAGTCGTGTGGTGCGGTTGGGCAGGTGGGCTTTGGGTTTCTGTACAGAAATAGGATGAGAAGCAAAAGAATTCAGTCTTTAGTAGTGAAAAGAAGATCATATACTGAGGAACACAATGACGAGGATTCCTTTACAAGTGGTAGAAATTCTCAAGACAAGGAGCAAGGAGAAGGTCTTCTGCTGGGCACTGAGAGGGATAATTCTGGCTCTGTTGTTGGGTTTCAGTTGATTCCTCAATCTGGTAAAGTTCGTAATTTTGTTTTCACTTTTCATTTTCTTCCTGATTTACTTAATTGTTTATTTGTAAGTGAGATATATGACGATGACGGGCGAATTGGATTTTGCGAGTGTTTGAGGGGATAAGATTGCAATGTGAGTGGCATGCAGGGTCTGAGAAATATCCCATTAATTTGACATTTTTTTGTTGTACTTTCGTGTAAAAGTGATCGAAGGGTGATGTTTTCGTAACATAAGTATATTATTAATAGCTAAGCAACAGTTTTTTTTTTTTAATGTGAATATATATAGAAATTATGAGTCTTTTTGGATGTCGGGCTTTTCTTCAGTTTCTTCCATTTTCATTCTGCAATATCTCTTAAGTCCACTTGGTTGGTAGAAGGGAAAGTGACTAACTACTATTCCGACAATCACTATCTTCTTTTTTAATCAATTGGCTACTCAATTTTTTTTTTTTCCATGTATAATACTCAATTGCGTATTAGGGTCTGAACTGTTGTGAATTAGGAACCTAATCTTATTTTATTGAGAGCGTCAATATAAAAAAAAAAAAGAAGAGAAATTAGCAATCAAGAACATGCAAGATTTATAGAGGTTTGCAATTGAAACCTATGTTGCTTGGATTTGGGTATCGGTACCTATCTAATTGTTGAATTTTCTTTTTTTTCAAAATTTAAGATACGAGAACACGGCTAAAAATGAAATAAAATTTTGACATAAGTGCATGAATACGTATTAGAAACTTCAAATTACTTTAGAAATTTATGTATTGGTAATTATAGATGCATTTTTTGGTAATATAAATGATTCTATTTTGATTTAAATGATAAAAAGTATCATCTTTTGGTATAAAAGATCCGAGAAGGATTCCAAATCCTTATCCCATATCAGTTTGTTCGACACGGGTACTTCTTAAATATGGGGAGTCCGAGCAACATAGATTGTGATTATGTCCTCCTCCAACGCTATAGGAATTCACTATAATGAAAAATAATTTTTACACGAGAAAATGCACACATATATTCTCCAAACCCTCTTTTTTCTCGATCTAGAGGGTCTATATTTGTAAATGTCGCATAATATGTGATGCATTATTAATGATGATGAGGATTACGAATACATAACCTGTCAATTAGTCACTGATACTTTGAGGCTTCTGAAGCACTATGTATTACTGATGAACTGTAGTAGCTATTTTTCTTGTTTGGTTGTTCTGAACGCTGAAAAGAATCAAGTTTAATTGATTTTGAGAGCTGAAAGTGTCTTGGAGCCTTGCACTTTCCCTATTAATTTATTCTGCTGAACAAATGGGAAAGACGCAACTTCTAGAAATGATAAGAAGTGAATGATTAGTTAACTGAAAATTTGACCCTAGATGGGGTTGTATGGTAGAGTCTCAAAACATGATGTGATTTTGTTGACTTGCACGTATTCTTCTCTGCAATAATGACTAAGTTTAACTTCTCATGACAATTACGTCAAACTTTAGCTCCTGGTGATGAAAACGTCAAGGAAACACATAAGATTGTAGCTAATGGAGTGGAGTTGTCTGAAGATATCGAAAGAGGAGAGGAAGCCTCAACCAAGGTAACCCACAATGTTGTTTTTGTTACTTCTGAAGCAGCTCCATATTCCAAGACAGGAGGCTTGGGAGATGTCTGTGGCTCTTTACCTGTGGCACTAGCTGCACGAGGACATCGTGTAATGGTTGTCTCCCCTAGATATTTGAATGGAGGACCATCGGACAAGAAGTTTGCCAATGCCATTGAAGTTGATCAGCAGAGTAAGATCTACTGCTTTGGTGGTGTGCAGGAGGTGAAGTTCTTCCATGAATTCAGGGCAGGTGTTGATTGGGTAAGAGTTTTTCTGGCCAACATGTCGCTAAATACTTTAATAAAGATATCTCAATTTCCTTTATTTTGTTATCACTTTCTTTTTCTCTGCCTTTAGTTATTTCTTCCACTGTTAGGTCTTTGTTGACCACCCTTCATACCACCGACCTGGAACTCCATATGGTGATATTTTTGGCGCTTTTGGTGATAATCAGGTATATGCTTCGCTCATATTATTTTAGAGTTGAGCTTGAGGAGGAAATTTGCATGTCATTAGTTACAATGGTACATGCTGATCTTTCATTGGTTGAACAGTTTCGGTTCAACTTGCTTTGTCATGCAGCCTGTGAAGCTCCCCTAGTGCTTCCATTGGGAGGGTTCACTTATGGAGAGAAGTGCATCTTTCTTTCAAATGATTGGCATGCTGCCCTAGTTCCAGTGTATGTGAAATAAATTCATTTATTTTTTAGAAGTGTTCCAGCTTCATAATTATTTAGTTCTCTTTCATCAGTCATTGCCAGTCTAAAGCACGTGCTTCAATGCGCAAGCAATTTTATTAACTGCATATTCTTGTTTAGTTGAGTTATGCTCACTATCTAGCATGCTAGCATCTTTTTTATGTTGATGGCCATTAGGTCCCTATGTCGCTATGTGTAGACCTAATGACATCAACAACGTCAAAAATCTTGGGCTTTTTAACTGGCACATATTTTACCATGTTATCTATTGTTTTTTCATGTTGGTAAAATTGTGAACTTATTCCATAATTTCAGACTCTTGGCAGCCAAGTATCGTCCATATGGCGTTTATAAGGATGCTCGAAGTATTGTCGTAATACATAACCTTGCACATCAGGTAGATTTCTAATACCAATATTGGATTATAAAAAACTTGCTATAAATGGTAACTGTAGGACCTTTCTAACCATTTGTTTTTTGTAGCCTTCATCTTTATAAGCCCCTTTAGATAATCATATATAACTTATTCCTCAACTTAAAGTCAAGGACGTGTCCATAAGGCTAAAAGTATTGAAGCTTTGTGTCTTCAGCATCCTATAGATGGATACTAATACTCTATTGCTTACGTGCAACGCCTCTTGAAGTTTGCTCAACATTAAGTCATACTTTGCAATATCATTTATATTTGGATTTTCTGAAGACTGAGTAATGATGCATGGTGCTATTTTGTTGTAAGGGAGTGGAACCTGCAGCAACATACACTTATTTGGGATTGCCTCCTGAGTGGTACAAGGCACTGGAGTGGGTGTTTCCCACGTGGGCAAGAACACATGCTCTAGATACTGGTGAAGCTGTTAATGTTTTGAAAGGGGCAATTGTTACTGCAGACAGGATACTGACAGTTAGCCAGGTACTTTATCACACATATTTTGTCAGCAAGTATGTCTACTTGTATAGAAATATAAAGATTTATCTGGTTATCTTCAAGGATTATTAGCCATACAATTTAGTTATTGTTGGATGCCTTTGAGAATGTATATTTATTCATTTTTTTGGAAGGGGAGGGGCTATGTGAGATGAACAGAATCCTCAAACTTTCATTATAAAAACCACATGAACTGTATATATAGACACAAAATACATAGTAACTCCCATAACTATCTACATGTGATGTAAAATTGCAATCCAAAAATGAACATGCATACCAAAACAATGATTACACGCTCTATGAAATGAGTCATACTAGCTAATCGTGACTCTAACTCCAAAATCAATGCTCAACTCCAAAAACTGTCCAGAAATTCAATTGCTATCTGATAAGGAAAATCGTGAGAAAATATATGAGTTGATATCTCAGTGAGTGGAGAATTTCGAAAATAATTATACTTTCTCATTTATATGTATTTATAAAAATCGAGTTTATACCACTTAAAAAATCACAAAATAACATCATATAATCACAGTTAAAAATTGAGACATACTTATAATGAATAATATCATCTCATAATCATGATATAATCATCAACTGAAATCCGTGAGATAATCTTCTCACATCTCATTAATATAGATAATCTCCTCACATCTCATTAATATATGCTGGAAATCCACAAAAAATGTACCCTCTGATTAATATATGTAATCTTGTCATACATGCATAGGCCGTCTCTCAGGCTGGTCTCAAAGCCATCTGAAAATCAATTCTAAAGCACAGTCATGACTCCTCAATGAATGATATCATACATGATCAGACCACCTCAGGATATTATCATACTCAGTCAAGACTTCTCGGTGTAGTATAGGACACGATCAAGGTCACTCAGTGAATTAGAAGAAGTATATAATCATGGATACTTTTCTGGTCGCTCCCAATATCACATATATGTCTCACATTTCATCTAACAAATTATCATTTCACAATCTTTCTAATTTCACCAATCTCATATTCTAATCATGTATCATAATAATCACGTAATTGGACAATTAAATTACTTAATCAAGTTTAACGTAATAGTATAAGCAATTTACAATATTTAAAAATAAAATTTTTCCACTCACAGTCTATTTATTTGACAACTAATTCGGCTAATAAATTCTCCCAATCGATTCGTTACCGCTTGAAATTGATATAATATCTAAATCAACAACTAATCATATCAACTAGCTTAATAATTGAAAAATGACGGATGACAAAAAGAGGAAAATATTCTGCAGATAACATGAATACACAAAATTATCACAGTGGAATTGTAACATATTTTTTCCCCTTTCCCTTCATAGTGTAATTCGTCGGCACATGTTCATTTGCTTATTTCCTTTTCTGATGGCAGGGTTATTCTTGGGAAATAACGACTCCTGAAGGTGGATACGGTTTACATGAGCTATTGAGCAGTCGAAAGGCAGTTCTTAATGGTATGACTAGTGTCTATAATTTGGATCTGAAATATATTGGGGATCATAATTTAGAACATATGAGGTGCCATTAGGACACCTGTACATCATTGAAAACCTGTATTTTATGTCCTTATCTCAAATGTTACTGATTATGCAGGAATCACAAATGGAATTGATATTAGTGAATGGAACCCATCTTCTGATGAGCACATTGCTTCCCACTACTCTATTCATGACCTTTCTGGGAAGGTAGATAATTTTATGCCTGCAAGTCCACTTGCTTGTTGTTACCTGCTTTGCACCTGAATCTTATGTCAGTATATGTTCATAAT
Organism: Ligustrum vulgare; assembly: GCA_963555705.1. Lineage (NCBI taxonomy): Eukaryota > Viridiplantae > Streptophyta > Magnoliopsida > Lamiales > Oleaceae > Ligustrum > Ligustrum vulgare. The sequence goes on along the minus strand of OY743175.1, from coordinate 4,051,262 downwards.
AACTGACTAAACACCTGTTTGAGCCCCATTTTCTTAAAACTCATTTTGAACATATACATTTCTTGAGACCCACATCTTTTATCAACAATTCAACCTCACATTTCATCAAAATCTACTAAAAATTCTGATGTTTAGAAAAATCAAACAAGGGATACCTGGAAATAAAATAGGCTAAATGAATCCATAAAATGAACTTCAATTATATGATCAACTAGTTAAAAGTTTTTACTTATAGTTGCTCATCGGAACAGGTTCAGTGCAAGATTGCATTACAAAAAGAATTGGGTCTTCCAATACGACCAGAATGCCCTTTGGTGAGACTGTACACTGATTTTGATTTAATGTAGTATTACATGTTCGCTTTCTTCTGGAATTCTGGTAAAAGTTCGATATTTTCAGATTGGGTTTATTGGGAGATTGGACTACCAGAAAGGGGTAGACATTATTCTTTCAGCAATTCCGGAACTTATGCAAGAAGATGTCCAATTTGTAAGTCTTCTTTTTCTTTTCTTTGCCCATTTATTGTGAGTGTATGACTATGTGTCTCATATAGTGCTATGTAAGTGATATTTTATGGAGATTTCTGAGTTCTATGGGGTTCCCCACCCCCGCCCCCGCCCCCACAACCCTACCCACTTCAGACTGGATTATGATTATGTATTTCTATAGATAATGCTTGGATCTGGGGAGAAACAGTATGAAGAATGGATGCAAAACTTGGAGTCAACCTACAAAGAGAAATTTCGCGGTTGGGTTGGGTTTAACGTTCCGGTTTCTCATAGGATAACAGCAGGGTAATTAACGATTTAAACCCTGGAGTTCAATTGTTCCAGTTACTTTTTAACAGCAACGGCTTATTGATGCTAATAATTTGCAGCTGTGACATATTAGCAATGCCTTCACGATTTGAACCATGTGGTCTAAACCAGTTGTATGCAATGAGATATGGCACGATTCCCGTTGTCCACAGCACCGGGGGGCTTAGAGTGAGTTCACTTAACTATATACGGAGAAACTACGCCAGATATATAAACAATGACTAACACATGGTTTACAATGGATCAGGACACTGTAAAAAATTTCAATCCATATGCTGAGGAACCCAGTGGTGAAGGTACAGGGTACGCATCTCTCCTTGAGCATTTCCTGCTGATAATTCACCGTAGCGTTGACATGCATCCCTTGTTAAACCTCGAGAAGCTCATGACATTGTACCATGTAGTGATTCTCCATCAATTATCAAACACATAACATTCTCCTCCATCTAGTTGCATTCTTGATCTCCATACTAGATGATGTATTGCATCTATTTAACTGAGTATAAATAACATATAAAGCCAGAAAGAAGCATCCGGAAATTAACTTATCTGTTTTCTTAGTTTTTTATGATGTGGATTTCTAGTTAATATATGTTGTAAAAATTAAGTAACTTAAGCATATAAGATAAATACGGTTCATGTGGGGGGCTGTTGGTAATCATATATGAGGTAGTTCTTGTACACCTCATTCCTGCTCGCGTAGGCTCATAAAAATGGATAAAAATATTCATTATGATTTTGAACAGAGAGATTCAATTTCTTTTCACCTGTAGAGAGGCAGAATGGTCTAATGCTTCTGTCATTTGTCTTTTTTATATGCTTGTTCATCTATATGAGCTAATTCTGATAACTTTTACCCCCCAACAGGTGGACATTTTCTCCTCTATCAAGAGAAAATTTGATCGCAGTAAGTTCCTTTATCTTGCAATTGTCTTTTTAAATAGTGACATGGATTGATAGCAAGCGCATATATGTGCTTTGCTCCGTATGTCCTCATATTTATTGAACCATGATATTGACCAAGTGCAGGCTATATTCTCTGATTCGTTGGGCTACATATGAGTCTTTTCTCCAATTATACAAAACCTCAATTTGCACAAACCAAAACCGCATCCCTTCCTTCTACAAACACAAAATGGGGGATGAAGAGAGAATAATTAAAATATTTACCACTGAAGATTTAACTTATGAATGTGGAGCTATAAATGGGGTGTAACTGTTCAGATTCTTACAGTTGTTTAGTGTCTTCGTCTCTACTTTTCAATGGATTCTCAACCCAAAATTCTTTAAAACTTGTCAAAATTGGAATCTAATAACTTCAGAAATGCAAGGCCTCTGTGCACTGGAAGTTAACTTATGAAAAGTTTTGGTTGAGATAATTCACTGTAATTTTTTCCCCCTCATCCACAAAGTGGATATCCATCTTCCTTGGAGACCTTTTGACGATAATCCTATTAAGCTAATAGTGCAATGTGCTTTGTGGTTTCTCTGAGCTGATAGATTATAATAGCCACATGCTGGTTTGCTCAGAATAGACTTGTACAGTTTTAGACTGAGCGATGTCTTGCAAAATCACTGATTATGAATGTTTGCAGGCACTAAAATTAGCTATCGGAACTTACACAGAACACAAGTCCTCTTGGGGAGGATTGATGAAACGAGGAATGGAGAGAGAGTCTTCATGGGATAAAGCAGCAATTCAATACGAGCAAGTTTTTGAGTGGGCATTCACCGATCCTCCTTATGCTGGCTAAATTGGCAGTAAAAGCAAGCAGCCACAGAAAGTTGACGAGAACTCATGATCACGCTTTTGGCCAGGTGATATCATTGGTGATGGTCGATACTCATTCTTTATCCACCACGTAAATTATGCCTGCATTAAATGGAGAATCCTGATTTAGAGACAAGTCGTTTCTTCTTTTTGTTATACACGACTTTAGTCTGTAGAATGCCAATGATAATTGGTGAGTCTCTCTCATGGCCACCCTTTGATTGTTCTTTGGCTGGCCATGGAGAATTTTAATGACGCTGTCTTGCATTGTATTGTTTTATTTTCATCGTTTGTCTATACATGAGTAAACTTATTGAGGCATGGCCAGGTTTTGATTGTTAGTGCATTGCTGTGAGAATCTAAAGAAAACGGGATGGTTTTCTTTGTTCACTGGACAAGACGAATTATACGACGAAATAAGGTCTGATAATTGTGAAAACAAAACAATGGTTTTAAATTTCGAACTACTTTTTTCATGTTTTTTTTACTCATTCTGGCTGACTGATTATTTTATACTCCTCTCTCTCTTTTTGGTGGAATTTTTAGAACAGGAATCCAGGTTTTACCTACTTATTAATCAAGATTTGATTAACACATGAGGAAGAACCAGTGGGGTCCTCTTTAAGATACATTTTTTCCCACATCGGTATTCTAATAAGCGTGTAAGAGAAATTTAGGTTATAAAAAGGGAGGGATATGGGCTACTGGAAGCATCTTTGCGCTTGGGGCAATGACGCAGCTAGTGAGGTTCTAACCGAGGCGCGTCTATTGCTGGTTGAAAACTATTTCCAAATCCCCTCTTCGGCCTTGGTTCGCCCATGGCTGTTGAGAATTTTTGGATGGGCTGCCTTACGGGTAAAGCCCAACAATTATAGTCTAAATATTTTTTCGTTCTGGGCTGTTACCTGGGCAAGCCATATTATCTGGATAACAGTTGGAAAATGACGTAAAATTCAAGGGTATTTACGTGAATCGTACATGACTATTGACAGCATTTTTCTTAATGATAAGGTCAAAATTGGTCAGGGTTATGCTTCTTTTTTGACAATTGACCTTACTAATCATAGATCAACCGTGAGGATTGAGGACAATGACGCTTCAAGGCCTCGACCATATGAAGTCACCTCACGTGTTTTCCACAGGAACGTTACATAAGGAGTGAACACTGTGAACTCGGTTTCCTGATTAGGGTAATTTCAAGATTTTACCTATCGACATAATGTAACATATTTTAAATGTTAAAGTAATTCGTACTTGTTAATATATAAAGCTAAAACAAGTTAAAGTTGTTCACAAAATCTATAAAATATATATACGTCCGCACCTAAATCTGATGATCTAGAAAGACCAAGGATAGAAGCTACTTCTTCCTTTGAACATCAGTATGAAAATAACGACGTAGTAGCCTTTATCAGAAGCCGAGCCACAGGTGGAGGCCGAGTCTGAAGTAGATGTGTCAATCCGGGTGGTCCGGATCGGGTCGGACGGCCAACATAAAAGTCGGGTAACGGTCCGCTTGAAAAAAAGTCCGCCCGCTGCAGGTTATGGATCGATTCTGGGTCAGCCCATAAATTTTGAATTACAATCCAGGCCCGCCCGTGACCCATGCGGGTGGAGCCCATGAGGGTCGCAGTTCGTTCAGATTTGACCCGTATGAATAAAAATATAGATTTTTTCATATTTATAACAATTTCTTTGTCAAGTTTCCAAATACAAAATGATTAAAATGATAAATTCATATTTATACCATAAAATATTTACATATAATTTAAAATTATATTTTATGTTATATGAATTACTTCTAAATTTACAAATTTAAATAAAAGATAAACAAATAACAATTAAATGTTAAATGTATTTTTAATTACTATTATCAAAGAAAATTAAGTTTTTTTAGCTATTAGGGAGAAAAAAATAAGATTTTACTTTAAAAGTTGTATTAGAGTTTGTACTTTATAGAAGAAGAGAGATTTTTAATGTTACTATATTTAATAAAAACAATTTTTTTTTTTACGGGCCAGCGGGTTAACCGCGGCCCCCGAATGTTTGACCCGCAAAACTCGCGTTTCATAATTTCTTCACCCGTGAACCGTCCGCACGGATCACGGGGTAATCCGCAGTCCCGGGTCAATCAGGGCCGATTTTCACGGGTCTGGTCGGCCCGTCCGTATTGACACCTCTAGTCTGAAGGCAAGTCTGAATATGAACAAACCACTGAAGCATATGCTGACACAATAGACGTCGAGCCGATGGATCCAACTTTTGGCGAATGAACCAAAGGATCCAGTTCATGTCGAGCCGGTGGTCCTTGTTTTTCTTGAGGCAACAGTCCCATTTCTCTTGAGCCAACCACTTTAGGTTTTGGGAATATGCGAGTATGAGTACAAGGTCGAAGCTGATGAAGAAGCTGATATAGTAAATTAAATTTTTGGAAGTTATTGAGCAAGTTTTAAAATTAGTGGGCCTGGTTTTACGCCACCACAATCTAACAATCAAACCCAAATAGTGGGTGGTTTCTTCTTCAACTTCTCCCCTCCTCCTCCAAATGACACACTAACTGAATCGTTCCAGAATGAATGAACCTATAGGGGAGTGCCGGACTCAAGAGATCACGTCCCGCAGACAGATGGATCTGGAACTGAGCATACGCCTGCTGGAGAGTTCTTTACAATAATTTCAATCTTTTTCCTTCGGCCTGAATGAATTACTTTTTGGGTCTGTTATGCCGGTTATGGACTGAGCAAGGAAGGTGGAGTACGTGTTGTCGGCCCAGGGATGATAACAGTTGGTGGAGGATGGACCCTCTGGAATCTCATGCGTGCAGAATAGCACTCTTTTCTGTACGCGAAGACTCGTATCTTCTATGCGATTGATAAAATCATAGCTTGGTTTATGTGCTACCCCTTTTTGTAGTTTTTCTCATCTTTTTAACTGGGACCAGAGTTGTAACATATTCTATACTTTATAATTTTGATTTGATGACTAAAGTCAAGCTTATGATTAATTAATTTTTAAAAGTTGAAATATTTATCAAATCGTAAAATGAAATAAAAAGACTAATAGACATCTACGTAATTCATTTATTGACTCCCGAATAGTACTATAAGAATTCGTATTAACTATCTTAATGCAATAATTGATATTTAAATATATTAAACTGATATTTCATTTCATTATTACATGTAAGAAAGAAAATATATTATGACCAAATTTTACCAAACATTTAAGAAAATAAAAATTGTTCAAACTTAAATTAAATACTGCAATTTGTTAAACTTACACGTGACAAACTTATACATTTTAATAAACGTGTTGATCATAATTTATTTAAAAAATCATTTCTCGTTGCACATACTCCTTTTAATCACATATTCCAAATTAGGAAAAAAAAATCACTTTTTAACTTTTATTTTTAACCACACACAATTGATTAATCTAACAATTTTTTTATATCACTTTCCTTCACTTTCAACCACATATTTAAAACTATTTTAATCTATAATCTATATCAAATGTATCCTTATTCAAAGATTTCCAATGCAACATGACTTTTTATTTTTCATAGAGTAGTCAAAGGTTCATTTATCATTAAAAATAAATAAAGCTATTTTGTGCATGTTAAATAAATGTGTTGACCATGTTCTATTTTTAAATAGAATGGGTTTGCTAACACTTTATATTTTTATTTTTGATAGAAATCAATGAACTAATTATTACAGTCCGATTTTACAAATTGATTTTTTTAAAAAAATTATAAAATTAAAAATAGATAAATGAACAAAATGAGTAAATTAATAAAATTAATTTAAAAATGACAAATGAGTTTAACGAAGCTTAAAGTTGTAGAAATTAAAAGAATATAATTGAATTTACATAGAAAGATCTGATATCAATTATTTCTTTCAATTTGACAATAAAAAAATTCAAAATTAATCATTTGGGTCAAATTGAATTTAGGTAAGAAATGATAGGTATCATTTTAGGACTTAAATGAGATAATTAAAAAGATTGGATATTGGAAAAAGTAAAAAAATATAAGTAAAACTTTACATTTATCATTTGAGACGGTTTTACGAATGATATATTTAAAATATGCTATCATTTGCTAGCTTTAATTAAACTTCTCGTCGAGATCTTGGATTTGACACCCATATTGCATATTTTTCGACTTCAAAATAATGCAATAATTATCAAAAGAATAAAAGTAATCTAGAATTTGACTTTTGTAGATATTTCTTTTTCACAAATCCATAAATCATTTCTACATCTTACATATAAATTGATTTTGCATTAATTGAACTCCCCTAATTTAGTTATTAAAATAAGTTGATAAAATTATGAGATTTCCTAAAATGACAGGTAAAATAGGTGGGAAACTGTGCTTGGATTTATGTGACAACTATGCTGTAATTATGTATACTAGTACTAGTACTAGTATTTCGTCCCTGCGATGCAAATGCACGAAAGTTGCTATTCAAAAATATCGATTTCGTATTTGTAAAATTATTTTTAGCTTATACATAATTAATACAAATCCAAAATGGATGAAAATTAATATTATATTACAATAACTATTAAAGTTTAGTAAATAATATGACTAATTCAAATTATAATAGCTTATTTAAATAGTAAAAGTCAATTTATTTATTCAAGTAATAAATGACTGTTAGTTTCAATAATTTTATGAGTTATTATTAACTTTAAAGAAAATACAAATTTAGTAGTTTATTTAATGGTATATCATATTTGATGTAATATTATGAATACAATATTGATTCTATGAAAAATATCAATATATTTCTCTTGATTTATGCATTTCCCTCTCGTATTTAAGTTTTTTCAATTTTCATTCAAATTATTAATCACAATAATTATAAATGCATCCTTAATCTTAAACCCTTAAATATTTGTATTTAACCAATAAAATTATATTTTTACTTATCAAATCAAGTAGATAAATAATAATTACGTAAATCGAGCAACTATCATGATGAAAATAGGCAACGTTGGAGTCAAAAAATTATACCAAAGATCGTATACCACATAACATTTACACAACTATTAAAATTAAGAATGATTAAAAAAAACATTATTCATTCTTAATCATAATATTCAAAATTTCTACATTTTACCTCTCGTATTTAAAATTTTCTCTAAATTTCTTTTAAAACATCAATCACAATAACTATAAAAGTGTGTTTAATCTTAACCCAATAAATATTTGTATTTGACTAATAAAATTATATTTTTTATTTATAAAATCAAGTAGTTAAAATAATATATACTTCCAAAAATTTTGCAATTATCATGACATGACAATCAGACAACGTTGAATGTTAATAAATTTTATCGAAAATTTTCGACCATATAATTTTTAGACAATTATTAAAATTAATCTTATATTTTTTTAAAATAAATGTATTTAAATATGACATTAATCTCCACAAATTCAAAATAATATAATAATATAATAGATAAATATGAATTTCAGGAGAACAATAATTTACAAATATAAAACACTAAATTTATATAGAAAATTTAACTGAACACTCTTCTTTTTTCATAATATAGAACACATAATTTCTCAAAAAAATAAAAGTAATTTTATAATCTCAGTATTATCTACACGGATTACAATACGATATATTAATCTATACGAATTCAAATGACAATTACATTAATCAATACACATTTAAATACAACATTTAGGGGGGGTGTCCCCAACATGGAATATAGTAGAATTTTTTATATTCATGATTTCTCATAAATTTTATGGATTTTAATAGAATTCTATAGATACTCTCAGATTCTAATGGAATTCCATTCCACTGATTTTAGTAAATTTTAGTACAATTTGTTGAACCTGTTATCAATATAAAATGAATTTTAGAATTTAATCCACTTTTCCTCTTATCGGGGGATTTTTTTTATTTATTATTTTTTGTTGTGTAAGTTGAACGTGAACTTGAGACGGAAGTAAAAAAAAAAAAAAAAAAAGAATATTAACATAATTTCTTACTTGATCAGGAAAAAAAAAAACAAGAAACAAGAATATTTGAACCGTTAAAAAATAAAATATGTAACCTTGTCTAGTTTTTATTTTTATTTTTTTAAAAAAGATTCAAGTATTTCATTTAAAACATGAAGTATTTTCTTACACAAATAATCAATTAAAACAATCACTTGCATTTAAATAATTAAACTCAAATTTTCAATATATAAAAACGTTTATAGATTATCACAAGCAAATTGGCATAATTTTATTAATCAAACATACAATTGTGACCTTCCAGAGTTGTGGAGATTATGAATGTCAAATTAATAAGGATCGCACACCCAACACCTTCATTTATAAAAAAATAAAAAAATAAAAAAAGAATCATGTGGTGTTTTGTTTTGTTTTGTTTTGTTTTTTATTATATTATATTATTTTCTATTTTTATTGGGAAGAAAAGGAGGAATTGAAAATTCGGGGTCATAGAAATGGAAATCCGAAGGGTCATAGTCGAATTTGTTGAGGAATCTCGTCTTTCATATTTATGATTTAAAATCCATCAAAATCCTTACAATTCCATTCATAATAGAAATCTACTGAATTCCATAAATTTTTTAGGACACCGGAATCTTGTGGAATTAATAAAAATCCATATTTAGAACCTTGGATTTTGACAGATTTTATAAAATTCCAAATTGAGGATATGTAGAATATTATAGAATTCTAAAATCCTTTCAAATTTCATGTTGGGGACACTTACATGAATTTTTATTTTGTTTTATTTTATTTTTATTTCCAAAAATGGCAAGTTAATTTGGGTGGAATGGTGACGGTTATCTTATAATAATAATAATAATAATAATAATAATAATAATAATAATAAATGTGTTAAGTGTCGATTGGGTGAATAACATTAAAAATTGTAATTGAAAATGAAATTGATCATATATAAAACGATAAATTTTGTAAAAGGAAACCTAAGGCCCAATTCTCTTTATTATTTTGAGGTCATTTTCTCTTTTTATTTTCTAAAATATTAAAAACGTATTCTCTTTATCATTTTCGAAAACGTATTTTAGAAAAAAAATATTTGTACACAAAATACAAAACATCCAAAACCTCGTTTTGAGCGTTTTCAGTGTATTTCAACTTAAAAAGTTCAAAAAGTGAAAAAAGCGTTTTAGATTTTTTTTTTTTTTTTTAATCTTAGTTTGGAACTAAGCCTGAAATAAAGTTTTATTAAATTCAATATTAACATTACAGAAAACATTCAGCAGAAATTCTTGTTATTAGATGCCAGAAGTATAGAGTTTATCATATGTGATTATTTTGGCTTAGGACAACTTGCATCCATTTTGTTGAGCCAAACTCTTTGTGTGATTATTTTGTTTACATGGACTCATGTTTAATTGTGACTTGAACATGAATGTGACAATAACAATTAAATAAGCTAATTTCTTATAATTTTTTGGGACTTGATCATTAATGACTTTATTTATTTTTATAATATTTATCTAGTCATTATTAAATCATTTCAATAAAAAATAGATAGACTAATTTCTTGTAATAGAAAATAAATCTTCAAAAGACAATTTTTTTTATATAATTTAATCCACAAGCAAATTAATTATAAATAGTCAAAGTAGTATTCTGCAAAATTTTAAACAGAACGTGTTTTTCAATTTTTTATTTTTAAAAATAGTTTTCAGAAATGACGAATAGAACGATTTTTCAGCAAATTTAACCGGAAATGAAAACAGAAAATAGAAAATGTTTTCAAAAATAAAAACAGAAAATAAAATACAAACAGAACACCACCTAAATTATTAAAAGTCTTCTGATCATGGATAAGACTTTATTTGCACAACGTATCAATTATAAATCGATTTTTTTTTTTTAATGTTTTTGAGGTTAAATGTAAGGTTAAAAAGTGAAAGGGATATACAAAGTAATTATCCCTAGGGTTACAGGGGTATGAATGTCATTCATTAAATAATATAATATTTATAACACTCCCCGTTGAATGACATATTACAAAATATCTGCCTCATTAAAACCTTATTTGATAAAAACCCAATGGGAAAAAAATCAAACGAAGGAAAAAGAGTATAGTTATTTTGGAGTATTACAATAAATGTTGCCTCGTGAAAACCTTGCCAAGAAAATCCAGTGGGACAAAATTTGGGCGAAGGAAAAAGAGTGCAACTACTCCCCCTGATACTGATCACTGTAAATCTTTGAGTCGACGCATTCCAATCTCATGAACCAATTTCTTAAATGTGGATGTTGGAAATGCCTTTGTAAATAAATCAGCTACATTGTCACTCGAGCGAATTTGTTGAACATCAGTATCCCCAATTTTCTGAAGCTCATGCGTGTAGAAGAATTTTGTAGAGATATGCTTTGTTCTGTCTCCTTTGATGAAGCCTCCTTTGAGTTGTGCAATACAAGCTGCATTGTCTTCATACAAAATTGTTGGGCTGTCTCTAGTTGAAGTTAATCCGCATGATGCTTGGATATGATGGGTCATGTTCCTCAACCATACACATTCTCGACTTGCCTCATGGATTGCAAAAATTTCTGAATGATTTGAGGATGTTGTTGTCAAGGTTTGCTTCACGGATCTCCATGATATAGCTGTTCCTCCACGTGTAAACACATATCCTGTTTGCGATTTAGCTTTATGTGGATCAGAGAGATAACCTGCATCTGCATATCCCACTAAAGAAGATCCCAATTTTTGAGAATAAAATAATCCCATATCAATAGTACCCTTTAGGTATCGAAAAATGTGTTTAACACCATTCCAATGTCTTTGAGTTGGTGTAGAGCTATATCTTGCAAGGAGATTTACAAAAAAAGCTATGTCAGGTCGAGTACAATTTGCAAGATATGTTAGAGCTCCAATTGCACTAAGATATGGTACTTTAGGACCAAGAATTTTTTCTCCATCTTCAGGTGGACGAAATGGATCTATTTTCACATCAAGTGATCGAACAACCATAGGGGATGCCAATGGATGTGCTTTGTCCATATAAAAACGATTTAAAACTTTTTCTGTATAAGAAGATTGATGAACAAATAATCCTTTTGAGAAATGTTCAATTTGCAACCCAAGACAAAACTTAGTTTTTCCCAAATCTTTCATCTCAAATTCATTCTTTAAATAATCTGCAGTTTTATTGAGCTCTTCAGGAGTTCCAATCAGATTTAAATCATCCACATATACTGCAATAATTGCAAATCCACTATTTGTTTTCTTTATGAAAACACAGGGGCAAATGTCATCATTTTTATAACCCTCCTTCAACAAATATTCGCTAAGGAGATTATACCACATGCGTCCGGATTGTTTCAATCCATATAATGATCTTTACAATTTAATAGAGAACATAGTTCTCGGGCATGTATTATTTGCTTCTGGAATTTTGAGTCCTTCAGGGACTTTCATGTATATGTCACTATCAAGTGAACCATATAGATAGGCAATTACTACATCCATAAGGCGCATATCAAGCCTTTGTGACACAGTCAAACTAATTAAGAATCTAAAAGTGATAGTATCCATTACGGGAGAATACGTTTCCTCATAATCAATTCCTGGTCTTTGAGAGAAACCTTGAGCTACAAAGTCGAGCTTTGTATCTTGTAATCTCATTATTTTCATTCATTTTCCTTACAAAAACCCATTTGTATCCTACAGGGATTACATTTTCAGGTGTTCGAACTACAGGTCCGAATACTTTTCGTTTCTCTAAGGAATTTAACTCCACCTGTATGGCTTCTTTCCATTTTGGCCAATCATTTCTATGCTGACAGTCTTTCACTGACAGTGGTTCAGGATCCTCATCTTTCATTATTTCAAGAGCCACATTAAAGGCAAAAATGTCATCTATGACAATAGTATTTCTTTCCCATAGTTTATGAGATACTAAATAGTTTATTGAAATCTCATTATTTTCGGATACTTGTGGTTCTGCAGGAACCATATTCTTAATATCCGATTGATCCATATTCTCAATATCCGATTGATCAATCTTTTCAAATACTACTTCTTCTAAAGTTTTTGGTCTGTTTTTCTCTTGTACTTTTCTTTTTCGAGCTACAGAGTCTTTAGCACCAACTGGTCGACCACGCTTCTGGCGTATTTGAGATTCATTTGCTACAGCAGATTGTCCTTCGGGGACATCAATTTGTGCAGGAATATTTTCTGCTGGTATATGTGACTTTGTCACTTTTCTTGTGTCAACAAATACATCCGGTAATTGATTTGCAACTCTTTGCAAATGAATAATTTTTCCAACCTCTTGCTCACATTGATTGCTGCGGGGATCAAAGTGAGATAAAGTTGTTTCATTCCACGAAATTTTACCATATTTTTCAGGATGTAGTTTTGTTCCTCCCAAGGTTGGGAAAGTCATTTCGTCAAAATGACAATCTGCAAAACGTGCAGTGAATAGATCACCCGTTAAAGGTTCAAAATACCTTATTATTGATGGTAAATCAAAACCAACATAAATTCCAAGTCTTCGTTGGGGACCCATTTTGGTACGTTGTGGGGGGTGAAATTGGGACTTGGATGGCACAATCAAAAACTCGTAAGTGAGAAATATTAGGCTCATGACCAATTGCAAGTTGCAAAGGAGAATATTGATAATACGCAGTTGGTCTTAAACGAACCAATGATGCAGCATGTAATATGGCATGACCCCAAACAGAAGTTGGAAGTTTTGTTTTCATGAGTAATGGTCTAGTAATTATTTGTAGACGTTTGATAAACGACTAAGCTAATCCATTTTGTGTATGGACATGAGCAACCGAATGTTCAACCTCAATTCCAATTGACATACAATAATCATTGAATATATGTGATCTAAACTCACCAGCATTATCAAGACGAATTTTCTTGATTGAGTAATCAGAGAATTGAGCTCGTAATTTTATAATTTGAGCAAGTAGTCTAGTAAAGGCTACATTCCTAGTGGAAAGTAGGCAAACATGGGACCATCTAGTAGATGAATCAATTAAAACCATAAAAATGTCGAAATGGTCCACATGGTGGGTGTATTGGCCCACATATATCTCCGTGAATTTTTTCCAAGAAAGTTGGAGATTCAATGTTGACTTTTGTAGTTGAAGGTCTAATGACCAACTTGCCTTGCGAACAAGCAGCACATGGATAATCATTAGGTAAAAAAATCTTCTGGTTCTTTAGAGGATGTCCATGTGAGTTGTTAATTATTCGGCGCATCATCATTGTTCCTGGATGTCCAAGTCTATCATGCCAAAGTATAAAACTTTTTGGATCAACGAACTTCGGGTTCGTGATAATATTTGATTCAATCATTTTTATAGATGTACAATACATGCACAAGGGAGTGTTGGACGTTTTTCTTTTATCTGCTTCTGGTCAGATATAAAAGAAGTTATGCAAAGATATTCTGCATTATTTTCATGCATAGTCTCAATGTAATATCCATTGTAGCGAATATCTTTAAATCTAAGCAAATTTCTTCTGGATTTGCTAGAATAAAGTACATCGTCAATATATAATTTTGTATTATTTGATAAAATAATACAAGTTCTTCCGGAGCCTTTAACAATTTTTGATGCACCTGATATTGTATTAACATTATTCTCTGATAATGTTAAGTTCAAGAAATATTTTTTGTCTTGAAGAATAGTATGTGTAGTTGCACTATCGGATAAACAGATATCCTGGTCATTCATCCTGAATTTATAAACAAAACAAAATAAATATTCTAAAACTTTGACTTCATAAAAAGAAATTTAGCGACATTTTTAATCAACTAAAAATGCTTAATAATGTAAATGTCTCTAACTTTAAAAAATAAGTAAAAACATAATTTATACTAACTTTTAAAGAAAAAGAACAATTCAGACACTGAAAATTAAACTAATCAATATTCTCAAGTACACCGCCTCCAATTAAATGATCGCTATTTCCATTTGGGTCAACAAAGAAGTCAGAGACGTCCAAATGAGTCACATCAATTGGACTATCATAATCAGCGAAATTGGTCTCTACTTTTTCTTTCCCCTTGACTGATTTTTGATAAAGATCCACAAGATGTTTTGCCGTACGACAGGTACGTACCCAATGCCCTTTCATTTCACATCTAAAGCAAATTTCTTCATGCTCCTTTCTTGATATGCTATTTTCCTTTGCTTTATGCCTTTTAAAATTGTTCCCTTGTTGCTGATTGTTTTGCTGAAAATTTCGTCCATGGTTTCTTCCATGTCCATGTCCGCCCCCACGTCCGCGTCCACGTTCATGTTCATGTCTTGATATTGCATTTACTTCAAGAAATGCGGTACCATTTGCTTCAGACAATGGTACAGAACCAGTTGGACGCAACCCATGATTTTCAGCAGCAATTCATTATTTTGTTCAGCTACAAGTAGACATGATATAAGTTAGGAGTACTTTTTAAAACCACGCTCACGATATTGCTGCTTCAGGAGCACATTCGAGGCATGAAAAGTGGAAAAAGTTTTTTCAACATATCTTGATCAATGATTTTTTCTCCACACAAGTTTAACTTAGAACTTATTCTAAACAATTCAGAATTGTATTCACTGACCGTTTTGAAATCCTGCAAACGAAGATGCATCCACTCATAGAGGGCTTTGGGGAGAACTACAGTACTCTGATGGTCAAACCTTTCAGTTAAGTTTTTCCAGAGAATTTGTGGATCTTTCACAGTGAGATATTCAACTTTCAATCCATCATGAAGATGGTGACGAAGGAATATGAGTGCTTTTGCACGATTCTGCAGAGATTCTTTGTTTCCTTCTTTTATTGTCTCTCCCAAACCTTTCGAGACAAGGTGTATATCAGCATCTAAGACACATGATAAATAATTTTTGCCAGATATGTCGAGTGCAACAAACTCAAGTTTAGTGATGTTGGCCATTTGTATAACCACACAATAAATAAAAAAATACAATTAATTTCGAAGCATGTGATTAAACCACATAATAATAAATCAAATCATCAACATCACATAAGTTGTATGTTTTCCTTTAGGTATAAACATTAGACATATTCTTTGATATATATATGCTACTTCGGGAGCATGTTCTATTTTTCTATTATTTCTTCAATAATATGTCAAATATTCTTCTGAAATATTGACAATTATAATTTATACTCTTCTGGAGCAAATAATAATCTTTCTTGAATATTATGAAGTTGTGCTATTTCAGGAGTAACACAAACTATTCATGATAGTCATATTAATATTCTTCTGGAATATTAATTATATACAGTTGCGCTATTTCAGGAGTAACAACAAATTATTTATAATAGTCATATTAATATTCTTTTGGAATATTAATTATACAGTTGTGCTACTTCAGGAGCAACAACGTAATGAAAAAAAATTCAACAATAATATATAAATTAAACACACATATTAATATTCTTCTGGAATATTAATTATACAGTTGCGCTACTTCAGGAGCAACAACGTAATGAAAAAAAATTCAACAATAATATATAAATTAAACACACATATTAATATTCTTCTTGAATATTAATTATACAGTTGCGCTACTTCAGGAGTAACAACGTAATTCATTAAATACGCATAATATGTAAAATATATATGTGAATAACACATCAACTAAACATAAAAATATGACACAAAATTTATGTAATTCGGAAACATTAATTGAATTTGGAAAAAATAAAAGAATCAATTGAAAAATATGGACGCAATTCAATAATTAACAAAACAATCACGCAACCCAATGAATGATTGTTATTTGGAATGAATTGAATTCAGATTTTTAATTTAATTGGATTCGGATTATGCAGGAACTGATTTGGAATTATAATGATTTGGACTGGGAAAAAAAAATCAAGCTCCACGGATCAGATTCCAAATTGAACAAGCTTGACCTCGCCGTGATGCAGTTAAAAAAATTCATGTGTTATCAAATTAATTTTGATACACATGACAGATGATTATAGCTAAAAAAAAAAATTACCTTCTAATAATTTTAGAGAATCGTACTGATAACGTATTATAAAATAGAGAGAAGGAAATAAGAAAATAAAGAGATAAATAAACTTGTGTTTTATTAAGAATTAGAACCCCATATATATAGGGGAAGAAATAGATATACAAAGTAATTATTCCTAAGATCACAGAGGTATGAATGTCATTCACTAAATAGTATAATATTTATAACAGAAACAAATTATTATTATTAATGAATTGAAAGAAATAAAAAAGAAAAGGTGAGTCGGATTGATTATTTCGAGGAGTCAGTCGATTCTCCCTCTTCCTCGCCCGCTCTCCCTCTCCCTCTCCCTCTCCCTCTCCCTCTCCTCCATGGCTGAAGGCACCTCTGCCAAACCCTAAAAATTCATCAAATCTATGCGTTTTTAACATTATCCTAAAGATGAGATACATTATATCTACATACACTTCTTTTAATCATACCACGACCTGTTTGTTGTATTGCTCATAGAGAAACAGAGAAGAAGAATAGGATTATCTGGGTCCGGTTTTGTTATTTCCGTATCAGGGAGGATTTGAATGATGATTCCTGATCCGGATCTGCTACACTATGCCTGCATTGCTAAGGGAACAACGGTCCTCGCTGAATTCAATTCCAGGGATGAGAACCTCGGCTTAATAGCTGCGAAATGCCTGGAGAAAACGCCGCCGTTTCATTCCACCTTTACTCACACCGTTAGGAATCAAACCTACACCTTCCTGATCCACGACCCTTTTGCTTATTTCGCGATTTTCGATGAAAATATGGAGAATTTTGAGGGCTTGGCATTTCTGAGGAGCGTGAAGGAAGCTTTTGATGTGGTTTATAATGGGGATTCGGGGAAAAGGAAATTGGAACGTTTGGCTTCCCATTGTTTTCAAGGTGAGTTTAATCCGGTTTTTCATCAATTGGTGGGTCCGGGACCAGATATGGACAGCCCAGATACTCCGATCGGACGACAATTAGTCGGAAGTGGGGTTCTGTATACCGATTCAGGTTCCCTGAGGGGAAGATCAAATGGGGATTTCGTAAAGAGCTCGAAGAAGAAGAGGCTATTTGGTGAATTCAAAACGGGTGGTGGCAGAGGGGTAAAGGGGAGAAGAGAATCCGAGAAGAAGCTAGTTAAAGACAACGAAGATGATCATGATGGGGGAGACGGAATCGGATTGAGCCGAGAATATTCACTTGTAATGCACAAGAACGGGTTTCGTTCTGGAGAATTACTGGGGCACCATAAGGCTAAGAAAGTTTGGAAGAAGCAAGTTTGGGTTGTGTTATCGCTTGATTTGTTCGTTTGTGTTATCTTGTTCATCGTCTGGTTGTGGGTTTGCCGCGGTTTCAAATGCATTGACAGTTGAGTTTCATTAAAATTGTGTGTTTTTGGAGCCATCTTGACGTTCTGGTTTTACAATAGATTGGCAGATTATGGCGGCCAAGTTACTGCTGTAATATAAGGTTAGTTTGGCTTATGCCGATAATGTTGATGTTCAGAGTTTCCTGTGACATCACTAAAGTCTGTAATAGTTTGTCTGTACACTATTTCATTGGATGCTTTAAGAATGTGAATATCCTGTACTAATTATGTGATGATATATGGATAAAGTTTTTCTTTCTTCAGAATCCACTAGTAGGTTCTTGAATAAAATTACCCGACAATAGAACAGAATTGTGTTATGAAATCATTACCTAATTTCATTACATCACATCCAATATTACCTAATATTTACTATATTTAATGTATTAATGACTTATATTTAACTCCTATATTTTCCTATAAATAGGCCTATATTCATTGTAATGAAGTGCACCAATTCTTGATAATGAAGAATTCTCCTCCTTCTCTCTAGCTCTCAATCTTTCTCTTTCTCTATCTCTAATTCTTGTTAGAATCTTGATAGTTTCACAACACGTTATCAGCACGAATCTCTACCCTATTGAGTAATATGACGGGAGTATGCTCTACAGTTGCATCTAAATGATGAATCTCTGTATCAGAAACCAGATTATTATTAATCATCATTTATATATCATAGATTAGAAGATCAATTCCAAATACATAGAAAAATTGAAGAAATTGTAAAATTCGAAATTTCCAAACCAAATTCACGCAAAACCGTATATTCAAATGATGATCGGAGACCGGATCCATGACCACGGCGACCGGATGAATCTTCCGAACCGGCACGTGTCGACGTCACCGGCACCGGCACCGGCGCGGAGGCGCGTGAGGCCCACACGCATACGTCTCACCGGCGCGTGACGACGTGTGAGGCGGAATCAGGCAACGACGTCAACAGGCAGTTTGTTCATATCGACGATCTTGATTTTTCTATGATCTTACTTTTCTGTTTTGTGCAGTTCTGAGATTTTTCGGCGATCGAACGTGGTGGTTTTCTTAAAAACCGTTTTTGAAGCACTTCCGACGGGATTTTGAACTTCGGACCAAAAGTAAGTTTGTTCTAAATTAAATTTCAAACCTATTGACGGTTTCGATTTATCCATATGAGCAACATATTAAAATATGGACAATTTTACCCTTGGTAATACATAAAAGTAAATTAATCGAAAATTAACGATTAATATGTGATCAACAAGATAAATTAAAGATTTTAAACAAAGTATAATTAAAAATAATCATTGTCATACCGTGACGGATTGAGTTATTATGGACTGAATTTATACCGCAACGGATTGGACTATTATGAGTACCTTGACTGGATTTGACGATATGACTCGATCACTATACCTTGACTCGATTTGACGATATGACTTGATCACTATTATGAATACCTTGACTGGAGGATATGACTCGCTCACTCATGAAAGGTAATTATTTCATTATGTTGACACCGCCTATATGGTCGGTTTACGGAATACTTTACATATATTCAAGTTTTATATTATTTCAGAAACACCTCAGTTATTGGTTAATTCTAACATATTAGAGGTTGTTGTCAACATATATACGTGGTGGTATAACCCCAGTATTATTATTGATATTATTGTTATTAAATATTTCATTAAATGATACCAGAAGTTATCAATACTAAAGTTAGAAAATATTTTATCAAATGATACCAGAAGTTATCATTACCAAAAGTTGGTAAATATTGATAAGAAGTTGATAGATGTTAATAAAAATATTTTATCAAACGGTACCAGAAGTTACCATTATTTGTATTGAAAAGATAGATAAAAATGGATTATCCAACAAGAGAATGTTGATGTATGATAAGATAATATCACATGATAGCATGGACATAGCTAATGTGAAAATAATCTCATCAGTATTATGAGATGAATATTATATGATAAGTATCTGAAAAAGTTCTTGCACGAGCAATTATGTATTCCAGAAGAAGTACATATTTATACCAGAAGAAGTAAAAATTATCATCTAAACATGCTGAAATGATATTATTATTGCTCCTGAAGAAGCATAAAACAAGTCATACATAAAAGGAGGAAACATTTATGATCCTCAAAGTGAGAGATGTGTTTCGGGAGTAGCCGTATCCTACCACCTCTGATCTTTTGAGGAAATAAAGAAACACTCAAAGAGGTGTGTTTCAAGAGTAAGGATACTCTGTACTCTACCACCTATCTTTGAGGTACACAAGATTAAACATTGATAAAATCCTAGAAATTTAAGGTGTGTCTCAAGAGTGAAAATACTCCATACTCTACCACCATCTATTCTAGGGTTCACAAAGTTAAGTTTACATTAACCGGACTCCATTTTCGCTTGATTCCCCTTCCTTGCGACCAATCTATCTTAACTCCTGTTGTATCTTGTATGGGGACATATGATTGCAACTTATCCAGCAGTTCCTCGATAGTAGGAGCAGAAATAAGGATTCTCCTAGAAAATGGAGATATGAATCCCTGTTCCACAGTATAATCAAGAAATGTTAGCAAACTATCAAAGAAATTGTTAACATTTAAAAGCCCAATAGGCTTGGTATGGAGATCTAAATGAGCCCAGGAGGTAATATTAAAGATTTCCTCTAAAGTACCAAAACCTCCAGGCATGGCAATGAAGGCATCAGAACCATATAACATGCAAGTTATGCGTTCATGAATAGATAAGGTTTGTACTTCATGCCCTCGTGTTTTGCCTGCGATATCAACTAAAGGAACGGGTATAACACCTATCACTCTTGATTTCTCTGCTTGAGCAGATTGGGAAACACAACCCATCAATCCACTGCTACCTCCTCCATATACTAGATTGATACCTTTCTCTCCCAACTTCTTTCCTAAATCCACGGCTGCTTCTAGATACCCAAAACATTTCCCTACTTTTGATCCACAAAATACACAGATAGTTTTGATCTGTCGAAGTTTTGGTCCTTCCATCTTTGAGAGAATAAGGAAGAAAGAAAAAACTTATGTCAAAATGATATTTTGGGATGCATGAAACTGTGAAAATCATTGGTTTTTTAAACTTGAAAAACTTCACTATTTACTGCTCATCTTTTGAAAAACTGAAAACCTAATTCTGACTAAGTTACACTACTTTTGATAAAGCTTACCTTTCGGTGATTTTTCAATACACTTTATCAATACTCGAGAAATGAAACATGAAAATATTTTATGTACAAATATAAACACACAATATACTGATTTACTTTGTATCAATGCTGAATAGCCAAAACATCATTGTTTATAACAGCCTGGCAAATAGGATCTTTTGCTACTATATTTTCGAGACTATAACGATTTTTATCCTCGTTAAATTGAGCATATAAGGAAAGGAGTTCACGTTGCACATACCCACTTGAGTGCGTCTCAAGAGTCAATCGGATATCATCCAATGACTCTTTACTCAGCCCACCCTTAATAAAATCGATTTTATCATCCCGATTTCTAGAAGAATATCCTACTGATTTGCAACGAGTATCACATGTCCAACGAGCACATTTGTAACAACCGTTCAGCCTTTTTGCTCTTCGTTTCTTTGCAAAAGTACTCTTACCCAAACCAGGCATGTGTTTAGAAAATGAATCTGGTAATTCACCAGCTAATCGAACTTTTGCTTCGATCAACCAACGAACATCTTCTGGAAAGCCTTGATCCATCAGCAGCCTCAATCTTTCAAGTCGAACTCGGTAAATCTTTTTCAAAACATTTACCGGAAGATTAGAATAATATTTGCGAATATTTGATAATATAACATCCATTTTTTATGGATCTAATCTCTTCCCAAATGATATATTTAAACGCGTAAAGGAGCGCTCCGTGTGTCAGCAATATCGATTCCATCAAGAAATAATGGAATAAATTATTGAAAAGGTGGGAACAATGAGATAATGCGTCATTACCTTTTTCGAAATAAGGGAAGATTTGGCGACAAGATTGAGATCATGAGATATTTCCTTGGATATTGTACCTGATTTTTTCGGTGTACTAAAAGTAATAAAAGTATACTGATTTGAACTATACAGAAATACTTACTGATTAAATGAATACTGTATTGAACCAGAAGTTCATACATATGTACAAATGAAATATCTTACTGATCCAGAAGTTCTATAATGATTGGTTAGATTCCAATTCAATAATGAAATTTATTGAGAATGCAAAATGGCATTCATTAAAGAACCAGAAGATTGTTCAGGTTAACAAGTTATCATTGTTGCTTGTTCTGAAAAGAAAATTAATTATCTCACTAAGAAAATGAATGACTGATTATTTGCTCAAGTAATGATATTACGAGCAAAGTGAGAAATGCATGCATGAATATATCTTAAAGTCATCAATGATTTTATGAATTAGTTGAGATAATAGAATATTATATTGTTAATGATTTAGCAGATTAAAAGCCTCAAGTTATTTGCTATGAGAAGAACTTAAATATAAATATTTCTTATGCAGCAATATTTTACATACAAACATATCAATATGATGAAATAAAGATTAGCTTGTAAAGCTTTATGATTTTTAAGAAGTGCGATATCTATATACACTCCAACAAAATGCACTTAGATATAATATTGTGATTATATCCATAATTATGAATGACATGTGTTGCGGCATTGTTAGCCGACTGATATAATACAAGATTTTTGAGTATTATGGGGAAATTAAACAATAACACGCATGAAGCGTGATCAAGTTTAAAGCGTAATTATGCCTGAAGCATAATGACAATCGATTCCAAAAACAAATATCTCATGAATAATTGAGATGATCCCTTTGAGGCTAAATACTCATAGTGAGTAAAAGAGACATAATTAAATGATAAGAGATTCAGGCCTGATGATAAAAAAATACAAAGAGATCTCTCTATGTTATGTTTATATTGACATGAAATGAAATCGATAAATAAGTCGACTGCATACATAAACAACCCTCTTATGAAAATGAGGTTGATGAAATTACAATACTTTGGCCAAATATAAAATCCCAATATAGGGATTATTGTTATAGGACCTGAAGTCCAAAAACACTTAAATGTGTAAAGCCAGTAATTATATGTACAAATGAAAAATATTTCACAGTCGTAAAAGACGACTCATTGCGCGCAAAATTTTTTCATAAAACTGGCATGAAATATGGTGGATAGACTATAGTCTAAATTCACTAGTTTGAGCTCTTTGATATACCAATGAGTGAGATCAAAAAGTGTGATTCTCATCTCGGTACTTTGGGAGTTTTCTTTGATGTACCAGTTGATCGCGGTACGTTGGGATTTCAAGCGAAATGATTATAGATTATATGTCGAAATTGATATCTATTTCAATGATTGATTATGCTCCTGCAAATTAGAAATTGCAGTTTATAAAGTGCAAGAACGTACATGTATAAATCATTGAAAGATTCAATTTGCCCAAAATAATATCATTATAGAATGAAATGTGATTCTTAAAATAAAATCACATGAAGAATGATATGATACATATAACCTCATAATATAATATGTTGAAAATGAAATTGGAGTGTACTATTATTATATTTGAATATTTGGGCATGCAATTGATTTTCAATATGCAAAATTATATTATCCACTGGGAAAATGAATATTCACCAGAAGTGAATTTGAAAATGAATATTTAATTATTCATCAGAAGTGAATTCTAGATTTTGATAGAAGTGAATCAATTCTAGATTTGAGTAATGCAATCAGTTAACTAACTAAACATTGCTTGGTATAGCATGTTCAGTAAATGAGCTATGACTTCATAAATGAGTTATAAACTATTTATAAAAGCTCATCACAAACTATATGTTTGATGAAATAATTTAAGATTGCATTAATATACTTATGATATTCCTATGAAGGGAACAAATACGCACTGCACTCTTTTTCCCTTAACTGAGGTTTTGTCCCACAGGGTTTTCCTAGTAAGGTTTTTAATGAGGCAGCAATTATGGCGTATCAATGAGAATAATGTACTCTTTTTCCCTTCGCTAAGGTTTTTTCCTACAGGGTTTTCCTAGCAAAGGTTTTTGAGACATTATCACAGCTATCTGCAAGTAATAATTCAACAACAAGCTCTCTCTTTAAATTTTGCTGGAATGATATCAACAAATGAAAAAAATCATAAACATCTTATGAAGAATGTTATGATATCAACAAATGAAGAAAATCATACACATCTTATGAAGAATGTTATAATATCGGCTACACACAAGAAGATTTTCATATATACATATTCCAGACAAAAGATGATATCATTATTCAAAAGGTTCATGAATACTTGATTGCACACTTCAGGGGGAGAATCACGCTGTCATGCTGTACTCTTTTTCCTTCGTCCAGGTTTTGTCCCACAGGGTTTTCCTGACAAGGTTTTAACGAGGCAGCGGCTGTACTCTTTTTCCTTCGTTCAGATTTTGTTCCATTGGGTTTTACTGACAAGGTTTTAACGAGGCAGACCTAAAGCAAGGTAGCACTAAAGACCTAAAGCAAGGCAGCACTAAAGACCTAAAGCAAGGCAGCACTAAAGCACTAAAAGCACTGAAGCAATAAAGCAATAAAGCAATGAAGCACTTCAGCACTTCATAATTCGAAGTTTCCAGTACATGATTTGTACTACTTATCATTGATGTCATTTTGGATATTAGACTCAATGATTAATGATGACCAACATCAGGGGGAGCAGCTGTACTCTTTTTCCTTCGCTCAAGTTTTATCCCACTGGGTTTTCTTAGCAAGGTTTTAACGAGGCAGACAATTGAGCAATAAGTCATTAAAGGGGGAGTGTTATGAAATCATTACCTAATTTCATTACATCACATCCAATATTACCTAATATTTACTATATTTAATGTATTAGTGACTTATATTTAACTCCTATATTTTCCTATAAATAGGCCTATATTCATTGTAATGAAGTGCACCAATTCTTGATAATGAAGAATTCTCCTCCTTCTCTCTAGCTCTCAATCTTTCTCTATCTCTAATTCATGTTAGAATTTTGATAGTTTCACAACAAATTGTATATATTATAGGATTATTGTCATTTTGAGGTTTCATTGACTTTTAGTGTATTAACTAGACTCGTTTGGTCCCTATAATTTTAGAGAAAATATATTACCACCACATTTTTTAATTGATACACCACCTCTAAAAATACATTTTTGATACGAACACCCATTTCACATTACCAATATGACCCTACTCAAACTTACAATATCTCCATCTTATACGTGCACCCCATCACCCCTCCTAAAACTCTCTCTCTTAAGTTCAGCCAACACCAAAAATCTCTCCCTCTCTCTCAGCAACTCCTGATGTAGTTCAATCAGTGGATTTGACTCAACAACTAATGCTTCCTTGTTGTAAAACTTATACGGACGTTGATACTTTGAGGTTGAATTCGACAGACAATTGGTCCG
Organism: Ligustrum vulgare; assembly: GCA_963555705.1. Lineage (NCBI taxonomy): Eukaryota > Viridiplantae > Streptophyta > Magnoliopsida > Lamiales > Oleaceae > Ligustrum > Ligustrum vulgare. The sequence continues at coordinate 4,025,803 of OY743175.1, read as the reverse complement.
AAGAGCTTATTGGAAGATACATCGAGTTCTATGGATGGAAATTCAGGCTTGAGTATTGAAAATCGTGCTTATTCTCATGGAGTTGGATGGTAATTTGATAATGGGGCATTAAATTTCTCTTATCTTATTGTCAATTTGAAGTTTATCATTTGGGTAGAACTTTGTGGGGCATTCAATTTATGTTAGAAATAGTTAAGTAGTTTCAGTTTTGAAGTCCTCGGGAATTTCTCGAACAAGCCTTTGGAGAGGAAGCTTCCTAATCAACAGTTCAGTACTCTTCTGATAATTGCAAATTTCACGATGAGCAACAGTACCAAGGTGGTAACGGTGACGCTTCTTCACTCCACCAGTGGTTGGAGCAGACTTACGGGCAGCCTTAGTAGCAAGGTGCTTTCTGAGAGCCGTTCCTCCTGTACATTCACGAGCAATTTACTTAGTATGAGCCATCTCTCTCCTTGGCTAAAACAGAGTAACGCATGGCCTCGTATATCTGTTGTGGGTACTACACTGGAATTTCCTCTTCTAGTTTGTGATCGATTTCTTGAATCAGAGTAGTCTTGTAAGTCCTCAGATCAAATTGTGAATTTGAAATTCAATTTGAGGTTGTTGAAAGAGAAGCTAGCAGAACAGGTGTGAATTGTTCTTTGGATAATTGGAAAAGTAGTGTTTTGAAAGTAGAGTTGTGGTGAGGATGTTAGTAACGTTGTGAAAACCATTTCTGCGTTTAAATTTCTTCTCCTTTTGGAGAATTGCTATTAATTTTGGAGAAATTTACGTGCACTTTTTTTAGGGATTCAATTTTGTTCGCAGGTTAAAGTGGCATAGATATAAACATAAGAATAAAAATAAGGTCATTAAAGTCTTTTTATATATGACTATATTTGTAATTAACAAAATTCATTGAAAAATGTGGTGTATTTATTAGTTTTTGTGGTGGCAATATAACCACCCTAATTTTATTCAACTTTTCTTTCAAATATATGAGATCCACCACTTTTCAACTACATATTCATTCAAAATTTTAAGGTTCTTCAAAAACTTCCTGCACCAAACAATCTCTTAGTGCTTGTTTGGTATGCTAAAAATCAGATTTTTAGTAAATTTTGATAAAAATAGATGAAACGTATGGTCGAAATGTTGATAAAATTGTGGATCTCATAAAGTGAGTAGTTAATTTTTTTTTTTTAAAAAAAATTGCACCACACAACACATTTGTGTAATGCATCAACAAAAATGTCACTTTTTAATAATCTTAACCATAATCACTTTGACTTTTTTACCCCTCCCAAAATTGAAAGGACCTTGCTATACGTACTAACAAACTGTACTAACAGTTGTACTAACGACTAAAAGACAAAAATTTTGAATGTTCAATTACTATGTTATCCTTCTAGTTACAATTCTTAGTTTTCTGATGTTATGTCTATATCTCTAAATTTATTGTTTACGTAAAATGTGTAATATATACTATTATATGTTAAACTCTTTTCTTCAATAATTATATTTAATTCATCAATTTTTTTCTTTAGATCACTAACTATTCTTCCTTTATTTACTATAATTCTAGTAAATTGTGAAAAATCTGTAAATGAGGGTTCTTTTATTGCGTAATCTAATAAATTATAAAATCTTCCTAAATCTTCTCTTATAATTTCTGATTGTTTAATTGTTTCTTCTCTTAAGTACTTAAAGTCGTTTACTTTTGAAGGATTTAATTCTATTAAATGTTCTGAATTCATAAATTATAAAACTAAATATTTAAATTTAAGCTATTAATTCAAATCCTCTTCAAATAGTTAATTCTTGGAATAATAAAAACAAATTTTCAACATATGTAAAAACATGCAAGAGATATCATAAGCAAAATAATAAATTTAAGACTATGATAACAGTACTTGGATAATATTAATAAAAAAGATGATATATAATCGATCATAAATAATTAATAATAGTTCTTTCTATCTATGGGTCCATCACGCTTCTTTGTAAATTTGATTTTAAAATATTTTTGACCAAATACTCTTCAGTTATTTATCTAAGTATTAAACACATCTTCATAGAAGATCGTTGCTGCTCGAAAGACTTACGCATTATAGGATGCTCGAAAGACTTACTCCAAAACTTTCTGTTTAATACTTAAACAAACACTTCAAAGAGGTTCAGCACAATCCAGTTTCGCTTCCTACCTCTGGATGTACTCTTTTAACAAAAGTTTTATAAAGAATAAACTTATGGACTCATAAATAAATAGAGTATTACTAACTATTTTATGACTTCATATATATCTATGAGAAGTTTAGTTACTCATACCTTCTGCTAAATGTTTCTGGATTGGTTTGATGAAAGAAAATTTTGAACTAGGAATGAAAAGAAAGACAATAGATAGAGAGAATATAGTTTTTTATTGCTGAAAACTAATATGTTTTTCGGATGCTTACAATAAGGAGAGACTTATCCTTTTATAGTTGGTAAAAGCAAAGCTGGGGAACAAGATAATATTCCCTATCTTTTACATACTTGGCTAAGATTTAAAGTAGATAAAGTAAAGCTAAAGTTACAATAATTTTTGCTGCTTTTCTAAAGTTTCACATGTGTCTGGATCCCCCATGCCTTGAATAATTCATGTTCAGACAAGGTATGCTTCATCTTCATTATAGTTGAGTAGGTCCCCACAATTATTACATTTGTGACCCGTTTCTACCTCCATTAGGTGATGTAGATATTCATAGGCTCCTTTGCTAAGATCCAAATTGCTGACAAGTATATTCTCAGTATATTCTCTTAATTTCCATAATTGACAATTAACTTGATTAATTCTTGCAATACTGTAGATCAATAATTTGTCATCATTAGATTCATATACCCAAACATTAGTTTGTGTAAGGGTATCCCTTAATTCGGTATACATTACTCTAAATCCCAGTGCCCTTTTTTCTGGAATAACTTGTATCTGTTCCTCTTTGTTAAATGGTTTTATTTCTGGTTCTGAAAGAATAGCTTTGCTAGTTACTCCAAGTTTTACAATATGTTCTGCCCTTAGAAATTTTTCATCAATAAATTCTGGAATGGCTGAGTAAATCATGACATAGATCTTTTCAGCTTTGGTAATTCCAAAATATGTTTTAACTGCCGCCTTGATAGAATTAGGTAATAATGATATTTCCTTCATATCCTTGCTAGGATAGATGCACTGAATAAGTCCTTGGTCAAACAGTCCCCTGACTGTTCTTAGTTCTGCTCCTGGAAAAATAATTGTTTTATTGATTTTTGGATGGCTAATTGTCCTTAGCCATTCTCCTTCTTTTGTCCTCTTGTTTAGATACTCTACATACTTCAAGAATGTCTCTAGTTTCTTCATAACTTTCTCCTTTTCTGATAGTTCCTTTGTTGCGACTGCTGGTTTCTTCGCAACTTCTAAAAAAGTTTCTTTAGGTGGTTCAATAGTTTTGCTTATAGCTTTGGAAGATGAACTTCGAATAATTGATACATTAGATACTTCTTCCTTACTAGGAAGTCCTACAGATAAATTTTCCACTGGAGAGGATTGGGATCCTCCTTTGTACATTTATTCAAGAGAATTAACCCTTGATTTGTAAAAGGCTAATTCACTGTTAATTTGTACAATCTGCGCCATGCAAGTATTCACATGGTTGAATAGATTTGAATAGTTGATATTCATTTGACCCATGGCCAAGTTAATTTCTTCTACTTTCTTAAGTATGTCTTCCATGTCTTGATAAATAATCTGCAATAACATTGTCAGTACCCTTAATATGAATAATTTCAAAATCATAATGGCTAAGTTCTACTTGCCATCTAATTAACCTTTTATTTGCAATAGTTGGATCAATTTCTTTAGTTAACCAATATTTGACTTGTGTATTATATGTTCTAATTTTGAATTTTGTAGTAACAATAAATAATTCAAACTTTTTAATAGCAAATTTTACAGCTAATAATTCTTTTTCATTTATATGATAATTAGTTTGAGTTTGAGTAAAACGACCACTAGTATACTGTGCAATCCTTTCCTCATCCTCACTTGGATAAATATATTTAAGTACTGCTCCCCATGCTGTTTCGCATGCATCAGTTTCTATAATCCAATCACATTCTTTTTTGGGTAATTCTAATTCTGGTAAATCTTTACAAAGGTCTTTAATTTTTTGTACTTCTTCTTCTTCGTCTTTAGACCAAGGTGTCCATCTAGTTTTTCCTTTTAATCTTTTTTGTAATGGGATTAAATGTTTTGCTAAGTTAGGTACATATTTCCTAGTCTGGTTTACAAGTCCTAAAAAGCTTTGTAATTGTGTTTTATCTTTTATATGATTGTCAAATTCTTGTATTTTTGTACCAATATGTTTTTGGAGTTTTATTCCTTCTTGGCTTATTACAGATCCCAAAAATTCTACCTTTTCTTTAGCTATCTCCATATTTGTAGATGATAATATAATTCCATTATTCCTTACGATATTTATAAAAATATTTAGATGTTTTAAGTGGTCTTGTCTGGTTTCAGAGTAAATAAGAACATCATCAATATATACTATAATAAAATGATAATAATCTTTAAATATTTTATCCATGTACCTTTGGAATTTTCCTGGACTATTTTTAAATCCAAAAGGTAATACATTCCATTCATAAAATCCTTGTGGTACCGTAAAAGCTGTTAAATGTCTAGATTCTTCAGTTAACATAATATGATAAAATCCTGATTTAAGATCAAATTTAGAGAAATATTTCTTTCCTCTAATTTGGTTAAATAATACCTGTTGGTTTGGTATTGGATATTTTAATTCTTTTGTATAAGTGTTTAACCTTTTATAATTAATTACCATTCTAGATTTTCCTCTTTTTTGTTCTGAATGTTTTATTACAATGAAAGCTGAACTACTATGTTTACTGTTAGATTCTCTAATGAATTTTTTTTTTCTAGCATTTCTTTTATGTGCATTTCAAATTCAGGTAATTCTTTTGGTGTATGTTTAATTGGCTTTACACTAATAATCTTAGTGTCATCTTCTAGTATAATTTCTGTCATAGGCTTATTTATGTGCCATTTTTTCAAAGGATTATCTCCTGATAATTTTAATAATTTTTCTGTAATATTTTTTTATTACAATTTGATCAAAATGTTCTTGTACTAGATTTATTCTATTTTTATTAGGCATAAATTGTGTTGTTTGTATTAATTTTTGTCTATCCTCACCACGCTGAGCTGCTATATGAGGCATTTTTTCTCTACAGTAAGGATCATTAATTCTTATTGCTATTGCTATATGGTGACAATGGGTAGATAAAAGTATAACTTTTTCATCAATAGTTATTGGATAATATTGTTTTATGAAGTTATTTCCTAATAATATATCCCCTGACATATCATCAAATTGATATACATAAGGTATTTGTAATTCATATTTTCCTATTTGTATTTTAAGATTCCTTAATATTTTTTAAGTTATTAGGTTTGTACTTCCATCAAATCCTGCAATTATTACTCTTTCTTCATTATCCTTTTTATTACTCCACATTTCTGGGGGTAATACATTTTCTTTAAATAAACAGGATGATGCTCCTGTATCAAACATTGCATGATAATTTCTGCTAAGATATCCATTGTAATTCATTTTAGTTAGTATATAAATATGTTCTCTTCCTCCTTGTATTTTATTCATAATAACCTTGGTATAACTAGATTCTCATTTTGTATTGTTAATAACATTCTATCATCTTTTATGTAATATGGTTTTACTTGCTCTAAGAAGTCTGTTCCTAATAGTAATTCTGTATTTACCTTTCCTGTATGTTCTACGTACATGTTTATGATTATTTCATTTCTTTTATTTATTCTTATTGGTAATTCTACATAAGTATCCATGGGATAAATATTTCCAAAATAATCTTGTATTTGAATTGAATTATTCGTTACTTTAAGTTCTAAGTCTCCTACTATGTTTTCTTTTATATGAGATACAGTTGCTCCAGTATCTATTAATACTTTCTGCTCTTTCCATTCTCCATTTATTCTAATTTCTATAATAACTTCAAATTGTTTTGTCTCATTTCTTTTAGATAGATTCATTCTTGGTATTTTTCTATGTATTTTTGTCATTATTTGTTTTTCTGAATCATTTCTATTTTCTATTTCAGGTAATGATCTTGTACTAGTATTTCTTCTTAGGCTAATTGATCTTCTTCCAAATTCTATTTGTGGTTTATCCATATTTACTAATCTTCTAGCTTGATTGAAATCTATTTCTATATCTTCTGGTATTGTCATTCTTAGATTTTCTTTAGCTGGTTTGTATTCCAATAAATTTTGAAATATGAGTTCTATTATATGTGTTCTTGTAGCATTCTTAATTTTTACTTCATGTTTACTAGTAAAAGCATATATTGTTCTAATAGTTAAACTTATAGTTTTACTTCCTGGTTCCATATCTATCCCTCTTAACCTGTAATATAATGTTAAGGCTTTATTTTTATTTTGTTCTCCCATACTTATGCTGAAATTTGGTCTTATTGTAAATTTTACTTTTTGGTACATTAAGTTTCCTGTTACAATTCCTATTAGAGCATCTTGACTGAACTTACAATTCTATCATCCATAATATAGAATTCTATAGGTGTATCTATTCTTTCTCTAAAATAGGCTTTTGCTATAATTTGTACGGCTCCTAAATATATATTCTTTATTTTTCCTTTTAGTTCAGGATTCAATAGGTTTATTTCTTGTCTTATAATTTCTTCATTTATTATAGGTATTAATGTATTTCCTGTAGTATCTCTTATGTTTATAGGGTGACTATGGTTTCTTGCTACATATGCTATTTCTTTATTTTTCTGCCAAAATGGTAAATTAAATATTTCTTTTGGTTCTACATCTAATTTTAATTTTAAGATCTTTTCATACATTTTATGATTAAATATTAATCTTTCATTTAGTTGTTCTTCATTTTCTTCTAATTGGTATTTATATTCTTTAGATGTACCTTCTTCACTAATTTGTCTAATCATATTTATATATAAATATTCTTCTTCACTAGATTCATTAGATTCACTTTCTTTCTGAAGATTCTAATTCCATTATTGTATTTATTATTTCATGTTCTTCTAATTCATAAATTTCTTCATCTTCAGGAATTTCTTCTCATTCTTCTTCTTGTTCAATAGGTAATAAGTTGTAATTTTCTTTTTCTATTAATGAGATATACATCATATTTTTCTTTTTATCTTTCTTAGGACATTCTGGAGATATATGTCCTATTTCTCTACATGAATAGCATTTACATCTTCTAGGATTTTTAGGGTATGTTTTAGTTTTGTTTTGTTTTTGCCTTAAATATCTCTTATATGGTACTCTATACCTTTTAAATGTTTTATTATATGGCTTTTTGTATTTATTAAATTTATTGAATTTGTTTCTAAATTTATTTTTTCTATAATATTTCTTTTTCTTATATTTTCTTTCTAGATGACATCCCCATTGTGTTGGTTTATATTGTAATTTATCACAGCATAATGATTTTTTACTTGCTTTATGGAATTTTATCATATTATTTGCTTCCATACATTTTTCTTGTTGTCTCATTTCTATAAATTGTATTCTTGCTCCTAGACTATTATTACTTAATGGTATTTCTAATTTTTCCCAATCCTTAAATAATTCTAAATTCCATGGGTTTGGTAATTTAAAGAATATTTGGTTCATAATTTCCATACCATATGTTTCCTGATTATATTCTGCTTTTTCAAAATATTCTCTAAATTCACATGCAAATTGTTTAAAGTAACACATATCACATATTGATAAATTTTCTAATAAATATCTATTTCTTAGTCTTGAGCTAATTTTGGTATCTCTGTCTATTACTAATGTATATTCTCTTTTTAATGCATCTTCATATCTGCTTAAAATAGTTCCTATTTCATCTTGGTCATTTCCTCTAATCTGTCCTATATAAGTTTCTGTTAAATTTCCCCACCATTTTGCAGTGGTTCCTATAAATGTATTTTCTAACATTAATTGTAACTGTTTTCCTGTTAATTCCTTAGTATAGGTCATCATAGCCATAGATTTCATCCATAATTCTAATTCATGATCTACATCTTGCACACATCCTAAATCTATCCATCTTCCCTCTGAACTAATTTGTATTTCCATACTTCTCCATGGTGTATATTCTATAGGATAATTTTTACTTGGCTTGGTGTAATATTTTTGTTGTGGTATAAAATTATTTGTTTTAAAATTTGTGTTTTGTCTTTGATTTATATAGATTTCTGGTGTATTTTGTGGATTATTATTACTTGTATTTTCTTTTTTAACTTGGTTAGTTCCTGGTTGCTGTATATACTCTGGTGGATTTTGTCCTGCTGGTATTAAGGCTCTTTGTTGTTCATTAATATTAATTTCTTCTATTTTAAGATTTTTAAATTTTTCTATATAATCTTCTTCTGTTATGTAATCTGCTTCACCTTCTTCTTTAGGATTTTCCATAAATTTTTCTATTTGTTCAGTAATCATATTTATTCCTAATCTATTGATAGCTTTAAATTCTTTGTCAGTTATTATTCTTTTAGGTTTTCTTTTTTCCATTTCATCATATATTTTTGTTATATTTTGGTTTATAATTTCAATATTTTGTTGTATATTATCTAATCTTTTATGTAAATCATTTTTTCCTATTTCTTCTTCTTTAATTGTTCGTACCATATTTATTTGTTCTATAATAGTTTTTTGCTCTGTAATTTCTATTGGATTTTCATATACTCCTACCATATTTCCTATTTTATTTATTTTATCAGTTATTTGCTTAATTTGGTTTTCTAAGGTTATTAATTGTTTTGATAGGTTATGTACATATTGCTTTACTTCTAATATTTGTGTAGGTATATTTTTGTTTATATCTTTATAATCATTAGTTATTTCTATCATTTTTCTTATTTCTAATGGTAAATTATTAATAATTTCTTGAACTTGTTCTGGATTTTTTGCTTGTTCTAAATTTTGTTCTGTAGTTTTATCTAAACTTATTCCTAATTTATTTAGTAAAAATAAATTTGTCCAATTTAATTGTTTATGTTCTCAAAATCCTCATTCTCCTAATAATATAAATGGTATAAATTTTTCATATGTTTCAGTTATTAATGGCCAATGACTGTTATTTGGTAAATCTTTAGATTTATAATTATATACTCTAGGTTCGATTATTGGTAATCTTTTAGACATTTTTCTAAATATATTTCTAAGTATAACAATGGCTCTGATACCACTTTGAGTTAGATCGTAAAATTTTATTTTGCGGAATTATAATCTTTGTCTTATTCTTCTTAAAAATCTTTCTTCAAATTCATCCATATATCTAATATCTTCTTGTCTAATCAAAATTTCTTCTTTTAATCTTAAATATTCATTATGTTGTAATACTAATCTTTTAATTTCTCTATGTTTTTCTATGGCAATAGGATCAGTATTTAAGTTTCTTCCTATTCTTTCTAATTCTAAATATTCACTATGTAATCTTCTAATTAAATCTTTTCTTTTTTCGTGAAGTATATGGGGATCATAAACAGGCATAATAATTTTTTAATTATAAAAAATTTAAAGTTATTAATTTTTAGAACTTATTATGTGTTAAGCTTAATAAGATAATATGTAAAATAAGGTATTGTTTATATTTTTAGGTATTAATTTATGTTAGTAAGTTGTTAGTATGATTTTGTTAGTAAGTGTAGCTTTATTCAAATTGAAATACATTTATGCTCCGTTTGTTAAAATTTTTATGTTTAAGAACATGTTTTTTTTTTTTTTTTAATGTTTTCAAGGTAAAATATATGATTGAAAAGTAGATAGAGAAAAAATATATATGTAAAAAGTAATTAAGAAAATTGTATTGTAAAAACTTATTTTTGAACAAGTTTGCCAAACATAGGCTTATATTATCTAATAATCCAAATGATTTGACAAGTTAAAAAATCCCATATGTTAAAGGTGACCTCAAATTAGGGGTCTCAAAAAAGCTCGTCGGCACGGGCTAAGCTTGACTTGAGGCTCGAACCGAGCCTTGAAAAAGAGGAACGACTCGAGCCAGGGCCGGCCCCGCCCGTGTGGCCCGCCGATCCACTCGGGTCGGCCTGTGCAACTTGGCTTGTTCTCTCTCTTTTTTTTTTCCTTTTTTTTTTTTCTTTTTTGATAATAATAATAAAAATAAAACGCGGGCCAAAAGGCCCGTGTTATCTACCTACCTGTGCCTGCAATTGCAGGCAGCAAGGCAGCTTAGGCTGCCTACAACACGCAGCAGTTTCCAGGCAACAAAATAGCTGCCTGCAACACGTAATTTTTAATGTATTTTTTTTTTTAAATTCAAAAGAAATTTGAAATTTAAATTTGGAGCCATTTTGCACGAACTTTTGCCTATAAATACAAGTTATTTGTTTTGTAAACTCACAACAAGTTCAATTATGATTTCGTGTACAATTTTAATTCCGTCTATTTTAATCATAACCTGTCTCAAGCCCGGATAAAGGAGAAGGGTTGTAACATTTTATAAATATACATAACACAATTAGTTCCGAATAATTATTACAATCAAAAAGTCGTTCGACCTTTGTCTCCCAATCCAAGTACGCCTCCGGATCACTCCTACCCTGGAACGATGGTAATTTCACTTTAATTTTTCCAAGGTCGTCATCAACAACATCTCTACCCCCACGATGCCTCCTAGCATTACGACGCTCCCTATCATGCCTCCGCTCATACCTATCTCCTCTATCCTTCCTTCGCATACTACCTAAAGATATACTGCTACTTTCACTGCCCATGTCTTCATTATCCACACCAACCTCACGTCTATTACCTCTCCTAACCCGAGAACCATCATGAGATTGATCACGAGGTCTTTGTTCAAGTTCTGCACCTCGATTCTCCATCTGTACCATAAACCTCTCAAATTGTGCCCTCATTACTGCAATATCATTGTTACCTTGTTCATTCCTTCTATTCACACTCCCGAGCTGTTTTCTATCTCCAATAGAAGATGAAGATGTGGAAGCCTCTCTATCAGACATTTTTTTAAGACACGAACAAGGAAATTCGGAATATTTGGGGAATATTTGGGAATTTTCGGATTTTTTTTTGTTAATCTGCCAGATAATTTGACTACGAGTATGGCAGAAAAAACGGAACTGGATTTGGACGAAAAACGAAGAAGAAAAACACTTTTGAATTTTTTGGGACTGACTCTTATGGATCAAATTGAAGAAAATTATGACTGACACGAAGAACGCGAAGAACACGAAAAAAATCAAGAAACACAAGAATCTGAAATAGATCCAAGTTCTGATACCAGATGATGAGATCCCGGTCGGGGAATCTCGTCGAACAATGCAGAATAACGAAATTAAAAACCTAGGAAAGATCTAGATCAGATTTGATGCGAAAATAAACAAGAATACGAAGAAATAAAATACTGGAAAGATAAAATTGACGATAGGACCTTGACCCAAGATTTACGACGCGAAGATTGGCGATGCGAAATCGAGATCCAAGGTTTTCGAAACACCACAAGGACTTGTCAATTTCCTTGATAAGATTCTAATCGGAAGCGCCACAAATATTCTCGCGAATATTTGATAAGTTCAACGCCACAAATATTTTCACAATATTTGATAGGTCGGATTTGTTCTCGAAGAACACAAAAAGGGACTCCTCAACCTTTCAATTGGAGAAAACTCTCTCAACTTAAATTCATAAATTCAAACTCAACTAAACTGTTTTTTTACAATGAATGGAAAGGAGTATAAATAAGCAAAATAACATAATCTCTAATTTACTCAAAGTAGAATTCTAATTAAACTAGAACACTAAATTAGGAAAATAATTAATTAAAAACGGAAAATAATCAAAAATCCCCTAAAATCCGGAAAACCTTATTTACGGCCGTGATCAACACTTTTACGGCCGTAAATAGCTTTCTGTTTAAGACTTACGGCCGTGACCATCTTTCTTACGGCCATAACTATGAAATTCTGCAATTCTTCATCTGAACCCGAGGCGGAGTTACGGCCGTGATAATAACTTTTACGGCCGTGATTATAAGAGTTACGGCCGTGACAGATCTTCGTTACGTCCGTAATGACCATTCTGCCCAAATAACTTCGATCACTCGTCTCAGCTTGTTCCTTTCGCCTTCTCGGCTCGACTCCAACATGAAACTTGCTCCGTTTTGCACGTAGATCGCTGTCATATTGCCGATGGCTCGAATTTGCCCTTCGACGCCTGGTCCAGATCATATCACACTCCCTCTTCTCTTCTCTTCTCTTCTAAATTGTTCTATTGAAGCATATCAACTTTATTAATGTTAATTTTATCTATTTTAAAATGCAATACATATATATCGACGCCCTCTTTTCTGTGGCCTCATCATTATGTACATTTTTGTACCAATAAAAAGAATGATATCACTTCATCATTTTTCACACGCATTTGGCTGTACTTTTTAATAAACAACTTTATATTCTTTAGAATCCCAAAGTACCCTTCCTATTCTTCTACAATTTCATCTTCTTCCTTGTCCATCTCGATCCCTTGAACTTCCTTCGTGCATGTGCCAACCAGAGCCAACCATGAACAACTCCTTGCTAAAATTATACGACCATGAGTCGTCCTCAATCCGACTCCCCTGGTGCAAAACTCCAATGCAAGCGACATCCATCCCCTACTATATTTCCCTTAAGTTAATTGTGTTTATTTAACTGAAAAGGTTGGTGACTTTGATCCATCTGGATTTCTATATTGGCTATGCTTGGGACAATTAGTAATCACTTAAAAGTAAACTTTTCAATATCCCATTGGAAGTTAAGTTTTTATCTTTAGAAACTTGATAAAAGAGGCACTGGCGCATGATGGGTGGCTGATCCAAAAATTTGAGTGAGTATGAGTAGATTCATGGGCTCGTGTGTTGGCTCTGCCCCTCCATGATTATTTGATATTGAATGAATAAAGTCATCACAAGGGGTCCTATTTATAGACGTTGAAGTGTTGTGGCCGGAAAGACACACCCCAAATTTTTATCTTGCAATGAACTGCCATAACTGTTCACTTTCCAAGCAATGCTCGAATCAAGCTCAAGGTATTTTCATGAACTGGTTGAATCACACTCAACGTCAGCTCGAATGGGTGTAACAGATTTTCACGTTTCGAGTTATGATCGAGCGGTTTGATTAATTTTGGATTTTTTTGAATTAAAATTAAATAAAACTAATTTATTTATTTATTTTAACTTTCTCCAAAAAGGAGTATAGATAAATTAGCTCACGAACTACATTCTGTGCTCGTGCCGGGCTGAGCTGAGCCTGTTGAATGGACTTCTTCTCCTTCTACCACTGCTTTTTCTTTCAAATCCTCGAAGGCACTAGGACATGCCTAATCCTCTTCTTCATCCACCACCAACTTGAACTTCGAGAAACCAAACTTTTTGAAATTTGAGATGACCATATTAACATCTACTGGCTTACGAAACTAATTCGTGTTCACTGCCATCTTTTTCTTTGATTCAGAAGTGATTCTCCATGACTCAATGACATCCTACAACACATGATGAAAAACCAAGCAACTATTGGTCGTGTGAGATCATGCATTATGCCATTTCCAATGTTTTTTTACCTTTAATTTGTTCAGGGTTTGACAAGTTCTGCTTATCGCTCATTTTATTTATTTATCTTTATATAGCCGATCAAATATTACATCGACCTTTGTTACATCAAATGAGAATATTCTATCCTTTTGTTTCCTTATCTTGTTAGCTCATTCTTAATCGCCATTTCTAACTTAGTCAATATAGATCATTCATAAGTTTCTCCTTTGACTAACGCAACCATATATACGTCGGTCTGATCTTGACTAGCATCCATAGCATGGATGTCGAAATTAGGGTCTTTATAATAAGTCTATCTACACTAGAACTCTTCGTGTGTTCCTCTTTCTTTAATAATCGCCCATATCTAATTACATTTGTGCTAAGTTGAAAGAGATCGGAGAACTCCTATCTTAGGACTTCTTTTTTAAATCAAAACTCAAGCAACTTTGAACAATTTTGACACACTCTTTTTCAGACAAAGATCAAAACACTTGCTTCTATTTGTTTAAACATTTAAAGAAAGATTTTGCCTATTCATTTGATGCAAATTCGCTAAATCTGTCAAAGTGACTTCTGATTCTGTTTTGTAAAATTGGGCGTGAAACAACTGTTCCAATTGTTTCCATGTTTGGACAAAATTTGATGGGGAGTTAATGTACCATGGAAAGGCACCTCAATTAGTGAATTTGGGAACAATCACATCTTGTGATAATCAGTAACTTCATCACACTATAGAGTTAAACGTTCTACATGCTTTAAAGTAGATATTTTGCCTAACCTTGTGAACAAAGAAAACTCAGGTACTCTATACCTTTTAGGCCAAGGGTATATGCCTGGTTTACCCAGTCTCAGTTAGTTTTTTTGTATGTTGGCCGGATTACTAGGTGAATCCAAAAGGTCAATTGATTTTGTAGGATTTCTGTTATTTGCTCCTGCAAGATGGCATTGGTGTCAAAGGGCACCCCCTATAAGTTGAGGCATATAAGGCATTGCTTGAGGCCTAACATGATTTGACCATGCATTAGCCTTGAACGCACCATTATTTGGCTCATTGTTACCATTAAATGATGGATTTCCTCATTTGTTAATGTGTGTAACATTTGATCCTATATTTTGGACATTTTCTCTCATGTTAGGATTACCCCCCTCCACGTTAGATGTTCCATCACCCCCCATATTGTAAGGTCCAACACCCCCATGTTAAGTAAGCCAACTTTTGGTGTTACTAACCCTTGGCTCTTGTTTACATTTAGTGAGTCGTTGCCTACAAGATTCCCAGTTTGGAAGTAACCGCTTTCTCCCATGGGATTTGGTTAACATACTTGGCCTACCAACTTATACACGAGTTCATTCAATGTACCCAATTATTTGACTATATGGTCATAATAGATGTTTCCATTTTTAGTAAGCTTTTCAACATTATGAATATTTTGTAAGTTTACCTGCTTAATGACATCTTGAGTAAGTTGTCCCAACGATGCACGCAACTTGCAAGGGCTTAATTCCATCATTAGCTCGTAGCCACTACGTTCTAATCCTTCCATCTCTAGGGTACCTTAATGACCCTCAAATTGCTCAATTATGAATGGAACATACAACTGATTTACCGGTTCCTTTTCAAATTTTTCTAGAGGAATGGTGTTTCAAGTCTTTCTAACACCAAGAGTCCCACTAGGAGTGCCAAATTTTTTCGCGACATTTCGTGCTAATTATTAAAAATGGATTTAGAAGATGGGTAAGGAACAAGACCTCTTGAGACAATGTACCAAAATGGGCGTTTGATTAGAAACACTAATATTACATTTTCCTTTAAGGGGGGCACAAGCACACGAAGTTTAAATTGGGAAAAGTTAATAAAAAGGTAAGATAGAAGAATTACATATTCTTTCTTGAGAGTTGTGTTCATCCTCCTCACATTGTCTATTTTTTGCCTCTATATTATTTGATAAGTATTTCTCCATAATTCTTTTAGTCATGATTATCCACTATTTCATAATCATCCATCACTTCTTCTAATAACTTCCCACAATGATACTCTTAACTTCCCTCATTCTAATAATTTCTAATAGTGACCCCGTTAACATTATTTTAGACCATGAGGTGAGCAAGAAATCGTTCTTTCAATTAATGCAGCATTGCATTCACCCAAACATTGGTTAATTTGTCCAATCATCCAACCCTTTTGCATGCTTGGAGATTCTGGGCCTTGTCTTGACTATTCGCTCAAACTCCACGTTTGGGCTTATGTCTTGAGCCTTTGTCTTTGAACTTTTATGTTGAGAATATTTTATGCATCAACAACTAATTTAAATTCATTAAGTAGAAAGAGATTTAAGTTCAATAGTTGTGAACAATTCAAACAAATAAATTTTTTTTTTTTTTTGTAGGGAAAATGGCACCTTGTCATTTTAAATAAATTAAAAAGAATAGACTACTATCAGCGATGGATTAGAGGGCATACGGTCACTTGTGCTAGATCCAAAAAAAAAAAATTTCCTAGTAATTTGGTAGCCAAATTTTTTACTTGCTCTTATAGCTACTACTCATGCTGATTCCCTTTCCTGGATTCACCCAGTGTTGTGAACCGCAAGTGTATGGATCGAACAAGTAATAAAGTGAACTTTTGAGTTTGAATATCATACCCACGGGGATTGCGTAAATTATATTTTAGATTAAATTCCTTAACTGTAATGAGGAAATTCAATTTAGAGTGGTTTGAATGAATCTAAACCAAGAATTAAACTAAGAAAACAATAAAGACTTAATTTTTATAAAATAAATGAACAACAAGTATGTTAGAATTGAGAATCCACTTTAACCCTATCATCTATATTTTAACTTAATAGTTTAACTACAATTCATGAGGTTTTGAAAATTCGTGTTCCGAATGTTATTTAAGTCCTCTTTCAAGGATACGTTAAAAGTCTTTTCTAAAATGTAATCTGACTATATCTCTATAATGAATTGAATAATAGAATAGCATTTTAGTTTTGTGAACATTTTTTAAGGATAACACAAGGCATATGTGGTATATCTCTATCTCCTATCGGACCTCGTGGTAATTAAATATGTCTAACATTCTCCTACCCTCTCAACATAAAAATATGCACGACAGTTATACAAAAGCTGACCAGGAACTTGCATAAGATTAAAAACATAATTTAATTACTCAAACTCATTAATTATATAAATTAAACAAAAGTCAAAATATAGAATTAAGAATTTAAAGCTTCATCACAATTACAACACCTAAACGTTTAGCCTAGATACATGAATGAAAATAAATTACAAGATAAATGAAAACAAGTAACCATGATCATCTCCTTGCTCTTGTATCTTCAATGTTGCCTTTGTCTTCACGTGGATCTCTTGATAATTAAACAATAATTTGGTATAAAAACTCATGAGTTGGGAACCTCTAATTCGTTCAAGACAACATGTATATATAGGTAAAAACCTAGGCGGATAAGGGTAAAAGTTGTTGAATTCCGCGACAAAAAGCTCAGCAGTCTGCCCAGTCGGAAAGGCGTGCGACCGAGTAGTAGGACTTCACGTGGCCACACAATTCAGTTAATTTCAGATCTGTTGATTTCTCATATGTACGCGCAACCGCGCACGTATGACTCTCTTGGCCGTGTAGTTCACCATCCAGTGTGCAATTTCAGCTTTTGTTCTTGTTTAAGTTGGTCCTCATTCTTTAATTGCATCCAAGTCCTCCAACTTTCAATTGTGACGCTTTGACCTCTATACTTCTGATTTCTTCCTTGCTCTCCTCAATTGACTCTTAGCACTTCTTCATGTTTACAATTTAGCTCCTTAACTCATCCAATTCTTCAATATTTGCCATCATTTCTTCAACTTTGAGCCGTTTTTCTGAAATATAAACAAATACGAACTAGATGAATAACAAATATTCTCAAACGAGCATATAAAATCCTAATTTTGACACATAAATAAGTGTATATAACACACTTATCACACACCCTACTATTTCGCTCAAATACTGGCAACATCAATATTCTAATTAAGCCCCATGTTTCAGTTCCATTAAAATGAGATTTTGGGGAAAATGTGAGTTGGAATAGGGGTTTTTTTTTTGGAAAATATGTTGTTAAGTAAGGAAAAGTTTTAAATTTAAGATTAATATTATTTATGGAAGATTGTCTGGTTGAAAAATAAATTTTGAAAAAATGCATTTTTGAGAAATGGAGCTAAGTTATCACGTAAATTTTTCATATTTGTTCAATTATTTATTTAACACTATCATTTTATGAACATTCATTTGAGTATGTGATTCTCAATAAAAATAGAATTAAATGCAAACAATCAGATAAGCGTTCCCTTTAGAAGTTAGATTATGGTTGGGAGAAGTTAGGTGATGTTTATCAACACATGCTAATGCAATCTTGTTTTGGAAAATTTTTCTGAAATGAAGCGTCTATCGTTTTCAGTCTAGCTATGCCATCAACTTTTCATGATGATGATCGAGACCCAAAAATACAATAAAATGAGATATGATTTCGATTAATGGCAAGTTAACATGAGTTTCATTGTATGAATACTAATCAATCACCAACTTGAGAACTAGTAATGAGACCTCCTTCGGGCCTCATATTGAGATTAGTCATAGATTGGTAAAATAACTTTAAGAAGTCATTGAAAAATGCAACCTGTTGTGTAATTGCTTCAAATTGCTAAAAGTTGGAGCATTTAAGTTATAATTAGAGTAAATTATTTCTACCAATTACGTGTCCCATTGAACGTATAAGCAGTCTCTTCTATCTATTGGAAGTGGTATTATAATGGGACAAGAACATGAGGTAATTGATTAAGCCAACAATTTGAAGTGTTGTTGTCCAATTAAACGAATTCTCCTCAAAAGTCCAAGTTGATATCAGCTACCAGAATGCATGCGAATTGTGAGAAATATTGAGAATTTATTTCCTATAAATACGTGTATTATTCTCTTTTGTTGTAAAACACATTACTAGAGAGTATTATGAGGAAAAATGTAGTGTAGCATCTTAATTTTTATTGAGTTCTTGTGGGCTGTACAAAGAAATAGAAATTGGTAGATGTGGTAAAACTTGGTTATTTTTCATACAAGTGAGTGCAAATTCTATATAATTGTAACAATTTATTATATAGTGAAAAGTTTTGGCGATCCGTAAATTTTGCGTTGTTTTATTTTATTTTCTTATTGGTTCCATTATTTTTTAAACATCAAAATTCCTGTAAGGTTAATTAGAGAGAGAATTTGTATGTAATACCCAACAGTGGCGTTGTCGACGGGAAAATTGACGTTTAATTAATAGAGCATTAGGTGGTTTGAAGATTTTTTTGAAGCAAAAGAAAATATATTTGGAAAGTACAACATAGAGAAATCTTACTGGAAGATCAATTTTGGCTTGTGGTAAATTCAAGTCATGGATGTATTGATTCAAACGGGACTGCAAAAAAAGCTTTGAAGAAAAAAACCAACCATGAATTTTGATAAAGAAACTGAATCCAGCACGAGTGATAAAGATTGAGAAGATTTGGATTTGAAGGCTACTGGCATGTTACAACTTCGTTTGGCAACAAATGTTCTTGCAAATATTTATGGTATATCTGCTGTGAAAGAATTGTGAAAAAAATCGGAAAAGTTGTATTAGATAAAGAGCTTGTCAAATAACTTGTATCTGAAGGAGCAGTTTCATTCTTTAAGAATGAATGCAGGTATGAAAATCGTAAACCATCTTTGTGTTCTCAATGGGATTGTTTCTGAACCGAAATCTGTTGGAGTTAAGATTGATGATGAGGATAAGGTTCATCTGGTATCTTCCATCCACATTTGGGCACATCATGCTGATTTTGATGTACGAGAAGGAAATTGTGGAATTTTCAGAAGTTAATTTGATTAGGTTGAAGTGACTGTTCATCTGAAAACGCTTTGCTTGTTACTGAAAAGTGGAAGAGAGGTAACTCCATGAAGAAGAAGGTAATGCATTGGAATTATGGTAAATCTAGTCATGTGAGAAGAAATTGTCCAAAAGGTGTAGTAGAGTCGGCTAATTGCTCGGAGGTGGACAATGCGACTCTCCTGTGGAGGGTGATGATGATGTACTTTAGTAAGATGAGACTTCCTTATGGCATGAAGCTAGTTGCGGAGGTGGACAATGCGACTCTCCTGTGGAGGGTGATGATGATGTACTTTAGTAAGATGAGACTTCCTTATGGCATGAAACTAGTTGCCATGATAGAGGATGTGTTCTTGCTGACAAGTACATGTGTTTGTACACAGGCATTGGTTTGGCGTTAATGCAAGGTTTGTTGTGAAATTAATGTCGATGACTGATGAGCTCCCAAGGAAAGCCAAACATGGGGGTTGCACCATAATTTTTCAGCAAGATTTATTTCTACATGAGCCGATGAAAAGTTCGGAGTTCGTCGATAATTCTGAGTGCTTGTTATACTCATATGGTGGAGTATGTTAATTCTCTGGTTTGAGAATTGGGACCGTCAAAATGTGTCAAAAGCTTATCTGTTTTCCTAAGTATTGTGAATGAAAGAGATGATTGAATTTTGGCTTATTTTCGGCAAGGTGGAGATTGTTGGGTAATTGCCTCAAATTGTCACAAGTTGGAGGACTTAAGTTGTAATTGAAGTAAATTATTTCTACCAATTACGTGTCCTATTGAACGTATAAGCAGTCTCTTCTATCTGTTGGAAGTAGTATTATAATGGGACAAGGGCATGAGGTAATTGATTAAGCCAACAATTGAAAGTGATTTTGTCCAAGTAAAAGATTTCTCCTCAAAAGTCCAAGTTAATTTCAGCTGCCAGAATGCACGCGAATTGTAAGAAATATTGAGAATTTATTTCCTATAAATACGTGTATTATTCTTTTTTGTTGTAGAACACATTGACTAGAGAGTATTGTGAGGAAAAATGTAATCTAGCATCTTGATTTTTCTTGTGTTCTTTGTGGGTTGTACAAAGAAATAGAAATTGATAGATGTTGTAAAGTTTGGTTATTTTTCCTACAATACTTAGGGGGTTTGGTGAGTGCAAATTCTATATAATTGTAACAATTTATTATATAGTGAAAAGCATTGGTGGTCCGTAAATTTTGCGTTGTTTTATTTTATTTTCTTGTTGGCTCCATTATTTATAGAACATCAAAATTCACGTGGGGTTAATCAGAGAGGGAATTTGTGTTTAATTTCCAACACAATATGTATGGAAGATGAGTAAAAGATTGTTTATAGCAATATTTTTAGACCCGGCGTGGCCATCGATTTGGTCGATGGATCAGATCAAGGGTCAGACGATCAATCTGTAGTCTACTTGATAACTAAAATAATATTAGAAAATATTAAAACATAAAAATATCATAAAATTTAAACAAGTTTGATCAAAACGGGTTTTAGAGATCACTCATCCCGATTTTTTTAGCTCATATCACAATTTTCCTGATGGAAAAAATTGTTCGGATAAAATGTGATATAAACCAAATTCACATAAATCAATGTAATTGGTCCTCTCTGGTCCAAAAACCAGAATCAGCATTGTGTCAATATATGTGCACGTAATTCTTGTTGAAAACCAAATTCCATGCTAGCTAATTGTCAAAATACGTGAAATTGTCCTTGGAAGATGGTCAAAATACTTTACACTATTGAGGGTCTTTTTGGTCTTTGTTGCTGGGAGAGAGAATATAGCTTGCTGAAGACAAGAATTACTCTTTGAAATTGGTATGGTAGGGTTCACGTAGTGCACTGGTATGATTGCATGTGGTTTATAAACTATAACTTTTTTTTTTTTTTTTTATCAAACATGGGTTTAAGTGTATAAAAGATAGAATTTTAAATTTAAGAAACTTAATATTTTATTTCAAAAATCCTATTTTAATTAAGAAAATATATAATCAAATGATAATTGAATATGTTAAGATCACAATAATATATAATTTATCATCACAGTTGCAAATCACAAATTTTGTAAGTCACAACTTATTTCTCGATTATAAAATAACGAATTTTATAGATCACAATTTCATTCTTGGCCACAATTGAAGAAAATAATCGACCACAACTTATTTTTTGATTACAATTTAAGAATCTCTTAGGTCACACAATTCACAAATATTACAAGTCACAACTTATTTATCGATAAAAAATCTCAAATTTTAGGTTGCATATTAATTATTGATCACAACTTACAATTTATGAGTCACAATCACCCTTAATTGTACTATTCAAACCCTACCCTATCCACCACAACCAAACTCACCTTAAGCTATCCACTCATAGCCACCACATGCTTCGAAGTATTAGATTTACAACTCATCCATCGCAACTGCATCAATTAAGTGTATTTTATACACTTATTTGTACGTCTAAATTAGAATAAATTATTATCGTTTTAGAATATATGCTATTTAATTTGTGTTTATTTGTTTACTTAGCAGAAAATATCCCAAAAGATGAAGAATGAAGTAATTGATGAGAAAAATGCATAATTGGATGCTAATTGGAGCTAAAATGAGCAATTGATAAGTTTGTGACGTCAACCGGAAAGATGCAATATGGCGAAGTAAATGAATAAGAAGCTGGAGGATCCAGTTGAAGGAATTGAGAGTTGAAACGAGCAAATTGAGAAGACTCCAAAGTATGGAGATTATATTGTTGCAATTGGAAGTTGAAGAACTGAAGAGCAAATTAAACATGAGGGACCAACTTGCAAATATCCAACTATTGATTTGGATAATAAGAAGATACTTCGAGGATTTTTAGGAGTCAATTGGATGCAAGTAGAAGTCAAAAATGAATGGAATATGATAAGAATATTACCATAAAATTGATTCCAATCCTAGAAGATTCTGGACAGATTTCTAGTCGGACTTTGAGACTTATTTTGGGATAGTAAAAGTTCGAATTGAGAAAATTCTATTTCAGGAAGAATTATATTCCTTTACGTTATCTTTCAAAATAACTTTGAATCACATTAATCGGATAAGGAAAGAGAAAGATATGGTCGAAATACTGAACGCTGTGCAGATACCAAAAAAGACTCGCGCGCGGATTTGATGAATTTCTTTCCTTCTTCAACTTGATCTCTTCACCAACTATAAATACAACCTCTTTGCACGAAGATCAGACCTTTGCCTCTCCATAGAACGAGCCACAACAGATATTTTAATTCAAATTCTTGGAGATTCAAGCATCGCAGAGGGGCGTGAATTGAAGATACTTGAAGGATTGATAATTGGTGCAATTTTTCCAATCTTCTTTATTTTCAATGAACGTCATTATATTTTGTGTTTGCTATTTAAATATGATGTGTAGCTAAATTTGATGTTGCGATGAACGATGTAGCCTAATTAATTATTTTAATTCCATATTCCTTGTTTTAACGCTTTAATGCATGTGTTGATTTATTATTGCGTTTAATGCGTGAATGAACTGACCACTTATTCATGATTTTATGTGTTATTTTCATAATCCGAGAGGTGAGTTAATAACATATATCTAGGTAATAAATCTGGTAATTGAACGAGAGATAGAGATATACTCTTGTAATTATTGCGGTCGTGTGTGAATTCTAGAATGTAATGCATCTAGATAAGGAATATTCGGACCCGCTGCAGAGATACATGGTTGACTTATTTAGGTAGATTTGATTTAAACTCGAGAGAGGAATTTCAATTTAAATTAGTGAATTCGACCGAATGCATATTTAGGAAATAAAACTGGAATTCGAGTTAATTTAATTGGTTAGGTGAAATCGTAAATCCCAACTACTTTACAATCGTATTTGAAAACAAAACAATTCTCTAATTTTAAATTCTTCAGTTTAATTCTTTAGTTTTAGTTTAAAATCTCAAATTATTTCGTCCGTTCAAATAAAGTGTAGAACTAAAATATTTCGGTAATTAATAGCAGTCCTCGTGGGACGATAATCCGGACTCCTAGGTCCACTTTATTACTTCTCATGACCCGTGCACTTGCGGGGGTATTTCGCATCGCGAGATATCAGTGAACAATCAACGTATCAATTTTCTTTGTATATGGTCGTTACATATGCCTTGTTATCCACACGATTCCAAACCAGTGCAAAATAGAAATTGAAATTCAATCGTCCACTGCCAAGACCCAATCAACACACCAACACCCAACATTGTCACTGTTGGAATTATATATATGCCCATAAAGTATAATTCACGACATTCGAAATAAAATGTTTATTGATTGTATTAATATAAAGTTACGTTTGTCCATGGGTCGATTTAATATTACAGATTGAGTATTTAAGTTGTTAAACACAGAAAGATTCAATTTGTAATTCGATCTAAAATTAACGTTCACGATCAGTAAATAAATATGGACAATTTATTTTGATAAGATCCTCTCGATTTTATTAAAGTCTATCTTTGACTTTGGTAATAAAATTGAAAGTACGTTTGGAACGTATTGGACGGGACCACGTGAAATTAATTTGTGACATTGACCATACAAATTTAATTTCACTTGATTATCGTACGTGGGACCTTAATCCTAATCGGATAATGGACTTCGATTACTAACTTGAAGTTCTTTGAGGTATCAATGGGTGAATCAAATTGCTGATCAATATCTCGGTACTTTGGAAATTAAAGTTAACTAACGAGGAACATATATTCGTATCATGGAATCCGTCACCTTTTAGGTATGATCATAATCTCACTGGTTCTTCTAGTGGACAGTTGAATCTGAGCTCAGTAATTCGACATTGACTGTTGAATTCTATGATGTGATGGGATCACATCGAACTGTCAGATAGAAGATGAGAGTTGAGAATTTATGAATATTCGAAGAAGGGCATTTTGGTCATTTTAACTTGCTCCGAATATTCGAGTTGATCGACGGGGGTAACATGTAAGAACGATAAGTCAGAGGATATAATTATTGATTAATTGTTTCAGTAATTTCAATTTTACTAAGAGTGCAATCTCATTCTTTTAGTGGAATAGAACGTGATTAATAAATTAATTTTGACTGATCAAGAGTTGATCGGGTCATAATTAATATATTGGAGCTTAGTTTAATTGGGTCCAATTAGGTTCCCTCGGTGGTTTCACTATAATGGGTTTATACAGGCTTATTACTTGTATTGGGTTGTGCAGAAATGGGCTTTGGTTATGGTACTAGGCCTGTTAGGGTTTTGGAGTGTAAAGAGGTTACAAATAGTCTTCCAAAACTATTTTTCTTAACCCAATTGGAAAAGTGGCGAGACACACACTAAAGTGTGTAGTGTGCGTTTCTTCTTTACAAAGAAACCCTAATCCTAGTTTAACCTAGGTCTTGAAAAAGGTGACCACACACTTGCGTAGCCGCCATTGGAGAACACCGAGGAAAGCTTGAGGATTTGAAGCTTTGGTGGAATCAAGAAGCAGTTGATGAAGATTATTGTAAAGCACGCTACGAGGGTAATCTTCTCAAAGCTATTTTTTGTGTGCAAAAATTATTTATTCCAAGTTAAATACATAGTACAGAAAATCCTGTAACGGGATGATCTATCACAAGAAATCAATTTTATTGAGTAGATCAACCCGGGTTCCCAACAATTGGTATCAGAGCGTTAGGTTTTTAATACTGTTTTGTGTATTTAGGAATAAATATTTTTGTTTATGCATGTGTTAGTTGAGCGGTGTTAGGTTTTATGTGATTTGATTGTTATTGGATGAATGATGTTTGATTGAACAAATTTATGGCCTTAGATTTTTTGTGGTAAATCCTTGTATTTGTATTATTGAGTCTTATAACAAAAGGGGTGGATTAGGACTCCATGTTTTCCTTTTTGATTTTGGTTTTTGCATTAGAATCAGGGTTTGTGTAATTTCTATTGTCATTGTAAAATCAGAAGACCAGATTTACAAGGTTTCAAATTGAAGGACTTCTATTGCAAAATCGGAGGACCATTGGTTCAATTTCAAGATTTGGACTCAACTTCACCATCTCCAAAGCACACGGACCTGAACTGCAAATTCGCTAAAAACATGGAAAAGCCAACAACCGCACTACAGGTGATACCGATGCGCTTGATGCACGAAGGCGTTGCTGTCTCGACCTTATTGCGGTGGTGACGGAACCAATTGTGTGGTTGCAGACGAAGATGGCGACATGATGTCGCTGTCTCCATATTTACGACGCGGTGGCGCTCCAAACGCTGTCGATGCGCGGTCATGGCGGTAGTGGTGATACCATGTGAATTTCCAACTCCTCGCGTTCCTCGATCTTCTCTCCGGAGAATGGCGAAGACGGGGAGGAGCCACAGTATTGATGTCGTGCCCGTGCGTGGCCCGGATACTGTCATGACAACGCGACGGCTCTGGTCATCGGCTCCTTGATTCCGTGATGAGGCTCACTTCCGGTGATGGCATGGTATGGGCAGTTGGCGGCGTCATTTTTCATTTACGCCCAGTTCTCTGTAGATATATGCACGGGTGAGAAAGAGTAGATTCATGAATTGGGCATTTGGGCCTAGTTTTGGATCATTAACATTTTGGAATGACTTTTGGGTTGATTCAGTTTGTGGGCCATATATGGGTGATATTAAATATGGCCCTAAAATTGTAAAATTGGTTCATTTTAATTAATTGCAATGTGGGCTAAATCGTTTAGCTGGGCCAACGCAATGTTGACTAAATTTTACAATAGGTTGAAATATTTAATTGGATAACTGCATTTGGAATTTGGCATTTGGGCTGAAGATTGTAGCTTTGCAGATTGGACCAGTTTGGTAATGGGCTGAGAAATATTATTTGAAGAGTTCAAGTAATGGGCTGGACACTTGCAAATAGAAATTGAAGAATTGAGCCGGCTTGTGGCTCAATAGACTCTTTATTAATTTGTAATTGTGTATCTAGGTTTGGGCCATAAATTATGTTCTTATTTATTTTATTATTAGCGCATTTATTTATTGCTTTAATTAAATTGTGATTGAATGTCATTAAATAACATGTCATGTAGATCGCATATACACCGCTCTAGTTACTATACTGTCATGCATTGTTTTATATTTTATTTTCTTTTCTAAATGTTAGATTAGAAAATAAATATATTTATTTATAATTAAATTGATTTTAAGACTTAAAATTGATTGGGTAATTATTAATTAAAACCCAAGAATTCAAAATATTAAGTGAGCGAGGGTGCAATTTTTGAACCCACGGCCTCCCCTATTAGTCCATTAGTAAAAAATTTTGTTTGCCTCGTGCTAATCTAATTAGTCTCCCTATAGGAGGGCTACACTGTTTTGATTACTGGATTGGGCCCATTAGGTGGTGATATTTTAAGTGTAAATTAATCATGATTACCCTATAGGTAACGTAATTAATTTGGTACTTGAAATATTATCAATATAAGGGTTAGACACTTAAGTCAATGACATCATGGGGACTTCCTATAGAATATCCAAACGATATCAATGATGGCCAAATTTTAACGACTATAAATTAAATATTGCATGAGATGCTGGATATATTTAATTTAGTGGGAGGGTCCCAGTCTAGCCATAAATCACATTTATTTTTCCTATAGAGAAATGTGTTTAAGATTTTGGGGTTTTAGGTTGTCGTCATATTATAGTAGTTTTGGGTCTACTTGTGTATAATTTTTTTATTCATGCATCATATATGAAAGTATTCACCATTTATGCAACTCGTGTATTTTATTTGAATGTCGTATTTCCACAACTAGTTATATGTTTAGACATCACCAACTAATTGGTAAAAACTGCAACATGTCTCGTTATAATTCTTTCCACTTATAACAATTGTTTGTGCTAGGAGATCCTTGGTCAATAGTAATCATAAATTTTCCAATGAAAATGGTATTATTTTGATGAGATGGTTTATTGCATAGTTTTGATTCTCATATCAAGTACTTTGCAATAAAAACATCAAAATAGGATACCATATTTATTTTCTTGATGAAAGAGTATTTATGATAATTTGAACATTTTAATTATGGAGTTATACAAAATATGCTATCAAGCTATAATATATCTCTACTTATGAACCGATCACGTTTTTACAAGAGACCATTTGGTAAAACATGATTGGTCACTTTAACGTGGTGGAGGTTCCACTTGCAAACATTGATTCATGTGACATAATGCTTGAGAAATCTTTTAAGATGATCTCTTGAGGTTCAGTGTAGACTAAATTCACCAGGATGAACGTGTCCCTGAAAGGTTCAATGTAAGCTATTCATAGAGAAGAGATTATTTTAAAGCAACGGATAGTATGGTAGGCCCTATAACCTTTTTGCTTTTGAGCAAAGATAGGATTAATGAGGAAGTAGCCTTTCCTGGAAACTCTATAATGGAGTAAGACTCTATTCATTGTGTTATGGTTAGTAATTGAGTCTATCTTGATTATAGATTCTAGAGTAACTAATCACTATTGCAAGTTGTTGCAATATGGTCCTAGGTGACCAAATGACACAATGAGATAGAGTATACTATAAGGATAAGCACGGGTATGGTAATATGGAAAGAGTCGTTAGGCTTTTATGTTTGCGAAACAATTTGATTGTTATTTCGTCTCTTTATTATTTGAGCGGAAATATTTAGCACTTAATCTCCAGTTATTAGTTGGAATTAAGTTAAATAATGCTCTTATTATTGCGAGACAAATGGTTAACAATCTCAAAGCCTTGTAAATGGTTCTAAGTGTAATATTACTACAAGTGATAAGGGATAGATGACTCCTTGTATTAATGAACTCTTTGATAAGATCTTAAGATAATCATATTTATCTAAATAAGATTGAAAGACTAGTAAAGATAGCCTCTAAGTATTTTGGAGGTAGAATCTATGTGGGCTTTTGAATTTTATTTAGAGGGTAAAATGATTAAGATCTTAGGCTTGGTTACACTTATCCAAAACTCGATTCTAATACTAGTAAGGGATGGACCTCAAAAGGATCTGAGGTGGAATCTATATTGTTTTCTGAATCTTGTTTAGAGGATTAGATAACCAAGAGTCCTTATACATTAAATGGACTTAAGAGTTTGGGGATTAATACACTTCGATATGTGTGGATTCTTTGGTGCTCAAGATACGAGAGAGTACGAGTAATTCATCACTTTTATTGATGATCACTCCAGATCTCGATTCTATACTTAATATCTCATTGATCTGAAATGTTGAAGAATTTCTAGAATTTTGGACAAAAGTTGAGAAGTAATTAAGAGAATCGAGATACTTCGATTTGATCGAGGTTTGTGTATCTCTCATATGAGTTTAGGAACCATTTATCGGAAAATGAGAACAAGGTAATACCAAATCAATGATGAGTTATCCTCGTTACTAGTTTCATTTGGGAATGTATACCGGAGATAGTCAGGTTCCTTCATAGCCTAGTACCATTGATTCGTTTCCTGAAATACCCCTAGAGTTGTGGCATGGGTGCAAGCCCAGTTTACACCACATTCAGATTTGGGGATTTTTGGCACACTAGCTGAAAGCAAGGATTGACGAGATGTAGGAAACAATGAAGGTTTGATTATAAGGAATGCAATGAAACTAGAAATTATTTCTTCTATAATCCTCTGGTCAAGAAAGTATTTGTTGAGTACAAATGTAGCTTTCTTAGAGGATAAGGCCTATAGAAGAATACAAATCAACAAGTAAAATTCTATTGGATGAGATGCTAGAACGTGGTTCAAAGAACTTGATTCCATATTTCCACATAGAATTAATCTTGATGATTTGGAACTTCCTACGGAACCGATGGTTGCTGATCCTAGTGGGAGAATGGGCAAGTGGTTCAACCACTATTCTTGCCTGGTGATCCCAATGGACACGGGAAAACCAAAGGTTGTAGTCGAAGCTGTTCTCACTGTTTTGTCTCTTCTTTATGTTCATAAAGAGGCATTGAAGAGGTTGATCCCAATTAGGGATATACCAAGTAGTGGGAGGAGAGGAAGGGACTCTATTTGGACATAATGGAAATACACTTCCGACGACTAATTGGAGTGGGAGGGTTGTAAGACCACCTTCTTGACCCTTATTCTACGGAGAGTCTTTTTAGACAGTCTCTACTGAAATAAGAGAAGAACTCCTCATTTAGGGAAGTGGTAGAAGTTATAGACTTGAAATCATGGAAGGTGAAGTGAACTCAGAATTAGATTCCTAGTAATCCAACAAGTTTGGATATTTGTAGACGCACCCAATGGGGTCAAACCTATAGGGTGTGATGATTTTTAAGATGATAAAAGAATGGTAGATGGAAAGGTTGATACCTTTAGTGCAAGGCTTATGGTTGTGGGTTTCCCTTCTTGCCAATAGCCATGCAAAAGTTTACCTGGATCTTTTATCCATTGTCGTTCATTGTGAAAATGAGGTACGACAAATGGATGTTAAGATGTTGTTTCTTGAATGCATCTTGAGGAAATCATTTACAAAGTGTAATCTGATGAGTTCATATTAAAGACCATGAAAGTAAAATTCATGACTTACAAGTTTCCAACTTTGGATTTGGGTAATTGTTCAAGATATGGAATATAGAATGTGATAGAACCATTGTGATACATGTTCTTGATCAAAATCTTGATATATCTTAAGTATACTTGTGTATACAGAAAGATGAGACAGTTTTCGCGACTATTTAATTGAATGACACTCTACTTATGTGTGAGAGTATTTTCATTAAATAGTAGTTGGCACCATCAATTAGACTTGAAGGACTTGTAGATGACTGTCTACTTTTTTCTAGACATCCGTACTTTTCGGAGTGGGAGAAAAATGAAATGAAATAGAATAGTCTCAAGTTTCATGTAATAATAAGATATTATCTATATTTGCAATATTGAAGTCTTGAAAGAAATAATGTTCTTTGTGGACTTTATCCATCTTATGAGTATTCTCCTAAGACTCATGGTAAGATAGAGAAGGTTCCTTATGCTCCGGCTATAGGAAGCCTTACTTTGCACTAGATAGGTCATATCTTATGCTGGAGATATTGTTGGTGATTATTAGTTTGATCCAAGATCAGATCATTGAATAGAGGTAAAGCATATACTGAATCGTTTTCGAAAAAACGAGTAAATATTTGCTTATCTATTTAGTTTGTGATCTGATGGATTAAAACTAATAAAGATCTGATTTGACTAGGACTCTCGAGAGTCGTCAAAATTGGAATATAGTTGGGAGATGATGTGATTAATTGGTTGGGTATAACACAATCTTGGATTGTTTGTTATACAACCGTGACTTACATCGAAAGGAGTTACTATCTTGGTTGGGGACATAATCATTAGCGTAATGATGGTGTTGACAAGATGAATTATTCGATGTTTCATGTATACTCTAAGGGCAAGTGGGAGATTGTTGGAATTATATATATACCCATAGAGTATAATTCACGACATTTGAAATAAAATGTTTATTGATTGTATTAATATAAAGTTACGTTTGTCCATGGGTCGATTTAATATTACAGATTGAGTGTTTAAGTTGTTAAACACAAAAAGATTCAATTTGTAATTCGATCTAAAATTAAAGTTCACGATCAGTAAATAAATATGGACAATTTGTTTTGATAAGATCGTCTCGATTTTATTAAAGTCTATCTTTGACTTTGGTAATAAAATTAAAAGTACGTTTGGAACGTATTGGACGGGACCACGTGAAATTAATTTGTGACATTGACCATACAAATTTAATTTCACTTGATTATCGTACGTGGGACCTTAATCCTAATCGGATAATGGACTTCGATTACTAACTTGAAGTTCTTTGAGGTATCAATGGGTGAATCAAATTGCTGATCAATATCTCGGTACTTTGGAAATTAAAGTTAACTAACGAGGAACATATATTCGTATCATGGAATCCGTCACCTTTTAGGTATGATCATAATCTCACTGGTTCTTCTAGTGGACAGTTGAATCTGAGCTCAGTAATTCGGCAGTGATTGTTGAATTCTATGATTTGATGGGATCACATCGAACTGTCAGATAGAAGATGAGAGTTGAGAATTTATGAATATTCGGAGAAGGGCATTTTGGTCATTTTATCTTGCTCCGAATATTCGAGTTGATCGACGGGGGTAACATGTAAGAACGATAAGTCAGAGGATATAATTATTGATTAATTGTTTCAGTAATTTCAATTTTACTAAGAGTGCAATCTCGTTCTTTTAGTGGAATAGAACGTGATTAATAAATTAATTTTGACTGATCAAGAGTTGTCGGGTCATAATTAATATATTGGAGCTTAGTTTAATTGGGTCCGATCAGGTTCCCTCGGTGACTTCACTATAATAGATTTATACAGGCTTATTACCTGTATTGGGTTGTGCAGAAATGAGCTTGGGTTATGGTACTAGGCCTGGTAGGGTTTTGGAGTGTAAAGATGTTACAAATAGTCTCCCAAAACTATTTTTCTTAACCCAATTGGAAAAGTGGCGAGACACACACTAAAGTGTGTAATGTATGTTTCCTCTTTACAAAGAAACCCTAATCCTAGTTTAACCTAGGTCTTGAAAAAGGTGACCACACACTTGCGTAGCCGCCATTGGAGAACACCGAGGAAAGCTTGAGGATTTGAAGCTTTGGTGGAATCAAGAAGCAGTTGATGAAGATTATTGTAAAGCACGCTACGAGGGTAATCTTCTCAAAGCTATTTTTTGTGTGCAAAAATTATTTATTCCAAGTTAAATACATAGTACAGAAAATCCTGTAACGGGATGATCTATCACAAGAAATCAATTTGTGTGAGTAGATCAACCCGGGTTCCCAACAGTCACCCACTTCGAGTTTCAATTGAGAATGATTGATTTTCTACGTGGCAGGAGATTATTTTTGATTCCATATTGGGATTTAATTTGAGTTTACTAAAGGATTCAGGTGGAGGCTGGTGGTTAATCGAGCAGTATTTATATGTAGAGATTAGAAATTAGGTAAGTATTTGAATTTGAATATGTGCAAAGTCATGAAGAAGATAATCAATGTAGGGTTAAGAAAATTTATAGATCTAATTTTAGGTGGTGGTTGCAAGTATAGGTGGTAATGGGTGGGAGTCGTGCGGATAGGGTAGTAGGCATTGAGAATTACAGAGATATAATTATACGTGATTGTCGCAGGACGCAAGTGGTGATGGTGGCGGTGGGTGAAAATCATGGAGGATAGGGGTTACTAGGAGTTAAAATAATGGGTCAAGAAGACAAATTGATTGATCAAGGACTGATGAAGAAATAATTGAAGAAGCTGAAAACGTACTTCTTGCTCAACAGGAACTTTGCAACTGGACACTTATTCACGCCCTTTACCTAAAAAAAACAGAAGGAACTCTATTGCAACATCATTTTTTTTTATTCCTTTTTCTGTTATCTTAGAGTTTGTTAGATCATGCTTGTATAGTGAGAGAGTTTTGTATAGACGGTATCTATAGATTCTCCTTATATATAAATTTTGGCTACATGCTATGTATTATACAATGTTTTAAAACCCGGGCAAGACATCGACTCGGACAAAAGGAAGTGTCAAGGGTTAGTGGGTCGAACTAAGTTCGACTCGGGGTCGACCCGGTACATTAAATAAAATTATCAACAAAATACAAAAATCAGATAATAGGAATTATGAGCAATAATATTTTTATTTTCTAGTTTTTTTAATACTATTTTAATTATTTTTAGACATTAAATGAATTTTTATATAAGATTAATATACATAAGATATAAAATATTAAGCAATAATATTTTTTAATTTTTGAATTACTAATTCAAAGAGAATATAGATTAATTGTTGTTAATTATAATATTTATTACTATAATTTGTTTCAAAAATTTAAATGTGAAAACTTAAAAGTATTTTAAATTATAAAAAATGATAATCAGAAGACTCACCATTAATCAATACTAATATATTTAATAGAGGAAAATCCAGTAATTCTACTAAGCACTTTGCCTTAAAAAATTACACATGACTAATTTTAGTATTTACTATTTAGATTTACCATAAATTAATAGGGAAACCTTTGAATAGAAAGGGAAACGGTTAAAATATAAAAGAGTCCCACATCGGATATGTATGTCGGGAAGGAGTGTAAGATCCCTTGTTTATAAGTTGATTGGTGACAAAGATCTAATGATTGGGGCTACTGATTGAGGACTCACCACAAGGAATGAGTTCAACATTTTATTTAAAAAAATAAAATAAAATAGAAAAGTGACCCGTGAAAACCGTCTAACCCGGTTGCGGGCTGGTGGATTTTTTTAAAACCGGCCGGGTCGATCGAGTTTTAACTAATTTTTCCATGTTCGAGTTTTTTACAATTTACGACCCGATTTTTGGACCAGGCCACTGGTTCACTGGTAGGATCGGCCGATCTAGTCCGTGTTTAACAACATTGGTATTATACACGATTGAAAATATAGAAAAATTTCTTCAAATTTATCCATTCTTTCTACTTGGTATTAGAGCCAATCATGGCAACAATCAATTCCAACAATTCAGATGCGAGCTCAATAGCTCAAAACTTCACCCTGCTTAATAGCTCTTCTCCTTTTGGTATGAATCTCACTCAATCACCATCCATAAAACTTGATAAGGATAATTTCTTTCTGTGGAAGAACAATATAATGCTGATAGTAAAGGGACACAACTTAGAAGGCTACTTGCTGGGAACGAAGGAATGTCAAGCTCAGTTCAATAGGTTTTAAACTATCACTGATGAAAGAACCACTTTTGAGGAAGTGCCTAATCCAGAGTACTCTAGGTGGATGTCAGTAGATCAATTGTTCATGGGTTGGCTCTACTCATCAATGACACCTGAAATCGTTATGTGGGTGATGGGTTGTAGTAGCTCCAGTGAGCTGTGGAAAGCCATAAATGAGAACTATGGGATCATGAACAGATCCCAGAATTACATTTCTCATTTTTGGGCTACAGAGAACTAGGAAGAGTGATATGTCTATTGACAAGTACTTGGAAACCATCAAACAGATTGCAGACAATTTGGAAGTTGCTGGAAAGAAGATAGATCATGGTGATTTAATAACGCAAGTATTGGCAGGATTGGATGAGGAATACACACCAATAGTGGTGCAAGTAAATAGCAAGGTGCAGATCATTTGGCATGAACTCACCTCCATACTCATGACGTATGAAAGTAGGCTGGAGTATCTCAGTCAAGTTAGAAGCAATTTTAGATCCATTAACATAACTCAAGGTGGTGGTCAAAGAAACAGTTTCTCTAATGAAGGATCAACAGAGGTGGCAGAAGCTTTGGTGCTAGAGGAAGGACTGAGGCAGAGGAAGATTAGGACCAGGAAGGTTTAAAGAGTTTAAGAACCCATGTTAGATTTGTGGGTTGAACAATCATACTGCTGGTGCAATAATAGGTTTGATGATAACTACATGGGAAGGAAACCTGACTATCAAAGATGATCACAACCTAGTGTTTATGTAGCAAACTCAGGACCATTAATGGATCATGCTTGGTATACTGACTCCGGAGCAAGCCACCACGTGACTGCAGACAAAGAAAACATTACTGGTATGAAGCAGTATGAATATAATGAAAAAATAACTGTTGGAAATGGTAATTCCTTGTATATCTCAAGTCATGGTTTCAAAATTTCTCTGTCAATGATGGTAAATCAATTATTCTTAAGAAGCTATTACATGTTCCTAAAATAAAGAAAAATCTTATCAGTTTTTCTGAACTCACAATTGATAATGATGTGTCTGTTGAATTTTTTCCTAATGGTTGTGCTATGAAGGACCTTCAAACAAAGAAGACGTTGGTGCAGGGGAGAATTAGAGGTGGACTTTTCCAGCTGAATCTACCCTATCACATGACAAGATCTATAAACACAAGAACTACTCAAGAGTCTCCATCAAACATACCTTGTGCTTTCACAGTTACAACAAACGGTTCAGCTATGTCTTCTAAAAACATTTAGTTAGAGTTAGAGTCTAGGATATGGCATATGAAGCTGGGTCATCCATCAGTCTCTGTGCTAAATCAAATTTTGAAAACTTGTAATAAGTTTATTGCTATGAATAAACATACTTCTCTATGTGAAGCTTGTCAATTTGGAAAATCGCACACTTTCCCCTTCAAGTTATCCTCTTCTCATGCAAAAATGCCACTAGATCTTATACATATAGATTTATGGGGTCCAGCCCCTATAAACTCAAACTCAGGATTCAAATATTATGTTCTTTTTGTTAGTGATTGCACTAGGTATACCTGGGTATATCCCTTGAAACATAAATAAAAAGTTATACACTACTTCACCCTATTTAAAAACCTTGTTAAAAACCAACCTGAAAGGAATATAAAGGCGATCCAATCAGATGGGGGTGGTGAGTTCAGAGTCCTAAATAAAATGGCTGTTGAATCAGGGATAGAAATGAGGATTTCCTGCCCTTATGCCTCAGTACAAAACATGAGGGCTGAAAGAAAATATAGACATCTTATAGAAATCAGGTTAATACTTCTTGCACAAGAAAAACAACCTTTATCCTATTGGTGGGAAGCATTCATAATGGCTGTCTATCTCATTAATAGGATGACTAGTCCAATCCTTAACTAGAAATCACCCTTTGAAGTGTTATTTAAACAAAAAACTGATTACCTACGACTAAAAACGTTTGGTTTCTGCTGTTATCCATGTTTGAGGCCATACCAAAAACATAAATTTGATTTCCACACCTAAAGATGTGTTTACTTAGGACCTAGTGCATCACACAAAGGATACAAATGTTTAAATTATGCAGGGAAAGTTTATGTGTCTAACAATGTTATGTTTGATGAGAGTGTCTTTCCTTTCAAAGAAGGTTTTCTTAAAAAAATCATTCAACCACAAAACACTCCTTTAAATTTAACTCAGTTACCTTTTGAGTCTAATCAATATTCAAATCAAACACTAGTCAATCCAGTTGGTATTCAGTCTACCTCTGTCACTCCTAAACCAAACTCTTCCATAAGTGAAGGTACTAGTTCTAATGAAGAAGGTGGACAAATAAACAGATAAATAAAAAATGAAAGTAATGAGGTGGTTCAAGTGGAAACTGAGAACATTAATGAGACCGCAGAAAAAGAAATCACAGCTAAACATCTTATGGTGACTAGAGGAAAAGCGGGAATCTTTAAGCCCAAATTTTTTTCAGTGTTGTGACAAAACAAGGAAAGGATGTAGAACCTCTCACTGTCACAAAAGCATTGAAATGTAGTGCATGGAAGAATGCCATGAATGAAGAGTATTGTGCCCTAGTAAAGAATCAAACTTGGACACTTGTGCCTTTTGAGCCTGTCATCAAAGTAATAGGTTGTGTGTGGGTGTTTAAGCTAAAAATGGGGCCAGATGGAAATGTTTAGAGACATAAAGCCAGGTTAGTGGCTAAAGGATTCCTACAAACACCGGGAGTGGACTATTATGAGACCTTTTGTTCTGTAGCTAAGGATCCAACATTGAAGATTATATTAGCCATAACAGTTACCAGAGGATAGGAAATTATGCAGATTGATATTAATAATGCTTTCCTAAATGTTAAGTTGGAAGATACAGTTTTCATGGAGAAAACTCAAGGCTTTGTAGATCCAAACAAGCCCTCTTTCACCTGCAAGTTAAATAAAGCTCTTTACGGGCTTAAACAAGCTCCAAGAGCATGGCACGACACCTTAAAGAATAGCTTATTGTAATCGGGTTTTAAGCAATCAAGGGAAGATAATTCTGGGTTCTATCTGAGCTCCTCTGATGAAATGAATGCAGGTGGAGAAATTCTATACCTACTGGTATATTTTGATGATATAATATTAACAAGAAGCCATGGAGCTAGCATACAAACACTGATTGATAAGTCAAACACTACATTTTCTTTGAAAGATCTGGGAACACTAAAGAAGTTTTTGGGAATGGAATTATTCAAAGATGATATTGGATCACATATGTCACAAAAGGAATATGCTCTGAGCTTAATTAGAAGATTTGATTTTGATCATTTAAAATCAAGTGCAACACCTATGGTAGTAGGGAAGCTGATATCCAGATCTGAGGGAAGAGTTTTGAAAGATCCAACTTATTAAAGAAGTGCTATAGGAAGGCCGTAGTATTTAACGCACACACGACCAGATATAGCATTTACTGTGAACCGACTGAGCCAATATTACAGTAGCCTACTGATGTACATTGGTCTCTGCTAAAAAGGTTGTTTAGATATTTAAAAGGAACACTTGATATTGGGATAATCTTTCAAAATTCAGAAGATTTAAGTAAGCTTAATGTGATGTTGATTGGGCAGCATGTCCAGATGATAGAAAATCAACAATTGGCTACTATATCTTGGAGAAAATTTGGTGTCATGGTGCTCGAAGAAACAACAGGTTATTGTAAGATCAAGTACAGAAGCTGAGTATAGAACTTTAGCACATCCTTGTGCAAAAATCATCTGGATGCAATCCTTTCTTCAAGAGTTGAATGGGATTCAAGAATAAGTTCCAAGATTCTGGTACAATAATCTTGGAGCTAATGCTTTTGCTTCTAATCCTATCTATCATGCTCGAACAAAATGTATAGAACTCGACGTTCATTTTGTTCGAGATAAAGTTTTGGAGAAGAAATTGACACTAGACTATGTACCAACAGTGGATTAGGTTGCAGATATATTTACCAAACCTTTGTCAAATTATAGGCACTTATATTTAAGAGACAAACTCGGAATGGATCGAGCTCATTCCAGTTTAAAGGGGGGAGTTAAAATAATAGGCCAAGAAGACAAAACTGATTGATCAAGAACTGACGAAGAAATAAGTGAAGAAGCTCAAAACGTGCTTCTAGCTCAATAAAAACTTTGCAACTGGATACTTATTCTCCACCTTTACCAACGGTTAACAGAAGGAACTCTATTGTAGCATCATTTTTTTATTCATTTTTTTGTCATCTGAGAGTTTGTTAGGTCATGCTTGTATAGTGAGGATTTTGTATAGATTGTATGTATAGATTCTCCTTGTATAAATTTTGGCTACATGCTATGTATTATATACGATTGAAAATACAAAAAATATTTCTTCAAATTTATCTATTCTTTCTACTCTAGGTGCCCGACAGGTGATGGACGGCAATGGTGTCAGCGGCGACAAGGTGGGTGGATTTGTGAAGAATTGAAATTGGGTGAGGTGAGGTGGTGTGAGGTAGGATAATATGTAGTGTAAAAATAGTTTTATTTAAAGAAATAAAAATTTAAATTCAGGCTTTGGAATTTAAAGACAAAAAACTAGGGATGTATGTAATTTTTTCTTTCTTGATTGACCTAACAAGCTGGACCGCGTTAGACAACATTGGAAAATAGTACTTTTGCACCAAGAAAATTACACTTACAAAAATTCAAAATACTTTTCCGTAGTTATGTTATTCACTATACTTTTGGTTCATATTTGTTACGTTGAAGAGATGAGGGGTGGTTTATATGCAACGTTAAATCCTCTTGATTTATGTACCTTGTTTTGAAATTACTCTCTTGATGATGCAACTCAACAAAACTTTCAATAAACTTATGACAGAGCATGTAGTTTAATCGATATAAAGCAAAGAGCCTTACAAAAATAGGCATACCATGAATTCTCTTTGTTGACACATAAAAATACACAATTCGAATGCCCAACATGGAAGTCCAAAACATGAGAGTCCATTATAAATAACAGGGTGATGTGGAGGAGCTTAGGCGATTGCAAAAGTGTTTAAATGATTAGAGGATTGGACGAACAAAATAGCAATTTCCGCAACCTACAACATGATCTAAGGCGATTTATTGAAGTCATTTGTGGGAAATTATCACGACGTGAACATTTGGGGAAGATCATGGAAAGTTATTTGGTACAAAAGAGTGGATGACGGTTAGACAAAGTAGTGGACAGTGTGTTCGCATAAATCCCGCAAGTGCACGAGATCGTTGACAAGTAATAATTGTGATGAGTTGAGAGTATCGTTCCCACGAGGAATAATGTTTAGTCCTAACTATCAGTTTATCGCCGATTCAATTAAGTGAAACAATTAAAAAGAGAGATAGTTTTGTTTGGCTATTCTAACTAAAAAAATTTGCAAACTAATAACTAATAAAGAAATAACAACGTTGGGGAGTAAATATGAATGGGGAGCATGTATTGGAATTTGAATTCACTTGTTACCGTCTATCTCAATTCAACAATTTTGTAGTTTAAATCATTCATGCGTTGCTTGACAATCGATAATTCACATGCAATTAATTTTCTTTTCCAAGACAAATTAAATCTATCATAAACACAAAACGAATCTATTCCTAGTCCGAATACGAATGCTTAGAACGCATTAAATCATACAATTATCAATGAGATTGCACATGTCATAGTGTTATTCCTAACATCTAGTGTTCATGTGTTGATCATGCAATGTTCAAACCTATTGTGACTTTTCCAAGACTACAACAAGCAACAATATATTTAATTGGTGGCCAATCAATCAAATAATAACAATAAAGCATGCAAGATCAATCTAGACAACACAAGAAATTTTTAAACTACTAGTTATCGAATTGAAATAAATTAATAGCAAATTTCATCTTCATCCAATACATAAGGAAATTTAACCTAGCATATTGATATAAGGATAACGAGAAAGATAAAAGAAAGCCATCACCCAATCAAGGAGTCAAAGTTCTGGTTCTTGAATTTCTAGTCCAGCCAACTACACCAGTACTTCTTCCAACTGAGAATTCTGCTGCCAAATCTTCGTTTGCCTGTAGTGATCGGAAAACCTTCTTCAATTCAGCCTACCACTACCTTGAATTATATATATCAGTCCCGTTTTAATTTCCTCTCACCGGAGCCGTGCACTTCCTTTTATTCAATCCAAGAAGTAGTCTTGTGTCTCTTTAGTTGTGCAATTAAATCCTACAATCTTTATTCTTCATTCCATCGCTTGTCTCATCTATGAATTTTTGCAATTTGGTCCTTTTTGCACGATTTTAGTCCATTTTCTCCGTTTTGCCTCCCAACGCATCCAAAATCGATTTTTTCCTAAAACAAATAAAACAAACATATAATTAGCAATATAATATCCTGAAAAAACTTACAATTGTCTAAATTTAAAGTCAAGATAAGTACGAAAAACGTACTTATCAAACCCCCCAAACTTAAACTCTTGTTCGTCCTCGAATAAGATAGAATAAAACTAATGAATCAAAATAGTAAAGCTCAAATATTTTTGTATTTCAACATGTTTACCATATGCCTCGATAATTCAGATCAATTTGTACTTTAGCAAGAGTTATGAACAATAAAGCAAAATAATTCTAGTTATCCCATGCCAAATTTTCAAGTGTGTGTGTGAATAACTAAAGTCAAACTCCTACTCATGTAAATGATATATTTAACACTGTGTCGCTTGTTATGCATAATCAAGCCCAAATCCCATATGGTCACCTTATTTATCTAATGATTTTCCTTGCATCGCTCATGGATGATCGCAACTTATTGCTTTTCTCTCGAACCCCAAGTTTCCTTTTATTCATGTGGTTTCTAAACATAAAAAGTTTGCAATTTTCCACACCAGGTGGTCAGAATTAGCTAAGTCTGCCCAAACAATAAATAGTAAGTGGTTCCCTAATCCATGCCTTTAATATCAAAGTCTCAATCAACAAGTTTATACCAAACAATTTTTATTTTATTTTTTATTTTTTTTAATGGACGACTTTTTCT
Organism: Ligustrum vulgare; assembly: GCA_963555705.1. Taxonomy (NCBI): domain Eukaryota; kingdom Viridiplantae; phylum Streptophyta; class Magnoliopsida; order Lamiales; family Oleaceae; genus Ligustrum; species Ligustrum vulgare. The sequence goes on along the minus strand of OY743175.1, from coordinate 3,984,449 downwards.
TTTTATATCCATGTCTTTTACCATCTTTGTACAATACTTTTCTAATTTGCTTTCTATGTGATCCTTGTAGCGAGCTTTAGGTCGGTAGCTCTCAAGCCAGACGATTTTAGGGCACCAGGTTTGAAAGACCCCTCAGACTTAATTACTCGAGTCACACAGTCAACATAAAAAAGTTAAAGATGTTTTATTGTCTTATGTGTAAGTCCATTCTCCGTACTTGCTTTCTAATTGACCCCTGTAGCGAGCTTTTGGTCGTGGCTCCCAAGCCAGACGACTTTAGGGCATCAGGTTTGAAAGACCCCTCGGACTTAATTACTCGAGTCAAAAAGGCATTTGAAGAGTAGAATAAGACCTTCAGCATTTTTCTGTTTTTATGCTGGCAATGGTTTATACCCATTGACGAAGACCTCTTCAACTAATGACACATTTCAGGAATTACAGACCCTTAAAAGTTCAAGCCTACCTTCACCACTTCTTTCCATCCCCAAATTGCTCTTGAGCAAGTTTAGTTTCTAAGTTTCAAAGGTTGGGATGTCTAATCATCTAAGTTTAGGGATTTACAAGTCATTTCTAAGTTCAAATTGCATAAATTTGCCCCACATTTATTAAACAAATTCCTACACAAGTAATCATCCAACAATGGCTATGTGCACGTGAAAATAAAATCTAGCAAGTAATAACTAGTTCATAAAATTCATGTTTTCATATTGTCCAAAATTCAAGTCAAAGAAAAATTTGATCCATACTATATCCTAGGCAATACACATGTCAACATAAATTTCAAATTTTTCATTTTTTTTTTTTTTTTTTATCTTTTTTGAATGCATACTGAATAAAAGTGAAAAAATGGTAGAAAAATGGACTACCTCCCCCCAAACTTAAAATATACATTGTCCTCAATGTATCAAATCAAGTACATAAAAAGTATAACTGGGAGAGGTTAAAGGACTTCCCTGGTCAATCTGAATGTGATGAAGATATGCATTCCCAAAGTTCCTTTAGCATCTTCTTGTTGCAGAATCAGTCCTATCAAGGCAGAAATGAAATTCAGGCATTAGAAATGTTATTGGATGAAGATGTAAAAATAAATAAATAAATCAAACTAATGCATATAAACCTGAATAAATAAAAGAGAAGAAAATTGGGTTGCCTCCCAACAAGCACTTGTTTATAGTCATTAGCTTGACTTTGATATTTTGGCTACTTAGGGTGGTTTGAAAAGAGAGTTTTCAGCTTTGCACTTTTTGCACATGCAGACATTCTCCTATTCATCCTTCAGCCTCCACACTATCAAATTACCGTTTTTATCCCTTCCAAAGAGTCCACCATATCCATTATTTTTTCTCCTGGTCTTGTGACATTTCCAGTCTTCCTCTTCTTTGAGGTCAATCCTTTTGCATTCCTCAAAATATGAAGGTTGTTTGAGTGCATTATTCATGCTGAAGCTTTGTTGTTTTTCCACCACTCTCAGAATTATTTCATTATTTTCAAAATCCATTAAAGCGCGTCCGGTTGCTAGGAATGGTCTTCCTAGAATCACTGGAATGTTCTGATCTTCCTCAATATCCAGAATAATGAAATCAGCTGGAAAGATGAGATCTCCAACTTTGATAAGCATATCTTCAATCTCCCCGTAAGGGTGCTTGAGTGTCCTATCAGCCAGCTAAAATATTATTGAAGTTTCTTTAGGATTCTCCAATCATAATATTCTATAAATAGACAATGGCATTAAATTAATACTTGCTCCAGAATCAATTAAAGCATTTAAATTGTGTGAATTTCCTATAGAGCAAGGTAGAGTGAAACTCCCGGAATCTTTCAGTTTAGGAGGGAGCTTTGTTGTAGGATTGCACTGCGTTCTTCTGTTAATGCCACTTCTTCATCTTGAGGCAACTTCCTCTTCTTTGTCAACGTCTCTTTCAGAAACTTAGTATAGTTTGGCATTTGCATTATGGCATCAATGAATGGGATGTTGATGTGCAGTTGTCTTAGGGCATCCAAAAATTTCTTGAACTGCTTTTCCAACTTAGTATTCTGCAACCTTTGAGGAAATGGGACTGGAGGTGTGTGTTGATTAACGGGAACGTGTGCCTTACCTTGTGAAATGTCTGACTGTTCTTCTTGATTTATTTTTGTTGATTCTTCCTGAATAACATGTTCCTTGTCCATTTGAGTTACTTGATCCCCATCAGTTCCTTTCTTCTTCACATTGATCACTGGCAACTAAACTCCACTCCCTATAGTAATGGCATGAAGTTATTCATCATTTGGCTATTTTCGAAGCCTTTGGGGGAATGGAATAGGCGGCACATATGCTTTAACAGGTGGTGCAGCTGTAATTGAAGGTATCTCAATAACTGCATAATTTATAGCTTCCACTGCCATAACCTGTTCCTTAGGATTTTTCTCTGTGTTGCTTGGCAAGGTTCCTTGATTTCTACTTGTTAATGCTACATCCATCTGTCCCATTTTATTTTCCAAATTTTTTATTGATGCCTGTTGGTTTTGAAAGACTTGTTCAGTCTTAGCCATGTACTGTGCAAACATATCTTCCAATGATGGCTTCCTTGGCTGTTGTGGTTGTTGATGTTGAAAACCTGGTGGTTTTGTTTGAAAATTTTCTTCATGGCCCTTACTTTGATTGTTAGGCCAAGAGAAATTAGGATGATTCCTCCACCTAAGATTATATGTATTGGAATAGGGGTCATTTTGATACTTTTGAAAATTCTGGGCATAGCTGACCTCCACATGTTGCATTCCATGTGTTGAGGTTAGAGGACAGCTAGCTGTAACATGATCTGCCCCACATCCTTCGCAAACTGGTGTTGGGTGTTGCACAATGTGCACAGGTCGAGTTAAATTGTCCAGCTTTTTTGATAGAACTTCCATTTGAGCTACTAATTGTGTAACCGTGTCGACATTATGGATACCAGATGCTTTTCTTGGAATTTCCCTTTCAGTAGGCCACATCACTTGGTTCTCCGCAATTCTCTCATTTAATTCATGTGCTCGGTCAATATCTAATCTCATTACTGATCCACCTGCCGAAGCATCAAGCATATTGCGGTATTCAGGATGCAATCCTAAATAAAAAATGTAGACTTGAGCATTTTTAGGAATGTCCAAATTTGGACACTTTCGAAAATAGTCCTTAAATCTCGTCCATGCTTCAGGGTAAGTCTCAAGGTCTCGTTGTTTGAAAGTTTGAACTTCGTTTCTGATTTGGAGAACTCGAGAAGGAGGGAAAACTTTCATGGTGAATTTTTGCACCATGTCATTCCAAGATACAATGCTTCCGTGAGCTAATGAGCGTAGCCATTCCCTTGCATTATCTTTTAAAGTGTGGGGAAACAAACGCATTCGAAAAGCGTCTGCTGATATCCCTTCGTGACTGATTACATCGCATATCATTAAAAATGCTTGAATGTGCTCATGCGGATTTTCAGTCGCCTTTCCAAAGAACTTGATGTCTTGATGATTTTGAAATAGGTTTATGACATCAGGTCTAAGGTGGTAATTTGCCTGCCCGAATGGTGGATAAACAATTGTTTGTTGTACAGGGGCGGGTGCTGGATTTACATAATCCCCAACCAGAGCTTGAGCATTATTGAGACTTGCTCCTGATTGAATTTGCACTTCTTGCTCATGAGGAGCAAGTGGCAATTGATTTTGATTATTTGCCATATCCCTATTTCCTCTTTGTTCTCTTCTACGTTGTCTAAATGTTCTTTCTATTTCAGGATCTATTGGTAATAGTTCAGGCTCGTTAAAACCTAGCATATACTACTCAATGACCAATATGAAGAGAAAAACAAGGAATTCTGAATAACCAAAACAAAATAAAAATAAAAATAATTAAAACTAAAAACTAAAAATTAAAATTTAATTGAATTGAATTAAAGGTAAACTAATAATTATACTAAATCCATTATTCTCTGGCAACGGCCCCAAAAACTTGTTCGCGTAAATCCCGCAAGTGCACGGGATCGTTGACAAGTAATAATTGTGATGAGTTGAGAGTATAGTTCCCACCAAGAATAATGTTTAGTCCTAATTATCAGTTTATCGTCGATTCAATTAAGTGAAACAATTAAAAAGAGAGATGGTTTTGTTTGGCTATTCTAACTAAAAAAATTTGCAAAATAATAACTAATAAAGAAATAACAACGTTGGGGAGTAAATATGAATGGGGAGCATGTATTGGAATTCGAATACACTTGTTACCGTCTATCTCAATTCAATAATTTTGTAGTTTAAATCATTCATGCGTTGCTTGACAATCGATAATTCACATGCAATTAATTCTCTTTTCCAAGAAAAATTAAATTTATCCTAAACACGAAACGAATCTATTCCTAGTCCGAATACGAATGCTTAGAACGCATTAAATAGCACAATTATCAATGAGATTGCACATATCATAATGTTATTCCTAACATCTATTGTTCATGTGTTGATCATGCAATGTTCAAACCTATTGTAACTTTTCCAAGACTACAACAAGAAACAATATATTTAATTGGTGGCCAATCAATCAAATAATAACAATAAAGCATGCAAGATCAATCAAGACAACACAAGAAATTTTTAAACTACTAGTTATCGAATTGAAATAAATTAATAGCAAGTTTCATCTTCATCCAATACATAAGGAAATTTAGCCTAGCATATTGATATAAGGATAATGAGAAAGATAAAAGAAAGCCATCACCCAATCAAGGAGTCAAAGTTCTGGTTCTTGAATTTCTAGTCCAGCCGACTACACCAGTGCTTCTTCCAACTGAAAATTCTGCTACCAAATCTTCGTTTGCCTGTAGTGATCGGAAAACCTTCTTCAATTCAGCCTACCACTACCTTGAATTATATATATCAGTCCCGTTGTAATTTCCTCTCACTCGAGCCGTGCACTTCCTTTTATTCAATCCAAGAAGTAGTCTTGTGTCTCTTTAGTTGTGCAATTAAATCCTACAATCTTTATTCTTGATTCCATCTCTCGTCTCTTCTATGAGTTTTTGCAATTTGGTCCATTTTGCACGGTTTTAGTCCATTTTCTTCGTTTTTCCTCCAAACGCATCCAAAATCGATTTTTTCCTAAAACAAATAAAACAAACATATAATTAGCAATATAATATCCTGAAAAAACTTACAATTGTCTAAATTTAAAGTCAAGATAAGTACGAAAAACGTACTTATAACAGTGGTTATCACAAGCAAGTTACGAAGCTATGGTAGCAAATAAAAAGTTTAAAGTAGTATATAGTCCGTAGTTTACATCAACTTTTATATATATTAGAAAGTTATATGTTTAGCAAGACCAACAAATCAAAACTACGAAAATAGAGATGTAATTTTCTTACCTTAGATCTTAGAACTGTCATAGTTTAATTTGTGTGCTCATACCCCTTAAAAGCATCTTGTAAAATAAGATTTCTTTAATGCAAACGCACATTTTTGGGACTTTGACTCAAGAAATCCCTTACACTTTGTTGACACATAAAAATACCTGATTCGAAGGTGAATAATGGAAGCCCGAAATATGAGAGCCTATTATAAATATTAGGTTGATTTGAGGAGCCTGAGCGATTGGGCAACTGCACAAGTGTTTGAACAATTAGACGATTAGGCTAACAAGTAGTTTTCACAACTTACACCACATCTAAGACGATCTATTGAAGTCGTTTGTGTGGGAGTTACCACAACGTGAAAATTGGGGGGAAGATCATGTGAAGTTATTTGATGCAAAAGAGTGAATGAGGATTATACAAAGTAGTGGACAACAGTTATCACAAGCAAGTTACGAAGCTAGGGTGGCAAATCAAAAGTTTAAAGTAGTAGGTAGTTTACACCAACTTGTATATATATATTAGAAAGTTAGACGTTTAGCAAGACCAACAAATCAAAACTCTCAAAATAGATATGTAATTTTCTTATCCTTGGTCTTAGAACTATCATATTTTAATTTGTGTGCTTGTGCCCCTTGGAAGCATATTGTAAATTAAGCTTCCTTTAGTGCAAACACCATTTTTTGAGACTTTGTCTCAAGATGTTTACCCTTTATACTTTTGTCTAATCTCTCTTAATTGTTAGCATGAGCGAAACAACACATATGCGAAACAATTTGACATGCCCAGTGGGACACTTTGTGTAAAGTTTGAAGTATCATGCCTTATAAAAATTCTAACAAGGATCCAGTTGGACATCGAGTTCTTCCCTCTATAATCGAAGAATAAGAGGATCGCAAAGCCCAGACACTGGAGGATCTCGTGGTTGTTATGAACCAACGACGGATTTGAGACTACGTACCATGCATGCTTTGATGGGAGAACTCGCTCAAGACATCGTCGAGTAGATAAACTTACAACATACTACATAAAAACTTACTCAAAATGGAAATAAGCATTATAAAAACATGGCTAAATAGTTAGGTACTTTAAATGAATTGATAAACTATGTGGTCAGGTATATGAGTCAAATCCTACGTGAGGGGGTAACAACTTCCAAACTAGTAGCCTAAGAGGTAAGGACTCACCAAACATAAAAGTAAACGTTGGTTTACAAGCCATGAATATGAGTCAAGACCTAAAACCGTCACATATTAGTACATCCAGCATGGGGGTCTTCGACTTTATAATATGGGAGGTGTTGGAACATCCATTATGGGGGTACCCTTAACGTGAGGAAAATGTCCAAAACATTGGACCAAATGCTACGCGCACTAATTAGGGAGGAAACCAATCATTCAATGGTGTTAATAAGGAAATGGTCCATTTATGGCTCATGTTGGGGTCAATCCTGTTTGACTACCAACTATACCTTACGCACCACAACCAATGGGAGTTCAATTTGATCTCAATGGTATGCTGAGGGAGCAAATGTAATAGAGATCTTATAGGATCAAATCCCCCTTTGAACTTGGCTAGTAATTCTTCCAACATATAGGTAGCCTTATCCAGATTGGGTAGGTCAAGCTTATCCTTGTCCTAGGTGGTTTAGAGTACCTGAATTCTTTTTATTCAGGTGAAGTGTCTACTTTGAAGCACATAGGACGTTTTATGTACAATGTGGCGAAGTTACATATTATCATAGAATGAGATTGTTCTCAAGTTCACTTACTAAAATTGCATTGTTGTGGTTCATTAACTTGCAAGAAAATTATGTTCAAAATTGGCAATAGTTAGAACAATTATTCTACGCTCAATTTTACAAAAATGAATTAGAAGTCACTTTGACAAATTTAGGAAACTTGCTTCAAATGCCAAATGAATGGGCTGAATCTTTTCTTCAAAAGATTCAAGACGCCTAGGAGCAAGTGTTTTGTTCCCTTGCCCGAAAAAGAGTTTGTCAAAATCGTCCAAAGCTGTTTTAGTGTTTAATTAAAAAAATAATTTCCGAGACAGGGAGTTCCTTGATCTCTTTTAACTTATTGTGAATGTCATTAGATATTACTATTTGTTGAGGGAAGAGGAACAAATGAAAAATGCTAGTAAATGGACTTATTACAAAGACCCTAATTTTGATGTACATGCCATTGATACTGGTCAAGATAAATTTGAAATTTGTTTAGCCAAATTGGTCAAATGAGACACTTATGAATGTCCCGTATTGAACAAATTAGAAATATCAAATAAAAGTGAAGCAACAAAATATGAAAACAAAAAAATCAGAGTATTTCCATTTGATATAGCAAATGTTGATATAATATTTGACCGGATGTACAAAGATAAGAAGATCAAACAAAGTGATAAGCATATGTTGTCAAACCTTAAGCAAATCAAGGATAAGAAATATTGTAAATGGCATAATGCGCGGTTTCATATGACTAACAGTTGTTTGGTATTTCGTAATGTAATACATGATGAAATTGAATTTGGGAAAATTGCCTTTGATTCTTAGAAAAAGATGGCATTTGATGAAAATCTTTTCCCGCGGTCAGTTGATATTGATATGGTCATTCCCAAGTTTAAATAAAAAAATTGCCAAATATCAAACTAATGAATGAAACACGTCCCAATGTTTTTGAATGATTAAAAAGAAAATATGTTGACAAAGAAGAGAAGAGGAGGATCTATGCATTTGATGCCAAAAACATATTGGCAAGACAATGAATGGAGTGAAGGAAAATACGAAACCATTGCATCAAGCTAAGCGACAACAGTTGAAAGGTCATGTAAGGTCAGGTCCTCAGAAATCATATAGCCTATGGTTATACACAAAGACGTTTGGAGATTACCTTGTCCTCCACAACATATAAAACATTCAGGCCACATCCGTATCACCCAAATGTGTGGCACTCGGATAGTCCTAAAGTAGGGAAGGTAATCTTATTTGATGAGATGACAAGGACTCAATTGAGGATGTATCAAATAAATGATGGGTGAATGATAAGAAAGCAATAGGGTATAGAGCAACATGACAAATCTCATTCGTGTGAAGAATCAGAACTTTTTAAAGGCCAAACAAGGTAATGTGGTTCAAAAGAATCCATGAAAAAAGCATTATCAAGTAAGTGTGTTTGGAGATCAAAATTTGAGCACAGAGAGAAAGACGAGGATGATGATGATGTTAGTCGATCAACTAGAATCTAGTTTTCCAATTTACCTCCAAACATGGCCACCAACTATGTATTGGCCAATGAATTTCAGAACAATGAGAACGATAAAACAACCACAAAAGAAGCAGCAAGGACACCTGAACACGAAAATAATACTTCGATTGAGTTAATTCCACAAATTGGGGAGACACGTGATTGGGATGTTGATGGAATAACTGACATAGAAGAATTGGATTTGGAAGATGAATGCAAAATTAGGAGGTATCTCGAACCCAACTCCTCAAGCAACTATACCTAGAATGCAATCCAGCAGTAGGCTTGTTGGGAAAACCATCTGGCGATCGTTCGATTACTTGGTTCTATATGGAACATTCAAAAGTAAAAGTATGGGTGACCTTCAAGGATGTTCTCTCCACTTTCCAGTTGGGAAGAAATACCAAGTAGTTCTATGCAAGCAGAAAAAAGTTAATGAAATCTAGAGGGAAGACATGTTACATGTAGATGTGGTAAGTAGAGGTGAATTAGAAAAAGGGGGGAAAAAGGTAGAGCTTGAGTCAACTGAGAAGATTATATTCAGAAAACCTCCCCTTATGTTTGATTAAACACTTAAGGCCCTTGTACATAAATTCCTCAATTGATGGCATTCTAGTTTTCAATGTGCTTATTAATAATGGGGCAACCATCAACACAATTTCAAATAGAATGTTACAGAAATTCACAGATTTCGACACAAATATAATTCCAATAGAGGTGGTGTTAAGTAGCTTCAATGGACGAGCAACTTAAGCCAAAGGAGCAATACCATTGGAAATAATAGTAGGAGTAAAACGAGAACTATTTTCTTCTTCATAATAGACACTCTTGTTAGTTATAATGTACTGTTAGGAAGAGACTAGATACATGGAAGTCAGTGCATACTGTCAGTGCTCCATCAATTCTTAGTATTTTAGGAACTATAAGGGAGATGTTCAGTCATACAAGTTGATCAATGTCCTTTTATCACATGATCCAACTCGATGTAATGATTCATGTATGAAGGTGACTATGGACCAGTTAGGGTGGTCCAAGGAGAAGAAGAAGCATGAGTAATAGCACGGAATGATGATCCATATTCAGTAGAGGCTTTTGCAGAGTTGTATACCCAAATGCGGCCAAACATAATGGCCTTTGAAGAGCCAATATTTGGTAAGAATTTAACCAGTAAATGTAATGCAAGGACAAAAACGAAATATTTTGGCCGAGATCACACCCCTTAAGACCAAGTTAATGGTTTATGAAGATGAGTTCGAATGGTTTCTAATATTGTATTCGTCTTAAAAAAGAATGGGAAATTAAGGGAGTGCATAACTTTAGAAGTTTAAATCTGGTAACGCCTAAGAACAATATATAATGCCAGCAGTGGATCATGGGACTTCTTTGAACAGAGATCTATCATCCCTCGTCCAAACAACATACGTTTATCGTCATAGTCACTGACATTTTCACTAAGTGGATAGAAGTCATTCCTTTAAAAGAGATCTCTCAAGGAAGCATCGTAAATTCATCCAAGATCATATTATTTATCGGTTTAGGATACCTCAGACTTTGATGGTGGATCATGGGATTTCTTTGAACGGAGATCAAGTCAAGCAATTCCTGGGTGAATTTAGTATCAAGTTAGTAAATTCAACAACTTATTATTCCCAATCAAATGGTCAAGCTGAATCTTCCCACAAAATTCTAAAAAGCATTATAAGGAAGATAATAGACGAAAATGCCAGGAATTGTTATGAATACTTAATGAAAAATTTATGGGCTTACAGAACATTGTTACTGACGGGCACAAATTTTGCTCCATTTTAACTCGCATATGGACAGGAAGCTGTATTGCCCATGGTGATCAATGTACAATCAATTAGAATGACTTTACAAAATAATCTAGGTAGTGAACAATATGTAAAGGTCATGGTTCGAAAATTATTGGAGTTGAACGAGTTAAAGACAGACGTCCTGGATAGATTACAAGTTCAGAAGTAAAAGATGGCTAAATCTTATAACAAAAAAGTGGTAGCTGAATCTTTCATTTTTGGTGAGTTGGTTTGGAGGAAAATTCTCCCCCTAGATGGCAAAGATTCAAAATATGGGAAGTGGTCACCCAACTGGGAAGGTCCATATAGGTTCAAAAGTGTTGCCTAATGGAGAGTACCATTTAAAAGATCTAGCCGGAACGAAGCATGTGAGAGCTATCAATGGAAAGTATTTGAAAAAATATGTTTCATCCCGTATGGGAAAGTGAGAAATAAAAGCTGATACTACATGCAAATAAAATATATATAATATACAATTAGGACGTCACCGTCCTATCATTTTATTGTGCAAGATAAAAGGACGATATCATCCTACCACATTATGTCTACGATTGTTTGTATTTGTTCCATGAGCCTAGGGAATTGGATGAAAACTTTCGAATAAAAGATAGGGAGAATGATGTTCAAACAAGTATTTCATTAACAGAATAACTCTTTCAAATGGAAAAACAAGATACAAATGTCCTATAGGCTGTAATCTCAAATGAGTTTATATAAAAACAGGTCATTATTTTTCTTTTATCAATAATCAGGGACCAATCTTCATCATCTTCCTAAATGCATTGCTGCAATTAAAAATTTTAGAGTCTTGCTAGAAGAGTCAAAGTGCCACAAAGATCAAACGGTCTGGTAACAGACTAAGAACACTATCAATAGATGATAGCCTAAGAAGCACTCTCAACAAGCCACGGTCTTGCAACAAGAATCCTTACTAGGGACCGTAAGTGAAATGGGGGTTTAGAAGACCTTCATCGGCCAAAAAATATTTCCTATATCTCCCATATCAATAAAAATGTCAAGACAAGTAACAGAATCGATAAAGCCAAAATAGGTTCTTTTCTGATAAAAATAGAAAATGATTGATTCATTGAGGTTAGAGGACTAATCATTTCCATGGTTATCAATGAAATGATATTTTCTAAAGGAAATGAAAGATGAAACCAATGGGAGGTAAAGGAATAATATGGGTTCGACCTTATTTATTCAGGATCAAAAGATAGAGAGTTAGGATACAAATGGCCATATATAGTCAGATTTTAAGAGAAGGATCTTTGGGACAAGACACATGTTGGAATTGAAAGATCATAAGCAATATCAGAATATTCGCATGTTTTTTGGTATTCTACGATTGTAAAGTTATGCAAAATACTTTGAATATAGAAAAACTAATGTTCGCACATTAATTCAGCCATATTGGGGGGTAATTGTTGGCGCGTAAATATACCTAATTCGAAGGTCCAACATGGAAGTCTAGGCTACTGCAGAAGTGTTTGAACGATCACATGATTGGGCAAACAAAGAAGCAGTTTCCACAACTTATACCACGATCTAAGGCAGTCTATTGAAGTCATTTGTGGGCAGTTACCACGACGTGAAAAGTTGGGGAAGATCATCAGAAGTTATTTGATGCAAAAGAGTGGACAACGATTATACAAAGTAGTGGATAATGGTTATCAAAAGCAAGTTCCGAAGCTGAGGGGGCAAATCAAAAGTTTAAAGTAGTAGGTAGTTTACACTAACTTGTATGTGTGTGTGTGTGTGTGTGTGTGTGTGTGTGTGTGTGTGTTAGAAAGTTCAATGTTTAGCAAGATCAACAAACAAAACAAAGATATAATTTTCTTATCTAAAATTTTAGAACTATCTTACTTTAATTTGTATGCTTGTGTCCCTTAGAGGTATATTGTAAATTATTATTATTATTATTTTATTTTCCTCAAAGTGTTTGTCACTTGCACTTCCATCAAAAAAAAAAAAAAAACACCCGTGCAAAACCCTCGTGAAAAAAGAGAGGGACCTTCAAGAAAGCAAAAGCTAAGGCCATAATTTCTAGTCCATTCTTATTTCCGTCTAGAGTTCTTACATGGTGCTAATTCCCATTTTTTTGAAGATCTTTAACTAGTAATTTAACTAATGCATAATTGTCAAACTTAGGGATGTGCCTTCAATAGGCTATGTTTAAGCTTCAAAAGTTCGCTGGAAACTTAATTTAATTTTTATTAATGGCCATACATTTAGTAATCGTGCTTAACTTTCCTATTATCGATACTTAATTTTTCAAATTCATCCGATTTTTGAAAACGAGATGATATTTTTTTTTCTCAATAGGTTCCGACCACAGTAATCAACCTCAAAATTCTTATTTTCGCCCCTATGATGAGTAAGATTTAAACTCACGAGATTTGCCGGCTTATCCTTTTTGATCATCAAACTTTGAAGTTTTCTCCAAATCTAAGCATCCAACGTCTTGAATATCATGTGCATTGTCACATCTAACCGTCCATTATTTGTTTTCTCATGGCATCATACCGTTGAAGGTCGTTATCTTGATCTTATGACCAATTCCTACACCCTTGAATGGGGCCCACATATTGGAATCAACGGTTAATTATAGCCATTAAAAATTTGTGGTTGGTCAGGAAATTGCAACGAGGGTTATCAACCTATTGTTCTAATTGCAAGTTGAACACCAACCTTCAAAGACGAGCAAACTGATTCTCAATGTTTCATTACGTTTTCACAATTAGACCAATGATGTAAAATGTCCAAGGCTTCATTAAATTGTCACGTGATTTATGTAAGAGTGCGTTTGATCCACATTATTTTCCATGGAAAATATGATTTTTCGTATGATTTTTCAACTTTGCGCTGTTTGTTTGTCTAAATTTTTCACGTAATTCATTTTTCCACTTGTCTCGAAATCCGGTATTTTCCTTATTTTGAATGAATTCGTTTTCTGGGGGACGGGGGAGGAGGATGATGTTTTATTTTTCATAGAAAAATCTTATACAATTTTCGTTACGTTTGATCATTTTTGTTGTTATTAATTGATTTTATTTTTTCTAAAAATTAACATTATTATTATCAGTACAAATATGTGAGAAAATAAAATTTTATTTTTATTAAAATAGATAAATTTTACTTTATTTTTCAAGAAAATTAATGTCAATCAAACAATAAAAGTTGAAAAATTTCCTACTTTTTCCACCTAAAAAATTAAACTAATCAAATACATTAAACTTCCAATTCTCAAGAATTCATCCCTAGAATTCAATTACCTGAAATTCATTTTCTTTTTACCCAAATTTCATAATCGCTATAAAACGCAGCCTAAAAATGTATCCCACTTCAAATTTAAAGGTGTCGACCCAAGCTAAGAAAAATAAGTACGAATTTGAGGTCAGATTCAACAAGTTAAGACAAATAAATATCGAACGCCTCTTAGTAATATATCATTTGGAGTCAAATTTAACGTCTATTCTTGTATTATTTTTTCATATTAATGAACTACTGTAGACGACGATCTCAAAACCACATGATATAAAATAGGTGAATGGGCCAAAAATAATATATTTCGAATTAGACTTTACCCAAATAAATGGGTCGAACTCAAGTTATAATTAAAATAAATGTTGGGGTTCAACTTGTAATAATTTGAAGGTTGTGGACATGACACACTTCATCAATAGGTTTCGGACGACTGGTGCAATTTTCCTTACTTATTAGTTATTACTTATTATATCCGTTTCTTTACTTGTGAAGTTGAAGCTGAAGGAGCGTTTCTTGAAACCCCCCCCCCCCCCCCCCCTCCACCCACCCACCCAACAACCCCAAAACTAATTAAAAACAGGAGCATATGTATATGTTAAGGTGAAATGTAGCTTATTATGGGTTTAGAAGAAGTAGAGGATCACTATGAGCCAAGCTCAACACCGAAGCTATATTTGTCTAAACTTCCATGCAAGCCTAGACAACCTCAAGAAATGCAGACACCACCACTTCAAACATCAGTTTCAGTACCATTCCAATGGGAAGAGGCGCCGGGAAAGCCTAGAGCCACCGCACCGGCGGCTTCAATCACCACCACTCCACCACCAGCTAAGTGCAAGTCTGCCAGGTGCTTAGAGTTGCCCCCAAGGTTGTTGACTACGAACCATGATACTGCTAAAAATACCATTCTGCCCTCTCCAACGACAGTGTTGGAAGGTCCCTATGTGGATCGATCCGTGTCTAACACATGCTCGCTTTCGTTTAGACATGAGCCATTAGTGGGCCTTGAGGAAGGGGTTTTTGGAGGAGTAATGTCGAAAAAGAGAAAGGAGAAGATCAAGTTTGGTTCTTGGAGGTGGGGGAGTTTTACAGAAGATGAAAAGTCAGGGGGTAGTTTTGACTTTTCAACTTCTCTTTGGGATGTTGTTAAGGATGAGAAGAATGTGAAGATCACAAGAATTAGCAAAAGAAGCAGGAGCATCTTCAATTTCTCCCGCAGGAATTCCAACTCCTGGGTGAGTATAAGAATTTGATTCTACTACTTTCTCATAAAAAATACAATTTTTTTTTTTTTTTTTTACAATAATCAATCTCAACCATCCAAAAAAGTCAAACCTACAATTTTTTACTTTTCAAACCACTTTTTAACAATTAGATTTCTCATATCTTTTTTCCCCCTAAAAGTATAGTTGTCAAACACACACTTAATCCCTTTTTATCTGCATTTTATAAAACTCATTTTCAATTAAAAATTTCGTGAAATTAGCAATTTTTATCAAAATCTACTAAAAATCAAATTTGAGTCGACAAAAATGGCCGGATTCGAACTAAACCGTTCACAATGAATGGAGTTCTACCGCTTTCGACTCATAGCCGTCCACATGGACCGAGAGCCAAAATTTCTCTAATCATTTGCTAAACAAGAGTTCCTAATATTTATAGTAGAAGGGTAATTTCGCTTACGATTTATTTACTTCATTATTATTTTATGTGACAGGCAGACATTTTTTCGAGCTTCAAGCTACCAATTCCATGGAGATGCAAACAAGAAAAGACGAACCTTTCACGAATGATGTGAAATTTAGAAGTTTTCTCTAAAAACTATTAGCTTTTTCGATTGTACGATATGATAAAACTTATGTTATTACAAGGCCACGTGGAATACATTCCACGAGTGATCATGTGGTACTTAAAAATAGTCGGTGCCTAACATTTAATTAGGAAAAATGATAAAAGCACCCATGACTTACCCCCGAGGTAATCGCCCCTCACATGGAGGGGGTAGAGCCTACTAAGTTTCGAGGTGATTGTATCATCACCCTTTAATTAACTCTATGTTGCAGGCTTTTTGTGATTTTATTTTTTATCATTTCCGTAAAAAATTAAAGTACTGGAAAATTTATTGGGATAATTGTATAGATTACTTACTTTAGATAATAAAACTAATTTTTACCACCCAAATAAAAAATTTTGAAAAATACTTCATTGTTACTAAAAAAAAAATTGAAAAGTATCATAGGTATCATACTGTGATACTAACATATTTGAGAAGTATCAAAAGTATCAGATTGTGATACTTCACATGATTATAAAGTATTTTTCAATTTTTATGATTTTATTATAAGTAACTTTCAATTTTTATAAAATTCAAATAAATTTCAATTTGATCTCTAAATGTAGTGTAATTATGTGAATAACCCAAATTTATTTGGCTCAATGGGGTCGTCCATCCAAGCACAAGTCGTGTCAACTGTCACGCCTCAATTTATCTGTACAAGACAACCTTACCAAGCCATCAAAAATATTGGTCCCGTTTGCATTTAAAGGCGGTTCAACCTCATCTCTATACCTTGGTTCATAATTATTGTAAAATTAGTTCAAAATGTTGTCCCCTCTGGTTAGACCTACGTGACTCACTCGAGTATTCGGCTCAATCCACCTATCATAAAATTATTAGTCCAGTTCATGCGATATACGAATAGTGTTTGTAATTATTATATATATGTAATAATAATATTATTATTGCACATGAACAATTAAAAGTAACATGTTATAAAAAATGAGATGAAAGTTTACCGTGAAAAAAATGAAAAATACATTATTAAGAGACCATTTTAAATGATTATAACTTTTGCTACGATTAACAGTTTTGTAATTCGAAAATAATGTGGAAAAATATCGTGCTGAAATTTTACATTGATATCAAGACCTTGCTACTAACAACCAAACAACAAATTTATTTAATAACATTTATTTTTCTAAGAAACTTTATTGATATAACCTCTAAACAACCTACTAAGAAAATCTCCAATATGTTCTCTAAATTTGAAATACTCTTTATTTTTTAAAGTTAATTATTAAAATTTCACCTAATAGACTCTCTACTTTAATATTTTAATTTAGAGAGTGGGAGCCAAACTCGCTCTCTGTTACTAAATGCATGTAAAAAGTTTCAATTTTCAATGTTCTTACATTAGCTTTCTTCATTACATATTTGATACCATTGGTCATTCACTTTTTAAAAAAAAAATTAATATTAACTAAAAAAAAAGAAATGCAATAAATATTTTTATGAAAAAGTAAAATAAAGATCAAAAAATAAAAAAAAATTGTTGGATCTTGTAAAAAATTTTACTCTTTAAATTTAAATATGCTCTCTAATATGTAGAATATGCTCTTTATTAAATATAAAAAGTCTATTGGAGAAGTTCTAAACGAGACTATAAGTACCTCACTGCGAATGCGTAAAAATATTTTCACGAGCAAAATAGACAATGTTTATGAAAATACTTTTCTGATACATTCTAGACAAAAATAAATAGACATTGTTAAACAATAACTTCCATATCGGGTAAAGATTAAAATGAAGACAAACTTATAAGAGCTTGGAATACTCATTTTAATAAAGTTGATAGTTTAAGATGACTAATGCAATTTAATTTAGATTTTTATCAAAGTTAATAATTATGTGGCAACGCCAAATCCTTAATAATAAGTTGAAAAATAAGGAAATATTTCAAAATTTTGACACAGGAAACCCTAGGTCTCGACACAAAATTTACTGGTGCTTGTAGGCACTTTGGTGTCAACACCAATAAAGGTACTGTTGACACCTACTCTGTTTTTGAGAAAAATAATTTGGTATTGACATCTAGGGTTTTGATGTCAACAATAGAAGAATCTAGGTTTTGAATATTGAAATGTATCTTTAAATCCATGAATTCCATAACGTAAAACATATTATATAAATCTTTTCGAGCTCATTTACAACATCATTTTGAAAAGAGGATTTACGAAGGTACTCAAAATATTCTCCTTTCATTTTACATTACAAAACTATAACTACATCATCATTCTTCACCCGGAAAGTTATCAGAGTATACATACTCTAAAGTTTCACTGTCAAAGAAATCAACATAAAACTAGGACCGAAGAAACTGCATCAGAGCTAGGAAATCATGGTATGACTGTCAAATGCGTATATCCATCACATACATGTAATATCTCATGTTGGCCGACATGATCCAATCTCGAGAAATTACCATGAACATGTCAAAATACAGCATATGCATTTATGAAAACATGACAAATGTGAATTGATATATAATTCAATGAGTAATCGATACACGTGCACATTCTTTTCAAAATCATGTTTTCGGGGCCCGATTATAAATTATCTCTTCTACCCATGAGCGCTTAACATTTTCATAAATTGGATATCAATACAGTGGTCACAACAAATCAGATTACAAGACTTCTACATCCTTTCAATTTTTACCTTATTCGACTCCAATAGAGCTATTCAAATAAAATGTCGATCTTCATAAATCATGAAGTCGCAAGATCCTCCCGACATACAAAATTGATATCCCCATGACATTGATTACTGGGGTTAGAGTTCAAATCTATAATCTTCATACACAAGATTTTCTTTATGATTCATAATCCATTGAATGTCATTGCATTGAAAACATGTTAACACATTATATCATATATAAAGGGTGTATCGAATACACAAAGTATATGGATGCGATGTTAAGATATAATCGACCTAAAAACCAAAAGAATGCAAAATAAAGAGATCAAAACTCAAAATAAACTTGGTGTTTACATAGGTGTCGACATGGTGTTATCACCATGTTCATCTTGTAGCAACCGAGAATTTTTTCATAACTTATTTTGAATAAATATTTTTATTTTTAAAAGATGTGTCGCTACGAATTTGACCCATTTATTTTAAACATATTTTTCGTTTAGCCATTTAAGTGAAAATCTAATTTATTTAAATTTATCTTAGTTCAATTTAAATTTTATTAAAAATGTCTCATTTTCAAATCCAAATTTTAATTATTTTTAAGTCCGAGCTTTAACTATTTTGAGTCCAAGAAATTTTGTGACTTAAAAGTCTTATCCAATTTAAATTTCTTCCATCCCAATTGGTAAGATTCTTTCACCATGATTTTCATTAATTTGACACCTAAATCAGCTATAACCCCAAATTCTCTCCTTCAATCCTCCCTCAATCAATCACCATACTTTACACCACTTTCCACTCCATTCCAACCTAATTCTCTCCTATTCCAACCTAATTCTCTCCTATATTTCATATAATTCTCCACTAAACATCATCATTTTCTTTCCACTCAATTAATCCACTCAATGATTTCCCCCAAATTATGATGTCTCCCATTGATCACTTTCCTTTTCTTTTCCCATCACTTCTTCAATTTAAGTCATCTTCCTCCCCCCTCCAATTTCATCACCCAACCACAACTTCCACATTTCGAGCTCCTTCACCCTGCTGCCAAACCCGAACCATAGCCAAGCAACCATAACCAATCCATCCAAAATCTGCAATAGCAAATTACACAGATCCCCAATCCCCACTTCAATCCATAACATTGAATCTCAGTAAACAACACCCGCAGCCCACAATCGCCGCTTCCCTCCGGCTACAGCCCCATCACCAGAATTCCAACCTCCATCGTCTGCAAATCCACCTGTCTCTATCAATTTTCATAACCACCATATACAATCAAACCATCAAAGTTAGTCACCCGAACCTCCAAACCCGTCCACAACAGTCAGCCTCAATCGAACCTCCATCACCCCACTTCGAACCACAACTTTACAATCTGCAAACCTCAAATCTCATCAAACACCATCATCATCATGACCAATCCACCATCGCAACCACCACAAACGAACCGCGAACCCGCACACTGCCCACTTCCGGTTGACATCCAATCGAACCCCAATCGACCAAAAACCAAGAACCCCAGAAACAAGAATCCAAAATAACCCAACATTTACCTTCGACCACCCCTTCGCCGGAGCTATTGCCGAAATTGCGACACCAACAGCCCAATCTCCAGGCCTCGGCCTCAACCCCAAATTGCTCCAAAATTTTCCCAAGTCTTCACCGTACCACGCTGCCAATCTCACCGGTGCTTCGTTCCGGCGGCGCCTCGCCGGCTGTAGCGCCGAAAATGGACGGAAGAAGGGGCGTCGCCCCTTCTTTGTTTTCTCGTCTCTTTCTCTCTTTCTAACGAGAGGAGATGAGGGAAATATATGAATATGTATATATTACCTCTGTTTGTTAAAAAGTTTTTGTTTAAAAACATGTTTTTTTATATTTTCTAGGTAAAATGTGTGGTTGAAAATTAGAGAGAGAAAATGTGTGTGATTAAAAAGTGATATGAAAAATTGTGTAGAAAAAACATGTTTAAAAACATGTGTTGCCAAACGGATGCTTATATGTATATGTATATATTATTTTTAAGTTTTTCAAAAATTATTCTTCTAGTCCCAGATTTTTAAAGGTTATTTATTTTAATCCCTAAGTTTTTAAAAAGTATTTAATTCAATCCCTGCAGATTTAAAATCTTATAAGTCAGCCATCTAATTTTTCGAAAAACCATTTTAGTGCCCAATTTTGAAAGTAATAAGTTTCAGCCCCAAGTTTTGGAAAATATTTATTTCAGTCCTTTCAGTTTTTAAAAAGTATCAAACTTCAATCTTTGATTCGTAATACATTTTATTTCAGCTCTTGTTTTAAAAGAGTTTTATTAATTAACCCTCATGTTTTCAATGTCTTTTAATTCAGTCTCAAGTTTTAAAATATTTTAATTCAACCCCTAAGCTTTTATTTTCATCTTAAAACTTAAATCCCAAAATACTAAATTTAATTTATTTATTTATAGGGCTAGATGAGGCGCGAGAAAATTAAAAGTATTTATTCCCGTTTGCTCAATACTCGAGAAATTAAGGTAAACTCTAATCTACAAATTTACGTTTTTCAAAAGTGCGCATCAATAATTATTTTGATTATAAGTTTAGCATGTATGATCGTGTTCATGAGAATTACTTGCTTTTCTAAGTATGAGACTATGTTACGAGAATTTACTTGTTTAAATGCATGACACTTGAACTTGTATGTTCATGAGAATATTGGTGATCGTTAGACACCTGAGACTTGAATATCATGATTATGTGTTTTAATTTATAATGTTAAATGATTATTGTGCGCGAGTCTACTGAGTATTTCTATGAAATACTCACGTTTTCCAAAACAAAATTTTGCAGATGACGGAGTAGACGGCGAATGAAATGACAGCGGTGGCAAATCAAAAATAATGTAAATTTTTCTTTTAAGTCAAGTTTCATAAATGTCGTCAATTTAATTATTTATCGTTGCTTTACTTTAAAACTTAAGATTTAATTTTTATGAATTGTTTTAATTAAATTGATTAAAATTTAGTTTCTGCTTTAGCTTTTAAACAATGGATGTGATGTTTTATAAATTCATTTTTTCCGCAAAAATGTTGTTTCGAAGGTTTCAAATTTTAATTATTTTAGCAATAAAATCAGATTTAAAGGACGACGTGGCGTCTCGGGCTCCATGGAATTCAGGGCGTTACACATCTTCTTCATTTGGTATCAACATCAACTTTCCAGGTGTCGGCACCAAACTGACTTCCAAATTTTCAAATCCACTTTTTCTTGATTTCTTTGATTCAAACTCATTTATTTTGATAATGATCTTTTAGAAAACATGTTTGCTCATAAAAAGGATGAATTGACTTGGATTGAAACAAGGTTTTGACATAGTTTCCTTACCTAGGATTTTTGACATGTGTGACCGAACTGTGACTTTATGTTATTGAACTGTGACCTCATGTGATTGAACTGTGACCTCGTGTGACCTACTTTCGACTTTGTGTGATCGAGCTGTGACCTTGTGTGACCGAACTATGATCTTATGTGACCTAATTGCGATTTTATGTGATCGAATTATGACCTTATGTGACCAACTGTGACTTTAGGATGGGGTGAGGTTTTGCAACTAAATTTTTAATTGTGACTTTGTGTGATCATTGGATAAGGACGTCATGTGACCAATAGTTGTGTCAAATATGATTATGTGTGATCGAGCTGTGACATTGTGCGAGCGAACTGTGACCAAAATGTGACCTAACTGTGATCTCGTGTGATCGAACTGTGACCTTGTATGACCTAGTGTGACCTAATTGCGACTTTGTGTGATCGAATTGTGACCCTGTGTGACCAACCGTGACTTTGGAGGGGGGTGGGGTGGGTTTTGCAACTATATTTGTAATTGTGACTTTATGTGACCAGTTGTGAATTTGCATGTCGGGTGAGGTGAGGTGAGGTGAGGTGAATTTTGCAACTAAATTTGTAATTTTGATCGAATTGTGATTGTGTAACCAAATGTGACTTCGTGCATGTGGGGGTGGGGTCGGTGAAATTTTGGATTAAATTTGTAATTGTGATTTGATTTGATTTTGTATGACCAATTATGAATTTGCGGGTGAGGTGGGATGGGGTGGGGTTGGTGGGAGTAAGGTGGGAAAACATCGAGCGAGAGAAAGAGAGAGAACTCGTTTTTGTGGGTGACTATGAATTTGCATGTCGGGTGAGGTGAGGTGAGGTGGGGTGGGGTAAATTTTGCAACTAAATTTGGATAAAATGTTACTTTGAATGTGGGTTGAAGTTGGGTGAGGTGGGGTGGGAAAATGGTGAAATTTGCACTTAAATTTATAATTGTGATTTGTGATTTTGTGTGATCAATTGTCATTTTATGGTTTCAATGAGGTGGGGGTGACAGGGTAGGGTGGGAAAACACACACACACACACACAGAGAGAGAGAGAGAGAGAGAGAGAGAGAGAGAGAGAGAGAGAGAGAGAGAGAGAGAGAGAGAGAGAGCTCATTTTTGTGGGGTTGGTGCAGTGGGTTCCGTGGGTAAGGTTGGTTGGTGTCGATGGAGTGTGGAAAAGTAAAAGAAAAAAATCATTTATAGGATGAGATTGTTGGGTGGGGTCGAGGGTGGGACATATGTTGTTTGATGGATTTTTCATTTAAAAATTATATTAATTTTAATTTAATGCATAATTGATAATTATTTTTATATTATACAATATTATATTTTTAATTACTAATTAACACTTGATTTTTAAAAAAAAAAATTAGTTTTTTTGTTTTGAAAAATGATAATTTTAGGTTTGTACTTCCTGTTGTAAATTATTCCCAAACCTTACCTAATTTATATTATTTGTTTATTGATATGAATGACTTATTATGCCCCTATTGAATTCTATAAATAGAGGCCTAAATTTTGTAAATGAACACACTTGATTTGAATGGAATGAGAAGAAACTCTCTCATTTCTCTCTAACTCTCTATTCACTTGTTCTTAAATTTTGGTAGTTTCACAACACTTTATCAGCACGAGTCTCTAATTTATTGAGTAATATGACGGGAGTATGCTCTACAGTTGCATCTAACTGATGAACTTCTGTATCAGAAGTCTTATTATTATTAATCAACGTGAACCACTCAATTAAATCTCATATCTAGAAAAATTCTTCTTTTACCAACCACTGCCGAGAACTCCACTCCATTACTGCAATTATTTTTGGTTCCATATTGTTGCTAAGACCGCTGGAATTGCGAAATTGATCTTGAAGATGAATACTTCGATGAAAAAAAAATGAGAAGAGAAAAGTATCACAACCTCTGATCTAGAAAATTCATATTAAAGGCATGGCTGCAGTAGTGATCGTGGTGTCCAACACTAACTTGGTGGAAACTAACAAAAGTCGACCAACTTGGTAGGTATAGTGGTATACGTAATATAATTATTGTCATACGTGATGGATTGAGTTATTAGGGACTAGATTTATACCTTAACTGGATATGACTCATTATCGTAACGGATTGGACTATTATGAATACCTCGACTGGATTTGAAGATATGACTCCCTCACTCATGAAAGGTAATTATTTCATTATGTTGACACCGCCTATATGGTCGGTCTATCAATTGAATACATGGAATATTTTACATATATTCAAATTTTATATTATTTCAAAACCACCTCAGTTGTAGGTTAGTTCTAACATATTAGAGGTTGTTATCAACATATATACGTGGTGGTATAACCCTATTATTATTATTGTTAATATATATACAATATTATTGTTGTTGAGATCGTACCCAAAGTGCGGAACATTGGACCACCAGCGAAGGCCCAATGAGGGCTCAATTGACCCTAGCCCATGGTTAAAGCTTAGAATATCACCTTGAAGCAATTGCCGAGGTGGAATGTCACGCGAACCTCTTTGGCCGAATTGATTTGTGTCTGGCCGATATGCTTTATGCTTAGCCGAGGTGCTTTACAGTGACGCACAGGAGAGGGATGGGCCAAGGGATGGAGTCAGAGATGTGACACCACATTTACCATGAAGTGACGATGCCCATCCCCTACAAAGTATAGTAATGATTAATATCAAAAGGCAAGATCTCCTTTTTAGAAGCTAGGGAAAATACATGTGTAAAGTCCGCCACGTGTCACGATCCAAAACAACAAATTCCTCTATAAATAGAGCACTGCTCCCGCATGGTAAGGGGTTAGCAATTTAATACTCTCAACTAAATATTTTACTCTCACTCCATTTTCTCTCTTTTACACATTTATATTTCCCGAACCCAATTTATATCTGCTTGAAATGAGCACTGACTTTAGCATCAGAGTGCAAATGGGAGCCACCTCGGCCCCCTTTGCAAACTGATCGTTTGTCACAATGCGCAGGAGATCCATGTGTTCAAGAGGGAGGAGTTAAGACTTGTTGGTCCAAAGTCCAGCTGGATTTTGTGGTCAAGATTTTGGCGCCGTCTGTGAGAAGCCATACTGCTAACCACGAAAACTCATGGTGAATAGCTACACGCGCAAAAGGAAACCTTGAAAAAGGGGCGAGCGATCTCTTGCAAAAGAGCAAAGAACCATAAGAACTTTGAAATATAAGTTTATTAACCTTGAAAATGGCAAGAACTTTGAAACATAAGTTTATTAACCTTGAAAAAGGCGTGGAACTTTGAAACATAAGTTTATTAACCTTGAAAAATGCGTGGAACTTTGAAATACATGTTTATTAACCTTGAAAAAGGCAAGATCTTTGAAATATAAGTTTATTAACCTTGAAAAAGGTGTGGAACTTTGAAATATAAGTTTATTAACCTTGAAAAAGGCGTGAAACTTTGAAATACAAGTTTATTAACCTTGAAAAAGGCAAGAACTTTGAAACATAAGTTTATTAACCTTGAAAAAGGCATGAAACTTTGAAATATAAGTTTATTAACCTTGAAAAAGGCAAGAACTTTGAAATAAAAGTTTAATAACCTTGAAAAAGGCTTAGAGCTTTGAGATAAAAGTTTACCTATCTTTGACAGAGAAGATAAAACCAAAAAATTGCTCTGAACATGAATGAAAGTGACGAAGATATTAACCTTCGTAGGAGTAGAAATGACCAGCTCAGCGAGGAGGAGGCTCCTCAGAGGCCTCGTGAGAACACAAACGATAGGGTGGCCCAACCTCCGCACCGGCACCAAAATCACCGCATGCTGCGAGACATGATTCGCATGGCAGCCTAAATGCTGAAAATACAGAAACAACAAATAGAACAAACTGCTGCGATGAATGCTTACATGGCTAGAGGGTATGTTACGAACGAGCCCATTATACCCCCTCAATATTCACAGCCACATTACTCACCATCCGATGCGGCCACTGCCTCCTATTATTATCAAGATCCACAGGCATATGCCGAGGTGGAATCTGCGCCCCTCTACGAAGAAGGCCCGGAGCCTGAAGCACCTGAAGAACAAGACCAAATCCCAGCTAGACACAGGGAGGCTTTTCCGGCAAAATCTGGCAGCGTCTTCAGCTGGATATGACGGCTATTCAGAGGCAAGCGAGAGGGTTGAACTGATCAAGGTCGACACAATGCAGCTGAGCTTAGAAATAGGCGGGAGCGACACACTGAAGAAGCCTTGTCGCGGATTCAAATGCATAGGGACCGGCATGGTACGGGAGCAGAAAAGTTGGCCCTCATGCATGAGCCTAGGAATAGGCAGGAAAGGAGAGCCGAAGCAGCTCGGACCAAATCTCGTAATGATTTACCGACCCACGAAAGGTCGAACTACGATCGAGTTTTGCCACCACAAAGGCAGGAGTACGCTCCACCGCCCTACGACCAATACCATGACCCGATGTATTCCGGTCATGACGAGAACAGTGAACTACCCTTATACGAGCTGGATGACGAAGAGGAAATAAGTCCCTTCACGGAGGGCATCCGAAGGTGCCCAGTGCCTCATAACTTCGAAATGCCAGAAATAACAAAGTATTCTGGCCGAGATGACCCTGACGATCACCTGCTAAACTACCGTGCTAGCATGGAAATAGCCGGAGCTACTCCGCACTGAAGTGCAAAGCTTTTGCTTTGACCATTGAGGGAAGTGCGATACGATGGTACAAGAAGCTCCCTCCTAGTAGGATCCACAGTTGGAGAGATCTGAAAACAGCCTTTAAAAATGACTTTTTTTCCTCCAGGCCTGGCCAGCTCTCACTCCAACGCCTTCAGGATCTAATGCAAGGAAGGGATGAATCTCTGAAAAGTTACCTAGTTTGGTTTACTGAAGAGATGCACATTTGTGAAAAACATCACCGAGGCGGAGATGTTTTCCGCATTGAAAGGAGGGCTACATATGACGAGCATGTTTTGGAGAGATGTCCGAAGCAGGAAACCAAGGGATTACAACGCCCTAGTAGACCTGATGAAGGAGGACATTGTATCAGAATAAATGGCTAGGGCCAGAGACAATCATCCTCAAGGGAGATATAATCTTGGGTATTCTAATGAAGCAAACCTCAAGAAAGGAGGTAACAAGGATAGGTTCAGTAGTAACCGAAGTGGAGCGTCGCGTCCATTTCCAAGGACGGGGTCCAGCTATGCAGCAGATATCACGGAAGCTATCCCCAACTTGCACTCCAACGCTCCTTCTCAGAATCCTCCCATGGCTCAAGGAAGAATGGAAAGTAGCCGAAGTGGAAAACAGTCCATGATTGGGGCTTATTGCACCTACCACAGGTATTACGATCACGCAACAGAAGATTGTAGGGAAATCCACATGTTAGCGGACCAAAAGGCGCATGGAAGAAGAGGAAGCAATTTCTCCCCTGATAAGGGGAGAACTCAAAAACCTGGTGGCCATAAGTTCAACTGAGCTGATAGGAGAGCTCCATGGAAGAACTCGACCAAAGAGAGGATTGACAACCGTCAAAGAGACAGGAACAAGGGCCAAGATACCTCTTCGGCACACGCTAAAGATACAAGAGAACCACCTACGCCTGTGGCGGACCCTCCTATTCGTGAAATCGACACAATATTGGGAGGCCCCCACCCAGGTGGGAGCACAAACAACTCTCAAAAGAGATATATCAGAGAATCCAAGCAGCCCGCTAACGTGAATTACCATATCCATTCACATCCTATTGGGATGCCTCGAATAGAATTTATCACATTTACCCAAGACGATGCTATTGGAGTACACTTTCCACACAATGATGCATTAGTCATCAGGGTAGTAGTAGCTCGAAATGGGTTGTCACGAATGATGGTGGATGACGCTGCCTCGATAAATGTGATTTACGGGCTAACTAGTGATAAGATGGGGAACAACACTCCACTCATCCCAGTCCCAGATCCAATATATGGATTCATTGGGGACAGCATAACTCCCAGAGGATCCATAACCCTTATGACTGAGGTAGGGCAAGCACCAACTCTTTCTAGAATCCCCATGGAATTCCTGGTTGTGGACAAAATCTCCTCCTATCACGGCTCAATTGGGAGGCCAGGTCTCATTGACTTGGGAGCTGCAACTCATACGAAATAAATTTGCATGAAATTCCCCACGGAGCATGATGTTGCAACTATAAGGGGAGCCAAACTGAATCGCGGGCCTGTTACACAAACGTAATCCGGAAATTTCAAGACCGGAGCTTGAACATGATTAGCGATGTAGCAATGGCCGAGGCTACTCCAGACCCTGAAAGACCTGGTGGAGGACCCTCAGGAAATGAGGATGTTACAATGACGCTAGAAGAAGATTTGGCAGATCTTGACCCAAGAATGGCAGGAGGCAATTGCTCTACCCCAGATGAAAGGTTGGAATGCTTCGGTGTAGATCTACTTGACCCAATTAAGGAATTGCAGATTGGATTAGATTCACCGGTTGAATACAAAAATCAGCTGAAAAGCTTCTTACTTGAAACCTCGATGTATTCACATGGAAACATGATGACATGGTTGGGATCGATCCTAAAGTGTCCTGTCACAGATTCCAGCTTGATCCCAGAAGTCCTGGGCTTAGGCAAACGAGAAGACCTATGAGTTCTGATAGGTATGAGGCATTGAAAGACGAGGTTACGAAGCTGTTGAAAAATGGCTTTATCAGAGAATCCCGGTATCTGAAGTGGGTATCAAACCCTGTTTTGGTACCAAAACACAGTGGGAAGCTGAGAGTATGTATTGATTTTTTAAACTTGAACCAGGCATGTCCCAAAGACAGTTTTCCACTGCCTCGAATTGATCAGCTAGTTGACTCCACAGCGGGACATGAGATGCTGAGCTTTATGGATGCATACTCCGGGTACAATCAAATCCCCATGTACGAATCAGATGAGGAGCATACTTCGTTTATTACAGATATGGGACTATATTGTTACAAAGCTATGTCATTTGGCTTAAAAAATGCTTGAGCTACTATCAAAGGTTGGTAAATCGCATGTTTTCAGAACAATTAGGAAACACCATGGAGGTATATATTGATGACATGCTGGTCAAAAGCATGGTCACCACAGAGCATATTCGCCATTTGTCAGAGACCTTCGATGTTTTGAGAAAATATCGAATGAAGCTCAACCCAGTGAAGTGCGCTTTTGGGGTAGCGTCCGGAAAATTTCTTGGATTCATGGTGAATAAGAGAGGGATCGAAGCCAATCCCGATAAAATCAATGCTTTGTTAAACATGCTATCACCTCAGAATCCAAAAGAAGTGCAAAGCTTGACGGGGAGAATTGCGACTTAAATCGATTCGATTCCAAGTCCACTGACAAATGCTTGCCATTCTTTAAGGTCTTGAAGGGAGGGAAGCGATTTCAATGGACACTGGAATGTGAGCATGCTTTTGGCGAACTGAAAGCATTCTTGGGATAGGCCCCATTATAATCAAAACCAAAGGCTGACGAACTTCATTACTTGTATTTATCCGTATCAAAAGAGGTTGTTAGCTCGGTATTGGTCAAAGAGGAGGACGGGAGTTAGTTCCTGGTGTATTATGTAAGCAAAGCCATGCTGGATGCTGAAACATGTTACCTACATATGGAAAAACTTGCTCTCTCGTTGATCACAGCATCTCGCAAGCTCCGTCCCTACTTTCAGTCGCACTTCATACATGTGCTCACCAACTTTCCTATGAGACAGGTGTTGCAGAAACCAGATGTATCTGGAAGGTTATTGAAATGGGCGATTGAAATTAGCCAATTCAACCTACATTATGAGCCTCGGACCGATGTAAAGGGTCAAGCACTAGCGGATTTCATAGTTAAGTTCACACATCCGCCGGAGGTTGAGATGATTGATAACACAGATGATAGCCGAGAGTGGAAATTGTTCGTTGATGGGTCCTCGGCCGAGGGACGATCAGGTGCGGGAATATTGCTAATAAGCCTAGAAGGATTCAAACTGCACAGTACGATCCGTTTTGACTTTAAAGCCTCAAACAATGTTGCTGAATACGAGGCACTATTAGCTGGACTGAGACTTGCGAAAGCTTTGAAGATTAAGTCCGTAGTGGCGAATAGTGATTCGCAATTCGTTGTGAGTCAGTTTAATGGGCAATTTTCTGCCAAAGAACCAGCTATGGTCGCTTACTTGAAAAAAGTAAGAGATTCGGCTGTGCACTTCGGAAAAATGGAGCTACGGCACATTCCCAGAACTGAGAATTCCAACGCCGATGCTTTATCCAAACTAGCAAGTAGCAATGGTTCGGAGCTCCATAATCTGATCCCAATTGAGCACTTGTCGACCTCTTCTATTGAGCCAGGGATGGAGATTTTGACAATAGAAGAAGAAGGATCCTGGACGAATCCTATACTAACATACTTGAGGCATCAGACAGTGCCAGATGAGCCTGAAGCAGCTCGGAAGTTGCAAATAAATGTCGCAAATTTCATACTTTTGGATGACCTGCTCTATAAACGGAGCTATACCTCCCCTTTGCTGAAATGTGTGGGGCAGGAGGAAGGACGGTATGTAATGAAAGAAATCCATGAGGCATATGTGGCAACGATGCAGGGACGTTATCACTAGCTCGGAAAGCCCTTAAACAGGGATATTTTTGGCCGACCATGCGAAAGGACTACCATGACTTCGTGCGCAAATGCAATAAATTCCAACGGCATGCAATCATACCGCATCATCCGCATCACAAGTTAACTGTGGTGACTAGCCCTTGGCTTTTTGCGAAGTGGGGGGTTGATATTATTGGTCCTATACCTAGGGGTGCTGGTAATAATTGCTTTGCAATAGTGGCAATTGATTACTTCACCAAGTGGGTCGAGGCGGAACCCCTGATGAGGATTACCGAGCCCAACACCACAAAGTTCATCTGGAAGAATGTCATATGCCGATTTGGAATACCCCACTCGCTGGTGAGTGATAATGCAAAACAGTTCAAAAATAGAAGCATAGATGAATTGTGCGACGATTTAGGAATTAAGAAATTATTTTCATCTCCACATCACCCACAAGCTAACGGACATGTTGAAGCTGTGAACAAGACCATAAAGAATACCCTGAAAAGGAAGCTGGAGTCCAAAAAGGGCGCATGGGTAGATGAACTCCCACAAATATTATGGGCACTTCGAACCACCTTGCACACTGCCACTGGTGAAACGCCTTTCTCCTTGGCATATGGATCCGAGGCGGTGTGTCTAGTCGAAATAGGGGTCGCTTCTCTTCTTCAAATCCATTATGACGAAGTGGGAAACAAAGAAACACAAAGGGCTAATCTGGATTTCCTCCTAGAAAAACGGAATGATTCTCAAGTGGTAATGACCAGGTACCGTGAGAAAATGGCCTGCTATTACAACAAAAGGGTTAAGAGTCGGCACTTTAATGTGGGGACTTAGTCCTCAATAAGGTCCTTCCCTCAACTCAAGAACCAGGAGTAGGGACTTTAGGTCCCAACTGGGAAGACCCTTACAAAGTCTCTGCCGAGGTGGTACCCAGAACGTACATGATCGAGAACTTATCTGGGGTACCTTATGTAATCCTTGGAATACGGATTACATTCGTCGTTATTTTCAATAAATCAAATTCCTCTCCAGTGGTTACAGCATTACCATATAAATAAAATCCTAAGTGAGTTACATTGAGGATTATACCAAGTACTGATTAGACAAACATAATGGATAAATACAAATTCCTAGATTATTTTGGTTATAAGACCATACGTCTACACCATGCATGAAATTTATTAAAAATAAGGGACTCTTATAAGCCTACACTATGACCACTCCGTATGGGTTGAAAGTGTTAACACCATCAACAGGAGTTTATACAAATTTATAAACATAGGTGTTACAGAGTATAAGACAAAAGTGTTCAGAAATTGGTCAAAATCAGATCTAACCAGCAAACATAAATGCCTTGAGCTACTTAGATCTGAGGGACTATACACATATCTTCATACGATGCGTTTACAAGACGTTCGTGTCTGGAAGCGTTCACTTTTAATTATGTGTATCTTCATACGATGTGTTTCCAAGGCATTTGTGTCTGGAAGCATTCACGTTTAAACAGAAGCGTTCACGCTTAAACAGATAAGGTCGTACAAACTAAGAAATTGAACCAAATACAAAAAAAAAAATCATCATTACATTCATAAAATCAAAGTACTTACAATTTGAATGTTGTTACATTTACAATATAAGGCGCCATTGCACTTATAAAAAAAAGGCAAATACAAGAGATGATCATTGCGGAGGGACATCCTCTGAAGAGCACTTCCCAGGTGCATCCAAAGGATCTGCAGGATCATCGAGGGAATCATCTTGAGGCTCGGGATACAGGGCTTCAATGGAGGATAGGTCTAGGGATGGGAAGACTTCCTTCACGTCCCCCAAAGCCATCCTGGCCCCAATGTTCCCAAAGACTCTCTGCATGGCCTCATATTCTGGTGTCTCTTCAAAAGTGTCTTTGAAATTCTGGACTGCCTCAGACACTTTGGTACTTAAAGCTTTCTCCACTCGTGATGCAACGGTCTGCTCCAGAACTTCCGTGATCCTAGATTGCATATACCGTTCCAAAGAGGCAAGGTCCTCCTCTGCCTTCCTCCTAGCCTCCACCTCTCTCCCCAATTTTTCAGAGGCTGCTGCTACCTCAGCCTCTAGCTTAACCTTGGCCGCATTGGCTGCTGTCAGGGCCTCAGAAGTTATGGACTGAGCCCGTTTGGAATTGTCCAATTTTTAACAAAGGGACGCCACGTCTGCCTCGAAAGCCTGAAGGTCGTACCTTAACTTTTCATTGTCCTCCTAAAGGCGTTTGGCTGTCACCCTATCTTCTGAGGAGGCCTTGTGAGCAATGGACAGATGCTCCTTGAGGTCCTTAATCTTTCTCAGCATATTGTCCGCATGGCGCTGGGCAGTCTCAGCATCCTTCTTGTCCCCCTGCGCCTCCTATACAGAAGACTCCACCTCATTAATAAGGGCCAGAGCCCTAGCATTCATAGCCTTGGAAGCAAGCAGCTTCCGGGATGGAGTGGCACTAGAGGAGAAGGCAGACCAGCCCTCTATCAAAAAATGCTCAGTGACTAAAGCATCCCTGGCAGGAGGAGAACTGGGGAAGTCAAACAAAGAAGGACTGAAGGTAACATCTCTGGGGAGAACACTAGCTCTAATGTGCTTGAGCTCTTCTACCCCCTCAGGTGTCACTTCATAAGCCAAATCTGGGAAAGACACAGATGGCTCGTCTTCCAAATCCTGAATCTCTGGTGGCGGAGGTGCGGAGTTTTTTTTCCTTTTCCTTGCCCCTTCTAAGCCTCTTCAATGGGGCAAGCTCCTCCTCGGATACATGTTCAGCCCCTTTTTCTAATCTAGACTGTTGGGGACCCACCGGAAGTAGACTGGGTGGAGGCAGCAGTGGGGGAAGAGGACCCTGAAGTTGGGCTGTGGATGCCTCAGATACCTCTTTTGCCACCCCTACTTGCAGGTTAGCAAGTACCGCTTTTTGCCTCTTCTCGATTTCGCTACCGTGGCGAAGAGCAGGAGGGATCTTTTTGGCCATGAGATCTTTCAAAGGAATCTTCCTAAAATCCTTGGAACCTAGGGAGAAAAGAAGGGGAATTAAGTTATGAACAGACGAGGTAAAATTTATGAAGACAATAAGGAAACAAACTTACCCACGGCTCGCATAAGGCCGTGCTTAAAAAATAATTTATTTTCTTGAATGACCCCCTGAAAAGTGCCCTTGTAAGCAAACAAGCGCCTTACCGCCGCTAAGTCTGCGTCAAAAATGAGGCAGACAAAAGTGTCCCCTGCCATAAACCAATAGCATGTTATGAACCAGTAAAGAAAGGTAAATAGAAAATAAAAAACGAATGATGCATGACACTCAAGGACACTAAAGAAAATATAAGACTCACTAAGTAGGGAAAGAGTTCGGGGAACTTTAATTTCTGGACTAGGGTCCACAGGAGAGCTCTGCCACTCACCCCGCAACCCAGAACCATTGGTTCCTCCAGTTCTTTATCGAAGTAGGATGACCAGTAATAACGGGAGGGTATGAGCCCCTAGGAGACAAGTAATACCAGTCTTTGACATCCAACCTCACGTCTTTTTCCCTTCTAACTGATTTCTTCAAAGTATACAAGGTATGGATGATGTGTAGTGAGATGGGATAGTTAGGGTTGACCTCTTACCACACTAGCCAAGTACCCACGGCCTGCATCCAGAAGTTGGGAGCCAGCTGGTAGGGGCATAGGTTGTAGCTCCTAAGCAGTGCCCTGAAGAAGGGGTGCAGGGTTAGCCTCATCCCGTAGGATAGAGCATCATAACATATGGCCACTTGACTTGGGGGAGGGCTGCAGGGTCAGCAAGAAGGTGTAGGATGTACTAATCGAACCTCTTCTGGCATCTTGAATTTCCCCGAGGCTCCGGCCAAATCAACTCCTCGAATTTAAGTGGCGATCTCGTTGCTTTCCCACGACTCTGGGTTTGGATCAGGGTCTACATGATACCCCGATACTTTATTCACCAGGCTTACCCAACCTTCAACTTGGGCTATTTCCTCCTCACAAAGCCCCAGCTCTTCCCTATGTGCCCTAAATGGGGCTCGACAATTAATCCGAGGTCTTGGTGACCAGAAGAGGAGCCCACAGCCTCTCCTCTTCCCAAATCCCTATCCCGCTTGCTTCGGAGCTCTCTCAAAGAAGTCTCCTCCTCGGATGATAGATGAGCCATGTAGTTATGGTCTTTTTCTTCTTCACTGTCAGAATCACTCAAATAAATTATACCACTGATTTTCCTATTCATCCTCTTAATCTACTCCCTAAAGAAGCGGGAAACTAAAAACCGACAAAGATATTGGGCATAAATCTCTGACAGGAATCGCCATTGCTAACATTTTCTATGAACTTGTTCCCTCAACTCTTTCCATTTATTCTTAAAAAAGAGCCAGACTCACCGAAAGATAAACAAAAGGCAAAACAAAATTTTCAAACCCACGCTTGAAGATTAGAAGTAAAAAGGTTTTCTTTACACTTACAAAGGAAAATAAATTTACCTTCAGAAACGGAAGTCCAAGATTGTATACTCGGAGCGAAGAACGCGCCAATGAAGAGTGTAGAGCGACAGGGATGAGTTGTTACGTAAAAAGCCTTTGAAGAGATATCAAAAATTTGCAGATACAGAAGGGGCGCTGCAACTTCTTGCGGAGATTCTACTACAAAAAAATTCTGAGGATACGGTAAATGAGAAACAATGAGTAGAAGAAGGCTTTATAGGGAACTCAATAAACCAAAACCCTTGGTTTGTGAGCCACATAATTAGCACGGGTAACCAACATCCCTTGGGGGATGGATTAATCAAGGCGCCAGCTGTCAAACGAAGGGAGAAAATCGTTCAGTTACCATAGTGGGCGCCACGCGCGAAGAGATGTCACCCATCATTCCTTTCCTGCTCCTTGGGAACCGATATTAGTAGCCCCCTTTTTATGTTTAATGCGCTGTCTAAAAGACATGTTGGTGTAATTCAAATTTTCGCTTGAAAAGTGGATCGGGAATAGAAGGTCTGCTTTACTTTCAATCCGAGCTCCCACTAAGGAATGTCATTCCGAGCTTTAAGCCTGCAGCGTCACATGATAATTCACAGCCAATAGAGGGCAGAATAATAAAATATAAACATATATATATATATATATATATATATATATATATATATATATATACACACATATATATATATATTGGATGCAACAGATGAACAAAGTCCGAGCAGGAACGTAATCCCATAGCTACACAACCACAGAAGGCCATCCAAACAAAGTTAGTGCCTCGAACATGCAACAAATCCTACCCGCCCATGAATGACCACATTGGATTTGAGGGACTAGTGTTGAGATCGTACCCAAAACGCGGCACATTGGACCACCAGGGAAGGCCCAATGGACCCTAGCCCATGGTTAAAGCTCAGAATATCACCTTGAAGCAACTGCCAAGGTGGAATGTCACGCGAACCTCTTTGGCCGAACTGATTTGTGTCTGGCCGGTGTGCTTTATGCTTAGCCGAGGTGCTTTACAGTGACGCACGGGAGACGGATGGGACAAGTGATGGAGTCAGAGATGTGACACCACCTTTACCATGAAGTGACAGGCGCCCATCCCCTACAAAGTATAGTAATGATTAATATCAAAAGGCAAGATCTCCTTTTTAGAAGTTAGGGCAAATACACGTGTAAAGTCCGCCACGTGTCACGATCCAAAACAACAAATTCCTCTATAAATAGAGCACTCCTCCCGCTTGGTAAGGGGTTAGCAATTTCATACTCAACTAAATATTTTACTCTCACTCCCTTTTCTCTCTTTTACACATTTATATTTCCCGCACCCAATTTATATCTGCTTGAAATGAGCACTGACTTTGGCATTGGAGTGCAAATGAGAGCCACATCGGCCCCCTTTGCAAACTGATCGTTTGTCACAGTTCACAGGAGATCCACGTGTTCAAGAGGGAGGAGCTGAAACGTGTTGGTCCAAGGTCCAGCTGGATTTTGTGGTCAACAATTGTTATTTGATATTTCATTGAATGATATCAGAAGTTATCACTACTAAAGTTAGATAATATTTTATCAAATGATACCAGAAGTTATCATTACCAAAAAGTTAGTGAATGTTGATAAAAATATTTTATCAAAGGGTACCAGAAGTTACTATTATCTGTATTGAAAAGATAGATAAAAAATGAATTATTCAACAAGAGAATGTTGATGTATGATAAGATAATATCACATGATAGCACGGACATAGATAATGTGAAAATAATCTCATGAGTATTATGAGATAAATATTAGATGATAATCTGGAAAAGTTCTTGCATAAACACTTATATATTCCAGAAGAAGTACATATTTACTCTAGAAGAAGTAAAAATTATCATCTAAACATACTGAAATGATATTATTATTATTATTGCTCCTGAAGAAGTATAAACGAGTCATACATGCAAAATACAAAAGGGAGAAACATTTATGATCCTCAAAAGTAGAGGTGTGTATCAGGTGTAATAATACTCCATACTCTACCACCCCTAATTTTTGTGTGTGTCTCAAGAGTAAGAATACTCCGTACTCCACCACTCCTAATCACAAGATTAAGTTCAAAAACTCATCAATATTAAAGGTGTGTCTCAAGAGTAAGAATACCCCGTACTCTACCACCCACAATATTTTAGAGATTCACAAGGATAAATTTACATTAACCGGACTCCATTTTCGCTTGGCACTCCTTCCTTACGACCAATCTATCTTTAATCCTGCTGGATCTTGTATTGGAATATATGATTGCAACTTATCCAGCAGTTCCTCGATAGTAGGAGCAGAAATAAGGATTCTCCTAGAAAATGGAGAGATGAATCCCTGTTCCACAGCATAATCAAGAAATGTTAGCAAATCATCAAAGAAATTGTTAACATTTAAAAGCCCAATAAGCTTGGTATGGAGATCTAATTGAGCCCATGAAGTAATATTTAAGATTTCCTCTAAAGTACCAAAACCTCCAAGCATGACAATGAAGGCATCAAAACCATATAACATGCAAGTTATGTGTTCATGGATAGATAACGTTTGTACTTCATGCCCTCGTGTTTTGCCTGCGATATCAGCTAAAGGAACGGGTATAACACCTATCACTCTTGCTTTCTCTGTTTGAGCGGATTGTGAAACACAACTCATCAATCCACTGCTACCTCCTCCATATACTAGATTGATACCTTTCTCTCCCAACTTCTTTCCTAAATCCACTGTTGCTTCTAGATACCCAAAATATTTCCCTACTTTTGATCCACAAAATACACAGATAGTTTTGATATGTCGAAATTTTGGTCCTTCCATCTTTGAGAGTATAAGGAAAGAAAAACTTACAAGAAATTGTTATTGTGAGATGCTTTAAACTGCGAAATTATCAGACATTTTAAACTTGAAAATATTCACTATTTACTGCTCTTCTTTTGAAAAAATTACTATTTACTTTTGACTAAATAACACCACTTTTGATAAAATCTCTGACAACATATATTTTGCTCCATAATGGATAGTCTTTCGGTGATCTCTCAGATACTATCTGTTAATACGCGAAAAATGAAAATACAAAATACTTTGTTAAAATATATAAACTATACTGATTTACCTTGTATCAATGTTGAGTACCCAAAACATCATTGTTTATAACAGCCTGGCAAACAGGATCTTTTGCTATTATATTTTTGAGACTATAACGGTCTTTATCGCTGATGAATTTAGCCAATAAAGATAGTAGTCACGCTGCACATACCCACAAGGGTGCGTCTCAAGAGTTAATCGGATATCATCCAATGACTCCTTACTCAGTCCACCCTTAATGAAATCTATTTTATCATCTTGATTTCTGGATGAATACCCTATTGATTTACAACGGGTATTACATGTCCATCGAGCACATTTGTAGCAAATATTTAATCTTTTTGCTCTTCGCTTCTTTGAAAAAGTACTCTTACCTAAACCAGGCATGTGCTTAGAAAATGAATCTGGTAATTCACCAGCTAAATGAACTTTTGCTTCGATCAACCAACGAACATCTTCTGGGATACCTTGATCCATAGGTAGCCTCAATCTTTCAAGTCGAACTCGGTAAATCTTTTTCAAAACATTTATGGGAAGATTTGGGTAGTATTTGCAGATATTTGATAATATAACATCCATTTTGATGGATCTGATCTTCTCCCAAAGTGATCTATTTAAATGCATTATTTAACACGTAAAAGAGCGGTGGCTCGCGTGTCAGTGATTCCACTAAGAAAAGGGAAAAGATTTGTAATCAAAAGGTGGGGACAAGGATCATTTTCTTGTGATGTCATTCAAATCACCTTTTTGGATATAATAAATAAAGGAATATTGGTTTGTACTATACAGAAACACGAACTGATGAAATAAATACTATATTGAACCAGAAGTTCATACATACGTACAAGTGAAATATCTTACTAAACCAGAAGTTCTATAATTTAGCATGATTGGTTAGATTCCAATTCAATAATGAGATTTATTGAGAATGCAAAATGGCATTCAAGAACCAGAAGATTGTTCAGGTTAACAAGTTATCATTGCTGCTTGTTCTCAAAAGCAATTAATTATCTCACTAAGAAAATGAATGACTGATTATTTGCTCAAGTAATGATATTACGAGGAAAGTGATAAATGCTAGCATGAATATATCTTAAATTCATTAATGATTTTACGAATTAGTTGAGATAATAGCATTATGTTGCTAATGGTTTAGCAAATTAAAAGTTTCCAAATATTTTCTATGAGAACAACTTGAATATAAATATTTCTCATGCAGTAATATTCTACATACAAACATGTCAATACAATGAAATAAAGATTTGCTTGTGAAACTTTATGATTTCTAAGAAGTGCGATATCTATATACAATCCAACAATACACACTTGATATATGGTTGTGATTATATCCATAATTACTAATGACATGTGTTACGACATTTTTAGCCGACTGATATAATACAATATTCTTGACTATTATGGGCAAATTAAACAATAACACGTATGAAGCGTGATCAAGCTTAAAGGGTAATTATGCCTGAAGCATAATGACAATCGATTCCAAAAATAAATATCTCTTGAATAATTGAAATGATCTCTTTTGAGA
Organism: Ligustrum vulgare; assembly: GCA_963555705.1. Classification (NCBI taxonomy): domain Eukaryota; kingdom Viridiplantae; phylum Streptophyta; class Magnoliopsida; order Lamiales; family Oleaceae; genus Ligustrum; species Ligustrum vulgare. Next base: position 3,945,218 of record OY743175.1, on the reverse strand, counting down.
CTAAATACTCATGGTGTGTAAAAGGGACATAGTTAAATGATGAGAGATTCAGGTACCTGATGATAGAATAAACAAAGAGATCTTTCTATGTTATGTTTATATTGACATGACATGGAATCGATAAATAAGTCGACTACACACAACCCTCTTAAGAAAATGAGATTTTTGAAATTATAATATTTTGGCCAAATATAAAAATCCCAATGTAGGGATTATTGTTATAGGACTTGAAGTCCAAAACACTTAAATGTGTAATGCCAGTAGTTATTTGTACAAATGAAAAATATTACACAATCGTAAAAGACGACTATTTGCGCACGAAATTTTTCAAAGAACTGGTATGACATATGGTGGATGGGACTATAATCTAGATCACTAGTTTTAGCTCTTTAATATACCAATGAGTGAGATCAAAAAGTGTGATTCTCATCTCGGTACTTTAGGAGTTTTCTTTGATGTACCAGTTGATCGCGGTACGTTGAGATTTCAAGCGAAATGATTATAGATTATATGTCGAAATTGATATCTATTTCAATGATTGATTATACTCTTGCAAATTAGAAATTGCAGTTTATAAAGTGCAAGAACATACATGTATAAATCATTGAAAGATTCAATTTGCCCAGAATAGTATCATTATAGAATGAAATGTGATTCTTAAAATAAAATTACATGAAGAATGATACATATGACTCCATAATATAATATGTTGAAAATGAAATTGGAGTGTACTATTATTATATTTGAATATTTGGGCATGCAATTGATTTTCAATATGCAAAGTTATATTATCCACCGAAAATGAATATTCACCATAAGTGAATTTGAAAATGAATATTTAATTATTCATCAGAAGTGAATTCTAGATTTTGATAGTTTCACCAGAAGTGAATCAATTCTAGATTTGAGTAATGCAATCAGTCAACTAACTAAACATTGCTTGGTATAACATGTTCAGTACATCATAAATAAGTTATGACATGATAAATGAGTTATAAACTATTTATAAAAGCTCATCACAAACTATATGTTTGATGAAATGATTTGAGATTGCATTAATATACTTGTGATATTCCTATGAAGTGAACAAATACGCGGTGCACTCTTTTTCTCTTAACTGAGGTTTTGTCCCACAGGGTTTTCCTAGTAAGGTTTTTAATGAGGCAGCAATTATGGTGTATCAAATGAGAATAATGTACTCTTTTTTCCCTTCGCTAAGGTTTTGTCCCACAGGGTTTTCCTAGTAAGGTTTTGGAAACATTGTCACAATTATCTGCAAGTAATAATTCAACAACAAGCTCTTTCTTTAAATTGTGCTGGAATGATATCAACAAATTAAGAAAATCATAGACATCTGGAATGGTATCAACAAATGAAGAAAATCATAGATATCTCATGAAGAATTTTATGATATCAACAAATGAAGAAAATCATAGACATCTTATGAAGAATGTTATGATATCGGCTACACACAAGAAGATTTTCATATATACATATTCCAAACCAAAGATGACATCATTATTCAAAATGTTCATGAATACTTGATTGCACACTTCAGGGGGAGAATCATGCTGTACTCTTTTTCCTTCGTCCAGGTTTTCCTGAAAAGGTTTTAACGAGGCATCGGCTGTACTCTTTTTCCTTCGTTCAGATTTTGTCCCATTGAGTTTTACTGACAAGGTTTTAACGAGACAGTACTGAAGCACTTCAAAACTTCAAATTTCAGTACATGATTTGTACTACTTATCATTGATGTCATTTTGGATATTAGACTCAATGATTAACGATGGCCAACATCAGGAGGAGCAGCTGTACTTTTTTTCCTTTGCTCAAGTTTTATACAACTGAGTTTTCTTAGTAAGGTTTTAACGAGGTAGAAATTGAGCTATTGAGCAATAAGTCATTCAAGAGGGAGTGTTGTAAATTATTCCTTAACCTAATTAATACCTAACCTTACCTAATTTATATTATTTGTTTATTGGTATGAATGACTTATTATGCCCTTATTGAATTCTATAAATAGAGGTCTAATTTTTTTAAATGAACAAACTTGATTTGAATGAAATGAGAAGAAACTCTCTCATTTCTCTCTACCTGTCTATTTTCTTATTCTTAAGTTTTGATAGTTTTACAATACTTCCTTAGTTTTCCTTAACAAATTTTCAAGGGGGAGTGGCGACCCACCAACAGGCAATGATTAGAAGGATGAAATTGAGAATTTTGGCAGCGTGAGTAGTACCCATTTTTTGCCACCCAAAGAATTAGTGGCCAATAGCCGGATCCTCCGACCCATTTTTCAAAATATCCTTTGACCCATTTGTAAGTTAAAAAGAAAAAGCGAAATAGATTTATTATTTACAAAGTCCAAAATATCCTTATAAATATTCAAAAGACTCCGGCTCCTCACCATTTGTATTGTTCGGGTCCGGCGAAATTTCTCCTCTCCATAGAATAGTTCGATCGTTGCAAAGAAGAACTTCACTCCGGATTGTTCACGATTCAAACTTTAGACAATGTTAGATTTCATTTTTAGCTTTGATTCCTAGATTTATAGCTTGAAGTTTGAAATTTTTCTTATGAAAATCAAGTTTTTTTGGGTTCATAGAAGAGTTTTTCTTGATCCACCATTGTTGGAGCTTGTGATTTGTGAAGAAGATGAAGTATTAGGTCCGGCCGGACCATTTCCGTTCGCAAAAATGGTCCGGCCGGACCTTTGTGAAAGTGGTCCTGCCGGACCATTTTTGAAAATGGGCCAGCCATTATTTATAAATAAATTTTAAAATTGTAAATAATTATTTTATTTTTAATATTATTTATCATTTATTACAAAAATAATTTCATTACTAAATATAATTAGAATTAACAAATGGCTAACTATGATTTCATAATTGTAACAAAATTTTAATAATTTCATAATAATTAGAAGTAAGATATGTAATTATAATTTCATAATGCAAATAAGAAATTTATTAATAATATCAAAATAAATGTAATTATAATAATTAAATAATGTTGATAAAAAAATTATTAATTTTTTTCATAATAATTAGAAATAATAAATATGGACTATAATTTCATAAATGTAAAAATATATATAATAGTTTCATAACATTAATAATTATAATTACACAACTTTAATGAAAACAAATAATACAATAATAATTAATATTTTTTATATATAAACCATAATAATAATAAAGTTTTTGACGACATCTTTTTTTCATTATAAATAAATTATAAAATTCTAAATAATTTTTTTATTCTTAATATTATTTATCATTTATTACGAAAATAATTTCATTACTAAATATAATTATAATTAACAAATGGCTAACTATGATTTCATAATTGTAACAAAAATTTAATAATGTCAAGTGGGCATTCGTCGAAATGATCACAGATGATAATTGTAGTTGGCGTCTGTGAATGATATATAGGACGACAAATAATGCATACGTTTGATGACCCAAGGACTATTTACAGACCCAGAGACATCATTAACGATGTGCAGAGAGATTTTGGGGTGACCATGAGCTACCAGAAGGCCTGGAATGCTAGAGAATGTGCGTTAGAGGATTTAATGGGTTCACCAGAGGAAAGTTATGCGAAATTAGCCAGGTATTGTCATAACATGTCAAGAACTAATCCTGGTTCGACATTCTTTATTGAGGCTGACGATGACAATCGCTTCAAGTATTTTTTCATGGCTCTTGGGCAATGTATAAATGGATTTAGAAGATCGATGCGACCTCTAATTCTAGTAGATGGTACAACATTGAAAGCTAGATATGAAGGAAAGTTAATTATTGCTACATGTCAAGATGCCAACATTCAAATATACCCCCCGAAAATCAGAATGACATCATCATCCTCACGAACTATTTCTAATGTGTCCCAAATATCATTCACATTCTGATCCCCACCATCAAATTCTTCATTCTGATTTTCGGGGGTATCCTTTCGTACTAAAGTTACACAGAGAGGAATAGTTTCCTTTTTATTCGCCTCAATTAACCACGTAATTTGCACATCAGAAGTAACAAACAAGGGTGGCAATGCAACAGTAGAATTAGAGTTATATAGAAATCCAAATTTCATATCATATTCAGATGGATTAACTTCGAGTTGATCTTGTAGTTTGCTGTACATGTCTGTAAATGACATACCTGGAGTTAACAAAATTACAGAAATTTTTTGATCACTTGTATATTTCCATGACTATCGCAGATTTTCATCAATCATGAATTCACCAAAGTAAGAAACTGGTATGAAAGTCATATCTGCATTAATTAAAAATAATAAAATTTCAAAATAACAAGTTAAGGAAAATCAGAGTAACTGATAAAAAATAATTGTAAAAAAAAATAGTTGTCAGGCCGGAGCCTCGGTCCGGCCGCACCATGCTTCCGCAATATTTAACCATTCTACATTGTAGACTACCGCACATAAATGAATAAGTAGGAAAATTAAACATTATTTAATTATTATAATTATATTTATTTTGATATTATTAATAAATTTGTTATTTGCATTATGAAATTATAATTACATATCTTATTTCTAATTATTATGAAATTATTAATTCATTTTTATTAAGAAATTATGAAATTATAATTACATATCTTATTTGTAATTATTATTAACATATTATGACATTATTTAGTAATGAAATTATTTTTGTAACATATGATAAATAATATTAAGAATAAAAAAATTATTTAGAATTTTATAATTTATTTATAATGTAAAAAAATAAGTTAGTATAATTATTTTTGATATTGGTCCGGCCGGACCAATGCACGGTCCGACCGGACCATTGCAAGCACCTTTTTTCCGCTCTAATGTTCAATTTTTTCGATTTTGTTACTAAACTGATAAAAATCACATTTCACCATATTAATTTTAATTGTTTAGTCTACATAATTATAGATCTATAATTATTATTAATTAAAAAATTAACAATTTATGAATTTTTCGTTAATTTTTGGTTACTGAAATTATAGATCTGTTGAATAAGTTTAACACAACGAGAACAAAATTAAATACAGTATAATAAATATTGCTAAATCAACTTACCGATAAAAAGTAGGGAATGAAATCTTTTAATTGAGATTTGTATATTTTTTGCGAATTTTTTTTAGCACAAGCAGATAAAAAATGAGAGAATAATTTATTTGCGTATTGAGTACAAACAGATGAAAAAACGAGAGAATAATGAAAAGTGAGAATTGTATTGTTTTCGTTTTAATATAAATATGAAATATGAGATAAATGAAGGGTATAAGAGAAATATAGTTATTAAGGGTATACACGTCATTTTGAAGAAAAATGGGTATTGTGGTTAGTTTTTGAAAAATTAGGGTATTTTGACTTAGCCCATGTTTGACTTGGGTATTTTTAAAATTCTCTCTAATTTATATTATTTGTTTATTGGTATGAATGACTTATTATGCCCTTATTGAATTCTATAAATGGAGATTTAAATTTTGTAAATGATTCTTATTCTTAATTTTTGATAGTCTTACGGTACTTTCTTAGTTTTCCTTAACAAATTTTCTAGGGGGAGTGGCGACCCACCAACAGGCAATGATTAGAAGGATGAAATTGAGAATTTTGGCAGCGTGAGTAGTACCCATTTTTTGCCACCCAAAAGGTGTATATCACTATATCCTCACTCATAATGCTTCAATTTCCGTTGCATAATTGCATTCAGACGTGCTTCCCTTAATGCTTTTGCCCTTTCTTCTTCCTCCACTTTCCCACCAATCCTCATATAACCCTTAAACCTTGTCGTTTTAGTCAAAATCTCCGTACGAAAACGAACCCAATTGGTTACTATCGCTAAATGGGCCTTCTTTTGCCTTGCTTCAAAGCCACACTCACTCTTTGATCAAAGTTGAATAGGGAAGTTTTTCTGGGGTGGTGGATAGGATTGAAATTTTTAGAGTACACTATTTATGCTTGGTGGGTTTTTTGTTTAATTGCTCTGAATCTGGAAGAAAGTTCAGAATCTTGAACTTCAGGTAATTTCCATATTAATCTGATGTTTCTTTCTTCTTTGCTTAATTGTTTGAGGTAAACAAAATTTGTTTCCCTTCTAATTTTGGCATGAATCGAGGATTTGGCAATGAAAAACTCCACCTTTTGATTTCTCTAAGGAATTGTATGATATTTTGAGAACTTTATATGGAGATGTACTTTTGTGATGAACAATAGCTGTGTGTTGGTCAAGTTTTCTGTTATTGGCTTTTTCTTTCCCCCCTTTATGGAATCTTATTTCTTTAGTTTTTCAGTTTTGTTACTCTAAAAAGCAATATCCTGTCTCATTGTCTTTTGAATTGGTATTGTCTCTACCTTCACAACACTGTTAGGTTTATCTTTGAACTTTTTCAAAGAGTGGGATAGATTCTGTCTATCCAATTTATTTATGAGGAAAGACAAGAAATAGGAGTTTGATATTTTCTTTTACATTTTATTTACTTATTATTCAATTCAGTGGGGGTGGGGTGGGGTGGGGTGAAGTGGGGGGTATTGAGTTACTTTGTTGTAGAAGTCTGATTATAATTTCTTGAATTTTATGTTGGTGGGAATGTTCACCGCAGGAGAGGAATTTCTTAGCTACCATTTGGTTACTCATTCATGCATTGTTGAATAGAAATAATGGATTCTAATGGTCAATAGTTTTGGAACAATGACTTCAACTGCTTCAATGCCCGTCCCTCGGGAGCCCGCCAATTATGACGAAGTTTCTATGGAGCAGAGCATGCTCTTTTCTGATAGTCTCAAGGTAGTTTATTGTGATAACTTATTATGGCATTTCAGTTTAGCTCTTTGGTGATTCTTCTTTGACAGTAGTATTTATCTTCAAACTTGTTAGTCACTACTATGAATTAAATCTTGTTAGTCACTATTATGACATTACAGACGAAAAACATATCTTCTTATTGGGTTAATGGTATATATATGTCTGCCCTAAATCGTTTTGTTATCAAGTCCTTTTTGGAGGAAGAAAAAGGGAAAATGGAAGAGGAAACAAAACACGGAAAAAAATGAATATGATAAGTTGTAGTGGTAATTGACCATTCTCACGTCGTGATTGCCACTATGTATGAGATCTTGATTTTTTCAGCTATGCCTATATGCAAAAAGTTTATTTTTGTATCTGTCCTCGTAATATGTGGTTTTGAAATTTTTTATCATCTTATGACCTTTATTTTCTTTAGGATTTGAAGAATCTTAGGAAACAATTGTATGCGGCTGCAGAATATTTTGAGGTGTCTTATAGTAATGATGGCCAAAAACAGATGTGAGTTACAAATTATCGAATACACACCGTTCCATGTCAATTCTTTTACACCAAGAATGCTTTATTTCAAACTTTTTTGAACTTCTATTCTCTGAATTCTTGAATGAACAGCGATGTGAATTCATTGAAAGATTATGCCATTAAAGCTCTTGTCAATACTGTGGACCATTTGGGCTCTGTCACCTACAAGGTCAATGATTTGTTGGATGAAAAAGTTGATGAAGTTTCTGGAACTGAGATCCGGGTTTCTTGCATTGAGCAGGTAATATTGGGGAATAAATTGTATGGTTAGTGCATACTTTAAGGATATGATCAATACTAAGTTGAAAGTCTAGTTTCTTTGGTTGACGTAAGCTTTATATTTGAGATGGAAATATATGTTTATTGCTTTTACTGCTGTGCAAGATGTCAAGATTGTATCTTTTAAGATGCTTTTTCTAAATACATAAGATTGATTTATGTGTGTGCGCGCTCGCGCATGGACCAAGTCCATTTATTGCCCTTGTGGTTTCTCCCTAAATTAGCTTCCTAGAAGAAATATGCCGTTTACAATCCAAAGATACCTGCATGATAGCCAGGTTCTGAAATTTTCGTGCTTTCAACTTTGGTTTTGATTTATTATATCTGTTTGGTAACACTGTAGCGGTTTATAAATTGGTTTATTTATGGCACTTGTTTGATTTTCATTAAAATTTTCTCTTTTTCTACATTACTCAATTTCAACCATCCATTTAAAGTCAAGTCCACAATATTTGACTTTTCAACCAAATTTCAACCATCAATTCTCCTAAAAATTACTATTCATTTAAGAAAAACTCTTTAAAAAATACCAAAAACACTCATGATATTGATGTAAAATGTATGGTTGAAAATTGGAGAGAGAAAATGTGTGTGGTTCAAAAGTGATTTGAGAAATTATGTGGTTTATAAACCGGTATATAAACCATTTACCAAACACTTGCTAATATTTTTAGCATTATTGTTTAAGGAGGATTTCCCATTAGCTAGGATGTTCTACGAAGAGGTCTTTTTTTGCTTCTTCTGAGATTTCATCGGACTTGATGGAAGTGCAGTACTTTTACAAATTTTCATTGCTTTTCTTTGGTTTCATAGAGACTGCGAACATGCCAGGAGTACATCGATCGTGAAGGCCTTTCTCAGCAGTCTCTGTTGATAAACACTCCCAAGTACCATAAGCGATATATCTTGCCAGGCAAGCTCATTCAACTATCTACTTTTCTCTCTGTGTATTTTAGTTCCCTTTTCACTTAGAAATTTGAAGTTGCTTATTAATTCAAAAGTTACTCTATTGTTATGTTCAGTGGGGGAAACCATGCACGATGCTGTTTGCACCAACCCCAAATACCAAGGACGTAGCCTAGATTACGAAGATGACATGCTTCAATTTAAGAATGGTACTGTGCTTGTTTATATCTTCTATTCGGTGTTGATTTTTGTAGCATGTTTCGCTAAACTTGAAAGGTTCACTTATAAATTAATTTAAGCCAGTTTAAAAATAAATAATTATTTTATTGGTAAAAGTTGGAATAAAGCAAGTTATTTACTGAGGTAGGTAATTCATACATTTAAGATGTCATTTTTTATTTTTTGAACTTAAAAGTAAGAAAAACTGTTAGGTAACAAGAAGTTACTTAAAACACAACTTTTTATCATTCAGTGTCAATTTTGTTTTGTAACTGGATGTTTCATTGCTTGATTCCTTTCGTAGATATTCGAGCGACAGTTAGAGAAATTCCATCTGTAGTCGGGTGAGTTCAACTGCAGTTGTATTGGAAATCATCAAATTTTAATTCTTGAAATTGGTAGACACAAAGATATTAATTTTTCAATTTTCAGTAAAGTGCACTCTCCACCGCCTTCTTCGAAGCTTGCTCAGCAACCCGGAAACATTTTATTACCCGGAAACATGGCGAAGAAAGATTTAGGTTTGTTGCTCAAGCGCTTATTTTACTAGTCCTACTCTTTCGAGATAATTTGCTCATTCCAGCATAATGGCATTCTGTTGTTTGTGTTAATGAATTAGAAAAACGCAAAGCATCGCCACACCGATTTCCTGTCTTACGTTCAGGAACCTTTTCTAGTAAGCCAACAACACCAAAAAGTTCACGCCCGAGCACCCCAAATCGAAGTCGATCTACAACCCCTAATCCTTCGCTTGGAAGAAATCAGGTGATCACTTGAATCCCTCTTTATTGTAGACTTGTTTGGGTTTATTTACTGAATAAGTATTGTTTGTTCTGCCAGTATCTTTCCGACCCTCGAAAATCGGCTTCAATGCAGGTTCGTGTTGAAAAAGAAAACCAGAAAGACATGGAACGTTACCCCAGTAGAAGTAAACGGCTTCTCAAGGCTTTGCTAAGTCGAGGTAAATCGAAGAAAGACGACATGTTATACACTTATTTGGATGAATATTAGTCAAGAAATCAGGCAAACTCGAATGTCATTTGGTAAAGCAGGAAGATGAATTGCCATTTATTTTTTTACACCCATTTTCTTTTCTTTAGTAGGCTTCAGTTTCACACCCTATGTATGTTCACAAGAACAAGAATTTAGAGAAAGTGCAATTGTAGCTTATTTTTTGAACACAATTATATGTATTAATGCAAGCATTGCGAGATAATTTAAAAGCTAGCTTGATGAAATGTTTGCTGGAAATTGATTATCATTGTTCGTATTCTGCTTTAATCGAATGCTTAGTACTGTGCTAATCAACAAGATGAAAGTTTAATTATACCCTTCGCTCAAATTGTTAACTCAGGTTCCGTTAGGTAATAAAAATAAATTGGTTCATAAATTAATTTATAAACTACACAATTTTTTCAAAATATACTTTTTAACTACACATATTTCTCTCTTAAATTTTCAATCACTATTTTTTACCTCGAAATTATAAATAAACTAGTTTATAAACCAAATATAGTTATCAAGCAAAGGCTTGTCGTTGCACGGAGTACGTGTCTGGATTGAACTTGAAGAATTCCACACTTATATGTTGATTGTCCTTAATATTTCTATTTTTCTTTTTTAAATAGAAACTGTAACTAGGGATTTGTATCATCATAAAATCACAATAGAGATAAGTCGGAAAAAATGGGGGTGTGATTATTTGTTTGGCTAAATCCGTATTGGCGAATGATAAACCGTAATGAATAGGGAAATAATAATGCTACGAATGACCAAGTATGAACAGAGATAATATTATGAACATAAGAACGCTCTCGTGTACTTCGAGATATGCCCAACTGCACATATTCTTGTACAATTTAGAATTTATTTTCTATAATAAATCTCTTTTCATTAAGGTTACGTTTGATTGTGAGGATGAAAAATGGGTGGAAAGAAAATATTTTTCAAGGAAATGATTTTGCTTGGAAATTTTTTTCGTCGAAAATCAATTGAAAGTGTTTGATTGGTTTAATTTTCTAGAATGATTTTTTTTTTTTTTTTTCAAATTTTGTTGTTTGATTTACATTATTTTTCATGAAAAATAATATAAATTTTAGCTATTTTATTCCAATTTTTTTCACATATTTGCACTTGATAATGATAATGTTATTTTTTGAGAAAAAATAAGTCAATTAACAACAACAAAATTGATCAAACGTGACGAAAATAATTTTTCATGTTCCATGTATGTCACTCCCTCACATAGGGTGTGGAGCTGCTAATTAATACATGAGGTCCCACACACCACATGTAAGGGAGATGACACATAGGGTTAGGGATGGACAAAATGACCGGACCGAACCAAACAGAGCGATTTGGTTCGGTTTTACAAAAAAAAATAAAAATTAATGGTTTGATTCTTAGTATGGAGAACCAAACGATTTTGGTTCCGGTTCCGATTCTTCTTCTAGAACCAAGAAACGAACCAAGAACTGAAGCACAAGCCCACTTTTAGATCAATTTTTTTTAATTAGTCTTAAAAGTTAAAAAAATAATTTTATCTAATCTTTTGGTAATCTAGGTCTTAGCTTGTTTATGCCGTCAGAAACCTAAATTTATTTTTCTTTAATCCTCTCTTATTTTTCCTTTTCCATTTTTGGTATGTAGCTTGCAAGAGGTTTTGCTCACTGTGTAACTGAAAATATTTCAATGTGGCTCTCACATCTCCTTTTACTCGGTGGAAGATTTCATGCATTACATATCTATCACTTTTTTGATGAAATCTAGACATTTGTTAACTCGTCCTAAAATATGATGCTTGTAGTTCAAAGAGGTATTATGAGATTGTAGGCATTATCTTGTGATTCATGCATTAATTTTGTTTGTTTTATGCTAATAGTTTCTGGGTAAATATGAAGACGTAGTCATGTAGCTTGATATAATTAATCTCTATCAATGACTCATTCGTCTACATTTTTAAATCATTGTTATTAGACAATAGTTTGTATAGAGATGTAACTTAATACTTGTGTATTAATTTAGACTTTGGTAAATGAATTTCGTTAATCATTAATAAGTACTAATTTATGGTCGTGGATATGGTATGTGATGATAATTTGCTTTATATTTTAAATTCAAGTAATGTACTAGGAATTAAACCGGAACCGATGGTTTGGTTTGGTTTAGTTCCATATCTTTATAAAAATCGATTGGTTCCATTGGTAAAAAAATCATCGGTTCATGGTTCGATTTGATTCCAATGGAACTAGAACCGAACCATGTCCACCCCTACATAGAGTGGTAAACTTGGATGTTCAAATAGCATTATTCAATATTTTAAGCCACCGCCTTGAAAATTAGGCGCTTCAGCCAAATGGTGTAAATTATTTTCCACAAAATATTTGTTCAATATAACTGCAGAAAATAGAAAAGTAAGAAAATGTTCATTTTGAATAGTTATAATGACACCACAAATATTGTTAATTATACCACATTATATATACACATGTATTAAAATATGAATTTTATAATTACACCACATTTCTTTTTACAAAGATAACATTCCCTAAATCAAACGCAAATAAAACAGTACACCACAATCATCGACACTTCTTTCATGATCTCTCTACGCACAACCCATCTTCAACTTCTTCCATCCAAAACTCACATATTTCCTCGATTATTTTGTCTATTTATCATCAGTTCGTAAGTTATGTTGCTTTTCAAGATTTGCTAAATTTCTATTGTCTTGGACGTTTTAATTGGTAGTAATATGGGATCTTAACACCTCAGGAGACAAGAAATTCGTAGCCTTTGGTATAAAAGTATCACAATGGATAACATTTTATGGTATAAAAGTATCCCTTATGAAGTGGCCCCATAAGGACCTTGCCACTGTTGTCCCGAATCTTAATGCAGGTGGTCTTGATTTCCTTCTTAAAATGCTATCTTTCGATTAACACAGCGTTCGACACTTTTGATTATAAGTAAAAATTGGAATTTTTCATTTTCCCACCATGTACCGCAAGAATCAGGCTTGTCAATCAGTCGTCGTACAGTTTAGCACATTTACAACTTTACCCATCAGCTATTAACACCTTCCTCACCTAATTTCATAACTCTCATTCTCCATCCCCTCTCCCTTCCCACATGCCACCGGTGACGCAACATCAATCCAAGCAGCTCCGGCGAGGTGAAAAACGACGGCGCATCATGGACGGGTACAACACCGAGCAGGTTCATAGGCACATGTATTCTGATTGAAATTTTTTCAGGCGCTCGTGGTTTCTGCAATGTGCATTATCATTTACCTGCTTTTTTTCTTCTCCCTTACTAAGCTCCTAAACCTAGCATTGGATCAACGAAGACTTTTCCCATAAACATCTCTAGCTTCCGCTACACATTCAATGTTTTCGAATTCTGATTTCATCATAAACTCGACTATTTAACCTTGCTAGGAGATGGTATTTGGCCCCATGTTTGAGGATTTTTGACAAAGCAACCATGGGTCGAGCAAATTGCATAGATTTGCGCAGATCTATGCTTGATCGCTCAACCCAATATAATGCCTCAGGTTTTGTTGCGTGCAAAGAAATTCGCTTGAAGGTCTACCATTGTTGAAAGCGCCGGAACAGTTTTCTTTCCCTCTCCAACCCCCAATTTCCTTTTGTCATAATTTTACATTGCAAAATTTCACTGCTTTTTTAAGTATTTCAAAGGTGGTTTTGTTTTGTTTTATTTTGTTTTTTTCAATATTTTGGGTCTCTTACACTGCCCTCGCCCATTAACCGCACGCATTCACTAATTAGCGAATACCTTAACCTCAACTACAGTTCGTTCCAAAGGCTTAACCTATTTTTCTCCATATTTGAATTTCGGCCTTTTATAATCTTCAACAGTTATCAATGTGAGATAATCCTCATCAAAAATTATGTTTATTATGTTTTCAGATCCAATGATTATATGTATTGTTTTCTTATTTACCTACGGATGGCTTGTGACTGGTTCTATTTCATTAACTGGCTGCAGTTCTTTGCATGCTCCATACCTTACAACACCAGGTCTTCTCCCCAAAAGCTAGACCATGGGAAGGAAGAGAAGACCCGGGTGAGCTACTCGTGGGACAAAAGTAGGCGTGCCCCGTTCTTCAGCCTCTGTGTCGAAGAAAATAATAACGGGAAGTGTGCGGGCACCGGGCTGAAGACTGAGGCGTACCGACGGATTGCCTAGCAATTAACATCAACATTCGGTGACCCGTGCTTCAAAACCCAGGTCCGCAATTTCTGGCTACAGCAGAAGGTAGTTTGGAAAGACGCCAACACCCTTCGCTCTGCAACTAGACTCGGAATTGACCCTTGGAATGAGACCATCACGGCGGACGAAGAGTGGTGGCAAAAAGCAATTCGGGTCAGTCCGTTAATTTGATGAAACTTCTGTTTCGATTTTCATTGTTGATACCACTTTCACATAACACTGGAATATGCATCACTGATCTCCTGCATCACAAATTTCTGCATTCGAAACACAGCATAATGCTCCACTTAAGTAGTAGAAGAAAATATAATATTGACATTTTTACCTCAATTTTACCTCATGATCCTGTTGACTTCAAAAGGTTGCGAAATGTGCTCTCATTCACTTTATAGACATACTTTATCTAGCAGTTCATAGGAAATACTGACTGGTTCAACTTGGTTTTGCTGAAATTCGGATAAGTGTGGACACATAAAACCTGGTCATTGAGTGCTTGCAGTTCTGGTAGAAGTTCCACAGGAAAATGTTCTTTTTTTCTTTTTTTGCTTTCCAGTTGATAATTGATATGCTTAGTGGAACCCAATCATATGTGTTACTATTATTTTGATATCAAATTCCCCATGCGGACTGAAGTAGACATATATCTTATTTAAATTAAACCTTTGCAAGTAGTGGTACTACTTTCCACAAATTTTATGAAATTACTTTGCTGTCTTCCACCATGATTCCATACAGAATTACTTTGAGAGGAATATACAGATTTTGGTTTGATATCTTCAGATTTCTGTATTTTGATGTATCTGTTGTGAGTAGTGAGATTGCTTATTTTCTGGAGTCGAATTTGGTAATGTGTGGACTTAGTGAGACTAGGATTGACGCATATGGAGCACGAGCAACGAGCTGAAAGGGAAGGATGGATATTTGCTTTTATTCATCATTGATATGTAGATCTATAGTGTTTATACACTTTCTTAAGAAAATACAATTGCGCATACTCAGATCTTGTGGATAGTTGTGATTGTAGTGTAACTAATTCATTGTTCATTTGAATCATTTTCTAAAAATCATACCAAAATAAATCCTGTGCTCTTACTGTGCATGCCAATTACTTTTTCATCCCTTTGTAACTTTTTTCACGGAAGTTGGCTTCTCTTTCATTGCATTGTTTTCCATCGCTAACTACTATAATTTGTTTCACACATTTCATAGGCTCTACTAGACATGGCAAAGCTAAAAAATAAAAACATCGCGGAGATTTTGCACTACGGGGACATACTATTTAAGAACGTGACGTCTACTGGCGAACATGTTTTGTATCTAGCGAGGGCACCGGGTTCAACCGACCTGGGAGCCTTCTCGTCTGTAAAGGAAAAATTCTGGAAATGGGTGAAAGGATGGAAATCTGGTCTTTTCTCAGCAAGTGGGCGAGAGGTATTGGTGAAGTCAATTCTACAGGCGATCCCCACCTATATCATGAGCATCTTTCAACTCCCAAGTTCTTTTTGCCATGATATCCGTGCTATGATTCGTAATTTTTGGTGGGGCAGCTCGAGCTCTGCACAAAAGATTCCTTGGATTGGGTGGTCCAAATTGTGTAAACCTAAGGCGAAAGGAGGACTTGGCTTTCAAGATTTGGAAGCCTTTAATCAAGCCATGCTAGCCAAACAAGCCTGGAGATTACTCCAACACCCTGAGTCACTTGTCACCCGCATGTTGAAATCTAAATATTTCAGAGAAGTGGACTTTCTCGCTGCCCGAAAACGGAGTGGGGCTTCAGCAGTATGGTCAAGCATATTTTGAGGAAGAGAGCTTTTGGATAAAGGACTAAGATGGAGAGTGGGTGATGGGAAGCATGTTCGAATTTTCTTGGACCTCTAGTTGCCACGGGAGGGAGGTTTCTTGCCTTATACTCCACGATCAGAGAGGGTCAATCATGTGGGGGATTTGAGAACGGTCTCAGGCGATTGGGATAAGGAGTTCATACATTCTATCTTTTTGCCGATTGATGCAGATCTTATCACCTCTATACCCCTTGGTTCTTTTACTCGACCGGATAAAATCATTTGGGATTATGAATCTAACGGGAAGTACTCTGTCAAAAGTGGTTATAGAATGGTTGCTGGAGGAAAGCGAGAATTGGAAGGGCAGTCTAGCAGCGACGGATGGTGGAAAATCGTATGGAAACTTCCTACTATCCCAAAGGTTAGGGTGTTTGTTTGGAGACTTTTCTGGGACTCCCTTCCCACTAGACAAAATCTGGTAAGAAGATGCGTCCTGCCTGAGGGATAATTCTGGAGTGGGAAGTGCGACGGGGTGGAGAATGTGATACATGTCATTTTCTCCTGCCTTTCTGCTCATCAAGTATGGAAGGTAAGTGGCCTATGGACAGAGCTAAAAGCTTTGATTGGACCGAACAACGTTCAGCTACTGCTATGGGAGTTGGCACAGCGGAAATCCCATACAGAATTAGGTTGGTTATGTGGGATTATGTGGACTGTGTGGGGCGAACGAAATCATGTAGTACATGGGGGCAAAAGGAGGCAAGCAAAGATGATTGTTGAAGTTGTGAAAGGATTGTATGAAAGAGGACAGGAACACATGGCAAATGGGGTGAATTTTCCTACCAGTATCCTCGACTCACGGTGGGTTTTACCTCCAACTGGGAGAATCAAAATAAACACTGACGCAGCATTCAAGACTGGGACGGGTATATTTCACATTGTTGCGATCCTCCGAGACGAGTTCGGTGTGGTGTTGGGGGCTCAAGTCAAACAGTGTGACAAGGCTCTCTCAGTGGAGGTGGCGGAGGCTCGTGGGATAAAATAAGGCATCCTTTTTGCACAAAGATTGAGCTACACGCAATGCTTGGTAGAAACAGACTCCAGTCGAGTGGTACATGCGCTTGATAGTGATCTTTCATGGGATCTCAATGCTGAAATATTGCTAGATATTATCTCTTTACTTATATTTCTGTATATTATCTCTTTACTTCAGCCTTTTAATAGCTCGTGTTCTTTCATTCCTAGAAATAGTAATAAGGTAGTCCATGCTCTAGCAGCTCATGGTGCATATTGGTCAAGTTCTTTCTCTTGATCTGATTGTACTCCACACTTTTTGTCTGCCTTAGTACGAGCATACATCAATTAATATATTCAATGTTTTTGATTCCAAAAAAAAAAAAATTGTTGACTTTGATATGAGATTTTAATCAACACCAAATAAGGGGCTTAATATCTAATTGGCCCTAATTTTTTTAAATTCTTTTTTTTTTTTTATCATATTCTATAGACCTACAATTTTTATTAATTTTTGGACAACACATTTCTCAACTCTTTTTCAAAATCCAAAAAAATAAAAAACTGAATTTTAGTCAAACCAATATGGGCTTAGCATACGTTTGGAAAACAAAATAAACAAGTTTATAAAACAATTTATAAATTACACAATTTTCCATCATATTTTCCTATTTTTCCACTTTTGATTGACAAAATTTCACCAAAAATATTTTGCAACTTGTATATTTTATCATATTTTTCAAGGAGAATATTTTCCCACCAAATGTGTGGGAAAATATTTTCTACTTTCAAGGCAAACCAGTTTTCGTCTCATTTGATCATTTTTATTATTAATTGACTTTTTTTCCCCAAAAAATTAAAATTATTACTATCAAGTACAAACGTATGAAAAATTGATTATAAATGTTAAATTTTACTTTATTTGCTATGAAAAATAATGTCTATCAAATAACAAAATTTAAAAAAAATCCGCTTTCTCGGCCTAGAAAATTAATATAATCAAACACTTCCAATTGATAATTTCCATGCAATTCAATTTTTAAAAATTATTTTTTTTCCACCCATTTTTCATATTTTCAATCAAACACACCTTGAAAAAATTGCGTTATTAATTTAACCTACTTCCTCAAGTAAGTCTTTAAGGCTCCATTCTCTTTGTTGTTTTGAGTCCGTTTTGAGTTTTCGATTTTTGGAAATATCGAAAACGCGTTCACTTTGCCCATTTTCAGAAACGCGTTTTCCAAAACACAAAAAAAAAAAGAAAGAAAATACAAAGGAAACTCAAAACGAGTTTATTGCGTTTTGGATATTTTGTGTTAAAAAGTCCAAAACGACCAAAACGCGCGTTTTGAATTTTTTTTTTAAATGTGAGACACTTACTTCATTTGAAATTCTTATATTATTTTGGCATTATATATAGATCCATGTTAAGATTTTTTATTTATTTATTTATTATTATTATTATTATTTTTTTTTTTTTTTTTTTTAAATGTGAGACACTTCATTCAGTTAAAGTTCTTATGTTATTTTGTTATTATATATAGATCCATGTTAAGATTTTTTTTTTTTGTAAATTATTATTATTTTTTTTGTTTTTGTAAAAGTGAGACACTTCCTTCACTTGAAATTCTTATATTATTTTGTCATTATATATAGATCCATGTTGAGATTTTATTTTTTTTTTTGTAATTTTTATTTATTTATTTATTTATTTTGTAAAAGTGAGACACTTCATTCACTTGAAATTCTTATATTATTTTTGTCATTATATATAGATCCATGTTAAGATTTTATTTTATTTTTATTTTTATTTTTTTTGTAAATTTTTTTTTTTATTATTATTATTTTTTTGAGTAAAAGTGAGACAATTCCTTCATTTGAAGTTCTTATGTTATTTTGTCATTATATAGATCCATGTTAAGATTTTTTTTTTTGTAATTTTTTATTTATTTATTTATTATTATTATTATTATTATTATTATTATTATTATTATGTAAATGTGAGACTCTTCCTTCACTTAAAATTCTTATTTTACTTTGTCATTATATATAGTTCCATGTTAAGATTTTGTTGGTATGGGGTTAAATTTTTGTTTAGCTGATACAATATTAATGATGAATTTATTGACATAGAGAACTAACTGATTTATTAACATTAAAATTAATTTAATTCAACAAATCAACCATTTATTACATATAAAATATCACAAAATAAATATATCAAAAAATTACAAAGTAAATGCATTTTTCAGTTTTCTATTTTTAAAAACAGTTTTCCAAAATTACAAAGAGAACATATTTTCAGCAATCCCAAAACAAACAACCAAAATCCAAAATTCAAAACAAAATCCAAAACTCAAAATCCAAAATCGAAACACAAAGAGAACGGCACCTAAATTTTTTTCCCCTTCTCACAGTTGCATAATTATGTATTCGGAATAATAATTCATTTTATTGTACAAAATAACAAGGTCAATTCTATGAAATTAGATTTTTCTTCTCCTATCAAAAAATTGAGTTTAGGTTTTCAAGGTCATGTAATGAGTTAACGAAAAAATTAAATTATTTTCATCATTAAAGATAATCATGCTACAAAGTACAAATAAAAGGTTTTTTAAAGTTTTTAAATTAATCCCATTCTGAAATTCCGAATTCCAATATTTTCTAAAATTTGTATTTTTTATTTTTTTCGTTTTGAATGAAACCCTATATGCATGCTGGATATTTTCTCTCATTTGTTTGATAAAAATAAATTATTTGTTCAAAAATAAATAATTTAATATTTTCAAAGTAAAATATGTGATAAAAAAATGATTCGAAAAAACATATGTGGTTTTCAAGGGATTACTGAACTTTAAAATTTTTCTATTTAGTCAATAAACTTTACAAAATGTAATCTCATTAATCACTGATGATTAATGAGATTACATTTTGTAAACTTCAGAAAACTTTTGAAGTAGAGTGACAACTTTGGAAACTTTTTTGTAAAGTTCAATGACTATTCAGTCAATAAACCCTACAGAAGTAGACAAGACAGGTTTCATAATCAGAAAATACATGTCAAAGGACAGATTTGGGCACTAATATCTGCAAGAATCACAAAATACACTGCAACCATTTCAATACTCAGACAGAACTTTCAGTGGTCAAAGATACAAAATAATTACGAAATTCATATGATCAATCTGTTCATGTCCCTGCTATAATTATTCAGCATTCCTAGAGTTTTGAAAGAAAAAAAATAAACACCGTAAATCGTTCAATGGAGAAGGTCACCTTCACCTTCACCGTTTCCTAACTTTGACGCTAAGGGTCCATTGAACTTTACCTTGTGGCTTCGGAATGGACTTGGGTAGGCGGAGTGGCAACTCGTACTCTCCCAAAGAAGGTAAAGGAGCTGGCAATTGCAAATTTTCAGGTTCAATGTGCACTTGAAGCTGCCCAGCCACCTGATTTATTATTACGTAAGACAGTTCAGATCAAATGCCAAAAATCAAAACAATGTAACGTCTCTTCTTTATTGGTTAGAAGTAAAAGAGCAAATTCATACCTCAGCCAAAATTTCTTCTTTTGTCACCGGATGACGCAAGTCATTACCCTTTCCCTCAATGATGAACCTTCTTAGATTCTAAAAGAAAGGGAAACATTAAATTAATTCATAGTGGTGTCTCAGATGAAAGAAATATTCCAGTATGAGATCTTTAAAAGAAGATCAGTACAATGAAAAATTAAATATCATAAAAATAAATAAAAATAAAAAATAAAATGTGTACTAGTGCCTTAAGATTGCCTTCCAATAATATTTCCAACAAAGTGATGAGATACGTTTTGCTATGTCAGGTAGCAAGGAATATAAATAAGCTTCAAATGTTGAACATTCTTCAGTAGTCAGTTGTAGTGACAATTTCAATGCTTAAAATAGATGTCGTGACCCAAAAAAAAGAATGAAAAAAAAAAATTTAACGGGATTTTAGCACACAAGAACAACACTGCTAAAAATGTACCAGTCAAGTGATCAAAATAAAAGCCAATTCTTTATGTGGAAATCACGACATGCTAACAAGAGGATTTTCTGGAAATTCCACACACAATTTAGATTGTAAATATAGATAAGAAAATATCTTGATCTTTAATAACTTCATGGAACTTGTACGAATTATCTTAATGGAGAAAATACAAGAAAACTAGCAACAAAAAATTCAAGAATACTTCACATTCAAAAAAATAAAAAATAAAAACTCTTTCAAAATTCATATTGGCTTCATATAAGTTATAACGTTAATTTTGAAATACTGACCAGTCTTGCACTATCAAGGCGATTTGCTGCTGACTGATATTCTTTCATCCGGTCTTCCTCTGTCTTTGAAACTTCTTTAACCTCTTCAATGTCCTTAGGTTGGTACATCTGACACCACAACAACGAATAGAGATTACATAAAATACCATCTAACTGATATCTATTGAATTTAAGCTTGTAGTCAACCCGACAGATCTCTAAGCTCTAAAACAAGTAATACACGAGTTAAAAAGACAAGAAACATTATATTTTGAAATACACGTGGAGAATATATTGTACAAAACTCAGAGCAGAAAGGGATTTGCAAATGATTCTGTGTGTGCTCTTTCAAAAATGTTCTCTCTCAGCTTTACAAGCTACGTTAGCTGCAATATGCATAAGACTTTATCCAGAAGAGCAAATGACGCAAAAAGAGGATAAAGTATGGCGGTTTTGCTTCAACAAGTACATTAACCAAGATTTGATGTTTTCAGATGCATTTGTTGAACTAGTTACTGGGCCAGTAGCAGCAAACCATGAATATGATCGCATTGAAAAAACACAAACTTCTATCACCTGGCACTTCTAATTCCAATATTAATATATAGCAGCACCAATCACCTGGCATTTCTAATTCCAATATTCAAGAATCAACTGCATGACATATTCCAATTTTTACACTAATCGTTTGCAACCAAAAATCGAATCACGAGAACTTACGCACACTGATGAGTTGATGAAAAAATAAAAACAAAAATATCCAAACAAATAACAACTTGAATACCTTGCGCTGCTCACTAATGAGATGTACAAACTTATCAATATTCGGGACGGCAAGCAACTTGGGCATCAAATGATTTCGAAAATATCCTGGGGCCACCTTGACTGTTTCACCAGCTTTTCCAAGCTTATCTATAGTCTAAATGTTAAAAGTAATAAAATTAAGACCAAAACATTTGTTACAGAAATGGAAAGAGCTAATGCAATAGAGAGATGTATACCCATTTATAAAGCATGTAATAGAATCGGTAGGAATACAAATTTGTGATTTGATAATTGATACCCCTTGAGGACACTGGTGTTAACATTATGGCGCAGTTTCAAATTCGAAAAACATATACTCTTATATTATTGACAATGGATTGTAGAACAGACCACGTGGTAGAGGAATCACATTAAAATTTCAGAGTTTAATTAGATGAAACTCCTCCCACTTCTGGATTAATTCTGAGGTTGAAAATGACATCTCTTGGGTACAGTCTCCCTCTAGAAAATTTACATTTCATGTTCTTTAGTTGCATACAAGGATTACGGGTAAGTATTGTTTCTTGGTGGAAAATACTAATGCTTTAAATTGATCGAGGGGACTCACTCAAAGACACAAAAAAAAGTCAGTATACCTATTGTTCATATATTTTTCTTTTCTAGTTGAAACTGATATCAAATTTTACATTACTGAGTATCTTTATGGTAATATTACATTGATGCAAGAATTATGCTGATATTGTCAACATTTAATTGTGAAACGAGGGGGGAGTTATGCCTTCCCCTTAAGATGGACTTACAAAGTGTACTGAGGAGATGAAAATTAGCCAGCGGAATATAAAAATAAGATCAACAGTAAGCAGTCTAAAGGCCTATGGATTTCAATCATATATAAGCTAAAAAAACTTGAGAACTTTAAGTACCGACCGTTGTGAGAATTACTTCAAGCTTTCTATATCGGACTCCCTGGGAAGCATAAAACAGCGGGTGGTGCAGCCCTCCAGCTGAGCTCCGATGGAGGATATTTTTACCGTACTGTAAATAGGCCATATATGTGTAGATATACGCAGACTCCGGTTTCAAATGTACCTTCAAGATTGAAAACCATAAAGGAGAAAATGAGAAAGAGAATAAGACAAATATTATATGGTTAGAGACATGCGAAACTCTAACACCCCAAGTTTAAAAACCTAATCTAGACATGTTAACTTCCCTTCACTTTAAGAACCTATTTGGTAAAAAAAAAAATTTACCTTAACTTTTCAAACTCAATCTTAATCATCCATTCTTAGTCAAGCCCACAATTTTTTGACTTTTCAAACATTTTTAAACCAAACATTCATCAAAATCAAAAAATCACAAACACTTCTAAAAATCACATTACCAAACATGCTCTAAATGCAGAAATAAATCATTTTAAATATTCAAATGTTAATTTTTCTATTGTAAAATTCTATAGAAATTTCGACAGAACTTCCGCTATAAAGTGGATTTAGCCAATCTGTAAAAATCAAACCAACACTTCGAACAACATCCAACATTACCAACTAATCCAACATCAATTTTCAACTCCTCAACATACAAATTCAACAATAAACTACATCTAACTAAATAAGAAATTAATAAGCTACTAAAGAAACATAAATGACTTGTTAAAACTAATTCCAAATAAACAATTTAAAAGAATAGACGAGTACATGAATATGAAAAGAAGCAAAATAAATTTCTTAATTCAACTTTTAAAGAATCAAAATATGGGTCATTGTGAATCTACCACCAAGCATTCTCCTCAAATCATTTAACTTTCATCACTTGAAATGTAACACCCCAAGTTCAAAATCTAAAACCTAGGCGTGTTAACTACCATTCACATTATATGCGGAATTTAAAACGTTTGCACAATTAAAATATTCATTTATCTATTATAAAATTTTAAAGAAATTTCGACAGAATCTCCTTTATAAATTGGACATAGCCAACCTGTAGAGGGACATCAAGATCATTTCAAAATTCAAAGCATCAATCACATCACAATCACATTCATCATCGCCAAAACCAATTCATTCATTCCCCAAACTCCTCAAGCATAAGATTTTCCAAAACTTCAACAAACATTGACAATTGAAATAAAAAGTAATTTAACCCCTAATACGTTACCCATACGTAATCAAAACTAACTTCAACCAAAACATTATCCATAATAATAAATGAAGGAATAAATTTAATGATAACTTGAATAAATTTAACTTTATTAATTAAATCAACAGCAGGTACTGTCTGAGTCAGCCGCCAAGTGCTCCCCTCTGATCATCTAACTTTCATCACCTGAAATGTTGGGAAGGGATTGGGGTGAGCTAAAGCTCAGTAAGTAAACTGTATGCATGAATGCATGCTTATGGCATGAATGCTTTTCAAAAATTCCATACATGTATCCCCTTTTTCTTTACTTTCCAGAACATTCGAACATTTCAAACTTTCACTTAACATTTCAAAACTTTCACTTAACATTTCAAAACTTTCACTTCTTTCCATCGTGAGCTCACTTGATGTAACTTCTAGTCAATCAGAATAGAGTGGGCAATTACTTATTTGGAACCAGATTAACATGCGCATTTCCACCGCAAAGCGGTTTAACATTCACTTTCTCACCGCGAAGCGGTGTAACATTCACTTTCCTACCGCAAAGCGGTGTAACATTCACTTTCCCACCGCAAAGCGGTTCATTACATTCGGGTACGCCGGTCCCCCGCGCCCCATTTCCCACTCGCATCTTTCATGAACTAGAAACACACCCATTCATTCTTTAAAAACTTGGGATACATAACTTTTGAACAAACTTGCACTTTGACACATTTCTTTCATTTAAAACATTTGACTTCCAAATTTCGATGTCAATGCATGCTTGATGATGCAATGACATGATAATGTGCATGCTTAAACATTCTTCCCAATAACATATGCTTTCATAATGTAAATGCAATTCATCAAAGCAAGTAAGTTGCACGACAGTCATTTACACATAACTTTCACATTTACATTCAACTTCTATGAAAATAGGGGGAAGTTTACTTACATGTAGTCCTTAGTACTTTACCGTTTCTGAATTTGCAAGTGGAAAAGTCTTGGGTGCCCGTGACGTCAATGTACCACAATTCCTAATTATATCCATTCATAAATAAGGTATAACTTTAGATTTGAAACAAACACGTTCATCATCCTATTCAATATTAGAAACAAAACTCATAACTGAGGTTAACATTTCCATTAGACCCACAATTTAACTCCAACGTGTCCTTAAATCATGTCAAACACATATACTATCACATTCGAAATAAGTGTTTAAATTCAAGGGTAAGAAACATCGAACTCTTACTTATCAAATTATTCAAAAGTCAAAACTACTCAATATTATCACAACTTATTTGTCCCATGGAAAATTTCAATTAGCGTCCTGATTACTCATAAATCTGAAAATAACAATTATAATAAAAATGTACATTAAGATTCAGTTCAAACAACCTGATTATTTGAAAATTTCCATTTGAAAATCAACATTGAACCAATAGAAAGTCAATTAAATAATATTATCATTTAAAGTCTGAAATTTACATACATTCGATATCTATGTTTATAGATATTAGTATTATCATAAAATTCCCAGATTTGATTGCATTCAGTTCAAAAATCATATTTAACACTTGTAACTGAGGTTGAGACTTTCACGTGACTTACAATTCAAATCAATAGGAATCTTAAACTACGTCAAACACAAATCCTACTTCCTTCGGAATAAGAGATTAAACCATTGTTTGAAATCTAACTAATCACATTGCACAAAGGTTAATTAAAGCTATGGAAATCTTCATCACAACTTGAATTTCACAAAGACAATTCTAATTAACATGCTAACTATTCGAAATAGGTAAATTCTCAAAAATGACAGTAAACATTTCAATTGAATTAACAAATTCATAAATTTTGGAAAAATGTGAAATTAATCCATATAAATTAATAAATCTAAAATTAGTACACATTTACATAATCTCCCTAAACTGAAACTATAAAGATAACTCCAAATTAACTAACCGAAATCAATTATTAGTTACCATAATTAAAATTAAATTCCTTAAGTCTGAAAATATAATAAATTTCCAATTTAATTAAAAATCCAACAAAACCAAATTTATTCTCTGAATCCATATATCTGAAAAAGTACATACACATGTACACACACGCATATATATATATATATATACACACACACACACACACCCAAGCCTGAATTTCGCTGTTAAAATACGAAATTAACCAAAACCCAAATCTGAAATCTTCACATACATACATACATACATTCAACATATATATACATCAATACATATAAACATGTGCCTATGTGCGTAAATTGTGTATGTGCGGGTTCGGGTGTTACGCGTTAGGCAGGGGAGAAGGTAGCTTACTGCGTGGTATGGTGGCGGTGACGGACTGTCAGTGAGAGGGAAAGGGAAGGTCGCCGGTGAGGTGCCCTGAAAATCGACTGGCGGCGATTTGTGTGTGAGATGAGAGAAAGACGACGCAGAGAGGTGAGAGACGAGAGAGCGGGGCGGAAGAGAGAGCGAGGTGAGAGACCGAGAGCGAGTGAGGATTAGGATAGGGTTAGGGTTTTTTTTTTTTTTTTATCTTTTGAAATTTGCAACTCAGTCCCTCAAATTCCTTCTTTTGTTTAAGTAAGTCAATAAGTTCTATTTACCCTCGTTTGACACTAAACTTTCCCCCCCAAAATTCAAATTGGCATAATAAAATAGAAAATAACATGCTTAGTCAATAAAACAATTAAACACATAGAATTGCACGTAAATAATTTAAAATAATCAATTTATAATCTTTCAAATTGGTACATTGATCGAGACGGCGTTTAAGTCCTTCCACTGCAAAATAAATCCAATTATAGACATTAAAGATCATAAAATTATAATTTAAAATTTATAACAACATTAACATAAATATCACGTAGGATTTCAGAATTGCCCATAAAATGAAAAGCGGTCTTACATGAAATGTGGGGGAAAAGTGGGTGAACTAAAGCTCGGTAATTAAACTTCGTGTACATGATGCACGCTTATGACATGAAATGTCTTAATACTTTGAAAACTGTATCCACATTTACTTTAACTTTTCATTTATCATAAACTGTCACGTTTCAAAACTTTCACTTTAACCTTTCAAAACTTCATTTCATTACTTTCGTGAGCTCATTTGGTGTATCTTCTAGCCAATTAGAATGCAGTGGCCACTTTGCCTTATTTGGAATTAGGTCATCACTTTTTACCTGTAATACCGTAAAGCGGTCAACATTCACTTTCATTCCACCTCATCGTGGTACTTTATTCAACCGCGAAGCGCTAAAAATCATTTAAATTACCCCCACAATGCAGTTTAATTCAAATACGTCGGTCCCCGTGCCCCATTTCCCACTCAATAGCATAGAAGTACACAAAATTCTTGCTTAAAACTTGGAATACATAACTCTTGAGAAAATTTGCACTTTTCAACATTTGTAAAACATTTGACTTTTCAACTTGATGATAAAGCATGCTTGTTAATGAAATGACAAATTATACATTCATGCTTGAACATTCTTTAAATAACACATACTTGCATAAAGTAAACGAACAACATCAAAAGCAAGCAAATTGCAAGTCAGTCACTTAAGCACATTAATTCACATTAACCGTTCAACTTGGATGGAAATAAGGGTAGTTTACTTACCTGACTTCTTTAGTATTTATTATTTCGGGATTTGCAAATGGAAAAGTTTCATGTGCCCGTGACGTCAATGAGCCCACAAATCCTAATTATTTTCATTCATTAAATAAGATATACTTTTAGTTCAAAACACATTCATTATTCTTTCAACACTAAATAACATCCTAACCGAGGTTAAAACTTCTATGTAATTCACAATATAACCCAAACGGGGTCTTAAGTTATGACCAAAACACATAAAATCATATTCGAAACAAGGGATCTAATTTTATGCAAAACTTATGATTTTCACTTATCCATTACTTCAAAACTCAAACTAATACATAACTTAACATTCTACAATTTCAATTAAAATTCTAATAATTCATAAACTGCAAAGTATCAATCTAGACTTATAAATTTCAAGAATCTGAAAATATATATAACATACACACAATATACATCAATAATATGTGTGAGAGATCGTGTGTTCGGGGTGCGCTGTGTGTGTACGTGTAAGTTGTAACTCATGAATGTGTGGGTGTGTGTGTGTTTTATGCGGTGTGGTGTGTGTGCAGCCGTGGCTGCGTGCGTGTGTGCGAGAGAGGGTGGGAAAGAGGAAAGGAGGTTCTACCGTGTGTGGTGGCCGGCGATGTTGTGACCGGTAACAGCGACGGCTGGTGAGAGAAGTGGAGAGGAGCGGCCGAGAGAAGATGAAAATCGAGAGGAAGGGAGGTGGGTGTAAGAGTTGAGAGAGAGAGAGAGAGAGAGAGAGAGAGAGAGAGAGAGAGAGAGAGAGAGGGAGGGAGAAAGTGGGTGGTAACTTTGTGTTTTTTGGTTTATAAACATATTATTATAAATTACATAATTTTTTAAACCACTTTTTAATCATACACATTTTTTCTCTTCAATTTTTAACCATTATTTTTTACCTCAAGATCATAAATAAATCAGTTTATAAATTAAGTAGTGTTATCAAACGGAGATAAATTTTTGAAAGCATCGTTTGGTAAAAGAATTTTTTTTTGTTTATAAATATGTTTATAAACAACACAATTTTCCAAACTACTTTTTAACTACATACATTTTCTCTCTCAATTTTTTAACCATTACTTGTTTACCTCAAATTCATAAATAAAAAAGTTTATAAACCAAATAGTGTTGCCAAACGGAAGGGCCTCTACTTTAGTAATGGAATGGGTGAACGCGGTCCGATTTGGACGGTTTGAAAATTTTCAAACCAAACCAGTTCAAATGGTTTGACTTTTTTTCAAATCAAACTATTTTTTTCCGTTTGGTTCAATTTTAATTCGCGGTTTACCTGTCAACATAATATAACATATTTTATATGTTAAATTAATACATGTCTTAATATATAACGGTAACATAAGTTAATATATAAGATAAAACGGAACTAATAATGTTAGATGTTAAATTCATTCATATTTGTTTTCAATTCAAAATGCAAACATGAAGCCGAAAAACAATTATAATTACATTGTATTGTTCAAATACATCATTTGGCCAACAAAAAATAGCAAAAGATTAACTCTTCAATAGCAAAAGTACTAGTAGACCCCTCAAACAACAAAAGCTTCACTCCTTCATCAACAAAGTAGCAGCAATCTGTGCAATAAGAAATTGTTTCATTACATTATCTAAGGAAATAATATATCAAATATTGATATGCATAACTTCCAAATAAAATAGATAACTGAGTTCTAACCTCTTAGTTGATATTAATTGGCTCATTATCCCCCATAGTAACACATGATTCGTTCTCTGCATGATCACAAAAATATAGAAAATATATTTATTGGTCACTGGTAATAAATATAAAACAAGTAAATAAAAATGATGCATAAAATGAAATTAAATAATCGAAAGAATATTACCTTCTACAGCTTTTTTCGAGTCATCCAATGCCTCCACCTCATCTAAATATTGATTGATCGCTATAGGTCCATTGCTACTATGCAACCAATTCTATGTGCATATCAAAGCCTCAACCATCTTGTTACCCAATGAACTCCTAAAGGAATCAAGAATCCGACCACTGGTGGAAAATGCAGGCTCTGAAGCGACCGTGGATATTTGAACTACTAATACATCTTTAGCAATTTGGGAGACAATCTTGTACTTATGTGCGTTCAATTTCCACCAAAGGAGTATGTCAAAATTGGGATCTGTCAAATCTTTGTAACGGTCTGATAAATAATCTACCAGAATATTCTTCTCAGACTGAACATTTTGCATGAGTCTAACCTTAAAAATTGAAGGAATCTGTTTAGAAGTATCCAAAATAGGTTGTGAAAGACTTGGGTTTCTACTTGGAGTAGTCTCCTTTGATGGAGCTGATGGTGGATTAACCATTTTTTCGTAGCATGCATACAATCTGTGAAGTGTGTCTTCAACTTTTTTTAACAACATTTTTGCAATTTCTACATCGTAAATAAGTTCAAACCCAAATTTAAGAAGTTCCAACTTACATCTTGGGTCAAGAACTATTGCAATGAACAACAACTAATTAAACCTATCAAGATTTCCCCAATATTTATCATATTTTTTCTGCATACTAATTGCCATAGATCCCACCAAAGTGCTTGGCTCTTTAGCTAATTCCTTTAACTCCCCATGAATTTCACATCTCTCTTGAAAGAAAGTATTAGAAGTCACATACTTTGAACCACTAATTTTCAAAGTCATATCATAAAAAGTCCTCAAAAACCCAATAAACACTTGTGCTTGATCCTAATCGACATGAGTTGGCAGTCCATTTATATTCCTCCCATCGGACCTTTCTTCATCAAAGTATTTTGTATAGTTTGCATCACTTTCCAAAACATCAAATGCCTTTCTAAACTTGATCGCAACTTGTAACATCAGGTATATGGAATTCCATCTAGTTGTCACGTCCAAGTATAATAAAGCTCTAGACTCAATATTTGCTTCTTTACAACTTTCCTTAAACCTTTTTAGTCGTGCCGGAGAAGATCTAGCATATTGAACTGCATTACGAATCGCTGAGATAGCATGACTTATTTCTTTCAGGCCATCACAAACAATAAGATTGAGTATATGAGCACAACACCTCATATGAAGCATTTCTTCACCCAAAACTAGACCATTCTTCTTCTCTTGAAAACTACTTTTCAATCTCAATTTTGCTACATCATTCGAGGAAGTATTATCAACAGTCACACAAAAAATCTTATTGATCCCCCAATCATTAAGACAAGAAATCAATTCATTTCCCATCATATCTCCCTTATGACTGGGATCTTGAATGAAACTTATAATTCTTTTTGAAGTCTCCAATCATTGTCAACCCAATGACTAATCAAACACAAGTAACTAATGTTTTGTATCGATATCCAACAATCAATAGTCAAACAAACAGGATGTTGATTCAATTCTTTCTTCAATTTCTACTTCTCAATTAGGAACAATTGATATATGTCCCTTGCCACCGTCATCCTTGAAGGAAATACAAAAGTCGAAAAAAAATATCTTGTAAATGACTTAAACCCTTCATCTTCCATGCGTCGAAAGGGCAACTTAGACAATATGTAGTACCTAGTAATTTGTTACCTAACTTCTTTCTGAACAAATTTGACAGGTTGTTCACATTCACCAAAACCCTTAGAAAAATCACTAGTCTTAAATACACCATAGCTAGTCATTATTTTTTGCTTTTTGTCTGAAACCATATATGGATATTTCTTGCATAAATGTGTGATATGATTCCATAAAGTATTAATCCCGCAATTTTTAACATGATGTTTATACAATTTTCCACAATAATTACATTCAGCTTTCTCATTACCCACCATTTTAAAATGATCCCACACCTCAGACCTTATATTTCCTTTCGTACTTATCCCATCTATATTCAAACCTTCAACTTCATCATCCTCTATTGGAATTACGTTATTGGCTTCTACATTATGTTCCTCCAGAATTGGATCCATATTTTTGTAAAATAACCAAAGGACAGCAACATTACAAGACCATCTTTTCTAAATTAACCAATAGGGGTGCTGCAATTCTAATGTTTAGTCGAGCAGAAGATGATCAATCAAAGATCTTGCCATGGACAAAACAATTTAGATATGGGTTGTCCTTAATGTTGCAGAAAATGAAGATTTTAGACAAGAAAAGCATCTATATACCAGATTTCAGAAAATGGTTTGAGCATTTCTGCCCTTTTCATTTTCAATTTGTGAAAACCCAATAATCAAATAGGATACGACAAACCAAATAAAACATCATTTCTAGAATAATTATCGTACCCAACAGTTGCAATCGAATCATGCCTGATGAACATCATTATTCCACGTGCATCTAGTAATGAATTCTTATCAAAACTTTAATTCATGAGGATTTTTAGAATAGAAAATATATTTTAGACAAAATAATATTCAAATATAAGGTATAACATGATGAATAATAAATATATATATTGTGAATATTTCTTGTGGCAAATAAAACTTAGTGAACTTTTAAATGCTTTTAAATGCAAGAAAATTTAACCTACGAACTTTGGAGTAGAGAACTTGAAGTAGCGCCGACCCGCCATGAGTGCAAGGAAAGGAGGAATCGGGAGGCACCGAGGAAGGAACGTAACAGTAATACTGAGATGTCAAAATGTAGGGTCTACTGGTTTGCTGCCTCTATTTTCTAAGTTGAAATTGAATTGAATGGGCTTTAATTTTGGATTGGAGTCATGGAATTGGAATGCGCTATTTGTAATTTTGTAGTTAGATTTGAATTTTGGATGAGAAATTTACTTAATTAGTTAAATTTGATATTTTTTTTATTTGGGAAAAATAATAATTTCAGATTAATAAAAATTATTTTTTCATTAAGAAATTTAACTGTTTGGTTCGGTTTGGTTTGAAAATGCTTGCGGGTCCACGTGGATCCGAACCAACGGTTTCAGTTCGATTTGTGGTTTGACGATTTTTTTGTGCAGCTCTAAATAATGTTGAAATTTAGCTCAAAACTTTCACGAAGCTCTTGTTTGGTTCTCTTTAAATTTTTCTCCTTTTTTCTACATTACTCAATCTCAACCAACTATTAAAAGTCAAGCCCACGATATTTGACTTTTCAACCAAATCTAAATCATCCATTCTCCTAAAAATACTATTTATTTCCAAAAAAACTTTTTAAACAATACCAAACACACAATAAATTTCGAAATGCTACTAAACTCTTTTGCCATTTTTCAAAATAATGCAATTTAGACCACTTACAACTTAATTAAATATGAGAAAGGCAAGCATATGTAATAAAATACCATTTTGACATAGAATTTCATGTAATCAAGTTATAAATGCTCTAATTGACACATTGATCGAAACGTCGTCCAAGTCCTTCAATTGCAAAATAATCATATTATTAACAATAATAATTACAATTAGGGATGACAAAATGGCTTATCGGCTTGAGTAGCTCAAGCTCAGCTCAGAATAGGCTCGACTCGCGGCTCAAGATTTATAGCGAAAGCTCAAGCTAAGCTTTTTTTTTTTAATGGACGGGCTTTGGCTCAGCTCGGTTCGGCTCGGCTCGGCTCTAACCAAAAAAAGCCACCCAAAAAGCTCGAGTTAAGCTCCAGCCTTGAATCTAGCTCTGAGCTCAACTCGTTTTCAATAACAACTTAATGGATTTTTGTTATAAAATTTAAAAGCTCAAAAATCGGGTTCGGCTCAATCTGGCTCAAGTCGGAAAAGCTCGATCCTAGCCTTATTTTTGGGGACGAGTTTTGGCTCAGTTAGAGTAAAAAAAAATGAAAAGACTGCCGCTAAAAGCTCGAGCCGAGCTCGAGCCTTGAACTTTGGCTCTTAGCTCGGCTTGGTTCGTTGATATCCCTAATTACAATTAAATAATTCATAATGACATCAACAAAAAAATTGTGTAGAATTCAAAAAAGCACATAAAAAGAAAAAAATAGTATTATAGATACATATTAAGAACATATTAGAGAATTGAGTTAGCGAAGAAGATGATAGCATTACCAAAGGTTCGCGATGGTAGAAGTAGTGGTGATTGTAGCGGTGACAACGGACGGAGGAACCTTAATTTTATTCCTCGAATTTTTTTTTATTTCATTTTTCTTTCGTCCTTTCACTATTGCAAGGTAACAATTTGATTACTGTCCTTCCAAATTTATGAAATTTTGATTCTTTGTGAGTACTATAGTTCACTATAAATTAAAAGAGGCTGAGGTAAAAGCACTTTCTATAGACACGTATCAACACCATCTTTTGTTGTTGTTGTTGTTGTTGCTTATTTTTTGTTAATATCATCATCATCGTCATCATCATCATTTTAGGTAGGAGTATGTGCGGTCTTGTTCGGTCGAATAGAATGAGTATCAATGATTGTCAAGAAGAAGAAGAAGAATGAGTATCAATGATTTTTTTTAGAAATTGAATCAATGGTTCTATATTCAACTATGAAACTAGATGAGAATCGAACCAATCGATTTTGTTCGGGATTCATTCTAGTTCTTTACATTGAGAAAATATGAAAATAAAGTATGAAACACGTTGATTAATGCTTATGCACAATGAAGGCTGGGATGTCCATATCAAGAGTTATTCTATTAGGTACATTGACGCTACTATCATTCGACCTGATGGGAAATCTTGGAGGTTTACTGGATTTTTTAGGGATCTAAAACCTGAACGTCGCAATGTTTCTTGGGACTTATTGAGGCATCTATGTGGTGTTAGCTCAGAAGCTTGGCTATGTGGGAGTGACTTCAATGAAATTCTAAGCTCATCGGAAAAGTTGGGAGTTCTGCTAGATCTCAGGGGGCAATGAATGGTTTCAATTTTGCCTTATAGGACTGCGGTCTCCATTTTATTCCCTTTAGTGGGCCTACATTCACATGGAATAACAAATGGGGTGGTAGTCAGAATATTCAGGAGGTATTGGACCATTTTATTTACGATATCCAGTAGCAATCTTTATTTCCTCGAGCACATACTGAGCATATTGACTTTAGTGATTCTAACCATCGCCCAATCTTATGTTGGTTTAATGGGCTTCCAGGGAGATACGATGTGCCATGAGGACTGAGACCCTTCATATTTGAGCCATTTTGGATGCGAGAGGAGGGTTATGATGGGGTGGTTCAGGAGGATTGGGAGAACAATGAGCTTATGGGAGGAATGCCCTTGACTCCTGATCGAACTCGAGGGTGTATGGGTGCTTGTGCTTAGGCTCTCCACTAGTGGAGCTCTACTACGTTTGGTGATTGGTTACGGAAATTGAGAATTAAACAAAAAGAGTTAGCGAAATTATATAATCAATCAAGCAGTTCAGATCACATGGATGAGATCAAACTATTGGAGGGAGAAATTAACATCCTTTTATCACGCGAGGAAATTTTTTGGAAACAACGATCCCGAGCGGATTGGATAAGAGAGGGGGATCGAAACACCAAGTACTTTCATGCTAAAGCTACGAGCAGAAGGAAGAAGAATTCTATTGACCGTATTCATGACAACATGGGACAGTAGGTCTTAGAACCTAAACAAGTTATCCATGTGGTGGAAGATTACTTCTCAAATCTTTTTACTAGTAATAACCCGGATCCAAATTACATTGAGGAGGGTGTGAATGGGGTAACTTCTTCTCTTACCATGGCTAATCGGGAGTTCCTTGACAGCCCTTTCACGACAGAGGAAGTCATTAACACTTTGACTATGATGGGGACTTTAAAAGCCTTGGGACCAGATGGGTACCATGCAGCTTTTTTTCAAAGACATTGGGAGCTTCTCAAGGGTCCCAAGATCCAATTGTGTTTGGATGTGCTTAATGAGGGGTGCCCTCTCATCTCCATTAACGATGCCAATATTGTTCTGATCCCCAAGAATTAGCCCCTGAATGTATGCAGGACTTTTGACCTATAAGCCTTTGCAATGTCGCTTACAATTAATTGCAAAAACAGCTACCAATAGGCCAAATGTAGTTTTTCCTAATTTAATTTCAGAGTATCAAATTGCTTTTTGTGCTAGGTCGACTCATTACTGATAATGCAATTATTGCATTTGAATGTTTGCACTCCATGGAAAAGAGGAAGTATGGACAGGAAGGGAATTTGCCACTCAAACTGACATGAGCAAAGCTTATGATTGTGTTGAATGGAGTTTTATCTTGGCTGTTATGTGCAATGGGTTTCTCAGAAAGATGGAAAGATCTTATTCGCCAATGCATGAGCACCTCGGGATTCTCTTTTATTATTAATGGGCGAATTCAAGGACGGGTTTTCCCCTCTCTTGGACTAAGACAAGGATGTCCGGTATCCCCGTACCTCTTTCTTTTGTGTGCAGAAGCGTTCTCTGGGCTTTTATTAAAGGCTGAATGTGAGATTTCTATTGAAGGTTTGCAATGCTCTCGTAGGGGACCACGAATCAACCACCTCCTTTTTGTAGACGACTCTCTGGTTTTTATTAGAGCACGCCCCTCTGATTGTGAGGCTATGTTGAATGCCCTCTTCATTTATGAAGGTGCTTCAAGCCAGAAAATTAATTTTTGGAAAACATCGATCCCCCACTCTCCGAATGTCTGTGTAATTGAGAAGGAGGCAATAAAATCCCTCCTCGAGGTGGAAAATGACGGCTTCCAGAGTCCTTATCTGGGAATTCCTACCGCAGTAGGATGCAACAAATACCAAGTCTTTATGTCAATTAAAGAACTGGTTTGGAAGAGGGTGAGGGGTTGGAAACCAGGTATTTTTTCAGCTGGAGGCAAAGAAGTTTTGATCAAAGCAGTACTACATGCTATACCAACCTATATAATAAGCTAATTCAAACTATTGGAATCTCTTTCTTATGACTTAACATCCCTGATTCGTGAATTTTGGTGGGGAGGTAATCAAGGAAAAAGAAGATTTTCTTTACTCCAATGGCAGAAACTCTGCAAATCCAAATATTGCGGTGGACTTGGTTTTCGAGATTTCAAACCATTCGATCAGGTAATGGTGACCAACCAGCCATGTCGAGTCCTCCAATCAACAGACTCACTTGTGGCCAAGGTTCTACGTGGTAAATATTATAGCAATTTAAACTTCTTGGAGACTCAATGCCCCAGGGTTCTTCTGCTATCTGGAAAAGCATATTATGGGGACGGGAATTGTTGGTATTTGGACTATGCTGGAGGGTGGGAAGTGGAAGATCTATCTGGGTGTTTCAAGATGCTAGGCTACCCCGATCA
Organism: Ligustrum vulgare; assembly: GCA_963555705.1. Lineage (NCBI taxonomy): Eukaryota > Viridiplantae > Streptophyta > Magnoliopsida > Lamiales > Oleaceae > Ligustrum > Ligustrum vulgare. The sequence goes on along the minus strand of OY743175.1, from coordinate 3,908,449 downwards.
CCCTCCTTTCTGCCTCTTTCGCCATCAGTACCTAGTATACATACGATTTATATGCTCTTAACTATGTCAGACGCCTGGAATGTTGATTTGAACCAAAGTACATTTTGGCCCATTGATTGTGAGGATATCTTATCCATTCTGCTAGGAAATGGTGGGAATGATGACAAACTTATTTGGAAATATGAGACAAATGGACAATACTCAGTTTGGAGTGGATATCAGCTACTGCAACATCAGACTTCCTTAGCTGAAGGTCGGTCGGGATGAGATGAATGGTGGATTAATATGTGGAAAGTCAATGACCCTCCCAAGGTAAAGGTATTCATGTGGAGATTATTTTACGACATTCTACCAACTGGTCCCAATTTTCTCTACCAACAAATTATACCAAAAAATCCTGCACGGTGTGATACAGAAGCTGGTTGGTGGCACGTGATCAAAAGGCTGCTGGGACCTACGAATGGGATGGTTATTCTTCATGAATTAAGCAAAAAACATAAAAGGGATCTTGGTTGGTTAGGGGGCTTGATGTGGGTTATATGGGGGCGAAATCGTGCATTCCATGGTGGTTTTCGACGTCTAACTTCAATAATAGTGGAGGTGGCAAGGGGTATGTGGAAGTGGAGTGTGTGGAAGTGGAATGTTCGCTAACTGCACGGATCGGAAAAATAATAAAGTGGATTTTAAGTCCAAATATCGTTCCCACAGGGATTGTGCAAATTGTATTTTAGACTACTGATGAGATTCGAAGCGCGGAAGAAACGCCAGAAAGTTCCGAACTCAGGTTGTGGTTGGACGGATGAATCATGACCCGATATTCACGACACGATGGCTTGACGATGCGGAATAAAGAACCACGACTTTCGAAACGCCACAAGGATTTGCCCAATCTCCTTGATAAGTCTCTGGTTTTGAACGCCACAAATATTCTAGCAAATATTTGATGAGTTTGATATTTGAACGCCATAAGAAATATTCTTGATAAGTTCGAAAAACATAGGAATCCACCTATAACTTTTATTGAATCCTCAATAAAAACTGTTTATATCAAAATCGAAGTCTGATTTACAATGAATGGAAAGAAATATAAATAAGTAAAATAACCTAACCGCTAATTGACTCAAAATAGAATTCTAATTAGACTAAAATTGTAAAATAGGCAAACAAATAATTAAAAACAAAATTTAACCTAAAAATACGCAAAAACCCTAATTTTCGTCTGCATAATTGACTTGCTGTTTTGAAGCCCCAAATGATGGAATTTGGCCATAAAATCAGTCGGCTCAAGGGCTTTGGCTCATGAGTTTTGCTTAGTGGCCCATTTCTACTCGAAAAACACATATTATGCATCTAATTCCGACATGGTTGATTGGATTGCACTTTTATTTGGCTTGAATATTTAACTTTTTTCGTCAAGCCTGCTATGACTCCGATTGTCGAGGGCCCGGAACACATCAACTACTATTCCTTAACTGGAACTAAGAAAGCTTTGGATTTGAGAATTTTGGAATTAAAACTTAACTAAAAAGAATAAGTTAATTTGATTTAAAACTACGAAAAAAGACACGTTAGAATTATGAATCCATTTCGACTCTATCATCCATATTTTAACCAAATTATTTAAATACAATTCATAGGTTTCGAAAATCCATATATTGTTTAAACTCCCTTTCGGACAAGAATTAACACATTTTCCTATACACGACCCGACTATATTTCTATGACGAATTCGAATGTATAGAAAAGCATTACAAGATTTGTGAATACTATAGCAGATAACACAAAGCATAGGTGTATATTTCTATTCCATATCAGACTTTGTGGCAATTGAAACGAGTCAGATAAAATCCTAATCTTTTGAGCTTAAGAAATCATAACCAAAAATCATACAACTAGTGATCAAGTAATTGCATAATAGTAAAAGCATGAATCAATTGCTCAAAATCATAAATTGCAAGAAATAAATAATAGATTAAAAAATGGATTCAAGAATTCAAAACTTCATCACAATTCTAACACTACTAACCTAGCCTAGAAACATAGTTGAATAGAAATCACAAGAAAAATGAAAGGATGTCACTCCATTCATCTTCTTGTTCTTTGGTCTTCAATTGTGCTCTTGACGTTGCATGGATCCCTTGGAAATTCGATAGCTTCTGGCATCAATTTCACAAGTTGGGAACCCCTAATTTCATGCGCCAAGTCATGTATTTATAGATATGTTCGAAGTCTAAGTTACTTGGCGAGAAAGAATGCTGAAATCTGCGAAAAGCCCAGCTGAGCGTCCCAGAATATTACCGTGCGACCGTGCGGTGTCAAGTGGCGCGGCCACGTGCTTTTGCAGGTTTTTGCCTCAGTCGCCAGATTTTTGGTCCATGTGACTACGCGTGTCTGAAATGTGCGACCGTATGGTTCTATCTGTTGAAGGCAATTTCATCTTTTGATTCAGTTTAAGTTGGTCTTCAAAGTTTATTTGCATCCCATGTCCTCCAACTTCCGATTTCTATGCTTAGTCCTTGAACTTTTGATTTCTTCCAAATTTGATTTCTTCTCCGGTTTTTCTTCGAATTGGCACTTTGATTCACTTCATCAACTCTTTATTTGCATACTTTAACACTTTTATCATCCCATTGCTTGATTTTGGCTTCAATTCCATTGTTTTCTAGACTTTGGATTATTCCTGAAATATAAACAAATATTAACAAAATAAATAGCAAATATTTTTAAACAAACAAATGAAATCCTACTTTTAGGATAGAAATAAGTGTATAAAATACACTTATCAAAACCCTCAAACTAGAAATATTGTTCGTCCTCGAACAAAAATAAAATAAAATAAAACTAAACTATAAAAATAAAAATGTAAATAAAAAACTATTTTTTATTTTGTCAACTTATTTACCACGAGCTTTAACAATCTAAATTGGCAATTCACTTTATAAAAGAAATATGAACAATAAAAATTATTTTTATTCATCCGATGCTCAACTTCATTGTGTGTGTATGAATAGAAAAAAATCAAGTGCAAACTCATGTAAAAATATAACGACACTGTGTGACTAGTCATGCATAAATAAGCCCGAATCTCATTTGGTCAACAATGATTTTCTTTTGATTTTCCTTGCACTCTCGTAGATGATCACAACCTTACCGCTTTTCTCTCATACTCCGAGGTCTTTACTATTTATGTGGTTTCTAAGCGTTTATATGTTGCATTTTCCACACAAGGTAGTTAGGATTTGACAAGTATACACAACTTACCAAAAGTATTTTATCCACAATCTTACACTCTAGTGTTAGAAATTATTATCAAACAGGCTTATACCAAGCATTTTATCCATTTTTTTCATTTGCGCGACTTTTTCTTTTTAATGTCCTTGAATTTTACCATCTTTGTGTAGAACTTTTCATACTTGTTTCTATATGACTCATGTAGCGAGCTTTAGGTCGGTGACTCTCAATCCAGACGACTTTAGGGCACCAGGTTCAAAGAATCCCTCAGACTTAATTACCCGAGTCATAAAGGCATAACAGAAAAGTTAAAGATGTTTTAACATCTTATGTGTAAGTCCACTCTTCGTACTTGTTTTCTAGTTGACCCCTGTAACCAGTTTTAGGTCGATAGCTCCCAACTCAGTTGAGCTTAGGGTATCAGGTTCAGAGAACCCCTCAGACTTAATTGTTCGAGTTAAAAGAGCATTTGAAGAGTAGAATAAGACCTTCAACATTTTTTTATTTTTATGTTGTTTATGGTTTATACTTATTGATTAAAACTTTCTCAACCAAAGATGTAAAATCAAGAACTTTGGATCCTCAATCCATCAATGCCTACTTATACTAATCTTTCCACCCCCAAACTGCTTGGTTCTACATTTTAGGCCAGGATCTAAATTCTTAAGGTTTGGGATTTTTCAGTCAATTCTATGGTCAGATTTGCATAAGTTTACCCCCACATGTATCAAGAATCTCCTACACAAGTTATTATTCGAAAATGGCTCTGAGCTCAAGTTTTAATAAAGTCTTACATGGATGAATGTTATGAAAATCAAGTTCACATGTTCAAATTTCTAACTAAAGTACAAAAGTCAATTCAAATCATATCATAAGCAATAAATAAATCAACAAAAAATGTCAAATTTTTCTACCCTAAAATTGAATGAATGTATAAATAAAAGCACATGAATGAGATTCTCACCCACCAAACTAGAAGTATGCATTGTCCTCAATATATTCAAAGCAAATAAATAAAGTAATACAAATTAACAAAGAGAGTTTAGGTACTTCCCGGGTTTGGACAGGTGGTGTTCCCAATTTGAAGCTTTGATCTTCATGCAGTTTGGATGATCAGACCCATTTCTAGCTTTTTCATGTTTGGCCCAAGGTGTTTTCTCATTATGTTCCATGCAAAAGAGAGATAATCAACATTAGAATGCATAAATATTGCATGAAAATTGAAAACAAACCAACACAATACACCAAACTAGGACTTAGAAAATTTTGAAAAATGGTCGACTACTGACTTTCAGCCCTTGACATCACCTCGAAAAAGTGAAAATTTCCCGAGACATGTCACTGGGCATGTGAAAGTACATAACTTGGTCTACAATATATCAAAAAGCATATGATTAAAAGCATGTAAATGGCAGTAAGTAAGCTTACAGTAATGAAATATTAATAAGCATATTTTCCCTCTAGTGTCGTCCTATAGCTGCCTTGCATGTACTCAATCAACCATTTGAATCAAATAAATATTAGATTTTTTTTTTTAATAAATTGGGTCCACAACTGCTTCCGCAAAAAAAATTTCAATCAAGGTTGCATTTCTCACTCTAGAGAACTAGTCGTGTTTCCACAAACGCTATCTCACAATATTCAGAGTATCTGTTTTCACCCATCTCGACTCCTCTCAGGAAAACCTTACTTAGAACTTTTCAAAAACTACATGTTTTAAAAACAAGTTTTAAAACTGGAACAAAGCTCAAATATTATCCTAAAATGCCACAACACATCAAAAGGTTGACGGAATATCTGCTGAGAAACAGATTCTTCTAAGAAGAACACTCATTTTGGAAAATATCAATACTACCAGGGGTCATGAGAAACTTAATGAAAACCTTTTTTTAAGAAAGTTTTGATAAAAACTCAAACATCATTTCATTCATAGGTTGACATTGTACATACTGTAAACTATATACAAGCACCTTTGGTACTCACCTTATGAAGTTTAGAACTCCATAAGTGATTACCTTATTACAAGCTTTGATATCTTTAGACTATCTACTAATATTTTTCTTGAATACAAGTGGTGTAGACAAGTTTTGAATAAACGAGTACAAGTGCTTGACTCAGATATTTCGGGGATACCTCTTCACTGAATCTCTTCCTCCTTTTATAGAGGTTCTGGATTATTTTCCTCCTCTCCTTTTTGGTGACAATAAAGGATTCTTATCTCTTCTGCAATAAATTTCTTATTGATTAGTCATCTATCACTTTTTTCGGTGCATTTATCTTTCTTGCTAGTTGGCTTCAATAATTCATCAGAATTTATCTTCCGGATTGTGACAGAACACCACAACTTTTATTTAATAAAGAGACTTTATTAAAGTAGTGAGTGAAGGGTCTTTGTCATGGCAGCTACCTTTCATTATCTTCTTGTTGTTTAGTGATAACAATTTTTCTTTAATAAATGACTTTATTAAAGTAGTGATAAAGGGTCACTATTTGGAAGCATTATTTTTCCATCCTTGAGTCAAAGAACTGTGCTGGGAATTCTGTACTATCGAGTGATGCATGGCTCATATCTTCAACAAGACAGTATTCACACCTATGCACTAGATGGTCCCACATTATCTTGCATAACTCTTTGCACATAGTTTCACTTCCACTTACTTCATTGATAATAATTTTCTCAAGTATGTGGTCCAATTCACAAATATCTACTTCTTTAGATGGCAATCTTGCATTGGAGTAGATTACATGATTATCTGAAGGATATAACCAAATTTTTTCTTTTTCAGAAATAACTTGACTTAAATTATCAAATATTTCTTTATATCATTTAGCTCTTCTGTAAGAAATCATGTTAACAATATCTTCATATCCATTCTTAACAACTTTTTGGCTAGTTGGTAAGAAGTGTTGGTTTGTAATCCCTATCTTGATACAATGAAATGATGGGATCATTGTTCCTTCATATTTATCCCATTCCATTGTGGCTGGAAAGAATCAGATTTATATGTTCGTACTTTTGATAATTTCAGTAAATCTTCGGACTGCCTTTTTAACATCTATGGGAAGTTGTGAAATTTTCCTTAGATCTTTGCTTGGATATATGCATAGTATATTCCCTAGTTCAAAGCAATTTTGAACCCAATTAGCTGGCGCTCCTGGATAGAAATTTATCTTGTTGTATTTTCCATGGTGTAGGGTCTTTATCTATTTCCCTACTTCGAGATACCAATTTGACAGTATATTGAAAATAACAATAAAAAAAAGAACTTCTTCATAGTTATCTTTGTTTGGTAATGTAGCGACCAAGAAATTTCAAGCTTAAAATAAAAAAAAAAAATTGTTTTATCAAATTTGTCGTTACTACTCTCCAAATTTTCAAAGATCATTATTTAAGAACTATCGCACTTGTCTAGCCATTTACAAGTGAAATTAAATTTATTTTAATCCGAGTCCAATTCCAAATTTATTAAAAATATCTCATTTTTTCTTATTAAATTATTTTAAATCCAAATACGAAATTCAATTTTATCTCAAAATTTATTTATTCTCAAATTTATTTTCAGTCCAATATATATCAGTTTTAATACATTTCCTAATCGATGTTAGTCTAATTTTTAGTTAATTATACCTAACTAATTCTACCTAATTTTTCATCCCAAGTTTTCTCCTTCCACCAAGGCAACCATCATATTGTTTTTCTTCTTTCCACCAAGGCAACTATTCTCCACCAATTTTTTCATCATTTTGTCCCAATCAATCATCATACTTTACACCACTTTCCACTTCATTCCAACCTAATCCCCCACTATTCTCTCCTATAATTCATAATCAATACCACCAACCCATTTCCATAATCTGAACACCTCACACTACATCGACCACCATCACCAAATTTAGTTCACAAATTAAGCCAAGACAACACAATCACTAACCAACTCAATGTCAATTCAACAACAAGCAACCAAACTTCAATCCCCAATTTGCAATAAACCAACATCGATCGAACCACCACCACTGCCCAGCCACAACCAGTCGTCGACATCACCACCTCCAACCGCCACTACTCAACTTTAAATCACCATAGCCACCCAATGCTCAACTCCAAACTCCAATCAATCAAACCACAAAAAAAAAAAAAAAAAAAAAAAATCCAATTCCAAAAACCTCAAACCATAACCCAAATTACAACCCAAACCAAGAACAAAACAAGAGAACTCATTTCTTACCTTGGTCTGCCACTTCGACCGCTTAATCACCAAAAATCCCAAATTCCAAGCCTCGGTTTTTCACACCCAAACTATACCTTCCGTGCCTTTCCAACCACTGACGTCGCCGCCCTCTAATGGCGGTGTCGCCGGGCTGCAAGCGCCGATGAGGATGCCGGCAGTTCCTCTACAGATCGGCTCCTCCCTGTCTTCTCCTCTGTTTTGGTTCGGTGGTGAGAGAGAGAGAGAGAGAGAAGTGATCTTAATATTATATTTTCAAGATTTACACTTTAGTCCCCAATTTTAAAAGTTATTATTTTAAGCCCCTTAGTTTCAAAGTATTTATTTCAGCCCTAGTTTTAAAAGAATTTTATTAATCAGCCCTCATGTTTTTAAAGTCTTTTAATTCAGTCTCAAGTTTTAAATTATTTTAATTCAGCCCCTTTAGTTTTTTAAAGTATTATTTCAATCCTTTAATTTTTTGTAATATTTTATTCAGCTCTTAAGCTTTGCAAATAATTTATCTTAGCCCCAACTATTTCGAAAATGAAAATAATTTGTCCCCAATATATTTAAAATATATGAGTTAGCTCAATAGTTTCAAAATCTTTTATCATCTCATTTCCAATCCCAACTATGTTTGATTTTAATCCATAAACTTTTATTTCTTCTTTTAAAACTCTTTCATTTTAAAACATTTGAATTTCAAAATACTAGTTTAAGATTTATTTTATACATTGGTTTGACGAGGCGCTTGGACAGTTAGAAGAACAACGTGAACTTTCTTGCTCAATACTCGAGAAATTAAGGTAGACTCTTATCTACAAGTTTACATTTTTCAAAAGTGTGCATCAATAATTATTTGGATTATAAGTTTAGCATGTATGATTGTGTTAATGAGAATTACTTGCTTTCTGAGCATGAGACTATGTTACGAGAATTTACTTGCTTAAATGCATGAGACTTGAACTTGTATTTACTTACTTGTTCATGAGAATACTGGTGATCGTTAGACACCTGAGACTTGAATATCATGATTATGTGTTTTAATTTATAATGTTAAATGATTATTATGCGCGAGTCTACTGAGTATTTCTTTTGAAATGCTCACTCCATTTTTAACAACATTTGCAGAAATCGGAAGCGGTGGTGAATGATGGGCAATGATGGCAAACATTTATTTTTAAATTATTTTGAAAGTTGAGATTTTTGGAACTTGTTTATTTATCTGAGTTTTGGAATTTTATGGAATGTTTCTCAAGTGAATTTATTTAAATGTGAGTTCCGTTGAAATTTTTCAAATGAATGTGATGTTTGGATTTTCTTAAAATTCATTTATTTCCGCAATATTTGTTAAATATATATTTTAAAGAAAGACGAAGTAGCGGCCCGGGTTTCACGGAACTCGGGGCGTTACAGGTAATTTTTGTTCGTGGCAAATTTTTCCACATCTTTTAGATTTATTTGCTCAATACGGGTTTTGGAATCAATTTCATTCCTCTGTGAAGAGTTTTCCATAACCTTCTTGGTATCTTGATTATCCTTCTTGAATGAAGGCTTTGTATCCATTTCCATATTTGTAGTAGAAACATTAGGATTAATTTTTCCCTGTGAAGGAGTTCCTAATATTATCTTGTCTTTCCCTTTATCCTTGGGAAGAGCGCTAGTATTCATAAGACCCGGTGAAGGGTTACTAGACCTTGTACAAGTATTTTCTGCCGAATGGGCTATCTTGGTACTGCCTAGAAGACTTTCTTGTATATTTTGAATTTGTATCTCCAAACAAGAGACTTTAAGTTCAAGTATCTGGACTTTTGTCTTTAATTCCTTTAGCTCTATCTCTGCTAAGATAATCAGGAAGAAAATTAGACTGTCATGTAATATATTCAATATCAAACTTGAAATATGAAAACCATATCTGGATTCTGATAATCTATCTATTGGAAATAGATTGATCAACTTTATTTTTTAAAAATGCTTTAACTTGTCTATTATCAGTTCTAATCAAAAACTTTTTTGGTAGCAAGTAATCTTCATATTTTTGCACTCCTCGCTTCACAACAATGAGTTCTTTTCTATTTGTTTCATACCTCATTTCAACTTCTTTGAATGTTCCTGATGTATATCCTGCAAGTATTTCAGGACAAGAACAATTCTTTTCACATTTATATTCTTTATGATTTATTTTTACCTTAAGTACTGCTCCCCAGTAGTTATCTGAAGCGTCAGTCTCAAGGATAAAGAAATCTTCTTCCTGTGGAATAATAAGTTTTAATAGATTTTTTTAATTCATCTTTTACCATCCTGATGTTTTTGTAATCTTGTTCATCCCAAGACCACATTACATTTTTTCTTAATTTTGGAAGAAAGTAATTTTTTAACTTGGCACAATTTTCAATAAATCCTTCAGCATAATTTAATATACCGAGGAAACTTTGTATATGTTTTTTATTTTTGATTTCTTCAGAAAAATCTTGAAGTTTTTCACAAATATGAGATTGCAATTGCAATTCTCCTTCTTTATTAATAATCCAAGAAATTTTATCTCTGTTTTTTCTATCTCAGCTTTCTTTTGAGAAAGTGTAATATCATGTTTTTTCATGATATAACAAAACTTTTCAAGATGTTCAATATGTTCGTTCATATCTTTTGAATGAATAAGTAAATCATCTATGCAGACAATACAAAAATGAGTAATAGGTTTTATTACCTCATCCATTGTTCTTTGGAATATCTGTGGTGCATTTTTCAATCCAAATGACATTACATTCCATTCAAATTGGCCTAAAGGATTAGGAGTGCTAAATGCAGTTAAAGGTTTGCTATTTTCTGGGAGCATAATTTTCCAAAATCCTGATTTACAATCGAACTTTGAAAATATCTTCTTGTTTTGTACTTGTTTAATAATGATGTCCTTATTTGGCAAGTAATATCCATCAAATTTTGTAACCTCATTTAGCCTTTTATAGTTAATCACCATTGGGGCTTTTCCTCTTTTTATTTCACTATGTTTCCTAACCATAAATCCTAGACTACTATGTGGACTTTTACTAGGCCTAATTAGTTTGACTTCTAGTAATTCTTTTATTTGGATCTTAAATTCCTCTTGGTCTTCAATACTATATTTCATCGGTTTAACTCTTACTACAGTATCTGGTTATAAGTTCTATCTTGGCTTTAACCTTATCTATATCACATTTTTCTAATGGTTTTTCAGAATAAGTTTCAGAAATTTCTTTTCTAAGTTTTTCTAACTTATCTTCTATTGTCATTTTTAACACATTAATTGGTTTAAATTTTTCTATACTCCAACATCCACCACGCTGAGTTGAGGAGCTCTGATGATTAATTTCTTTGTAAGCTATGCTTATGGCTCTTGTGATTTTAGGTGTAAATATTTTGTGTGCACAAGGTGTTGTGAACATATATTTATCAATAAATTGAGTAAAATGTGTATATTTCAATAGGAAATTTTGTCCTAATAAAATATCACATCCAATTGTAGTTGACATATATATATATATATATATATATATATATATATATATATATATATATATATATATCAACAAATTCTTCTCTAAGAGATATTAGAAAAGGTATGTGTAGCATATTTGCTATATATTATCTTGTTTCTTTCTGCTGTTGTAGCAGTTACAACTTCCTTTGAGTCATATTTCCAATATTCAGATGGTAGTACATTTGGTAAATAAAGGCTTATAGTACTTCCTGTATCTAAATAAGCATGAAATTTTATTTTACAATAATTTTTTAAATTGAGTATAACTTCAATATATGGACTCAGGGGTTTGGTATTTATTATCCTCTCCATGGTAACAATGATCTCATATTTTCATCTATCCTTGGAATAATAACTGGATTTCCTTCAAGTGTTATTTTTATATATTCCTGACATATCTTGTAAGGGCTTATTTTCCAAGAAAGCTCATTTCTAGTAATATAGGTGTTTGGCTTGGTCCATAATTATCATCCTTAAAATTATTTTTGTTTTATGTTCACCTTGATTCTCTCCTATAATTATAAGAGGGAAACTCAGGTATCTTTTTATTTCAAGGTTATGTCCTAAGTAGTCTTTAAAGACATATAATATTGTAGGTGGCTAACAAATTTAGCATCTACATGGTTTTTATCTACTCTTGTATCTATAAGGACAAGAAGATCATTCTTGATCCCTTCTTGGTTGATATATCTAGTCCTGATATTAAGTCGATCTATATTAACATTTCCTCTAGGTGTGAATCTTGCAATAATATTTTCTCCTTGTAGCCTCACACTACCTGTTATCCATGCAATAAATTTAATTGGTATATTCATACCTTCTCTAAAGAACCCTTTAATCATAACTTGGATTCCTCCAATTTCAATACATTTTAACTTCTTCCTAATATTTTCTGGGATATTGAATAATTTTTGTTTTACTCATTCTTTAGTAATTATTGGGATTTTGATTTTTCCCACTACATCTTCTATGTTAATTGGGATTTCTTTATAATTCATACTTACAATTGTTTTGTTCATCCTAAGGAGTATACCTAAGAATCCTTGAAGAAATACATCTTTTCTTGTAAGTTTAAGATTCTTTTAGTTATCTCATTATATCTTTTGCTATCAAATGTAATTTCTTGACAAATTCCTTCTACCGAGTCTTCTACTTCCTCAGTTGTTTCAATATCTAATCCTTGTACTTCTTGAATTTCACTCATATATATATTTTCTTCAGATTCTTCATCTGATGATGATGTTTTCAACTCATAAATACTACTACATTCACGGTTTAAATCCTCAAAATACTCAATTAGTTCTATATCACTATCATCTATAAATTTTTCATAAACTTTGAGAGTTTTTATATTCTGTTTATCTTTTCTCTTAGGACATTGGGGGGTTATGTGTCCATCTTCATTACAAATGAAGCATCTACATTTTTTGATATATTTCTTTTTGGGCTTTTCAGACCAATTTCTTTTCTTGAAATATTTTTTATATGGCTTGAAGTTTCTTTTCTTAAACTTTTTAAAGTTTTTGAATCTTCTTTTATGTTTTTTATATGGTTTATATTTCTTCTTATGACATCCAAATTGTTCTGTTTGACATATATCTTTGTAATAACATAAAGAGTAATTCCTTATCTTATATGCTTTTTTAGTTTCTAGTGCTTCTCTGCACCAAATACTCATAATTCTTTTTGTAAATTCAATTCTACTTCCAAGACTATCTATATATATATTCCTTCTTCATCTCCTTCAAGTAATATTTAGTTCCCCATGGGAATGGTAATTTTGTGAAGTAAGATTTTAAGATTGGCTTATTATCTGTATAATCTCCTTGGCTGATTGTATAGTATAATTCTTGAAATTTACATGTATATCTTTCTAATTCGCACATATCGCATATTCTTAAATTTTCCATTGCAATCATTCCTTCATTATATTCATCTTGTTTTCTAGCTTCTTCATCAATTGTATATCTATCTCCTAAAAATTCTGTTCTAAGGGCTCTTTCCAACCTATTTAATATATCTCTTATACTTTGATCATTTAGATTATTTCTATTATCTAATGCATCAGTTTTGTTTTCTCCATATTTTATTCTTCTTTTTATATTTGCTGGTAGTTTTCTCCACCATTCTAATATTATACCTCTAAATGTATGTTCTATAAATCCAAAGGTTGTATATGTGTCCCATTTATTAAATTGTATTGCTAAATCAGTACTTTTTGTCCATATTTCAATAGCTTTGTTTGTATCTACACAGTCTAAATCTAACCATATTCATGTTGTATGGATTGGTTCATTATATGAGTTTGTTGGATTAACTTCTTTTATGGATTATTTTCTAATATTTTCACTATATCTATTCTGGGTTTTCCTATATATTTGGAATCCTTCTTTTCTAGGTATGTAAGTTCCATATGGATCACTTGTATCTTCATCACTACTAAATTCTTCTTTTATGTTACTTGCAGATGGGTTTGTATTCATTTTAGTATTTTCTACTTGTTTTGCTAATTCTTCTAATTGATTTTTATATTCATCATATTCTTCACCTGTAGATTCTAAGAATTTTCTTTCTAATTCTTTTACATTTGTTCTCATAAATTGTTTTATTTCGGGTGTTTTTCCTTTCCTTTATTTTTATCTTTAATTTTTCTTCTGTAATCTCGAGGAGGATTGATTATGATTTTATCTTTTCCTTTTAGATTTTTAATCTAAAATAACATTTCTTATTTGTAAATTATATTCTAAATTTTCCAATTTCTTATTCATTTCTTCGAATCCTTCGTTCAAATTATTTTTTGGTAAATAAGGATAACTTGATTTTTTATATTTTTCTACATTTTTTAGAAATTCTACAATTATATTTTTTTCTTCTGATAAACTCATTATGATTTTTTGTTTCGTAATAGGGCTCTGATACCAACTTTTATAGGTTGCGCGGACACACTCTTCTATTTTATTGAGGAATTATATGCGGAATTAATTACAATCATCTTATGATTCTTGTCAAAAATATTTCTTCTTGTCTTATTTCGTTTATTTCTATTAATCTCAAATATTCTATATGTTGTTTAACTAATCTTTTAAGTTCTTCGTATAATTCTATAGCTCTGGTACTTGATTCTTGTTCAATACTAACTAATTCTGTATATTCTCTATGTAAGGTCCTAATTAAATCTTTCCTTTTTTCTTCAAGTATGTGGGGGGTTGTAAATAGGCATAAATTTAATTAGGTAAAAACTAATTTTATAATTTTGTTTCCAACAAAAATTATTTGGGGACTAAATTGAAATTGTTTTATATTTGGATGGCTTTGTTTGAAAATAAGGGTATTTGAGGAAGTTTGAATAATCAAAGGCTATTTACCAAATGTTTTATTTTCAAAGTCTATTTCTCAAAATATTTATGTTGATAGTTTTATTTATGAGTATTTCCCTTATAATAAACGTATTTTTCAAATAGTAGGGTGGATGGAGTTGTGTAGGGCTTAATAAAGGAACAATACATAAATAAGGGAGCTAAAAATGCAAATTTCGAAATTGACAAAATAGGTTTCAAATTTCAGAAATCAGGTTATAATTAGAATTAATTAACTAATTAAACTAAATAATTAAAAAAATAATTAATTATTTATTATATATTAAAGTTACAATATTATATAATTTCAGGTCACAAAATACAAATATTTTAGATCGCAATTGATTTCATTGTCACAAATTATCAAAATAGTAGGTAAAAAATTATCAAATTAATTCATCAGACTTATTTCTATATCACAACTTGTCAATTATATGTCACAATATTTTTAAGTCACATTTATCAAATTATTATATCACAATTACCAATTGAATATTTCATCTCACATAATCGACACCTTGCAGCAGCTAACATCTTAATGCCACCACTGAATATCACCATCGCCACCTCCACTGCCACCATCATCAACAACAAAACTCCAATACATCTCCAATTTCCAATACTAAATTTCACTCCCTCACCACTGTTACCGTCCCCACCACTTCACAATAGGTGCAACACCACTTACCAAAAAAAATAGTCATTGCATGCAACAAAGCATGATGGCATCAAGGTGATGCGTGGGATGGAATTTCACACTTCCTCCAGATTGACACCACCACAATCCGCCATCACCAACCTCCTCCAAACTATCACAATCACAACCCACCATCGCCATCACCTCTAACAACCATAGAAGAACCCACATAGTACCAATTGGACACGATCCATTGAATGTTCTCTCTTAGTCCAGATTAGACCAACGCAAATTAAATTTATCTGATTTATCCCCAGGAGTGCCAAGGAAGACCTTAGGCCAATGTTTAAATTTCAGAGTGACTAATTTACTGAAAGCAGATTAGCTAGAGAAGGCGAGGTAATGGCATCATTAGACAAAGAAATGCTTTGTTAAGGAATACAGAATGCTAGCAAGGAGCGTAGCCTTTTTCCTCAAAAATTCTATAGGAGTTAAGAGGAGGAGCAAGACTTCCCATATCCATGGTACCGCAATTAGCCTCTTTCGTCAACTCTTGTGAATGGTACTAATCCTCTTTCTGGTCCTACGACAAAGAATCTTTATAGCCCTCTCTCCAACCCGGAAATAAGGCATAAGCAAAGGAAAGAGTCAACTACACCTTATACCCAAAATGTATATGAGTATATCTAGGCCAACCTTTAGTATAGTATTGGTTTCGAAATCCCAAGTCAGCAAGAAGGAAGAAGTAAACAATGGAAGCTGCTCGTATGTAAATTACTGCAAAAATGAATACAGAAGCATAAATGTCGATGGCACACAGCAGATGATGAAAACCTGCCAAAAGCAGGCTACTGCGGGCATGGGTCACAACTATGAGGACAGATGCAAGCTAGGATGATATTCGCGGCGTCGGCTTCATCATCATTGCAGCCGCTATAGGTGTGTATTCGATAAGATGAGATCTGCTGATGTGGGTATGGATGCAAGGAGATGAGATGAGATATGACAGTTTAATTTTGTTATGAAATTTTCAGGGATTGCAAGAAAAAGAGATTTGAGGCACGAGGTGGGTGTTAAGTAATTATTGTAATTAATGGTTAGTTAATAATAAATATTAAAATAAAAAATTAAAATATTATTTTTAAAATAATACCCTTATAATATGAAATATGAAATGCTTTCTTCAAAAACCTGTCTACGTATAATTACCTCATTAATTAATCCTTTTGTGAATTTACCTATAAACTAGGGAAAAATACATAATACATGCTGTTATAGATTTACATTTCAAAACTAAGGAACAACTTATAATCATACATTATTCAGGTCGTATATATATTAATAGAAATAATGATAAACATTTCCTTGTAATCACGTTAACAGTTACAAAATTCTTTCCATATTAATCCGAACTCTACAATTAAGCTTTTAAACTTGTTTAAGTTGGCATTTTCTATTTTTACGGGTTTGTAATTTAGTGTATTTAATTTAATTACTAAATATTTTATGTTTAGTAATTTATTAATTTTAACTAAATTATTAAATGATTTACTTGGACTTGAATTCATATTTATCTCATATTCGTGTGTTTGTGACAATGAAGTAATACTTGGAGATAATGTTTGTCATTTATTATTCTTGATAAGTTTTGTGATAATGTTTTAGTCTTGCTAAAATATTCCTGTTGGCCGAAAATTCTAGGCCTTATTTCTTGGAGTCCAAGTTTGTTTGAGTCACTTGGTTGGTAAGTGATTCACTTACGGTAAGATTCTTTTAATTCATCATTATCTTTTATTATCTTACCTTATCTCTATTAACTTGTAATTATCTTTGATTTATTGCAGGAAATAGAGATTTTGCATATCTAGGATTCTTGGTGGGCAAAAAACATGATGTGTATAAATAGAAAATGTTGGGGACGTTTTCTTTAAGTTATTGAAGCCAAAAAATTAGTGTTGTGTAGAATACATACTCGGCTTCTTCACATTTGTGACTTCTCAAATTGCATGAACATCTAAAAGACATCGAGCTTATTCATTCATCCAAAAACCAACCCTCAAATTACAACTCTAAGAGGTTCTTCGGGAGGAGTTTTCAATCATTACAAGAAGAAAATACTTTCAGTCAAAAGATCAAACGGGAGGTTTGGATCGATATCGAACAGAAGTTCGAATTTGTTGAAGAATGTTGCAGACTGTAGTATCAAGAGAACTACTGATGAGTGGTGGGACGCTAGCTCATATTACAAACCATCAAAGAATCAGGGAGTGATTCATTTAATTCATGGGTGTTTGATAAGTTTATGCGTAAATTTATCCCGTAGCTTCATTGAACTGTGTAACAGCTTTTCTTAATTAGTGATTGATTTTTGTTCGCAAGGTGCGGGCATGTGAGTTTTCCCTGAAGGGATTTTTCCCACATTAAGCTCAAATATTTTGTTCAATTTACTTTACAATTTTGCATCATTTAATAATTCTGTCCATGATTTATTATCCAGACGAATCTGCAACAACTAGATTCATCTGGATCTGTGCTAAACAAGACTTCACGTATTTCTGTTAATACTCTACTGTCTAGACAAATCTGTGACAGTCAATTTCGTCTTAATTAATAACAGAATTTGACAACTTTAAATTTTCAAAGATGTCAGTGATTGGACACTCTAATTATCAATCCCTTAGACGGTAGAACCAATCTCACAGGGCATCAACATACAGTTTATACGAGGTCACAAATTCGCTAGGCATTTATTCCTTGAGCACGAAACAACTTGATTCGATGAGTCATTCAAATTAACATTGGAGAATGTAGGGATTGCTGAAGTCACAATTCCTGTCCCTGAATTGTAAATAAATTAAAATATCCATATGCGACACAAAATAATCTGTCCACATTATGCTCTTTCAGACTGACATTCGACAGTTGTGCTCAACATTCCTTACGTATTTGGCCCTTGTCATCATCAATAATTTAAGCATCATACGTTGTATACTCATATCCACATCTGAGGTCACATTGTCCTATAATGATGGCTATCTGTGATTTAAGTTTGCTTTGGGCATTGTGGATGGTGGACAGGATGATGGTTATGTAATGTGTAGCAAATTTATCACTTTGATCTTGTATCCGTGTTAATGAATGTGAATGAGGTCACAATATTTCTTTAGGTCACATAACAAATCAACGAGCACATCTGTGCACTTTTCAAAGAATGCTCTGCTATAAAGTTTGTCTGCAACTCTAATGTGTTTGTGGTCCCATAATTTGATCATCACATGTGTAATTCCTTTTATGTGTGATTTGAATGTGACCTGTGCATTGTGAAATTTTGACAGGATGATGGTTATGTCACGTGTAGCTTGTTTAACCCTTTGTTTATGTTTGTCTGAACACGGATCTCACTCAAGTCATAATCTATTTTTAAGTCACACAATGAATGACTGAGCTCATGAGTCTGCAAATTTTGATAATTTTCAGGTATTTAGTCTGCTTGCAGCTCCAATGTGTCGTGAATATGTATAGTGTTGATCATGCATGCTACATACTAAATTAGATTAAATTCTTATTGACGGATGTTACAAGCATTCGTATGTCACTGGTTATTGTTTTAGTCATTACTCTCTAAGTATGGGTACGTATATGGATCACAGTCTACCCTGTTGATGCTCGATCAAGAATGTAATTATTCAAAGCTTGTGGACAAAGTAGTTATGACTGAGTTTGGGTTGGATCGTAACAAGATTGCAGTTACCTTGAGTTATGTATTGAGTAGGGAGGCATGAAATGAATCAAGTTCCCTTTTCCTCCCTGAAATGCATATTGTAACCTAAAATAGATAATGTGAAGTGCACAATGTGACCTGAGATGAATAATGAGAAGGCAAATTTGGCAAATGTTAACATGTGACCTCATTGTAATTAATGTGACCTGAAGTTAATAAGAAGGCCTGCAATGAATCATGTTCCCTAAAAATGCATATTGTACCCTAAAATGAATAATGTGGAATGCGTATTGTGACCTGAATTACATAATGTGACCTGAAATGCACAATGTGACTTGAGATGAATAATGAGATGAAATGATTCCAATGACCTGATTATGAATAATGTGACCTGAAAATGATACATGTAACCTGGTTGTAATTTTCAATGATTAAAACAATGAAAACACAAATGATTATAGAAAGAGAACAGGTCATCCAGAAAACAAAGTGAATATCAAAATTTATCATGTACTCCAAAGGCACTTCATATCTTGTACGATATTCAAGTATCCATATCTTGTACGATATTCAAGTATCCATGCCATCACAAGTACAAAAATATCGTTAGAGTTTAACTAGAAACATTCTTGTCGTATAATTCTCCAATATCTAATTACATGTACACATCACTAGTCATCAATTACAGTGCTTTCAACATTCTGGATAACACGTGGTGTCCTCTTCTTCAGCTGCCAATGCTTATAGAGAGTTGTTACTATGTCTGTCCTGACACTAGAGGCATCAAAATTCATTGGAAAGGGCTTATTTTCATTGTGCAGCAAGTAGTGGGCGTATTTGATGTAATTTTTCCCGAAAACCATTCTCCCTCCGGGATAGAATATGCTAAACCTAATGAAAAGTTACATGTGTGACACCATTATTTCAGAACAGGGATGTCATTCACGTTTGCATATGATATATGTTATTGAACATTCATTCAATCTTCTAAAACATAAAGAAATATCAGAAAACTATGCTTAGGACAATATCCTCCCAAAAATATAGATGTATGCTAGAATTGAATCACTAGATCCAATTCATATTAATGCATATCAAATCAACCAAATTCAAGAGATGTAAAAAATGGGCAAGATCCCAGTAGCAAACATGTGGTAGTTTATCCTATGACTTCACATATAAGAAATTAGGTCACAAATAGAAACAACACTGGCTTATATTCATGTCAGTGCATCTGAATTCAATCAAATTCGAAGGATTTAACAAAAACAAATTGGGCAAGATCACAGTCGCAGTAAAGTAATACTTCAATTTGTAAGGTCACATATAAAAACTTAGGTAAAAAATGTTTAATACAGTCAATAGAACAATAGTGGGTTGCATTCATGATAATGCATCCCATATCAACCAAACTCAATGGATTACATTAAAAAAATGGGCAACAACACAGTAGCAGACATACTACTGTTATTTATGAGGTCACATATAATACGTATATTTGAAATATGCCATATTCATGTCAATGAATGCGAAATCAATCAAATTCAAGGGATCCAACAAAAGCAAAACGGGTAAGAAGCCAGAGACATGTACTTCTTTAATTTATGAGGTCACATATAAAACCTTAAGTCACAATTACTTATTACAGTCAGCACAACAACAGTGGTTGACATTCATGTTAATGCATCTCACATCAAGCAAACTAAATGGGTTTAGTGCAAACAAAATGGTCAAGAACACAGAAGCAGATATAATACTGTTAAATATGAGGTCACATGTAACAACTTAGGTCACAAATGTTTACAACGATGAGAACAATGACATTAGGTCACATTCAAGAAAATTCATCTCAATCCCGGCATCAACATCATCGCCCAATAATGACTATGAGGTCATATTACCTTATTCAAGTCATAAATTTTCAGAAAATTTTCCATATCCCCAAAAGAATTTAACATGATGTGTAGTTTAGGTTAGAATGACATAAATTAGAATCACCATAAATTTTCACTTACTGGGTTTGAATTAGCCAATTGAGTTCCCAAAGTTGTTGGAATATTTGATTTGCTCTCTTTTCGGTTGTTATCTCTCTTTTGTTTCTAGTTGATTGCTTCTCCTGCCTTGCTTCGGTGGTCTTTTCCGATAGGAGCTAGAGGACTTCGCCATTTTGAAGCGGTTGTCTTCCATTTTAAATTGGGTCAAATTTTAGAGGCAGCGGGTGTATTGGTCTGATTTTTTTGTTCGGGTGATTGAGTATAGAAATATCTCAATTTTGGTTTGGTTTTGAGATTTTGTTCAGTGATGGAGCACATTTCTTTTCATTCTCTGTAGATTGCATTGTTGTGTGAAGATATTTAGGGAGATTGTGATCGTGTTCCTAATTTTAAAAATGCTTCCCTTATCAGTTACGAAATTGACGATATACACTTCAAAATATGAGATTGTGCTAAATTATTATTTTAAATGTATTTACAACCTGATATGTGAATATATATCGGTTTCTTCTAATCATAATTGAATTTCAATATTAAGTAACAGTTGTGGGTGTAATTTCCTCTTCAAACGATGGTTTTGGGCTCGTGACTGGGCTTTAATTATTGATCTTTTTTACAAGGAGGAAATTATGCAAATCTACAATATTTAAAAAGGATGGATAGAGGAAAATCTTTTGAATACCTATTTTACCCCTATATAATTAGTTATATACCCAATATACCCTTACCCCTATTTAATAACTTTTACATTAATTAATTTATTTTTAAGAATTACATTGTTATAATATAATTTCATATTATTATACTATTTCATTTTTTTGATATTAAATTATCTTACTATCAATATTTTACAATGTTGGAATAAAATTTCATATCATTATTCTCAAATTATTACAATTTTTATTTATTTAGTATTAAAAAAAAGAAGAAAAACTACTCTGATCTTTAATAAATATTATTAGAATATAATATTTAAAATATTACATCCAAAATTGTAAAAATTGAATCATCTACTCATTTCATAATTTATATTGTATATGTACTATATTATGAATATAATAACCACGTATGTGAACTTCAATTCAAAATGGTACAATTCGATTAATCCGTGACTTTTATTTCATAGGTTGCATTAAAAAAAAAAAATCAAATCAAAAGTTTAATTCACATTTACCTTTCTTTTTTCCTTTTATTATTTGGGTGTTCCTATCAATATTTTTCTAGTTTTGTACTGATTTATTATTATTATTTTTTCTTTAGATTTTTTAAGAAAAATTATGTTATAATCTTTACTTTGTCATTTAATAAATATTGTTATGATTATAAAATATTAATATAATAATCAAAATATTACATCCAAAATTCAAAAATTAGAAACTATTGAGTTATTTCATGTAGAAAATGTAGAATTTTTCAGTTTCTATGCAGCAATAGATGATACAAACTAATTTTACCAAGAGGAGCTCCTAAAATACATTGTTTTCAAATGGTATCCCACCAAACAAGTTAATATTGAAAATAAACTCTCTAATGATACTTTTAAGGAATTTAGTAGGGATGACAATAATACCCACGAACCCGATACCCGATGGAGACCCGACATAAATGGGTGGGGATTACCCGACTAAATGGGTTCGTGGGTAGGGTATGGAGGTAAATTTTAAAACCCGACATGGGTATGGGTCGGATGTGGATTTTACTACAATATCCATACCCGACCTGCATACCCATTAATTTTCTTTAAAAATTATAGAATTTAAAATAAAAGTGATTGTTTAAAAAAAATAAAAAAATAAATAAAAAATAGAACACAAATATCTATTGACATTGTTATCATCTAAACCTTAATATGTTTAAACTATTGACTTTGTTAACGTCTAAAAAATTGTTTAAATTCGCTTGTATAATTTCAACATATAACAAGTTTTTTTCAACTCAAATTCAAGTGAAGCCCAATATTTAATTGATTCAAGTTAATCCGGAGCACCTATAACATATTTATAGCCTAAAAAAATAATAAAATAAATAAATAATTAGTAATGGGTTTTAAATGGGTATAGAAGCAAACCCGCCTCCGACCCGCACCCAACCCGCACCCGACTCGCAATTTTTAAATGGGTATATGGGTAGGGTATGGATGTTGTAAATATTTAGTGGGTAGGGTACGAGTTTGGCAAACCCGACCCATACCTGACCCATTGCCATCACTAGAATTTAGGTTCATTCAATGATCTTTGCAATGAGATTAGAATGATTTATCGTGATTTCAAAATACATATAATCCATGCAGAAATAATCATTGGATAACATGATGAAAAATAAGTTTTTCTTTCACGTATCCTATTAATTCCAATAAATGATGGAGTATATTAATTCAAATTTAAGATGAACAATTTTCAATAAGTCTAGACTTTGCAATGACTATTAAAAATGCATAAAGATACATAATGATTACTGTTTGAATATACATTCGTGAACATACATTCTCTCATGGTCAACTATATATAGAACTTTCTCGTGAAATTTCAATACAAACTGTTAAAGTCTTGGTAAAATCAGAAAATAAAAATAAGAAATTTTGTGAGAAGTTGACAAAAACATTATGTACAAAGAAGTACTATTATAATCAAAACATTAAAATCTTGGTAAAATCAGGGAAAAAAATTGTGAGCAGTTGACAAAAAATATTTTGTACAAAGAAATGTTATTATAATCAAAACATTACATTTCAATTTATTCAAAATTTTCACGGTATATACATAATTTCATAAAAAAAATATTCATGTATAATTTTTTAACAATTTAAATTTTTACTTTTAATAATATTTAATACCTCAATTACTTTTAAAAATAATATTAGTACTTCAAAAATATTACGTATCTCAATCATCTTATACATAAGTCGTGCAACGCACGTACTTACTACTGGTATTTTTAAAAGTAAGGAATAATTGTACACATTACTAACTTTAGATTGTAAAACTGATTTTACTACAAAAAAATTGAAAAAGTATCATATTGTGATACTAACATATTTGAAAAGTATCATAAGTATCAAATAATGATACTTTAGGTGATTATATTATGATTTTTTATTTTTATAAGTAATTTTCAAATTTTATAAAACTCAAGTAAATTTCAATTTTATCCAAAAAGTAGGGTATTTATGTGGACAACCCTAAAAGTAATTACATAAATACCTTTTAAACATAAATTAAATTTAAACCATGATTAATACATTTATTTTCTATTTCTTTATTTATTGGTATACGTACAAAAATTATAACATTTAAACCGTGATTAATAAATTTATTTCGTTATGGTATTTGTTGCATATTACTATATATGAACTCATGTTTACCTTTTTTATTCGAAAGATGTATTTTAAAATTTATTTTGAATACTTCAAAAAAATAAAATAAAATCTCACCCTACGAGTGAAAAATATAGCCAATAAATATGCTAAAAGTAAGGTTAAACATGAATTAAAAGAAGAAATAATGATTTTGTTGTCCTTAGAAAGTGACATGACTCTCTTTGAACTCCAAAACATTGTTGGTCATATTTTTGAATTTTGTCATTTTGTGATGGGAAATGAAATACCATAATTATCAACACAAGTAGCAACACAAATTATTTCCTCCAAACTTCGTGTGATTAAAATAGGAAATCAACAACTCAAACAAGTAAATCCAAACAATAGAATATTGAAATTCTAAATAACAATGCGATAACACCAATAATTATTTAACGTCGTAAGATCCTCCAAAGAGAAGGAAAACTCGACGGGGCAAACCAACTATTCTACTATTATCAAATAATAGGAATATAATATTCCTTCTCTAGATTTATGGCCTAAATCAAGAGGTAACCATAATATACATCATATAATATCAAATAGATGGAACTCAACAATAACAACAACAACAATGAAGATTAAATAGCCCTAAAATATTCTAAGATAATACTTAGGGTACGTTTGATTGGAAATATGGAAAATGGGTGGTAATAATACATTTTTCAGAGAATTGATTTTTCTGAAAATTATTTTCTTGGAAAATGTCAATTGGAAGTGTTTCATTGAATTACTTTTCTAAGTGAAAAAAGTGAAAAATTTTCCTAATTTTGTTTTTTGATTGATATTATTTTTATGTCAAATAAAATAAATTTTAGCTATTTTAATAAAAATAGTTTTTTTTAAAAAAAAAATCACTCATTTGTACTTGATAATAATAATGTTAATTTCTGAAAAAATAAGTCAATTAACAATAACAAAAATGATCAAACGTGACAAAAAGACATTTCTACACAAGGTGAAAAATATTTAAGAAAATATTTTCAAGACAAGTGGATTAAGGTGTGCTTTAACTGATTGTACCGTAGAAAATATCTTCTTCGCCAAATTTGTGAATCAAACACCAACCAAATGAAAATGGTGGAAAATATTTTCTTAGGACAAGACATTTTCTAAGCAAATTTGGCTAATCAAATATAGCCTTAGAGAAATCCAAATTCTTGAAGAAGAAGAAGAAGAAGAAGAAGAAGAAGAAGAAGAAGAAGAAGAACACAATAATCAACACTTTCTTCTCCAAACAATAACTAGATAAATGGCACCTTTTTAATCCATTATTGTTCGGTGAATGTGCATATAATTTCCAAGCAGAAACTTTCTCTAGCATATTATGCTAAATGTACTCACCTGATTACACACCAGGTTACTCCTCCTCTCACATGAGTGTGGGACCCACTTGGAACTCACATGTGGGCCCCGCACTCATGTGAGAGGGGGAGTAACTCGGTGTGCAACAGGGTGAGTAAGTGTAGCATCATCCTTCTCCAGTTGCTGCATGTCTCTCTCAGCCTCTGTTTGCGTAAAATGTATGTATTCCAGGCAACAAATTTTGTCCAGTTAATTAGGTTAGTGGACAAGTTCTTTAAAATTGCATCAAAGTCCTCCAAGTGTCATTTCCTATTTAAAATGGGATGGGCCTAAATTTAAAATTAATAATGGTAGGCCCACTAGTTTGAATGTCCAACAATCTCCCCCTGCAGTCCGTAAGGGAGGTACACTCCAAGACTCCAGTCACTTGGAATCCATTCCGGCCTACTCGGCACAAAACTCAAGCTTCTTCTTGGTAACAATCTTAATCAACATATCAGCAATATTCTTATCGATATGAATCTTTTCCAATTGCATCAATTTTTCATCGACCGCTCCATATATCCAATAATACCTCACATCAATGTATTTAGTATGAGAGTGAAAAGTAGAATTCTTACTTAGCTCAAGAGCACCCTGACTATCACAATAAATAATGTACTCACATTGAGCTAATCAAGAAACTTTTTCATTCATACCATCTTTTGCCCATTTATACAGAATGGCAGAGGGGCACATACTTAGCCTAAATTGTAGACGAAGTCACACATTTTTGCAATCTTGACTGCCAAGAAATAGCCCCACTGCAAAAGTAAAAAAAGTACACATATGTAGATTTTCTGTTGTTAAGAACTCCTACCATATCTGCATTTATATACGCTGTCAAAATTGGCTGAGCTCCCCTAAAGCCCAAATACAAAGTAGAAGTTCCCCTGAGATACCGCATAATCCATTTTACTGCTTCCCAATGATATTTGCCAAGATTAGACAGAAATCGGCTTACCATGCCAACTGCACCCCATGAGGTGAGCTAACTGATTTTGCTCCTTTCATGTTGAACATTTTTAGTACCCGTTCAACATACCTTTCTTGTGATAACTCCAACATCTTATATTTTCTGTCTCATACTATCTCCGTGCCCAATATTTGTTCTTTCATATCAAATGACTTATGTAAGGCTTCCTTCAATTCTTGATCAACCCCACATCCTGACCAACCATTAGCATATCATCAACATAAAGCAGTAAAATAATAAACTTGTCACCCAGAAAGGATCCGATATAAAATCAGGAATCTGTAGTCGTCCTTGTGTATTTCTGACTTGCCATAAAAGTATCAAACTTTTTATACCACTGTCTTGGTGCTTGCTTTAGCATATATAAACTTTTCTTCAATTTACATATAAGGTGTTCTTTTTCCTTTTATTCAAAACCTTCTGATTGAAACATATAAATCTCTTCCTCCAAGTCACCGTGTAGGAAGATGGTCTTCAGATCAAGTTACTCCAATTCTAGGTTTAGACTGGTTGCTAACCCCAAAACAACTCTGATGGATGTAAATTTCACAACAGGAGAGGAAATATCATAAAAATCAACACCGTATTTCTGCCCAAAATCTTTAACAACCAAACAAGCTTTGTACTTCATCAAATCATCATTATCATCTTGTTTGACTTTATACACCTATTTATTTCTCAATGCTTTTCTGCCATTAGGACTATTCACCAAGTCATAAGCAGGGATTGATCCCATTGAGGCCTAGGTGGGTTGTAGGCCCCCACTAAAATTTTAAATTTTTTTGAGTCCAAATGGCCTGGCCCACACGAATTAAGTTGGCCCAAAAAAAATTGAAAAGCCCAAAATATTGCTGCACTTATAATCTAGTCTGTAAACAACCGAGACATTTCCCAAATCAAAATCAATTGAAATTTCCTCCTCCACGCTTCAGTGCTTCACCTGGCTCCCGCTCTTGTGTGTGCCTCCATCGATCGTCCCTGTACTGCACCTCCTAGTCGAAAAAGGTCTCGACTACCTGTAGCTTTTCTCTCGCCCAGAGCCTAGTCTAGAGATGGGAAGAGCCCAGTCTAGAGATGCAATGGGACGGGTACCCCCACCCACCGCCTCATCCTGCGAGAAGAATATCGAAACCATACCCGCCCCATTACCCGTTAAATCAAAACGAGACGGGGGCGGGTATCGAAATGGGACATCCCATATCCGCCCCAACCCGACCCGATCCTTTTTTTTTTTTTTTTTAAACATGGTTTTTTTTCAAATTTCTAACTTTTTTTCCCACTCAAAAGAAATAAAAGTCAAAAGAATCAAGTACCCAATTAATCATAGAATCAAAGATATTATCATAAACAGAAATTGTATTTTGAAACTTTGATATTTACATTTTTTTATTTTTTTTTAATTGTAAATTGCGGCGGGGCCGGTCAATCAAAACCCGTCCCACCCCAAACCCATTTCGGGTAATTGATATCAAACCTAAACCCACCCCATCGACCCGTGGGGCTATTTCTTTCTGCCCCATTAGGGTCGGGGCCCCATCGGGTTCTGGTCGAAACGGGTTTTTTTGCCATCCCTAGCCCAGTTGGTAGTCGCTCGCCTCTGTTGACTGCCTTTCGTTTGTTGAGTTGAGAAATTAGATTGCTTGGGTTGGGTGGAATTTTTCCAATTTCAAATTACCGTGTAAGTTTTAACTTTTAACTAATTGATTATGGGATCTTGACATCTTGTCTTGTTACTCTTGATGTGTTGTTGTGACTTGTGCAGCTTCTTCTTGTGCATTTTTTTTTAAAGATTTTGTTCCAGCCAAACTCACAGTGAAGAGATGATTATGTGCATTTTAGTTTTTGATTTATTCGATGAAATTAAGTACTGGGTTAAAATTTTTGGTTTATTGCTTTGGAAGTTTGAATAGATTATTCATTATTAATGTATGTATTGTCATATTCCAGATTAATAGATTATGGAGAGATATTTCATAAAAATACATCGTCAAGAAAATGTTGTTGAGGAGAGTTCAAATAGAGTTAAGAAGGATTCAAACACATTTGTAGGAAGTTTGAAAACGGTTGAGAGGAGCTCAACTTTGATAGAAAAATTTGATGTTGCACAGCTTCCCTCTGACCTCAGATTAAGAATTTCAATTTCGAATTATGCTACTAAGATTAGAGATCAATTTCAAAGAGCATATTTGTTGAAAGGTCCTTGTCAACCATTGAATCATTCATTCCCAAAACGAAAGTTTGGAGAAAAAACATTTAGAAGATTTAACCCTTCTTAGTTTAATGACTTTGGAGATTGGTTGGAGTATATCATATCTAAAGATGCCGCCTTTTGTCTCTATTGTTATCTATTCAAATCTTCTAAAGGAAAACAATCAGGAGGTTATTTTTTTGTTGGTGAGGGATTTAATCATTGGAAACATAATGTGAGAGGCTTAAAGTTAATGTCGGGAAGCATGATAGTGAACACAATGGAGCTCGAATGAAATGCGAAGCGTTGATGAATCAAGATCTCTATATTGAAACGGTTTTGCACAAGACATCAAAATAAATTAAATATGATTATCGCATTTGACTTAATACTTCAATTGATTGTGTTCGACTTTGTTTGCAACAAGGACTACCTTTCGGGGTAATGACGAATCAGAGAATTCTCTTAATCTAGATAAATTTCTTGTTTTCTTGCAACTTTTAGCTGAGCATGTTGATCGTATTAAAGCTATGACATTGAGTAATGCTCCTAAAAATTGCTAATTAATATCACCTAGCATTCAGAAGGATATAACTAGTGCTTATGCTGCTGAAACAATCAATATTTTTTTAAAGATATTGGTGATTCATTGTTTACAATTCTAGTTGATGAATCTCATGATGTGTCATCAAATGAGCAAATGTCAATTGTTTTACATTATGTAGACAATAGTGGGCATGTAAAAGAATGTTTCATAGAAATTGAACATGTCACAAGTACTACAACACCATCACTTAAGGATGCCATTGATAAGATGTTTTCTGATATAATTTGAGCATATCTAGATTGTGAGGACGGGTTATGATGGGGCTAGAAATATGCAAGGCAAGCTCAATTTCTTAAAAACACTCATTTTAAATGAAAACCCATACGTATATTACATACATTGCTTTGTTCATCAGCTTCAGCTAGCACTTGTTGCTATTGCAAAGAAGAGTATTGCAGTTGCTGGGTTTTTTTGTGTTGCTACTGATTTGGTAAATGTTATTGGAGGATCTTGTAAGCATTCTGATATTCTTAGAGAATTAGTAAGTGGTCGGGGACTTACAGGAAAGCAGTCTTTAGCGCTACGGTGATACAGGTTGGGGTTCACATTATAGATCTTTGATCAGCTTGCTTGCCTTATTCTCTCCTGTGGCTGATGTACTTTAAATGATTTCTGAAGATGATGCTTCTTCCTCTGATCAAAAAGTAGAGGCATTCAATTTGTTGAAGTCCATGCATTCTTTTGATTTTGTGTTTAATTTACACATGATGGAAATTATTTTGGGAATTTCAAATTAGTTGTCACAGGCATTACAAATGAGAGACCAGGATATTGTGAATTCGATCGACCTAGTGAGAGCGTGCAAGCAGCAACTCCAAATGTTGAGAGACAATGGATGGGATTCATTTTTGGAAGAAGTTTATAAATTTTGTCAGGATCATAACATTGGTGTTCTCATTATGGATGACATGTTAATGCACAACGATCCCCATGGTAGCCCACAAAGTAATCCACCAAAGGTAACAAATTTCCATCACTACCTGCAGATTTATTTTGTGCTGTGATTGATTTGCAATTACAAGAGCTGAATGATCATTTCTCGGAGGTTAGTATAGAGTTACTACTTTGCATGGCTTGTTTGTGTCCACAAGACTCATTTTCTGTTTTTGATGAGAAAAAATTGATCCGATTGCTAAGTTTTATCCACAAGATTTTGGAAAGTTGGATCTTATCATCTTGGGGGATCAACTTGAAACTTATATTGTTGATGTCGGCTCTAATGTTGCATTTCACGAGTTGAAAGGTCTTGGTGATCTTGCAGAGAAGATGGTTCAGACAAAGAAAAATATTCATTTTCCTTTGGTTCATAAACTTTTAACTTTGGCTTTACTTTTGTCGATTTCCACTTCTAGTGTGGAAAGTGTGTTTTCTGCAATGAATCTTGTGAAAGATAGTTTGAGCAACCGAATGAGTGATGAATAGATGAATGATCGTCTTATTGTTTATGTTGAGAGAGATATTTTTGGAATTGATAATGAATTTATTGTAAAGTATTTTTAGAGTATGAAAAATGCGAAAAGAACTATTGTAAGCAACTTTATTCGTATTTGTGTTTATTATTGAACTTTTTTTACAATCTCGGCTTCCGAAATTTTTGGCCCCCACTTACGTAAAATCTTGGCTTTGTCCTTGGTCATAAGTGTCATTCTTCTTCAAAGAATTCATCTTTTCTGTCATTGCTTTCATCTACTAAATCTTATCTCTGTTAGACTATGCCTCAAAAAAACTTTTTAGCTCCCCATTAGTAGTAAGCAAAATATATTCAGAAGTAGAATACCTAGTAGATGACCTGTGATCTCTAGTAGACCTTCTGACATGTGCTTCTTCATTGCTCCCCCTCATTAGCATTCTCATCAACTAGTATATCATAATGAGCAATGTCATCAACTTTCTCATCAATAAGAGCTAAATTCTCTTAACAGTAGGATGTGATGTGGAAGAGCTAGTAGATGTGAGATCAGGAACAACTATAGTCACTCTAGGCCGCTCCAATTTTTTCAAGATCTTCAATGGTATGATCTTCATGAAAGACCACACCTCTGCTTCTCACAGTCTTCTTCTTCTTTGGATCCCAAAATTTGTACCCAAATTGTTCATCACCATAACTGAGAAATACACAAGTAGATCTGTTATCAAGCTTCAATCTCTTTTCCTTAAGCACGTGCACAAAAGATTTGCACCAAAACACCTTCAGATGAGAGTAGGAAACACCTTTTCCTGTCCAAAATCTTTCTAGAATATAAAAGTTCAAAGGAACAAATGGAGATCTATTAATTAAATAGTAAGCAGTCTGAACAGCTTCACCCCAAAAGATTTTGGGTAGCTTGGCTGTCTTTAACATACATCTGACTCTATCAAGAATGATACAGTTTTTATTCTTTCTGTCACACCATTATGTTGAGGAGTACCTGCTTTTTTAAACTCATGTTGAATCCCAAATTTTGAGCAACACTGCCTGAACTCTGTGAGTTGTATTCACAACCATTATCAGTTTTGAGGCCTTTCAAGGACTTCCCTGTTTCTCGTTTTACCACGGCATGAAACTGTTGAAAACTTTGAAATTTCAAAATATAAATCCAAAGTTTCCTCAAAGCATCATCAACAAAGGCATGAAAATACTTATTTCCACCTAAAAAAGCTACATCACTATGAGAGCACACATCAGAATGCTCAAGTTTTAAAATATCATATTTCCTTTTAAATGAGTCACTAAAAGAAACTATGTGTTGTTTACCATATAAACAATTGTCACATTGGTTTAGAAACATACCTTTGGCTAAGGGAATAGATGTCTTCTTAGCCAAAACTTGAAAACCTTTTTCACTCATGTGACCAAGCCTATTGTGCCATAAATTAGGAGAAGAATCTTCAACTACATTCACCTCATTTTTACAATTTTTTGCATAAGTCTTGTAGACATGCAACAAGCTCTTCCTTTGGCGACAATTAAAGTGCTCTTAGACAATTCCCAATTTTAATCATCGAATTTGTTATAATAACCTTATCTGTCAGGAGCCATAACTGAAATTAGATTGAGGCGTATATCAGCAATATGCCTCACATCATTCATAATCAACGAGTAACCAAGTTCTGTTTGCAAGTAGATATCACTAATCCCTACAATCTTAGATTGGCTAGTATTTCCCATATTTGAAATACCGAAATCACTAGCTGTGTAATTTGCAAACAAATCCATGTTCGAACAAATATGGTAGGAAGCACCACTACCAGCAATCCACTCATTACTAGGATCACCCACGTGTAGGCAATGACCATCTACACAAGAAGTACATCATCACTGAGAAACAATAGCTGTAGTATTCTTTTCATCTACCTTCTTCTGATTGCTACCTTCCCTTTGATCTCTCAACCAAATTCGAAAATTTCTTTTAATGTGACCCAAATTGCCACAATGGTAACATACATGCCTTTTGTCTTTCAATTTTTGATCGACCTCTTGTCTTGTTGCGAATTTTTTGCCATCTATTATAGTTTCTCCCTCTATCCTCTGTAACAAAAGCATGTGTATGATTTGACCATGTACGTACACCTGAAGCCTTTCTTCTTGATTCGTCATTTTGCATGTCTTTCACATAATCCATAGTTAAAACACCATTGGGATTAGAGTTATTGATAGTTACAACAAATGTCTCCCAACTGTCTAGAAAAGAACTCAAAAGCAACAAATCCTACAATTCATCGTCTAAATCCATATCCATGGTATCCAACTTGAAATCATGTAAGTTGATCCAAATATACCTAGAGGGGGGTGAATAGGTATTTAGACACACTAACCCTTAGTTGACTCTGACCCCAAATTTGTAAATTACGGAAGACCCTTTTCAATTGTGCTCCTCGCACCTTCCAGCAACTCTGGAAGCTTTTCTCCGTGTGAATTCCCAAGAACGCAATTGTTCTTCACCAATGGGATCTCCAACTACTCCTTCCTAACTTCAGATCTCTGGAGGCTAAAGGTAGAGGAAATATGGTATGGTGTTTTAGGATTGTGGTTTAAGTCGATGGCATGACACAATAATCAAAGAAAGAGTTTGATTGAATATATGTGGATGAACAAGGGATGTATATGGATATTAATAATATGTTCTCCACAGTTGGAAATGACATTCAATTTACTAAACCACGAACTAGAGTTTTGTAATTATAGTTGTGGGTGAAATATGGACTTGTAGGGTTAAAACTACAGTTCAAAACTCCGAGTCGAAAAAAATTAGGCACCGACCACTCGAGAATGACTCGAGCGATATTTGAGTGGACTGTTTCTGGGCGTGAATCGCTCGAGCGGTACTTGAGCATGACTCGAGCAGGCTGTTTTGAGCATGGAACGCTCGAGCGGTATTTGAGAGGGACTCGAACGGTAAGCTACTGGAAATTATGCTCGAGAGTGAGACGATCGTTTCTGCGACTAAATTTTCTCCTTGCTCTAATGATCACCTACTTCGCCCTAACTGCCCAACTTTGACTTTTTTACTCTATTTTGACTCCTGTTACAACTCCATTATTTTTTGTCCACCAAATTGCCAATATTAAAATTATACCTAACACAATTGATTTATAACCTTCGTGGGATTTAAGGGTATGAGAATACATAACCAATATACCATTATGTTGTTTATTGATTTTTTTTCCCTTCAAATATACATATTATGTTTAAAGTTCAAACTTAAAAACTTTAACTAGTTCGACTCCTAAGTTTTTCACCTAAAATTTTATTACCAATTTTATATTAAAAAAAAAAAAATTCGGGTCATTTGGCGGGCGGGATGTCGCCCCGACCCGCGAACAGTCGCGGGGCGGGGCGGGGTTCGACCATTTCGGGTTCGGGGTGGGTCGGCCCCGTCCCGTCCCGAACCCGACCCATTGTCATTCCTATGCCATCTTTTTATTTCACGTTGACCAAGTTTCTAATTAGAAAAGACTTTATGGATGCAATCTTATTTTCAAATATAGTCTCCAATTTCGACAACAATTTCTGTGCGTCCTGTTCCACATGTTGAAACACACTGTTATACACCCACTGTCTTATAATTCCAATAGTCTTTCTATTTTATTTAGTCCACTCATTTTTTGACATATCATTCGGTTCATCCGTGTCACCCTCAATAGGGACAAGTTCTTTGAAATTGCATCAAAGTCCTTGAAGTATCATTCCTATTTAAAATTGATTGGAACTAAATTTAAACTTAATAATGGTAGGCCCACTAGTTTAAATGCCCAACACTTCCAACTTATATGGTGTAATGTTCCCTAAAATGAAGTTTATGTCTTAAAAGATATTATATTCCTAAAATGAAGTTGCCTACTATGTTTAGATAATATAATAGCAACATAATCACAAAAAGACTAACTACATGTAAAATAAAATTAACAAGTCATGAACTTATTCTAATGTTTTAATCTGTATTTGATTGATAAACATGAGCTAATGTCTTTTTGAGTGTTTGTCACATTTTTTTGGTTTTTGTAATTTTTTTGAACTTTTACCACTTAAAAGTTAAAACTTGTTAGATATTAAATTCCTAAAATGAAGTCGTTTACTGTGTTTAGATAATAGAAGAGGAACATAATCACAAAGAGATTGACTACATGTAAAATAAAATTAACTAGTCATAAATTTATTCTAAGGTTTTAATTTATATTTGATTGAATTTTTTTTTTTTTTTTTTTAAAGAAGTTACAAAAATATTAAATAATAAAAAAAGGGTCACTCAAATTTAAACAGTATTTTACATCCTAAAAACTTGCACTCAAATTTAAACAGTATTTTACTTCATAAAAACTTTTAATGAAAATTAAATAATGCCCCCAGTAGACAACTTATGATGTCCATTGGGGGCACGTGACGGCCCCCTATTTGGAGGTTGTTAGGCGATGGGCTCTGCATGACAACTAATGTCCACCCATCAAGTTGTGAGTGGGCATTGATATGGTGCCCCCAAAGGGGCATCATATTCCCTCTGAAACTTTTTGAAGGGTACTTATGTAAATGGTTCAAAAACAATGGTATTTGTGTAAGTACCTATTTTACAAATGACCTGATGCTATAAATTGATTGATTATTTGTGCTAATTGGCTCCATTACGTGCCATTTGTTTCAATATATACTTCTAATTATTGGCACTTGAGATTTTTTGCTATCAACATTCTTGGCAAAGGTTTATTGAATTCCAATGCCATAATGCTTGAGCTTGTATGACAACTGTTCGCTAGCCACAAATGTATGTATTGCACAAATAATAAAGTAGACGTGAGTTCAAGTATCGATCCCACAGTGATTGTGTAAATTTTATTTTAGATTACAATTCCTTAACCGAAACTTTGAAAACTTTGAATTAAGGATTTTGTTTTAAAAACTTAACTAAAGATTAAATTAAAAAGCGAAAAATTTGATTTATGAAAAGTATGAGATGAACATGTCATAATTATGAATCCATGTTAACCCTTGTGTTTGACTTAAACATTTAACAACAATTTATGGAGTATTGAAAATTCGTGTCCATAACGTTATTTATATCATCTTTTGAGCGATGCATAAAATTCTTTTTCCACAAGGGATTAGAAAATATTTCTATGACTAATCCAAACATGTAAAAAAACATTAATGAATTATGAACACTTTTTCGAATTATACAAAGCATAGGGGTATATTTTTTTTTTCTATCGGACTTTGGAGCAATTAATCAAATTTTAATAATTTCCTACTCTTTCGAACAAAGAAAAATTATCAAAAACATCAATAATTATGCATCCACAATCATAGATGAATTATAACATAATTAATTGCATCAAATCCATAAATTGTATAATGTAAATGTTAAATTAAAACATGGAATCAAGAAATTAATGTTTCATCCCAATTCTAACAATAAGAATCTAGCCTAGAACCATAATAAAAGATGAATCACAACAAGAGTAATTAAAGTTTATCACCATTTTCACCATGTTGTATTAGAATCTTCAATCATGCATTAATTGGTTCGTTGAGAATTCAACAGCCCTTCAAGATTAGCTTTGACAAGTTTGGAATCCCTAATTTCGTGCTCGAATTCTGATATTTATAGATGTGCTTGAAACTTAGGTTACTAATTGGAAGAAAAGAAAGCTGAAAATAAGGCAAAAAGCCCACCGATGGCCCATAAATTGATCGTGTGACCGCACGATTTAAGAGTGCGTGACTGCGCACTTCTGCAAGTTTAGCTTCAATTTCAGATTTTGGCGACCATGCGACCGCACGCTTCACTTCCATGTGATCGCGCAGTTTACCGGAAGAATGCAATTTTCACCTTTTGAAGTGCTACAAGTTGGTCCATGCCTTTTAAAATTGTACATCAAGTCCTTCAACTTTCGATTATCACAATGGAGTTCCAAAACTTCTGATTTCTTTCAATTTTGACTTCTTCTTCAATTTTTCTTCCAATTGGCTCTTTGATTTACTTCATCAACTCCTAATTTTCACACTTTAGCTCTTTTATCATCCAAATGATTTGTTTTTGCTCCAAATCTTTTACTTTCTTGACTTTGGGATACTTTCATAAATATAAACAAATAATAACAAAATCAATAGCAAATATTCTCAAACGAACATATAAAATTCTACTTTTTGGATAAAAATAAATGTATAAAATACACTTATCAACAACTAATTTTTTTTTCTTTCTCTAGACTTGTCAATTACACTATTTAGACATGAATACCGATCATATTTATTTATAAAAATAATTGTCACATACTACAAATACAAATGTTCTGTTTGTTAAATATTGAGTGTTAAAATCCGCGAATTGATCCAAAACTCACCAACTCGTCCTCCAAAAGTTCAGACTCTGAAGATGGCTCGACCTTGAGGCATGTCAGCATGAACACACGATATTATTCCCATCCCAAGCATTAGACTAGTAGTGATTTTGTCTCAGGCTTAGTTGAAAGCCTTCCCAAAGATACCCTTTAAGCCCAAGAGGTTGAGGATTCGCGCCCAACCACGATTGAAACAAAACCACTACCAGCATAAGGCTTGAGACGAGGATAATACCATGATTTGCGGGTCCAACAAGTTTACTTTTATTTAATATCTTTCACTTAAATTACTCAAAATCTCATATAGATTGAATTCAATTTTATTTTATTTTTTACTTATTTAAAGTTGATGGTTTTTGCCAGTGGCGGATCTAGGATTTCATGTTGGATCGAGCTGAATTTTAAAAATTGTGGGGGTGGTCGAAAATGCTAGTCCTTTGATTTTTGAGGTCTAAGACAAATTTCATAAAGTTAATCAAAATCGAATTTTCACATAATATTAATATCATTTTTCACAAATTATATTCTAAAACATAAGTTCTAACACAGAGACAAAAATAAAACCAAAGCCTAAGTCCAATAATCTAAAGCCAAATCACGCCAAAAATCACATTCACAGTAGTCATTACGTAAATAATCATTTTCAAAAATCGCATTCTAAAATCTAAACTATAATTGAAGCCTAAAATCATATTAGCAGTCAACACGTTGCCTAACAAATGCCCAAAATCAAATATTGAAATCATATTTTCATATTTTCACTAACACTCAATTCACAGTTTCCAAATCAAATAACATTATAATTTGTAACTCACATCACATTAACACAGTCACATTCACATAATCACATTAAGAAATCAAATCTCGAAATCACATTTTCATTGACCTTGCAATTGTCTGATTCAATCTTAATTCTCAAGAGTCAAGTCAGCAGGGCAGCAAATTGTGCAAAAATTCCAAATGCAGCAAATCTGTGATGTTAATGTTACTAAAGTTAAAAACTTATAAAGCTTAAATTACACAAGTTTCAAATTAAGCTAAATAAAATCTAAAAACAAGAATTGAAAAACAATTAATCAGGATTCAAAAATCTAAACAAACTGGTTATTGGAAATTTGGAGTTTAAATAAACAATAAACATCGTTATTTACCAAATATTAGTCCAGGCGACGGCATGAGGTGGACTAGTGCCGGAGCTCTCGCACGCAGTGCAGAACGACATAAACTAGAAGAGTGAGAACAGCAGGCGCAAAGCAGGGAGCACAACGACTCACTCACCTCAGTCCGCATCGAAGGAGAAGACGGAGCAGCGGAACTACGACGGGAGCTAGCGACTAGGGGTTGTTGGGTTGACGTTTTCTTAGGGGAGAGACAGACGGGAGAATGGAGGTTGGACTGGAGTCATGGACGAGTATGATGAGAGTGAGAGATCAGAGTGATTTGGGTTAGATTTGTTGGATTATGTTATGGCGAGCTGTTGAATTTTGGACCGAGCTAAGTCAAGATTTGGGCTGAGTTAGTTCTTCTTCTTTTATTTTTTTGTTGAATCTGGACTGAAAAGCCTAGTACTGGCCTTAAGTAAATCCGCCTTTGATTTTTGCACTAACACAGACGTAAAAGAGAGAAAATGTTGAAGATAAAAGTAGAGTTTCTTTAATAAGAATGGTTGCATCTCCATTCGATCATATACACCAAGAAACAAGTGAATCCTGTACACAACTAACACTACTTAAAATATGTTACTCAAATTCTATCAATTCATCTCTCATAAACCCAACAGTGTAAAAGAAATTGACATTGCTAACCATGTTATGTTAGTGCAACATATGATGTTTCTATCCTGCTACCCTACTCAGCCAGCCGGTCCAACCTTGGGACCATGAAAACTAATCCACGAGAAGATGGCCCTCCACGCAAAGACATGGCCAACAAACTTGACATCTCGACAAAGATGGCAGACAACTCCTCTAATCATTCAAACGAGTCAACAAATAAACGAAAAAGAAGGCGTTCCCTACCGTGTTTGCCAAACGAATATCGACCACAGGCTCTTGCTCTACTGAGTCCCACTGCAATGTACAAATGGTAGAGTTTGTACAAGGTCCCATAGCCACATCCCATCATGCAGATATTCTTCCCCGGTAGACATCACATTCACATCTTAGGCTCTATTTCCTTTTCGGCCCAGAAGTTAAATACTAGAATTAAGCTGACCAATCATAATGTGGATAAGGGAAACCTGATCTGTTTGTTAACTGGAAACCGGGTTACAATTTGAACAGCCTGACTGGATCAGCATCCTCAAATATCCGAAGACAGAAGAAGACAGAAACACGGACGGATGGATTGGGTCCGGCCATCAACTTCGTGTGCCAGCCTAGCACGCACTAAATTTTGTAGCCCAAGCCAATGATGGATGACTTGACAGGCACATACCGAAAAGATTTTTTTTCGAAATTATCAATTTTCTTCCTTGTCTTAAACTGTTATTGGTAATCCATAATTGTGGAATGATCTAATTCGCCCATCCCACCCTGCAGTAACAATCACTAGACCCCAGGCATGAGAAATGGATGAACTCTGGCAAGAAGACTTGAAAAGCTTGTATCGAGATTTACACAATGTTGATGCCACGGAACGGGGACCAGACACGGGAAGCTTTTCCTCGGGCCAAGTCGCAGATCCCTTGGGGCTGGAGTCTAAGAGAAACTCTTTTCCCAAAGAAAAACAGGTGGATGTTGAGAAAGGCAGTAAATCAGTTGAACGTTCTTGGAGTTCAGCTGATGTGATCCCATTCTCCGACTTACCGATTTTCAAGCCAGACCAAGGTATTGCAACGGAGGCATGAGACGAGAAACACTCAAAGGATCTACTAGATTTTGGGTGCGAGGCAGGATACTTTTCCCCACCGATGTAGTTCCACATATAAACATTAGAATCCTCAGAAGCCGAGACAATATGTCTTCCGTCTGAAGTGAATGATGCATAAATCTGGTTCCCCCAGCTACGAAAGCCTAGAGCAGAACCAATAGAGTTAATTCTATTATTGGAGCTGTGAGTAAGAATCAAAATTCAATAAGGACCCAAAACACATCCTGGAAAGAATGGGCATAACGCTATCATGGTTGGACTATTTGCAACAGAAACCATTCACATCGAAAGCCATTCGAGTACTCAAGTATGATAACTACTAAATCATACGTCTTTAAAATAGCATAAACAAATGCAGTATAAAAGACATTAATTTGCAAATAAGGTTAAACAAGACTGATACTGTGAAATCATCAAACTACTCATATACCATAACTTTGAAAAAGAAATAAATACCCTTGTATTTCGCAATCACATTCACACCGCTAAGAATTCTAACTTGAGAATCAGCACAAGTGACCAACACTTTGCTTGGGTCTTGTGGGGAAAACTGCATTCGAACACCAAAATTAGGAGGATTTTAGCATCCAACATTAACAGAACAAAATAGTAAATAGCAGAAGTGAAATGATAAAATCATGTGGGCAATTTAGATTACCTGAAAGCCTGTTATCCTTTTGCCGAGGGACTTCTTTTTACTGGTTAAGCACATCTGAGCTTCCAATTTGAAGTGATTATCTGATTCAAGAGAGAAAAAGTGTCAACTAGTATGTAGGCCAGCCCGTGGGTAAAGCCATGGCTAATTTGTGCTTAACCGTAAACTCAAGTTTTATATAGCCACGTGAGACTTGGAAACTGGGACACTGGATCTCCTCAGCATACTTGCGCTTAAAGCTTAGTATAATAGACACATGCTAAGTGAGAAGAGAACATATGCATATGAATGCTTTTAAAATAATAAAAGCAAACAAGTGTTTACGATGGTAAGAACCTATCAAGCCAGCACTTTCATGAACTTCTACAATGGAAACAGAGACAAGCATGTCTAAGTCAAATCAAGTCTTTATTTGTATATTGAATGCCTATAGAAAACTGTTTTTGACCCAAAATTGGGAAACAAATTATGGAGTCAGATGTTTGGAATTTCATTACCAAAATCAAAGCTTAAAACTTTTGACAGGTATTTGTATCCAATCAGAGCAGGAAAAACAGTCTGTACAGTTATGTGACATCACAAGATCAATGAACCACTATGTTAAACAAGAGAATTGGGAAAAGACAGAAACGTCCAGAAATTCAATGCATATTACCTGATATAGTGAAAAAGTGACAGGAGCCTGAAATAGAGCCAATAACACAACCCTAAACGACAATCAAAGAAATACAGGATTAGTATGTCTCAGAAATTTTTGAACTCAAATTCAGTTTAAAACGCACAATGTTACAGTATCAAGAGACCTGTCCATCAGGGCGATAAGAAACAGCAGTTATTATATCCTTTACTTCAGTCCAGTCAACAACTTGACAGCCACTGATTGTCCAAATGCGAACCTTCCCGTCTATTGATCCACTGATGAAGTAATCATCATTTGCAGGGTAAAATTGAACACAGGTCACTACACAACATCAAATTGGTCTTTAGGGAAAGAGTTCATTATTCTTCAAATCCACAATTAGCCATTGCTTGAAAAGTCAACAGCCTGGTACATACCATAATCACCATGCGAAAAGACCTTGAGGCACTGATCACACCCAACCCGCCACAAACGAACAGTTTTGTCAACTGATGATGAAAGAAGACACTGCAATAAAGCATGTTATTTTTTAAAAAAATATTCTATAATTTTGAAAAATACATAATACATTCATACATTAGCATGCAGTAAACTCACATTATTCTTCGACCACGAAATATCCAAGATCTCCCCAATATGTCCTTGGAACACATGCAATGGCTTATCCAAAATTCGAAAAACCTTTGGGGGGAGGATGATACATGCCGAGTCAAGTATTTCTTTCAGACTTGTGGATTTGTTTGTTTTATCTTTCTCCACAGTCAGAGGTGTCATTTCAGATAGATGATTCACAGAGAAGTATATGCATGACTGATCCGCATCTGGAATGTCAGTATTATCCGATCTCTCATCTTCCACCACTTGCCAGACTCGCACAATCTTATCTTCACCAGCGCTAGCCAGGTACTGTCCATCAAGACTGAATTTCATTGTCAATATTGACCCATCATGCGCCTGAATATTTTGTCCTGTGAAGAGAGCTGAGAGTTCCTTCAACCTTCTCTGACAATGGCGAACCCTGACTCTGTGGACCCTGGCCCCTTGAGCTTGGCTGGAGCTATTGGATTGTAGATCATCGCCTCTATCATTCCCACTCATCATGCATGTGAAGGATCGCAATCTACTCAACCATCGGCCTTTAATTTTATTCATTACCCTTGCATTGTTTCCATTAAACTCCATTTCTCCCTGCACAAGTTGCTGTACTGTGGGAGAGAATTGAGAAATATTCTTAAATTCTTTACGTATCAGCAGTTGGTCTGATCCCCCAACTTGAATTTTTCTCAGCCTGCCCTCCTCCCCTGAATCATTTGCCCTACTTTCAATTCCACTATTCGGATTCCCACTTCCATAATCAAAATTTGCATGAGAACCCGCTCCAGACGGATCGAAACCATCAGTGGTCCAACTTGACAAAGAAAAGCGGCTAGATGAAAATTCATCTTCAAAATTTGAGGTTTTCTCTACAGCCCTGGTACTCTCCATAATTCTATCAATATTTTGTCTAAATACGCCACCTTCATCATATACATCCACTGAATAGTCTCCTAACCTATCTGGGTTCAATCCCATCCATCTAACAAAATTTTTGCGACGCTCTCTAACGCTTTGAGGACTCCCAATCCATACATCATATTCCCATTTATTAACGCTTGGACAATCAGAACCCAACTCCAATGCTGGTGCAATGTCGTCCAGGGCATCGAAAAATCGAGATTCCTCTTCTACATCGCTAAAGTTACCCATGATTCCTTGAGTTCAACCCATGAAATAACAGAACCACACCTCAAGAAACCGATTGTTTTAAGCTCTAGGCGATGTGCTTAAAATCTTCCAACGTAAAACCTTTAACAACAATGACAACAGAGGTAAGATTAAAGAATAAATAGACAATCCACAAGCACAGCAACCAAGGTTTCTTTAATTTAAACGAAATGAAAATTTCAGTTTCTTAACAGGAATATAAAACAAATAATAGCAATACTAAAACAATAGATCCACCGTGTATCCCAATCAACACCCATTGAACCTGATCTCCTATATAATATACCTTCTTAAACTGAAAAGCTAATAAACTTTTTTCATAAAAAAACGAACCCATTTTATTTAATCAGAAATTAGAAAAAAACCCCATTTAGCATTGAAAAATGAAATCCCGTTATCAAGATAACGACTATCTGCAGACTGCACTTCACATATCAAATATTAGCATAAAAAATCACATTCTTATATAGATGAAAATGAAAAAAGACGATGAGAAATTCAAAGGGCATAAACGATTTGCTCACGTGGGTTCACTGGCAAGAGATCAGGGGTATTCAATTTCGGTTGCTCTCTTCAGACAGAAAGCGCAGAGGACTATTGAGCATTATAAAAATGCAAACTCCAGTGGAAATAGTAATTAATGGAAAGAAGAGAAGAGGGACTAGGAAAAAGGGTAAATCTAAAAATGGCAAAGGAAAAAGCAGAAACTTCTTGATATACGTTGAAGGATGGACCGAGAAACGAGAATTGGAGACACAGTGCTCAGCATATTGTGCTCTCTTTGTATACTTGCAGAAGTCTCTGTAATTGGGAATTAGGGAGCCAAATTACTTTTGCATGTTTCGCCAAGCACAAGTCATTTATTTTTTTTTAAAGTTAAAAAAAAAAAAAAAAAAAAAATGAAGAAGGAAATAAAAGTTACTTTAATTTAATGTGACTATCCAAACGCGCCTGATTAACAGTTCTGTCCACCAAGGATCTGTTTGGTAAGAATTTTATTTTTACTTGTATGAATTTCATGAGGAAGCTTTTAATCTGCGGCTAATTAACGAAGTGTTTGGCGGCTATTTGCAGCCAATTTTTTTATTTTTTATTTTTTGGTGTTTTTTAGGTAAGATTTATGGTTAAAAATTGGAGAGAGAAAATATGTGTAGTTAAAAAATGATTTGAAAAATTGTGTTGTTTATAAATTGATTTATAAATTGTAATGATTGTGTAAAAGTACGGTGTGCAAATATGTGAGAGAAGATTTTTTGTTATTTTTGAGATAAAATATGTGGTTAAAAATTGAAAAGAAAAAATATGTGTAATTAAAAAGTGATTTGAAAAATTATGTAATTTAAATTGTAATTTAAATTGATATTTAAACTAGTCGCCAAACGCAGCATTATTTGTTCTCTCTCAGCTCTTCCAAAAATTATATAGACAGGTTCAAAAGTTATTTTTGATATTAAAAGCTTTGTCAAATGAACCCTAAGCCCATGTTTGTGATACATTAAAAACTCGATTTTTAGTAGATTCTGATAAAAGTTGATAAAATAATATTTGAAAAGTTATTGATTCCATATAATATGTGGTTTAAATTAATTATTAATTTTAACTTAAATTAAAATAAGATTTTAATTAGTACCAAACACGAGATAAATATATTTGAGTTGTAAAATATTTATTAGGCAAAAAATGAGAACATATGTGATTCGTACTATGACATTGATCTAGGATTAATGAAAAGATAACGATGTAGTTGGCGCATATTCTACCCATGTTTGCGATACATTATTTTAAAAAAATCGTAGTTGTAATTGTAATTGTAATTTTTTTTAAGAACATGTGATTAAAAATAGGGAAATTTTTTTGGTTTATATGAATACTATGTTATTGGTAAATGTGCGATAGAAAATGTGTTTTAAAAAATGAGTTTTGAAAAAATAGGAAATCTTAAATAGTAATCAGATTTAAGAACTATTGTCTCTTAGTGAACTGTTTATAAATAAATTTATACACATTTTCACAAATCACTTTAAAATTGAATAATACGA
Organism: Ligustrum vulgare; assembly: GCA_963555705.1. Taxonomy (NCBI): domain Eukaryota; kingdom Viridiplantae; phylum Streptophyta; class Magnoliopsida; order Lamiales; family Oleaceae; genus Ligustrum; species Ligustrum vulgare. Next base: position 3,863,534 of record OY743175.1, on the reverse strand, counting down.
AAAAATGGGTTAAAAATAATTAGGGATGACAATGGGGTGGGGAATAGCAGAAAACCAACGGGGACCCGCTCCGAACGGGCCGGGAATCCCCGACAAATGCAGGGATGGGGATGAAAATTTATTGCACAAAAAATTTATTGCTTATAAAGTTATAAACTTTAAATGCTTATTTTGAAAAAGTTACTATTTATTAACCTTATCAAGTTGTATTTTCTCATATAATCAAATATAAAATAACGACACAAATAAAGATGAATATATATATTCGATTAATGTCCAAATAATGTGTAAATATTATTGGATTTAGAAAATTTTAGGTTTATTCCTGCATGTTTCCTTATATTCTCTGCATAAAATTATTTTAAAATTTAGAAAAAAAAAAGACAGATGGGGATGTAAACGGCCCCGCCCCCATCCCTGACCAGCCCCGTCCCCGATTAAATGGGGACGGGACGGGGATGGGGATGGTAAATCATTAACGGGGTGAGGACGGGGAAAGGCATTCCCTTCCCATGCCCGCTCCGTTGTCATTCCTAAAAATAATGAGGTTCAAACAGAGGCTTAGTGATAAATAATTTAATAGATTTTGATAAAAAAAAATAATCAATTTATATTTGGCGCAGCCTCTATTTAATAAAAGTTTTTTCTTTAACATAATTATTATAATTTATAAATCAATTTATAAATATAAAAAAAATTCAAACTATTTATTAAGACATTTTTCGAAACTACTTTTAACCACATATTTATACCTAAACAAAAAGGAAAGAAAAAAAAAACTCTGACAAAGTTGTTGAACAGATAGCAAATAAATAATTTGTTGTTTTCGAGATAAAATATATTTTGAAAAATTGTTTGAAAAAATGTGATAAAAAAGTGGTTTGGGAAAAAAAAAGTTGCCAAAAAAGGCAGTTAAAAAGTTGATAAAATTTTAAGTGAAAATCAACAAATAATTTTCCATACATATTTTATGAGATTCACAACTTTTATCAGCTTTCAAATATACATTTCTTTAACTTTTATCAAAAACTACCTAATATTTAATTTTTACAAATAAAAGAAGGGACTAAATGAGTAGTTAAAAAGTTGTAAATTGCAAGAAATGTATTGTTGACTTAGTCTTTGTTTGTTAAAAGTTTTTTGTTTAAAACAATTTTTTTTATATTTTCTAGGTAAAATATGAGGTTGAAAAATAAAGAGAGAAAATGTGTATGTTAAAAAGTGATTTAAAAATTGCATTGTAAAAAATTTGTTTAAAAACATATTTTCCAAACATGGGCTTAAAAACTTTTCAAATCATCCCAACAAGCATTTAATATTATTTAGTCCCTGGTCGATCCCAATTTTTTTTTTTTTAGATTTTTTTCGCAAACTCATTTTCATCCAAATAATTTATGGGATTCATAACTTTTTATCAGTTATCAATTATATATTTCATCATTTTTTTTTATTTATTTTTTTATCAAAGTTTAGTAACAATATGATTTGATCAAACCTAACAAGGCTTATTTATTTGTAAAATAGTTTAAAGTGAAATCTATAACTTTTAAATTGAAAAGAACTCATGTTCTGTCATTGTGCTTGTCATTTTTTAAATAAGTGTTTATATTCAAATTTTGAGGATAAAAGCAATTTCTATTGTAAATATATTATACGTATTAGTAAATGACAAGTTGTATCTCTGCAATCAGTGGCGAACGAGACATTTTGTCACAGTGGGACACTGAGATATATTTCTGTGTTTTTGCGGCAGACATTACGGGTATTCCCTCGAATTTTTTTTTTTTAGGAAGAGATCAAAACTCCATCCGTTTCTTCACCAAGTTCAATCCTTTCCTCTCTATCTCCATTTTCATTTTCATTTTGTTGATCATCATAAAAGGAAACGTGAATTTACACTTAAAATATTTATCTATAACTGATACAAACAAATAAACAATTTTAAAAATATATTCAATCCCTAAATGTAAATCAATAGCACAAAATATTAATTTGAAAGTATAAACTCCAAACAAACAGTACATTCTGTTTTACAAACTATAAAAAAACATGTTTTTAAATAATACAATTTCTCAAACCACTTTTTAACTTCACTTATTTTCACTCTCTACTTTTCAACCACACATTTTACTTTGAAAACATAAAAAATGTTTTAATAAACTAAAATCTCAAGTTCTAATTTCTTTTTTTTTTTTTTTAAAAAAAAATCATATTTTTTAGTGGAGAACGTACTCCACAAGGACCCAGTGTAGGTCCACCCTTGTCTATAGTCTTAGATATTATTATGAACTTGTGTATCCTTAATTTCCTCCTATATATGAGAATTTTTTTAAGTTATACTTGCACAATTATGTTGACAATGAAGATGACAATTAGATGATGTGAAAGTATTGTATTTGTTGATTTAAAAGATGATGTGATGTGTGAAAAAATAAAATTGTATCACGTAAGCAAATTGTCAACCTTGTTGTCACACTCATTGTGAATGTAGCAAAGTTGTAATTTTTTTATATACATATGTTAGCCAAATCTTGGTTTTTTTTCCCCTATTCAAATTTTTGTAAAATCTGACTTTCCAATTCAGATTTTCGAGTCATTCAGATATTCTCGAATCTGACTTTTTCCCCAAATCAGATTCCAACCATTATAATCATTATCACATTCGGATTTTCTTGAATTACTTTGAGATTTGATTTGCCCCCGTTTAATAGCGAATAAAATCAGATTTTAATTTAAGTAAAAGTTGATAGATAAATTTTAACCACATATTTTATGCTTTCACAATTTTCAATCACACATTTAATCAATTTTTATCAAAATCTGGTAAAAATCTAATTTCAATAGTACACATTGTAATTCTAACCAATCCACCAAATCTGACTACTTATTATGTGATAATATTTAATCACATTCTTTGAAATTAAATGTATTTTCTTTTGCTTTATTGTGCAGTTACCCAAAAAACAAAATATTACTGTACTCAAGAGTTTGTTGCAGTGGACATATCTGGCAAAAACTATTTATCATGTGTCAACGATGCTGATATCCACATTGTCTCAAAAACTGTGGAAGAGATAATAAAAGAAGAAAACAAGAGTCCCTACTAGATCATGCAAAATCCAATATCTTTCTACGTCATCATCTTTATGATGGATAAAAAGTTGAATACCTTACTGTGAAGAACTCTCAAATTATTAGGAGGAAAAACTGAAATATCTGACCACCAAAGGACTATAATCCTCCTCAATACCTGTTATTAATGGATGAATTTTCACTTGCAAGATTTCAAAATTGCCAATGAGTATACTTTTGAAATATTTAGAATATGTTCAAAACTAATCTTGTGTGAAGAAAAAATCACCAATGAAGATATGTTGGAGAAAAAATTTCCCACCTTCCATGCCTCGAATGTGCTCATGCACAGCACTATTGTGAGCGTAGTTTCAAAAAATAGTCACTTTAGTTTTGTGTATCTTAGTTGTCTATTTGGATTTAAAAGTAAGTTTGAATTTTGTTTTTCCCTTATTCTTCAAAGGTCGAGACATTAAATTGGTAAAATATTTTTAGTTGATAAAAGTATTGCTTAATACTTTTATTGCAAAATAAATGTTTCCAAATATTTATTTTGTTGTGTTTATAAAATCAGAATGAATTGTCAAGATATTTGTTTAGTTGATAATGCAATTACACACATCATTCTTCAAGACAAAAGTAATTTTTAGACTTAACATTATAAAAAAATAATGTTAATACAATATCAGGTGCATCAAAGATCGTTGAAGGCTCTAGAACAACTTGTATTATTTTATCAAATAATACAAAATTATATAGTGACGATGCAATTTATTCTAGCCAAAAAAAAAAAATTTGCTCAGTTGTAAAGATATTCGCTACAATACCACATTGTGACAATCCAAGAAAATAATACAAAATATCTTAACATAACTTCTTTTATATCTAGCCAGAAGCAAATAAAAAAAAAACTCTCGAGACTTCTGATGACATGTATTATCCGTCCATAAAAACGATTAAATCAAACATTATCATGAATCTGAAGCTTGTAGACAAAAAAAGTTTTATACTTGGGTATGATGGACTTGAACATCCATGAGCAATAATGATGCACCGAATAATTAACAACTCACATGAACATCCTCTAAAGAATCAGAAGATTCTTTTACCTTAATTATTATCTATGCATTGCTTATTCACAAGGAAAGTTAGCCATTAGACCATCGATTACAAAAATCAATATTGAATCTCTAACTTTCTTGGAAAGGATTTAGGGAGATGTATGTGGGTCAATATACCTACCATGTGAACCATTTCATTTTTTTATGATTTTAATTGATTCTTCTACTAGATGTAATCTAGTTTTTCTAGACTACTTGCCCAAATATTAAAATTACGAGCTCAGTTTTCTGAATACTCAATCAAAATAATTCATCTCGATAATACTAATGAATTTAGATCATTGACACTCAATGATTATTGTATGTCAATTGGGATTGACATTGAACATTCAGTTGCTCATGTTCATACATAAAATTAATTAGCTAAGTCATTTAACAAACGTCTACAATTAATTGCTTGATCATTACTCATGAAAAAAAAAAGTTTCGACTTTTGTTTGGGATCTTGTCATATCATATTACATGATGTATTATTGGTTCTTTTAAGACCAACTTATCAATATTCTCCTTTGCAACTTGCATTTGGTCATGAACCTAATATTTCTCACTTATGAGTTTTCAGTTGTGTTGTCCAAGTCCTAATTTCACATGCACAACATACCAAAATGAGTCCCCTAACGAAGACTTGAAAGTTATGTTTGTTTCGATTCACCATCCATATTTAGGTGTCATAAACCTTTAAACGGGTGATTTATTTACTACACGTTTTACAGATTGTCATTTTGACGAAATAACTTTTCCAACCCAGTGAAGAGCAAAAAAACATCCTGGAAAAAAAAGATAAAATTTCATGGAATGAAACAACATCTCGCTTTGATCCCCCAGTATTCAATGTGAGCAAGAGGTTGAAAAGATTATTCACTTGCAAAGAGTTGCAATTCAATTACCTGGTGTGTTTGTTGACACAAGAAAAGTGCCAACGTCATATATACCAACAAAAAATATTCTTGCAAAACTTGATGTCTTGAAGGAAAAAATAGATGTAGCCAATGAGTCTCAAGAAAGAAAAGTGAAAGAGAAAAATCAATCAAAAACTTCAAAAGAAGTAGTATTAGAAAAGATTAATCAATCAAATGTTGAAAATATGGTTTCTCTAGAACCATAAGTGTTCGAAAATAACGAGGTTTCAATAATTTAATTATTATCTCATAAATTATATGAATGAAATAATATTTTTATAAATGACATTTATAACTTTAATGTGGCTCTTGAAGTAATTTAACAAGAGGATCCCGAATCACAGTTTGTTAAAGATTGTCTGTATAAAAATGATTGGATAAAGTGGAAAGAAGTCATACAGGTGGAGTTAAAATTCCTTAGAGAAACTAAAGTGTTTGGATATATAGTTTGGACACCTGAAAATGTAATCCATGTACGATACAAATGAGTTTTTGTAAGGAAGGTGAATGAAAATAATCAGATTACAAGATACAAAGCTTGACTTGTAGCTCAAAGTTTCTCTCAAGACTAGGAATCGATTATGAGGAAACATATTCTCTCGTAACGGATACTATCATTTTTAAATTCTTAATTAGTTTGACTGTGTCACAAAGGCTTGATATGCGGCTTATAGATATAGTAATTGCCTATCTATATTTTTCACTTGATACATGTTTGAGAACTATGTTCTCTATTAAATTGTAAAGATTATTGTATGGATTGAAACAATATGGATGCATGTGGTATAATCTTCTTACCAAATATTTGTTGAAGGAAGGTTATAAAAAATGATGACACTTGCCCGCATGTGTTTCATAAAAAAAAACAGGTAGTGGATTTGCAATTATTGAAGTCTATGTGGATTATTTAAATCTAATTGGAACTCTAGATGGACTCAATGAAAATGTAGATTATTTAAAAAATGGATTGGAAATGAAAGACTTAGAATTTTTTTTTTTTTTTTGTCTTAGGTCACAGATTGAGATTTCCCAAAAGGATTATTTGTTCATCAATCTTCTTATACATAAAAAGTCTTAAATTGTTTTTGTATGGATAAAGCACATCCATTGACATCTCCTATGGTTGTTCGATCACTTTATGTGAAAACAGATCCATTCGTTCATCTGAAGATGAAGAAAATATTCTTGTTCTTGGAGTACCATACCTTAGTGAAATTGGATCATTAACATAGCTTGCAAATTATACTTGACCCGACATAGCTTTTTCTGTAAATTTCCTTGCAAGATATAGCTCTATATATTAGAATGGTGTTAAACACATTTTTCGACACCTAAAGGGTAATATTGATATGTGATTATTTTATTCTCAAATATTCAGATTTAGTGGCAAATGAAAATGCAGGTTACCTTTATGATTTACATAAAGTTGAATTGCAAACAGTATATGTGTTTACACGTGGTGGAATAGCTATATCGTGGAGATCCGTGAAGCAAACCTTGACAACAACATTTTCAAATCATTCAGAAATTATTGTAATTCCACTAGGCAAGTAGAGAATGTGTATGATTGAGAAACATAACTCATCGCATCCAAACATCATATATATAGATTAACTTCAACAAGAGACAAACCAACAATATTATATGAAGATAATGCAGTTTGTATTGTACAAGTCAAAAGAGGCTTCATCAAAGGAGACAAAATAAAGTATATTTAGCCAAAAACTTCTATACGCACGAGCTTGAAAACTGATGATATCAATGTTTAACAAATTCACTCAAGTGATAATGTAGCTGATAAATTCGCAAAAGTACTGCCAACATCTACACTCAAGCAATTGATTCACAAGATTGGGTTGCATCGACTAAATAACGTACAGTGATCAACATCAAAGAAGTAGCTGTACTCTTATTTCTTAGTCTAGATTTTTCTCATTGGGTTTTCTTTACAAAGTTTTAATGAGACAACATTTATTTTAATATTACAAAATAACTGTAATATTTTTCATTTGTTTGATATTTTTGTCTTATTGAGTTTTTTATCAAAACAAGATTTTAACAATATATATATATATATATATTTTATAATATGTCATTCAAGGGAGTATTGTATATATTTTATATATTAGTGAATGACATTTGCACACATGCAACCCTATATATTATTACCTTTTATATCCCCAATTTTCTCATATATATATATATATATAGGGCCCTGATTCTTAATAAAATACAAATTTATTCACTTATTCATTCTTCTATTTTTTCCTTTTCTCTCTAGTTTATATTAATTTCATTTTAGTTTTTTTTCCTTCTCCTGTTATGGCCCCTAAATCAAAAAGAAAAAAAAATGGTAGTTATAACACTTAACAAGAAACTCATTCTATATTGGATGCAAAAGTTTCAAAGTCAAAAATTAATCACAACCAAATATTTTATGGGTCTCACAACTTTTTAATCACATATCTCATCAACTTTTATCAAAATTCGTTAAAATTTGATCTAATTTTAATTTCTATCAAACAAGGGCTAAGGGATGATAGGAATCATTCCACTTTTCACGTCTAATATGAGTGTATATGATATTGTTTAATTTTTTTTTTTTTTTTTTTTTTTTTTTTTTTTTTTTTTTTTTGAAATGATAGTGATTTTTAGGAGAATTAATGATTGAAATTTAGCTGAAAAGTCAAATATTGTAGGCTTGACTTTTAATTGATGATTGAGATTAAGTACTGTAGAAAAAGGAGAAAATTTTAATGAAAACCAAACGGGAGCTATATGGATATTTTTTATTATTTTTTCGATTATGAATTTAAGTATTCAAGCTTTATTTCATGAGAGATGTTAGATGCATATAGGGGTGTATGATCCCACACATGAAGAGTATGGGACCCTCCCTTTAAATATTTCTTATATCATTTTGAAGGCTAATGGACATAGCCAAGTGCGAAATAATTATATTGCTAAGCTTCCCAACCAAATGGCATTCCAAACCAAATATATAAATTGAAGATGATAATGACATGGTTCTTGGCATTTAGAATATTTTGGCAAATAGAAAGAGACATATTAAAGAAAGAAAAATAATATATAATAATATCTATTAATTATTTTGTTCAATCTAATGAATTAAATATATTTTATGAAAAATATTTTTAATTGACATTGTGATATGATGTATATATATTGGATAGTGTAAATAACTACCCCATCATTTATTTTTTCATTATCCAATGTATGTGCGATACTCAATGTATATGTTATATGTCACAATGTCTTTTAAAAATATATTCCTAAAATTATTCAATCAAAAAACAAACGAAGGAGTTTATAGTTATAAATGGCAAATAATGATACCTATAAAGGTCACAAAACAAAGAAGGGGAAAATATATTGTGGGTGACATCATCGAAAATACAATTGGACTTCCCATCATAGAAAATACGATTGGACCCAAGAAAGGGGTGGGGGGGGGGTGGAAGGGTGGGGAATTGTGATAGTTTGAGATTGAGGAATCGATAGGATTAACTTGTGATATATTTTAATAAAGGTTTTGTAAGTATAAGAGTAAATTATTTTTGGAAAATGTGCTCAAAAGCGTTAAGAATTTTTTGAAATGTTATAAAATGATTATTTATATTTGATATAATATTTGACGTTTATTTAAATTTGCAATTCATTATTATATGTAAGTTGTAACGAAGGACCTTCGACGATTGTTTAAAGATAATATGATATTAGTACTTTCGAAGTAAATAAAATTAATATCATATCTCAATCGAGAATAATTCAGTCCTGAAACTTGAAAAACATAGACATTTTATTCTATTGAGGTTCATTTGTATATTACTCTAATTAATCATAACAGACGATTTGTCTTAATCGTCACGACTAGTTGAGTTGTGAGTAATGATATTAATATATTTCAGGATAAATATATTTGACTGGACCTTCGTGGAATTAATTCTCTAGCATGACCGTGCTTATGAATTGAGATTTCACATGACTATCATATGGATTGTCTTAATCCATATTGGATGGTATTTATTATGTAACAATCCTTAGGGTCTTTGATATACTATAAGTGAGATCAATATGATCAATAACTTTGTATGTTGAGAGCCAAAGGAAGTGAATCAATAAATTATGCATTGCAAGAGAAATCCGTTGCTCTAATTGTAGAGTTAAGGATATTACTTAAATATTCTAAGTTCGAGCGTATGATTTCAGAAATCTAAACTTAGTATTTAACAATCGTTGTAAAATAGAAACCATGGCACTAAGAATATTGATTTAAGCAAAGTGAATAATTAATTAGGTGAAATGGTTAATTGTATGTCTAATTAATTATCGATCTCAAACGGGGACAGACTATTAAATTGATAAGTCAAGAGGATAAATAATTATAGGAAATAAGTATATGTTACTTCTATGTCTATTGGAGTTGTAATAATTCGCCTATAATAACATGAGCGAATTATTAGATGATTATTAATTGGCGAAACTTGATTTAATTGTTAGGAGTCTATAATATAAAAATCCAACTGGGTATCGTTAATAGACTAAATAAGAATTGAATGACTAATTTACAAAGAGTTAGATAGTTCTTCGATTGCACTACTAAAAAGGAATGATTTTTACTTATAAAACAAGTATGAAACTCTAATCCCACAAGAAAAAAATAGAAGAGTTTTACTTGTAGGACAAATATGAAACTCTAATTCCACAAGGAGTAGGAGAAGACTTAAAACTCTACCCCTATAAATATATCATAGGGGACGACCAACAAGATTATTCCATACTATTGTTTTGGTTGTTCACTAATTAAATATTAGCATGAGAATCTTACTCTACTTGGTTAATATTGTATTTTTGATCATTTCATGTCCACGCATCAACGCAATCTTGTTTTTGAAGGAATATTAGGGGAGATTTAAAGTTTGGAAGTTGGAACAATATTTTTAAAGATTGAAGTTCATATTAACTGCTGGAAGGTAATTCCGCTTCGCACCTTCAAAGTAGTTTTAATTAGTTTAGTAATTAATTAAAATTCCAGGGCATTCTTGTTTTTCAAAGAAAAGTAATTTTTTTTTTTTTATTTAAACACTATCTTGGAACCTTTTTCCAAAAATTGGTATTAGTGTCTGATTGGATATATAATTAAATACTAATTTAAATTCAATCTTTAAAGAATGAATGATTTATAGTTTTCGGCGATGTTTGGGATTCATAAATGTTTATATGAATGTTTATAAATTTATTTAGATGAATGACATTAGGGTTTATTGATTGTTTGTGGACAATGGTTTATTCTTGTATTTGTCTTTTTCGATTCTCTAATAGATCAATTGTAAATCCCGCATTATGGGATATAGGACCAATTGTAGTGCCCAACTCGCTGTCATGTCTTTTTTGTCCAGGCCCAATTTTGTGTGTCCTGGATCATGTGTGATTTGGGTCAAATTCATTTGGTCTTTTTCGATGTTACATGGGGACACAATAATATCTAGATGTATTGGGTTTTATAAACACATGGTCTTGGCCCAGTAAATGTGTTGGAGACTTGATGGGCCTATTTGCAGATCATGGATCAGATGTAGTGGGAGCCTAATATGACCAAGTGATGAAGATGAAGGAAATTAAATTATTAGGGTTTGAATGCAAAGTTGTAATTTAATTTTTTATATTTGAGTCTAGCCACAAACAAATGATTGTATGCTTTAATTTATTTGTCGCTTTATGGATGCTATATTTGAATGAATGTCATAAATTATTCATATAGATTTAAATTATTAACGTCGCCTTAGGATACTATATGTTTCATGCATTACGAGGTACACCATTTTATTGAATATGTTTTTGGTTAAGAAAAAGTACGCCTTAAATAATTAATCCATTTTTAATATGATTAAATAATAGCTGATAATTATTTAAAAGTCAAAATACATTTTCCAAATAAAAAATATTAAGTGGGCGTGGGTTAGTGATCCTCAATCTACTCATGTCGATACATCTAAAATAAAAACTATCTTGCCTCAAGTCTACTTCATTGTTCAACCTCCCTAAAGGAAGGTATGGGTACTTTGATTTTCGGCATGTATTCCTATTTGGAGGATTTGCACAAATATTGATTGAAATATTCAATCATCTTAAAGATGTCAATATTTTGGAATCTAGATATATTTGTAGATTTATACACTTAAGATCACTTTACTAGTAAACCTCCTAAGAGGCTCTTCCTTTTAAGGTTGATAACCAAAAGAAATGTTGCGAATTTCTATGTTAAGGTACTTGGTACATGGGAAAAAAGTAAGTGAAATTAATCTTTCAACTTAATTGAGAGAGCACTGTAACCTTACCTAAAGTGAGGGTAGTAGTTAATTGGATTAAGTCATCGTAGTATTTTTGTAGTTTAAATGAGTACTACTTATGCATTAATGCATCATACACTAAATCATACTTACAACTTATATTTAATGTTGCTTATTTATTTATTTTTAGTTACAAAAATGTCTCTCAATCCGATATCATCAATACTGAAAGAAAATACGCTAGCCGGAGATAACTATCGTGATTGGAAATGCAACTTAATGATCGTACTTAATGCTGATAACATTGAATTTGTACTTGATGAGGAATGTCCTGAACAACATGCTACTAATACCCCTATATCCTAAAAGCATGGTTATGATAAGTGGATAAAAGCTGATAAGTTGGCATGCTGATACATTAATGCATCTATGAATAAATGTACCGTAGCAGAAACATGACCACTTTGGCTCCACTTATGACCTAATGGAAATCCTTCAAGAGATGTTTGGGAAAAAGGGAGACAAGATCATTTTGAGGAAATTTGTGCCCTTCAGAACATATGCATGAAACTTGGGACGTCGGCTAAGCAACAAATGATGACCATGATCGCACTATTTAATAGACAGGAGTTCGTAGGGCTAAAATTGACAAGGAAACTCAATAAGACGTGGTGCTTAGTTTTGTGACTGGTCTGTTCTCATAGTTCAAGATTGATTATTATAAGCACAAACTTGACATGTCGTTAATCTAGTAGCTTCCTCGCGTGGAATTGGCTCTAAAAGATTAGGGTTGTCAAGCAATGTTTCCTATATGTGGTGTCTCTAAGCCTAAAGGGAAAGCTAAGGGCAAGAAGAAAAAGCGCTCCACCAACGCAGATACTAACATTGGAACAGATAAGCAGTCTAAGGGCAAGTGTTTCAATTGTGGTGCTAAGGGACATTGGAAGGAAGATCGTACTAACCCCAAAAAGGCACATACAGGTGAGCCTTTCACCATTGATTCATGTTTAGTGATTGATTCTACATTATCTTAGGCTGTAGATTCTGGAGTCATTGATCATATATGCATTGATGTGCAGTTTTACAGGAAACCATAAACCTCAGCAAAAATAATTTTCAAATCACCTTTGGCATAATGGCCGTCAAGCAACAATTCCTATAGGTGGTTGTCAAGCAATTAAAATTTGAAAGTTTAAAAATTAAAACCCTCCTTTTTTCGGGGCTATTGACTTGAATAATCGGATTTTCTTGTAGATAGAGTTAAAATTGTATACGAATAACTTGTTACGTGTACAATTTTTGTTTTGAAATCAAAATAGTATTTTATATAAAGAAATAAAAATTTTAAAGCTAAATAATATTTACCTGACTACATGCAATTTCGACGTACTTATTTTGTATGCAAAAATGAGCATCCTGCCAATCTTTTACACACATTAATGCTTCCAAAATATCTTCTTTGAGTCGACTCCTTACTTCTGATAAAACCCTTTTACCCACACTAAAAGCAGACTCCAAAGCTGTCGTTCTAACCGGAGGTATTAGCAAATCTTTTGCTATGACGAAAACAATTGGATATCTCCATTCATTTGTTCGGAAAAATCTAAATAAATCAAATTTTAAAGAATCAGGTATTATAAGTGGACCTGATTCGTTATGACAACTAGGGGACATACTGTAAGAAGAAGTTCCTTGTGTATGCCTAATTTCTTCCATTAGATCTAATAATTCTACTTCGTCGTCTTTAAGTGTAGTGGTACTTGATGGTGCAAATGGTGTATGACTAACATTAGTTCCTAATCGTGATGCATATGCATTATACATGCTTACTAAAGTGCTTTCTAAATTATTATAAGTGATAGGGGTTTCCAAAATCAATGCTCTACTTATTTTTGAAACAAGAAGTTTTGTACCCTTTAAATTGTAAAGCAGGTTCATAATGTACGCTAAGGAAAATAACGTAGGTAAATCTTCCCATATTTTCTAAATTTTATTTCCATAGAAATTATCATATCAACAATAAATGAATCATCTCTATATCTATAAAAGTTTCTTGCCATAATATAAAGACGTTCAAGAACTCTTGAACTAGTTGGGTAATATACCCATATAATATGTTGGTGGAATCATAAAAACTTATCAAAAATATTTTGACTTTAAAAGCAATTTCTCAATCCTCTTCTATTAATACAGAATCATTTTCATTTCTAAGTGTTCTACTGTTATAATACTCGGTTATTATATGTTCCTAACATTCACATGATTTAAGTAATAAATATGTAGAGTTCCACCTATGGACTATGTCGGTGATAAATTTCTTAGCATCTTTACCGTATTGTAAATATAACTCTTCAAAGTATTATTTTCTACTCGGTGATATAGTTATGTACACTAATGCTTCTCTAATTCTATCCATTTGGTCTTTAATATGTTTCATTCAATATTAAACAATTAAATTTAAAATATGACAAACACATCTAACATGGAATAAAAAACACCAAATTTTGAATTAAGAATTCTACATAACTTATCTACTACAAGCTTATTTACACTAGCATTATCTAAATTAAATGATAGAATTTTACTTTTGAAACCATATTCATTAACAATTTGTAGTATGTCATTAAATATGTTGTTTGCGTTATGAGGAAATTCTATAATTTTAAAAGTGATAATTTTTTATGCATAACCCAAAGTGGATCAATGTAGTGTGCAGTTGCAGCTATATAACCTTTTTTTATTAATACCTTCCCAAAGATCGGAAGTAAAAGAAATAACATCATTATATTTACGTAAATCGACTCTTAATTGATTCTTAGTTTTAAGAAAATATTATATAGTATTAGAATGCAGAGTGTTTCGACTAATGCCAACATACATGGGTTGAAGATAATGTTTGATGTAGGCAACAAAGTGTTCGTTGTCCACTATGCTTAGTGGCAACTCCATCCCCGCAACGAATTAAACCATGTTGGTTCGATTATCTTCTTTGGAATACATCCAGTTTGAAAGTGTAGATGTAGTAGTAGGACCACTAGCAGATGAACTAAATTACAATTGACTTTGATTTGATTCAATGAACCCATGTTTGTCACACACTTGCTAAATGACGGTTGAGGTGTGTAGTACCAATACCCTTTGCCATGCCAATTGTTATGCACAATATTTGCACATTGCTTTGAACTCTTGTATTCCATCAGTTGTTTTCCTAGTTGAGATCAATTTAAAGTGTTCCCAACACTTTGCAGCTTTCTTCTTACATTTTCCAGCTTTTCGCTTCCCTCTTGCGTCGGGAATATCGGGATCATTTTCTAAGATTTAAATATCAATAAATTCTTCAATATCATCTAAATCGATGTGCTGATTACCTGCATCTTCTTCAATGTTTTCTAGAATTGGTATGTCGTTGAGACCAAAAAATTCATCAATGAAGTGAGAGTGAGATTGTGGTGTTGAGTCATGCCCCCAACTCCAAGTTCACCATCAAACAATTTTTCAACAAATCTTTGTCCGGGATCCATTCTTTTGTATGTTGAAAATTTGAAATAGAAAGATATAATAAAAAATTGAGAATTGAATTGTAATGTAGGTGATAAGAATAATGAAAATGAAATGGGAATAAATTGTTAGAATGAATTGAATTTTAAATTGAAAGATATAATAAAAATTGAGAGATTGAAATGAAATGTAAATTTATGTATTGGAAATTGGAGATATTGAAGTATAATTGTATGTAGGGAGTAAAGGACTAAGATTATAGAGAGTAGAAGATTTGAGAGATTTTGGTGTGAAAATGAATTTGAATTAGGGGATATTTATGGAAAGAAAAATGAAAAATAAAAATAAAAATTTTTAGACCGTTGGATTTAAAGTTGTGTGATCGTTGAAAAACGGTCACACAACTTTTAAATGTGACCGTTGGGACCCCTAAAGGTCACATATTGAATTTTTTAAAATTATTTCTTTACAAGGCTGATTGTCTCGCCAAATTGACTAGCTGAGCCGCCCTCGGCTTGTATTTTCATGAGCCAAATCAACGAGCCGACGAGCGGCTCGGCTCATTTGCCACCTCTACATTGGCATAAGAGATGTGATTGCAGCATTAGCAGTTGGAACAGTATATTTTAATTTTGGTAGTGGTAGGACTTTGATTTTGCAAAATTATTACTATATTCCGCAAATTAAGCGAAATTTGATTTCTGTTTCAAGACTTTATGAGCATGGATATTACATTGATTCTACATCTTCTGGAATTAATATTTGTCATAATAATGCTCGTATTTGTGTTGGATATTTGTCTAATTGTCTTTACATACTCAAAGCTACTACACATGAAAATTAAATAATTGTTGCTGAAAAACAAATGTCACCTCAAACTAGTAAGACATATATTTGGCATTTAATACTTGGATGCATTAACCTGAACATGATTAAAAGATTGGTTAAGGATGGACTACTAAATGGTTTAGAGATCAATTCCTTACCAACTTGTGAATCATGTTTGGAAGGTAAAATGACCAAGAGATCCTTTACTGCTAAAGGACTTAGAGCTAAAGAAGTCTTGGAATTACCCATACCAATGTATGTGACCCTATGAGTATGCCTACTAGAAATGGCCATGAGTATTTTGTGACCTTCATGGATGACTACTAAAGATATGGCTATATTTATCTAATGTTTCGAGAGTCTAAAACTTTTGACAAATTCAAATAATTTCAGACCAAGGTTGAGAAACACTTAGGTAAATGTATTAAAACACTTCTATTAGATCAAGGTGGTGAATACCTATCAAGCGAGTTTGTTAAATACTTATCCGATAACTAAATTTTATTTCAACTGAACGTCCTGAGGTTGTCCCAGCAGAATGGCATTTCAGAAAGGAGAAACATAACTTTGTTAAATATGATACGATCTATGATGAGTTTCTCTATGCTACCTACTTCCTTCTAGGGATATGCACTTCAAAAAACTGCATATCTTTTGAACTTAGTTCCATCTAAGTAGGTTTCCAAGACTCCCCTGGAGTTGTGGAATGGTCGTAAGTCCAACTTACATCATATTCGCATTTGAGGTTGTCCAGCACACGTTCCGAATGGAAAGACTGAGAAATTGGAACCTAGAACAGAAAAATGCTTATTCATAGGTTATCCCAAGGGAACGAGAGGATATTACTTCTATAGTCCTCAGAACAAGAAGGTATTTGTTTCAACAAATGCAACTTTCTTGGAGGACAAGTACATAGAAGAAAAGGAGTGCAAGATTGTGTTGGAAGAGATAAAGGAGTCTGCTCCTAGCTTATCTAGTCTTGAGACACTTTCTGAGGTTCTAGATGAATATCCTGATGGTAACATTCATAAGATCCAACATTTGAGTGGGAGCCATGGAGATCTACATTTCCAATGAATATTGTACAGGAAATGAATGAATGAATGAATGAATAGAATAACGATCCAGTAAGTAATACTTGACATAATCATCAAAATATTCAAACCAATCGGGAAATCCAAGAACGTCCATCGCAGAGAAGAAGTCAGAGGATCATCAGGAAACCTGAAAGGTATTTTCTGTTTGGAGATCTTATCAGGCGATATCCTTAGAGCAAGAAGATGATCTGACATCTTATCAAGATACGATAAAGGATGTGGATGCAAATTCATGGAAGAGTGCCATGAAATCCTAGATGGAATCAATGTATTCTAATCATGTCAGGGATCTTGTGGAAGCGCCCGAAGGGATCAAGCCCATTCGGTGCAAGTGGGTCTACAAGAGGAAAAGAGGAGTAGATGGAAAAGTTGAAACCTTTAAAGCTAGACTAGTGTCTAAAGGGTTTACCCAAAGAGAAGGCATCGATTACGATGAGACCTTCTCTCTGATTGTTAAGCTTAAATCCATTCGGATACTCTTATCTATCGCTGCTCATATTTATTATGAGATATGACAGATGGACGTCAAGACATTATTCTTAACAAAACCATCTACATGATGCAACTAGAAGGATTTGTCACTCAAGGGAATGAAGGTAGATTGTGCAAGTTGCAGAGATCCATTTATAGATTAAAGCAAGCTCCAGGTCTTGAATAAAATATTTGACAAAGTGATTAAAATATATGGATTTGATCAGAACTTCGACGAACCCTGCATCTATGAAAAGAAGCAGGAAAATAAGATTGTTTTTCTCATACTTTATGTGAATGACATATTACTCATTAGGATTGTGAGTCATTTTCAATCTAAGACTGGACAAGAGCATTGGGTAGCAGTGAAGCATAAATTCAAGTATCTTCAGAAAATGACGTATTATATGCTTGTGTACTTAGCGCAATACTTGGTTCCAGTAAGGTATGCCGACTTTGATTCTCAATCTGATGTGGACTAAAGGAAATCTACATCAGGGGCCATTTTACTCTTGGTGGTGGTGTTGTCATATGGAGGAGTGTGAAGTAGCCATACATATCGTTGACTCTTCCATGGAAGCTGAATATGTTGCAGCTTTTGACGCATCCAAATAAGCTGTGTGGTTGAGAAAATTCGTCGGGGATTTGGAAGAAGTACCTGCAATAGCTGACCTAGTTACACTATTCTATGATAATATTAGGACAATAGATAATGTGAAGTAACCATGAAGCCATCAAAGGGAAAAACATATAGAACAAAAATGCCATCTCCTAAGGGAGATTGTCCAACGTGGGGATGTAACAGTCTACAAGATTGCCTCAGAAGATAACATGGCTGGTCCATTCACGAAGAGCCTACTGTCTAAGAGCTTCGAGGGTCATCTAGATACCATGAACATGTAGGCAATAAATCATAATATTTAGGACAATTGGGAGATTGTTGGGATATGTGCCCAAAAGCCTTAGGAATTTACTGAAAGTAATAAATGATTATTTATATTTGATATAATATTTGACGTTTATTTAAATTTACAATTCATTATTATATGTAAGTTGTAACAAACGGCATTCGATTGTTTAAAGATAATATGATATTAGTACCTTCAAAGTACAAAAAATTAATACCATAATTTAATCGAGAATAATTTAGTCCTAAACCTTGAATAAAGATAAGCCCTTTATTCTATTGAGGTTCATTTGCCTATTACTCTAATTAATCATAGTAGGCGATTTGTCTTAATTTTCGCTATTAGTTGAGTCGTGAATAATGACATTGATATACTTCAGGCTAAGTATATTGGACTAGACTATCGTGGAATTAATTCTCTAACATGACCATGCTTAGAAATTGAAATTTCACATGACTATCATATGGATTGTTTTAATCCATCTTGGATGGTATTTATTATGTAACAATCCTTAGGGTCTTTGATATATTTTAAGTGAGATCAATCGTTGATATGATCAATACCTTTGTATGTTGGGAGCCGAAGGAAAGTAAATTAATAAATGACGCATTGTAAGATGAATCCGTTGCTCTAATTGTAGAGTTAATGAGATCGCTTAAATATTCCAAGTGCGAGCATGATTTTAGAAATCTAAGCTTAGTATTTAACAATCGTTGTTAATTAGAAATCATAGCAATAAGAATATTGATTTAAGCAAAGTGAATAATTAATTAGGTGAAACGGTTAATTGTATGCCTAATTAATTATCAATCTCGAACGGGGACAAATTATTAAATTTGATTTTAATCTCTACGAAACATTGGCTTAATATCTTTAGTTTGATCTGTATTTAAAAAAATGAATACTTTTTTAAGTATAATTGAATCCTAATGTGGATCCCATGAGGCGGGCTACAAAAAGTTTTAATATATGTAAGAATACGTATGTAAGGTATTTTAAAGATACTATTTCAAATTAAAGAAACTTGCAATTTTATTCCTAAAATCAGGTTGTATTTATTAAAATAAGTAATTAAATATACTTCATTAATTAAATATGTTAATATCATAATCACAATAATATACAATTGATAGTCACACTCACAGTCACAGTTCACAAAATTTATAGGTCACATATTGTGAAATTAATAAATCATAAATTTAACAGGTTGCAATTTTTTTCCCTGTGACAAATCACAGAACCAATTATTTATGGGTCATAAATCATGAGTTTTATAGGTTACTACTTATGTCTCGATCACAAATCACAAATCTTATAGGTCACAAATTATTTCTCAGTCACAATTTATCAAATTAATTTGTCACGACTCGTTTATCGATCACAAATTATTGATTTAATTGGTCACAATTAATTTTCCAGTTATAAATCACAAATTTTATGGGTCATAAACTATCAAATTAATTGACTACGACTTTTTTTGGGTCACCAAATATCACCCTACCCTACCCCATCCCACCCTACTCTCCACCACTACCTTTCTTCTTCCCCTGCCCCAACCCCATTACTCCATAGAGGAGACCGAGACTATTAACAATATACTCAAGAAGCCTTAGATCCTAATCCAGAACCCCACCCCAACCCCATCACTACCCCCGCCACTGTCATTCAGAATCACCAGGTTGGCTTCAAATTCCAACCCAACCACTATTGTCACCGCCACCAAAGCCTCAGATCTACCACCATCAACACACCACAACTACCACCACCACCACCACCACCACCAACAACAACAACAACAACCACTTGCACTACCACCGTCGTCACAACTGCAACTCCGACAAACGAACAACAAAATCATCATCTCTGATGCAACGAAACCACCACCACCTTCAATGTACACCAAGACCACAACCACCACACATACAACACTGATTGAACCTAAAAAAAAAGTCCTAATTCCCAAGATAGATTGATGACGGGCGCACTTCTGCACATAAGCAGATGCACCACCGCAGCTCGTAGTCACTTCGCTAGAAGCAATGTCACTCTCCACCTCCACCACCTAAAGCTCCTCTGCCTATTCGAATCTGGAAACCTTAGCCAATTCCTTTCCCAAGAGAGGTGGTGCCTTTTATGACGATGGCGATGGAAAATGGAGAGTGGTGGTTTCTGACCATGACTGCCTCAATATGTGATCGTAAAACTTAATTGATGGGGGTGGGATGGGGATTATAGGGGTTATAGAAAAATAATATAATTTAATAATAATATTTATATTAAAAATCTAAATAACCACCTGATGTTTGAATTAATAACTTCAAATCTTGATTTTTGAAGTTGGTAGTTGAAATGTAGGGTGTGGTGTAATTTTCCCTTTAATATTGGCATGAGGGATCCGCATGTCTTCCAGACGTAGAGCATGCAGTACTTTGAACCCAAATGCATTACCTATAATGGAAGATGTTCAATTTTCCTTATTGATATCATTTTGAACAACATTAAGGAATTTATTGAAATGAAATTCCGTCAATCCTCCACTTGTTCAAAATTATATATACATCACATATCAAATTTTGCAACACTTATGCATAAGGATTAGACATTTTTAAATTTGAATCTAACCATAGTGTAATCCTCACAAAGTATCATCGAAATCCTAGGTAGCATGGTAGCTTTGAACAAGTTATTCCATGTGATGATATCAGTGAAAAAATATACAAATATCATGCGTTCACAAGTTCCTCAAACTCACTAGCGTACAAATGGCCTTGCGCTAGTCCTATTCGTAAACTTTTAAATTTGAATCTAACCATAGTGTAATCCTCACAAAGTATCATCGAAATCCTAGGTAGCATGGTAGCTTTGAACAAGTTATTCCATGTGATGATATCAGTGAAAAAATATACAAATATCATGCGTTCACAAGTTCCTCAAACTCACTAGCGTACAAATGGCCTTGCGCTAGTCCTATTCGTAAACTTTGAAGAGAGAAACTCCGAATCTTTATTGAAGCACACCACCTCGAAGTTTGTTTAGTTAAATTTCTTC
Organism: Ligustrum vulgare; assembly: GCA_963555705.1. Lineage (NCBI taxonomy): Eukaryota > Viridiplantae > Streptophyta > Magnoliopsida > Lamiales > Oleaceae > Ligustrum > Ligustrum vulgare. Next base: position 3,842,281 of record OY743175.1, on the reverse strand, counting down.
CAGTATCTTTGTTACATTTAGAGATACTTGTAATGCTGTACTTTATTAAGAGTTTAAAACTCAACCCTCCAATCAGTAATGACCAGCGTTATAGATCTTATATGGTTAAATAATAATATAATGCTGAATCAATCCACTTATTGAATAGCTTTTTATTATCCTTTAACTCGAGATATACTTGTTAGTATAGTCAAGTAGGGTTTTCATCACTATTTATATTTTTATAATGGAGTTTCACCCCAATCTTACTTAATTATGATCCTATGATCGATCTCATAAGAAGTAAAGAAAGATTTATCTCGACTTCATACAATTTATAGAATCACTCGTTGATTAAACTTTACTTGTATATGTTTAGAATTTTATCGATATGATCACTTCACAATTATATGACAACACTAGTCAAATTTATCATAATATTAACAATAGTTCTTAAGCTTGTTTAAAGTTTTTACTAGAATCAAAACTGTACTACCTCACACTTATGGAGAATCTCAAATTTGTTAATTCTTTAACTGAAAGAAATAATCCTCCTAATTTACAATTTGATTTTGCAATTCTTTAACCCAATTTAAAGAATAGAATTTGTAGTTCTTTTACTCAATTGAAAGAAATTTATTTTTTCGAGTTATGAACAAAATTTGTTTTAAGTAACAAATCTCAATGCTTGTCAACTCTTGTTAAATTTTCACAAAATTGGTTTCATTATCTCCTTAGTAAGTACAATAAATTATCTTCAATTTGGTATGAATATTATCCCCACATTTTGGGATAAATTTCAAAATTGTCAATTTTATTTCAATGAATATTTTGTCTTGTGAACCTTAATGTTCAACAAGAATCTACATTCACTTTATTTGAAATTGTGGTATATTATTACCAAATTATTTGGAAATAATTTCTCGTGATATCAACACTTGATATCAATATCAATCTACTAGATAGACTTATTCTATTAACTAATCATATTATATACTTTCTCAAAGTATATTGAAAGTTTGGATTACACAGATAATTCAACCTTAGTGTGGAATTAATACAATTAAAAAGGATCACATCACCTATTAATTGTTTCTGGATGATTAATCATACAATTCAAAGTATCCTGAGTTTAAGTACCACAATTGTAATACTTTAAGCAATAAATAACACAATATATGATCACAGATAAATCAAACATGGGTAAAAACTCTTGGACCAAGTCAGTATTCTCCACTATAGATAATAACGTTATAGTTAGATTCCATCTAGCCAACTCCACTAGACTTCCTGCACTACTCCTACAATCACCAAGATGTTGTTGTCTCATCAAGTTTTCCATTCTTGTACAATTATCTCTTTCAAGTGGACACCTAAGAATCTACAATTCTTGTTTTTTATTTATGTGCTTGTAGTCCAACCTTCCTCAATCTTCAACAGCATCCGAAGTTCCAATTGTGCCTTCCTTGATGTGTTAAGGAAGATGGTGTTTTAGATTAGGAACATCGATAATTTTCCAAATCTGTGGTTGTAGGACCTCAAGAAAATTATAAAATAAGTCTTTGGTAGAAAAGGATTTGGATCTTCAAAGTATATGCATATATATTTACTATGAGAGGCACACATAAAAACCATATGAATTTCATGCATAAGCTTGGTATTTATAGTAGAAGGTCTTTAGGTTAGACTAACTAAACAAAACTGTTAAAAATGCACGTTAGGGTGCAAATAAACTGTTGACCACTCGAGCGCAGACGGAGTGGAATTCAAACACCCAAAAACTGCTAAAATCGCTAGAGCAGAATTTGAATGTCATTTGAGCGCTTTTCAGTATTTTGGTCATAAATTTATCTTATGATGTTCGATTACAATGATTAAAAGTGTGTTGAAAAGATGACTCAAAGGGATACAATTCTTTCAAAAATAGCAGTTTTCAAATTCAAATGTTTGCTATGCGAAAACTAGGTCTCAATCTATGACTAAAAATTTGAATTATAATACTTGTGGGTTTTTTATTCTTCTTTGACTTCTAATTGCATCTCAAGTCTTCATGAACACTTATTTGATTTTCTGGAACCCAAATACATACCAAACTCAACTACAATACTTTGACTATAATTGGGAATTTACCACTTAGTAATAGTAGCTACAAAACCCACACAAGATTGACAACAAACCCAAGAATGCCAAGAACCAATGTTTAGAGATTGATTTAAAATGATTGAATCACGTAACCAACACAATCAATATAATATACGACCACTTGATCACAAGAATAGTAAATCTCACCTGAATTGTTTGAACGTCAAAAGAATCAAATCTCGCAAGGTTCCGATCATTTCAATGGAAAATGAGTTTGAAAACAATTATGCCTCTCGAATATATCTCAAAATTGTAATGGAATAATAAGCATAAAAATCCATTATATAGAAGCAAGGGACGAAATTAGGTCTTAAAGTTCAAATAGAAAAGTAAATATTTCAAAATGAAAATAAAAATTAACAAAATCTTGCAAAATTCAGCACCCAGACTACTAAGCGATTGCTTGGTTTATGCGATTTAGTTACTGTTGATTTTTTTGGTGCTCACACAATCGCATGACTTCAAAGGCAATTGATTGCTTGCCTTTCCGATTCAGGTCCATCTTCGACGACTTGAATTAAGTTGATCCATTTTGGTTCCCAATTCAAGTCCATCACGAGACTTACTTCTTTGGTCATCAAGAATGTAGTTTTGTCCATTATTTCTTGCACAAGTTTGTCCATCACTTCTTTGAACTTCTTTCCTCGAAACATAATAATTGGACCTGCTTCGAAAATTAACAAATCTTTGTTGGAACCTGTATTTAGGCTATGGATCACATCATCCCCTCCCTCTTCGAAAGAATTCAACCTTAATTTTGTACCTTATCAAATAGAGAAAGATCAGACATGTTAAATGTAGCTTAAACCTTATACTCACCTAGAAGATCTAGCTTATAGGCTTTGTCATTAATCCTTTCAAGAACTTGAAATGGATCATCTTCTGGTGGTTGCAATTTTGATTTTTGATGTTCTGAAAAACGTTCTTTTATCAAGTGTACCCAAACCAATCACTGGGTTCAAACTTAACGCTCTTCCTATCCTTGTTTGCCTGCAATGTGTAGTGCTTATTTATTTTTATTTTTTTCAAATTGCATCATACCTTCTTATGGAGTGAGTTCACTAGTTCGACCTTTTTTTCCATCTAAACCTCCATGTTCATCAACAATAAAAGGAATTAAATCTAAATGTGTTAGTGGGTTAAAACGATATACAATTTCAAATGGTGAACACGATATAGTAGAATGTGTGGCCCTATTTTATGAAAATTCATGAAGAACTCTTTCCGTTTTATTAACTATAGTGAGCAACAATTGAATCATGGTTATATTAACTACCTTGGTTTGTTAATCGATTTAGGGGGTGAAAAGTAGTAGAAAATAGTAACTTGGTGTCTAACTTGTTCCAAAAAATTCTCCAAAAGTAACTAAGGAACTTAACATTCCTATCAAGACAATACTCTTAAGAACCCCATGCAAGCTCACTACCTCCTCAAAGAAAATATCTGCTATGTTGGTGGCATCATTGATTTTATGATAATGAATGACATGTGTCATCATACTAAATATATCTACCACTACAAATATTGAATCTCGTCCCTTCTTAGTCCTAGTAAACCCAATAAAAAAATCCATAGAAATATCAACCCAAGATTTATTAGGGACGGGTAAATGTGTATACAATCATTGAGGCAAAACCTTAGATTTGGCCTTCTTACAAATGATGCATCTACTATAAACCTGATCAATATCAATTTTCATCTTAGGCCAATAAAAATGCTCACCTAATATTTCTAAGGTCTTCTTAGCCCCCAAACTGTCCAATCAAGCCTCCATTATGTTCCTCTCTTACTAGCGATTCTCTCATTGAACGTTAGGAACACACAAACTATTTTTTGAAATAAATGATCATCATGCTTAAAGAATATATCTAAAGCCCCCTTAGAACATGATTCATATATATTAGAAAAATCTGTATCACTAGCATATATGTCTTTAATATATTCAAAACCAATCAATTTAACACTTTAGGAGGTTAGAAGTACATACCTTCTCGACAATGCATCTGGTACTATGTTTTCTTTATCTTGTTTATACTGGATAACATTTGGAAATGTCTCAATGAACTCCATCCATCTTGCATGCCTCTTGTTTAGCTTACCTTGACTTTTCAAATGCTTCAATGAGTCATGGTCAGTATGGATCACGAACTCACTTGGCCATAAGTAGTTTTTCCATGTCTCCAAAGCTCGAACAAGTGCATACAACTCCTTGTCATATTTAGGATAATTGAGAGCTTCCGCACTAAGATTTTCACTAACGAAAGCTATCGATTTTCTATTTTGCATTAAAATAGCTCCAATACATATACCTGAGGCAAGACACTCAATCTCAAAAACTTTGTAAAAGTAGAAAGTTGTAAAACCAGTTCCTTACACTACCTATCTTTAATAGTGTTAAATGCATGATCGTGTTCAACGTCCCATTTAAATCCTACACTATTCTTGACAACTTTTGTGAGTGGTCTGGTAATTTTCCTAAAATCCTTATCAAAATGCCTATAAAAACTAGCCAACCCATGGAAGCTCCTAAACTTAGTTATGCTTTTAGGTGTTGTCCATTCTTTATTAGCTTTAACTTTATCCTCATCTACTTCTATTTCTTTTACATGAACCACATACCCAAGAAATATAATATTTTCCATGCAAAATGTACACTTTTTAAAATTGACATAAAGTTGTTCTTGTCTTAAAACCAAAAGCACACATCTTACATGCTCTATATGTTCACTTAATTCCTTACTATAAATAAAGATATCATCGAAGTAAACTACTTCAAACTTAACTATGAAGCAAGCAAAGCATGATTCATTAACTACATAAATGTGCTAGGCGAATTAGTAAGCCCAAAGGGCATGACCATTCATACAATCCATATTTAGTCTTAAAAGCAGTTTTCCATTCATCTCCTTCCCCCATCTTAATTTAATGATAACCTCTTTTAAGATCAATATTACAAAATATGCATGATCCATGTAATTCATCTAATATATCATCTAACATAGGAATAGGATGACGATAATTTACCATTATGTTGTTGATAGCCCTGCAATCAAAATACATTCTCCAAGTCCAAAATTTTTGTTGGCACGAGTAACACTGACATGATACATAGATTCATACACACATGTCAGACTCCTTGGTCCGTGTTTCAAGACGGGTCGAATGGGGAGCCCGCAGGCCAGCACCGGGAGCACGCAGATGCCGAAGCACGCCGAAGGCGCGCGCTGTCCGCCACAATCGGGGCGACGGCATTCCACAGGCATATCTATTTCTTGAGCTTTGGCCTTTGCCTCAATTCGTGCTGGTCCACGCCCCGAGTCGATCGGCGGACCGGCTCATCACCGTTCCACATCCGACCGGGACGCATCGCCGACCCCCATTCGCTTCCCTCCCGACAATTTCAAGCACTCTTTGACTCTTTTTTCAAAGTTCTTTTCATCTTTCCCTCGTGGTACTTGTTCGCTATCGGTCTCTCGCCCGTATTTAGCCTTGGACGGAATTTACCGCCCGATTGGGGCTGCATTCCCAAACAACCCGACTCACTGACAGCGCCTCGTGGTGCGACAAGGTCCGAGCACAACGGGGCTCTCACCCTCTCTGGTGCCCCTTTCCAGGGAACTTGCTTTTGATGCTCCTTTGTCTCCTCAGTGTTACTTTAATAAGCTAGCGCTTTGGAATGACTTTCCTAGGTATGAAGTCAGTTTGGTGTTCTATGTCTCGAATGGGTGCTAACCCATTAGGCATGTACCCCCGAGAACACATCGTCGAACTCTTGCAATAAAGAAGTAGCCAAACTAGGGAATAATTTATTAGTTCCATCAAGTGCAAGGAATGAGTCCTTGTACACTTATCAAAATCATTGGTTGGTGATGCGAACCCCTTTGGTGTTTGGACCAAAAATTTTCACAAAAATTTAATACAAATCCAAGAAAGCTTAAAATGATAAGAAAACACCCTAACCCAAGTTTAATCTAGCAAAAATTTCAAGGTATAAACCCTTACCCAATGAATAGAAATTAAACAAATCTCAAGGTGGTGGAAATAAACAACACAAGAATAATATACTCAAACTATAGTTGATTAACTTCCAAAGATTACAAGATAAGAGAGAAGGGTTTTACCTCACCCAAAGGAGTCTGTCCAAGACCATTTCCATGAACATTCAAGTTATCTTTAGGGTTTGGGGGAGGGTATTTATAGTACAAAATAAATGGAAAATAAAGAAAAATCGAAAATTACACTTAAAATCCCGCACAGGACTTTCGGTTGACCAAGCGGTCGACCAAAACAACTTTCAGTTGATCAAAATGGTAGACTGAAAGTGACTGAGGCTTCCTAAAAAAAATTCCTCGCAGACTTTCGGTCGACTGATAACTTTAAATCAACTAAAAATAACTAATCCTGCCACCTTCAGTATTTTGGTCATAAATTTTGATTCCGATATCCGATTGAGGCGATTCAAAATGATATGGAAACTAGACAAAAAGGGCTAAATCTCTTCAAGAAATAGTGAACCTCAAATTCGAACTTTATCTTTATCAAAAATTTAACCGAATCCAACACTTGATTCTTGGCTCTTCTTTTAGCTTAATCACTTGTTTGTCCTTGAATCTTCTTCCCAATTAGCCCATAATTGACCCTGATCTCTTCGAACATGCACATCAAAATTTACTTGGCTTGGATAATTAATTTGCCTCGCCAGCCCGCTATGATTCTCATCAGTTGATTTTCTATGAATGCTCTCTTGATTTCACTCCATTTCGCAAAGAAGCATTTTTGTCTTTGCTTTTCTGGCACTTTTCACTCTCTCTCCTTTTTTTTGAGAAATATCAACCGCAACCCTCTATTTTTCACTCTCCTCTCCTTTTCTGAGGTCGTAGCCTCATCTCTCTTTTTATCACACTCCTCTCCTTTTTCTGAGGTCGTGGACCTAACTCTCTTTCTATCATTTTTCCTCACTCTTTTTATTTTCATCGTTTTTCAATTTGACTTGGTCTTCATACACTTGTGCCTATGTTTCCTCCAATCTCGAAATGTAACTATAGTCTTCCTCACTATCACTCTCCACTTCTCTATGCTTTCACAAAAGTATTACATAGCTATCGGGACATTAAGCATGCATGTGTCCCCTTCCCAAACACTTAAAGCATTAGATGTCTCTACTCCTAGACGGTTGAAATTCCACTTTAAATGTGAATTTGCTAGCACTTTCCTCTTTCCCCTTCGGTACCTTAATTGTACCCTTTGAAACAACCACATCTCCTTTGTTGTTATCCCACTTTGGTTTCCAAGGTGGATTAGAACCCGATGGATACCTAGCTATCTCATTCCTCTTCAATTATCTCTCTATCTTATAGTCGTATGTAGGGTATCCTACAACTCCAAATAATTTTGCAATTCACCACATTAGCTATCTCCTTATTCATACATTCAAGAAAAGGGCCATAGTGGTTTCCCTATCCTCCTATACATTTGCCCGAATCATCAATAGCTTCATCTTCTTAAGATAGTCCTCCACACTCCTAGACCCTTGGTAGAGGGTTTGAAATTTTTTATGAAGCTCCCTATGGTAATTACTATCTACAAACCTCCTTCTCATGATAGCCTTTAAACCCTCCCAAGTCTAATAGGCCTCTCATGATTCCTTCTCCTAGATGTCGCTACTTTATCCAACCAAGTAATAGCATAATTGGTGAACTCAAGTACCACAACCTATACCTTTTTCTCCCCTAAATAATTTTAGTAACCAAATATCAACTAAATTTTCTTCTCCCACTCCAAGTACACTTCTGGATCACTACTTCCTTTGAATGAAGGAATTGACATCTTGATATTGTTCATACTCCGATCAACTCCATCTCCCACGAGATCTCTACCCTTCCTTTCTTTCCTAACTTCTCTATCCCTCATTCTTCCTATCTTAACACCCACCAATACCCCCTCATCCAAATCACTACTCGCTCCATAGTCATCAATATTAGCCTCCCTAGGTTCTTTCCTACCTTTCCTCCTTGCGTTGGGCACTTCCACAGGTCGTTCCAACCTATCCAAACCATCATATAATCACAAAAAAATGCCTGAAACCGTTGTATCAATTCCTCAAACATTTTGACTTAATCGTTGTTCCTGCTTGAATTAGATTCGTCTAACATCCTAAATCTAAGTAATATATGCCTCATGTTAATCAAACAAAATGCATGAATGACCCCATGAAAATATTTCACAACAATCATCCTGTCCCATTTCGTGTTGCTCGGACCTCAAGAACACATCACACACACCCCACCTATGCTCACTAGATTGATCACTACTTCTTGTCTAACTGGTAAACTACAATAGATTCTAAGTCCATGGAATGATCCTCTATCAATAACTCACTTCTTGTCAACCTAAGTGGATAATGGGCTTCCAACTAATAGAAGTGATCAAAGTGTCACTATTAAAATTTACCCGATCATGACTCTCATAGATAGAGGACACTGAAACATTTAATTATATCTTAACTCGTGATTCAAATGTCATACTCATCCCCTGTATATATCATTAATGCACCCTTTGGCATCTATACTACATGTTACACGCAGTAAGAGATCACGCACAAACTCATGCAAGAGCACATATCAAGCAAATTGAATTGCAAAATAAAATAATATACTGAATTGAGCAATGAAACATGCAAAACGGATTTCACACATAAGCACATGCAGTAACTAGGTTCGCTATTAATAAAGGACACCATTAATCCAGCTTGTGTCATAACTAGACCCAACAACATTTACCTCGCCTCTCACCTTTTCCTTGTGCTTACCCTTCTTCTTAGGACAATCCTTTATAAAATGTATAGCCTTACCCCAACTAAAACGTTGTCTGTCACTCATATTGGACTTGTCCCAACTCTTACCCTTCTGCTTACCACCCTCACCATTCAAGTCATCCATTAAGCACTACTATTTTAAAGATGACCCTTTTGCTTAAAATGATTCATGTTCCTCATCATGTGCACTTAACCACCTCTCTTATCCTCTTTCTCATCCCTAATCTCCTTTTCCTTACTCTTAAGGAATTCCAACACAATCTCAGGTGTGAGGTTATCCCTACCATACTTAACTGCATTCTTAACCACACTATATGATTGTGGCATGGAATGAAGTAAAATAATGGCTTTGTAAGTTTCAGACATCTCTTCACCATAATTAGCAATATCTTGCACAAGATTGTTAAATAAATCCAAATTGTCATCTAAATCCTTTAAAGGATCCATTTTATAGCTGAGAAGTTCTTTCAAGCAGGTAAAGTTTGTTAGATGTAATTTTAACCAAATACAATTCCTCTAACTTTTCCAAAGTTCTTTTATGGTATCAAGTTTTCCAATCTTTCTCAAAACAGCATCAGACGTGTAAAATAATTGAAGTGTAAGCAAGCTCATCAAAATCTTCTTTTTTGTTCATTAAAAAAATCAAGGAAAATTTTTCCAATAATAGTTTTTTAACATTTTGTTGAACTAAAATTAAATTCCCCTCATTTTCGTTGCCAAATTAGAAAATCTCATTTCCCCTTGGAAATCCCCAATCCAAAGCGAGAATTCATTTTTGGACATGGATTGAACAAAAAATCAAGAATTGATAATTAAACTACAACGAGTAGTCCTAGAGTCAAAAGAAATCTAACATGATTATTTTACGCAACAAACCGGAATATGCCAACACACAAACACGAGATCGAACAAAACAATAGACAACTTAACACTTCACACACATAATGAAGTAAGACAAATAAATTCTAAATTCTAGCAAAAGGCAATGGTTACCCTTTACGATAGCCCCAATCCTAATGACCGACTCATCCAATGTTCTACTATTGCAGGAATTTAAAAGGGATAAATCAATTTACCGAGCGGACCAATCTCAGGTCCATAAGTCAGACGAGCTGAGAATTTTCTAATGTTCTACTATTGCAGGAATTTAAAAGGGATAAATCAATTTACCGAGCGGACCAATCTCAGGTCCATTAGTCAGAAGAGCTGGGAATTTTCTCGACTTTAGGATCACCATTTTTCACCCTAAAGCTTTTAGCAATTGCAGCAACTCAACAAAGGATCAACTCGTGAACCACCAAGTGAAAAATCATCTAGATTAAATTCCAAATCCTAAAACGAAAAAACTAACACAAAAACTTTAGAAATATTCAAATCAACAAGTTGTCTTCAGAAATCACGGCGGAAAAAAAGCCCAATACGCCGCCCACGCCTCATTTGACCACCACACGCGTAGGTTAGTCAGCAGCGTCTCCACCTGTTGAGTCCTCCTGTGGTCTAAATTTCTCCAACCAACTTCTGGTTTGGCCGAAAAATGCAATTGTAGGTACAATTTGCACTTTTTCAATTTTTTTTCGATCCAGCTTTTGTTCGAGTTGTTTTTTCACTGATTGTTGCCCATATTTTACTTCCCAATAAGCTCTAATACCATAATGAATTCATGGGTTGTTTAAACATCAAGAAACAATGCTCACTCATCTTACAACTGAACACCAAACAGGCTAGCTCAACCCACAACCGACTCTCCTTGGTTGCCACAACTTTTAAAACCCACAGTAGGATTAATGGTGTGATGAAACAATATCACTTAGGAAGAGGAGAAGAAATGAAGATAACAATGGAAGAAAGCTCGAGTTGGCAGCCCTATTTTGCCCTAGAAATGGGTTAGGCCAACTTAAATGGGTCATACAACGAACCAAGGTCAAGACACAAAACAAACTAAATGGACAAGTATAAGTGGGCTATGAACAACTACTTAATTAAAGTTGCTTCTAATGTCCCAAATCGTTATCGAGTCAGCTATTCATTTATGTGTCGATACATTTTTTCACAATCGTTTAGCAGAATCACCTAGATTTTTTGGATATCGAGAACCCATCAAGGTATTTATTGAAATCAAATCCTATCAAATAGTTGGATAAATTTCTCAGGCATTAATCAATGAAATTTACCGCATGAAACAACTCATCGTGTATGTCTAGCAAACTCTACTTAAATCCTCCCCCCCCCCCCCCCCTTTTTTTTTTTTTTTTTTTTCTTTTTTTTCTTTTTAACCTAGGAAATCCATACTCAAAATATCTTGATCATGCGAGTGGGAGGACCTCCTAATGGTACAAAAAAGTGATCTCTCATACATATCTTGAATAATATCTTACCATAGAACAAGTAATTTCTCTTTCTATAAGCAAACTTCAAGTCGTCAACCATGGTCAAGACTTTTCTTCCTATTTTGGTGTTGGAACTAGTACCAACCAATGCAACATGGGGATGAGCTGTAGTTTATTTTATTATAAAAAAATACGAATCTTACATGAAAATCGTTAATATAGAATCAATCCATTATATATTGGATTGCTTGGTTAAGCAACAAATCAAAAAAAAAAACCCCATGCTCTCATGCACGAAGTATTCTCATCAATAACGTCGAAGTTAATAGAATTCTATAATTTGTTTTTCTCAAACAGAACTAGATTAATCTATTAACTTTTCACATTTTTTATTTAAACAAAAAAATTTGAACTTGCATGATAAAAGGTTTTGGTGATTCTACTTCTATTGCTACAAATGATTTTCTCAAATATTTTAGTTTTATTTTTTCCTCTCCTAGCCTGAAATTTATTTTTTTGTATTAATCTAGTGTGCGGGAAAAAAAAAATTGTATACTTGACTCCGCCCTAGTCACATGTTCGAATCCTTACAGGTTCAAATTCGCAAGACACTTTGTCGTCCAGTGAGTGATACCTAGACTCTCCTGACCTACTTGAAACATAATATGCAATTTACATTCTCTATCAATTCCCGGGATAGGGACAGTAGGGACGCCTAAGGTTGACATTCAACATTTTTTTAACTAGCAATAGTGAAATAGAAAGAGGTACTAAAAATATATTAATATGAGGATGATTCTCTTTTGGTTTTACTAAAAGTCAAGTTTTAAGCAGATTTTATTAAAAATTGATGAAACGTGTAATTGAAAATTTTAATAAAAGTTATGAGTCTTATAAAATGTTTGTTAAAATTAATTATTGACCTCGAATTAATTTTTTTTATCATTTTTTCTTTTCAAATTAGAATGTGAAAGTCAAATTAAATTATTTAGCCCCAATTTGGCCCATTATAAATAAAACATATTTTTCTCTTTTTCCTTTCCAACACATTTATTAATAAAATAATATTACACATAAACTCATAAAAGATTCTCTAATTTTTAATCACACATTCTCCTAAAAATCATTATTCAAAAAACTATTTAAAATTAAGGGAAAATTGCTCCGTCTATTGCAAAAAAAAAAAAAAAAAAACCAAACTGAAGTTTACCACTCAGAAACGAAAAATTGAAATATATGATCTTCTTCCCTCCCAAGTGGCGTTGGCACTGTGGATGATTCCCGAACGAAACGCCTGCTGCGTCCACCTGTTGAGTCTCCACCTTCCAACACCTGCTGCATCTCCAAACCCAGCATTGGTCACCACCGAAGCACTTTGCACCACCCTCACTGCTAGAAGGTTGAAGAAGGTGATGGTGTGGTGTTGAGACAGCGGTCCAACTTCTCCTACTTCAAATCTCTCTGGCTTGCATGTGCTGCCTCTTCCTAAATTCTTCTTCCCCGACTGAACCAACGTCACCTCTGCGGCGTTGGTGGTGGTGGTTGTAAATATTGTTATCGGTGATAAGGTGGGTTTAGAGTGGTGGCAGCAGGTTGCAGTCTAGGTAGCGGTGGTCTTGGTTAGTGAAGGTGATGGTGATGGTGTTGAGAAAACGACAATGATGGTGGTGTTGAGAAGGTGGTTGTCAAGGTGGCGGTTGTGGTGGCTGTGGTGGTGGTGGTCGGTGGTTGTGGTTTATAAATTCTCAATATATATTGCACAAAAATTGTTTGATTTTATGTCTGAATCAAAGTATCATAAAAAAATGTAAAGTTTCAAGTTGTGATACTACAAGTTCGCTCAAAGTATCATAAAGATTTGATAAAGTTTCAGGTTATGATACCAAAAATTTGAAGTATCATGTTGTGATATTTTAAAAGTATCATAAGACTCTTTTAAAGTACTTTTAAAGTATCATAATATGATACTTAGATAAAACACTATTTTTCCAAAAAAATAAATAAATAAAGTATTTTTTAGTGATTATTTAAAATGAAGTAAGTTTCAATTATGATATTAAAAATTGGGTATTTTTGCAAACGCCCCTAAAATTAAAGTCAAAACATGGGCTTAATATTGAATCAAGACTTTTAAATTTTATATAACCAAAAAAATCTTAATTAAATATTAAACAACTTTCACAAGGATTTGTTTAACCTTTTACAGACATTGATATGTTCCAAATGTCTATGATTGAGATGTTAATAAATGTGCATGGTGGCCGACACTTAACTTTATAAAAAAAAATAAAGTTTCTATATAACTATGCTTGATTCTATGTGCTAATCATTTTCCTTTCTAATCTTTTATTCAATTATTATTTGTCTGACATTATATTAACCGTAGAATAATTAACATAGACCAATTTGATCTAAAAGTATAAATTGTCGATGTTTCAAAACAAACTCGACCAAATCACTTAATTTATTAATTTATCAACTCATTTTATAATTGGTGCCATAATTATATATCGATGTATATATTTCCTTCTATCATGTTTTTATCACGTTATACTTGAGAAATTGTACATAGAAAGTGGTGAAAATTCTTACTATATAATAAATAATAGATAGAAAATTCACTCAAAGAAAATTAATTCGGCTCACCCTTTTTTTTTTTAGCAAATGAAAATCTTTTGCCGAGGGATGGACCTAGGACTCTGGTTGAGTAGTGTGAAATAATATTGTCCGTGTGAGGAAATTGCAAGCGTACAATATTGTAAACATGTAATAGAGTAAACTTTTGAGTCCTAGTTGTCGATCTTGTTGGGAATTTTCTTAATCATGCACAGCGGAATATAAAATATTTTTAATTCCCAAACGAGGATCTGCTTTGTATTTAGATAGAAATCGTGATAAAGAACATTACCTCTTGATATTTTTGCAGACTACTTTGAGAATCTTGATTCTTTCTCTATTCTATTTGCACACCACATCTGTCCAATTGTCCAGCCTCCAAAGGTGATCCACACGAGAGAACAAGAATGTGATGCTAGGGTTTCTCTCTTCTTGTGTTCGCAAGAGAATAATGAATAATCAATTAGGGTTAGATTTTCCAAACCCTAATTGTTTATTAATATAAGTCAGAGTGGGCTTAACCCATAACTTAAATATCGATCCGGTCCATGTGGTTTAATTAATCCAATTAATTAAACATGGGATATTAGTTAATTAATCAAATTAATTAAATCGAGTATATTAATAAACGATATAATTAATTAATTTTACAAATGTCGAACATTTGTTAATTAATTAATTCCAATCACATTCTTCTAGTTCTCCCCTTGTGTGTGATCCTTTAGGTTCCCAACCACGATGTCGAATTACGTGAATTATTATTTTAATCTAATCAAAATAAGATTAATTAAAACTTTCTTTTAAATTAATCATTAATTCTCCTAAATTAATTAATTCACATTAGTTGTCCTATATTGACATCTAGCAATGTGTCGGGCAATACATGTGATGGAAAATGTCATGTGGTGTGACAAAACCAAACTAATTCATTTATCATGAAACTTTAATCCCTTCGTCAATATGATCGATCAATTACGAGATATAGAAATGTGTCAATCTCGTTTATTGATCATATCATTTATTTCTCTCTTATGTCAATAAACGTCGAAACTATTTTCGACTTTATTAATTCACCTTGGTCAAGGATTTCGATATCGACTTAACCAAATAAAACGCAGATCATAATCTCTTACTATCTAAGAGTGACGAATCCTATATTGATCATTCACAACCTTCATGTGATTCTTGATATAGCCAAACGACATCGTATTAGCGACTCCTTTCAGAGCAACATCCGACATCACCAAAGAATTACTGCTCTCATATAAGGTACTATGATGACCTCAAGTCAAAGGATCAATTCCACTAACGAACGTTGGAGATTAACCACTGACACTCAGATAGTTATCCATGTGGAATCTCCGTTGCGGGTCTCCAATGTTTTGTTCTCTTAACAAAATATCAACGTGTTCATTTAGATGTCTCTACATCTTAGCTTGCGAGATCAACTACTCACTTCTAAAGTGGGCGATGACACACGTGTTGGTCTATCCGTAATAAAGATATCCGTATCTCGATATTACTTTACGACCAAGGATATTTAAGATTCAATTGTAATTTATATCTCACGATCACAACTCCTTGTGATTAACAAGTTATCAAAATTTGAATCACGGACTTTGTTAATTTAATTTGCAAGAATAATAATAATATTATAAATCAATTAAATAATAGATCTGCCATATATTAAATGCATCAAATATATTAGTAAGTGTTTGGTCAAACGATTGGACCTAGGGCATAACACTTACAGATCCTACATGGACTAGTTATTCGTTATTGATTTAATTTGATTCAAAAGAATTCCTCGCAAAAACTACGTTAAGAAAATAAAATTGCAAAGAAATTCAAAAAGACAATAAAGTGAGAATTTAACAAAATAAACAATTCATTTAAATAAGAAATAGAAAATTAAACTAATAGCTACTACTTTAAAATATAAAAACAAGAAATTGAACTATGAATTTTCTGACAATAAAGGATTATCGAGACTAATGATTTCGAAGTAATATCCTAACTTAATTTCACATCTCAAGTTATTTTCTAAAATTGTATTTGATCGAATTCACTCTTGTATCTAATTTACCTATCTCGAGTTCAAATTAAACCTATTTAACTAAGTCAACCATGTATTCCTATAGAAGATCAAAATTCGTTCTTAGTCAAATGCATTAAATTACCTAGAAATTCATATTTGATCACATGCTACCACAAATTCATATATCTATCTTTTTGTCGAAATTGCCGAATTTTACTACATGATCTAATTGTTAACTCACCTCTCGAATTATGAAAACAACCATTAAATCATGAATTAGTGATCAATTAATTTAAGCATTAAAATCATGGTAAAATTAATACATAAAAACAAAAGTCCCAATCTAATCAAATCCACATCATCAATCCCGATAAAACTTAGGCCCCGTTATCTTTATTGTTTTGAGGTCGTTTTCTGTTTTTATTTTCGAAAACAATAAAAACGCGTTCTCTTCACAATTTTCGAACACGCATTGTGTAAAACACAACAAAAAATTTGTACACAAAACGCCCAAAACGTTTTGGGAGTTTTAAATGTATTTCAATAAAAAAAATGTTCAAAACACGGAAAACACGTTTTGGGATTTTTCTTTTTTCTTTGGAGAATTATCCTAACTTGGACCTAAGCCTAATTAAAGTTTTTTATTTTTTTATTTTTTGGAGAATTATCATAACTTGGAATTAAGCCTAAAATAAAGTTTTATTGAATTCAATATCAACATTACAAAAAAAAAAAAAAAAAATTAAGTGAAAATTCTTGTTGTTATATTTCAAAAAATGTCTTGATAAAGGGACTCTGTTGATTTTGAAAGAACTTGCATTTTCTGAATTTTAATAGAACTAGAGCTTTCTGAAATCCAAAACCTGACCAAGCTGTGTTAATATAGATTCTTAATACTCACATTAGTGTGTTACAGGTAATTATGTTTTCAGTGTATTGTGAAAGAAAATTTGAGTTTAAGCCATTAGTATTCTGCAGGAAATTTAATTAAAAATAGTTTAAGAAGTATTCTGTAAAATTTCAAACAGAACATATTTTCCAACTTTTCATTTTCAAATCAGTTTTCAGAAATGACAAACCAAACGCATTTTCAGCAAATTTGAAAACAAAAATAAAAACAGGAAATATAAAACATTTTCGAAAATGAAAAATACAAAATAAAATACAAACAGAACGCCACCTTAGCTACTCATATTCTTGAAATTAAAAATAACAATAAATAATGTAAATAAAACCTGGAATTCGAAAAATTGAAAGATTAGAATCATCATGCACTAAGATTCCACCAAAGCTTTGTGCATTCTCCCAACCCTAGCTTTTTCCCCAATTGATTCCACCATGAATTGAAGGTTTTTATGTGGATTTTTTCTTTTTTTTTTTCTTTTTTTTTTTTTTTTGGTAGAGAGGCTAATTTAGATCTGTTTTTATGTGCCTCTTTGTTCCTCCCGGAATTATGGTCAAAAATTCAGTTAAATAAAGAGAAGGATTGGTGAAAAATTGAATTTTTGGGCACATTCTGCCAACTCGAACAAAGGCGCGGGCGCATAGGCATAATTCATGTGTTCGCGCGGTTTTGCTTTTTCAAGCTGCACATTTTCTTGGTATTTTGGTCATAACTTTTTTCACCCGGTATCCGATTTCATTGATTCAAAGTGTGTTGGAAAGAAGACTCAAAGGGCTACAATTCTTATAGAAACAGTAATTCCAAATTCGAACTCTTTCTATGTGAAAACGGAGTCTCAATCTTCTACTTAAAATCTGAATCAGAATCCTTGCAGGTTTTTAATTTCCAATTGCATCCCAAGTGTTCTTTGACCATTATTTTTGCCTCCAAACTTCTTCCCAGGTGTCATACTTGATTTGAACCCCTTTGAACATGCTCTTGAAGTTTCGTTTGACTTGAGTTGTAGATCTTTCTGTCATGTCTGTCATGATTCTCATCAATCTCCATGTTCATGATTTTGCTCCAATTATCATCCATTTGTTATGTAATTGCGCCAAATCCTCATGTTTCTTGATTTTAGGATAAACTCTGAAATTATAATAAATATTAACAAACTAACTAGATTTTATTTACGAAAAACAACATAATGTCCTAATTTTGATATATAAATAAGTTTATAAAATACACTTATCAAGTATTACGTAAAAAATCATTTCAAAGAAGACAACAATGATAATATTCAAAATAGTCGTACTCCTTTTACAATGGTTCGTTACGGCTTCTCATTTGGTGATGAGCCATTATTTTCATTTTCATTGGACAAATCAAGAATATCCACTTTATCTTCCCCGGTTTCTTTGAAAATCGAAGAAGCTTTCAGCAACATCTGAAAATTCTTTCCTTTAATAGATACCAGACCAAATTCTTGAATGAATGAACAAGAAAAAAAAAATTCTCATATTTTTACGCCCATTTCATATTAGGAAATCCCCAATATTTTTTCCTAAATAACTCAAAAAACGGAGTCAATATCCAAATTAGTGCACAAAACAAGGTAATACCAAAAAGTTCTCGAAACGAAATTCAAGAATATGAAGTTTGTTTTTAAGTTCGATCAACGGGTAGCCTCTGGTGAATTTTTAAAATTGGAACTTTAATGAAATGTAAAGGAAAACAGTTTCGAGTGACTTATTTTGACAAACCATAATTTCTTCCTCTGTTAACCTTTTCAAGCGTGGTAAAATGCACTCGAAAATACGTCGTGAGTACTTCAAAATGGAACAAACTCAAGGTTTTGACCTCATTTACCATCTTGAATTCAAGCTTAAATACGACCTCTCAAAATTGGATTTTTTGGACAAGATATGATTCCAGTGGGTGCGGTGGCACCCACTCGTCCCTCAATGGGTCTATCCATGCTTTTAACCATGTCTGACAATCACCGAAACAAAACACACAAATACTCTCTCTCTCTCTCTCTCTCTCTCAAAAACTCATTTATAACTACACATTTTCACATTAAAATATTTTATACCTAAATAATTTTTTTTTTTTTTTTTTTACTTTTTAATCACCAATTTTTCAAAAAATCTTTTTACAAAAACTGAAAAAAATAAACTTGTTTATCTTGTTTTATAAACAAAATATTTTTTCAAAACAATTTTTAACCATACGCATTTCTCTAAAATTATTTTTTTACTCTAACCTCATTTGGTAAAACTAAAATCTAGATTTTAGTGTAAATCAAATTCAACATATTTTATGAGATTTATAATTTTTCAATTATAAATCTCATCAATTTTTATTAAAATTTATTAAAATCTTGATTTTAATCTTCCCAATATTTTACTTAAAAACATAGCAGTTTAAAAAAATTAAAAAAAAAAAATAAAATTCAAACACAGACTATTGCCTGTGAACTTGGATGTGACACATACCTTTCGTTCGAACTTTTTTTTAAAAAAATAATTGATTTGACACTCCTTTTCCAGGAAATAAAAAAGGAAGCATTATTCCCTTCAAATCCAGCCACAAATCAGGTAGGCAGAAGTACTAGTCTATTTCAAACAAATAATAATATCTTCTTTCTGGCAAATCAAAATGATTATATTCACACGTTATTTATTATTATATTTTTGCCTACAATTTTCAGATTGAGTCAATATTAACTTTGATTTATAATTTATCAATATACATTTAAATTTAATGCCATTTCTTGATGACATTGGCAGCAAAAACATTTAGAAGCAATGCTTTATAAAAAACTGCATGATGGTGAATTTAAGCCAGCCCCTTTTTGGCCAAAAGATAGGCAAATAATTTGATGATATAATTATAAACCTAGACTAGATGAATTGAATTGGGGATCCTTCAGTTTCTTATAAATTTAGGGGAACTTTGAAGTAGAAGTTCCAAAACTTCCAAAAATGTACAACATGGTCTTAAAACTTTTAGTCTATGTTCTTTAATGCAATCATTATAATTTATAACTTAACTAGTTTCACACCTATACAATGTAAAGACATATTTCATTGATAAAGTATAATATATTGATATGGAACAATAGAAAAAAATAAATAAAAATTAAGAACGATGAGTGCCAATTTAAATAATAAGGAAAAAGTTCCTACTTTTAAATTACGCCAAATAGCTTCTTCAAATAATTCAATGAAAGCCGATGAATAAACCTTTTGCTCGACTTGTCTTTGATCTTCCACCACCGAAACAGTTTCGATGGTGACTACATAAGCATGGACTGGTGGAGTAGCAGCTATAAAAGTGTTAGTCCTCATTGAGTAATTATTATAATTTGCAAGAAATATCACATGCACCATCAAAGTTGGCATATGTGAGACCACTTGCCACACAAAGGATGAATTCATCTCTTTCTGAATCATCACAAAATCCCATGTAAATCATCATAATTTTTTTTCTTCTTCATAATTTACAAAGTATAATTTTGCAACTCCTAAGTTATAACTATCCCAAACTAGAATTATTGTATGTCCTTGAACAATCTAAAATTAAACTAATGAATCAGAAGAAAAAAAAATTGCAAGTAACAAATTTTTTTGTTGTGTCAACATGTTCACCATAAGTCTCAATAATTTAAATCAAATCATACTTTGGCAAAGAGTTTTGAACGACAAAGTAAAAATAGTTCTAGTTAAGTCATGCTCAATTTTCAAGTGTATTTGTGAATAACCAATGTCAAACGCCTACTTATGCAAAAATATACTTGACACTGTGTAGTTTATTATGCAAAATGAAGCCAAATCCTATGTAGTCAAGATATGAAGTTCTAATGATTTTCCTCTCATCGCTCATGTATGATCACAACTTACTGCTTTTCTCTCATATCCCTAATTCTTATCTATGGAGGTTTCTTAAATATTTTCTTTGCTTTTTCCACACAGATATTCATAATTAGAAATATGCATGCACAACAAGTCAGAAGTAAGCAATCTCAATTCTACACCTTTTATCTTTACAGTTACAGTCAACAAAGCTTATACCAAATAATTTTTTTTTCTTTTTATGGACTACTTTTTCTTTTCTTATTGTCTCTGTCTTTTACCATCTTTGTGCAATACTTTCCTCATTTACTTTCTATGTGACCCCTTTAGTGAGTTTTGGATCGGTGACTCCTAAACTAGACGACTTTAGGGTCCTAAACTAGACGACTTTAGGGTACTAGGTTTAGAGAATCACTTAAACTTAATTACCTGAATTACAAATGTGGCAAAGAAAAGTTAAAGATATTTGATTGTCTTATGTGTGAGTCCACTCTCCCTATTTGCTTTTTAATTGACCCCTATAACGAGTTTTTCGCTGATAACTCCAAACTCAGTTAAGTTTAGGGTACCAAGTTTCAACACTCTTACAAGCTTACTTGCTCGAGTAAAAAAGGCTTTGAAGAGTAGAATAAGACATTCAGCATTTTTCTATTTTTATACTGGTTATGGTTTATACCCATGGACCAAACTGCTTTAATTAAAGCACAAAACTGTGAACTACAGACCTCTAACCCATCAATACATGCACATTCTAACCAAAATACCCCCAAACTTCTTTTTGAGCTGTTTGGTTCCATTTAAGGGACGTGTTGTCTAATGATCTAAGTTTAGGAATTGATATGTCATACCTAAGTTCAGGTTGCATAAGTATGCCTCACATGTATTAAATACATCCTTACACAAGTGATAATCCAACGAAGGCTATGTACGCATGGAGATGAAATCAAGCAATTCATGACTAGTCAATGAAATTCAAGTTTTGATATCCAATTATTCGAGCCAAAGCACAAATTGATGCATACTATTTCCTAGCAATAAACATGTCAAAAAAAAATTCAAAAAAAATTTTTTTTTATAAAATTTTTCAAATAATAGAATGTAAGTGAAGCAAATGATCAATATGAAATAGCATGCATTTTCACTCCCAAACTAAAATTATACATTGCCCTCAATGTATATGATGAAGATATGGTGATTGAAACAAAATAAACACAACAATGAGGGGTTCAAGTACTTCTTAGGTTGAGGGTGCAAATTCTTCAATTTGGAGCTTCCTTTTAAATGTAAGCTCGAATAATTCTAATGTGTTCAATGGTGATGTTGATGTGTCCCACATGGTGTGTTCCTCGCACAAGAGAAACAAATAACTTAGTCAAATCAAATTTTACAATCAAGAATAAACAACCATATCCACAACCCCCAAACTAAAGCAAAACTTAAATCTGAACTTGATTTGAAAAAGGTCAACTACCCATGTTCAGCCTCGATATTCCTATAAAAAATAAAAAAATTTCCAAACCATATTCGGATACATGAAAATATGTAATATGGTCTACCATATCAAAAATTTAGATAATTTGAAGTGCAGTAGGGGTGTGAAAATATGAACTCAAAGAAGTGATTATGTTACAAGGAACAAAATAGCAATCACGTGTTTAGTGGCTCAAAAGAATAAGCAAGAAGTGATAAAAGAAGGCCCAAGACTAGTGAAAGTGGGTAGAAACTAAAATTCAAGTCGAAGGTCGAAATTGGGAAAAAAATCAGCAAATGATCCTACCAAGCGACTGTGTAGACAAGAAATCCATCGATCGTGCAAAGGACATGGTAATGGACAGAATGCTACAACGATCACTTGGTGTTAAGCGACTAGGGTTTCACGAGTTTGTGATTTAAATCTGTTTCTTTAATTATTAATCTCGTATTTTAATTCAAAATAGCGGTTGTTAGGCTTAGTTACATTTTTTTAGCTTCTTTAAACTATTTTATCATTGTAAGACAATTAGGCTTTGACTATTATTGAATTAAATTGAGCGTTTTACTCTTAAAAGACGAGGATTCCATTTTACATTGTTCTTCATAGAATATCAAGAACTTATCAAAGATTCATAATTTTTGTGGTGCTTTACCCTAGAACTTATCAAAGAATTAGACAATTCTTGTGGCATTAGACATTTCTAGTTCTTATTTTCGCATTGTAAGGTTTAAGATACATCTTGGATTCTTGCATTGTGAGGTATGTGTTAGAATCCTATCAATTTTTTTTTTTTTAAATGCTTATCTGAATTCATTTCTTTCAGCGTTTCAGCTGTTAATTTTGCGTGTTTCGTCGAGTTTCTCAAAAGGAACCACATCAACTGAATAGGTAACTTTAAAAAAAGAGAGGCGTGTATAGAAAAATCTATAAACTATCACGTGAGTACGATGTACTAAAAATGCAAAAAATATTTCGTCATGCATTTAGAAGCCCCAAATTGATGACCTGGGTATAATAATTAACTTTAAGAAAGAGGGACGTTGTATAAAATAATCTATAACATATCACGTGACTACAATGTACTAGAGATGCAAAAAATATTTCTTTTTATATTTAGGATTCCTAAAATGATCAAAAAACACCTAACTACCGTGAAAGGAAGCATGTTTACTATCCTTTTTTTTTTTTTTTTTAAAATAAATCAATGTCTAGCGTGATATTGTATAATAAGATTATTATATTTAACATGAAATTCCCAATCACATAAAAAGTTTAAATTACTTTTAAATTTGAATATCAATTAAAATGTGTAATAGAGTATGACGAGCACAAAAAAATCTCATATTTACTATCATTTTTTTTTTTTAAAAACATAAATCAATGTCTATTGTGATATTGTATAATAAGATTATTATATTTAACATGATATTTCCGATCACATAAAAGGTCTAAATTACTTTTAAAGTTGAATATCGAAATTTGTAATAGAGTATGACAAGCACAAAAATATCTCATGACTCTTCTATGTCAAGTAGATGTGCATTTAGAAAATGATAGTTTTGAGCCTCCAAGGCAAATCTCTCAATGACAAAGAGAAGGGAAGGGGGGGTAGGTGCTAGCGCGGCAGTGTGCTTAATTCGATTCCCCGCAAAGTGGAATTGACTTTGTTGTAAGCGAGAGTTATTGAGTATTGCTCATACTTACACAATCCCCTCCACCCTGGTTCCTGTGAGACATAACCTGAATTTAAAATCTCGAACCAATGGTCTTAGGCGTGATCGGTTCGGGTCCTCAGGATGTGAGATACACCTTTTTTTAGAAAATGATAGTTTTGACGTTGATTGATGTGTACTATGGCTAGATCGATGGTATGTCTAATATGACGTCATTTCTGCCAAACACAAAACACATTTGAAGAAGAAAATTTTATTATTTCTTGTTCTTTTAATACTGTTTAAAATCCTACGCATCAAGGTGAAAAAGAGTCGAGATATTGTTACTATGTACAGTACAATCCAATATTACTTTATTAACATCGTCTTGAAATCTTATATTTGCAAAAGGAGGTGGTAATATAGACAATCTTCTACCAAACAAGATGGTGGGAGTGGTGGGTCTTTGATGGTTGCATTTCTCCGAGAGAGATTAATTAGGATGGGTACCCACAAACCACCTTGTCTTCAAGCATGAGTACTTTATTATTTTCAGCTCCTCTTTTTAGCTTCCATTTCCAATGCTTCAAAGCTTCAAGGGCAACAATTTTTCGATTTTAGGGTTTAGTAGGAGACAATTTTTTTTTTAAAAATTATTTCATGTAATTATTAAGAGATTCAAATTCACATTAATCGTGTATTCAAATAAATTTCCTAAAATCAACTCATTAAGGGGATGAGAGTAGTTATGTCAAAATGGACAAGTCAGTCGAAGCTTGATTGGTCTACTTCACGCAAAGTTCAACTCATTATTATTATTATTATTATTATTATTATTATTATTATTATTATTATTATTATTATTATTATTATTTTTCATTCTATAGCCCATTAAAATTTAAAACCACACCCCAGGGATCGAAAAAAAAAAAGAGAAAAAAATTCTACTTTATGGAGACCAATTAATAACAGGAGAAAAAATAACCGGAAACACAAGATTTATAGATGTTTATCTCAATGTTAGACCGCGTCCTCTTCCACCCGCAGGAATTCACTGTAAAGAAAAAAAAATGTTTACAAAAGAAAATGCACACATATCTTCTCTAACATCTATTTTCTCTCTTTCTGATGGATAATAGAAGTTTAAGTGTTGCGTCCTATTTATAAGATTAAATAGGGGCAAACTTTACTTACACAAGAACTCCAATTCCGTAATAAAATTTTACAAGAACACAATCTCCTAAACATCCTAAACTAGGATTTTCGTCTGTGGGGTTCCGTCCCATACCCCCAAGACGGTGCTGTTTACCCCATTCCAATCCCCACACGACCTCACCGCGAGGTCGAATTCCGTACTACTCTGCGAAGTGGCAATTATTAAGGTCGACAAAGATTAAACTCGGCAAATAATTAGGGTCCACAACTTAATAATCTCCCACTTAGACTAACTCACCATCTATATTCCTCTTGAACAACAACAACTCAATCCTAAAAAGAGAAGTCCAATTGAAGTTTCACACAACTTTAGTTTCTCAATTAGAACAGTCTTCATTAACATGTCAGATAGATTCTGATGCCCCTGAATCTTATCAAGTGTTAAGAGTCCATCAATTAAAATTGATCTGATGAAATGATATACACTTTGTCCTTGCATGATAAATTGATTCTTTGCTAAGTAAATATAACTCTGACTGTCACAATGTAAAACACTATTTTCATACTTGTGACTCAATTCTTCCAAGAAAGACTGTAAACATATTATCTCTGTGATGTATTATCCTCGCAAAATACAGAGTAAACACGAGTTAAACAGCGGATAAACAATATAGATTGGCAAAGTAATTGAACCAATAAACAGTAATAAATGAAGCAAGTAAAACTCCCACAATTGAACCAAAATAGCTGGCTGGAAAGTGTTCAACGAGGGCTCATATTTATGTCCAATACACCATAAAGGTAACACTACCAAAACCGGCTAGAGAACACTCCTGGACAACACCCAAACCACACCAACCCACTTCCTTTCACCCACAACCGAAATTGAACAGGGACTACACCAAGGGAAGCAACAAGGCCGAAATAGGGGTTCATAGCAAAAACCACAAAGCAGGGAAGACACGGTCCACAATAGGAGCCACATGAGGCTCAACCGAAATAGAGGTTGCACCAGGGCGGAATAGGGAGGGACTGCCAGCAAGAGCCGCACAAAAGGCTCACAATGGTGGTCGCAAAGGACAAGAGGCAAACTTCCAGTCACATAAGAGAGGAAGAGGGTCGCCTGTCTCACGAAAGAGAAAGGGAATGAGAGTGTCGAGTGTTCTAACCTTTAGCCAAGATTGACCTAATGGATTTATAGGTTTAGCATTTAATTCGGTTAAATAGGGAGCCATAATTAAGTCGGGTCGTCATCAAAGCCTACCCATTGAGTAATAGGGTTGAGACCTAATTAAAATCTCAAAGTGGGTAGTTAATCCCTTAATCCATCTTGTAAATGGGTTACAACACTTTTGGAGATTGGACAATAATATGTTCTTTGATCATGGGCCAAAAGACCCGCGAAGCATAATTAATTCGACATGATGTTTCATCATCATCTTCGAGGTTTGATTGGATTAAAAAAATCCAACAAACCTTCACCTTCGTTCCAAGCAAACCTTCAACACCAAAACACCTAGTTTATTAGTTATACAAAATAATTCCAAACAAATTAGAACTCAACGTACCTTTACCAATGTTTGAAGTTAGAAACATATCTCATACTTGCTAATAGTACTTATTGAAGGCCAAGGTTAAACCCAAGTACAAACTAAACCATAGGGAGCCAAATTATGCATTTATATCACATTAGCAAGTAACACAACTTTAGATAAACAATGCATGCTTTCTAAAGACAAATGTAAACACATTACATTTCCAAATGAGTCAATCAAGAGCATATAGTAGCAAGAAGTTATAGGTGACTCCACACATGCGATGAGAGCATATCAAAGGACAAACCTCAAATCTTTTGACTTAGTTCACATAATGAAATTAATATTAACACCAAGTTAATCAAAAAATGGTCAACATATGCAACGGATACAAATGACCCCCAAGAAAAGATATAATCACAATAACCCTTTTCTAAAAAACTGATGTGGCTCTCCTCTCATTGTCATCAATGCTCACTAGATTGCTCACCCATCACGCCTAACTGGTAAACTATTAAAGATCCTGAGACAATGGATGTACCTTTGTCACAACCTCCCTTCTCTCTCAAAGAAGGTAAACATTGAATCTGCACCTCACCTAGAGATGATAGGATTGTCCTCCGCCTAATCGAGATCCTCACAGATAGAATATAACAAAGATATTTGATAATCTCACCTCTCGTGAGCTACATGTCAAATCATACATCCCCCAATATGCACCAAATACACTTTTAGGCATCTAGTCTCAACATTATCGATTAGCCTTCACTTCTAACATAACTACTGAATACCCATCTCACACAAAAGAGAACACATCTGATACCTATAGTGAGAACACACACACACACAGCGTCAAAACCTCACACCAACCTAAACCATCATTCATGTAACCATGTTATACACAAATCAACGCAAATGAAATACAACATAAAAACTCAACCAAATCAAGTGACCACACATGCAAAGGGGTAAAACAATCAGATGCACACTATTCAGTAGTAACAACAAGTGAGAT
Organism: Ligustrum vulgare; assembly: GCA_963555705.1. Classification (NCBI taxonomy): domain Eukaryota; kingdom Viridiplantae; phylum Streptophyta; class Magnoliopsida; order Lamiales; family Oleaceae; genus Ligustrum; species Ligustrum vulgare. The sequence continues at coordinate 3,814,794 of OY743175.1, read as the reverse complement.
AATCATCAACATACCACTCGAATCACCATCCAAGGAACTAACTACATTGACCCCATTTCTATCCCCATCCCTCATTTTGTTTTCTCTCCGGGGTAGTCTATCTTAAAATGTCTAGACCTACCAAAACCATAGCACTTCTTTCCCCTTGCCTTATCTTGTGACCTAAAACTACTTCTACCGTTCCATCTATCACCCTTATCATATGAGTCATCTCTGTTTTTTACCACACCCACCTCTCATCATGTGGACCTCACTAATACTCCTCTGTTTTCTTTTAGCTTTCTTCTCCCTCTTCCTACTCTTCAAGTAATCAATGACAATTTCAGATGTAAGAGCATCTCTTCCATATTTTATAGCATTCTTCATCTTCTTATACATATCAAGAATAGTATTCAATAAAATTATGATTTTATACTCTTCAGGTATCCTATCACCACAATTAATGAAGTCTTGCACAAGTTTATTAAAGACATCAAGGTTGTCATCCAAATCCTTAGAGGGATCAATTTGGAAACCGAGAAACTTTCAAGCAAGAAAAGCTTATTAGAAGTAGATTGAATCGAGTAAAGTTCTTCCAAGTTTTTCCAAAGTTTTTCTGTAGAATCATGTTTCCCAACTTCACAGAAAATAGAGTTGATAAATGCAAAATGATAGAAGTGTACTCAAGTTCATCAAAATTATTATTTTTGATCATTATCACTATATTTGGGAAAGAATTGTCAATTTCTTTAGAAATCTTTTGTTGTTCCAAAATACCTTTCATTTTCTATTGCCATATAGAAAAATCACCTTTACCATTGAAGATATTCAAGTTAAAAAGGTGTGTAGACATCTTAACAAATAAGAAACACATAATGCAAAATAAGCATGACACGAAAAATCACGCTAAAAATCCTACAGGTCGAAATATACATCGTTCTAAATTCCCAGAATTTCGTGAGAATCAAGGATCTCAGGTTAAGAGAATTTTCGACATGGGTAAAGTCTAGGTGACGATTCTAATTATAATGCAACAAGCAAAATAATCACAAAAGATACCACAAAACAAACAGCCATGAAAACACGGGTAATGACAAATAATTCCTATAACGAGCAACAAGCAACTGCAAGCATAATTATCACCCCACGCGATGACTTGATATTGTTGGAATTTAAAAGTGACCAGCCAATTTACCAAAGCGGACTTCTCTGAGTCCATAATGTAGGAGATGTAACGACCCGACTCCCTCGTTGGGGCCTTCTCCGTGTCATGCTCATGGTCTTTCCACTCCCCCATGGAATTCAACTAATAAAACCGAAAAGCAAGGAACAAATAACCCAGTCAGTAAGTGCGAAATTTGATTCCAATTCAGCCAATGACACAACCAGGACTCTGATACCAATTTGTGATGTATTAACCTCACAAAATACAAAGTAAACACGAGTCAAATAGGGGATAGACAATATAGATTGACAAAGTAATTGAATCAATAAATAGCAATAAATGAAGCAAGTAAAACTCCCTCAATTGCACCAAAACTAGGCTAGAGAACACTTCTAGAAAATACCCAAACCACACAAACCCATTGCCTTACACCCATAATCGAAACCGAGCAGGGACTACACCAAAGGAAGCAACAAAGCCGAAATAAGGGCTGTAGAATAGCCACAACAAGGGTTCATAGCAAGAACCACAAAGTAGGGAAGACACGGTCCACAAAAGGAGCCACACAAGGCTCAATCGAAAATAGGGGCTGTACCAGGGTGGAACAAATAGTCACGGCTAGGAAGAGCTACACAAAAAGCTCACCATGGTTGTCACAAAGGAGAAGAAGGAAAACTTCCAATCACATAAGCGAGGAAGAAGGTCGTCCGTCTCACGAAAGAGAAAGGGAAGGAGAGTGTCGAGTGTTCTAGCCTTTAGCTAAAAGCAAGTTAATGGATTTATAGGTTTAGCACTTAATTAGGTTAAGTAGGGAGCCCTACTTATGTCGGGTTGTCAGTAAAGTCTACACATCGAGCAATATGGTCGAGACCCAATTAAAATTTCAAAGTGGGCAGTTAATCCCTTAGTCTGTCTTGTAAATGGGTTACAATACTTAGGGAGATTGGGCAATAATATATTCTTCGATCATGGGCCAAAAGACTTACAAAGCATAATTAATTTGACACGATGTTTCATCATCGCTCCCGATGTTTGATTGGGACCAAAAAACCCAACAATCTCTTTGTGAACTTCAGTTATGATAAAATGTCAACCTCAATAGTAGAAAGAGCAACTATCTTTTCTGGCTTAGATACCCAACTAACCGTTGTACTACCCAAAGTGTATACATATCTCTTAGTACTCTTCCTGCCATCAATATCTCCTGCTATGTCAGCATCTACGTAGTCCAATAATCCCAAACCTGATTTTTTTAATCATAGGACTAAATCTAAAGTACCTCTCAAGCATATGAGAACCTACTTTACCACCTCCTAATGCTGTTTGTTTGGATTGTTCATATATCTACTCACAACTACCACTTTATGTGCTATATCCGATCTTATACACACTATGAAATACATAAGAATGTCAATATTAGAGACATAAGGGACCTTGGTCATGTAGGTACGCCCTTGCTATGTAGACGGTGACTACTTGTTTGATATCTTGAAGTGACTAGCCAAAGTAGAACTTATAGGTTTTGCATTGTTCTTACTGGACCTACTGATGTGATCCGGACCCTCGACAATCGGAGTCATAGCAGGCTTGACGAAAAAATTTAAATATTCAAGCCAAAACAAAAATTCAGCAGGTTCGACGAGCTTTGAAGATCAAACCATATCGAAAAGAACCGAAAATCACGGCCGTGGATGGATTGGTCACGACCGTAACTTTTGAAGATCACGGCCGTAAATGAAGGATCACGGCCGTAACATTCTCTCTATCTAATTCATAAACCGGATAAAAGGATTTACGGCCGTAACAAAAATATTCACGGCCGTAACATAATTCAATTACACAATTCACGGCCGTAATTGAAGACCCTCACGGCCGTAAGACAGCTCTTGGACATGCGCTGCTGATGGAATTTAAATATTTTTCATTATTTTATTTCATTATCAGTTTTAGCTATTTTAGGTTAGTTAGAATTCTATTTTGAGTAAATTAGCGATTAGGGTTTTATTTTGCTTATTTATACGCCTTTTTGATTGATTGTAAATTAAGACTTTGATGATTGAATAAAAAGAGATTGAATGTTTTTCAATTGTTTAATGTGTGGATTCACATTACAAACCCAAACTTATCAAGATTGATTATCTTGTGTGGCGTTCATCCAAAACTTATCAAATATTCGCGAGAGTATATGTGGCGTTGAAAATCAGAGACTTATCAAGGAGATTGGGCAAATCCTTGTGGTGTTTCGAAAGTCGTGGTTCTTTATTCCGCATCGTCGCCATCGCGTCGTGAATATCGGGTCATGATTCATCCGTCCAACCACAATCTGAGTTCGGAACTTTCCGGCGTTTCTTCCGCGCTTTGAACCTCATCATCTGGTATCAGAGCTGGACTCTGAATTCAGGTTTTTCTATCCAGTTTGATTTTTATATTTATCATCGAGTCCCATAAAAATCATCCATATCTTGTTGTTGAGTCTTTCTTTTCTTGATTTTCTTGTTCTTCGTACCAGTAAATGTTTTCTTTGTTTGATCCATATAAAAATCCAACAAAATTCAAAAGTGTTTGTTTTGCTTAATTCTTATCCGAATTAAGTTCTGTTTGTTTTGTCGGGTTCGTTGTCGAATTTTCGGATTTATAAAAAAAAAAAATTATTTTTTTTATTCCGAAAATTCATCCTAAAATTTATATATATATAAAAAAAAAGAGTCCATTCAAGAACCACTTTCTTGAATTTCTTGATCCTTTGTTTTCATTATTCTTTTTCTGTGTCCTTCAACAAAAAAATTTCACAATGTCCAATTCCCATGAAAACACCAAAGATCGTATGTGGAGATTTTTGAATGAAGCTTTGGTCAGGTTGGATAAATTAGATGAAAGGGAAGAGAAATTGAAAAAGGGGCGATCTCAAGCAAATCGTAGTGATTATAGGCGTGATCCTAAACCTAGGGATGGAATCGGGGTTAAGAGAGGAGCTGAGATTGATCCAAAAGCAATTTTGAAAATTCAAAAAGAAATTTATGAGGAAAGATTGAGGTGTGAACGGGAGGCAGAAAGAAAATATTTGGCTAAATTGCGAAAGAAGGAGGAGAAACGAAAGACGGTAATTAGATGGTTAGAAGAGAGTGAAAATCATGTTGAGCCTCGGGATATGAAAGTTGAAAAGAAGGAGGGAGGCTTGAGACATGATTTAGTTGAAGAGACCCTGAACTTTGTGGTAGGAGTTGAAAACGTGGAGTTATGTGAACAAACTCCAAAATATGATGAGGAATTAGAAGTTGGGGTAGAAGTTCAAATTTTGAGCTTTGAATTGGAAGATCCACATTTTGGTAGTGATGAGATAGTACATGAACATGGTGATTCAAATGTGGAGGTCGGAGATGTGGTTGAGTTTGAAGATAAAAAAATCGAACAAGAAATTGCAAAGGAGGAAAGAGGTGAAGAGAAGAGCCTCGTGGTTCAAGAAGTGGAGTTGGTGGTGGTTTGTCATGAATACAAGGATCCATACCTTGTACCTCATGAAGCTAACATGTCCCTCCCCATTTTGTTTAAATCTTTTTTGCAGGTTAATTATGACTGGAAGCTTCAACCACACTACGAATGGCAAAGGAAGTTCAAGCTCCATCTCTTCCGTGTTAGCAAATCAAAGGATTCCAATTTATTGAACTCATGGCAATGAAGCAGAAATTTTCCGTTTGATCCAGGGGGTGAAGTGGAACACCAGGAACAAAGCTATGATTCGGGACGAATCATCCTAAAGAAGGAGGGTATTATGTGATCCGGACCCTCGACAATCGGAGTCATAGCAGGCTTGACGGGAAAATTTAAATATTCAAGCCAAAACAAAAATTCAACAGGTTCGACGAGCTTTGAAGATCAAACCGTGTCGAAAAGAACCGAAAATCACGGCCGTGGATGGATTGGTCACGACCGTAACTTTTGAAGATCACGGCCGTAAATGAAGGATCACGGCCGTAACATGCTCTCTGTCTAATTCATAAACCGGATAAAAGGATTTATGGCCGTAACAAAAATTTTCACGGCCGTAACATAATTCAATTACACAATTCACGGCCGTAATTGAAGATCCTCACGGCCGTAAGACAGCTCCTGGACATGCGCCGCTGATGGAATTTAAATATTTTTCATTATTTTATTTCCTTATCAGTTTTAACTATTTTAGGTTAGTTAGAATTCTATTTTGAGTAAATTAGCGATTAGGATTTTATTTTGCTTATTTATACGCCTTTTTGATTCATTGTAAATTAAGACTTTGATGATTGAATAAAAAGAGATTGAATGTTTTTCAATTGTTTAATGTGTGGATTCACATTACAAACCCAAACTTATCAAGATTGATTATCTTGTGGCGTTCATCCAAAACTTATCAAATATTCGCGAGAGTATTTGTGGCGTTGAAAATCAGAGACTTATCAAGGAGATTGGGCAAATCCTTGTGGTGTTTCAAAAGTCGTGGTTCTTTATTCCGCATCGTCAGCCATCGCGTCGTGAATATCGGGTCATGATTCATCCGTCCAACCACAACCTGAGTTCGGAACTTTTCGGCGTTTCTTCTGCGCTTTGAACCTCATCACCTACTTAGCACCCTTTTCACATACTATTCATGTGAAAGTTTCAAGACATCATAGTCTCTAATAATTCCCATCCCAAGTATTTGTTTTGTAGCACTCAAGTCTTTCATTGCAATCTCCTTAGATAAATCCCTTTTCAACTTATCTATCTCTTGTTTGCAAGCACCAACAATTAACATGTTATCAACATATTGCAGCAAAATAATATAGGACTTACCATGATCCTTTACATAGCAACAATGTTCTCCTTGACACCTTTTGAAGCAATTACTACCCATAAAAGTGTCAAAATTCTTATACCACTATCTTGGAACTTGCTTATGAACACAAAGACTCTTTTGAAGTTTACAAACTTTTTTCTCATTTCCTGTACTTCGAAACTATGTGGTTGCATAATGTAAATCTCTTATACCAAATCACCATGAAGAAATATTGTCTTTACATTCAACTTCTCCAAGTGCAAGCGTTCATTAATTAAGTTCGGTGAATAATTATGGTCACATTAATTAGGCATGACAAATAATTAGGCTTCACAACTTGAAACATCGAAAACTTTTCCTACATTTGAAATACTAGCATATAGTAATTTCTCTACATTTATATTCTTGAATTGCAGTTTTCCTTTGAGGAAAGGTTCCTAGGAAAAAGACTTAAGGGGGTTTATTTAATTCAAACTTTAAAAAACTTTTAAATACTTTTATGTAATTTAAAAGTTTAAGTGTATTCAACCTAAAATTTTATAATTCCATAAAAGTCTTGAGATATTCAATATAAACTTCAATAGACGTTTAAAAAGTCTTTAAAAGACATGAATTATTCAATTAAGACTTTTAAAAGTCCTACAAAATTAAAGGGTATTCAATTTATGAGTAATTTTAATAGAAATCTATAAAGGACGGACTTTGATGGATGATAAGTGTATTTTATAAACTTATTTCTATCTTAAAAGTAGGACTTTATATGTTCTTTCAAGAATATTTTCTATTCATTTTGTTATTATTTGTTTATATTTCAGCAATATTCCAAGATCGAGAAAACAAAGGAAGTGAAGCAAAAAATAAATCAATTGGATGATAAAGGAGCTAAATTGTACAAATGAAGAGTTGATGAGGTTGATCAAGGGCCTAATTGTAAGAAAAGTTGAAGAAAGAACCAAATTGGAAGAAATCAGAACTTCAGCGACCAAATTGATCTAATCAAAGATGAAGGACCTATGGTGCAATAAAAGAATGATGACCAACTTAAAGGAATTCAAAAGATGAAACTTCATATCAGTTAGAGGACAACGTGGCCACATGGATTTGTGTCACGTGGTCGCATGCCATGTTCAGAAATCAATAGAATACTTTTGTTGATAACCACGCGGCCGCATGAATTTTAACTGCGTGGTCGTGCGCTTATTCGACTGGGCCGCGCAGCTAGGCTGTTTCGCGATTTTTAGTAGTTTTCTCCTCTTTTTGACCTAGGTTTGTTATATTTTAATGCCAAAATACTGTCCAATTATCAAGGGATCCCGCAAAGCCAAAACCATTATTGAGGATATAAGAGCAAGAAGATGAACGAGGTGACATCCTACTACTTGTGCTTTATTTTCTATCATGTATTTAGGCTAAGTTTTTTGGGTTAGGATTGCGATGAAATTTTAACTTATTGACTCCATTTTGATCTATCATTTATTTTATGTAATTTATGGGTTTGATGTAATTGATACGTGCTTTTTATTATTATGTAATACTTTGGCCAATTATTGTATAATGTCGTGATAATTTTCTATCTTCGAAAGAGTATGAAATTATTAGAATCATATTAATTGCTACAAAGTTCAATAAGATGATAGAAATATACCCCTATACTTTGTGTAATCCTAAAAAGTGTTCATCAAATGATCATGCTTTCCTATATGTTTGAATTGTCATAGAAATATAGTCAATTCACATTTAGGAAAAGATTTTTATGCATCTCTCAAAAGAGGACTTAAATAATTTTAGGGACATGAATTTTCAAAACCCATGAATTTTATTTAAATGATTTGGTCAAAATATGGATGATGGAGTTAAAACGGATTCATAATTGTATCGAGCTTGTTTCTCATAATTTTATATCAAAACTTTTCATTTTCTTTAGTTAAATAATCAGTTCAGTTTTATCAAAAATTCTCAAATCCAATTCCTTTAGTTGCGGTTAAGGTTTTTAATCTAAAATAATAAGTTTACTCAATCCCTAAGGGTATGATATCTGGACTCATTGTCGACTATATTACTTATGCGATCCGTACACTTGTGGTTAGCAACAATGAACTTTTAGTTGAACACATGGGTAAATTTTTTTTTTTCCTCTTGAGTTTATCCTAAAAATTTCAAAAGAGTTTTCAATGACTTTCTCAATTCTCCAGTGCCCCTAAAACATCTAGAGAGAATAACTAGACTCAAAGTCCAACTCCATCCCACACCCAATCCCATTCACCCACAAATGATTTCTCTCTCTTAAAACTATTTCACAATTTTTTTTTATATCAAAAATTACTTCTTGATTAGTGAGTTTTCTACACTTACTCAGATACTAAAAATAGGAAATTTTATTGTCGTTTAATAATAAATTCTACTGATTTAGTTGTTATTTGTATTTCTTTTAGTTTTTATCCTAAAGTCGAAAGAGTGTTTCAATTGAGACAAATAAAGATAAATTGGATAGCAATTTGGACTTAATTGTACAACAATATGGACGTTGATGAGGCTAATCGAAAATCAAACTGGAACTAAATTGGAAGAAGTCAGAAATTCAAGGATTTAATCGAACAAATCAAGCGATGAAGGAGTTAATTGAAGAAATCCAGACTTCAAACGGTTGAATTATGAAAATCAGAAGAAGAAGGATGTAATTGCAATTATGGGAAGGATAAATTTTTCGGAAATCAAAAGTATGAAATTGAAGGAAAAAGTTTGAACCAAGCGATCGCATCCTGTTATACCATGTGATCGCATGTTCACCTTTTTCTAAGTAGTACCGGAATCAAGTAAGCCAAGCGATCGTGGCATCCTAAAGGAAGCGATTGCTTTCATGTTTTGTCAGCCATATTTTTTTCCTTAATCTTAATTTCCAGATTTGATAGATTTTTCCTTATTTCAATATATATATATATATATATATATATATATATATATATATATATATATATATATATATATATATAGTTGCATGAATTTGAGGGACCTTCTAAACACCATATCTCTCACAAAGATCGCTAATTTTTCAAATCATTATAATTCGTATTCACATTTTTGCAATGTGTCTGTGTTTGAATTTTTCGTCTATATAGAAAATGATTTTTTATTGTTTTCGTTTATTTGTCAAGTGATTTTTTCCTTATGTGTGTTGATTTCTGACTTGATGTGATGGACAAAGTGATATGATTGTGCCATGCATGCATTATTTCAACCTTCTGGTTAAGCTCCTAGTATAAGTAGCATAACTCTATTTTTTTTAAAAAAAAGGATTTGTGAAAATTTAAGATGATATTTGTATATGTATTTTTTTTAAAATCAGAAATACATAAATTTTGATAATGATTTGACTCCAATTTTTTTTTTCTTCTTCTTCCCAATACCATACACATTAAAGGTAGTGTGTTAAATGGGGTAAGTCAATCGTTCGTCTTTTCTATTCTCCAACTCATCTTGCCATAGCCTAGTTGGACTTGGCTCACATAGAGGTGTCAATCGGGATGGTCCGGGTAGGTTCGGTCCGTCAACATATGAGCCCGGTAACGGCCCACGTGAAAAAGTCCGCCCGTTGCGGGTTTATGGGCTGGCCAACAAATTTTGAACTACAACTCAAGCCCGCCCGTTAGCCCATACGGGTCGACCCCATGTGGGTTGCGGGACGCAGTTCTTTCTTGTTTGACCCGTATAAATTAAAATATAGAATTTTTTCGTATTCATAGGAAACTTTTTTTTTTTTTTTTTGTTAAATTGTTAAGTATGAAATGAACAAAATGATAAATTCATATTTATATAAAGAAATGTTTACATAGAATCCAAATTTATATCTTATGTTACATGAGTTACTTCTAACTTTGCAAAGTTAAATACAATATAAATAAACAACAATTAAATGCATTTCTAATTAGTAATTATTACTATCAAAGAACATTATGTTTCTTACCTATTAGGAGAAAAAGAAGATTTACCCTTAGAAGTTGTAATAGATTGAAGAAGAGAGATTTTCATTGTTACCATATTTAATTAACAAAAATAGTTTTTATTATTATTATTATTATTATTATTATTATTTTACTCGTCGGCGGGTTAACCGCATCTTGCGAAGGTGTGACCAGTGAAACCTGTGGTTCACATCTTCTTGATTCATGAATCACTCGCTCGGGTCACAGGTCAGCCCGCAATCTCGGGTCGATTCAGGACAGTTTTCACATGTTTTGTCTACCCACCTATCTTGACACCTATAGGAGCTGGCTCACGTCTGACTTCTATTTTTTTAGCCTATATTCTTCATCGCAATCATTATAATATATAAACCAATTTATAAACAACAAAACTTCTCAAACCATTTTTTAATTTTAACCACACATTCTCTCTCGATTTTTAACCACTCATTTTACTTCAAAAACATTAATAAATCAACGTATAATTGCTACATTGTTATTGAAATAGCCTTAGTAAAAAATTAAACCTTTTTAAATTTATTTGTATGGCCCAGGCATCAAAATTTAGCATAACTAATTATGGTATTGGGCGGTCTTCCTGACGCGATCCCACTCTGGAATCTCGACGAAAATGCGGAATAATGAATTGAAAACGTAGGAAAGATCCAGATTCAACCAAACACAAGAAAAACAAGAAAATAAATTACTGGAAAAGATAAAACTGACGATAGGACCTGGACCAACAATCACGACGCAATGAATGACGATGCGGATTGAAGAACCGAGGTTTTCTAAACGCCACAAGGGATGTCAAACTCCTTGATAAGTTTTTGATTAGAACATCACAAATATTCAAGAAAATATTTGATAAGTTCTATGGATTGTTGTTCAAGAACAAGAAAAGGAATCCTCCTTTTTCCAGAGAGAAAAATCTCACATTAATTCAATAATATCAAAGTTGTTTTCTGTTATGAATGAAAAACATAATATAAAGTCAAAATACGCCTAAAAACAGACCTAGCCGCATTAGGGTTCGAAAATCGAATTAATAATTAATAAAGCGGAAATTAAATTAAAATTTGCGATAATCTGCTCTGAATTAAACTGCTCGATCGCGTGGTTTAACCTCGCGTGATCGTGTGGTTATGCCTGAAACTCTCGGCTTGATTTTTTATGCATGCGAGGGATCACGCCTTCCTTGGCCTGTGCGATTGCATGATCTTCTCGGCTGGCCCTCTTTTTGTCCCTTTGAAATGACTCATTCCGTTTTGATTCTCGACTAGGGCCCAACACGAAATTTGCTTGTTTTCCCACCTAGATTGCTGTTGCATCGATATTAAGTTGATTTCTATTTTGGTCTCCTATCTTGGATCATATCACCCCCCCTCTCTTGAAAATGATTCGACCTCGAATCTGTATATGGCCTCTCCTTTATGTATCTCTTGCTTTCGTTGGTTCGAGGGACCTCTTCATGTTTTGTGCTATCCATCATCTTTTGGGACTACTCTGTCCGGAAATTAATTTTCCCTTTGGCCTTATTTTTGTGATTTGATTTTAGTACCTGCAAAACAGAACTAGCCAAACTAGGGAGAGATGTGTTAGCAAATGCAAATAAACTTATTTTTGTGGTGGACCCTCTTTTCTTTTTCTTTTCGCTCTCAAGCTCACCTTTTTCTGAGGTCGTGCCCTCAACTCTCTTGTTTTCAATTTTCATACCCTCTCCTTTTTCTGAGGTCGTGGCCTCAATTCTCTTATTTTCCACTCAAACTCGCTCTTTATTTTCAATTGGTCCTCTTAGACCTCTTTAGGTGATAGCGGAGCAAGAGTGATCCATTTTCCACCATTCACAAAAGAATATAGATTTTTAAACCTATCATGCATCACTCTCCTATCATATTGCCATGACCTTCCCAACAAAATATGCCCAACATGCATAGCGACCACATCACACACAACCTCATCTCTATAACCCCCAATGGTGAATTTAATATTAACCTGCTTGTTTACTTTAAGTTCTTGCGACTCCGTTAACCATTGTAATTTATAGGGGTTGGGGTGTTTCACCTTAGGAAACCCCAATTTCTCCACCAATAATGTACTAACCACATTAGTACAACTTCCCTCGTCAATTACCGTCCTACAAACCTTTTTCCCCACCAAACACCTAGTGTGGAAAAGATTATCCCGTTGTTCATCAATTTCAACCATCTTAGCTCTAGAATTTAGGACACGTCTATTCACAAGGGATCCTTTCACCGCATAAGTTAACCCCTCTTCACCGCTACTACTAGCCCCCACATCCTGCAACCTAGGCATTCCCTTAAATTCATCCTCCAAACTAATTCCACCATTTTCACGCAAGAGCATTACTCTCTTATTTGGACACTGTGATGCTATATGGCCCGAACCCTAACACTTAAAGCACTTAATATTTCTATCCCTAGTAGGTTGAGAATCAGAAATATTTTTACCTTTTTTTGTAGGTTCCTCCTTTCCCTTCGGGACATGCTCATCCTTGTGATCCTTTCTCGGTTGTGATGTAGGGTAAGTCCCCAGTGAGTGTTTAGATGTCCCCTTTCGCCTTAACTGCCTCTCTACCTTCATTGCCATATGCACCATGTCTTCTGGTTCCACATAATGTTGTAACTTAATGACGTTGGCAATATCTCTGTTCAGCCCACTCAAAAATCTAGCCATTGTAGCTTCCCGATCCTCCACCATGCTGGCCCTAATCATGGCTACCTCCATGTCTTTATGATATTTCTCTACACTCCTAAAGCCTTGCTTAAGTCCTTGCAACCTTTGGTAAATATTCTTATGGTAGTGGCTTGGGACAAACCTCTTTCTCATTATGATTTTCATCTCACGCCATGTATCCACCGGCCCCTCTCCATTCCTCCTTCGATCCTTCACCAATTGATCCCACCAATTAATTGCATAATCTGTGAACTCAAAGATCGCTAACTTCACCTTCTTTCCTTCCGAAAAATTGTGGCAATCAAACATCAACTCTACCTTCTTCTCCTAATATGGGTAAGCCTCCGGATCACTCCTCCCATGAAAAGGTGGAATAGACATTTTTATTTTACCTAGATTATCATCTACTTCATCCCAATCACCACGATCTCCTCTATTATTTTCCATTTCATACCTATCTCCTCTACCCCTTCTCCTCCTTACACTAGCCACAGATGATTAGATACTACTCCCTTCACTCGCAAACTCCTCATCATCAAACTCATACCCAGCCCTTTGATTATTTCTCCCCCTATGATCTCTCCCGTCTTCCCTCCTAGCTCTAGGACCCGTATGAGTTTGTTCCCTATGCAACTTATTAATAGTTTCTTCCTGCCGATCCATCCTAGTCATCAACTTCTCAAATTGCTCATGTAAAGTCTCCATCACACCTACATCATTCTTATTCACCCTATTCATACCTTCCGGTCATTTGTTGTGAATCGTTGATGAAGCTGCTGGCTCCCTTATGTCAATTCCCTTGTTGTCCCCAACTGATGAAGATGATGAATCCCGTCTGCCAGACATTATTAGTCTTCACAGAAGTAAGTAGAAAATCCCTCATAAAATGTATCGCTAACGTATCACTCAAAATCCCCTTCCAAGAACTTAAAAACCAATCCAAGAACTCAACCAATGGTAGGTAACGATAAGACACGAGTAAGAAAAAGAAAATTTGGAAATTGAGACAAATTCGGAATATTCGGGGACAGATGGAATTTTCGATTTTTTTTTTTGAACTACTAGAGAATTTGACTACGAGAATGACAGAAAAAAGGGAATTGGATTTGGATAAGAATTGGCTAAGATAAAAAAGTTTGAATTTTTTGTGGAATTTTTATATGAATCAAACAAAGGAAAAATTTACTGGTACGAAGAATACAAAGAACAAGAAAATCAAAAATACTAAGAACTGAATCTAGATCCAAGCTCTGATACCAGATGATGCGATCCCACTCGGGAATCTCGACAAAAATGCGGAATAAAGAATTGAAAAAGTAGGAAAGATCCAGATTCAGCCAAGCACAAGAAAAACAAGAAAATAAATTAATGGAAAAGATAAAACGACGATAGGACCTGGACCCAACAATCACGATGCAATGAATGACGATGCAGATTGAAGAACCAATGTTTTCGAAACGCCACAAGAGATGTCAAACTCATTGATAAGTTTCTGATTGGAATGCCACAAATATTCAAGAAAATATTTGATAAGTTCTATGAAGTGTTCTTCAAGAACAAGAAAATGAATCCTCCTTTTTCTAGAGAAAAAAATCACACATTAATTCAATAATATCAAAATTGTTTTCTATTATGAATGAAAAACATAATATAAAGTCAAAGCACGCCTAAAAATTGACCTAGCCGCATTAGGGTTCGAAAATAGAATTAATAATTAATAAAGCGAAAATTAAATTAAAATTCACGATAATCTGCTCTGAATTCAACCGTGCGATCGCGTGGTTATGCTTGAAACTCTTGGCTTGATTTTTGATGCATGCAAGCGATCACGCCTTCCTTGGCCTGCGCGAACGCGTGTCCCAGTTGGCCTTCTTTTCGTCCCTTTGAAACAACTCGATACAGTTTGATTCTCGACTCCGGCCCAACACGAAATTTGCTTGTTTTCCCACCTAGATTGCTGTTGCATCGATGATAACTTGATTTCTCTTTTGGTCTCCTAACTTGGATCATATCACTTCCCCTTGGTTCGCCATCTAGGTAATACGAACGCAGACAAAAAATTGAACTTTTTTGCTAAAACGCGAGCTAGAGGGGACCTGGCTTGCCTGGTTTGCGAGTCAACTCGGGTGAGCTTACAAGCATCTCGCATTAGTGATTCACTACTGAATTCACCAGTGGGGAGAGTCGAACCACCTAGCAACGAACAACACACTCCACTTATTACCCTACGTTGAAGTACTTTATGCAAAATCTATACTTTGTAATAGGTACTTAAATGACTTAACGAGTGTACGGCACAATCAAAACTTCATTTTATTGAATGTTTTTTGGCACCAAATTAAATGGGACAACATCGTTGTGGGGGTACATCTGATCTAAAACCTTTGCAGTAGTTGGGTGGTTACCCTCAATGGCGTATGAGCAAATATTTCAGCTGGGGTTTATGATTTATGGTAATAAGGCTTAAAATGGACCACCCTAAGGAATTCAGTTTTGCAGAGTGCTACCTAAGATCGTCCTATAATTGATTTATAATCATATTAATTAATTACATGTGATTTTTAATGGACTGACATCTTGTGCACTATTGTAAATTTTTAGCAGAAAGTTATAATTTCTTTCTTAAATCCATGAAAAAAAATAAATATAATGATGTTAAAAAATACTAAAAAATTTGTTAAGCTTGTTCACGTGTGAAGTGTGTGCTACCAAAATTGATAAAAAACCATGTTGCTAAACGCGGTTCTTCAAATGGAGATCCTCGACCAGATTCTGACAAATGTCACCTTTGGTGATCATTGGATGTGGCGTGTTTGAGACTCTTCTGATTTTTCTCTACTTGGTTTGCTAAACCATAACTATGCATTGAGACTTCTACTTTATTTGGCTTCTGAGTTTTGGGAGAAACTGCTAGGCAGCTAGGGTTTCTATCTCTCAAAAATCTCATTCAAGATTTCATCTTCCACATCCATCTACTTTGATTTCTTTGTGTGAAGATCGGATGAATATGTTTTCTTGGTTGTTGTAATACTGATTGTGGGGTGGTTGTGTGACTCTGGAGTTCATGGTGAACAGTAATTTTAGAAGCATATCTGAATCTAGAAAGATAAGTTTGACTTGATCTCATGTATAATCTGATCTTTATATATCTTGGTTACTATTTTGGCCATTATAGTGAAAATTGTGTTTATCAACATTAGTGGATGCTCAACAAGGGAGTATGTTTTACACCGAACCTCTTGGACTTCCACAGAAAATCTTCTTCTGTTCTTTAATATTTTGCAAGTTTTTGAGTATTATTATTTTTCATTGGCTAGATCTGGTTATTCTTGTGTTTTTGGAAATTTCACTGGTATCAGAACCTAGATATTTGGAATATCAAGTTTACCCTTCTAGAAAATAGTAGATCTAAGATAAATCTAAAATTTTTGGAACTTCATATTGAAGTAAAATTCAAGAAACAGAGTTTAAGAGTGTGTTTAAGACCTATTTTTTCTGAAAAATGAGTTTTGTAATAGTGATTTTTTGGAGAATGTATTATTAAAAAGTAGGAAAAAGTTATAGGTTTACATGCAAAATTATTTTATTGAAATATGTGTGGTTGAAAATGAGTTTTCAAATAACTTGAAAATTCGTCACTTGCATAAAAATATATTTTGGCTTCAAAATATGATTTTTTTTAAGCAAAAGACAAATATTGACATAAATTTTTTTTCCAAATATTGTATATTTCAGTTAACAGAAAATTGGTCAACCAAAATGTCATTTTTGATCAACTGAAATTCCAACGGTTTGAAATGTATAATGGCTATATGTGCATCTTTCAGTCGATTGAGGTTCCTGGATTAATCAATCAAAAGTTGCTCGATTTCATTTTCTTAATCTATAAACAGTCATCTATTTTGTTTTTAATTTCAACAATTTTTAAAGAGATTTCAAGAAAGCTTTCTTGTGAAAATTCATTATTCTTACTTTATTTATACTCATCTATCTTTATTAGAAAACTTTGATTGAACTAAACTTAGTTTTATCAAATTTATCAAAGTTTTTTAAAGAAAATTTTTGTGAAGATTCTTTGTTTACATTGTATAAACTTTTTCAACATCTTCACATTAT
The DNA here is from genome assembly GCA_963555705.1 of Ligustrum vulgare. Lineage (NCBI taxonomy): Eukaryota > Viridiplantae > Streptophyta > Magnoliopsida > Lamiales > Oleaceae > Ligustrum > Ligustrum vulgare. The sequence goes on along the minus strand of OY743175.1, from coordinate 3,798,089 downwards.
ATATTGGAATTGAAGTATAAGTCTCTCTTTATTCCAAACTTGTTTTAATCTTTTAAAGAGAGAATTTCTATTGAAGAACTTTGATAATTTGTGTTATAATTTTCATCATCATTTGATTCATCAAAGTCCCATTGTCAAAAACTTTGAGCTTAACTTATTGTTAATTATTCAAGTGTTGATATCTCTTGGTACGTAAGTTGATTCAATTATTTAACAAGAGATTATATTCTTTGAAAAACTTTGTTTGATTGTATTGAACTTTTCATTATCATTTGTATCAAATATTTTCTCTAGAACCCGAGCTTAATTCATCTCTATCTATTGAAGTGTTAGCCTAACTCTGTTTAGACTTAATTTGAGAATATCATTTTTCAAGAGAGTTATTTCAATTGTAATTCAATTCATTATATTTGTTAGTTTCGAGAGCATTGTGAAAACTTGATTGTTGTTAAGGATATGTATTCCTTGTTGTAAGCAACCTAAGGATTTGGTACTCCTTGTTGTAAGTTACCATTATAGTTTATTTGGCCTTGCTCGTGACGGAGAGCTTGATAATGAAGGACGTAGATCAAGTTGTTTGATTGAACCTCCTTAAATATCGTTTGCATTCTCTTATTCCTTTTACTTACTTACATTGCACCGACTCCATTATATCAATCTATATTGTGCAATACTATCTCTAAGTGTTATGCTTGCTTTATTAATTAAACTTACATCTTTATAGCACTCTACATTGATAGCTAAGTTACTTTGCATCTCTTCCAACACTAAGTGTTTATACTTATACCCATTGGTTTTATATTTGAGATTATTGTCGAAAAAGTTTTGAAACCAATTCAATCTCCTCTTGAGATAACAATTGGTATTAAAGCTTAAGTGCTCATTTTTAAAAGATTTTACAATCTTGAGTTAACGACTAATCATAATCTTGAGGAGCATTCTACAAATCGTCCTCCCTTCTTTGAGAGTACACAATATAAGAGCATCTTTAATGGGTTTGTCGGTCCATTTTTTTTTGCCCATGTGGCAATAAAAAAATTAATAAAATATTCCAAAAAGCTCAACATGGTCTGTCAGATGGTCTGCAGATGGACCGTGGTGAAGACTATAGTCCTTGGGTATGTGTCTTTCTCTTTCCTTTTTTTGTATCCCTCTTCATGACCACAGTTCACCTTCAGTTTCTCTCTCCTTCAAAATGTTACCGTTCCTCTGTTGGACCAACTTCACCCATTGAAGATGCTCTAATTATTGGAAGACTAGAATGTTGATTTATGTTCAGTCAATTGATTATAATGTTTGGGAGGTAATTGAAATTGGTCCATATGTGCTTACCAAAGTTATTAAAGTTAATGGAAAATCGGATCAAATCATTCCAACACCTAGAGAGGAATTTGATGAGAATGATAAAAGAAAATTGTCTTTAAATGCTAGAGCCAAAAAAATAATTTATTGAGCTTTAGATATAAATGAATTTAATCGTATTAGCACATGTGATTCTGCATATGATATTTTACATGCATTAGAAATCACACACGTGGGTGCAAGCAAAGTGAAAGAAACTAAGACAAATCTTTTATTTAAAGATTTTGAATTTTTTTTTAAGATGAGCGCATTACTTGCATGATTACTCGGTTTACCAATATTGTTAATGGCCTTAAAGGCTTTGATCATAAATTTACTAACGGCGAACTTGTAATTAAAATACTTAGGTCTCTATCCCAATATTGGAATTCATTGAGGATGTTGAATGAAAACACAATAGACATCAACACATATCCAATGGATGAGCTTTACGGAGCACTAATGACTTATGAGCTCAACAATTTCGAAACAAAGGAGAAGATAAGAGAAGGAAAAGAAGAGGCTAGGAGAGAAGTTGCCTTAAAATCATCTCATGGTGAAAGTTCATCTGGCTTGAATATGAGTGAAGAAAATATTTATGAATTAATCCTTCTTGTCAAAAATTGGAGAGGTCTTTACAACGAAAGTATCGAGTGCCGAAACAACAAGAAATCCATAAAAAAGAAAGCACTCCAAGCCAATTGGGATGAAAGTGATGGTGTAGATGATGATGAAAGCCAATATGAAGTGGCCAACATGTGTTTCATGGCAATTGAAAATGAGGTAGATTCTAATGATAAACCTTCATATGATGAATTATCTACCTCTTATGATGAAAAAATCATTTTCAAACACTCTACTCTTCTTAAAATGCATAAATCATTAAAAAATAAAGTACAAAGACTTTCAAATTTTTCAAAATGATTTTGAGAAAGAAAAGATTGATCACAATTCCTTGATTGAAGAAATTGTTCTTTAAAAGAAAGAGCTTCGGACTTAAAAAATATTGCTTATAAATTCACTCAAGGAAAGAAAAAATTTGATTTAATGCTTGGTAGACAAAAATATGTTTTCAACAAGGAATTGGATTTAAATCACATTTGAAGCAAAAATTGTTCAAATTTGTAACAAAGATGGACATATAGCTTCAAATTGCTTGATCAAAATCTCTAGCACTTCATAATAATTTCTTATATTGAAAAGAAGTATGGGTATGAATTTGAATTATGTGGCTAGTTTTTGTTATATGCGTAATTTTATGTTACATGCACAATTATACCGAAATCATATATGAATTTTAATATTTACAGTATTTCAGTACACCAAAAATATTTTGGCCGACCGAAAGTGTCATTTCGGTTGACCATGTGATCAACCGAAAACACTAGTTCGGTCGAACAAGAGGCTACCAAAACCAACTACAACTGAGCTTAATATTCTCTATATTTCCGTCAAACAATTGATCAACCGAAACATATTTTTGGTCGACCATATTCACAACCAAAATATAACTTTCGGTCAAACATCACACTGCTGAAATTTCCTGTAGCTTCCCTATTCCATACCTATGAATTTTGATCAAGCAACACATTTCGGTCGACCAAAAGTGTTTGGACTCAAATTTCTTTTTAAAAGTCTATTCAACCCCAAAATTTTCATACTCAAATCCTAAAATCTTGAAAAACATCTTCTCCTCTTCATTCAATATCTTGAATTACATTGTTTTTAATCACTTATTTTTTGGGATTTGATTAAAAAGAAAGAGTAGTATGATTGTTGACTAAAATTGTTTCGATGCTTTAAGATGATATATATTTGTGATATTTGAACTCATCTACACTATACATGACCCATACGTTTGATGAGTTGAAAATGATATGAATACTTCATTGTGAAAATATGTTATTCTGAGATTCAATATAGATGATATTGTGGATAAATAATCTTATACATTGAAATGAGTTACATATCTCATTATACACCTCGAACTCATTTCATGCTATAAATGTTCTACTAAGGGGGAAGTGTTCTACTAAGGGTGAATATGATTAAAATCAAGATATTCTACTTGTGCTTCATTACTCTATCTTATACTTCTCACACCTATGCTTATGATAAAAGGGATAAATGCCAACTTTTTGCTTATGCCAAAAGGGGGAAAAGTTGGTGATGATTTGTTTAGCTTGACTATGAATATTCTATATGTTGGTTTATACAAGATAGAGATAATATATGCTAAAATTGAACTCATCAATTATTCTCTTTTCCCTATGCTTTGATTATATGCTTTAATTGTTTATATTATTTTTACAAATTATCTTGCTTGTCATAATCATAAAGGGGGAAATTGTTGACCTATGGTTAACTTAACCTTTTTTTATCATAAGAAATATAATTATATTGTATTTCATGTAATGATAAATCTTCAAAGCATTCAATGTTCAAATCATCTCTCAAAGATATAAATCAAAGCTATATGATCAAGTACATGAGACGCAATGAAGATCAAGAAAGAATAGGACATTTTCAAGATCAAGATTCAACTTGGAAAGCATAACATGAAGATCAAGAATTCAAGTATAGAAGATTAGAGTCTAAGTCCAAGTTGTCTTAACTATGTAAAGGTATAATGCTTTGAATCTTTAGCGATGAAATCTAACGAGCTCGAAAATGATTTTTATGCATCAAGACACTTACTTAAAAATTCATCACTTGCATAAAAATATATTTTTGCTTCAAAATATGAAAATAATTTTAACAAAGGACAAATATTGGCATAAATAAAATTTCCCAAAATTTGTATATTTCGATCAACTGAAAGTTTCCGGTCGACCAAAGTTGATCAACCAAAATGTCATTTTTTATCAACCCAAATTCTAACAGTTTGAAATGTATAATAGCTATATGCATCTTTTGGTCCACTGAACTTCCCGAATTGATCAACCGAAAGTTGTTGAATTTCATTTTCTTAATCTATAAATCACCATTTCTTTTGCTTTCAATTTCAACAATTTTAAAGAGATTTTAAGAAAGTTTTCTTGTGAAAATTCATTTTTCTTGATTCATATTCATCTATCTTATTTAGAAAACTTTGATTAAACTAAAATTAGTTTTATCAAATCCATCAAAGTTTTTCAAGAAAGTTTTTGTGAAGATTCTTTATTTACATTGTATAAACTTCTTCCACACCTTCATATTATATATTGGAATTGAAGTATAAGTCTCTTTTTGTTCTAAACTTGTTTTAATCCTTCAAAGAGAGAATTTCTATTGAAGAACTTTGATAATTTGTGTTATAATTTTCATTATAATTTGATTCATCAAAGTTATATTGTCAAAACACTTTGAGCTAAACTTATTGTTAATTATTCAAGTGTTGACATATCTTGGTGCTTAACTTGATTCAATCATTTAACAAGAGGTTATATTCTTTGAAAACCTTTATTTGTTTGCATTAAACTTTTCATTATCATTTACATCAAAGTTTTTCTCTAAAACTCAAGTTTAATTCATCGTTACCTATTGAAGTGTTAGCTTAACTCTTGAGACTTAATTTGAGAATATCATTTGTCACGAGAGTTTTTTCAATTGTAATTCAATTTATTATATTTGGTGGTTTTGAGAGCCTTGTGAAAACTCGATTATTGTTAAGGATATGTGCTCCTTATTGTAAGTCATCTAAGGATAAGTGCTCTTTGTTGTAAGTTATTTAAGGAAAGGTACTCCTTGTTGTGAGTTACCATTATAGTGGATTTGGTCTTATTTGTAACGGAGAGCTTTATAACAAAGGAAGTATATCAAGTTGCTTGATTGAACCTCTTTATATATCATTTGCATCATCTATCTCTTTTACTTACTTACATTACACTTACTCTATTATATCAGTCTATATTGTGTAATACTAACTCTAACTGTTATACTTGCTTTATCAATTTAGTTGACATCTTTATAGCACTCTACATTGATTGTTAAGTTACTTTTCATCTCTTCCAACATTAAGTGTTTATATTTGTACCTATTAGTTTTAAATTTGAGATTATTTATAGAAAAAAATTTATAAACCAATTCACCCCCTCTCGGTTTGTTACTATTTGGCTAACAATGAGGGCATATACTTTAAGGGTGAGGTTCTTCAGGGAATTCACCCTGACCAAACCTTCAGAGTTTCTACTTTAGGGAAGATGGGGTATGTAGAGAGCCGTCCCGGGAGTGGGGACTTGGTGCTGAAGGCTCCAGTGGATACTGGTAGACATTGTCAGGGTTCTAGCTATGTAGCAAGAGCTAAGGGCATACATGCCGAGGGTGGTGATCTTGTAGAAGGTGGTGAGGTCGAGCAACATGCAGTCGAGGTGAGTTTGTACCACCCAAGTCCAGTCCAGTTATTGTTTATGGAAGATTCGACAACATCATGTGATATGGTTCTTTAAAACTAGACGACTATTCTCTAGAACCAGAAGACTATTCTTAGTCTATTAAGGACTTAAGTACTTGAGTTGGAGTTCTCAAGCATTACTTTGTTCCTGGTGTGCCTATGGATCCAGTTGATCCTGAGTCGTAGGTTATTTCACCAACCCTATGATGTATCCATTAGGCTTTCTCGCACGTTCCAATTATATTTGCCCAACTAAACATGTAACTTATGCTTATTTCAAGAAATGACACGTTTCTTTTAATTTGTGCATATTTTCATGTCAAAAAAATAACAAATAACTTTATGCATACATCAATGAGATGGGGCAAGATATCAAAGTAAATGTATATAGTATAGTCTACAAAAGCTACAAAATCGAAGCTCTGATACCACTACTTGTAGCTCATGATTTTTCATATAAAAATTTTCATCTGTAATAGATATAGTGAAAAAATCTAAATTCAAGTAAAGATATTAAAATTTGAACAGCTGAAGGAAAGTTATTAAGAAAATTAGAGGAGTTACAAAGTTAACAGTTAACATCATGGTAGAAGAGCTGAAACGTTGAATTTCAAAAGCTGTAAAATTGTATTTGCTACTGCATGTATCGACACGTCTATGGATACATTCAATGATGGTTGTTAAAATCTATTAACATTTAAATCTTTAAATATGATGATTTACCAAAAGAGAAATATCGATACATATCCAAAATAGAAGTATCGATACATAAAAGTAAATGAAGCCTGAATTATAGTTTTTCCTAGTTAAATTTTTTTTAAAAAAATTTGTTTATGATGATTAACTTTACAAATGAAGATATGGTAGAAAAATATTATAGATATAATTTGGAAAGGTACAAAGTATTTTTGAACTAAAAAACTGTTAACTTTTCCTACTACATTTTACATACAGCCCCAACATCTGTTTTATACAAATAACGATATTTCAAATCAAAGTATCGATATATAACAATGAAAGTAAAGTGCACACACACACACACACACACACACACACACACACCATTTTGTACCAAACCTTTTTATAAAAAGTCAAGTCAGGACATTACAAACTGGTCAAAAGATCCTGAGGCCTTCACAACTTACAAAAAGAGTAAAACTTAATAATCATTAGTGAAATCGTGACTTTCAAAATACAAGAACTCAAAAGTGTCAGCATGAAATTATTCGGTTCGAATATGTGTAAACTCATATTGGTAGAGGGTTGGATATTCCAATGGGTAACTCTAAATATCTTTCTTGACGATATACATATACTTCGAGCCATCAGATGATATCTACCATCCCGTTGATGTTGCCTCAAATACTTGACATTCCAACATCTACAAGTTTGAAAACATAGAAAACATGAATACAAAATATTCAACAAGTAACAATTTTCTTTTCAAGAACATGACTTTTAAATGGAGCCCATATTACAAATCAAATACTATCCCATGCACGCAATATAACAAGTGGGGAATAAATAATCCTGAATTCAAACGTGGTATTCCACAAGTTCAAGTAGGGATTTGAAAAATCTAGCATAACCATTGTGGAACGAATATTAAGACAGACACCATAGGTGGATAACAAGCAGGATATAATACGATAGTAATATTATATAAAATATTTTATCCATTATCTAAATAAAACATGTATCAAAGAACGAAGTAGAATTGAAGATCACATAACCAAGAACAAGTGTTACTTACAATTACCGAGACTTGAAAATAACGAAAGAATGAAAAATCATATTTCCGTTTTATTGAAAAATTGCTTAATGTATCGATACATGATGAACATATATTGATGGATGTTCTTGCATGACAAAAAGTATCGATCTTTAGCTGATTCTCAACATTTTCTTCATACAAATGATGCAGAATCTCTACAAGCAGGTTTGAAAACTTATTAGGGTCATGCTATTGCATTGAAATGTCCTTATTTAGAACCAAAATCGAATGACAGAATACCTTTAAACCTATAAAACCAAAAATGGAAGAGTTTAGAATGTTTTCTTATTATAGAATTGTGTTCCTTCATCTCAGCAGATAGTTTCCATTTATAGAGCAAGATGGTAGCCTGTTTACATTAAAATATTAATTATTAGGTAATCATTTCCCTAATTTTGGGTTAAAGGTGTCATTGGGCTTCAAGTAGGAGCCATCAATCTGCATGTGGTCGTTCACTCAAAGTAGGATAGGTGGAAGATGATGGTTGATCTTTTAGGTGGCCAATCAGAAGCCACATATTTTTACAAAGTGCTTTAACCTTAGGTAAACCACTTGCTTGTATCAATACATGAAGAACACGTATCAATACATTGCTTTGATTTTTCTGAATTTTTTTCTTCTAAAAATGGAAAATTTTGAGATGTTACGTCTGTCAAAAGGATGCTCTGAATCCAAGGTCCACCACCTCTAGTGATAGAATGAATGGTCACCACTGAGTCAGCTCCAACCCAAATGTCTGCAATCCTCATTTGACGAGCAAGAAGGATACCATCAAGAATAGCTCATAGCTTGGACTCATGGATAAGACAATCTCCATGGAATACTGAGAATGCCCTTATACAAGTCCACCATGGTCATTAATAATACCCCAACCACTAGCAGCACTGTCATGAACTCATCCATTAGTGTTGAGTTTCTAAGCTCTCACTGGTGGAGTATGCCAAAGAACTAAAATGGGGGTGAAAGGGTAGAGAGAGCAATATATATATATATAACTAATAGTGGGGTGATAGCCAGGTCTCAACTCCAATGATGTGGCCACCACCAAGTATTAAGGAATGAGAGCATACAATACACCCTCAAAATGATCCACCTCAAATGCATCTGAATGTCTCTGTGCTTCAAGTCATTCCTTTCGGTCCATAAGAACAACAATATCAAAAGAGGAAAGATGGTGCGAATGTGCCCCAACCGTACACATTGTCCAAAATATTTCCTTCTCTAGAAACCTATGTTTGATATCCTCTTCCAGAGTCATAGGTTCCTGAAAGATGTCCCCAAAATGTTGTAATACTTGATCTAAAAACATGCTGCCTATGAAGATGTATGTTATAGTCTCAGTTTATGAACTACACTGGCAGTGAGATGCTAAGTAACACCCAATACACCTCTGGATAACTGTATCAACCGGGATCATTCTCCGCCATAACCTCAAATTGAAGAAATATACAATGAGGGGAAGAGTAGAGCTCCACAACATGCGGTAAGAATCATGAGACGGTCGACTCGCCCGGATCAGCTACCAAGCAGACTTGGTAGAAAACGTACAATCTGGTGTGTCTCTACAAACAGTCTGATCTGGGGCGTCAAAACATGAAGGAATCACCCCCAATTTTTTCATCTATAAGAGACAGAAGGACATGTAGTAGTTGCCCAATGTCCCAACCAATCTCATCGAAAAAGTCCTACATCCTCTCCGATTTGTGAGGCCTTTCTGGGAATAAGTCTGCATAGGTTGTGTCACCCATTCAATAGTTATGCCAAAAGAATATACGTCCAACCCCAAGATGCCACCCAATGTGTGGCTCGGCTAGTGGTCCAAACGTCTTCAACCTTTTCCAAACAAGGGAGGCTGAGTATGGGATAGCAACAAGTGAATAGTACATTGTTTGCTAACCTCAAATGTGCGGGTCACACAAGTAATAAAGTAGACTTAGAGTGCGGATATCAATCCCACGAGAATTGAGAAAATTTATGTTGTAGACTAATTATCTAAACGGAACAAGGGAATTGATGTCATTTTGAAGTTTTGAATAAAATAAAAACAACAAACTAAAATTTAATAAAATCTAGTAAAAAGAATTCAAATTATGATTTTCTTAAGCAATGTTTAAAGATATTGAGACATTTGATTTCACATATGTCAATACTATTAATTTCAATCATCAAGTTTTACTCCTATCTATGTGCTCAATCGAACTCACTTATGCATATAAAATTCCTCTCTTGAATTTAAATCAACTCTACCTAATTAGTCGATCATGTTTCTAAATAGCATGTTGTAATAACTAGGTGCATTGAATACAAGAATTCATTTACCTGTCGCAATACTAATAAACGTATATCTCTATCGTTTATCAAAGTACCGAATTTTATCTAAGTGTTAACCCACCTCTCGGATTATGAAAACACTCATGATATCATGAACAAGTGATCAATTCATTCACGCATTAAACATGCATCATACACTAAATCATAGTTACAACTTATATTTAATGATTGCTTATTTATTTTCAATTACAAAAATGTCTCTCAATCCGTTATCGACAAAACTGAAAGAAAAAAAATGCTAAACGAAGATAACTATAATGATTGGAAACGCAACTTAATGATCATACTTAATGCTAATAACATTGAATTTGTGCTCGATGAGGAATATCTTGAACAACTTGCTACTAACACCCTTAAATCCAAAAAACCGATTATGATAAGTGGGTAAAAGCTGATAAGATGGCATGCTGTTGTTACATTAAGGCATCTATGAATAATGTATTGCAGCAGAAACATGACCACTTTTGCTCCGCTTATTACATAATGGAAAGCCTTCAAGAGATTTCTGGGAAGAGAGGGAGACAAGATCATTTTGATGCAATCTGTGCCCTTCAAAACATACGTATGAAACTAGGGATGCTGGTTAAGCAACACATGATGACCATGATTGTACTATTTAACCAGGCAGAAGTCCTTGAGGATATACTTGACAAGGAAACTCAACAAGACACTGTGCTTAATTCTGTGACTGATCTATTATCACAGTTCAAGAAAGATTATCATATGCACAAACTTGAATGTCGTTGAGCGACTTAATGAATCAGCTTCATCGCCTGGAGTAGGGTCTGAAAGATAAGGGTGGTCAAGCAATAATTCCTATAGGTTGTGTCTCCAAGACTAAAGTGAAAGCCAAGGGCACGAATAGAAAGCGCTCCACCAATGCAGATACTAACACTTGAACAGATAAACAGCCTAAGGGAAAGTGCTTTAACTATGGAGACAAGGGACATTGGTAGAAAGATTGTACTGAGTCCAAAAAGGCGCGTACATGTGAGTTTTTCGTTGATAAGTCATGTTTAGTGGTTGATTCTACATTATCCTGGGTTGTAGATTCTGAAGCCATTGGTCATATATGCATTGATGTGTAGGTTTAATAGGAAACCAGAAAAGTCATCAAAAGTGATTTTCAAATCACCGTTGGCATAGGTGATGTGGTTGTAGGATTAGTAGTAGGAACAATTTATTTTAATTTTGGTAGGGGTGACTTTGATTTTGCAAGACTTATTATATTTTGCAAATGAAGCTAAATTTGATTTCTGTTTCAAGACTTTATGAGTATGAATATTACATTGATTCTACATTTTCTACAATTATTATTTGTCGTAATAATGCTCGTATTTTTACTAGATATTTATCTAATCATCTTTACATACTCAAAGCTACTACACATGAAAATTATATAAATATCGCTGAAAAACAAACGTCACCTCAAACTAATAAGACATATCTTTGGAATCTAAGACTTGGACACATTGACCTAAACAAGATTAAAAGGTTGGTTAAGGATGGATCATGTTTGGACGGTAAAATGACCAATAGATCATTTTCTTCAAAAGAACTTAGAGTTAAAGAAGTCTTGGAATTATTTCATATCGATGTATGTGGTACTATAAGTATGCCTATTGGAAATGGCCATCAATATTTTGTGACTTTCACAGATGACTACTCAAGATATGACTATATTTACCTAATGTCTCGAAAGTATGAAACATTTGATAAGTGCTAGGAATATCAGACTAAGGTCGAGAAACACTTAGGTAAATATAATTGTATCTTAATGGAGCATGTCGAGGTGGTGAATACCTATCAGGCGGGTTCATTAAATACTTATCGGATAATGTAATTGTATCTTAATGGAGCATGTCGAGGATGCCCCAGCACAATGGCATTTCAGAAAGGAAAAAAAGGACTTTGTTAAATATGATACGATCAATGATGAGTTTCTCTACGCTACCTACTTCCTTCCTTCTGGGGATATGCACTTCAGACAGCTGCATATCTTTTGAACTTAATTCCATCTAAGTCAGTTTAAAAAACACCCCTAGAGTTTTGGAATGGTCGTAAGCCCAACTTACACCACATTCGCATTTGGGGTTGTCTAGCACACCTGATGAATGGAAAGATCGAGAAATTGGAACCTAGAATAGAAAAATGCCTATTCATAGGTTATCCCAAGGGAATGAGAGGATATTACTTCTATAGTTCTGAGAACAAGAAGGTATTTGTTTCAACAAATGCAAATTTCTTGGAGAACAAGTACAAAGAAGAAAAGGAGTCTCAATGTAAAATTGTGTTGGAAGAGATAAAGGAGTCTACTCCTAGCTTATCTAGCCCTGAGACAATTTCTGAGGTTCCAGATGAATATCCCGAAGGAAACAATATAGGGTACAACATTTGAGTGGGAGCAGTACAGATCTACCTCTGCCCCGTGAATACTGCATAAGATATGAATGAAGAGAATAACGATCCAGTAAGTTATACTGTACTTAATCATCAAAATGTGCAAACCAATCAGGAAATCCAAGAACATCCATCACAGAAAAGAAGTCAGAGGATCATTAGGAAACCTGCAAGGTACTTTCTATTAGGGGAATTCTATCAGGCGATCTCCTTATAACAAGAAGATGATCCGAGATCTTATCAAGATGTGATAGAGGATGTGGATGCAAATTCTTAGAAGAGTGCCATGAAATCTGAGATGGAATCAACGTATTCTAATCAAGTCTGGGATATTGTAGAAGCTTCTGAAGGGATCAAGCCCATTGGGTACAAGTTGGTCTACGAGAGGAAAAGAGGAGTTGATGGAAAGGTTGAAATCTTTAAAGCTAGACTAGTAACCAAAGGGTTTACCCAAAGGGAAGGCATCGATTAAGAAGAGATTTTTTCTCTGGTTGCTATGCTTAAATCCATTTGAATACTCTTATCCATTGATGCTCATATGGATTATGAGCTATGGAAGATGGATGTCAATACAGCATTCTTGAATGGACATCTTGACAAGTGCATCTACATGATGCAACCAGAAGGATTTATCACTTAAGGGAACGAAGGCAAGCTGTGAAAGCTGTAGAGATCCGTTTATGGATTGAAGCAAGCATCTAGGTCTTAGAGTAAACGATTCGATGAAGTGATTAAGACATATGGTTATGATCAAAACTTTGACGAACCCTGTGTCTACAAAAAGAAGCAAGAAAATAAGATAGTTTTTTCTAGTACTTTATGTGAATGAATACTACTCATTGGGAATGATGTAGAAATGTTGTCTGCAGTGAAAGCGTGGCTGTCTCAACAATTTAATATGAAGGACTTAGGAGAAGCAAACTTTATTCTAGGAATTTAGATCATTCGTGATCGGAAGAATAAGCGAATCACTTTATCTCAAGTTTCATACAATAATAAAATTCTAGTTAGATTTGCTATGCTGAATTCCAAAAAGGGTTTGTTACATTTTAGGCATGGAATTCACATGTCACATGAGCAATATCCTAAAACTCCTGACGAGGTGGAGCACATGAGTAGGATACCTTATGCATCTACTGTGGGTAGTCTCATGTATGCCATGCTATGCACTAGATCGGATATTTATTATGCTGTTTGGATTGTGAGTCGTTTTCATTCTAACCATGGACAAGAGCATTAAGTAGCACTAAAGAATATATTCAAGTATCTTCGGAGAACGATGGATTATGTACATGTTTAATCAGCGCAGGACTTGGTTCCGGTAGAATATACCGACTCAAATTTTCAGTCTGATGTGGACTCAAGGAAGTCCACGTCAGGCGCCGTTTTTACTCTTTGTGGTGGTGTTGTCATAAGCTAAATATGTTGCATCTTGTGAAACAGCCAAAGAAACTGTGTGTCTAAGAAAATTCCTTGGGGATTTGGAAGTGGTACCTGCAATAGTCGACCCAGTTACACTATTCTGCGATAATAGTTGGGCAGTAGTTAATGTGAAGGACCATGAAGCCATCAAATGGGAAAACATATAGAATGGAAGTACCATCTCCTAGGGGAGATTGTCCATAGTGAATATGTGACAGTCTGCAAGATTGCCTCGATTGATAACCTGGGTGATCTATCCACGAAGAGCCTACTGGCTAACAACTTCGAGGGTCATCTCGATGTCATAACCATGCATGCAGTAAATCATACACTTTAGGGCAAGTGGAAGATTGTTGGGATATGTGCCCAAAAATGCCTAGAATTTACTGAAATTTAATAAACGATTATTTATATTTGATATAATATTTGACGTTTATTTAAATATGCAAATCATTATTATATGTAACCTGTAACAAAGGGAGTTTGATTGTTTAAAGATAATTTAATATTAGTAATTTCAAAGTATAGGAGATTAATATTATATTTCAATCGAGAATACTTTAGTCCAGGACCATGAATAATGACAGGCATTTTATTCTATTAAGGTTTGATGCGTGTCATGACGCACCAAAATTTAATAAATTCTTTACTCCCCAAATATCAGTTTAAAATGTAGTAGCGTGAATAAGAGTCGAACCCATGAGGAAGGGCGAACATAGTTAGTTGCTCGAGAAATTAGAATAGAATGGGGGGGTGTTTTATTGTTGAGTTTTGCTTAAATGATGACTATGCATAAAAATAAAAAGTAAAAGTGTTTAATGAATAAATACCATAGACAATCTTGTTCTCGGGTTTGGTTGTGCCCTCAATTATTGTTATATTCTTTCCATGTAACGCGTTTCTATCCCTTATTCAAATTATCAATCACAAATAACCAATAAACTCTGATTATTACTATTCTTCCTTATGTAAATTAAATCAAAATAAGTACTTTGATTCAATTTTAGCCAATGGATAAATCCTAAAAAAGCTCTTAGGATTTAATGCAAGGAAAATATGAAAAATGAGAAGAATTAAATTGAATTGGATCGTTAATTTCACAAACTCGAATTAGTCAATCAAAGTTGAATCATTATTAAATCTGCACGAGACTTAATTGCCACTACGAGTCAAGATCTAATGACAATTACGGATCAAAGATCTAACATAGCACATACATGAATTTAAAGATTAACAATTCAATTGGCCAAATTAAAACTATTAACCAAAAAAACTCAATTAATCATTCAAAACTTAATAATCCAACAATTTAAAGAAAGGGAATAGATTCAACGTTACTCATTTGTAGGAAAAGATAAATAACAATAACTAAATCGACACAAATTCTCCGTTGAACAAGACAATAGAATTTAGCCAAGCATGATCATGGTGAAGTCCTCAAATTGATGCTTGATTTCACCTTGTTGTTGTTTCTCTTGTGCTTGAAAATCTCCCGAGAATGCTCTATCTTTTTCCTATTTTTTTCAGCCTCATTTTGTGCTTGTTTTCCCCTTTTCAAGCCCCCAAAATCATGCCCTAGGAGACCCATTCATAGTTTCCAAAGATAGACTTTGAAACCACTAAGGAAAGTTTCCATGGGAAAGTTATGGCCGTAACTTTCTTATTTACGACCGTAAATTTGTTGCTGAAAATTTTGAACTTTTGAAGGTTATGGCCGTAAATTGATTTTTGCTAGTTTCTTTGTTTTGTCCAGATGGACACTTACGGCTGTAAGTTTTTAACTTACAACTGTAACTAATTTTGCACCATTATTCCACAATCTTCATTTTTCAGTGCTTTTTGGTCCTTTTTCCTATTTTCTCATTCTTTGTGATCCTACACAACATAAAACATAAAAATGCATTAACCAATACTTTAATGGAACTAAACCAATAACAAAATACGATAATAGTTAAAAATGCACTTATTAAATGCCCCCACACTTGAACCATTGTTCGTCCTCGAACAATGATGTAAAAGAAAGGGAACAAGACTCAAACAAATAGATAGACATATAGTTCGGAGAGTCAAGGTTACAACCCACTTTTCTTTAGCATGAAAATTTAATTGCATAATTAGAGCGTGTAAGTGTGTGCAAGAGATGCATCATCCAATATCTCCCGAAGAGAAACACAAGGATTCACTACTTAGACCCAATTCATAACCCAGTGTGGCTTGTATCCTCCCACCGCTCTTGAGTTCTCTCTTAACATCTATCAATGAGTTACTACAAGGGTATTGGTTTCTCCCAACTCTAGCAAAAGCCACCAGATTAGTACGAGTTGCCCATGGTGAAAATTCAGTCAACACGATATCCCTAGCCCCAAATGAAGAATACGGAACCTAAATCAAGTAATTCAAACCATCCATAAGTATATGTAATGGGACCCAACACCCTCACTAGATGTTTTCTCTCTTTGTACAAAAGTGTATAAGGTAAGAATTTCACTCAACTCAGTGCATGGATAATTCATTATCACGACTGCTCAAATGTCATAACCGGAACCAACAATAACATAAGTGCAAAGTAAAGGTCTTTACTTGGTTGCAATGGGGCATTAGGTCAAGTAGGATAAAAGGGAAACATTTAGGCTGTGTTGAGAGGAGAATTCATAAGCCGAATTGGTTCAACATGAACACTTCGTCCTCCACCTTCAATGTGATTTTCATGGTTTCCTATTATCCAACCGATTCAACACTTGATTTTGGTTTTGTACAAATTGAAGTTTTGTTTTCCTCACCGAAAATTTTTTTTATCAGGTAAATTGAGCACTTGACTGAACTTTTTTTTTGCCAAATTGGTCTTGCAACTTTTCTCTTTGGGCTAAATTGCTACACAATCCTTAGTCAACATAAGATGGGACAAACTTAATCTGCCACACAATTCTCCACCAACACAGGCTTGTGAATTCCTTCTCTTACAGCTTCAAGAAAAAGATAGCATGAAAGAAAGGGTAATTATAGCTTGTAGCATGTCATCAAAATTCAATGAAAGGCTAAGGCTCAAAGGAGCCTTCTATTGGTAAATGTATCATGGTGGGCCCGTTTAGAAGGTCAAATTTGGTTTAACCTAATGTCTTTACTATATTTTGCACTTCAGCCAAGAAGCTACAACAACATGCACATGAAAGCACATCCAAGAACAAACCAACCATACATGACACACATCAAAGATTTAAGAGCTTAATATAAAGAATAAAAGCAACTCATAGGCTCAAAAGCTCACAAATTACGGTTTATGTATCGCTCCCATCCAATTATGAAGTATAGGTCATTGCTCAATCTTAGTTCCTAACTTCAAATCTATTAGCTAAGGATAGTGTCCTACAAAATTCAAACCACGACCACTCACAAAAGCCTGATAACTTCGGCTAGAATTTGGTCTCTCAGGGGTATTATAGAGAGGATCATATCAATTTTAAGTTGGGTTGGTTAGGTTGCAGACATTTGACAATTTATCTCCATTTTCAAACCTATACAAAAAAATTTGGACAGTCATCTCTATCTGCTCATTCTTCATCGAATTATGCAATTTAGAAGTTTGACTGTTCAAAATTCATCAAAAGTGAGGTTGCTTCCTACTACACCAAAATGTGGGCCTAGACGACAATTACGGAATAAAAATGAACTGAGAACTAAATCAAAGGAACAATACCGGATCACAAGAAAAAACAAAAATAAAGGAAATATAACAAAAATATATCCATCCCCCCCACACATTGAAATGCTACAATGTCCTCAGTGTGGAAATAGACCATACAACACAAAAGAGGGGGAAGGAAGCTCCCCTGGGATCTATCGGGGTGGAGGTCCATCATTGGGCCTTTGTAGCTGGCAGATCTCGTCACGGATTCCTCGAGTCTCCTCTTGAAGTGCTCTTTGTTCCTCTAATATCAACCGTTGATCCTCTTGCATGGCGGTCATTTGAACTTGAAAAACTTGCATTATGTCCATCATTTGCTACTCAAAGGGAGTGTAAGATGGAATTGGTGGTGCCTTGATGCGTGTCGCAATGCATCAAAATAATAAATAATTCCTTACTCGCTAAATATTAATTAATAATGTAGTAGCGAGAGTAAGGGTCAAATCCACGAGAAACGAAAACTAATTTTAGTTGTTCGATCAATTAGAATGGAATGGGGGGTTTGTTGTTTGAAATTGCTTGAATGAAAAATATGCATAAAAATAAACAATTAAATATGACTAGAGAAATAATATGAGAAGAAATCTTGTTCTCGGGTTCGGTTGTGCCCCCAATTAATGTTATACCTTTCCTTGTAACATGTTTCTATCCCTAATTCAATTATCAATCATAAATAATCAACAAGTTTCGATTATCTAAATTCTTCCTTATGTGTATTGATTCAAAACAAGCTCTTCGAACCAATTCTAGCCACGGACAATCCTAAACAAGCTCTTAAGATTTAATGCACGACTAGTATGAAAATTTAGAAGAATAGATTGAATTGGATCATTAATTTCACAAGCTCGAATTAATCAATCCAAGTCGAATTATTACTAAATCTGCACGAGATATATTTGCTACTAAAATAAAGATTCAATGACAATTATGGATCAAGAATCTAAACATAGCATATTCATGAATCCAAAGATCAATAATCCATTTCGCCAAATTAAACTATTAATCAAATAAACTCAATGAACATTCAAAACATAATAATTCGACAATTGAAATAAATGAATAAATTCACGCTACTAATTTTTAGGAAAAGAAAATAAAATAATCAAGTTAAGACAACTTCCCCTTTGAACAAGATATGAAATTTAGCCTAGCATGGTTGTGGTAGATTCTTCAAGTTGCTTCATGAATTCCATTGTTGTTAATATTCTTTGGCTTGAAAATCTCCCAAGAATGCTCTATATTTTGCTCTCAATTTTCCTCAATGTCCAGCCTCATTTTTGTCGTGATTTTGTTCTTTTAATACTCTCAAAATCATGTCCTAGCTTTACCCACATGAATCAGATTAGGAAATTACTTCGCGAGAAAGTTACAGTCGTAACTTTGTCATTTACGGCCGTAAGTGAGCTACTGAAAATTTTCGGAATTTGGAAGTTACGGCCTTAACTTGTCATTTACGGCCGTAAGTGCATCTCTGCCTAAAAGCGCCTGTATTTGATGTTTTAGTCATAACTTTCTCTCCTGATGTCCGATTATGGTGATTCAAGTTGCGTTAGAAAAAGAACTCAAATATATACAATTATTTGTGAAACAGATGTTCCCAAATTCGGAATTATTCTATGATAAAATTGAGCTTCAATCTCTAACTAAAATTCATGATCACAATCCTTGCGGGTTTTTGATTTCCAACTTCACCCAAAACCTTCTTTGACCATAATTTTTGTCTCTAATCTTCTTCCCACATGTCATTATTGATTTGGATCTCTTTGAATATGCCCTTGAACCTCACTTGATTTTTTTGTATTTCTTTGGTCCTGTTTCCTTTCTTTACTTCTTTTTGACCTTACATAGCTCAATAAGTGAAAGTACATTAAACGATAATTCAATAGGATCAAACCAATAACAAAATAAGATAATAAGTGAATTAAGTACGTGCTAATAAAGCACTTATCAAATCCCCCCACACTTAAACCATTGTTCGTCCTCGAATAATGATGTGAAAGAAAAGAAACATAACTCAAACAAAAAGATAGACCTACAATCGGAAAGTCAAGGTTACAGCCCACTTCTCTTTTAGCATGAAAATTCAATTGCATAACCGGAGTGTGTTAGTGTGTGCAAGAGATGCATCATCCAATATCCTCTAAATAGAAATGAAAATCAATACCCCCGGCCCAATTCATTTCCCAATGTGGCTTGTATCCTCCCACCTCTCATGAGTTCTCTCTTAACCTCTATCAATGATTTATTACATGGGTGTTAGTTTTTGGCCAACTTGAAAGCACAGAAAATAGACCAAGCAATTCAAACCGCTCATAAGCATATGTAATGGGAGTTAACACCCTCACTAGATAATTCTCACTAGATATTTCTCTCTTCGCACAAAGTAAAGGTCTTTATTTGGTTGTAATGGGGCTTCAGGTCAGGTAGGATAAAAGGATATATTTAGGCTGAATCGAGAAGGAGTTTTGCAAGCTAAGTCAATTCAAAATGACATTACTTCCTTCACTCTCAATATGAACTTCATTGTTTCCCGGTACCCAACTTAGTTAACACTTGATTTTTTTTTTCACAAGTTGAGTGTTTGACTACTAATTTTCTTGACTAAACTTTCTTTTCATTGCTTTCTCTTTTTTTTTTTTTTTTTTTGAGTACAGACTGCAACTTTTTCTCTTTTATTCAAATCATTACACAGTCACCAATTGGCACAAGATAGAATTACACTCCCCTGAATTCAGTCCATCACACAATCGTCACCCAACACAAGATAACCATTGCACTTCTTAAACTTAGACTACAGCACAATCCTCAATCAACAAAAGCTTTCAAATCCCTTCTCTATGGGTTCAAAACAGAGACAATGCGAAAGAAAGGGTATTCATGGCTTGTAGCGTGGCATCAAAATTTCAAGGAAATGCTAAGACTCAAAGGGGCTTCTATTGGTACATGTATCATGGTAGGCCCTTTTAGCAGGTCAAATTTGGCTTAACCTAATGTCTTTACTATATTTTGCACTTGAGCCAAGAAGCTACAACGACATGCACAAAAGAGCACATCCAAGCACAAACCAACCATACATGACACACATAAAAAAAGCAGAGCTCAATATAAAGAGTAAAAGTAGCTCAAAAGCTCATAAATTATGGTTTATATGTGTTCCTCCCATCCAATTGTGAGTATAGATCATTGCTCAGTCTTCATTCCGAACTCAACATCTAGGGGATAAGGATAGAATTAAGTTACTCGGGGTGTTATTTTATCATATCAATTTTTGTTTGACTCAATTAGGTTGCAGAAATTTTTCAATTTATCCCCATTTTCAAACTAATTCAGAAATTATTGAAAAACTCATCTCTATGTGCTCATTGTTTGTTTGATTATGCAATTTAGGAAGTTGGTGGTTCAAAAATTATCATAAGTGCGGCTACTTCCTATTAAACCGAACTGTAGGACTGAACACACAACCAAAACTGAACGGATAACCAAAAAGAAACAAAATAGAAGATAAAAGACAAATCACCCTCCCACACTTGAATTCCACATTGTCCTCAATGTGAAACGTGACACTACCAAACAAAAGATGGGATGTGAATGAAATCAAAGGAGGGGACATGTTTTGTTTTGTTTTTTTTTTTTTTTGTTTTTATTTTTTGCATGATAATTACGGCCGTGAAATGATTTTCTTACGACCGTAAGTGTGTCGTTGAATGAAAAAAATCTGCTGAATTTAGTTACGATCGTGAAATACGTATTTACGGCCGTAACTAAACTTCTGATGGAAATCATGATAACTGAGTTACGGCCGTGAGTGACATGAATGCGGCCGTAACTAAACTTCTGCCCCAAATTTTTTTTTTTTTTTTTTTTTTTTTTTTGATGGAATGAACATAATAACAAAGAAAAAAAATAAGAGAGTAAAAAAAATTCCCCTCTCGGGTTGCCTCCCGAGTAGCGCCTTTGTTTACTGTCGTTGGCTCGACGGGTTGCTTCCTTCTTCAACCGGGATCAACTGGTTTCCCAAAGCTCAATTTCTTTTTCATGTTCTTCACCAGGGCCTGCAAAATAGGGGGCAGAAGCTCCTCATTAGAAACTGGTGATGCGATACATGAGATTGTACCTGGTTGTGGCGACTTTGGACAATCATTAAGCTCAGCAACAGTTTCCTGAAATGGAGAATCACTCACAACAGTAGAATGAACTTTGTTAGCATCATTAATGTGTTTCATGGAGTCATAAATATTAAACTTAACAATTTCATTATCAAACTCCATGATAAGTATACCATCACTAACATCTATCTTAGTTTTCGATGTTTTTAGGAATGGTCTGCCTAACAAAATAGTAGTGGGGTTTGGAGAGTGATCATCATTCATGTCTAACACATAAAAATCTGCAGGAAATACTAAATCCCCTACTTGCACTAGAACATCCTCAACTACCCCATCTGGATAAGCATTGGAACGATCGGCTAGTTGAATGATAACACCAGTTTCAATCATTTTGGAAAGTTTTAGTGCATTGTAAGTAGATCTAGGCATTACATTTATAGATGCTCCTAAGTCTATCAGTGCATGATTTATCCTAGTGTCACCTATTTGACAGGGTATGTTAAACATACCTGGATCCTTGCACTTGGGAGGCAGTTTTCTTTGAAAAAGTGCAGATACGGATTCCCCCATGCTTACCCTCTCATTCCCTATTAGTTTCCTTTTGTTGGTACACAGGTCCTTCAGAAACTTTGCATATCGGGGCACTTTCTTGATTGCATCTAACAGTAGAATGTTGATTTCCACTTTCCTGAACATCTCCAGTATATCATTTTCCTTGCCCTCCTTATTCGCTTTGCTAACTTGCTAGGAAAAGGAGGTAGAGTCAATTTAGCAATTAAGTTAGAGTTGGATTTTACCTGCGGGTTTTGTGAAGTGCTGTTTTTCTTTCCGACCCCTTCTTCTTCAACTTCCTCCTCTTCAGCTGCAACAAATTTCATTTGTGGCCCCTCAACCTCTTTTCCATTCCGGAGATTTTTAGGATTCACCTCAGGCTGAGATAGTATTTTACCTTCAGATTGTGCTTCCAACCTGTTGATCGCGGTGGCCATTTGGCTCATCTGGTTCTCCAAATTTTGAATGCTAGACTTTGCATCCTATTGAAATTGTAATGTGTTAGTTGCTAGTCTTTTTACCATGTCTTCAAGAGACATACCTGAGCCTTGTGGTTTTTGCTGATACTGCCCCTGTTGTTGGAAGGTTCCTTGTTGCTGAAATTGCCCTTGAGGTTTGTTGAAAATGAAACCCGGGGGCTTGTTAATTCCGTAGCTTAGGTTGGGGTGATCCCTCCATCCTGGATTGTAGGTGTTAGAGTACGGATTTTACTATTGTCTTTGGAACGGAAAACCCTCTGCAACACTTACTTGTTCACCATTTCCCTCTTACAACACCAGACAAGTATCTGTTGGATGTCCGAAGTTCGCACATATCCCACAAGCTTTGACCTGTTGTGCCTTCCCTACAACAAGTTGTTTAACGAGATTTGTTAGTTCAAACAATTGACTTTCAATATTGGAACTACTTACCTCATTCACACGGTGGACTTGCATATCCCTATTTGAATTGAATTGCTGAGTGTTCTCAGCCATATTGGAGATTAAAGCCCGTGCTTGTTCCGGTGTCTTGTCCATCAGTGCACCTCCACTTGCGGCATCTATCATGCTTCTATCCATCTGTGCTAGACCTTCATAAAAATATTGCACCAAGAGTTGCTCACTGATCTGATGATGGGGGCGGCTCGAGATGAACTTTTTGAAGCGCTCCCAATACTCATATAATGATTCACCATTGTTTTGCGCACCCCACATATTTCCTTTCCGATCGTTCCAGCTCTCGATGCAGGAAAGTACTTTTCTAGGAATGGCATCTTCATGTCATTCCAGGTGGTGACTGATCCAGATGGTAGACAATACAACCAATCAGTAGCAGCATCCTTCAGCGAGAATGGAAAAGCCATCATCTTGATTTGTTCCTCAGTAATACCCGTGGGTCTCATGCTATCACAAATCACATGGAACTCCTTCAGATGTCTGTATTGGTCCTCACCGGGATGTCCTTTGAAAGTTGGCAGAAGATGGATCAGTCCGGATTTTAGCTCAAAAGTTCTGCCTTCTTCCACTGCCGGAAAAGTGATGCATAGTGGTTGTTGAGCAACATCCGGGGTAGCTAGTTGCTTGAGAGTCAAATTATTGTTATCTATTATCATTGGTTGTGTTGCTCTTCTTTACTGTAGAAAAGTTTTCTAGATTTCTGGGTCAAAATCAAAAAAATTCAAAATCAGTTAATCGAGTTCTATGCATATAAGCAAGGAAGCAAAAATTAATATTTTGTTTTTTGAAGAATTATAGAAATAAAGTGAAAATAATATAAATAAATTAAAATACAGAAAAGAAATAAAATTCTAATTGATTAAACACTAAATTGGTTAACCGTTCCCCGGCAACGACGCCAAAAATTTGATGCGTGTCACAATGCACCAAAATAATAAATAATTCCTTACTCGCTAAATATTAATTAACAATGTAGTAATGAGAGTAAGGGTCAAATCCACGAGGAAAGGAAACTAATTTTAGTTGATGGATCAATTAGAATGGAATGGGGGGTTTGTTGTTTGAAATTGCTTGAATGAAAAATACGCATAAAAATAAACAATTAAATATGACTAGAGAAATAATATGAGAAGAAATCTTGTTCTCGGGTTCGGTTGTGACCCCAATTAATGTTATACCTTTTCTTTTAACGTGTTTCTATCCCTAATTCAATTATCAATCATAAATAATCAACAAGCTCCGATTATCTAAATTCTTCCTTATGTGTATTGATTCAAAACAAGCTCTTCGAACCAATTCTAGCCACGGACAATCCTAAACAAGCTCTTAAGATTTAATGCACGACTAGTATGAAAATTTAGAAGAATAGATTGAATTGGATCATTAATTTCACAAGCTCGAATTAATCAATCCAAGTCGAATTATTACTAAATCTGCACGAGATTTATTTGCTACTAAAATAAAGATTCAATGACAATTACGGATCAAGAATCTAAACATAGCATATTCATGAATCCAAAGATCAATAATCCATTTGGCCAAATTAAACTATTAATCAAATAAACTCAATGAACATTCAAAACATAATAATCCAACAATTGAAATAAAGGAATAAATTCACGCTACTAATTTTTAGGAAAAGAAAATAATATAATCAAGTTAACACAACTTCCCCTTTGAACAAGATATGGAATTTAGCCTAGCATGGTTGTGGTAGATTCTTCAAGTTGCTTCATGAATTCCATTGTTGTTGATGTTCTTTGGCTTGAAAATCTCTCAAGAATGCTCTATATTTTGCTCCCAATTTTCCTCAATGTCCAGCCTCCTTTTTGTCGTGATTTTGCTCTTTTAATACTTCTAAAATCGTGCCCTAACTTTACCCACACGATATACCAAAGATAGACCTTTAATCAGATTAAGAAATTACTTCACGAGAAAGTTACGGCCGGAACTTTGTCATTTACGGCCATAAGTGAGCTACTGAAAATTTTCGAAATTTGGAAGTTACGGCCGTAACTTGTCATTTACGGCCGTAAGTGCATCTCTGCCTAAAAGCGCATGTGCTTGATGTTTTGGTCATAACTTTCTCTCCTGATGTCTGATTGTGGTGATTCAAGTTGCGTTGGAAAGAAAACTCAAATATATAAAATTATTTGTGAAACAGATGTTCCCAAATTCGAAAGTATTCTATGATAAAATTGAGCTTCAATCTCTAACTAAAATTCATGATCACAATCTTTGCGGGTTTTTGATTTCCAACTTCACCCCAAACCTTCTTTGACCATAATTTTTGCCTCTAATCTTCTTCCCACATGTCATTATTGATTTGGAGCTCTTTGAATCTGCCCTTGAATCTCACTTCTTGATTTTTTTTGTATTTCTTTGGTCATGTTTCTTTTCTTTTCTTCTTTTTGACCTTACATAGCACAATAAGTGAAAGTGCATTAAACGATACTTCAATAGGATCAAACCAATAACAAAATAAGATAATAAGTGAATTAAATACGTGCTAATAAAGCAGTTATTATGCCCCCTCCTCAGTGGCGGCCTCTTCGCCACCCCGATCATCGTCTTACTCTCTCGAAAGTTCTTCTCCTCTACCTCGCTCTGCATCGATCTGTTTGCGAGCATTCTCGAGACTGACCTTGGTGAGGTGATTGATGTGCCCTAATGTGTCATCGCTCACAGATTCAGGGACTCGCTGAGCTCCAAAAATAGAAGTGATAAGTCATGGAAAGGGCATACCTCTTTTCTGGGGCATCAGACTAGCATATATACAGATGGTGTCATAAATATGATGCCCCAAGTCAATTTTTATCTTCTTAGTAATGGAATAGCAAGTGCGGAGGTATCAGATAGAGACGGTCGTGAGGCTGGTAGATGGAAATAGACTTCTCGACCCCCATTTGTGTAGGTACCATGTGTCCGTATGTAAATCCCGATTCTTGTATTGAGGATGGACGACAATCAATATGCTGTGAAATTCGGGTTTTAGAGCCCATAGAAGTACTTCTTGGTCTAGGAAAAATGTGTAGCAGTCAATGTTAGGGGCACAGCACCAGTGCTATCAATTCCCAGATAGCTCTCTGTTACTGTTTTGGAGAACTTAATTTGCTTCCCCGCGACCCTTGTGTGGTGATAGTCATGGGATTCCTCATCACCAATCTCCACGTTGAACTGTGTATAGAATTTAAATACGAGCTTGGGGGGGGGCTAGCATACTTCACCAGAATGAAGTCCACAAAGTGGGCCCAAAAGGGGCGAGATACAATTGAGATTTCGGAGTTCCTCCTGCCCTGAAAATCCTTCGATAAAAATAATCGATCTTTGATCCATTGCTTCGACTGGACCTTCTCACGCCGGGTTCAGATGATGATTCCCCTGCTACTTGTCTTTCCTTTTTCGTTGGTGGAGCCATAGAAATGATCTGTACAGAGAAAGTATGATATCAATATATTGAGAAAAGTATCATCAAGAACACAAAGGATATATAGAGCGAAATTCAATTCCATATGCAGAATGGGCAACCATAATGCCTCAAAAAAGTCACAAATTCAATGTAGGACGTTAAAGAAATATATAGCACAAATGAGGAGATTTCCCTAAGTTCATTGAACGAGAGCCATTTCAAATTTTCACAAAATTCCCAACTTGTAGGAGAGTAGTTCAAATCGGGCCTTTGTTCAAATTATATGGTGCACAAACCAAAATGTTCTTTAAGGTCAAGCAATGGGGGAAATTCCAAAATGTCTAAACATCAATAGATCACATTCATATGCCACAAATTCAGCAATCAAACCCCTATCATGCTTTCTATGTGATCACAATTTCATAGTGCAAGGTATCAAGGGCCAAGGAGTGAAATTGGAGACTTTAATTTCATCAAGGAATTTCTCGAGCATGTGGTGTGCTTGCTTGTATTGGTGTTTGGGTGTGTGAATTAAAGCAATGAAATCCACCCATAAACAATTAAACTCAACAACATCATGCTATAACATCAAAACATGAAAGAAATTCGAGAAACTTAAAACTATATGCACCATGGTTGAAGCAAGTGTATGGAATGAGGTGAAAAATGCTTACAGTTTGAATCTTGTGAAGAGTGGATGAAAGAAAATAAACAACCCTACTATGTTATCCTTATGCACAAAACTAAGGGGAGAAATTAGGGAGTGAAGGGTTTTAGGGTTGGGGTGACTGAGAGAGAGAGAGGCGCGAATGGAATGAAGTTAGGTCAGGGTCGCTGTCATTTTTAAAACCAGTGATGCTTATGACCGTAAAGTACTTCCGAACGGTCGTAAGTCATGTACTGATTTCAAATTGGCCTCAATTAATTATAGCCATGATATAGGACTGATAAGTGTATTTTATACACTTATTTATATTTCTAAATTAGAATAATATATTGTTGTCTTAGAATGTATACTATTTAATTTATGTATATTTGTTTACTTAATAGAAAATATCCCAAAAGGCAAAGAATGAAGCAAACAATGGGAAAAATGCACATTTGGATACTAATTGACGCTAAAATGAGCAATTGATAAATTTGTGACATCAATCGGAAAGATGCAATGTACCAAAGTAAAGGAATAAGAAGTTGGATGATCCAATTGAAGGAATTGAGAGTTGAAACGAGCGAATTAAGAAGATTCCAAAGTATGAGACTATATTGTTGTAATTGGAAGTTGAAAGAATGAAGAGCAAATTAAACATGAGGGACCAACTTGCAAATATTCAATGATTGATTTGGATAATAAGGAGATACTTTGAGGATTTTTAGGAGTCAATTGGATGCAAGTAGAAGTCAAAAAGGTATAAAATATGATAAGAATATTACCATAAAATTGATTCCAATCCTAGAAGATTCTGGACATAATTCTAGTCGGACTTTGAGACCTAAATTTGGGGTAGTAAACGTTCGAATTAGGAAACTCCTATTTCACAAATAATTATATCCCTTTGAGTTATCTTTCTAACTTACTTTCAATCACATCAATAGGATAAGGAAATAGAAAGATATGATCAAAATACTGAACGCTGGGCAAAGACCAAAAAAGACTCGCACGCGGGTTTGACAATTTGCTTTCCTTTTTCGATTAGTTCTCTTCTCCAACTATAAATATAACCTCTTGGCATGAAATCAGAACCTTTGCCTCTCCAAATAAAGAGCCACAATTATGAATTCATCATCAAATTCTTGGGGGAATCAAGCATCGCAAAGGGGCGTAGATTGAAGATAATTGAAGAATCTAAACTTGGTGCAAGATTTCCATTATTTATATTATTTTCAATGAACGTTTATCTTTATTTTTTTTTTTATTTATTAATGATGTGTAAGTAATCTCAATGTTAGGATGAATGATGTAGCCTAGTTATATTATTTTAATTCCAAATTCCATAGTTTTAATTTTTGTTGCATGTATTGATTTATTATTGTTCTTAATGTTTGAATTACTTGATCACCAATCCAGGATATATTGAGTTATTTCCATAATCCGAGAGGTCAGTTAATAATTTAGAACGTCGTAATAAATCCGATAATTAAACAAGAGATAGAGATATACTTTTATTATTACTGCGATCGTGTGTGAATTCTTATGTGTAATGCATCTAGTTAAGGAATATTCAGACCCTCTGTAGAGATATATGGTCGATTTATTTAGGTAGAATTGATTTAAACTCGAGAGAAGAATTTCAATGTACATTAGTGAATTCGATCGAATGCATATTTAGGAAATAAAACTGGAATTGGAACTGATTTAATTGGTTAGGTGAAATCATGAATCCCAACTACTTTACAATCATCTTTAAAAATAAAACAATTTCACAATTTAATTCTTTAATTTATTTTCTTAGTTTTAATTTAAAACAGCAAATTATTTTGTTCATTCAAATAATGTTTAGAACTAACACATTTCGATACTTAACAGCAGTCTCCGTGGAACGATAATCCTGACTCTAAGGTTCACTTTATTACTTCTCACGACCCGTACACTTGAGGGGATATCGCGAGATATCGCTGAACAAGTTTTTGGCGCCGTTGCCAGAGACTGTTAATTAATATCGATACCAATTAGTTCTTGCTTTAGTTTGAACTTTATTTTTATTTTTGTTTCTTAGTCTTTGTTTGAGATTTTTTTTTTTTTTTTTTAAAGTTGTGAATTGTTTCCTATTTAGGTATGGAATGAATTTCCAGGCAGTTGGAGGTAACATAGCAAGATGACAGCGAACAATAATCAATGGCTCTTTGGTCGAATTGCAATTCAGAATTATCTGATGTGTGACTTCTGCTGGGAAAATCATGCTTTATATGATTGTCCTATTGCATCTCAGGATGGTTTGTGGAGTATTGATTGTGTGGGGAATTTTTATCTACCAGAGCAGGGGTATGCACTAGAACATTTTTTGGTGAAAATATCAGATGAGCCAGAAAAAATGGTTGAAACTTGAAACAACTGAAGAAAAAGAAGAAAAACCTAAAAGAGTGGATCAAACAAAAGAAAATAGCTGCCACAAAGATATCTTTGTCCAAATGTCAACAATTCAAATTTCGGACATCAAGCTTAAAGAAACTTCAATAAAAACAGAGGACTTGATCACAAAAGAGCAAATAAACAAGGAGACACTTAAAAATGCCAACTTTACAATGCAATCCTCTAACTTCAATCACTGGGGAAAAATTGATTTCATCATTGGCACTGAAAAGATAATTGAAGTATATATATTGAAGTTCGAATCGAGTGAAAAAGTCAACTTACATGACATAGAAAAGGTAAAATTTTGGAGCATGAATGCAAATTGGAGCAAGTTCAAACGACACAAACAAAGAAGGTCATTAAAATCCTTATTTAGAGTTACTTGAAGAAAAGTGCAAAATGTCGGACTTTAGACTATAAATAGAGCGCTTATTGGGAGGAAATCCAAAATTTCTTCCATTTTATTTATTATGCTTTAAGTATTTATTTTGTTTACTTGTTTTTAGATACATGCATGATAGGTGACATGTTTTAAGTGTTTTGCATGTTAAGACAATTTTGCTTGTTACATTATTTTGCATGTTTAGGGGTGTTTTGATTTTATGCAAATTTTAGTAGTTTAGGTATTCATCGTCATCCCAAGCACACACGCACACACAATTAGAATTGGATAGTTTCTTATTGGTGTTCATGTCTTCTAGAGTCATTTATCTTTTGTTTTGCAAGGCACACACCAATCAAAACATATCCAACCAAGTTGGACAATGTAAAGAAATGGACAAATGCATCAAAGTGCAATTTCAAATGGAAGCATCAAGGCAACAAAACATCTCCAATGCACCTGGAAAGTTCTCGTTCTCTCTCCTTTGTCTTGTTTTACATTTTTAAATCTTTTTGAAAAACATTGAGGACAATGTGTCTTTCTAGTTTGGGGGTGGGAAATATCATTCTTGCAAAATGCTTCCATATTCACGCTATTCATTCTATGTTCTCATTCTATTTCTATTAGGATAAAAAAAATTTGAAAACTTTGTTGACATGTTTATTGCCTAGGATGTAGTATGAATCAAATCTTGTTTTAGTTTGGATTGTGGACAACATGAAAACTTGAATTCTTTTGAACTAGTTATCACTTGCTAGGTTTCATTTCATTCGAGCACATAGCTATTATTGGATAAATACTTGTGTATAGATTTGTTTAATACATGTGTGGCAAGTTGTATGCACCTTGAACATAGGAATGACTATTAATCCCTAAACTTAGATCTAGAGACATCCCAACCTTTAGAATCTAAACTTGCTCAAGAGCAGTTTGGGGGTGGGAAGAAGTGGTGAAGGTAGACTTGAACTTTTGATGGTCTGTAGTCCCTGATATGTGTCATTTGTTGAAGAGGTCTTGATCAACGGGTATAAACCATTGCCAGCATAAAAATAGAAAAATGCTGAATGTCTTATTCTGCTCTTCAAATGCCTTTTTGACTCGAGTAAGTAAGTTCGAGGGGTCTTTCAAACTTGGTGCCCTAAAGTCATCTGGCTTGGGAGTCATCGACCTAAAGCTCGCTATATGGGTCAATTAGAAAGCAAGTACGGAGAGTGGACTTACACATAAGATAATAAAACATCTTTAAATTTTCTATTTAAGCCTTTATGAATCGAATTAGTAAGTCCGAGGGGTCTTTCAAACCTGGTGCCCTAAAGCCGTCTGGCTTGGGAGTCATCGACCTAAAGCTCGCTACAGGGGTCATATAGAAAGTAAGTATGAAAAGTTATACACAAAGATGGTAAAAGACATGGATATAAAAGAAAAATTCGTACATTTAAAAAAATATATAAATAAATACATGGTATAAGTTTTTTGATTGAGACTTTGATGCAAAAGGCATGGATTAGAAAACTGCTTACCATTGATCGTTTGGGCAGATTAAACTAATTCTAACCACCTGGTGTGGAAAAATACAAATGTTTGATGTTTTAGAAACCACATGAATAGAAGGAACCTTGGGAGTCGAGAGAAAAGCAGTAAGTTGTGATCATCCATGAGCGATGCAAGGAAAATCATTAGATTCATTAGGGTGACCACATGAGATTCGGGCTTGATTGTACATAACTAGCGACACCGTGTTAGGTATATCCTTTACATGAGTAAGAGTTTCATATTGGCTATTCACACACACACTTGAAAATTTGGCATGAGATAATTTAAAATTATTTTACTATGTTGTTCATAACTCTTGCTCAAAACGTGAACTGATTTGGACTATTGAGGCATATAGTATACATGTTGACCAAAACAAAAATAATTGCATTTTTTTAATTTTAATTTGTTAGTTTACGAACAATAATTATGGTTTGGGGGTATTTGATAAGTGTATTTTATATACTTATTTATATGTCTAAATTAGAAAAAATGCACATTTGGATGCTAATTGGAGCTAAAATGAGCAATTGATAAGTTTGTGATGTCAATCGCAAAGATGCAATATGCCAAAGTAAAGGAATAAGAAGTTGGATGATCCAATTGAAGGAATTGAGAGTTGAAACGAGCGAATTGAGAAGATTCCAAAGTATGTGGACTATATTGTTGCAATTGGAAGTTGAACGAATGAAGAGCAAATTAAACATGAGGGACCAACTTGCAAATATCCAATGATTGATTTGGATAATAAGGAGATACTTTGAGAATTTTTAGGAGTCAATTGGATGCAAGTAGAAGTCAAAAAGGAATAAAATATGATAAGAATATTACAATAAAATTGATTCCAATCCTATAAGATTCTGGACAGAATTCTAGTCGGACTTTTAGACCTAATTTAGGGGTAGTAAACGTTCGAATTAGGAAACTCCTATTTCTGAAATAATTATAGCCCTTTGAGTTATCTTTCTAACTCACTTTTAATCACCTCAATAGGATAAGGGAATAGAAAGATATGATCGAAATACTGAAAGCTGGGAAGAGACCAAAAAAGACTCGCACGCGGGTTTGACAATTTGCTTTCCTTTTTCAATTAGGTCTCCTCCAACTATAAATATAACCTCTTGGCACGAAATCAGAACCTTTACCTCTCCAAATAAAGAGCCACAATTGTGAATTCATCATCAAATTCTTGGGGGAATCAAGCATCGCAAAGGGGCGTGGATTGAAGATAATTGAAGAATCAAAACTTGGTGCAAGATTTCCATTCTTTATATTATTTTCAATGAACGTTTATCTTTATTGTTTTATTATTTATTAATGATTTGTAACTAATCTCAATGTTGGGATGATTGATGTGGCCTAGTTATATTATTTTAATTCCAAGTTCCATAGTTTTAATGTTTTGTTGCATGTATTAATTTATTATTGTTCTTAATGCTTGAATTGCTTGATCACCAATTCATGATATATTGAGTTATTTCCATAATCCGAGAGGTCAGTTAATAATTTAGAACGTGGGAATAAATTCGGTCATTGAAGAAGAGATAGAGATATACTTTTGTTATTACTGCGATCGTGTGTGAATTCTTATGTGTAATGCATCTAGATAAGGAATATTCAGACCATCTGTAGAGATATATGGTTGACTTATTTAGGTAGAATTTATTTAAACTCGAGAGAGGAATTTCAATGTACATTAGTGAATTCGACCGAATGCATATTTAGGAAATAAAACTGGAATTGGAACTGATTTAATTGGTTAGGTGAAATCAAGAATCCCAACTACTTTACAATCATCTTTAAAAATAAAACAATTTCGAAATTTAATTCTTTAATTTATTTTCTTAGTTTTAATTTAAAACATCAAATTATTTTGTTCATTCAAATAAGGTTTAGAACTAACACATTTGGATACTTAATAGCAGTCTCCGTGGAACGATAATCCGGACTCTAAGGTCCACTTTATTACTTCTCACGACCCGTACATTTGCGGGGATATCGCGAGATATTGGTGAACAAGGACCATACGACCATAACGCATGTGCTAGAAGAATTGGTGAAAAGCAATGTTGTCAAACCCGGCCCGACCCTGCCGTTCGACCCGAAAACTCGCGAGCCAGCCCAAAATCGGGCCAGGTCACATTAAAAACCCAGTTAGGTCAAACTTGGTCAACGACTCAGATTTACCCGGGAAACCCGGTCGACCCGGGTTTTATATTTTTTTTATTTTTTTGAATTTTTTAATATTAATTAATGCCCAAGTCAACCCCGAGTCGACTCTGGGTTGATCCTCTGACCCTTGACCCAATCTCTCAGCCGGGTCGATGTTCGAGCCGGGTCTGAGAACATTGGTGAAAAATAAAGTTAATCCTATAATATAGGGCACTACAGCTGTAACTTACGTGCTGAAAAAATGATGAAAATTAGGTTACGGCCGTAAGAACTTGGATACGACCGTAATTTACCACCTATCCAATCATCATCATCATCATCATCATCATCATCATCATCATGATTATTATTATTATTATTTTTTAGTAAATGAAATGAACATAATAACAAAAAAATGAGAGAGTAAAGAGACCCCCCTCTCGGGTTTCCTCGCGAATAACACATTTGTTTATTGTCGTTGGCTCGACTGAGTCATGGCATGACTATTTCTCTTCCTTCTTGTTCTCCAACATGACAACTTCCAAGTTTGTTGTATGAAATCCTTCATAGTATGGCTTGAGATGGTTCCCATTAACCTTCAACAGCTTATCGGTTTTCAAGGTCTTGATTTCAACTGCACCATGCGGGAAGACATAAACAGCAACAAAAGGACCAACCCAATGAGAATGAAGCTTACATGGGTGCATCTTGAGCCGAGATTGAAAGAGAAGCACTTTTTGGCCCTCGCTAAAACTTTTTTGAGAAATGTGTTGATCGTGGAAAGTTTTAGTTCGATCTTTATTCCCCAATCCACATGATCGTGGAAAGCTTTAGTTCGATCTTTATTCCCCAATCCACATTACATTGCTTGATGGCCAGGTAGGCTTTATGCTCTAGTTCCACGGTAGATGGCCTGGCTTTCCGAACACCAGTCGGTATGGAGACATCCCAATTGGTGTTTTTTAAGTGGTTCAATAGGCCCACAAAGCATCGTCTAGTCTAATGCTCCAATCCTTTTGGTTTGGCTAGACCGTTTTCTCGAGTATAGACTTTACCTCTCTATTAGAGATTTCTGCCTGCCCACTGGTTTAGTGGATATTCGGTGCAACACTGCATATTTCTTCAAAAATGTCTCAATAGTTCGGTGGCAAAAATGTGTCCCCCTGTCACTGATCATTGCTCGAGGTATTCCAAACCTACTAAAGATATTAGAATTGACAAATTCTGCAACAATCTTAGCATCATTAGTTCGGGTGGCCTTTGCCTCCACCTATTTGGAAACATAATCCACAGTTAAAAGAATGCAATTACAACCAAAAGAAGGGGGAAATAGTCCCATGAAGTTAGTGCCCCAAACATCGAAGATTTGCATACAATGATGGGAGTTTGAGGAATTTGATTTCGTTGGGATAGATTACCTGTTCCCTGGCAGTTTTCGCAAGATTTGCAAAATATTTGTGCATCTTTAAAAAGTGTAGGCCAATAGAAACCACTCTCCAATACCTTTTGTACTGTCCTCCTAGGTCCAAAATGTCCTCCACTTGCGATGAGTGGCAAAACGTAAGGATTGATTGGTATTTTGACTCAGGCATGCACCTCCGGATGATTTGGTCTAGAAATCTCTTCCAAAAATATAGGTCATCCTAGATGTAGTATTTGGCATCATTCCTCATCTTATGCTTCTTTGTCTCGAAAGACTAGTAGGTGGTAGCTTAGAAGTCATATAATTCACTAAATCAGCATATCATGGAGGGTTCGCTTTAATAGCAAATAGGCTTTCATCCGAAAAGGCTTCATGCAGGGGTAGGTCATCATCGAAATCTTGTAGTAAGCGTATCCATCAAATGATTCTCGGCTTTGCATCCTTTTTCAAAATTAGGTATCTCAAAGCTGCATGATCGATAAAAATAATAACCTTAGACTCCAATAAATAAGAAACTTTTCTAAATCAAGTACTACAGATAAAAATTCCTTTTCAGTGGTAGTATAGTTTGCTTGGGCCTGATTCAAATTCCGTGAGGCATAGTAAATCACATGGGTTGCTCTCCCAACCCTTTGCCCTAGGACTGCTCCTAAAGCATAGTCTCTAGCATCACACATTATTTCAAATGGAAGGTCCTAGTCAGGTGGTTGAATAGTTGGAGGCGCAGTCAACCGCTCCTTGAGTTGGTCGTATGCCTTTTTGCACAGGTCAGTGAATTCAAATGGAATATCCTTTTGCAGTAAATTGTACAGTGGTGATACAATTTTTGAGAAGTCTTTCATAAACATGAGATAGAAAAATGCATGTCCAAGAAAAGATCGTATATCTTGCACATTTACGGGGTAAGGCAATATAGATATCAGATCTACTTTAGCCTTATCAATTTCTATTCCCTTGACAGACACTACATGGTCTAACACTATCCCTTGATCTACTATAAAATGACATTTTTCTCAATTAAGAACTAGGTTAGTGTCAATTCATCGTTTCAAGATTACTGTCAAGTTATCTAAACATGCATCAAATGAGTCTACCCACACACTAAATTCATCCATGAATACTTCTAAGACTTTACCTTTGTATTCTAAAAAATGCTCATCATGCAATGTTGGAATGTCGCGGGAGCATTACATAAATCAAAAGGCATGCGCCTATATGCAAACATGCCAAAAGGACACATGAATGTATTTTTCTCCTGATCCTCTGGTGTTATAGCAATTTGAAAATATCCAGAAAAACCATCTAAGATGCAGCGGGAATGACTAGCTAACTTTTCTAACATTTGATCAATAAAGGAAAGGGGAAAATGATCCTTCCGGGTGTCAGCGTTTACCTTTATATAATCAATGCATACCCGATATCTGGTTTATACCCTAGTTGGTACAAGCTCTCCTTCCTTGTTTTCCACAACTGTGACTCCATATTTCTTTGGCACCACTAGTACTGGGCTGATCCACTTACTGTCCGAGATAGGGTAGATCATTCCTGCCTGCTCCTAGTAGCTTTAAAATTTCTTTCTTCTTCGCCTCCATCATTGCTGGATTCAATATTCGTTGAGCTTGCCTTGATGGTTGGACTCCTTCTTCAAGCAGTATCCTATGCATACAGACTGAAGGACTGTTTTCCTTGATATCTGCAATTGTCTAGCCAATGGCCTCTTTGTGATCCTGCAAAACCCGAACTAGTTTATCTTCCTCCACCGTAGTTAGGTTGGATAAAACAATCAAGGGGAGCGTTTCTCCATTAA
The DNA here is from genome assembly GCA_963555705.1 of Ligustrum vulgare. Lineage (NCBI taxonomy): Eukaryota > Viridiplantae > Streptophyta > Magnoliopsida > Lamiales > Oleaceae > Ligustrum > Ligustrum vulgare. The sequence continues at coordinate 3,761,399 of OY743175.1, read as the reverse complement.
AGAGATAAACATATTTCAGATGGCTGGGTAGGGGTTTCATCTGCACAGGTGGTGCCTGTAAAATAGAAGGTAGCAATGTGTTAGGATAGTCTGTTAATGGAATTGTTTTGACATTATATCTGCTCAGAACAGGCTCCAATGAATTTAGCATAGCTATTTTATTTTGCAGTTCTTCGCTCATCTCCAACTCGTAATCTTTAACTTGTTTCAATGATTCAGAAAGGGCTGTCTTAAGCTCATCCCTGTAATTTAACTAAAAAACTTTCTGCACAGCAAGAGTAATGACATTAATAGTGTAGGCAGCACAAATATCATTCGAGTGTTTCATTACATCATAAATATTAAATTGCACCACCTCCCCAACAAATTCCATGGTCAGTACCCCTATTCTTACATCAATTATGGTTTGGGAGGTCCATAAAAATGGCCTTCCCAGCAATGTAGGGGTAGAGTAAGAAGAGTGATCATCATTCATGTCTAACACATAAAAATATGCCGAAAATGCTAACCCCCCTACTTACACTAGAACATCTTCAACTACCCATCTGGATAAGCATTAGAACGATTGTATAGTTGAATGATAACACTAGTTTTAGTTAGTTTGGCAAGTTTTAATGAAGCATAAGTAGATATAGGCATTACGTTAATAGATGCTCCTAAATTTATCAAGGCACGATTTATCTTAGCATTACCTACTTGATAGGGTATAGTAAATATACCTGGATTTTACACTTGGGAGGCAATTTCCTTTGAAAGAGTGCAGATATAGTTTCTCCCATTCTTACCTTCTAATTACCCATCAATTTCCTCTTGTTGGTGCAAAGATCCTTCAAGAATTTTGCATAGCGTGGGACTTGCTTGATTGCATCCATTAGGGGAATGTTCACTTCTACCTTCCTGAACATCTCTAGCATTTCCTTTTCCTTCCCTTTCTTGTTTGTCTTTGCTAACTTGCTAGGAAAAGGGGGAAGGATTGATTTAGCATGTAAAGTAGATTTAGTTTTTACCTAAGGGTTTGTGAAGTGCTGCCCTTCTTTTCGACTTCTCTTTCTTCATTTTCCTCGTCTTCAATTGTGGGAGGTTTCATTTGTCACCCCTCAATCTCTTTTCCACCATATAGTTACGTTTTTAGGATTTATCTCGGGTTGAGATGGTAATTTTCCTTCAGATTGTGCCTCCAATCCATTTGGCTCATCTGATTCTCAAAATTTTGAATGCTGGATTTTGCATCCTCTTGGAATTGCAATGTGTTAGAAGCCAATGTTTCAACCATATCTTCAAGAGACATACCTAAGGTTTGGGGGTTTTTGTTGACGTTGCCCCTATGGTTGGAAATTCCCTTGCTACTGAAATTTCCCTTGAGGTATGTTGGTTACGAAAAATAGGGGTTTATTATTCACATAGCTTAGATGGGGGTGATCCCCCTATCCAGGGTTGTGGGTATTAGAATATGGATTGTATTGTTGTATTTGAAAAGGAAAACCCCCTACAGCATTCACTTGTTCATTATTCTCCTCTTGCAACATCGAGCCAGTGTCAGTTGGATGTTTGAAATTCGCACATATCCCCCCATGCCTTGACTTGTTGTGAGTTCCCTACAGCAAGTTGTTCAACAAGATTTGTTAGTTCAAATAATTGATTTTTAATATTGGAACCGCTTACCTCATTCACACGACGAACATGCATATCCCTATTCGAATTGAATTTCTGAGTGTTCTCGACCATATTAGAGATCAGGGCCCGTGCTTGTTCCAGTGTTTTATCCATTAGGGAACCTCCACTTGGGGCGTCTATCATGCTCCTATCCATTGGTGACAATCACTCATAGAATTATTGCATCAGGAGTTGCTCACTGATCTGGAGATGGGGGAAGCTTGAGATAAGCTTCTTGTAACACTCCCAATATTCATACAGTGTTTTGCCACTTTTTGGCTCACCTCCACAAATTTCCTTCTGAATGGTACCAGGTGGTGATTGTTCCGGATGGTAAACAATACAACCAATTAGTAGCAGTATCTTTCAATGAGAATGGGAAAGCTCTCATTTTGATTTGCTCTTTGGTAACGCCCGTTGGCCTCCTGTTGCCACACACCACATGACATTTTTTAAGGTGCTTGGGATGTCCTCAAAAAGTTGGAAAAAGATGATGATAAGTGTATTTTATACACTTATTTGTATGTCTAAATTAGGTGTAATTATTGTCGTTTTGGAATATTTGCTATTTAATTTGTGTTTATCGTTTACTTTTCATAAAATATCCCAAAAGATGAAGAATGATGAAATCAATGGGAAAAACGCATAATTGGATGTTAATTGGAGCTAAATTGGACAAGTGATAAGTTTGTGACGTCAACCGGAAAGATGCAATGTGCCGAAGTAAAGGAATAAGAAGTTGGAGGATCCAGTTGAAGGAATTGAGAGCGAAACGAGCGAATTGAGAAGATTCCAAAGTATGGGGACTATATTGTTGCAATTAGAAGTTGAAAGACTGAAAAGCAAATTAAACATGAGGTACCAACTTGCAAATATCCAATGATTGATTTGGATAATAAGAAGATATTTTGAGGATTTTTAGGAGTTAATTGGATGCAAGTATAAGTCAAAAAGGAATGGAATATGATAAGAATATTACCATAAAATTGATTCCAATCCTAGAAGATTCTGGACAGAATTCTAGTCGGACTTTGAGACCAAATTTTGGGGCAGTAAACCTTCGAATTAGGAAAATTTTATTTCTAGAATAATTGTATCCCTTTAAGTTATCTTTCTAAATCAATTTGAATGATCGTAATCGGATAAGGAAAGAGAAAGATATCGTCGAAATACTGAACGCTGTGCAGATACCAAAAAAGACTCGCGCGCGGATTTGATGAATTTCTTTCCTTCTTCAACTTGATCTCTTCACCAACTATAAATACAACCTCTTTGCACGAAAATCAGACCTTTGCCTCTCCAAAGAACGAGCCACAACTGAGAATTCAACATCAAATCCTTGGAGATTCCAACATCGCAAAGGGGCGTGAATTGAAAACAATTGAAGAATTGATAATTGATGCAATCTTTCCATTCTTTATATTGTTTTTCAATGAACGTTTATTTTTACTGTTATTGTTCTTTATTCATGATGTGTAACTAATTGCCATATTGGGATGAACGATGTAGCCTAATCATATTATTTTAATTCCAAATTTCGTGTTTTAGTAATTCGTTGCATGTATTGATTTATTATTGTTCTTAATGCTTGAATTGCTTGATCACCAGTTCATGATATATTGAATTATTTCCATAATCCGAGAGGTGAGTTAATAATTTAGAACGTGGTAATAAATTCGATAATTGAACGAGAGATAGAGATATACTCTTGTTATTATTGCGGTCGTGTGTGAATTCTTGTATTTATTGCATCTAGATAAGGAATATTCAGACCCGCTGTAGAGATACAAGGTTGACTTATGTAGGTAGAATTGATTTAAACTCGAGAGAGGAATTTCAATATAAATTAGTGAATTCGACCGAGTACATAATTAGGAAATAAAACATGGAATTGGAGTTAATTTAATTGGTTATGTGAAATCGTAAATCCCAACTATTTTACAATCGTATTTAAAAACAAAACAATTCTCCAATTTTAATTTCTTTAGTTTAATTCTTTAGTCTTAATTTAAAACTTCGAATTATTTCGTCCGTTCAAATAAAGTGTAGAACTAACATATTTCGATAATTAATTGCAGTACTCGTGAGACGATAATCCGGACTCTTAGGTCCACTTTATTACTTCTCACGACCCGTACATTTTCGGGGATATCTCGCATCGCGAGATATCAGGTGAAGAAATTTTTGGCGCCGTTGCCGGGGACTGTTTTCATATTAATATCGATACCCATTAGTTCTTATTTTACTTTGAACTTTATTTTTCTTATTTTTATCTTTATTTTCAGTTTTTGTTTTTAATTAGTGTTTTCTTTAATTTATGTTAAGAAGGACTAAGTCATTTGATTTGTTTCCTTTTGATACAGAAATTGAACGCACTTTTCAACAGAGGCGTAGACAACAGTTGGAAGTGAATCAACAAACAGACTTAGCCATTGCAAATGATAGAATTCAAGATAATCAGGGAAATCAACAAAATCTGCCAGCAGCTGTAAACGGACAGCAACCAAATCATGGAAGGCGTATTTTGCGAGACTACATGGTTCCTCCTGTGGGCAACATTGGAACCTGCATCGTACCTCTTACAATCCGAGCTAATAATTTTGAGATCAAGACTTCCTTGATATCCTTGATCCGAAATTCGTGCGTTTTTCATGGATTGCCATTTGAAGATCCTCATGCGCACCTGTTGTGCATTTGAGATCGCAAGTGTACGAAATCGCAATCAAGTAATAAAGTGGACCTTAGAGTCCGGATTATCGCTCCCACGAGGACTGCTATTAATTACCGAAATATTTTAGTTATAAACTTTATTTGAACAGACAAATGAATTTTATGTTTTAAATTAAAACTAAGAAGATGAATTAAAAAAGAATTGTGAAATTGTTTTGTTTTCAAGTATGATTGTAAAGTGGTTGGGATTCACGATTTCACCTAGCCAATTAAATCAATTCCAATTCCAGATTTTATTTTCTAAATATGCATTCGGTCGAATTCACTAATGTATATTGAAATTCCTCTCTCGAGTTTAAATCAATTCTACCTAAATAAGTCAACCATGTATCTCTACAGAGGGTCCGAATATTCCTTATCTAGATGCATAACATACAAGAATTCACACATGACCACAATAATAACACGAGTATATCTCTATCTCTTGTTCAATTACCGGATTTATTACCACGTTCTAAATTATTAACTCACCTCTCGGATTATGGAAATAACTCAATAAATCATGAATTGGTGATCAAGCAATTCAAGCATTAAGAACAATAATAAATCAATACATGCAACGAATTACTAAAATAAAGGAATTTGGAATTAAAATAATTAACTAGGCTACATCGTTCATCCCAACGTTATATTTAGTTACACATCATGATTAAAAAGCATAAACAATAAAGTAAAACGTTCATTGAAAACAATAAGAAGAAAGGAAAGCATGCACCAAGTCTCAATTCTTCAATTATCTTCAATTCACGCCCCTTTGCGATGCTTAATTCCCCAAGAATTTGATGTAAAATCTCTGTTGTGGCTCGTTCTATGGAGAGGCAAAGGTCTCAATTTCGTGCCTCTTATGTTGTATATATAGGTTTTGGAGAGAACCTAGGTCAAAAAGCCCAAAGCCTGTCAAAAATCGCGAGAAAAATCTGATCTGCGGCCCAGTCGGACAAGCGCGCGATCGCGCAGGCATATGGCCGGCGCTCGCGTGGAAGACCCTTTTACTCTCGGGTTATATTTTCGCATCATCTCGCGATCGCGTGGCAAGTATCCAGCGATCACGACTTCATCTTCTTCCGACTGTGCAAGTTAGTCCCTGACTTTTAATTGCACCTCCAGTCCTCAACTCTCAATTGTTGCAATTTAGTCCCCAAACTTTATCTTCTTCTCGGTTTGACCATTCAAGCTCTTAATTCATTCAATTAGGTCCTCCAACCTTTGATTTAGTCACTTTGGCACCAAGCATGTTTCCCGGTTGTTGTCACAAACTCCTCACTTATCCAATTTAGCTCCAATTAACATCCAATCGTGTCATTTTTCCATTAATTGCTTCATTCTTCTTCAATTGGGACATTTTCTGAAAAGTAAACAAATAAACATAAATTAAATAGTAAATATTCTCAGACGACAATAATTAATCCTAATTTAGACATACAAATAAGTGTATAAAGTACACTTATCAAATACCCCCAAACTAGAACTATTGTTCGTCCTCGAACAATGTAAACTAAACTACAAAAATCAAGGAAATAAGAGAACAAATATTTTTGTTGTGTCAACATGTTTACCATATGCCTCTACAGTCCAAACCAATTTAAGCTTCAGCAAGCGTCATGAACAACCATGCAAAATATTTTCTAGTTATATCCTGCCAGAGTTTCAAGTGTGTGTGTGAATAGCCAATGTCAAAGGCATACTTATGCAAAAGCTATACTCAACACTGTGTGGCTCATTATGCATAATCCACCCCGAATCCCATGTGGTCAATCTATGATTTCTAATAAAATTCCTTTCAACGCTCATGGATGATCACCACTTTCTGCTTTTTCTCTCGCATCCCAGGTTTTTATCTATGTGGGTTCTAAAAATATTCTTAGCTTTTTCCACACAAGGCAGTCAAAATCAGAAATATGCATACACAACTAATCAAAAGAAAGCAGTCCCCAATTCTACAACCTCAACCACCACAGTTCAACAAAGCTTATACCATGCAGTATTATTATTATTTTTTTATTTTTTTATTTTTTTTATGGACGACTTTTTCTTTTAATTGTCCCTGTCTTTTACCATCTTTGTGCAGAACTTTTCATACGGGCTTTCTATATGACCCCTGTAGCGGGCTTTCAGATTGGCAACTCCCAAACCAGACGGCTTTAGGGTATCAGGTTCAAAGAACCCCTCAGACGTACTTTCCCGAGTCATAAAGGCTTAAACAGAAAAGTTAAAGATGTTATAATGTCTTATGTGTAAGTCCACTCTCCGTACTTGCTTTCTAATTGACCCCTGTAGCGAGCTTTAGGTCGATGACTCCCAAGCCAGTTGGCTTTAGGGCACCAGGTTTGAATGACCCCTCGGACTTACTTACTCGAGTCAAAAAGGCATTTGAAGAGCAGAATAAGACCTTCAGCATTTTTCTGTTTTTATGCTGGAAATGGTTTATACCATGTTGACCAAACTGCAATGACTAAAGTGCAAAACCAAGAACCGCAGACCTCCAACCCGTCAATACACACAAATTCCAACCATTTTACCCCCAAACTTGCCTTTTAGCATGATTGGTTCTAATTTAGGGGTGGGATGTCTAACGATCTAAGTTCAGGGCTTTTTGAGTCATTCCTAAGTTCAAATTGCATAAACTCTGCCCCACATGTATTAAACAAAATCCCTTACACAAGCAATTATCTAACACTGGCTATGTGCGCAATAAGTATGAATCTAGCAAAACATAACTAGTTCAAAAATAAGTTCATGCTTTAATGTTGTCCAATTTTCAAGCCTAAACACAAATTGATTCACACTATATCCTAAGCAATAAACATGTCAACAAAGTTTTCAATTTTTTTTTTTTTTTTTTAATCCCAATAAAATAGAATGAAAAGTAGTAATATGGAAATAATGAGATCCACCCCCAAACTAGAAATGAACATTGTCCTCAATGTTTTGCCACATAAATAAGTAAGAATATGCAAAACTTGACAAAAGAAAGAGAACGAGAACTTTCCAAGTGCAGAGGTGATGTCTCATTGTAATCTTGATGCCTCAATTTGAAATGATGTTGGATGAATTTGACCCTATTTCTTGCCTTGCCCAACTTGATCGGATGTGTCTTGACTGATGTTTACCTTGCAAATAAGAGATACGTAATATGAAAAGTCATAAACATCAATAAGAAATAATGGAAGTTCAGTACCACACCCCCAAATTAAAGTTAAAGCAAAATTTTGAATTTTCAAAATTGGTCGACCACACACATTCAAGCCTTGATGTCGCCTAGAAAAACATAAATTTTCCCGAGCCATCTTTTGATACTTTCAAGTTCACAGCATGATCAACAATATATTAAAAATTCAGCTCATTTGAAGGTCAATAGTGTCATGCAACAATGTGGAGAAGTAGGTGACGTGAGACAGTTTTTGGGTGCAATGGCCTGCAATTGCCTTGCAATGGGGCTGTCATGATGCCAACATGGTTTTTAATGGTTTTAATGCCATGTAGTGTACTAATTCATGAACTAAACACACTTACTCAATGAGTACCATGTCATGAAGATAAATGCTCGGAAGAATCTCTAAAATTAGCACAAGAATGTCTTTGTGGCATTTCATCAAACACTATATGTGCACTCCAAAAATTAAAGAACTTGCATCAATTTGGAAACATGGATTGACCAAGAAATTTCTACTTATTAAAGCACAAATCACATTCCCCAACAACTAACTTAAGCCCATACTCCACTCCCCAATAAAGTTACACTTATGAATTCAAAGAAAATCTCACTCTTTTGAATAACTTGAAGGAAAGTGAAAACTTCATACCTTTGATTGAGTTTTGTAGGTAATGAAAGCAATAAGTTTGATGCAACAAGGTGTTGATGACAAGCACACAAAATGTAAGATCAAACATGAGGTGATTAGGGGAGAGAAAACGAGTGTCTAATGTTTGAAATTGAAAACATGAAGCACAACACTTAAAAACTGCCGATTATTGTCCCAGAGTACCCACGCGATCGCTTGGCTGGAGTTCCAGCGATCGCGTGGTTCACGGTTAAATAATCTGTTGATTTTTTAATGCATTGTCGCGATCGCTAGAGCCTATAGGCCCGCGATCGCGTAGTTCACGGCAATAATGAAATTTTTTCCTATTTTTGAAATTCAAAATCATTTTTATCCCCCTAATCACTTCATGATCGATGCAATGATTTTTCAAACATTAACTTCATGATCCAAACTAGTGTGTGTGTGAGTTTGGAATGACGATTAAAAACCTAGTCTAATATAAACATGCAAAATCAAAAAAACATACCTAAATATGCAATAATAGACTATTATGCCCAAGTGCTCTTAACATGAAACATGCAAAACACTTAAACACAATTCCTACCATGCATATATCTAAAATTCAGCAAATAAATAAATTATGAAAGCGTAATAAATAAAAGGGAAGAAAGGTTGGGTTGCCTCCCAACAAGCGCTCCGTTTTACGTCTAAAGCTCGACTTTTTGCATTCTTTATCATGGAGGCTTGAATGATCCTCTTGAGGCTTTGCACAACTTGCAATTACCTGCCTTGCACTTCTCAATCCTTCTCCTCACTCTCTTGTAGTCCAAGGCCTCCTTTTCCACTTGTTGCGGGATGTTAGGCTTTTCTTCCTTCTTGTCCCTCCATCCATCATTTACCTTCATACACTCATATTTTAGGATTAAAGCCTCCTCAATCTTAATACCCTGCTTGGTTTTTTCTTCTGGTTTCTGGACCACTCCCTCCACCTCGAAACAGCTTTCATTGAGACCTTCAAGATCTTGCCTTGGCTTGATGCTGAAAGTGACCTGTTCCTTCTCGACCCTAAAGATGATTTCTCTCTTTTCAATGTCGATTAAACATCTTCCAGTAGCTAGGAACGGCCTTCCAAGAATGAGGGGCATTTGGGCGTCCTCTTCCATGTCCAAAATCACAAAGTCGACTGGGAAGAAAAACTTGGCTACTTTTACTATCAGATTCTCAACAATCCCATATGGATATTGGGTTGATCTGTTAGCCAGTTTCAGTGTGATATTGGTTGGTTTAGGCTCCCCCAAACCAAGTTTCCTGTATACAGACAAAGGCATTAAATTAACACTTGCACCAAGATCACACAATACATTATCAAAATTAAATTTACCAATAGTACAAGGGATCGAGAAACTCCCTGGATCTGTTAGTTTCTGTGGCAACTTCTTTTGAAGTATGGCGCTGCACTCCTCACTCAGTGCTACTATTTCATTATCAACCAACTTCCTTTTATTTGACAGCATCTCCTTCATAAATTTCAAGTAGAGGGGCATTTGGGCTAACGCTTCTGCAAATGGGATATTTATGTGCAGTTTCTTGAATATCTCCAAAAATTTTCCAAATTGCTGCTCAAACTGATGCTTTATCAATCTTTGTGGATAAGGAACTGGTGGCACATAAGCTTTGACAGGTGGTCGAACTCGAACTTCTTCTTCAACTTTTGCATGAACCTCAGGAGTCGACCTCTGTTCTATCACCACATCTTCCTTTTGGCTCTTTTGCTTTTCATATCCCTCTACAGTTACTTCCGATAGCTGAATCCCGCTCCTTGTTGTTATTGCGTTAACATGCTCACGAGGGTTCATTTCAGTGTTGCTTGGTAACTGTCCTGGCTGTCTTGTTGAGCTGCTAGCTGCCAGCTCTCCCATTTGTTTCTTCAAATTTTTTATTTCAACAGCTTGATTCATTATCTCACCATTCTGACTCTTGACCAGCTGGATTAACACCTCTATGTTTTCGGATATGTTTTTTTGATATTGTTGCTGCTGTTGTTGAAAACCAGGCGGACCCTGAATATTATTATTATTAGACCAGGAGAAGTTGGGGTGGTTCTTCCATTCTGGGTTGTAGGTTTGTGAATAAGGACCACCCTGTTGCCTGTTGCCCACGAAACTGACTTGTTCTGGATGTGGTTGATTTTGTTGAAGTGGGCAGAAATTTATAGCATGATTTTCGAAACAAAAATCACACAAAACTGTTTGAACCGAATTCACTGGCTGCACACTCATACCGTCTATCTTCTTTGTCAACGCATCCAGCTTAGCATTTAATGCTGTGATCTCGTTAACTGCAACCATTCCCCCGGACTTTGGTGTAGCTCTATCTGAATACCACTGATAACTGTTCGCAGCCATCTTCTCAAATATCTCAGATGCTTCTTCATATGTCATATCCATAACTGAGCCTCCAGCTGCTGAGTCGGCGTACTTCTTGTTTTCATTTGTCAACCCATTATAGAATGTCTGAACCAAGATCCAATCTGCGATTCCATGGGTAGGACACTGTCTGATGAGCTCGTTGAACCTTTCCCAAGCCTCAAAAATTGACTCCCCAGGCTGTTGACAAAATGATAGAATTTCACGCCGTAGTTTTGACATGCGGCCAGGTGGGAAAAATTTATCTACAAATTTCTGACTCATAATTTCAAAAGTCGTGATTGTATGTAGGGGAAAAGTGTAGAACCAAGCTTTAGCTTTATCTGCCAAAGAGAATGAAAATAACTTCAATTTCACAGCATCTTCTGAAACTCCATTCATGTGCTGCATTTCACACAATTCCAAAAAGGATCGAAGATGTGCATGAGGATCTTCAGTCGGCATCCCATGGAAGACACATGAGTTTTGGATCAGTGAGATCAAAGAGGTTTTGATCTCAAAATTGTTAGCTTGAATTGCAGGAGGTACTATGCAGGTCCCAATGTTCCCCACAGGAGGAACCATGTAATCTCGCAAAATGCGCCTTCCATGAATTTGTTGTTGTCCATTCACAGCTGCTGGCAGATTTTGTTGATTTCCCTGATTATCTTGAATTATGTCATCTGCCATTGCTAAGTCTTTTTTTTCGATCCGCTTCAAATTGTCGTCTACGCCTCCGTCGAAAGGTGCGTTCAATTTCTGTATCAAAAGGAAGCAAATCCAATGACTTAGTCCTTCTTAACATAAATTAAATAAAACAAAAATTAAAAACAAAAACTGAAAAATAATATAAAAATAAAAATAAAAATAAGCAAAATAAAGTTCAAAGTAAAATAAGAACTAATGAGTATCGATATTAATTAACAGTCCCCGGCAACGGCGCCAAAAACTTGTTGTGCATTTGAGATCGCAAGTATACGATATCGCAATCCAGTAATAAAGTGGACCTTAGAGTCCGGATTATCGCTCCCACGAGGACTGCTATTAATTACCGAAATATTTTAGTTATAAACTTTATTTGAACAGACAAATGAATTTTATGTTTTAAATTAAAACTAAGAAGATGAATTAAAAAAGAATTGTGAAATTGTTTTGTTTTCAAGTATGATTGTAAAGTGGTTGGGATTCACGATTTCACCTAGCCAATTAAATCAATTCCAATTCCAGATTTTATTTTCTAAATATGCATTCGGTCGAATTCACTAATGTATATTGAAATTCCTCTCTCGAGTTTAAATCAATTCTACCTAAATAAGTCAACCATGTATCTCTACAGAGGGTCCGAATATTCCTTATCTAGATGCATAACACACAAGAATTCACACATGACCACAATAATAACACGAGTATATCTCTATCTCTTGTTCAATTATCGGATTTATTACCACGTTCTAAATTATTAACTCACCTCTCGGATTATGGAAATAACTCAATAAATCATGAATTGGTGATCAAGCAATTCAAGCATTAAGAACAATAATAAATCAATACATGCAACGAATTACTAAAATAAAGGAATTTGGAATTAAAATAATTAACTAGGCTACATCGTTCATCCCAACGTTATATTTAGTTACACATCATGATTAAAAAGCATAAACAATAAAGTAAAACGTTCATTGAAAACAATAAGAAGAAAGGAAAGCATGCACCAAGTCTCAATTCTTCAATTATCTTCAATTCACGCCCCTTTGCGATGCTTAATTCCCCAAGAATTTGATGTAAAATCTCTGTTGTGGCTCGTTCTATGGAGAGGCAAAGGTCTCAATTTCGTGCCTCTTATGTTGTATATATAGGTTTTGGAGAGAACCTAGGTCAAAAAGCCCAAAGCCTGTCAAAAATCGCGAGAAAAATCTGATCTGCGGCCCAGTCGGACAAGCGCGCGATCGCGCAGGCATATGGCCGGCGCTCGCGTGGAAGACCCTTTTACTCTCGGGTTATATTTTCGCATCATCTCGCGATCGCGTGGCAAGTATCCAGCGATCACGACTTCATCTTCTTCCGGCTGTGCAAGTTAGTCCCTGACTTTTAATTGCACCTCCAGTCCTCAACTCTCAATTGTTGCAATTTAGTCCCCAAACTTTATCTTCTTCTCGGTTTGACCATTCAAGCTCTTAATTCATTCAATTAGGTCCTCCAACCTTTGATTTAGTCACTTTGGCACCAAGCATGTTTCCCGGTTGTTGTCACAAACTCCTCACTTATCCAATTTAGCTCCAATTGACATCCAATCGTGTCATTTTTCCATTAATTGCTTCATTCTTCTTCAATTGGGACATTTTCTGAAAAGTAAACAAATAAACATAAATTAAATAGTAAATATTCTCAGACGACAATAATTAATCCTAATTTAGACATACAAATAAGTGTATAAAATGCACTTATCAGCACCTTAGGACATTTTTGGAACTATGTGATATGCAACGCATGAATGGAGTTTCAGAGGATGCCGTGAAATTAAAGCTTTTCTCATTCTCTTTGGCGGACAAAGCAAAAGCCTGGTTTTATTCTTTGCCCCTACACACAATCACCACCTTTGAAGTTATGAGCCAGAAATTTGTAGATAAATTTTTCCCACCTGGCCGCATGTCAAAGCTAAGGCGTGAAATTCTGTCCTTTAGTCAACAACCAGGGGAATCCATTTTTGAAGCTTGGGAAAGGTTCAATGAGCTTATCAGACAGTGTCCTACCCATGGAATCGCAGATTGGATCTTAGTCCAGACATTCTACAATGGGTTGACAAATAAGAATAAAAAGTACGCTGACTCAGCAGCTGGAGGATCAGTAATGGATATGAAATATGAAGAAGCTTCTGAGATTTTTGAGAAGATGGCTGCGAACAGTTACCAGTGGTACTCAGATAGATCTACACCAAAGTCTGGAGGAATTGTTGTAGTTAATGAGATTACAACATTAAATGCTAAGCTGGATACTTTAACGAAGAAAATCGACAGTATGGGTGTGCATCCAGTAAATTCAGTTCATACAACTTTGTGTGATTTTTGTTTCGAAAATCACGCGATAAATTTCTGCCCACTTCAACAAAATCAATCAAACCAAGAACAGGTCAACTTCGTAGGAAACCGGCAGCAAGGTGGTCCTTATTCACAAACTTACAACCCAAAATGGAAGAATCACCCAAATTTTTCATGGTCTTACAATCAGAATGTTCAGCGGCCGCCTAGATTTCAGCAATAGCAACAGCAACAATCTCAGAAAAACATATCCGAGAACATAGAAGAGTTAATTCAGCTGGTCAAGAGTCAGAATGGTGAGATAATGAATCAAGCTGTTGAAATAAAAAATTTGAAGAAACAAATGGGAGAGCTGGCAGCTAGCAGCTCAACAAGACAGCCAGGACAGTTACCAAGCAACACTGAAATGAACCCTCGTGAGCATGTTAATGCAATAACAACGAGGAGCGGGGTTCAGCTATCTGAAGTGACTGTAGAGGATTATGAAAAGGAGAAGAACCAGAAGAAAAATGTGGTGGAAGAACAGAAAAATGAAAAGGAGCAGGGATCAACTTCAGAAACTCAAGAAAAAGTGGAAGAAGAAGTTTGAGTTCGACCTCCAGTAAAGGCGTATGTACCCCCAGTTCCTTATCCACAAAGATTGATAAAGCATCAGTTGGAGCAGCAGTTTGGAAAATTCTTGAAAATATTCAAGAAATTGCACATTAATATTCCTTTTGCTGAAGCATTGGCTCAAATGTCGCTCTACTTGAAATTCATGAAAGAGATGCTGTCAAATAAAAGGAAATTGGTTGACAATGAAATAGTAGCATTGAGTGAGGAGTGCAGCACCATACTTCAAAAGAAATTACCACAAAAATTGACCGATCCAGGGAGTTTCTCTATCCCTTGCATTATTGGTGATTTCAGTTTTGATAATGTTTTGTGTGATCTAGGGGCCAGTGTTAATTTAATGCCTTTGTCTGTGTATAAGAAACTTGGTTTGGGGGAGCCTAAACCAACCAATATCACACTGAAGCTGGCGAACAGATCAATCCAATATCCATATGGGATTGTTGAGAATGTGATTATAAAAATAGACAAATTTTTCTTCCCAGTCGACTTTGTGATTTTGGACATGGAAGAGGACGCCCAAATGCCCCTCATTCTTGGAAGGCCATTCCTAGCTACTGGAAGATGCTTAATCGACATTGAAAAGGGAGAAATCATCTTTAGGGTCGAGAAGGAACAAGTCACGTTCAGCATCAAGCCAAGGCAAGATCTTGAAGGTCTAAATGAAAGCTGCTTCCAGGTGGAGGGGGTGGTCCAGAAACCAGAAGAAAAGACCAAGCAGGGTATTAATATCGAGGAGGAGCTAAGCACAAAACATGAGTTCATAAAGGCTAAAGATGGATGCAGGGACAAGAAGGAAGAAAAGCCTAACATCCCTCAACAATTGGCTAAAAGTGAGGCTTTGGGATTCAAGAGAGTGAGAAAACGAGTTGAGAAGTGCAAGGCTGGAAATTGCAAGATGTGCAAGGCTCTGAGATCATCTTTCAAGCCTCCATGATAAAGAAGTGCAAAAATTCGAGCTTTAGACTTAAAACGGAGCGCTTGTTGGGAGGCAACCCAACCTTTCTTCCCTTTTATTTATTACGATTTCATGATTTATTTATTTATTTACTGAACTTAGATATATGCATGGTAGGAATTGTGTTTGAGTGTTTTGCATGTTTCATGTTAAGAGCACTTGTGCATAATATTCTATTATTGCATATTTAGGTATGTTGTTGATTTTGCATGTTTACATTAGGGTAGGTTTTTTTATCGTCATTCCAAACTCACACACACTAGTTTGAATCATGAAGTTGATGTTTGGAAAATCATTGCATTAATCATGAAGTGATTAGGGGGATAAAAAAAATGATTTAAAATAAATAAATAAATAAAAAATATGTCGTGAACCACGCGATCACGTGCCAACAGGATCTAGCAATCGCGAATATGCATTAAAAAATCAACAGATTTTTAAACCTTGAACCACGCGATCGCTGGCACTCCAGCCAGGCGATCGCGTGGCTACACTGGGACCAAATTCGGCAGTTTAAGTGTTGTTCCTCATGTTTTCAATTTCACACATTGTAAACTTGTTTTCTCTCCCCTAATCACCTCATATTTGATCTTACATCTTGTGTGCATGTCATCAACACTTTGTTGCATCAAACTCATTGCTTTCATCACCTACAAAACTCAATCAAAGGTATGAAATTTTCACTTTCCTTCAAGTTATTCAAAGGAGTAAAATTTTCTTTGAATTCATAAGTGCAAATTTATTGTGGAGTGGAGTATGGGCTTAAGTTAGTTGTTGGAGAATGTGATTTGTGCTTTCATAGGTAGGATTTTTTTTTTTTTTTTTTGGTCAATCCATGTTTCCAAGTTGATGCAAGTTCTTTAATTTTTATTGTGCACATTTAGTATTTGATGAAATGCCACAAAGATGTTCTTGTGCTAATTTTATAAATCATTCCGAGCATTTATCTTCATGATATGTTTATCAATGTTTATGTGTGTGTAGTGCATGAGTTAGTTCACATCTTGACATTAAAACCATTAAAACCACGTTGGCATCATGACAGCCCCATTGCAAGGACACTGCACCTGAAAATTC
Source organism: Ligustrum vulgare (assembly GCA_963555705.1). Taxonomy (NCBI): domain Eukaryota; kingdom Viridiplantae; phylum Streptophyta; class Magnoliopsida; order Lamiales; family Oleaceae; genus Ligustrum; species Ligustrum vulgare. The sequence continues at coordinate 3,745,165 of OY743175.1, read as the reverse complement.
ACTCACGTCACCTACTTCTCTACACTGTTTCATGTCATGACCCTATTGATCTTCAATTGAGCTGAATTTTTAATATATTGTCGATCATGCTGTGAACGTTAACATATCAAAAGATGGCTCAGGAAAATTTATGTTTTTCTAGGCGATGTAAAGGCTTGAATGTGTGGGGTCGACCAATTTTGAAAATTCAAAAATTGTGCTTTAACTTAAGATTGGGGGTGTGGTCCTGAACTTCCATTATTTCTTATTGGTGTTTATAACTTCTAATGTTACTTATCTCTTATTTGCAAGGTAAACATCAATCAAGACACCTCAAACGAAATCGGGAAAAGCAAGAAAAGGGTCGATTCATCCAAGACAGTGCAACAAGAAGCTTCAAAGAAATACATCCTCTAAACTTGGGAAGTTCTCGTTCTCTTTTCTTTGTCTTGTTTTATTTTGTTGAATCTTTTTGACAAACATTGAGGACAATGTTCATTTCAAGTCTGGGGGTGAAAATTCATTGCATTCATCATTCATTTTATATTCATTCGATTCTTTAGGGATAAAAAAAATAAAAAATAAAAAAGTTGAAAACTTTGTTGACATATTTATTGCCTAGGATATAGTATGAATCAATTTGTGTTTAGGTTTGAAAATTGGACAACATGAAAGCATAAACTTATTTTGAACTGGTTATGTTTTGCTAGATTCATACTTATTGCGTACATAGTCAGTGTTGGATAATTGCTTGTGTGGGGGATGTTGTTTAATGCATGTGGGGAAAAGTTTTATGCAATTTGAACTTATGAATGACTCAAAAAGCCCTAAACTTAGATAGTTAGACATCCCACCCCTAAATTAGAACCAATCATGCTAAAGGGCAAGTTTGGGGGTAAAATTGTTGGAATTTGTGTGTATTGACGGGTTGGAGGTCTGTGGTTCTTGGTTTTTCACTTTAGTCATTGCAGTTTGGTCAACTGGTATAAACCATTTCCAGCATAAAAACAGAAAAATGCTGAAGGTCTTATTCCGCTCTTCAAATGCCTTTTTGACTCAAGTAAGTAAGTCCGAGGGGTCCTTCAAACCTGGTGCCCTAAAGCCAACTGGCTTGGGAGTCATCGACCTAAAGCTCGCTACATGGGTCAATTAGAAAGCAAGTACGGAGAGTGGACTTACACATAAGACATTATAACATCTTTAACTTTTCTGTTTAAGCCTTTATGACTCGGGCAAGTACGTCTGAGGGGTTCTTTGAACCTGGTACCCTAAAGTCGTCTGGTTTGGGAGTTGCCGATCTGAAAGCCCGCTACAGGGGTCATATAGAAAGCCAGTATGAAAATTTCTGCACCAAGATGGTAAAAGACAGGGACATTAAAAGAAAAAGTCGTCCAATAAAAAACAGAAAAAAAAAATTATTGCATGGTATAAGCTTTGTTGACTAAGCTGTGGTGGTTGAGGTTGTAGAATTGGGGACTGCTTTCTTTTGATTTGTTGTGCACACTTATTTCTGATTCTGACTACCTTGTGTGGAAAAAGCAAAGAATATTTTTAGAACCCACATAGATAAAAACCTGGGATGCGAGAGAAAAGGCAGAAAGTGGTGATCATCCATGAGCGTTGAAAGGAAATTTATTAGAAATCATAGATTGACCACATGGGATTCGGGGTGGATTATGCATAATGAGCCACACAGTGTTGAGTATAGCTTTTGCATAAGTATGCCTTTGACATTGGCTATTCACACACACTTGAAACTCTGTCAGGATATAACTAGAAAATATTTTGCATGGTTGTTCATGACGCTTGCTGAAGCTTAAATTGGTTTGGACTGTAGAGGCATATGATAAACATGTTGACACAACAAAAATATTTGTTCTCTTATTTCTTTGATTTTAGTAGTTTAGTTTAAATTGTTCGAGGACGAACAATAGTTCTAGTTTGGGGGTATTTGATAAGTGTATTTTATACACTTATTTGTATGTCTAAATTAGGTGTAATTATTGTCGTTTTGGAATATTTTCTATTTAATTTGTGTTTATCGTTTACTTTTCAGAAAATATCCCAAAAGATGAAGAATGATGAAATCAATGGGAAAAACGCATAATTGGATGTTAATTGGAGCTAAATTGGACAAGTGATAAGTTTGTGACGTCAACCGGAAAGATGCAATGTGCCGAAGTAAAGGAATAAGAAGTTGGAGGATCCAGTTGAAGGAATTGAGAGCGAAACGAGCGAATTGAGAAGATTCCAAAGTATGGGGACTATATTGTTGCAATTGGAAGTTGAATGACTGAAAAGCAAATTAAACATGAGGTACCAACTTGCAAATATCCAATGATTGATTTGGATAATAAGAAGATATTTTGAGGATTTTTAGGAGTTAATTGGATGCAAGTATAAGTCAAAAAGGAATGGAATATGATAAGAATATTACCATAAAATTGATTCCAATCCTAGAAGATTCAGGACAGAATTCTAGTCGGACTTTGAGACCAAATTTTGGGGCAGTAAACGTTCGAAATAGGAAAATTATATTTCAAGAATAATTGTAGCCCTTTAAGTTATCTTTCTAAATCAATTTGAATGATCATAATCGGATAAGGAAAGAGAAATATATGGTCGAAATACTGAACGCTGTGCAGATACCAAAAAAGACTCGCGCGCGGATTTGATGAATTTCTTTCCTTCTTCAACTTGATCTCTTCACCAACTATAAATACAACCTCTTTGCACGAAAATCAGACATTTTCCTCTCCAAAGAACGAGCCAAAACTGAGAATTCAACATCAAATCCTTGGAGATTCCAACATCGCAAAGGGGCGTGAATTGAAAACAATTGAAGAATTGATAATTTGTGCAATCTTTCCATTCTTTATATTGTTTTTCAATGAACGTTTATTTTTACTGCTATTGTTCTTTATTCATGATGTGTAACTAATTGCCATGTTGGGATGAACGATGTAGCCTAATCATATTATTTTAATTCCAAATTTAGTGTTTTAGTAATTCGTTGCATGTATTGATTTATTATTGTTCTTAATGCTTGAATTACTTGATCACCAGTTCATGATATATTGAATTATTTCCATAATTCGAGAGGTGAGTTAATAATTTAGAACGTGGTAATAAATCCGATAATTGAACGAGAGATAGAGATATACTCTTGTTATTATTGCGGTCGTGTGTGAATTCTTGTATTTATTGCATCTAGATAAGGAATATTCAGACCCGCTATAGAGATACGAGGTTGACTTATGTAGGTAGAATTGATTTAAACTCGAGAGAGGAATTTCAATATAAATTAGTGAATTCGACCGAGTACATAATTAGGAAATAAAACATGGAATTGGAGTTAATTTAATTGGTTATGTGAAATCGTAAATTCCAACTATTTTACAATCGTATTTAAAAACAAAACAATTCTCCAATTTTAATTTCTTTAGTTTAATTCTTTAGTCTTAATTTAAAACATCGAATTATTTCGTCCGTTCAAATAAAGTGTAGAACTAACATATTTCGATAATTAATTGCAGTCCTTGTGGGACGATAATCCGAACTCTTAGGTCCACTTTATTACTTCTCACGACCCGTACACTTGCGGGGATCGCGAGATATCAGGTGAACAGATGAATAAGACCAGATTTGAGATCAAAGGTTTTGCCTTCCTCCACTCTTGGAAAAGTGATGCACAACGGTTGCTCAGTGACATCCGGGGTAGCTAATTGTTTGAGAGTTCTGTTTTTGTTGTTAGCTGCCTTTGGTTGTTGTGCTGCCCTTCTTCTCTGTCGAAAAGTTCTCTCGATCTCTAGATCAAAATCAAAATATTCAATATTAGTTGATCGAGTCTTACGCATGCAAACAAAGAAATAGACCAGCAATATCTGGTGAAAATTAGAGAAATAAAGAGAAAAATAAATTAAATGCAGAAAAATAAAATTCTAATTAATTAAACAACTAAATTTGTCAACTGTTCCCCGACAACGACGCCAAAAATTTGATGCATGTCTCGATGCACCAAAATTTAATAAATCCCTTACTCGCCAGATATCAGTTTAAAATGTAGTAGCGTGAATAAGAGTCGAACCCATGAGGAACGGTGAACATAGTTAGTTACTCAAGAAATTAGAATTGGGGTTTTATTGTTGAGTTTTGCTTAATTAAAGACTATGTATAAAAATAACAAGTAAAAATGTTTAATGAATAAATACGAGAGACAATCTTGTTCTCGGGTTCGATTCTGCCCTCAATTGTTGTTATACTCTTTTCATGTAATGCGTTTCTATCCCTCATTCAAATTATCTATCACAAATAACCAACAAACTATGACTATCACAATTCTTCCTTATGTAAATTAAATCAAAATAAGCTCTTTGATTCAGTTCTAGCCAATGGATAATTCTAAACAAACTCTTAGGATTTAATGTAAGACAAGTATGAAAAATGAGAAGAATTAGATTGAATTGGATCGTCAATTTCACATGCTCGAATTAATCAATCCAAGTTGAATCATTATTAAATATTCACGAGACTTAATTGCTACTATGAGTCAAGATCTAATGACAATTACGGATCAAAGATCTGACATGAAACATACATGAATTCAAAGATTAACAATTCAATTGGCTAAATTAAAACTATTAATCAAGTAAACTCAATTATCATTCAAAACATAATAATCCAACAATTTAAAGAAAGGGAGTAGATTTAACGTCACTCGTTTGTAGGAAAAGAAAAATAACAATAACTAAATCGACACAACTTCCCCCTTGAACAATACAAGAAAATTTAGCCTACCATGATCAAGGTGAAGTCCTCAAATTGATGCTTGATTTCACCTTGTTGTTGTTGATCTTGTGCTTGAAAATCTCCCAAGAATGCTCTATCTTTTTCCTATTTTTTTCGCCTCCTTTTGTGCTTGTTTTTCTCCTTTTTAAGCCCCCAAAAAATCATGCCCTAGGAGACCCATTCATAGTTTCCAAAGATAGACTTTAAAACCAGTAAGAAAAGTTTCTGTGAGAAAGTTATGACTGTAACTTTCTCATTTATGACCATAAATTTGTTGTTGAAAATTTCGAACTTTTGAAGGTTACAGCTCTAACTTAATACCTTACGGTCGTAGATTGATTTTTGCTTGTTTATTTGTTTTGGCCGACTGGACACTTACGGCTGTAATTTTTTAACTTACGGCCGTAACTAATTTTGCACCATTGGTCTCCAATCTTCAATTTTTAGTGCTTTTTGGTCTTTTTCCTCTTTTCTCGTTCTTTGTGATTCTACACAACACAAAACATAAAAATGCATTAACCAATAGTTTAATGGAACTAAACCAATAACATAATACGACTATAGGTGAACTAAATAAGTGCTAATATTTAACTTATCAAGGTTCATATGATTATTACTCTAATTATTTATAATAGGTGATTTATGTTAATTTTCGCGACTAGTTGAGTCGTGAATAACAACAATTATGTACTTCGAGATAAGTATATTGGACTGGACCATTTGAAATTAATTCTCTAGCATGACTGTGCTTAGAAATTGAGATTTCACGTGACTATCATATGGATTGTCTTAATCTATCTTGGATGGTATTTATTATGTGGCGATCCTTAGGGTCTTTGATATACTATAAGTGAGATTAATCATTGATGTGATCATTAATGATGAAAATCATGGCCGGCTTGACAGAAAATCTACAATTCAAGTCAAACAGAGCTATAAGCATGTTCGAAGAGTTTCAAAGATCAAACATGGAATGATTGAAGAAGGTTCAAAGCCTTTTGCGGTCAAAAACCAAGCTAAAGGGAAGCAGAATGTCATTTACGGCTGTAACCAGTGCATTCACGGTTGTAAATCAAGCAACACATTTTTGAACTCGCAATACACTTACGGTCATAAGTCAAATTTCACAGCCGTAAACATTTCAAGCGCGCAGTTGCGCGGTTTAAAAGTTAGGGTTTCTGCCTTTTATGTTATTTTTCCCTTTTTTTAATTAGTAGGTTAGGGTTTTGAGCCCTTTTTGCTGCCAGACCTAGTTTTAGGTTTTTTTTCTTATTTATATGTAATTTTATTCATTGTAATAGTTAGACTTTTGATGAATAAAAATTGTTTTGAGTTATTTCTCTCTCAAATATCGTTCTTGATTGAACTTTCGAACTTATCGAAGATTATCATATCTTTGTGGCGTTCACCAATTGAACTTATCAAAAGAGTGGACAACCTTCGTGGCGTTCCCCCATGTAAGTTCTTGTTTTCGCATCGTAACCGGTCTAAGGTTTAAGATACCTTAGGTTCTTGCGTCGTAAGGCTCGGGTCTCCATGCTACCGTCCGTCTATAACCTGAATTCAAAACTATCCCGACGTTTCAAATCAATTTCCGCGAGGTTCCCGAATGGGATCACATCAAATAACTTTGTAAGTTGGGAGCACAAGGAAAGTGAATTAATAAATGATGTATTGCAAGAGGAATCCGTTGCTCTAATTGTAGAGTTAAAGAAATCGCTTAAATATTCTACATGCGAGTATGATTTCAGGAATCTAAGCTTAGTATTTAACATTCGATATTAAATAGAAATCATAGCAATAAGAATATTGATTTAAGCAAAGTGAATAATTAATTAGGTAAAATGGTTAATTGTATGCCCAATTAATTATCGATCTCAAACGGGGGAAAACTATTAGATTAATTAGTCAAGAGGATAAATAATTATGGGAAATAAATATATTTTGCTTCTATGATTATTTTATATATTTAGGAGTTGCAATAATTCGCCTAAAGTGGTATAAGCGAATTATTAGATAATTAAATTGAACGGTTATTAATTGGGCATAACCGAATTTAATTATTAGGACCCTATAATATATCCAATTGGGTCCCCCCCAACAGCCTGAATAAGAATTGAAGAACTAACTTGTAAAGAGTTGGATGGTTCTTCAATTGTGCTAATAAAAGGGGGATAAGGATAGAGTTACTTGTAGGTCAAGTATGAAACTCTAATCCCACAAAGAAAATGAAAAAAGTTACTTGTAGGATAAGTATGAAACTTTAATCCCAAAAGGAATAGGAGAGGAATTAAAACTCTTCCTCTATAAATAGGGGATAAGCAAGTATCATTCCACATTCTTATTTTTGGTTATTCCCTAATTAAATATTAGAGTGAGAATTTTTATTCTACTTGGGTAATATTATTGTTGATCCTTTGGTGTCTACGTATTAAAGCAATCTTGTTCTTGAAGAAATATTAGGGAAGATTCAATAGTTTAAAGTTGGAACAATTATTCTAAATATTGGAGTTCATATTATCTACTGAAACGTAATTCCGCTGCGCATCTTCAAGGTAGTTTTAATTTAGGGTAATTATATTCACACAACACTTTTTTATATCTACACCACATTTTAATTGCGAGAAAGATCTTTATTGTTTGTTTACTTTTGCTTTTGTGTCATCAACTTTTTTTTTAATTACATTATTATTCATAACATTCAATTAATTAACATATTTTATTTTTAACCACGATTTCTTTTCAAATATTTTGCTAATTTGCACTGAAAAGATGTGCAAATATTTTGTTTAATTTTTGTATTAGTTATTTTTGTTGATTATTTAAACGTATGAGACATAAATAAATATTTTTCGCACTCGTAACAAATATTTTGAACGAAAATTCTCTTTAAAGACAAAATGTGAAAATTAATAAAAAGTTGATGATAAAAAAAATTTATAAAAAAAAACTTGGTGGGGGTAAATGTAAAAATTAGGGATCTTCATTGCAATTAAAATGTAGTGTGGATAACAAAAAGTGTGGTGTCAATATATTTATCCTTTAATTTATTTAGTAATTGATTAAATTCTAGGGCATTTTTATTTTAAAAGAAAATTAAATTTTTTTGATTTGAACAATTTCTTGGAATCTATTTTCAACAAAAGTCAAATTTATCTCTTGCTTTTATGTCACAAATCAATTGCACCTTAGCCTCTGAAGCGCAACAGATCAAACGTAGGTCTTTACAGTTGAGGCCATCCCTAGCAAGGGGACGGAGACACGCAAACAGTTAGCAAGTGAACATTTAGACGTCTCTTCTAAATTGTGGTATTACAGGATGTAGCGATCGAGAATTTTCGTGATTGATTTTGAATAGATATTATTAAAAATGTGTTGCTACGACTTTACCTATTTATTTTTAAAGATCGTGTGTGTCTAGCCATTTTAAGTGGAATTAAAATCATTTAAAAATGTTAGTGCAATTCTAATTTTAATTTAAAATGTCTCAATATCATTATCTATTTTATGTTCAAACTTTCAATTCTAGCTAAATCTCAAATTTTAAATTATTTTAAAAATCTCAAATCATTTCCTAGTTCAAAATTCTCAAATTCTAATATCTTGTCCAATTTAAACTAATTTAATTTCTCTTTAATCTCAATTTAGAAACGACCATTCACCTAGCTATCTATTCTCCCACATTTCTTTTTCCTCTTTACAACAAATTCTTATTTTCCAAAATTTGATCCTCCCCATACGCCCGTACCATTTCTACAATCCTTAACTCTTTCCCTCAACTCCCTCAATCAAATTCCATTCTTGCATGTTTCCTATAATTTTTCCCAAGATTTCCTCACCAACTTCCATTTTCATATAAGGCACATTTTCCCCATTATCTCTACCCAATCCCTCTCAATTAGCCATTCAACCTAAATTACAGAATTTAATCAGAGTCAATTCATCTTCTCCAATCCCACAATCGTCTCCCAGAAATCTTCACACGTCTCCCTCAATTTTGTACATTTTCAATTGCCAACTTCCTTCATCCATTTCCCCTCAATCAACATTCTTCCCCAATCTTGCAAAAATTTCCATGGCCAACTTCCTTAAATTTTTCCTCACTAATCCTAAATCACTCAATCACCATAACTGGAATGCATCCCTTTAATCTCTCTTTCTTCCCCTCATTCAGCCATTATCCGTTGCATAATCTCTCAACATTTCCTAAACCAGAAATCGCCACATTTTAGAAACCCAATCACAAGTCATTTCTACTCCATAATCACTCCCTCGACCAGCTAATTCCTCCTCACAAAATCCCCTCAATCTGTCCAATTCAAAATCTACCAAAATTAATACACAACCAAAATGATATATTTTCCCATTCACTTGCATCATTCAACCATTAATTTAAACTCCTCACCCCACCATCCAAACCCACGAAATCAACACCTCCAGCAAAGGTAAAATTCCTTCCACCATAGCCAAGTTTGTTATCTGCACCCATCACCCCTGCCACCACTACACGAAATCAGCCACCAACTCAAACCAAATTTTGCCACAACCTTCGTCCATACAAAAAAACCGAATGCAACATCCCAAATTCACTGCAGAACTCTCATCATCGCAGCCCACGAACCTCCATTGTGATCCCCCTGCAGAACCTCAAACACCACGAGCAGAGCACAATTTTCACAACCACCATAATCGCCCAACTCTCCTTCTTCCGCCCTACACCGTCGCCATCACAGCCCCGCGAAGGTAGTGCCCCGCCTGCGAACGCCGGTGAAGGCACCGACAACTTGTTCCCGTCGCCGTCTCACTTCCTCACTCTCTCTGCCGATTGATGTAATGGAGAAAGATGAGAGGATATATATTTATATATATATAAATATATATTGTATATTTTATTTTGAAATTTACTTTTTATCCCAAAGTTTGAAAAATATTGAGTTCAGTCCCTAAAGGAGTTTTAAAGGCTAAACTTCAGTCCCAAACTTTGAAAATTGAATCCATCAGTCCCTATTGAGTTTTTGAAAAGTTATTATTTTAAGCCCCCACAGTTTTAAAATATTTTAATTCAGCCCTTTAGTTTTTAAAAGTATTATTTCGATCCTTTAATTTTTGTAATATTTTATTCAACTCTTAAGCTTTGCAAATAATTTATCTTAGCCCCAACTATTTCGAAAATGAAAATAATTAGTCCCCAATATATTTAAAATATATGAGTTAACTCAATAGTTTTCAAAATCTTTTATTTTAGTATCAACTCATTTCCAATCCCAACTATGTTTGGTTTTAATTTTAATCCCTAAACTTTTATTTCTTCTTTTAAAAATCTTTCAATTGAAACGTTTGATTTCCAAATACAACTTTAAGGTTTATTTATTATTGGCTAGACGAGGCGCTTGGACATTTAGAAGAACAACGTGAACTTTCTTGCTCAACTTTCAGACTCGTGATTTGAGGTAGACTCGCTCCCACTAATTAGTTTAAATTATAATTGCACATCTTATGTGAAATTACGTGATTTACATGATTTGATGCATGAGACGAGAAAAGAATATTTCTTATGAGATAAGATGAGAAATGATGATGTTATGCATAACTTATATGCCTTAAGTGCACGAGACGAGACTACCCACACCCTATGATTTTAACAGCCTTGATTTTGAAAATACAAGAGCCCAAGAATATGATGATGATGTCACTGTATGATTGCATAGTTACGTGTTCAATTATTCTGTAAATTAATTATTGGCGAAGAGTCTACTGAGTATTTTTTGAAATACTCATTACATTATTTTAACAGTTTTCACAGATTTTGGAGATGGCGGCGAATGAAATGGCAGCGGTGGAAAAATTAAATAAATGATGATATTATTAGACAATTTTATGAATGTTACTCGTTAAATTATTTATCGTTAATTTCATTTAAAATAATTGAGACACTAGTTTTATAAATTGTTCTATATTTAAATTAATCATGTTTTCGCTGAAGGTTTCAAATTATAAATGTGACGTTTTAAATTAAATTTATTTTTCGCAATAAAATCAGATTTAAAAGGCGACGTGGCGTCTCGGACTCCGCGAAATTTGGAGCGTTACACAGGAAGCATTAAAAGTATCTAACATAAACGTTATTTTGATAACAAAACCTTGCATCATTAACATCAATCCAAGCACCGTAAAACAAAGAGCTAACATAAGAGATTGTACGAACAAATGTTACTACAATACAAATCTCAATTAGAATATTGATTTTTGATCATGAATCGAACGTACTAATGAGAAAATGTCAACTCATAATCTTACTTAATATTAAAGGAGGAGAATTTTTCGCCAATTTGACACAACTTTTTGTGATTTTTTTTAATACAATATTATATATTATATATTTCATTTATTTTTACACTCAACTTTTATTGCTTTCACACTTCAAAGAGCAGAACTCAACTTTTATTGTATTCACACTCCTACTTCCACTTAAATATTTTTATGGAGATTTTTTTTTTACTCATTTATATTTGATTATTTGTGTTTAAACCTCTTTTTTCATAATTTTTTTTTATCTTTTAATTTTTTGAATTTTGCAAATAAGTATTTGTGTGCAGTCATACAAATTCAATGCAAAATTTTTAGTTCAAAATTATATCGAAGTTGTATCACGCATCTAATCTTACTTAATATTAAAGGAGGAGAATTTCCTGCCAATTTGACACAACTTTTTGTGATTTTTTTTAATACAGTATTATATATTATATATTTCATTTATTTTCACACTCAACTTTTATTGCTTTCACACTTCAAAGATCAAAACTCAACTTTTATTGTGTTCACACTGCTACTTTCACTTAAATATTTTTATGGAGATTTTTTTTACTTATTTATATTTGATTATTTGTGTTTGAACCTCTCTTTTCATAATTTTTTTTGTTTTATCTTTTAATGTTTTGAATTTTACAAATAAATATTTGTGTACAGTCATACAAATTCAATGCAAAATTTTCAGTTCAAAATTATATCGAAGTTTTATTAGGCATCTAATACTAAATAAATCTTATTGTATAAATTTTTTTTATAAATAATCTTATTTTTTTAGTTATTTAGTACATCTAAAAATTTGAGCTCCTTTGTATTGCGTTTTATTAACTTAATTAGCCCTTGTTTGAGCCCCATTATTTCTCATTATTTTACAAATTTTTTCTACAGTAATCAATTTCAACCATCCAAAAAAGTCAAGCCCAGAATTTTTTACTTTTCAAACCACTTTTTAACCATTAGATTTTCAAAATCCAAATTAAAAATTTAAATAATGGGGCTCAAACAAGGGCTTAGTATTTTTTATAGAAAGTTATATTTAATCATTTGTTGCAGTTTAATTCGATTTTGCAGTTTAATTTTTCACCTCTACTTTGTTGTATACAAGAGAAAGTGAATATTTCTCTTATGGAAGATCATCCTATAATTTTGAAAGATTTGTTATATGACAGGGAGACATGATTAAAAATTCCATCGAGAACATTCGGACATATAATATGATGTTTTCATTCACTTCTATGGGGGAATAGATAATGAGCTAAATGATGGTAGAGGGCCTCCCCTCTTCAGATTACACGATCAAAATTGCCATAAGATTGAAAGTCTATTGCTTGATGACGGTTCAGATCTGTAATTTGCTCGCTTTACATTGTTGACAATGTGAATGATGTTGAAAGCAGAAAAAGGGTCGTGAGGTACGTATTATGTATTTATTGCTTTTATATTTATATTGTTTACGGATAATTTTGTTGTGATATTCTAAAATTTAATTTATGTCTTTTAATGTCCTCGGGTAGGAGTGAATCATGCAATTCTATGTTGCATGATTTAATAGTTTCTGATTCGAAGGATATGCTAGACAAATACAACAAATTGTCAAGGCAATTTAGGTCGGTTTGAGAAAAGATGATTGAGGAAACACTTCAAATTTAAGACTTATACTTTTTGGTTGGTGGGTGACCAATGATGGCCAATATGATTTTTCTATTGTCGATGAAATTGCCGAATTGATTGTCGGTGGATTTTGACACACTACCTGGACATATGGATATCACTATTGCACCACGTGGTAGACCTTTGCAACAGATAAGTGAGGACACAAGTTCTTTCTGAGAAATTTTGATCATACACAGGGATTGAGTAATGGAATAAGGTTGATAGTTACAAAACTTGGCGACCATGTTCTAGAAGGTCAATTTTTTTCTGGCATCAATGCAAGACACAAGTTCTTTATTCCAATATTATCGTTGAACCCTTCTGATTCTAGGATACTTATTAGATTTCAAAGAAGACAAAATCTGTTGATTGTGTCATATGTCATGTCTATCAATAAGAGTCAGGGACAATCATTCTTGCATGTGAAACTTCTTCTTAAACGGCTGGTGCTTACACATGGATAACTTTATGTTGCGATTTCTAGGGTGACAAATCGTTCTAGATTAAAGATATTGATTTGTGATAAGAAAGGAAGAACAACAAAATTAACAAATAACGTTGTGTACAAAGAAGTATTCCAGAATTTGTAGTCATATGAAATCAATAAATGATGATATTATCTCTTATTTGCGAAATTTATTTATTTTATGAAAATGATTTATTTGATTTCATATTGAATTATCTTTATCCAAACGTTTCTTCCCGTGCATCGCACGGGTGATTAACTAGTTGACAAAAAAAGGATTGAGTTTTAGGCTCTAGCTGAAAATAAATAGAATTGAAATTATTTTGTTGATGTATTTGTATTTTATAAGTAAGATGTGAAGTTAAAAATTGGAGAGAGAAAATGTGTATGATTAAAAAATGGTATAAAAAATTGTATAAATTTAATTTGATATTTTTTTTGTTTTTTTCCCAATTAATTGGGCGCCGCAAAACAAGCCCTTAATCATGACTCCATCATATCTATTATTATATATTAAACTTGTTGAGCTTGTGTGGGTCCCAATTCATGTTTTCCCGCCTAAACTTATATCTAATTCTGCTTACACTAAAGCTATATTTATTTAGTAATAATAAATAACAATGAATGCAATTCCTAGATAAGAACGAATGCAATTCTATGTGGGAATTAATTCTTGGTGTACACTATAACTGTTAATTATTATACTTATTGACTTATTGACTTCAACCTAAGTTTTTTTTTTTTATCGGAATAATTTTTTTTTGATTGGAATCTTCAACCTAAGTTTATTTTTATAAATAAAAAATCATACTTTGATTATTTATACTATGAAAAATTACTAACAAAAAATATTTTTAATTCTAATTCTAATAACTTCAAATCTCTTTTTGTATTATGAAAAAATAAAAATTAAAAGACGTTTTTCATTTATTATAATACAATTAAAATTCTTAGTAAATTTCAATGTTAATTAATCTTGCAAAAACTGATTTTTTAAATGCTTTTTTAGTGTGTTTACTAAATGTATTTCGTAACAAATATTACAGTTTCAATTGAAATAAACCATACAGAGTTTAAATAAACCATCAAAAGTTTAAAAAATTGGATGTTTGATTTTGCAAATTTATTCAAATGTCAAATAAATTTAAACAAAACAAATTTTTTTAATTCTAATTCTAATAACTTCAGTTCACGTTTTGTAAGTGTTTGTAATTTTCGATGTTAATTAATTTGCAAAAACTGAATATTTTTAAATGCTTTTTTTTTTTTAATATCTAAGCAAGTCTTATACATCTATATCTATATCTATATAATATAGAAGCAACTGAGTTTTGACAGGAAAACTCAGTTTTTAATGTATTCACACTCCAAAATCAGCTTTTATTGTGTTCACACTGTTACTTTCACTTAAGTATTTTTATGGAGAATTTTTTTTGCTTATTTATATTTGGTTATTTGTATTTAAACCTCTCTTTTTAGAAAATTATTCTGATATTTTAATGTTTTGAATCTTAAAAATAAATATTTGTGTTCAGTCATACAAATTCAATGTAAAATTTTCTTCAAAATTATGTTTAAGTTGTATTATGCATCTAATACTAAATAAACCTTATTGTATAATTTTTTTTATAAATAATCTTATTTTTTTCTTTAGTTAGTACATCTAAAAATTCGAGTTCATTTATATTGCGTTCTATTAAATTAATTAGTATTTTTATAGAAAGTTACATTTAATACGTAAATAAACTTTTACAATAATTGTGATATTTTATTGGTCTAAATCTTATGGATGAATAATTTTGTTCGATCATACAAATCTAATGTCTAATTTTCGTTTACATTTATATTGAGTATTTAATCAAGTTGTATTAAATTTTGTTGTAAATAATCATACTTCTAAGTTCTTTGTTAAATATATATAATAACCTTCTTTTCTATATCAGATTACTTATCAAAATAATTTTATTTACAATTAAATTTAATTATTTATTCCAGAAAGTTTCATATCACATTTTTTAACATTAACGGTTAACAAATTTATTTATATTGCTTTGAAATTATATAGTTATTAATGGTTTTTGTCATAACTGTTAAGTCTAAATTTTATAACATAATTAACTATGACATGATATTAATTGTTATATTTTAATTCAATATTTATGATTCTTAAATTTCAACAACAATAAGTAAATTGTCTCACAATTGACTTAACTGAAAATTGAGATGATCAATGCTATATTATAATTTCCATCAGAAAACAATTACGTTGTATAAATATTGCAAAAAACTATAATACCATGAATTTGATGCATCTTTGTCAATCTTACAATTTTAGTTTTTTTACTTTTTTATGATTGTCGAATTCATTTTTTATACGTGTTATTTTTCATTGTCAATGGTCAAAATAGTAAATCTTATCTTTTATACGCATAATCTATATTATTAATTGTTTCATCTATTGTTTAATTGTTCATAGTGCATGGACATTAGAGATTCTTTTAAGTGTTTATTTTTCAAGGCAAATTTTTGGTGCGAGGAGATAGTGGATAAGCGTTATAAAACATGTCGTAATCCAAAGTTTTCACTTTGTTGTGGGGTGAACACGGTTTGGTTTGAGCGATTTGCAGTAATATTTTAAGCTAAACCATTTAAAACGGTGTTGAATTTTTTTCAAACCAAACCAAACCTTTTAATTTTCTAAACAAAGTTAAATCGAACTATTTTTTTTTTGCGGTTTGGTGCTTAGGTCGGTTTGAAAAATGATGATTGGGGAAAGCACTTCAAATGTACAACTTATATTTATTGGTTGGTGGACGATCGATGATAGCCAATATGATTTTCCTATTGTCGATGAAATTTCCGAATTGATTATCGGTGGATTTTGATACACGACCTGGACACATGGATATCATTATTGCATCACATGGTGGACCGTTGCATCGGATAAGGGAATGACACAAGTTCTTCCTGAGAAATATTAATCATACACAGGGATTGTGCAATGGAACAATATTGATAGTTACAAATTTGGCGACCATGTTCTAGAAGGTCAAATTCTTTTTGGCATTAATACAGGACACAAGTTCTTTATTCCAATGATATTATTGAGCTCTTTTGATTTTAGGATACCTATTAGATTTCAAAGAAGATAATTTTCATTGATGGTACCCTATATCATCACTATCAATAAGGGTCGGGGACAATCATTCTCGCATGTGGGACTTCTTCTTAAACGGCTGAAGTTTACAAATGAACAACTTTATGTTGCGATTTTTAAGGTGACAAATCGTTTTGGATTAAAGATGTTGATTTGTGATAAGAATGGAAGACCAACAAAATCAACAAACAATATCGTGTACAAAGAAGTATTCTAGAATTTGTAGAAACCAATAAATGATTATCTTATCTCTTACTTGTGAAATTTATTTATTTTATCTAAAGAATTTATCTAATTTTACATTGAATTATATTTATCCAGACGTTTCTTCCCGTGCATCGCACGGGTGATTCACTAGTAATAATGAAATGATCAGAGCCATCCAAACCAGTTGATAATACAGGTTTGGTCCACTGTTCAGTTTCCAGACTCTTCATATGTTCTCTCTTTCTCTCTTATCTCTTTTCTCTCCTTTGCACTACTTCATCTGAGTGCTTTGTCTAAGTCTTTGGCGGCTCATTAAGTTGGGCATTTAAACTACACAATTTTTCAAATCCACTTTTTAACAACACACACATTTTCAAATTTTAACTACACATTTTACCGCCGAACAGACCCTGAAATGACAATTGAGAGAGAGTGAAAAGAGAAGAAAAATAGAAGTTTGAAAAGAAAGTCTGAAATGTTATAAACTAGAGAGAAAAAGAGAGAAAAGTAGAGACACCAATAAACTTGTGTATTATATTATGAACCAGAACCCCATATATATAGGGGAAGAAAGGGATATACAAAGTAATTATAACTAGGGTTTTAGGGGTACAACTGTCAATTCACTAATACAATATAATATTTACAACACTCCTCCTTGAATGACATATGATATTACAAAATATCTGCCTCGTTAAAACCTTGTTTGATAAAACCCAATGGGACAAAAATATCAAACGAAGGAAAAAGAGTACAGTTGTTCTTGGAGTATTAAGATGAATGCTGCCTCGTTAAAACCTCGCCAGGAAAACCCAATGGGACAAAACACTGGCTAAGGAAAAAGAGTACAACTACTCCCCCTTAGTGTTGATCGTTGTAAATCATCGAGTTGATGTATCCCAATCTTGTGAGCTGGTTTATTGAATGTAGATGTTGATAGTACTTTTGTAGATAAATCGGCTTCATTGTCACTTGAGTGAATTTGTTGAAAATTCTGGAGTCTTTTGATGCTGCCTCGTTAAAACCTTATCAGAAAAACCCAGTGGGAAAAAACCTGAACGAAGGAAAAAGAGTACAACTACTCCCTCTGATTCAATATGTATTGAATCATCCATATAGTTACTCCCCCTGATTCATCATCCATATAGTTACTCCCCCTGATTCAATCTCTATTGAATCATTCATATCTTGATCTCTTCAGGAGTTTCGTATAAGAGAGTATATCAATAGATATTGATGACAGCTACCTCATTAAAAACCTTACCAGGAAAACCCTGTGGGACAAAACCTCGGCTAAGGAAAAAAGAGTGTAGCGTATATTAGCTCCCCCTCATGGGAACATTACAGTTATATTGATACTGCACATAATTATTTCAACTGTAAATCGGTACAATATCGAATGTGTTTACCAAGCATTTATAAATAACACATATCTGATATCTGATATTATTTGTTCTTTGAATATATTCAATATTTCCAATCATTTGAATATGCTGCATCGAGCCATATTCTATAATCAATATTATCAATGCATTTAATGCAGTTCTAAAATTTGGAAGTGACTTATTCACTTCACTGAACAATTAACTTATTCACTTCACTAAACAATTAACTTATTCACTTCAGGTGAATAATTAACCATGAATTTGAATTTGAAAATCAATTGCCACGATTTTTATTCACAGTAATGGTACATCTCAATTTCAGCACTTTGTCATATAGAGTCATTTGTACCATTCTTCATGTAATCTAATTTCATACTATCTATCACATTCCATTGGAAATTGAATCTATTCAAGGCATATGATATATTTAGATCGCAAAGTATCTTTATACTTTGATCAAACAAGTTTCTTAAAAACTTGAATTATATATTTCAAATATATTTAATCCTTCAAGGATTATACTGTATGCTTCAATCATCGTATATGTTTCACATTGCAATTATCAAATTGCTACCACCAAATTTAAGTCGTGAAACATTAGATAGGTAACGATTCCTATATTTCAAATAGATTTTCTCTAATTATTTCACCGCAATCCCAAAGTACCGAGGTATTGATTACCCTTTTTAATCTCACTCATTGGTACTTCAAAGAATACTCCCAACGTACCGAGTTGATGATCATACATTTTGATATCACTCATTGGTACATCAAAGAGCGCAAGCTAGTAATCAGAGTAAATCATTTTTCATTAAATACATTTCTGATAATCATATAAGTATAGGCACTTATTATGCATTTTTAGGCAAATAAAATATTGTATCTATGCCAGATCTTTGAAACATTCGTTGCGCAACAAGTCGTGTATTACGACTATACCTATAGTTATTTTACTGGCTTTACACTTTTATGTGTTTGGACTTCAGGTCCCAAAACTTCAGGTTTTGTAATAAGTTTAATTTAGCCTGAATGCATACTTTTGCCAACTATTTTTATGTCGATTTTCTTCGACATATTTTCTTTTATTATCCTCGCTATCATTCAAATTATGATGCGGCTAGCTTCGCAATTTGCTTTTGCATAAGTGCTTTAAAAAGTGTGTCGACACAATTATCATCTCAATTTGATTTCTTTCCCCACAAGACA
This sequence comes from Ligustrum vulgare, assembly GCA_963555705.1. Lineage (NCBI taxonomy): Eukaryota > Viridiplantae > Streptophyta > Magnoliopsida > Lamiales > Oleaceae > Ligustrum > Ligustrum vulgare. The sequence goes on along the minus strand of OY743175.1, from coordinate 3,726,018 downwards.
TAACTATAGAGATCTCAATTTTCAATATTTCAAGTACTTGAACCTCTTCTAGAGATTTACAATTAATTATGTCAATAAATACTCTCTCACGAGTATATGCCTCCTCAATAAGACCACTATAATCATTTGCTCTATTTTTATTTATTTGGGGATCTTTATTTGAATCAAATATTGCTACGCTTCAGGCGTGCTACATATCAATATGAGATAGAGCATGAGATTTTATTAATCTCTTATGCATCTTGTAATTATGTTATCTTTGAACGTTTCGTTCATATTTTCAATCGAACTTCTGGTTCGTATTATTAATCGCGAGGATATATATAACATAATATGATGCATTTGTTTGATTTTAAGCTATTCCCCCCTAATGTTGAGAAAATTGTCCAATCAAATTGACAATAACTTTTTTTTTCGACGTTGTAAAATATCACTCATTTGGGATATATGTTCAAACAACGCATTTTTCTCAACATTCTTTATTTCTCATATCAGTGCATTGTGGTGGATCAATTGCACTATTAAAGAATTATATGGAAAAATTAGGCTCTAACCATAAGCCAATTATAATAGGGAGAACTATGATATTGGCATGATGCGTAATAAAATTCCCTAAACAAAAGGGAAGTATTTTGTTCTCAATTAAATTAATTGGAGGCGTTTAACAAACAAAAATGTTAAACTATTTATCGACATCCCAACTAACACTTCTTAAAATGTTGAGATTCGTGTCCACTAGCATTATCAAGACACATTCTTGATTATATAATCTGAAAATTATGCTCATAATTCATAATTTGAGCAATAATTTCGCAAACTTCAGATTGCGAACACCATGCAATCATCTAGTACATGTATCAAATCTATTAGATACAAATAATATTTAGATGATCAACGTGGACGATGATAGTGGCCCATTTATCACCTTAATTATTTTTCAGAAATATAGGGAATTTAATCTCTATTTTAGCTAGTGACAGTCAAGAAATTTCATGAAAGAGAACAAATATCATATATGATTGAATTGAAGAATCTTCTGATTCTTCATTGAGTATCAATTTTAATTCCGCATCATTATTGATCCAGTGATGGTCCAACTGGTCATGCCAAATAATAAAATCAAATTGAACTTCTTGTTCAATATAAGATATAATAATATATTATTCAAGTAGTCAAACTAATCAATGTCCTTATGACATAAGTTATATGTTTTCCTTCAGGGATAAACATGAACTCAAATGAGATATTTTTCGAAACAATGCTACTTCGAAAAGCACGTTTTATTACTCATTCAAAAATCAATGTGTCAATATTCTTCCGGAATATTGTAATATCAAATTAATAACATATCTCATAATATTGGGCTCTTCGAGAGCAAATTATATTCCAATATTATATTTCATATGAGATAAAATTATGATTCTTAAGGAATCATCACAACTATATATTAGACTACATCGTAATAATCTTCTGGATTATTAATAAATTCGAATTTCTTTGCGAAAAAGAATGCAGTATTTATCACTTAAGCAATAAAATAATATTCTTCTAGAATATTGAAATGTAGCAATAACGCAATATTCTTCTGGAATATTGATTCGAATCTCATTCAATTATAACAATAATTGATATCTATTGTGCAATTTAAGAGCAAAATAACGAATTATTCTTCTGGAATAATTATATTGCTAAAATTGCAATTCTTCAAGAATAATAAGTCAATATTCTTCTGGAATATTGATATTAATTATTCATTATTCCTTTCAAACCAACAATATTTGTGCTCTACACGAGTGACGTTAAAATATTCTTCTGGAATATTTATTTAACGTGGGTTGTGTTTATTCGAGAACACCAACACCATATTCGTTTAAAACATATTTTAAATTATGCTTCTTCAAGAGCATTGGATCAATATTCTTCTGGAATATTGAAATTGTAATATACTGCTCGTCACAAGCAAGTAATATTCTTCTAGAATACTACTATTGTTGTCCTACTTCGTGAGCAACAATATGATACATTATTAAATCAGAATTTATGAATGAACATCTACAAATATTTAATCATCTTAAAGAATATTAATTACCATATAAACATAATATGAATTTATATATAAAAATGAATTACCAAACATATATCAGGAAAAAGAATCTCCATATATAGAAGTTAACAAAATTGACTAAATCTTTTATTGGTTAAATCTTTTACCAATATGCAAAAGATACTAAACATGCACGTGAATTCCATATATAAAAACTAGATATATAACTAATATATAGTAGAATCAAATCTAATAATGTATTTGAGAATTCAAAATAACGTAGTGATTTCCAATGACAAAATTGAAAGAGCAAAAAATAATAACAATAATAATTTGCTGGCACAATGTATATTTTAACGAATTTATTCCGATTCTTCCAAAAGAAATAATAAATCAATATTCTTCTAAAATATTGGAAATCATAATTCATGCTATTCAGGAGCAAATAACATCCTTCTAGGATATTAATTATAATGTTGTACTACTTCAGGAGTAACAACAAATTATTTATAATAGACAATTTTACGATTAATATTTTTCTGAAAAATTAATCGTCCGTTGTGCTACTTCAGGAGCGAGAACAAATTATTGTTAAAGATTTTAGATATTTGCTCTTCTGGAGCAATTGAATAATAAATCTAATAAAAATTATGCTCTTCAGGAGCAATTAATATTCTTTACGAATATTATTATAATAAAAATTGTGCTACTTTAGGAACAACCACAAATTATTCTTCTAGAATAATTATAGTTCTAAAATTCCGATTATTCAAGAATAATAAATCAATATTCTTCTGGAATATTGAAAATTTAATTTATGCTCTTCGGGAGCAAATAATATTCTTCTGGAATATTAATTATGATGTTGTGCTACTTCAGGAGCAACAACGAATAATAATCAATTCTATGATTAATATTCTTCTGGAATATTAATTATTTATTACGTTACTTCAATAGCAATAAAGAATTACTCTTCCGGAATAATTATAGATCTAAAATTGCTATTATTCAAGAATAAAATGTCAATATTCTTCTAGAATATTGAAAATTACAATGTATGCTCTTCAGGAGCAAATAATATTCATCTGAATTATATGTTGTGTTACTTCAGGAGCAACAACAAATATTTGTAATAGGCAAACACGGATATATGATTAATATTCTTCTGGAATATTAATATAATGTTGTGCTACTTCAAGAGCAACAACATAATGAATTATCAATATAAAGATCAAAATCTGTCGAATTGGTTGGAGAAAATCAGATTCAGATTCATGAGCCGCAATTGCTAATGAACAACATCGTAATGAATAGATGTGAATTGCAATTGAATAGTAATAAAAAAATTCATATGTCACCAAATTAATTTCGGTGCATATGATTTTACCATCTAACTAATATTTTGATATATGGAATTTTGAAAAAGAAAATTAGAACTCAATTTGATAGAGACTCCGTATAAATTTTGCATGTAAAATAAAGTGACAATTATCTTATATAATTTATTTAAGAGAATTATTTTTTTGAACAATATTTTAAGAATCCAAGTATTTGTTTTAACTTTTACTGCATAAACTTTTTTTAATTTTTTTCCTTTTAAGTAGGAACATATTAATTTGCTCATAAGAGGATCGAGTTCCCTTAACTTTCATACAAGATTTCCCCAATTTCTAAATGAATACTCTACTTATATTAAACTACTTAATACAGAAAATTCACACTTTATTTGTAAGGCAAAATATTGGAAGTTGACTTTCTTCTAAACCTTAAGCAAAATATTCTACAAAAATAATGAAAAGTCTAACGTGCGGTAGATCTTGCGGATTCTACGGGATTACAAATCAACTTTATAAGAAAACGAATCAAGAGTAAGTTTGTCACACTAGAATGGAGGACGTGCCAATAAATTATGTGACGTGAGTAAATTTGATAAGACTAATAATATTTTCATCATATTTTTATTCCCGCAACTACATTTTAATAACAATTTCAGGTCAACTATTGTTCATTGCAGAACTCGTATTTTCAACATTTTTGTTTGGTTGCATTCTTATTCTGAACATTCCATTAATTAGCAATATTATTTTTTATGACCACTTTAATCCAAAAAATCCGTGAGAGAAGCGTAAAAAGACCTAAGTCTCGTTCTCTTTGATGTTTTCATGTCATTTTTAGTTTCCAATTTTTCAAACTATTGAAAATTTGTCCCCTTTCGTATTTTTGAAAACGCATTTTCAAAAATAAAGAAAATATTTGTTAAGAAAACTCAATTTTTTTTTTTTTGCCGTCATTTTGAATGTTTTCAATATCTGAAAGTTTTGGACCTCTAGCCCAATTTTTTATATTAAATATGGTATATCTAAACATTCAAATATATCAAACTTGTTTCCGAGTTTTATTTTTTGCAAAATAGTTTTTCATAATGACAAAGCAAACACATTTTTAAAAACAAAAAATGCATTCAAAATACAAATTCAAAATTGAAAACTGAAAAATTGAAACAAAAAAAGAATAATACCCTACACATATTTAAATACGAAAAATACAAAAAAGTTGACATAATATTTAATTACGAATAGTCAACAGTGATAAATGTGTTAATTATTTGAGGGTTTTTTTTATCACTAGTGTAGGAAAATAAAATCTATAAATTGGTGAAGTAATAGTATGACTTAAAACAAGCACTTAAAAATGGCATAATAAGTTTGATCATGTCATGATAGAATGTGGATTTAAGATCAACAAGCACGACAAATATGTTTTCATAAAAAACACAACAAATGATTATGTCATTTTATATTTTAATATTGTTGACGACATGCTTATTGTTGGTAGTAATGACAAAATGATTAATTCTACAAAAAATGTGGAATTCAAGATTTGACATGAATGATATGGATTTAGTTGATGTAATTTTTGGAGTTCAAATTTCAAGAACATCAGATGGACTCATTCTAAGCTAGTCACATTATGTGGTAAAAAATTTGGAAAAATTCAATAATGGGGATATTGATGTGGCTAGAACACAGATAGATACAACCCAACCCAGCATCTATCTAAAAACAAAGGTAAGAGCCTCTCAAGTAGAGTACTCTATAATTTTTGGAAGTCTTATGTACTTGATGAGTTCTACAATATCAGACACAGCCTACACGGTTAGTAAAGTGAGTAGATATATGAGTAATCCAGGAGTTGATAATTGGTAATGAATGTAAGAGTATTGAGGTACTTAAGATTTGCTCTTATATATAGGCTACACTATACCAAATATCCAGTAGTCATTGAAGGAAGTAGTGATGCTAATTGGATAGCTAATACAAAAGACTCGAAGTCTACTGATAAGTGCATTTTATACACTTATTTATATGTTTAAATTAGACTATATTATTGTAATTCTTGAATAATTGCTACTTAATTGCTTTATATTTGTTTACATTGTGGGAACTTTTCCCATAGTCATGAGAATGAAGCTGTAAAGTGGAAAAATAGGCATTTGGATATCATTTGAAGCCTAAAGGAGCAAACTCGATGATGGAATTATCACCTGCGGTTTCCAAGTAGAGTTGAGTGGAAGAAATTAAGGTTCAAGGGCTTAATTGAAGATAGATTGAAGTTTGGAAGAATATTTGAAGAGTTTTGAAAGTTTAGGGACCTAGTTGTCACAATCAAAAGATGAAGGACTCGCGTGCAAATAAAGTTCAGGGGCCAATTTAGAAGTATCGAAAAGATGGAAATCGCGCTACAAGTTTTGAACAGCATGGCCACGGATCCGAGACTTAGTGGCCACGCTAAAATCTTCAAATTAACAGAACCCGTTGCACCAGGTATAAAAATACTCCTACGAGCTTAATTACTCGAGTAAAAAATGCTACAAAGAGAGGTAAAAGATACATGAATGTTCCTACTTTATGCAAGGGATTAGATTACCAGCATTTGGTCATTACTTAGCTTTCTCCTGTCAGTTAAGGTCACTCCACATATCAATTTTGCACATATGGAATCAACACACCCCTAAACAGTCACCACTACCAGTTTTACACCCCCAAACTGTCTAACTAATTGGTCAAAGTGATGGAATGAAATGTTTCGAGTTGGAATGTATCCTAAGTTCATATTGACAACCTACAATCAACCATTCAAGTGCCACCTATATGCGCGATAATCAAATTGACTATGTGCTCAAATAATAATCTAGCATGAATCAAATTACTCCAAGTATAGCACATCTATCCACAATTCATTAACCACACAGTTTCAAACATGAAGTACCGGCAATGCTATTAAACTTAACAAACAAACATTCATAAACAATTCTTTTAAAATAATAATAAAAACGAAAATTTTAACTCAAATTTTTGCGCACAGCCCCAAACTTAAGTATCACATTGTCCTAAATGTGTCAAAAAACTATTTGACTAATAAAAAAAAAAAAGGTAGAATTTACTCCCCTAGGGTATGGCTTGAAGTTGGTGGAGACCATTGACAAATCTGTTCGTTGGATGTCGAGTCAATCTTCTTTCTTCCTCATTGCTAGACTAGAACTTTCCCTATAAGAATTCAAAATAGACATTAATGATAACATATAAGGTGTAAAAATTAGCAATGAATCCACACCAAGAAGATTTGCAATCTCTAACTTTTATAAAAATTATCTTAACAGAGTGTACCTTTCTGCAAAAAAATAAATTATTTTGAAAATCGAAAATCTAGGTGCAACCTTATATGTAGGGATTTTCTTTTTTTTTTCTTTTTTGTAAAAATTTATTAGTGATAAGGACAACGATGAAATTTTTTTATTCAAAGCAATAAAAAATCCACAAGAATTGTGGAAAACGTGTCCTAAATTCTAATGCAAACTATATGATTTCAAAATTAAAGAAAAAAAGTTTAGGGTTTAGAAGTCGGGTTACAACCCTTTAGTTCTTGTTTTATAGTATCAAGTTTGACTGTTGAACAATGCTTCAATGCACTCTAAATAAGGCTTTCGATAATCTGCTATATTTGCTGAAGTTGCCTTTGCACCCAATTGCACTTCTGCTCCAATTTTTATGGTGCCCTGTTCAAAATAAGAAGTAATTTTACCATTCATCTCGAAATTAACTACGTAAATCTCAACCTCTTCTTCGGACCCTATCACAAAATCAATTTTAAGTGAATCAATTGAGTCCAAGGACTGCTTGCTAGCTCCACACTTTTTCAGTTGTTATGTTCTCCATTAAAATCAACTCCTCATCCTCAACATGATCTCCTTCTCATTTTGAAGTGTCCTCGAGCTCAATGTCCGAATTCAGGATTGTTGACAAAGAGACAATGACATCTTCATGGCAATTTTTTTCATCTTCTTGCATTTTTTGAAAGCCAATGGAGGTGATTCATTTAATTGACACTCATTTAAATTTGATGAAAGGAATAATTTCAAGGGTAAATCACTCTCATCAAATTTTGTGAAGCGTAAAAAATATTCAGTTGGAAAATCATTTAGGACAGCTTCATTAATTTCATATTCAGCTTTTATCTCTTGTAGTCGATACCCTATTATACAATCTCCCATAAGCATATCTTCCTCTTCAACTCCTTGATCAATCAATTGTTTTTGCCTTATGAAGAAGTCACGAACAAGCATTTTATTGAAGTCAACCGCAGTCATCTCGAGTGTTCAGTATCAATATCTAATAAGAAAATAACAAATAACAAATGAAAGGGATCAATTTGGGGGGAAAAAAGCAAATAAAAGAGATTAATCTAAAATAATAACAAATAAAAATTAGTTACCCGTAACGGCGCTAAAAACTTGTTGTGAAAAATATCGTAAGTGCACAATATCACTTACAAGTAGTAAAGTGAACCTTTTGAGTTCGGATGTCGATCCCATGAGGACTAACTTAATTATTATTAGTTTCGATTAATCAGTTCCTAAACTACAAATAAATGTCAAGATTGTGATTCTGAATGATTAAAATATTGAAATAAATGAAATATGAAAATAAAACAAATGAAAATATTTGATATTTGTTTTTGTGAATAAAAAGTATTGGGACTCACGATTTCATTCTAGTTTTAGTATTTAATTTCTCATCTCATATTTTCTTTCTAAAGTAGTATTTGATCGAACTCACGATTGTATCTAAAATTCTCCTCTCGGGTTTAAATTAGTTCTATTTAATTAGGTCAACTACATATCTCTATGTTAGGTCAGAATAAACCCTAATTAAACGCATTCAATCACAAGAATTCACAAAGATCATAACAACCACAATCATGTATCTCTACCCTTTTGTGAAATTGCAGGAATTTATCACGTGGTCTAGGATGTTAACTCACCTCTCGGATTATAAAAACACCCCCACAAAATCAATGATTTAGTGCCCAATTAATTCAAGCATTAAGATTGGAAATAAACTCAATGCATTAAATTAAATTATAAACACATGAGAATTGAAATTGAATAATTAAATCAAGATTACATTGTTCTCCCCAACACTAGTTAGTTACACATAATTAAATAAATACAAGAAGAACATCACCAAATTTTAGAAATAAATTGAGAAGAGGAAGGAATTCTTGCACCAAGATCCGATCTTCAACCCAATCTTGATTTCTTCTTTGGCTTCTTGAAAATCCCTTGATTTCTTCTGTAATGTTTATGAATAATGAATTGGGGGCCTTCTCTAGGTTAAAATATGTATTTTTATAGTTTAGAAGTCAAGAAAGTGGTTTTAATCCTTGTTGGGCTTGAAAACAAATTGAAAAAATCAAGGAAAAAAACCAAAAATTCGAAAAAAAACCAACACGGGCCACAGTTGGGCTGCGGCAAACAGGGCCCAAACGGGACCGGGGGTCGGCCGTGGTTTGCAAACTGCGGTTGACCCGCGATTGAAATTCTGGTCCATCATCCGAACTTCAAATGCGCATAACTTTCGATCTACAACTCTGATTTGTGCACCGTTTGTTGTGTTAGACTCTAAATTCAATTATATTTTCAATGATATATTATGGGCTCCGTGGAGATATTTGTACTGAAAGTTGTGCACTGATTTCTTTACATACTCCGCACATGACTTCCTCGTTTTGCTTCAATCTCTTCCAAATTCGAGTTTTTCCTAAAACAAACAAAATAAATAAACAATTAAGCAATATCAAACTCTAAAATACCCAAAATTGTGTAAATCTGAGATTAAAATAAATAAGAAAAACGTACATCATAAACTTGCGGTGTTATTTTAGTGAACATTTACTAAGGTGCAGCTATATCATGAAAATCCACTAAACAAACCGTATTGTAAGATCTACCATGACATCTGAGTTTATAGCTCTAGATAAATGTAGTGATGAGGTCAAGTGGCTAAGTAACTTCTTAACGGATATTCCAAGATGGTTAAAATCAGTGCCAGTAATTTGCATACATTATGATAGTCAATCTGCGATTGGAGGGGCATAAAGCAATATTTATAATAGTAAGTCCAGACATATATGTCGTAAACATAATACCATAAGACAATTGCTCTCAATTGGAGTTATCAATGTTGACCGTGTGAGATCAAATGATAACAATGCAGATCCTCTAACCTAATGGTTAAATAGAGAGCTGTTGGGAAATCATTGAAAAGAATGTGGCTTAAGCCCTTGGACTAATGAGTTAATACAATGGAAACCCAACCCATTGACTGGAGATTCCAAGATCTAGGTTCAACGAGATAATCTAATTGTAAAGACTTAATTGAACCACTATAGGGGACAACATCCTTGTCCACTCCTATGATGTAACAATGATGCCCATAATTATGAAGAATAAAAAATATGCTTTTAATGATTCATTTATGTCAGAAATTTGAGCGGAGCAGAGCAGCCACTTTAAATTAAAAATCATTGTTGTGAACCACAAGTGTATAGGTCGCACAAGTAATAAAGTGGACATGGAGTCCAGATATCGATACCACGAGGATTGAGTAAAATTATGTTCTAGACTAACAACTCCAACTGATTCTGTTGTATAATAGGAGATAGATGCTCAACAAACCTCGAAGCATGTACGGTGAAAGGGAAAATCTGTTTTAAGGAGACTGTGTGATACAAGCCTCGGTTAAACATTCCAAAATCTGCTCACTTTGTTCACTCTTTTGTTTCTTGTTTATATTACAGTTCATTATTTGCTGCAATTTACGAATTTGATACCTTGGGAGTGTAAATGCTAACAATAAAGATTGGGACCCTAATACAAAATAACCATTAAGTAGTAGACCTGTTGAATTGCATTTTCTTGTATTTATTGAGATATATTATGTACAATATATATAGCTGTGTCTCGGCATAATTACAGGAAGTAATAAAGAATTGTAATTACAAAATCAAAACTGATCCTAAACTCTAGCTGAACAGACTCTTGATGGCTTGATCAATGGTGTACAAATTTTTTGGAATTGCTGATTATGTTGGACTCTTGATTGCATGATTTTGTGCAATTAATCTGACACCCTTCCTCAAACTTGGCGGTCCAGCACGGACAAGTTTGCTAGCGAGAGAGGCATGAAGATGCTTGTGTAGTGGCTTAGTGAGGAGGTCGGTCGGCTGATCAACAGAGGGTATGAAGCAAACCCGATGGCTACCAAGGGCCACTTTCTCTCGAACAAAATGGTAATCCAGTTCTATGTGCTTAGTGCGAGCATGGAAAACTGGATTTGAGGCCATGTATGTGGCACTGAGGTTGTCACAATGCAGCAGTATTGGGAATTGAAGATGTGCACCAAGTTCATAAAGAAGGAAAGCTAACCATGTAGTTTCAGCACTTACATGTGAGAGTGACCGATATTCAGCCTCAGCGCTAGAGCGAGCGATAGTGGGCTGCTTTTGGAGCACCAAGAAACCAAATTTGTGCCAAGATAAACAAGGTAGCCGGAAGTGGAACGCCTAGTGTTTGGGAAACCAGTCCAATCAGCGTCAGCATAGGCAGCAACATGAGTGGGATGTCGTTGGGGACCAAATACTAGGCCATAATCAAGTGTTCCTTTGATGTAACGGAGGATGCGTTTGGCAGCAACAAGATGTGGTTGGCGTGGCTGACTCATGAACTGGGAGATGGAATTGACAGCGAAAGCAATGTCAGGACGGGTGATGGTGAGGTATTGCATTGATCCGACAATTTCCCGAAAGATTGTAGGATTTTGGAGAATGTCGCCTTCAGAGGCGGAGAGGTTGATTTTGGCAGACATGGGGGTGCCAACCGGTTTGCTGAGAAGCATATCATGTTTTTGCAATAAATCATGGGCATACCGAAGCTGACTTATGTGAATGTTACCATCGAATGAGATGACCTGCAAACCCAGAAAATAATGAAGAGTACCAAGATCCTTGATATCGAAGCCACGACCCAACACATCAATGAAGCTTTGGAGTAGCCTGTCGTTACTGTTAGTGACCACAATGTCATCAACATATAGTAAAAAGTAAATGATATTTGGCCCATGTCGAAAGATGAATAAGGATGAATCTGCTAGACTTTGCACAAAACCAACTGATAAAAGAAAGGAGGTCATACGATGGAACCAGGCACGTGGAGCTTGTTTAAGACCATATATCGCCTTATTGAGTTTGCAGACATAGGAGGGCCGAGTCTGATCAATAAACCCAGGTGGTTGCACCATATGAACATCTTCTTTGAGATATCCATGTAAAAAGGCATTCTTAACATCCAATTTCCTAAGTGACCACCCTCTAGATACAGCAAGAGATAGCACAGTACGAATAGTGGCAGGTTTAATGACAGGACTAAAAGTTTCGTCGTAGTCAATTCCTTGTTGTTGATGGAACCCTTTAGCGACTAGGCGAGCTTTGTGCCGTTCTACCGTGCCATCCGGATTGTGTTTGACTCGAAAGACCCATTTACAGCCTACTGTATTCTGTGATGGAGAAGGAGGGACCAATGTCCAGGTCTTATTTTTCAAAAGAGCATTGATTTCATCAGGCATGGCTGCACGCCACACTTCTTGCTTGGCTTCCTGAGTATAACAAGTTGGTTCAACAGTGTGAATGTAGTGTAACAGAGCTCGGGGAAGAGGATACCGGACCGTGCCATCACTGTAAATTTTCTGTGAGAGAGTGCCATCACGAGATCACGTGACCATTGGGTGTTGTTGTGAAGGAGGAGGCTCGATCGTTGCTGGAGTCGAGGAAGTGAGAGGCTGCGATGACTGATTTGAACTGGGCTATTGCAATTCAGTAGAAATTGGAGGAATTGGATCAGTGCTCTGGGGCATTAGGTCCGGAATGTGAGATGTGATAGGGTTTGTGGGAGCATGGGATGAGGTGACCCTGCGCCGACTGTAGGTAATGAGGGGCGACGGGTTGGTACATGGACCAGGAGATCGGCTGGTTGTGTGCCATGATGGGGGCAGACTGGTTGTTGATTCATCTGATGAGTGTTGAATGGAATTAGTGGGTTGTGGGCTGTTGGATGGTGGAACCAAGTCTGCTGGGACTGAAATTGGGCTTGAAATATGAATGAATTCATCAAGGCCTGCTTCTGGAACCTTTTGTACTTGCAAATTTTTATAGGGAAAATTCATTTCTTTAAACAAAACATTCCTAGACACATAAACTCGACCTGTAGAAGGATCTAGACAACGATAACCTTTGTGATGTGGACTGTAACCTAAGAATACACATTCTATACTAGGACTTGACAATTTATTAGAAATATATGAGCCAAGGTGAGGAAAACACGAACAACCAAACACACGAAGGAAAGAATAGGATGGTGGGTTACGAAAGAGACGATTATGGGGAGTGTCCCAATCAAAAGTTGATGTAGGAAGGAGGTTGATTAGATGGACTGAAGTCAATGCAGCTTCAACCCAAAGGGTTTGAGGAGCACCAGATGTGAGAAGGAGATTACGAGTCATGGTTGCAATATGACGATGTTTGCGTTCGGAAAGGCCATTTTGTTGAGGAGTATGAGGGTAGGAGAATCGTTGTTGAATACCCAAAGCTTTGTAAAAGTGAGAAAAAGCATTATTGATGTATTCGGTTCCATTGTCACTTTGAAGATATTTAACAGTGGTGTTAAATATATTTTTAGTCATAGCAACAAATGTTTGGAAGTGAGTTAGAACTTCATTTTTACGGCGCATAGGGTAAATCCAAGTATAACGAGAGAATTCATCAGTAAAGAGAACATAATACTTGAATCCAGTAACGGAAGTAGTAGGCGATTTCCAAACATCACTATGAATAATGTAAAAAGGAGTACTCCCAGTCTCTTTATTTGCATTGAAAGGTAATTGGTGAGATTTACTAAGTGCGCACTCACGACAAAAAGAATTATAAGATAATTTTGAACCAACAGCAGGACCTAGACGAGTTAGAACATCAGATGACGGATGACCCAAACGATTGTGCCAAACAGAAGAGTGGATGGAGGCAAGAGGTTGAGGAGGACTGTAGATGGCAGACAAATTGAGGGGGTAGAGACCGTCTTTACAAGGGCCCTGAAATAAGATATGACCAGTTCGTAAGCAATAAATCTGGTAAAAATCTGGAGCAAATAAAAAGAAAACGAGATTATCTTTAGTGAAGCGAGCTACAGAAAGAAGGTTTTTACGAATAGAGGGAATATGAAAGACATTCTGTAAGGAAGAATTGGAGGAGCCTAATGCCAAAGATAGGTTACCAGTGTGAGAAACGAGCAATGAGTCCCCATTTCCCATATAGACATTGTGAGGTCCATCATAAGTTTGTGGTTTATTGACGGGCATGGAAGTCATGTGATGGGTTGCTCCAGTATCCGGGTACCAATTTGGATCAGAGGCAAAATGAGCTCCAGAAAATGGTGCAACAGTAGATGGACCAGAGAATTTGTGGGGGCATTAGTTCAGCCCATGCTGATTTGAATGACAGTTTGGGCACCACTGAGGAGCTGGGCCCAAAATTCCATTTGAACCTGGGCGTGAGGCCCATGTAGGGAAGGAAAAGGGGCCTGGTATATATTGTGGTGGATAAGAAGGAGAAACAACTCCTTGGAATGCCGCAAGTTGCTGCTGGGGATGGGATGATTGTTGTCGCCGATTATTTTTCCGACCAGAGGAGTAATTGCAGCCAGAAAAAGGTTGTCCAGAGTTAGAGCGATTATCACGGCGTGAAGAAGAGGAGCTTTGGTTGAACATTGCAGTAGCAGATCCATGGTCAGCAGGAGGTTGATTCTGAGCATCGAAAGCCAGAATTCTTGCACGAAGTTCTGAAAAATCTGGTAGTTTTTGGGCTGTGAGAGCAGTGCGCAACACTAAATATTTTGGGCCTAGACCATGAAGTGTGGCAATTACAAGATCAGAATCAGTAACAGGTTGATTAATGGAAGCTAAGGAATCAGCAATAGATTTGGCTTGCTGGAGATATGCATCGACAGACTGAGATCCCTTTTTAAGATCGAAGAGCTGAAGTTTTAAGCTTGTAGATGTAGCTACTGATTGCTGAGAATAGTGCTTTATGAGGCAATCCCAAATTTCCTTGGATGTATCAAATCCAATAGTGAGGTGAGCAACATTTTCAGTTAGTGATGAGGTGAGTATACTGACTATTTGTTGATCAGTAGTGAACCACTTCTTATGTTCTGGGTTGGGGATGGTGGTAGCTGCTCTTCCATCACTTGGTGTAGCATTGATTATGGAATTAGGTTCTGGAATTGATCCATCAACATAGCCCATGAGCTTCGCACCATTGAGAAAGGACTTGATCTGGCGGAGCCACACAAGGTAATTGGTCTCGTTTAGCTTGATGAATTGTGATGTGTTTTGAGTGATTGAGGGTGGTGGGGAAGATGATTCGGCCATGAGGAGAAGAGGTGGATAAGAGGGGAGGAAGAGAAGAGGAATACAGGAAGAGAGAGATGATAGACGCAGATAGGAAGGAAAGAGGAGACAGACACAGATAGGGTCCTAAAACCTAGGCTGATACCATGTTGAATTGTATTTTCTTGTATTTATTGAGATATATTATGTACAATATATATAGCTGTGTCTAGGCATAATTACAGGAAGTAATAAAGAATTGTAATTACAAAATCAAAACTGATCCTAAACTCTAGCTGGACAGACTCTTGATGGCTTGATCAACGGTGTGCAGATTTTCTGGAATTGCTGATTATGTGGGACTCTTGATTGCATGATTTTGTGCAATTAATCTGACAAGACCTCTCCTACAATTTCCATTAATAATAAATTAGTTAGAGTTTTAACCGTGCAAAGCAATTTAACAAGTGTTTCCAAACAAATCTTGTAGATAATTTAATGCATGGATGTTTATGTATTATATATAATGTCTAATCATGTCGACTTAGGAGAGTTATTTTAAATATATAGAGTACTAAAAATCAAGTTTTGATCCTTCTTAGTGACTTGTCCCACATGGAACTCAAGGTTTTTTATGAGCTGGAAGAGTTGATTAGTGTAAGCTTTGTCAACCAATCCATTATTTTATTTTTATAATTTGAATCCAATTATCATTATAAGAATTCATAATCAACATTTAGTGCATAATGCATATGTGACTTGTCTCTTGCCTTTGGATTTTCTCCATGAGTATTTTTCAATCGGAATAAGCAATTTTTTCTACTTATTTTCCAAAATTCAATATAAAACCTCATAAGCAAGTCCCATTGCATCATATTATAATTTTTTAAAAATGCTTTATTTAAACAATATATGTTTTCTTTTGATTATTCTCTCTGTCCTTTTGCCATTTGCAATTGGTGCACAACAAGTTCCTTGCTTCTTCATTTTTGGAGACTCATTGGTTGATAATGGTAATAATAATGATCTTGTAACACAGGCAAAGGTGAACTATCTGCCTTATGGAATCGATTTTCCGAGTGGACCGACCGGCAGATTCACCAATGGTCGAAATACAGCTGACATCCTTGGTTCGTATTTCGTTTTACGTGCGTGTAACATGTTCCTCAGTCGATTTACATTTATTATCACCATATTTTTTCTGCTGAATTTGCTAATTGAACTCCCTATTAATTGCAGCTAACCTTCTGGGATTTGAAAATTATATCCCTCCCTTTGCAAAAGCACAAGGCCAAGATTTCATCAATGGTGTGAATTACGGGTCGGGATCTGCCGGAATTCGAAGCGAGACAGGCCAGCAATTGGTAAATAAATATTAACCTATTTTGTTTAGTAGTAGTGTAACGTTGCCCGGTTTTGGGTCGGTCAATCTACATGGGCAACAGCCAACATGGCTATACTTCTAGAGCCAGCACGATTCGACTCACAGCCTCGTGTCTGGGCCAAATGCATCCAGGCTACTTCGAGCCTGGGCAGCCCCGATCGTGCAAAATATATAAGAAAATTAATTATTCTTCTGGCAGGGTGATAGGATCAGTTTGGATAGACAGTTGCTGAATCACAACCTTTCAGTTGCAAGAAACGTTCTACTTCTTGGAAACGACACTTCAGCCAAACAGCACCTAGGAAAATGTATGTACACGCTTGTAATTGGCAGTAACGATTACATAAACAACTATTACATGCCACAAAATTATCCAACAAGCAGATTATATACAGCAGATCAATATGCCACTGTCTTAATTCATCAGTATTCTGAGCAGCTAAAGGTTGGTTAAATTAAATTCACTAAATACCGACAAGCTCGGTACAGCATGTTGTTCAATATTGTCCGGCCTAGCACGAATCTTCTTTGACGCAAAAATATTTGTAGTTTTGTTAAGTTGTTGAGTTTAATTAATGTCGTTATGTGGGTCAACTTTCGCTGCAAGGTCGCTAACGTCAAAGTTAAGAATAGTTTAGAGAAATAGGGTGTGCGATTTTTCGGTTGTAATTTTTCTTCCCCCTTAGTTACTAGTTAGTTACTGTAGAGGCTAAAGATTACATAATCTTACATTGAGACGAATGTTTATAAATTTTACGTATTCTTGTATATCAATTTTCTTTATGCTATTTCATTACTTTCGATTAAATAGAATTATGTTTTCTAATTCTAAACTAATTTGCCAATTTTCGAGGTTGTAATTAGTAATTTCATCTATTTATATGGCAGATTTTGTACAAATATGGAGCAAGAAAAGTGTCAGTTTTTGGGCTTGGTCCAATAGGATGCATTCCAGCAATGTTGGCTATGGGGACTAATGGATCATTTTGTGTTGATTCTATAAATAATGCAGTTCAATTATTCAACGACAAGCTGAAGCTCCTTGTTGATGAGCTGAATAAAAATTTCACAGATGCAAAATATATCTATATAAACGCCATGGAAATTTTGTCAGGAGGCCTTTCAGATATTGGTAAATACAAATCAGCATTTTTGCAACATATTTATGTAACAACACACGTTGTCGGGTCAATCGTACTGGTTGTGGAGAGACTCGAAACAACTTAGGTTCTGCAGTTTTTGCTTTTCGTAGAAGAGTCTTAAAAAAATTACCTTAATTTTTGTTTGAAAACTAACTTCTAAAAACTTTTCCTAGAAGAAGTCACACTCGACGAACTTCCTCTAAAAATTCTTCTAGCTGATTAAAATATTTTAAAGATATTTACAAAATGTCAAAAGTAGATTTTTGGTCTCCAAAATAACTTTTTTCTTCTCAAAATCATCCCAAACAGGCCCTAATATTCACTGGGAGAATTTTCACCGGAAGTTTCAAATCATTTAAAAATGTGATGTCGGGTGTTAAACCTTACTTCTAGCATCTACATCCCAAATCTTTTACTAGTGTTCGGAGGCCTAAAAAAATCGTTTATAATTAATTTTTTAAATTATAATTTCCCAAATTATTTTTTAACAACACACATTTTCTCTCTCTTATTTTTAATCACACATTTTACCTAAAAAAAAAAAAAAAAAAAGGCCGTCGAACCTGAAGAACCTTTGAACAATTTTCATTCGACATCCAAAGCATTGTCATTTGACCCAAAATTCATAAATTAACCTTTTGTGTGTCAATTTTCAGGTACGAGAATTCTCGGTACCCCGTGCTGCAAAGTATCGACAATTGGACAGTGCATTCAAGGACAAGATCCTTGCCTTATTAGGCCATTGCATCTGTTCTTTGATAATTTTCATCCTCCTGAATCTGTAAATTTGGTAGTGGCAACAAGAGCATACACTTCATTGCTATCTTCTGATGCATATCCCTTTGACATTCAAACTTTGATTCGATTACAGTTATGATCTCTACAGTATAGTAGAGGCTGCAATATGCTGTATGGTCTCCAAGAAATTTGTCTTTTCATGGCCGTAAAAGTCAATCTTTTATTCTTTTCTTGTAAACGAGCACATTGATAAAAATCACCGTCTTGCTTTGTATATTCAGTAGCGTATCTAGGTTGTCAACGAGCTAGGCTGCTAGGGTGGTCGTTGACCATTGACCATCAATGAGGACAATAACAAGATCGTTTATTATTTTTTAATTAAATAATATTAAAAATCCTTCAAACGATTTATAAATTCACTAAAACATAGTTGTCATATAATATGAAGATATAATCCAATATAAACCAAAATTAGGGGGGGAAAAATGTGTGCTTGACAAGATGCATTGATGGGATTAGATTCATCAGTAGAACAAATAGGTTGGAACTTCCGTTTTGTTTGAAAAAATAATTATATAACCTATTTGAAAATTAAACGTAAATATAGCTAATAATCATATTACTAGTTTACTACTCAATCCTCAACTCCAACAAGAAGCAAGATACTGAATGATTTAATAATCTATTTATTTTAATATTTACTTATTTAACTTTTTAAATAAAACAATCATAAGTTAGGCAAAATAGTAAGAACACAAAACCTTAATTACAGCAAATAACTGGTTTCAAAGCCATTACAGATAAAGAATGAAAAATTGCAAGTCATACTAAGGAAATATCAATTTCCAAAATTTCAATCAAAGATTTATCGAATTTCAAGCATAATTCACAAAGATTAGTATTAACGAAGATTTTGACCTATTTTCCTTAATTAATTATTTCCTTGTAATATTATATTCTTTCTTTTGTGTTGTGATATTAATCACATGATTTACTTACGTAATTATTATATTGTCATATGCTAGAATTATGGTGAAATTTTCTATACTAGTTTGTATATAAATAGGGATGCTATTGATTGTAATTTTCTAATTCAATACATAGAAAATATTCTCCATCTTTTTTCTCTCCACAATTCTATAGAATTCTAATGGTATCAGAGCAACTTGATCCTAAGATATGAATTCCACTGCCACTATGAGAGAAGATGGTTCAAAATCTCTAATAGGAACCACCCAATCGAATCCACTCATCTTGCATCAGCCCAATCATCCGGGTCTAGTTCTTGTTTCCAAACCACTTGAAGGAGACAACTATGGGCAATGGAGCCAAGCAATGAAGGTAGCCCTAAGTTCCAAGAACAAACTTGATTTTGTCAAAGGAACAATCTTGGCACCAACCAAGACGGATGCCAATTTTCCCACATGGGAAAGATGCAAACACATGGTTCTTTCGTGGATCCTCAACTCCGTCTATCCAAACAATTTCCGGAAATATTATCTACGCAGAAACTGCAATGACTGTATGGAACGATTTGCAAAATAGATTTTCATAAAGGAATGACGCCTAAATCTATCAAATCCACCACGAAATTGTAGAACACCGACAGGGATTTGAACTGGGCTGTTGCAATTCAGTAGAAATTGGAGGAATTGGATCAGTGCTCTGGGGCATTAGGTCCGGAATGTGAGATGTGATAGGGTTTGTGGGAGCATGGGATGAGGTGACCCTGCGCCGACTGTAGGTAATGAGGGGCGACGGGTTGGTACATGGACCAGGAGATCGGCTGGTTGTGTGCCATGATGGGGGCAGACTGGTTGTTGATTCATCTGATGAGTGTTGAATGGAATTAGTGGGTTGTGGGCTGTTGGATGGTGGAACCAAGTCTGCTGGGACTGAAATTGGGCTTGAAATATGAATGAATTCATCAAGGCCTGCTTCTGGAACCTTTTGTACTTGCAAATTTTTATAGGGAAAATTCATTTCTTTAAACAAAACATTCCTAGACACATAAACTCGACCTGTAGAAGGATCTAGACAACGATAACCTTTGTGATGTGGACTGTAACCTAAGAATACACATTCTATACTAGGACTTGACAATTTATTAGAAATATATGAGCCAAGGTGAGGAAAACACGAACAACCAAACACACGAAGGAAAGAATAGGATGGTGGGTTACGAAAGAGACGATTATGGGGAGTGTCCCAATCAAAAGTTGATGTAGGAAGGAGGTTGATTAGATGGACTGAAGTCAATGCAGCTTCAACCCAAAGGGTTTGAGGAGCACCAGATGTGAGAAGGAGATTACGAGTCATGGTTGCAATATGACGATGTTTGCGTTCGGAAAGGCCATTTTGTTGAGGAGTATGAGGGTAGGAGAATCGTTGTTGAATACCCAAAGCTTTGTAAAAGTGAGAAAAAGCATTATTGATGTATTCGGTTCCATTGTCACTTTGAAGATATTTAACAGTGGTGTTAAATATATTTTTAGTCATAGCAACAAATGTTTGGAAGTGAGTTAGAACTTCATTTTTACGGCGCATAGGGTAAATCCAAGTATAACGAGAGAATTCATCAGTAAAGAGAACATAATACTTGAATCCAGTAACGGAAGTAGTAGGCGATTTCCAAACATCACTATGAATAATGTAAAAAGGAGTACTCCCAGTCTCTTTATTTGCATTGAAAGGTAATTGGTGAGATTTACTAAGTGCGCACTCACGACAAAAAGAATTATAAGATAATTTTGAACCAACAGCAGGACCTAGACGAGTTAGAACATCAGATGACGGATGACCCAAACGATTGTGCCAAACAGAAGAGTGGATGGAGGCAAGAGGTTGAGGAGGACTGTAGATGGCAGACAAATTGAGGGGGTAGAGACCGTCTTTACAAGGGCCCTGAAATAAGATATGACCAGTTCGTAAGCAATAAATCTGGTAAAAATCTGGAGCAAATAAAAAGAAAACGAGATTATCTTTAGTGAAGCGAGCTACAGAAAGAAGGTTTTTACGAATAGAGGGAATATGAAAGACATTCTGTAAGGAAGAATTGGAGGAGCCTAATGCCAAAGATAGGTTACCAGTGTGAGAAACGAGCAATGAGTCCCCATTTCCCATATAGACATTGTGAGGTCCATCATAAGTTTGTGGTTTATTGGCGGGCATGGAAGTCATGTGATGGGTTGCTCCAGTATCCGGGTACCAATTTGGATCAGAGGCAAAATGAGCTCCAGAAAATGGTGCAACAGTAGATGGACCAGAGAATTTGTGGGGGCATTAGTTCAGCCCATGCTGATTTGAATGACAGTTTGGGCACCACTGAGGAGCTGGGCCCAAAATTCCATTTGAACCTGGGCGTGAGGCCCATGCAGGGAAGGAAAAGGGGCCTGGTATATATTGTGGTGGATAAGAAGGAGAAACAACTCCTTGGAATGCCGCAAGTTGCTGCTGGGGATGGGATGATTGTTGTCGCCGATTATTTTTCCGACCAGAGGAGTAATTGCAGCCAGAAAAAGGTTGTCCAGAGTTAGAGCGATTATCACGGCATGAAGAAGAGGAGCTTTGGTTGAACATTGCAGTAGCAGATCCATGGTCAGCAGGAGGTTGATTCTGAGCATCGAAAGCCAGAATTCTTGCACGAAGTTCTGAAAAATCTGGTAGTTTTTGGGCTGTGAGAGCAGTGCGCAACACTAAATATTTTGGGCCTAGACCATGAAGTGTGGCAATTACAAGATCAGAATCAGTAACAGGTTGATTAATGGAAGCTAAGGAATCAGCAATAGATTTGGCTTGCTGGAGATATGCATCGACAGACTGAGATCCCTTTTTAAGATCGAAGAGCTGAAGTTTTAAGCTTGTAGATGTAGCTACTGATTGCTGAGAATAGTGCTTTATGAGGCAATCCCAAATTTCCTTGGATGTATCAAATCCAATAGTGAGGTGAGCAACATTTTCAGTTAGTGATGAGGTGAGTATACTGACTATTTGTTGATCAGTAGTGAACCACTTCTTATGTTCTGGGTTGGGGATGGTGGTAGCTGCTCTTCCATCACTTGGTGTAGCATTGATTATGGAATTAGGTTCTGGAATTGATCCATCAACATAGCCCATGAGCTTCGCACCATTGAGAAAGGACTTGATCTGGCGGAGCCACACAAGGTAATTGGTCTCGTTTAGCTTGATGAATTGTGATGTGTTTTGAGTGATTGAGGGTGGTGGGGAAGATGATTCGGCCATGAGGAGAAGAGGTGGATAAGAGGGGAGGAAGAGAAGAGGAATACAGGAAGAGAGAGATGATAGACGCAGATAGGAAGGAAAGAGGAGACAGACACAGATAGGGTCCTAAAACCTAGGCTGATACCATGTTGAATTGTATTTTCTTGTATTTATTGAGATATATTATGTACAATATATATAGCTGTGTCTAGGCATAATTACAGGAAGTAATAAAGAATTGTAATTACAAAATCAAAACTGATCCTAAACTCTAGCTGGACAGACTCTTGATGGCTTGATCAACGGTGTGCAGATTTTCTGGAATTGCTGATTATGTGGGACTCTTGATTGCATGATTTTGTGCAATTAATCTGACAAGACCTCTCCTACAATTTCCATTAATAATAAATTAGTTAGAGTTTTAACCGTGCAAAGCAATTTAACAAGTGTTTCCAAACAAATCTTGTAGATAATTTAATGCATGGATGTTTATGTATTATATATAATGTCTAATCATGTCGACTTAGGAGAGTTATTTTAAATATATAGAGTACTAAAAATCAAGTTTTGATCCTTCTTAGTGACTTGTCCCACATGGAACTCAAGGTTTTTTATGAGCTGGAAGAGTTGATTAGTGTAAGCTTTGTCAACCAATCCATTATTTTATTTTTATAATTTGAATCCAATTATCATTATAAGAATTCATAATCAACATTTAGTGCATAATGCATATGTGACTTGTCTCTTGCCTTTGGATTTTCTCCATGAGTATTTTTCAATCGGAATAAGCAATTTTTTCTACTTATTTTCCAAAATTCAATATAAAACCTCATAAGCAAGTCCCATTGCATCATATTATAATTTTTTAAAAATGCTTTATTTAAACAATATATGTTTTCTTTTGATTATTCTCTCTGTCCTTTTGCCATTTGCAATTGGTGCACAACAAGTTCCTTGCTTCTTCATTTTTGGAGACTCATTGGTTGATAATGGTAATAATAATGATCTTGTAACACAGGCAAAGGTGAACTATCTGCCTTATGGAATCGATTTTCCGAGTGGACCGACCGGCAGATTCACCAATGGTCGAAATACAGCTGACATCCTTGGTTCGTATTTTCGTTTTACGTGCGTGTAACATGTTCCTCAGTCGATTTACATTTATTATCACCATATTTTTTCTGCTGAATTTGCTAATTGAACTCCCTATTAATTGCAGCTAACCTTCTGGGATTTGAAAATTATATCCCTCCCTTTGCAAAAGCACAAGGCCAAGATTTCATCAATGGTGTGAATTACGGGTCGGGATCTGCCGGAATTCGAAGCGAGACAGGCCAGCAATTGGTAAATAAATATTAACCTATTTTGTTTAGTAGTAGTGTAACGTTGCCCGGTTTTGGGTCGGTCAATCTACATGGGCAACAGCCAACATGGCTATACTTCTAGAGCCAGCACGATTCGACTCACAGCCTCGTGTCTGGGCCAAATGCATCCAGGCTACTTCGAGCCTGGGCAGCCCCGATCGTGCAAAATATATAAGAAAATTAATTATTCTTCTGGCAGGGTGATAGGATCAGTTTGGATAGACAGTTGCTGAATCACAACCTTTCAGTTGCAAGAAACGTTCTACTTCTTGGAAACGACACTTCAGCCAAACAGCACCTAGGAAAATGTATGTACACGCTTGTAATTGGCAGTAACGATTACATAAACAACTATTACATGCCACAAAATTATCCAACAAGCAGATTATATACAGCAGATCAATATGCCACTGTCTTAATTCATCAGTATTCTGAGCAGCTAAAGGTTGGTTAAATTAAATTCACTAAATACCGACAAGCTCGGTACAGCATGTTGTTCAATATTGTCCGGCCTAGCACGAATCTTCTTTGACGCAAAAATATTTGTAGTTTTGTTAAGTTGTTGAGTTTAATTAATGTCGTTATGTGGGTCAACTTTCGCTGCAAGGTCGCTAACGTCAAAGTTAAGAATAGTTTAGAGAAATAGGGTGTGCGATTTTTCGGTTGTAATTTTTCTTCCCCCTTAGTTACTAGTTAGTTACTGTAGAGGCTAAAGATTACATAATCTTACATTGAGACGAATGTTTATAAATTTTACGTATTCTTGTATATCAATTTTCTTTATGCTATTTCATTACTTTCGATTAAATAGAATTATGTTTTCTAATTCTAAACTAATTTGCCAATTTTCGAGGTTGTAATTAGTAATTTCATCTATTTATATGGCAGATTTTGTACAAATATGGAGCAAGAAAAGTGTCAGTTTTTGGGCTTGGTCCAATAGGATGCATTCCAGCAATGTTGGCTATGGGGACTAATGGATCATTTTGTGTTGATTCTATAAATAATGCAGTTCAATTATTCAACGACAAGCTGAAGCTCCTTGTTGATGAGCTGAATAAAAATTTCACAGATGCAAAATATATCTATATAAACGCCATGGAAATTTTGTCAGGAGGCCTTTCAGATATTGGTAAATACAAATCAGCATTTTTGCAACATATTTATGTAACAACACACGTTGTCGGGTCAATCGTACTGGTTGTGGAGAGACTCGAAACAACTTAGGTTCTGCAGTTTTTGCTTTTCGTAGAAGAGTCTTAAAAAAATTACCTTAATTTTTGTTTGAAAACTAACTTCTAAAAACTTTTCCTAGAAGAAGTCACACTCGACGAACTTCCTCTAAAAATTCTTCTAGCTGATTAAAATATTTTAAAGATATTTACAAAATGTCAAAAGTAGATTTTTGGTCTCCAAAATAACTTTTTTCTTCTCAAAATCATCCCAAACAGGCCCTAATATTCACTGGGAGAATTTTCACCGGAAGTTTCAAATCATTTAAAAATGTGATGTCGGGTGTTAAACCTTACTTCTAGCATCTACATCCCAAATCTTTTACTAGTGTTCGGAGGCCTAAAAAAATCGTTTATAATTAATTTTTTAAATTATAATTTCCCAAATTATTTTTTAACAACACACATTTTCTCTCTCTTATTTTTAATCACACATTTTACCTAAAAAAAAAAAAAAAAAAAGGCCGTCGAACCTGAAGAACCTTTGAACAATTTTCATTCGACATCCAAAGCATTGTCATTTGACCCAAAATTCATAAATTAACCTTTTGTGTGTCAATTTTCAGGTACGAGAATTCTCGGTACCCCGTGCTGCAAAGTATCGACAATTGGACAGTGCATTCAAGGACAAGATCCTTGCCTTATTAGGCCATTGCATCTGTTCTTTGATAATTTTCATCCTCCTGAATCTGTAAATTTGGTAGTGGCAACAAGAGCATACACTTCATTGCTATCTTCTGATGCATATCCCTTTGACATTCAAACTTTGATTCGATTACAGTTATGATCTCTACAGTATAGTAGAGGCTGCAATATGCTGTATGGTCTCCAAGAAATTTGTCTTTTCATGGCCGTAAAAGTCAATCTTTTATTCTTTTCTTGTAAACGAGCACATTGATAAAAATCACCGTCTTGCTTTGTATATTCAGTAGCGTATCTAGGTTGTCAACGAGCTAGGCTGCTAGGGTGGTCGTTGACCATTGACCATCAATGAGGACAATAACAAGATCGTTTATTATTTTTTAATTAAATAATATTAAAAATCCTTCAAACGATTTATAAATTCACTAAAACATAGTTGTCATATAATATGAAGATATAATCCAATATAAACCAAAATTAGGGGGGAAAAATGTGTGCTTGACAAGATGCATTGATGGGATTAGATTCATCAGTAGAACAAATAGGTTGGAACTTCCGTTTTGTTTGAAAAAATAATTATATAACCTATTTGAAAATTAAACGTAAATATAGCTAATAATCATATTACTAGTTTACTACTCAATCCTCAACTCCAACAAGAAGCAAGATACTGAATGATTTAATAATCTATTTATTTTAATATTTACTTATTTAACTTTTTAAATAAAACAATCATAAGTTAGGCAAAATAGTAAGAACACAAAACCTTAATTACAGCAAATAACTGGTTTCAAAGCCATTACAGATAAAGAATGAAAAATTGCAAGTCATACTAAGGAAATATCAATTTCCAAAATTTCAATCAAAGATTTATCGAATTTCAAGCATAATTCACAAAGATTAGTATTAACGAAGATTTTGACCTATTTTCCTTAATTAATTATTTCCTTGTAATATTATATTCTTTCTTTTGTGTTGTGATATTAATCACATGATTTACTTACGTAATTATTATATTGTCATATGCTAGAATTATGGTGAAATTTTCTATACTAGTTTGTATATAAATAGGGATGCTATTGATTGTAATTTTCTAATTCAATACATAGAAAATATTCTCCATCTTTTTTCTCTCCACAATTCTATAGAATTCTAATGGTATCAGAGCAACTTGATCCTAAGATATGAATTCCACTGCCACTATGAGAGAAGATGGTTCAAAATCTCTAATAGGAACCACCCAATCGAATCCACTCATCTTGCATCAGCCCAATCATCCGGGTCTAGTTCTTGTTTCCAAACCACTTGAAGGAGACAACTATGGGCAATGGAGCCAAGCAATGAAGGTAGCCCTAAGTTCCAAGAACAAACTTGATTTTGTCAAAGGAACAATCTTGGCACCAACCAAGACGGATGCCAATTTTCCCACATGGGAAAGATGCAAACACATGGTTCTTTCGTGGATCCTCAACTCCGTCTATCCAAACAATTTCCGGAAATATTATCTACGCAGAAACTGCAATGACTGTATGGAACGATTTGCAAAATAGATTTTCATAAAGGAATGACGCCTAAATCTATCAAATCCACCACGAAATTGTAGAACACCGACAGGGACACCAATTTGCATCAATCTACTACACTAAGATGAAGGCCTTATGGGTTGATTTTGCATCTCATCTTGAAACGATCACTTGCAACTGTAAGAGGCTTAAAGAACTCGCTAAGAGAGAATAAAAGGAAAGGTGATGCAATTCCTCATGGGTCTAAATAATTCATTCTCCATAGCTTGGGGTTTCATACTCATGATGAATCACTACAAGAAAACGGAGCAATAGGGGCGACATTTTAGGGACGACAACTATGTCGCCCCTATAGATTATAGGCCTTTAGGGGCGACAATAGAAGTCGTCCCTATAGGTGATTATGTCGTCCCTATAACTTCATTTTTAGCGGGAATTTTTTTCACATTTTTTTTAATAAATTGGGGGCGAGTATCGTGTACTGTAGGGGCGACATATGTCGCCCCTACAGACTAAGAACCTATTGGTTAAGTCCCCCCAATAGGCCCATATATATTTAGCGGGAAATCTTCCCGCATTTTTAATACTATAGGGACGACATATGTCGCCCCTATAGGAATAAAATTTTAGCGGCAATTTTGGCGCATTTTTTAAACTATAGGGGCGCCGTATGTAGATATAGGGGCAACATATGTCGCCCCTATAGCTCCAGGTTTTTTTTTGGTTTATATAATCAGACTCAGACTTCTTTTCCTCGACATTTTCGCTTTTTCGTGCCTCTCATCAACACAATCGAACTTAAAAGTAAAAAAATCGAAACCAAGCACTATTTGGACCTCTGATAAGCCAATTAAACTTGTTTTTGTTAATTTTTTTAGATATATTTAGTGTTTAATAAATATTAGTTATTTTACAAGTTTTATTGTATACACTGCATTTACATAAAAAACTTAGAAAACCGTTTGAAAATCAATTTGTAAATCCAAAACTGCAAACATTGTTGAAAATTTGAAGTTTACAAATTGATTTTTGAATTCTCTTATTTTTGGAGAGTTTTTCATTGATATGCGAGATAATGAATTTTGTTCATTTTTCTATTGATGCATACATATTTTTCTATGTAATTCTCGGCATGGACTGCATTCAATAATAGATTACACACTTAGGATAATTTAGGGGAGATGCTGCCAAAATTTATATGTGAATATATATATATATATATAGACACACACACACACACAGAGAGAGAGAAAATGAACAAAATTTATTATTTCACGTATCAATTATGAATGTTTTGGGCCCTTACCTTTTTATTAGACATGGAGTGACAAGGTGAACTTAGAACATTCACTTCACTCAAAATAATCACATAATATACATTATTATTCTAGCAGGAAATCGGAGATGGAAATTGATAAAAGTTGGACGAATGTTAGAAATCGAAAGTCTCAAGAATTCTTAGTTGGGTTGAAAGCTTTTATAGATATGGCGAGACTACTTGTAAACGACCGGGGGAGGGTCAGATGCCCGTGTAACAAATGTTTAAATGGGTATACCCATGATTTGGAGACTGTTGAATATCATATACGTCGTAATGGTTTTGCAGCGAGCTATGTCACATGGATTCACCACGGTGAGATCGAGACTCAACATGAAAATACAAATCTAAGGGATGAGGGGACATGTTCTAGAGATCAGGTGATTGACGAAATGGCCAATGTTATGGATGAGATAATCGAGAATGAGTTTGATGCTTCAGGTTCTGATGTCCAGTACGACCAACTATTTGAGGCTCTTCATTCAGAACTATATTCTGGAGTTTCTTCGTTCTCTTCTTTACAATTTTTAGTGAAATTGATGCATCTGAAGGTGGTGAACAAGTGGACAAATAAATCTTTCGATGATCTTTTGCAACTTTTGAAGCTCGCCTTTCCAAACATGAACCTCGTGGATTCTCACTATGAAGCCAAGAAGATGATGACGAAGTTGGGCCTGGGTTACCAATCTATTCACGTTTGTAAGCATGACTGTGCATTGTTCTGGAAAGAGCACGCTGATAAGCAAAATTGTCCCGTGTGTAAGGAAAGTCGTTGGATTCACAACGCTGGTAGAGGTTCAAGTAAGAATGTGCCGCACAAAGTATTGAGATATTTTCCCCTAGCACCCAGACTTAAACGTTTATTTGCCACGAAGGAAACATCAAGACTTATGAGGTGGCACAATACAGGCAAGTCTAAGGATGATGACGAGATGCGGCATCCTGTAGACGGGAAGGCATGGCGAGAGTTCGATGAGAAACATCCTCAATTTGCAAGTGAAATCAGGAATGTCTGATTGGGGTTGGCCGCAGATGGTTTCAATCCATTTGGCAACATGAGTCAGGCATACAGTACATGGCCGATAGTTATGACGTGTTACAACCTACCACCTTGGCTATGCATGAAATCAAAGTATCTAAAATGTTGACTCTATTGATTCCAGGACCTAAATCACCTGGTAAGGACATGGATGTGTTCTTGCGACCCTTAGTGGATGAGTTGAAGGAGTTTTGGTCCACTGGTATTGACACTAAGGATGCTGCAACAAAAAAATCGAAGCCTATTCAGAATGCGTGCCTCATTGTTGTGGACAATTAATGATTTTCCAGCCAGAAGTAGTCTATCAGGCTGGAGCGGCCAGGGATATAAAGCATGTCCTACTTGCGGTGAGGACACACCTTCAATGCGTGTGATTGGGAAAATAGCTTATGCAGGTCATCGACGCTTCCTACCAACCTGACACCATATCAGGAGCAACCCGCGCTTTGATGGAAAGCATGAGCGGAGGCCTCCTCTATAACGCCCCGGGTTCCGAGGAGCGCGGAAACGTCACTTTTCTAAATTCTTGAATAAACTTTGTTGCGGAAAAATGATTAAATATTAAATATCGCATTTATCGGATAAAAGTTTAGCAATAATTCAAATGGAATAAGTATTTTCGTACAAATTTGTTAAAATTACAATTCTTGATAAAATGAAATAATCTTTTCAAAGTTCACGACTTTTAAAAAAATATCAATTTGTAATTTTCCGTCATTGCCCATCACTCGCCACCGTCTCCGAAATCTGCAAAAGTTGTTAAAATAACAGGTTGAGCATTTCAAAAATGAAATACTCAGTAGACTCATCGCCAATAATTAATCTACAAGATAATTGAACAAGAAATTATGCAAATAATGTAGTGACATTCTTTTCTTATTCATAGGCATCACATACTGAACGCAAATGAACACACTCTTTTCTTTTCTTGACTAGCAGATAAGTTATGCCCAGCATAACATAATTCTTTATCTCAAAAGAGATATTCTTTTCTCATGCAATTAAGCATAAAATCACACAGATCTACGTAACACATGCAATTATAATATAAATCAATTAGTGGGGGCGAGTCTACCTTAAATCCGACGAGTGCAAAGTTGAGCGGGAAACAACTTAAATCCTTTAAATCTTCGTACGCTTCGTCTAGCCCATAAGTTACATTAGTCTTTTGAAATTTATAGTTTAAAAATGATAACTTACAATTTGGGGACTGAAATTGATGATTTGAAAGTTGAGTGACTAAAATGAATATTTTTGAAAGGTGATGGACTAAAATGAATACTTTTGAAAGTTGAGGGACTAAAATGAATACTTTTGAAAGTTGGGTTGAAACTCAAAACGAATATTAAACTATAGGGCTGAAATAATTGATTTTCCCAAAATGAAAGGGCTGATTAAAACTCATTTAAAATTTAAGGGCTGAAATTGATGATTTGAAACCAAAAGGGACTGAATTGAATACCTTTTCAAACTTGGGGGCTTAAGGGGTAATTTTTCCACAATCAAAATTAAATAAAAATGATAACCCTCATTTCTTTCTCACAGAATTCGACAGAGAGAGGGGAGAGTGATCTGAGGCCTAGGTACCTCTCCGTTCAGGGCTGCCGACGCCCCTCGCCGGCGGTCTGCCGGCGATGATGCCGTCATCGAGTGGCGGAAATGATGGAGGTGGTTTTGGGTGCAAAAACGAAGGCAAAAATCGCGGCTGGAAGTGGCGATTTGGGCTGCGAAGAACCGGCGGGACAGCCGGTGTAAATATGGCCAGAGATGGGTCGAGGTCGAGGTAAGGTTCTGGGTTTCGATTCTTCTCAGTTTTGGGTTTTAATTTGGGTTTTGATATTTGAGTTTGGGCTGACCTTGGAGTTGGCGGCGTGCGGTGGTTTTTGGCGGTGATGATGATGGGTTTGTGCGGTGGTGTCGCGACGGAATTGTGGTGGTTTCGTATGGTGGTTGTGGTGATGATGATGATGAAGGACCACGGTGGTGGTTGCTTGGTAGTGGACTGGTGGTGTGTGTGTTGATGGTGATGATGGTGCCGGTGGTGATGGTGGTTCGGTAGAAATTTCGGTTCAGGTGGTGGCTTGGCAGTGGTTGTAGGTGTGTGAGTGGTGTTCTGATGGTGGATTGATAATAATGTCTATGGTGGAAGGTAGTAGACAGTAGTGGTGGATTCTTGGCCGTGTGTTGGTTTTAATTCCAGTGACTGGGTAAGTTTTGGATCTGATTTTAGGGTTAGTTTGGCATGGCTTTGATGGTGATGATGAAAATGGGTGTGCAGTGGAGGTGTGGTGTTCGATGTTGAGGTAGCGTGGTGATGGCTGTGAGTGATTGTAGTGGCGGTCTGATTGCGAGAGTCGATGATGTGAATATGGGAGGGCAGTGGCGATGGACAGGGGTGGCTGAGCAATGGAGGAGGCTGGTTGTGGTGGTGTTCTGGAACCACTTCAGTAGGGTAGGAGAGAAAACTTTACCAGATTGCTTGTTTGGATTTGGGTGAGTTCGTGTGGAAAGAAAGAATGGAGTATATGTTACAGTCCGTTTGCTGAAGTTTGGTAAATTGCTGTTGTATTTTGGTAAGTTGATGGAATATGCTGATTGAGGAGAATTGTAGGAATGATGATCAATTGAAATGCAGGATTGGGGGGGGGGGGGCTGCAAGAGGAAAATTAGGATATATGCAGATTTTAGGATGGATTGCTGGAATTTGCCAAAAATTGAAATTGGTAAGGGTCATGAATTGGGTTGGAATGTGTGGCAAATTATGTTAAATTCACGATTTAAGGGGGATTGATTGTGGTGAATAACTAAATTTGGGGATTAAAGAAATTTAAATTGGACAATGATAAAAATGTTGAAATAAATGAATTTGGACGTAAAGTTGAAGTTTGGTCTTAAAATATTTAAAACTTGGACTTAAAATCATTAAAATTTGAATTAAGATTTTAAAATGGTGACATTGGAATATTCTTAATAAAATTTGAAATTTGACTATGATTAAAATAAATTAAATTTCCCTTATTAATGACTAGACGAAAATGTGTTTAAAAATAAATGGAAAATTCGTAGCGACACATTTTAAATAATATTTAAATAAGTCACAGAAAATTCTCGATCGCTATAACCCTACCACCTTAAAATAATTTCGTCCTCGAAATTTATACTTTTTTTATTCAAAGTATTTGGATTCTTTTCTCAGGTAGTTTCATTACTACCATGTCTACTCTGTTGGACTTTAAAATAAAGAATGAAAACTGGGACAAGTTTAAAGTCGAAATTTGGATTTAAAGATTTAAAAATCTTAAAATAACTAATATGACTAGACGAGAGCGCTAGTTTTGAAAATAATGACCGTTAAGATTTGGAGAGTCGTAGGGACAAGTTTGGTAAAGCATGTCTCTTAAGTTTGAAAATTTCTCGGTCGCTACAAACTTCTCCACTTAAAATAATTTTGTCCTATAAATTTTAAAATTTCTTGATCTAAATACATCTGGGTATTAAGCCAGACTTCTTTCTTCTTTCTTTTCTCAAGTAGTTCCAGCACTACCTTGTCTACCCCATTGGACTTTGACTAATGGAATCTCTTTGTTTCTTAAAACATGGACTTTTCTCTCTACTATGCACATATGTGCCTCTTCATAAGTCAAATCTTTCTTGACTGCAATAAACTAATAATTCACCATATAACTTGAATCATGAATAATAAGCCACATTACCTACTTCTCTAGCATTTTAAATGGTCCGATGAAATGAGATCTTAAATTCCCTCTCTTGTCAAAACGAAACGTACCTTTTTTAGGATCTATACTAATATCGAAACCACAAAAATATTCATTGTCCCAAACGCTTAAACTAAAAATCAAGAAGATTGATCACGAATAAATCCTTATGATCCAAAGTATATAAGCGCGATATCAATTCCAAAATATTGAGTACAAAACCCAAACTTGGCAGAATCTTTCTGAATAGATCTAACAACGTAATCATTTATAAGCTCGACTGAGACTTCCTTTTTAAAATCGGAGAATTCAAACTTAAATCCTTTAATCCATACTTTTAAATCATGAATCAAGTACTCGTTATCACTTACTCATTCTAACTGAGGGCTACGATACTAACTTAAAGCAGCATCATAAGGATCAGATATGATATTCTCAAACTTAAGAAACCTCACTAATTTCCAAATCTGAAGTTCAAGATTCAATTTTCTCTGTTCTCCCAAAACTTCAATTCATGTCACACTATGAACAATTCTCTGATTAAGTCTATCACCATTGAATAAAACTTCTGTGAATCATATAGGATTCCTCATCAAGTTTGCTTAACTTAAAGATACAATCTCACGAATGATCTTTTCAGGTTTTCCATTATTGTAGCAAAATACTTTACTCACATCAAGAGTACAACCGATAATAATTAATCAAAACTGCATCACCAAAACTTTAAATAAACCCATATATTATGACTCAAAATGAAAATTCCCAATCATATGTAATATTTCACCATAATGTAATAGACCATCAAAATAAGATCAATTAACTCAATATTCACACGATTCTTCACGGAATAACCATAACATCTATTAACCGTCTAGTCACCATTTCTTATAGTAATCATGTAACCTGTCACTTATCATCGTATCATATGACCTCAAATATTCATATCAATCTCTCTAAGATTTCAATATAATAACCATCATACTTATCACGTGAACCTTATACGTCAATATGCTCACTTATATATCAATCTCTCAACTTCAATAAATCTTGGATTCTACCGTTGTCACTCTCTGCACACCATTCCAAAATAAGTCATCACTGTGAAGTCTTATCCCTATTTTTCCACAAATTCTTTCCACAAGAACAATTACATAAAATTTCATTTCTTATTTTCTAAACAAGATACCATCATTAACAATCTCCAAAATTTCAAGATATGATAAATCATAAGCCTTTATCTGATCAAATGCATTACTTCGTCAATACTTGCACAAACTTTAGGACTTGATAAAATTTCTTTCATCAATTTCATCCAAAAAATTTCTCTCGTGATTCTCTAGTATCATAAATGAAAACTTAACGTACATCAGTGAATCATTCAAATTACGAGAAACTTGATTTATTTTCCATGACTGAGATTCATCATTCTTTTAATTCCACTTAGAACCAAATACAGCATTAACTTATTCATGAAAAATCAACTTATTCCATAATCTCAACACATCATTACCTTCAGTTCTCATTATCACATTATTCCTTACAATCATCTATTGTACCTCTTATATACAAATGACCTTATGACAATCATAATCCCAAACATTCAATCACCTGTCCCCAATTTCTCACTTTGAATAAATGGTTACTCCTTTAAGGGCATCTCAATATAAAATACTTCCAATATCTCTCATTCATGATAACTGACTATTCCCAATAATCGTATTACATGTAAATTCAACAAATGGTAAATGGTTTTCCTAACCATCACAAAGGTCTAAAATGCAAGCTCTCAACATAGCCTCTAAACTCTGTATAAAGAAATATTTGCTGACTACTTAAGTCATTATTCAATAACCCAAATGACATCACGTCTCTTCACTAATCTCTGTAAACCCGTTACAAAAATCCATCAAAAATTCTCTCCAAATCTTTACTATTTCTATAAAAACATATCAAACCATAATAATTTGTCATCTCTAAAACTTCTTATCACCAAATATCACCAAAATAATTAAAAACGATAGAAATTAGCTGAATATTCTCTCTATGTAATATACCCAATAACATATTATTCACAAATCAACATAATATCATCAGCTTATCTTTAACATATCTTCCCGATCAAATTCCAAAATAAATCAACAGTATTATCTCCTATCCTCATAATTTATAATATTCTCCAATATCAATGATCATTCCTTACTAGTAATCAATTTGTTCCCAAGAATAATTTAGATTCTTCCCAATAATGCCATAATACTTGTCTTTACTCATCTTTCAAAATATAACTTATCATTTACTAAATCTCGCTTATGGTGTAAATGAACTTGCAATTCTAACTTCAATTCCCTTAGTGGTTGCATACCATACTATGCTCTTAATTTCAAATGATAAAATTCTAGGCAGAGTCTCCCTTTTAATTTGGACTTATCCAACCCGTAGGTATACTTCATAACCAACATAACAAATAATTTTACATTTGACCACAACGATTTACATATTGACATCATTTCCAACACCTCAATATCACCAAAAATATCCCAGAAAATCAATTCATAATTCCTCAACATAACACTTTCAAATCCTAGTTTCCAATATCAATATCTCACTTCCTTCAATACATTAATTGGCTCAAATGACTACTCATGCTTATAAATATATGCCACAAATCATATTCTCAAAATTTAATCAAGAGACCAAACTACATAATAAATTTCTCTCAAAATAGAGGAATAATTCACTTACTCAACATAATATCCATTACTTAATTCCGAATAACTAAGAACCAAATCTTTAAACCTCTAATTTCATAATTCTTCTCATAAAAGTCTCCATAAAATCACATCACTTATAATCTCAACATCTCATCACAACTTCATAATTCTGGCTTGCTATTTCTCGTTTAGTCTAAACGATAGATATTTCGAAAATATTGTCTAATCCTTTCTGTTGACTTCTCATAACTGGTGCCATGTCTAAAATCAATTATGCAAAGTCCAGTTAGGGTTCATCATTTCTAAATTCGAGGACAAAATTATTTTGAAATCATTCTTAAATCATATTAGTCCCATTATGCTCAACACTCATTTTCTTTCTTTTCTTTTCTTTCAAAAAAATTTCCCGTTATGCTCAAAAACTCATTTCTTTCTCATTATTTCGGATACTAGTTTCCTAATTCTTTCTCGTCTTTTCTTTTCTCGTCAAATTCTCAAAACATTTATTCTCAAGCATCCGAAATAAATCAATAAAATAAACATACAAAACTTCGTTACCTTCGGAGTCGGCGGAAAATGATGGCAATGGCAAAAAGTCGTCAAAACATTATTTCTATTAATTTTTTTTAGAAAAATTTATTTTCTTATTTTGTAAAAAAAATTTTGTAAGTGTACAGAAATGTAGACCCGCTCTGATACCATGCTATAACGCCCCGGGTTCCGAGGAGCGCGGGAACGTCACTTTTCTAAATTCTTGAATAAACTTTGTTGCGAAAAAATGATTAAATATTAAATATCGCATTTATCGGATAAAAGTTTAGCGATAATTCAAATGGAATAAGTATTTTCGTACAAATTTGTTAAAATGACAATTCTTGATAAAATGAAATAATCACTTCAAAGTTCACGACTTTTAAAAAAATATCAATTTGTAATTTGCCGTCATTGCCCATCACTCGCCACCGTCTCCGAAATCTGCAAAAGTTGTTAAAATAACAGGTTGAGCATTTCAAAAATGAAATACTCAGTAGACGCATCGCCAATAATTAATCTACAAGATAATTGAACAAGAAATTATGCAAATAATGTAGTGACATTCTTTTCTTATTCATAGGCATCACATACGGAATGCAAATGAACACATTCTTTTATTTTCTTGGCTAGCAGATAAGTTATGTCCAGCATAACATAATTCTTTATCTCAAAAGAGATATTCTTTTCTCATGCAATTAAGCATAAAATCACACAGATCTACGTAACACATGCAATTATAATATAAATCAATTAGTGGGGGCGAGTCTACCTTAAATCCGACGAGTGCAAAGTTGAGCGGGAAACAACTTAAATCCTTTAAATCTTCGTACGCTTCGTCTAGCCCATAAGTTACATTAGTCTTTTGAAATTTATAGTTTAAAAATGATAACTTACAATTTGGTGACTGAAATTGATGATTTGAAAGTTGAGTGACTAAAATGAATATTTTTGAAAGGTGATGGACTAAAATGAATACTTTTGAAAGTTGAGGGACTAAAATGAATACTTTTGAAAGTTGGGTTGAAACTCAAAACGAATATTAAACTATAGGCCTGAAATAATTGATTTTCCCAAAATGAAAGGGCTGATTAAAACTCATTTAAAATTTAAGGGCTGAAATTGATGATTTGAAACCAAAAGGGACTGAATTGAATACCTTTTCAAACTTTGGGGCTTAAGGGGTAATTTTTCCAAAATCAAAATTAAATAAAAATGATAACCCTCATTTCTTTCTCACAGAATTCGACAGAGAGAGGGGAGAGTGATCTGAGGCCTAGGTACCTCTCCGTTCAGGGCTGCCGACGCCCCTCGCCGGCGTTCTGCCGGCGATGATTCCGTCATCGAGTGGCGAAAATGATGGAGGTGGTTTTGGGTGCAAAAACGAAGGCAAAAATCGGGCTGGAAGTGGCGATTTGGGTTGCGAAGAACCGGCGGGACAGCCGGCTTAAATCAGGCCAGAGATGGGTCGAGGTCGAGGTAAGGTTCTGGGTTTCGATTCTTCTCAGTTTTAGGTTTTAATTTGGGTTTTGATATTTGAGTTTGGGCTGACCTTGGAGTTGGCGGCGTGCGGTGGTTTTTGGCGGTGATGATGATGGGTTTGTGCGGTGGTGTCGCGACGGAATTGTGGTGGTTTCGTACGGTGGTTGTGGTGATGATGATGATGAAGGACCACGGTGGTGGTTGCTTGGTAGTGGACTGGTGGTGTGTGTGTTGATGGTGATGATGGTGCCGGTGGTGATGGTGGTTCGGTAGAAATTTCGGTTCAGGTGGTGGCTTGGCAGTGGTTGTAGGTGCGTGAGTGGTGTTCTGATGGTGGGTTGATAATAATGTCTATGGTGGAAGGTAGTAGACAGTGGTGGTGGATTCTTGGCCATGTGTTGGTTTTAATTCCAGTGACTGGGTAAGTTTTGGATCTGATTTTTGGGTGAATTTGGCATGGCTTTGATGGTGATGATGAAAATGGGTGTGCAGTGGAGGTGTGGTGTTCGATGTTGAGGTAGCGTGGTGATGGCCGTGAGTGATTGTAGTGGCGGTCTGATTGCGAGAGTCGATGATGTGAATATGGGAGGGCAGTGGCGATGGACAGGGGTGGCTGAGTAATGGAGGAGGCTTGTTGTGGTGGTGTTCTGGAACCACTTCAGTAGGGTAGGAGAGAAAACTTTACTAGATTGCTTGTTTGGATTTGGGTGAGTTCGTGTGGAAAGAAAGAATGGAGTATATGTTACAGTCCGTTTGCTGAAGTTTGGTAAATTGCTGTTGTATTTTGGTAAGTTGAGGGAATCTGCTGATTGAGGTGAATTGTAGGAATGATGATCAATTGAAATGCAGGATTTGGGGGGGGGGGGCTGCAAGAGGAAAATTAGGATATATGCAAATTTGAGGATGGATTGCTGGAATTTGCCAAAAATTGAAATTGGTAAGGGTCATGAATTGGGTTGGAATGTGTGGCAAATTATGTTAAATTCACGATTTAAGGGGGATTGATTGTGGTGAATAAATAAATTTGGGGATTAAAGAAATTTAAATTGGACGATGATAAAAATGTTGAAATAAATGAATTTGGACGTAAAGTTGAAGTTTGGTCTTAAAATATTTAAAACTTGGACTTAAAATCATTAAAATTTGAATTAAGATTTTAAAATGGTGACATTGGAATATTCTTAATAAAATTTGAAATTTGACTATGATTAAAATAAATTAAATTTCCCTTATTAATGACTAGACGAAAATGTGTTTAAAAATAAATGAAAAAGTCGTAGCGACGCATTTTAAATAATATTTAAATAAGTCACAGAAAATTCTCGATCGCTATATCCTCCCCGTAGGCAGACGAATGCAGATATTTTAGCATAGTTGAGACATGTAAGACCAAGTATTCCAGGGAAACACCCTAGCTATGGGGGCTCTAGAAGGACAAGAAGTGTTGATGAACTAAATTGGAGGAAGAAGAGTATTTTTTATGAGCTGCCATATTGGTCTACTACTAAGCTGAAACATAATATTGATGTTATGCGTTTGGAAAAGAACGTATGTGATAGCTTGTTAGGCACAATTTTGGATGATCATCACAAATCAAAGGATACTGTTAATGCCAGGCGGGATCTCATGGAGTTGGGGATAAGGAGTGAGTTGCATCTGTATCAAAGTGGGAACAAGTTCATGAAACCTACTGCATGTTACACATTGTCTCCTACAGATCGTCGAAAGTTCTGCAACTTCATCGGATCAGTAAAGTTTCCAGAAGGTTTTGCCGCTAATTTGAAGAAATGTGTTGCATCGAAAGAAGGTCGCATTACTGGGTTGAAGTCACACGATTGTCACATTATAATGCAGAGGTTATTGCATGTTGGTTGTCGTGCATACTTGGAAAACACAATCTCAAAGACAATCATTGAGCTCTGTACTTTATTCAGGCAGTTATGTGCCAAGAAACTAAAAGTTAGTGACATGATGGCTGCTCAAGAGCATCTGATACTAATCATG
The DNA here is from genome assembly GCA_963555705.1 of Ligustrum vulgare. Taxonomy (NCBI): domain Eukaryota; kingdom Viridiplantae; phylum Streptophyta; class Magnoliopsida; order Lamiales; family Oleaceae; genus Ligustrum; species Ligustrum vulgare. Next base: position 3,686,151 of record OY743175.1, on the reverse strand, counting down.
TGCAAGTTGGAACAAATCTTCCCGCCAGCATTCTTTGATATCATGATTCACCTAGTAATGCATTTTCCTGAGGAGGTAGTACTTGGTGGTCCGGTATACATGAGATGGATGTATCCCATTGAAAGATACCTTAAGAAATTGAAGGAGTACGTTAGAAATCGAGCGAGGCCTGAGGGTTCTATAGCAGAAGGGTATGTTATTGATGAGGCCTTAACATTCTGCTCGAGATATTTCAATGATGTGGAGACAAGGTTTAATCGAACAGAGAGAAATGAGGATGTAATTGTTCCAAAAACACAACTTTCAGTTTTTTAGTCACAGTGTCGCCCAATGAGAAAGCAAACGACAGTGATGCTACGCGGCGATGACCGAAATCAAGCAATGTTTTACATCCTAAACAACTGCCCAGAAATTGAGTCATACATAAAGTAAGATCTATCAATATTAATTTTCACGGTTGGTTATATAAATATATAATTTTTTATATATAATTTTTTAATCATGTTAGTATATTTTGCAGTGATCATAGACAAGAGCTCTTACAGAGTTCGTGTCCAAACTTGGAACAAATGCATAGAAAATCATTTCACGGTTGGTTTTACAGTAAGGTGAGAAGTGATTTTACTTCTAAAGTTCTTCATAGGTTGATATTGTTTAGGCTTTTAAATATTTACTAAATCATCCTTCCACATCATGTAGGTTTACGCTATGCGCCAGCTAAATGAACCTGTTATAACACATGAATTGTTTTCTTTGGCTGTTGGATTCCATCCAAATACACAGTCATACGCAGCCTGTATCCTAAATGGAGTTCGATTTGTAACTTATGGCCTAGACGTACGACGACGAACTCAAAACAGCGGTGTATCGGTTTCAGGGATAGGTGGTGAAACTTACTACGAATAGCTACATGAGATATTAGAGCTTCAGTTTGGAGCAGACTTTTCAGTAGTTCTATTTCGATGCAAATGGTTCAGGTACGATGACCGACGGATGATAATAGATAATAACATCACTAGTATCGACGTTAGTGTGGAGGCATTTAAGGATGATCAATTCATCCTTACTACTCGGGCAAGGCAAGTCTTCTACATTGAAGATCCCTCTCGTGGTGCCAACTGGCGAGTTGTGCAGCATGTCCATCATATTGTCGCTGCTAGGGACACATCGGGATCAGAGTACACTGAGATGGACTTGTTACATCCATAAAATATTGAATTAAAAAATACCTCGATTTTCGAAATTATTGGGCCATATTTTTAATGATTTTTCTAATAGTTTCTTTTTAATCAATTTTTTTTTTCATTTGAAAAATTAATATTTACAATACTGCATTAAAAAAATTATTTCGTATTTTTCGAATTCATTTTATATTTTTAATGATATTTTTAATAATTTATTTTTCGTTGAAATCAGAAATTTCGCCTGTTGGGGCGACATGTGTTGCCCCAATAAGTGAATAAAAAATTGGAAATTGACGCTTACATTTACCGCCCTTCTATGCAGATCAATAGGGGCGACTAAGTCGCCCCTATTGTTAAAATGTCACCCCTATTATTAAACGCAATGCATAAGTTTAAACCTAAAAATCACTTTCACATTTCTTATCTCTTTCACTTTAACAAGCCGCATCTTACCGTTCTTCCACCTAGCGGCCACTTCCCCACCTCCAAATCGCTCACCACCACCTCGATTTTTTACCTCACCACCACCTCCAATTTTTAGGCCGCCACCACCATTCTAGTCACCTCCCTCACTCACCGCTTCACTGCTGGGCTGTCATTACCGTCACTGCAGGTTCTTCATTTTTCCAACCGTATTTTGGATTAATTTATTATTTTGTGGTATTTGTTGATTACTTGCAATGTGATATGGTGAAGTTGCATTTGTGGTAGAGTAAAACTGCATTTTTGGTATCCTCAAACCCACCTCTTTTCCCCCCAAATTTCTCTGTCCCCAAATTGAAGAATTGATACCCTCGTCTTCCCTTCTCCATATCCGAAAAGGTCGAGATTTCAATAAAGATGACAATACATGAGGGAATGAGGCAGGAATGAAGCAAGCAGTGGACTGATGTTGAGTTTTATGTTCCGTTTGTATGTTGTAGCTGTGACTGAATTGTTGGTGGTATATGCAATCTTCATTGATTAAGGTTTTATGTAAACTGTGCAATGCCTCTGTTGGTTGGAGTTAAATGTGTATGGAATCATTGTTTAATAAGCCCGTTTTGTGAATGGAATGGAACATGTTTGTTTGTTTGAAATTCAAGTTGTCCAGTCTGTAATGAATTAAATTTGTTCATTCTGTTTTATGATGGAACTAGTTTCTATCTACTTGATTTTTGGTTGAACTTTGTCGAAGATGGAGCAGTGGGTTGTGTAATGGTGGAGAACCGTGGGGGTTTGCCGGAAAGCATGAACAAGAAACATAAAATTAGTCTAGTAGTTCTTTGATATGTATTAGTCGATGAATATGGTTAATTTGTATCAGAAAGCTATGCTTCTTGATCTCTTAACCTTTATCAAAATCATTGTTTTAGTTGGAAAGGAAAAAAAAAAAAGGGATAGGAAACAATATCTATAGAGAAATGGCTAATGCTTCAAGAAAAATATGATTCATCTAAAAATATATATGTATGACTCAAGTATTAGGGACTGTTTGAGAGTGTTGAAGAATCTGCTAAGAGAGGAAGTTCTGAGTACAGGTAATACTCTCATGTTCTGATAGCTTCAACCTGCAAATGTAAATTGGATGCTGATTTTAAATGTAATTGGGCCTTGATATAGAAAAAAAGACTTTAACTTGAAAATTAATATATGCAAAATTGTGGCATCTAATCCAAAATGAGGACTAATGCGAAGCCCTCTTTTATTTATTACTTACTGTTTGATTACAAAGTCTCCATGTGCCATTGTAAGCTAGTTATTCCTAGCAATTCTATTGATTCAACCTTAAAATTCTATGATATTATTAGTTTTACAATTCCTAGATTTTGACCACACTAGTGGAAAAGGGTCCCACTTCATGAATACTAATTATGCATTAGATTATGGGGTGTTCTTGTTTAGAAAGTCAAAGACAGCCATTTTCTCAAATGTGATTTGAGGTGGAGTGTTTACATATTCTATAATTCTTCATCCCCCTAGTGATGATCCAAACGGTTATGAGCTTGCTAGTGAACGCTGGTCTCCTGTCCATACAGTAAGCTTTAATTACATTGTTGCAAGTTTTATTTGTTATGGGATTGAGTTTAAGTTTCTGCTTAATGGTAATCAATTTGCTACCAATGTTTGATTTCATATTTAATTCGTAATATTATTGAGCTTTATTTAATATGTATACGTGCAGACAAAATTATTGGCCATTCCTTTGAAAATTCAAATTATGTCGTGAAACAATATGTACTTTTCTTGTAAAACAACAATTTTCTGTAGTTATACTAAGTTTGAGTATTATGTATGCTAAATTAAATGCCTTACATTTATAGTTCTGCATTCCTGATTATGTCTACTTCGTGATTTAACAAGGAAGATTTAAAGAGTGGCAGTTTTCTTTTCTTTCTTTAAATCCTTTTTCTTTGTAATTTGTTTATTTGATTTGCATTGCAAAATTTTCCTTTCATATGACATAACACCTGTTAACTTTTAAAGTCCATTTATGCTTTCTTTTTGTATGATCAGCAGAAGTGAGAGTTTTGATATTATCCAGAAATTTAACTTCCAATTATCTAATGATCTTATTGTTGGATACTAGGTACTTGCTGATAGGATCAACCTTCCATGTAATATAATCTAATTATGCATTAGATTATTGTCTCTCATATATTATTTTTTTTTTTGTTGTTGTTGTTGTTGTTGTTAGTACGTAATGACTGAAGTTGCTCGCTCTCATGGCGGTGACTGCTCAGGCGATCCTCCTCGACCGCCACATCGGAGATTGCCAAGATCATGCGAGTCGGGTAACTTTTTATTTTTTTATTTATTTTTATTTATAGCCAAGAGCTTATTTTTATCATTGTTGATTATTCTTTTTAATCTCGATGTTTTTTCAATCTGCAGCGCCTCCACCGAAGAAGCGTGGTATCTCGAGAAATTTGAATTTAGAGAAGCAGTGGCTGAATAGCGGGAAAAAACCACTTCCCATTGATTTTGGTTTGAAGTACGAGACCTTACAGTCGATCGGGAACAATGCGAGAATGTTCACACGATTGGTTGGGAATACAGTTAGACAGAATTGTCTTCCTTGCTATTCTTGTTGGGCCGATGTCCCCGAGGAGCTACGGGGATGGGTACTAACTACAGTTCAAGTAAGTAATTATTAACATAACTAATTAATATATATTGTCTATCACTCGATAACGTTTTAATTAATTTTTTTCTGGATAGACATACTTTGATATTTCTGGTAGTTGGTCGCATAAGGAGTATGAGGACATCCTAAGCGGACTCGATCGTTTGGCAGCTGATCGTTATCGAGCATATAAAGTAATGGCGAATGATTACTTTAAGGAAAATGGACCGAGTCGTCCGTATGGGGAGATTTCAGTTGAGGATTGGCAGAGATGTGTGGAGTTGTTCACAAGCCTTAATTACTTGGTAAGTGAATTTTTTTTGTTCAAGATGTCAATTTAACATTTCAATAATGATAACAATTAGGTAATCTACGTACTTGTGATCACAGGCTCGATCACAGAAAAATAAATCCAATCGCGACAAGGCTAGATACATATCCCGCCAAGGTTCGAGGAGTTTTTCAGCAACACGACACTCTGAGGTATGATTAAATAATATCATTTTTACACACCCACACAAACTCTTACATTTTTCTTTCAATTTCAAATTGAAATTGTTGCAGAGAAACCCTGAGACCGGGGATTGGTTGGGTGTTGTGGATGCGTTCGAGCGACTACATAAACGCGGAGACGGGGAATAGGTGAACGAGAATGCGGCAAAAGATTATGTAAGTAAAATATATACTATAAAACTAATATTTTTGGCTTCGTTAATTTTACATTTTATTAATTATTAACTTTCAATCACAGGACCAACTTGTTTTGGCGAAAGAGACTCAGCTGACCCAGGCTGCTTCCATGGGCACACAAGTGGATGAGCGTCTCATTGTGAAGGAGGCCCTTGGAGAGCGACGTGGATTCATGCGTGGAGTTGGTCGAATCCCGAAGGGAAGATCTCCATCTACTAAGAGCAGTGTTGCATCAACGCATGTCCCAACAAGAAACATCCAATCCCCTGAAAATATAAACTCAGAAGATAGGCTGGAATAATACAGGACTGAAATGCAATCTCAAATGCAAAGAATGATAAGGGTTATTAGGCGCCTTGCGGCGAAGCAGAGATGTCACCAGATGATGTAATTAATGATGAATGTTGTGATGATGATGACGTCGGACCATCAGATGGGTAGTAATATGTTATTTTTAAAACTGAATTGTAATCTTGTGAAAATGTTTATAAACTTCGCATTTTTAGTAATTTAATTTGGTATTTCGCATATTTGATTTTTTTTTTTAATTTAAAAAAAAAAATTGTAAGGGCGACATTATCGCCCCTATAGGTGTTGTTGCTATAGATCTTAAATCTATAGGGGCGACATTTGTCGTCCCTATAGCATTTGGTTAAGAATTAGGTTCGAGCTCTTTAGGGGCGACACATGTCGCTCCTAAAGACCTTTTGGTCTATAGGGACGACATATGTCGCCCCAATAGGTCTAGTGCAACGAATCTGTAGGAACGACATATAGGGGCGACATTTTGATCTATAGGGGCGACTAATGTCGTCCCTATTACTCTGTTTTCTTGTAGTGAATCCCCTTCCAAACACTAGAAAAGTCCACACCTCGTAATGCAACACGAGAGGCAAATTGAGGTGGCAACCACTCAAGACATTACTGGCGACATTCAGCGAACTTGACCAATACTATAAGGACATCAAACCCCAAGGAAAAAGGGCAGTCAACTCCACAACTATCCCCCACTATAGAGACAAAGGAGAATAAACAACTCATGTCTGCAAAATATGATCAAATCATGGCTATCCTTAGCAAAGGGACTGGTAATGCTAAACCTTCAATTAAAACATTAGTTACAAACATTGGCTCTATTTACAAAGGCAATATGTGGATCATTGATAGTTGAGTCACTGATCATGTGTCCAACAACCCACCTATCAAAAATAATTATACATCAAATGGGCTACTGAGCAATTACCAAATGGAGAATAGGCGAAAAGTAAATATGTTGGGTCCATATAACTGGACAATGAGTTGTTTATTGATGATGTGCACTACGTCCCAACCATTAAAGCAAATTTACTCTAATAAGCAAGATTACGCAAAGTTTGAATTGTTATGTGACATTTAATCTTGATTCTTGTGTGATGCAGGATTTTAACTATGAAGGAGGCGATTGGATGGGGCGGGCAGAATAATGGCCTTTACTACCTCACTACAAATCACCTTCCACTCATATCCAACGTCATACATCACACTTCATGCATCTAATCTATGGCATAGACATCTCGGGCATCCATCCGCCTTTCAACTCCAGCTATTATCTAACACAGTACCAGACATTTATTTTAATTTTTCTAAGTTTTGTGACACTTTCCCAATGGCAAAATAATCTAGACTATCTTTTTCTACTAACAATATTTCTGCACATGTACCTTTTGATTTAATATATTGTGATATTTGCGGAATTCATAGAATTTACTCTCATTTCGAGGCTCATTATTTTTTTTTACCATCGTTGATGATTAGTCTCACTCTATTTGGATTCACCTTATGCGACATAAATCTAAAACTCAAAACCTTATTAAAAAGTTCTTTGCATGGGTCAAAAACAACACAATCACCCCCATCAAAACCTTTAGATTTGATGACGGTCAAGAATTCGTATCTTTACAACAATTTTTTACTAAAAATGGTACATCTTTTTCAACAATCTTGCACCTACACACCTAAAAAAAAAAGGTTGTGGAGCGCAAGCATCGCCACCTCTTAAATATAGCACGTGCTATTCACTTCCAAGCCCAGTTGCCCTTAAAATTTTGGAGAGGGCATGTCAAACCAGCTTGCTAACTTATCAATCGCCTACCCACACCACTATTATCTAGAAAGGCACCATATTAAGGACTTCACAACCAAATACCATCTTATTCTCGCATTCATGTCTATGGTTGTCTCTGCTTTGCTACCAATCTAAATCCCACTCATAAATTTGACACTAGTGTGTGATGCCGTGTTTTTCTTAGATACCCACTAGGATAAAAAGGATACCTACTATATGACCTAGATGAAATGAAGTTTCTCACCTCACAGGACATTGTATTCCATGAAAACACATTTCATTACTCCAAGATCCCACATGACGAAAACCACCATGACCAATTCTACCAGCATCCCAATCTGATCAATCATGCAAATTTGACCATGATGCTCCCGTCGAGCCAAACACAACCCTACGACATTCTACACCCAATTAGATCGTGACACTCCCATTGAACCAGAAACAAACCTACGATGTTCTACTCATCCCATTCACATCCCAAACCACCTCCAGATAAATCACATTTTACCTACTTCGCCTTCGTCTCTCCTAGTTAAATCAGGCACTCACCATCCAGTTTTAAGGTATGGTTCATACTCTAATTTTCTAATGCTTATTGTGCTTTCACATTTAATGTTTCTAAATTGGTTAAGCTAGAGAAATATGAGTAGGTGAGTTAGGATCCCAAATGGGTTGAGACAATGGAAACTGAAATCAGTACATTGCAGACAAATAAGACTTGGTCCATGGTTCCCCTTCCATTGGGTCAGCAGCCCACTGGATGTAAATGGGTTTATAGGATGAAATAAAACTCCAATGGTACTGTTGAGTAATATAAGACCTGATTGGTCGCCAATATATTCACCCAACTAGAAAGTATTGACTATACAAAAATATTTACACCGGTTGCCAAATTCACCACTGTTCGTTATCTCCTTGCCATTACATTTGTTCATAATTGGGGCCTTCACCAAATGGATGTCCAGAATGCTTTTCTATATGGAGACCTTCATGAAGAGGTATACATGCATCTTCCTCCAGGTTTCAGTCAACAAGGGGATTCAATAGTATGTCGACTTCACAAATCTTTATATGGATTGAAACAGGCTTCTCGATCATGGTTCCACAAATTCCTTTCTTAATGAATTTGAGTTCAATCAGTCACAAGTTGACAACTCTCTCTTTACAAAATTTTGTGGGAATATTTTACAACTATCTTGTTTTATGCGGATGACATGATTATCACAGGTAATGATTAAAAGGCCATGGACCATGTCAAGACATTTCTTGCCTCCCGCTTCAAGTTAAAAGATCTTGGAGCTTGAAATACTTCATAGGCGTCGAAAATAGCTCATTCAAGGAGAGGAATCGCTATTAACCAACAAAAGTACTCGCTTGATATTATCCAAGAAGTGGGAATGTTAGGAGTCAAACCCGCTAAGTTTCCTATGGAACAATCTTTGAAACTCACCCCACTATGGGTGAACTACTCAAAGATCCCACACACTATCAGAGACTTGTGGGAAAGCTGATTTATTTAATCATCACAAGGCCTGAAATCACATTTTCAGTCAATAGACCCTATCAGCTCATGAAAGAACCTAGGAGAGAACTCATTTTTATGCTGCTCACCCTTTGCTTTGATATGTAAAGGGTTCACCAGGACATGGACTCTTCTTCCCATCTCATAGTAACTTGGATTTGGGTGGATTTTGTGAAGTTGATTGAGCTAGAGACATCACCACACGTTGATCAATGAATGGCTACTGTATCTTCCTTGGTAAAGCACTTATTTCATGGAAGAGCAAGAAGCAAACAATTGTATCTAGATCCTCAGCTAAAGTAGAATATAGATCTATGGCTGTCATACCTTGTGAACTAACTTGATTGAGACACCTACTGTAGGATCTGCAAATAGAATACTCTAAACCAGCAACCCTATTTTGTGACAACCTAGCAGCTATGCACATTGCTGATAATCTAGTATATCATGAAAGAACAACGCATATTGATATTGATTGCCACATTGTTCGAGAATGACTTGACAAAAGGAAAAACAAAACATATCAAGTGACAATTAGATTGTCGACTTATTTACCAAAGCATTGGTAAACATTCCATTCTATACACTCATGTGCAAGTTGGGCACTCTTGACATCCACGCTCCAACTTGAGGGGGAGTATTAACGAATATTTTGATCTATTTTCCTTATTTAATTATTTCCTTGTAATATTATAATCTTCCTTTTGTGTTGTGATATCTATCATGTGATTTAGGTAATTATTATATTGTGATATGATAGAATTATGGTAAAAGTGTCTATTCTAGTTTGTATATAAATTGCGATGCTATTGATTGTTATTTTCTAATTCAATACATAGAAAATATTCTCCATCCTTTTCCTTTCCACAATTCTGTAGAAATTTAATATTAACCAAATTACTTAATGGTTAGTTACTAATACATGAAGTTTGGAGGAGGAAATGACATGTTCCGTGTTCGGCAACGGTTGCTCCAGTCTTTCAAGTTCCAGGTGTGAGTGGTGAGTGGTTACTTTTTTTCATTTTCTTTCTGTGGTATAGTAATTGGGTAAAGAATTAGGTAAGACTATAGATATAAGATTTTGATTAATTGATTTGGGCCACTATCAGAAAGCCCAAACAATTTAAAAACAAAAAGCCCAAATTTATAGTCCATGCACCAATCTTCATCTTATACATTTGGTTACAGGTGCATTCAGCAACCTTTTGTGGCAAATCGCTCGCCGCCTGTTTGCCAATTTCTTGACTCCGGAAAAGCCAGCTAGGGTGGCCACCCTAGCTGACCTGGTACTAGCTCCTCCAATATATTGAGAGAATAAAATGTGACTATGCTTATTGAAATAATAATTGATGATAATTAATCAAAATGTTAATCCGAATGACATCTTATTGACTTCATAGATGATTAAGAAATTAAAATCTAAAAAATATTGAATGCATACATCCCTATGCAAACCACTATTTAAATTTCTCTCTCTCTCTCTCTCTCTCTCTCTCTCTCTCTCTCTCTCTCTCTCTCTCTCTCTCTCTCTCTCTCTCTCTCTCTCTCTCTCTCTCTCTCTCTCTCCAAAGCACTATTTAAATTGCTCTCTCTCTCTCTCTCTCTATTTTTTTTTTGGTGCCCATAAACTTTAATAGCACCATAAAAATTAGGGACAAATAATTTTGATCGTAATTGTTAAAGATAAGTCAAGTCATTATCCTAGGAAGAATACTCTTTCCATCTCACAAAGATCGACTTGTTTTTCTTTTTTGTTTGTTCCAAATTATATGCTACCGTCCTTGTTGAGAATATATTAATGTCTTAATTTTTTAATATACCATTATTTAATATGTATTGTTATCAACAAATATGCACAAGTCATTATTCAATGTATAGGTATATTAGGTAAAATATAAGAAAACTTATAGTTCCAACATATATTAATTATATTTTCTTAAGTCGTGTAAAAATAGAAATAAGTCTATTTTTGTGGGATGGGAGGAGTATATATTAAAAGGATCACATCACAATAAGGATATAATAGATTTTGCAAATAAGGTCTCAGAAGTTGGAATTTGAATTTTTATCGTAATCGTATGATTTCACATGTTTCACTTAGGAATGGTAACAAGTATAGATCACGGAAGCCATTCCCGTTCTTGCCTTGTGCTGGTATTTTGTCTCCTTACCTTTTCCCATACTCGGTTATGGTGATTCTGGTTGGGGGTCGAGACGGGTCAGGACAAGCCTCCTGCCCATTTACCATCTCATTTATATTTTTTATGTCTTTAGTAGTAAATTTTTTTTTTTTTTTTTTTTAAAAAAATTTGTACAACAATACATGTTCTATAAAGAAGACTTACTTTTTATGTGACAAAAATTTAAATATGAAAACAGACTTCAAATGGAGCGGAGATCATCTTCCCTTACCTGCCTTGCCCTTGTCTCGGGACAATGAACGTGTTGAGGTGCCTGAAGGAGCATCTAAGAAAATGGAATATACAAGGGGAAATAAATTACTAAACCTGATGAAACTCATGTTCCCTTTCCACAGAGATTGAAGAAAAACATAGAGGATCAGTTGTTCAACAAGTTCCTAGATATGCTTAGAAACTTGCACGTAAATATACCCTTCATTGATGCAATAAGGAAAATTCCAAGTTATGCAAAGTTTTTGAAGGATATAATATCTAAAACCAGAAGGTTAGTGTCATTGATTGAGGAATGCAATGCAATATTGCAAAATAAGTTGCCACCTTAGCTCAAATATCCAAGGAATCTTTATATTTCTTCCACTATTGGCAATGTAAACTTTGATAAATTCTTATGTGATTTTGGTGCAAGTATTAATTTGATGTCTCTCTTTATCTAAAAAAAATTGGGTTGGGAGAGCATAAACTAACTACACTTATATTGCAATTGGATGATTGTTTAATTTGTTTCCATATGGTATCGTCGAAGATGTATTGATAAAAGTGGACAACATTTTTCCAGATGACTACATACTCATGGACATGGAAGAAGATGACATCATGATTCTCTAATCTTAGGTAGATCTTTCATTGCAATTGGAATGGCCTAGATTGACGTGGAAAAAAGAGAAGTAAAGTTTAGGGTGGAAGATGAGCAAGTTATTTTAGCATTAATCAAGAGAAAAATCTAAATCCATCTCCTGTAAATTGCCTCAGAGTAGAAAATATGTGGAAAAGAAAGGAAGTGTGCAAGGCTGGGAATTGTAAGAAATGTAAGGCCTCACAATATGCTTCATGCCACCTAGAAATATGCAGGAAAAATTGAGCTTAAGACCATAAACGGAGAGCTTATTGGGAGGCAACCCAATTCTCAAACCTTTTTTATTTATTATGCTTTCGTTATTTGATTTACACTTAGATGTTAGGTTTCCATTCATCCTTAGTTTTCATGTTAACATTTAAACTGCGTTTTGGTATTTAAGTGCATTTTTAGTTCATTAAGCATTCATCATGAACACGAGCACACACGTAAGTTTAGAACATGAAAATATTGGTTGGAGGCATGATTCGTTGAGCATTACGAACTTCATCGAGTTTGAAAGTAGTATACAAAGTTTTTACCCAGCTGAAGGTTCACGCGGTCATACCTTACACTATCATGTGATCACGCGAACATCCTTTAATTCAACAGAAGGTACAATTTTCAACCACGCGATCACGCCTAATAGAGGCACGCGATTTCCTGGGTTTATTCTAGGCTAATTTTTAGTTTTAAAACTAGGGCTTTATTTTCAAAAATTATAACAACATTTGAACTTTTTTTCCCCAGATCACCCTCCAACTCGGTTTTCACCTACAATTCACTTCTCCACATTGCCTTGAGTAGGATTAAAAACCCTCTTTACATAAAAAAAAAAAAGGAAACATAAAAAGAAAAAGGAAAAAAAATCAAACGTAAGAATTAAATTTTCTTGAATTTAAGTTCAAACTTTACTTCTTTTTTTTTTTGGATATTATTTAGGATGAAGGATGGAATTAGGCTAACAAATGGATTCAGATTAGGCATTATGTATGTTTAAGAATTTGGGTATCTTCAAGCATAAATTTCTGTGATTCTCCGATGAACTTTGAAGTGCATGCTATGTGTTCGATGTAAGGTCTGAATGAAATTTTTGTTCACTTTTTGCAAAATTCTTCAAGTATTCCTCTTCATGTCGTGTTATCCATCATTTACATATCATAAGTTCATGAATTATGTAAATTATTGACATAGAAAAATAATTTGATATCAATGCACAATTGCATGCATTCACTACATCACTGCAGGCACAAACAACTTCACGTCAACCAATTTGTCCCACCTTTTCCCTACCCAAATGACCTCCGTTTGACATGAATTTTGAATATGATGTAGACCAGGTCATAAAATTTCATATGCTTAGAGATATCTTGGGGAAATTTCACTTTTTCGAGGAGATGTCAGGAACTGAAAATCTCTAGTCGCACATGTTCTAAATTTAAATATTCTACCATGTCCTAGTGTAGGGGTGTTTTGTTGTTTTATTTCAATATCTATAGGTGTGTATGATACTAATATTTATTATTTTTCATGTGTAAGGGATGTGCCACCTAAAGACACCATAAATCAAACAGGAAAAGGTAAGGAAATGGTTGAATCCTCCAAAAGATGTCAAAGAGAGAAGCCTCATGTGATGACATTGCATCCTTAAATCCATGAAGTACTTGACCCCTATTCTTTGTATTACTTTTATTTGTCATATATATTTGTCATACATTGAGAAAAATGTATTTTTCTAGTTTGGGATGGGTATCTTATTCATTCCCAGTTTATATACGCATTCATTCGTTTTTTGGGTTATGTAAAAAAAAAAAAAAAAAAACGAAAATTTCAAAATTTTTGTTGATTTGTTTGCTGCATATGATATTGTTCGAATTAAATTTTTGCTTTAGTTAGAATAATGGACAACATTAGAACTTGATTTTTCATTAACTGCTTATCCATGTTAGACTTTATGAAACTGAGTACATAGCCATGCCGAATTATTACTTGTGTAGAAACATACTTAATATGTGAGGCGTTTGTATGCAATTTGACATACGACTGACTTTTTAATCACTAACCTTAAATCTATAGGAATCCTGACCTTCACACAGAAACCAAACTTGCTCAAGACCAGCTTGGGGGTGGAAAGATTAGTATGGGGATGCATAAACGTTTGAGGGTTTGAAGTTCCTGGAATATGCCTTTGGTTGAAGGGGTTTTAGTCAACGAGTATAAACCAACACTAGCTACATGGTAATAGTCTTATTATTCTTGTCATAAACTTTTTACTTTAGAAATTAAGCTTTTAAGGTGTTAAAACCTAGTACTCTAAATTCACCTGAGTTGAGAGTTATCAGCTCAAAGCTCGTTACATGAGTTATTTAGAAAGCTTAAGGGGAGAAGACTTACATATAAGATACAAAAATATATTTTACTTTCTCTTTTTATCCTTGGTAACTCGGATAATTAAGTCTTTAAGGATTCTATAAACCTGGTGCCCTAAAGTCACCGGGTAAGATATTACCCTGAGGTGGTTTGACTTCAGTTGATGATTATATCATGATTATGAGATGATATTATCTATATGAGCATGTATCACTTCTTATATGTGATTATATGATGTTATTATGTGAATCATTAAGTGATATAAACTTGATTTTTGATAATTATCTATAAATGAGAAAGAATATTTAGTTTTAAATTCTCCAATCATTGAGCTATCAACTCATATATTTTCCCACGATTTTTCTTATCAGATAGCAGTTGAGTTTATAAGCAGCATTTGGAGTTGAGCCTTGATTTTGAAGTTAGAACCACAATCAACTAGTATGAGCTATTTCAAAGAGCATGTAGTCATTTTTTTTGGGATGCAAGTTCATTTTTGGATTGCACACGCACATGGAAAATCAAGCATCGGATTAGTAGAAATAATTTTTGTTATGTTGTTCAAATTTATTTATTTTTAAAGTGAATTTTAAATTTGAATCTGAGGCATATGGTAAGAAAATTGACATTTGGGTAAAAATTGTTAATTGATTTTTGTTTTTCATTTATACATTAGTTCTATTTTGTTCGAGGTCAGATAAATATTTTAGTTTGGGGGTATTTGATAAATGTATTTTATACACTTATTTAGATGCTAAATTAGAATATTATATTTTCGTTTGAGAATAAACTCTTTTGATTTTGTTATTTATTGTTAAATATTTCAGATTTTATCTCAAAATCGAGAGAATGGATCAATTACGGTGAATATAGACCAATTAGATGACAAAAAGGACTAAAACGTGCAAAGTGAAAGTTGATAACGCCAATCGATGATGCAAAATCGAGAGAATGGATCAATTAAGGCAAATATAGACCAATTGGATGACAAAAAGGACTAAAATGTGCAAAGTGAAAGTTGAGAACGCCAATCGATGATGCAAAGTAGAGATAAAGTGAAGGAAGAAGAAATTCAAAAGTTCAAGGACTAAAATAAATAAATTAGAAGACGAAGGATTTAGCGCAACTAAAGAAAAGGGACCAACTTGAAGGAATCAAAAGATAAAAATTGCAGGAAAATGACTTTATCATGCGATCACGCGCTATTCTATAGCGCAATCGTGAGATCATCCATCAATTTAGTAGAATCGGTTTAGGGACACGCACGCAATCTGTAGTGCCCCGAGTTCTAAATACCCGGTTCACCACGTCATTTTCTGGTTTAAACTTTAAAATAATATTCTATCGGAAGAAATAACTGAAATTCATTTTTGGCAACGTTAAATAAACTGTAATGGTCGATAAAATTCGAAAAACATTTATGAAACAATTCAAAGTAACGAATCGAACCATTAATAATACAAAACATTCGGCAATGCCATAATTTCTCAAATAATTGAAAATCTCAAAAATAACCAAAGTTTAGAAATATGGATCATCAAAATAAGATTCTCAATTATTTAACGACTATTGCCACAATTATCCATTACTTGCCATCCTCCGAAATTTGTAAATATTGTTAAAACAGACATGAGTATTTCATAGAAATACTCAGTAGACTCATCGCCAATTAATCAATCTACAATATAATTGAACACGTAAATGCAGGCTCTTTAGAAGCCATAGGGTGTGGGTTGCTCTTTTCGTGCATCAAAGCACATGACTTCTCTTTGAAAAATCATAGGCTCTTTAAAATCATAGGGTATGGGTTGCACTTTCTTCTCGTGCACATAAGGCACGTAAGTTATGCATAACATCATCATTTATCTTGTAAGATATTCTCTTCTTTCTTTCTCATGCATAAAAGCATATAAGTTATGACAAGCATAACAATATAAATATTTCCTAAGAAATATATTCTCATCTCCTTTCATAAAAATGACTATCACATAAGTCACATAACATACACATTCACATGCAATCATAATTTAAATCAATTAATAGGGGTGAGTCTACCTTAAATTCAACGAGTGCAAAGTCGAGCGGGAAATGACTTCAATCCTTTAAATCTCCGTACGCTTCGTCTAGCCAATTAGAAAAATAAGTTAAATTAGACTTTTGAAATTTATAGTTTAAAAATGATAAATTACAATTTAGGGACTGAAATTGATGATTTTGAAAGTTGGGGGACTAAAATGAATACTGTGAAAGTTGGGGGACTAAAATGAATACTTTGAAAGTTGGGGGACTAAAATATAAATTTTCAAAACTTTGGGTTGAAGCTCAAAATGGATATTAATTTGTGGGGGTCGAAATAATTGATTTTAAAAATGAAGGGGCTGATATGATTAGTTTAAAACTATAAGGACTGATTTGAAACATTTTAAAACTTGGGGCTAAGCTGCAATTTTCCAAAAAATTTAAAATATACAAATGTATACATATATACATATCTCTCTCTCGTAAAATGAGAGAGAGAGAGAGAGAGAGAGAGAGAGAGCCGCAGGGGCGGTGAGGCCCCCGTCACGAGCCGGCGGTTGGCTGGCGGAACGCCGCCCAGGGTGGTGGCGAGGGGCGGCTGAAGAGGGGTTTCCGATTTGAGGGAGTTTGGTGCGAGATGGGTACGAAATCGATGGCTAAACCAAGGCTGGAAATTGCACTTTCCGGTGGTGAATCGACGGTTGAGGTAAGTACTTGGCTTTGATTCTTCTCAGTTTTGGGTTTGATTGGCTCATTGGTGGGGATTTGGGTGTTGATTGGAGCTGGGCTGATTTGGTTGGTGGTCGAGGTGATAATGATGAAGATGATGAAGGAGATGGCAATGGTGAAGGTTTGGAGTTGAGTTGCTGTGAAGATGGGTTGAGAACTTGGTTTGGTAGTTGGTTTGATTTTGGGACTGTTGTGCAGTGGGTTCGGTATGGGCTGGGCGTGGTGGTGGTGGTGGTGTTGGTGGTTTTAGGTTGATTTTGGCTTTGAAATTTGAGCAGTGGTGACCGGTTGCATTTGGTAGTGGCAATGAAGTGGTTGTATAGGTGGGTTACTGTCGGGTGGTGGTGGTGCTGCACTAAGTGGTTGGATGGAAATGGGCAGGTTTGGTTGTGGTGTGGTGCCTGTGTGTGGTGGCTGCAAGGTTGTGTGAGTGGTGGTGGTGCAATGAGGTGGTTACTTGGCTGCGGGAGGTGGCTGGAAATCAATGTTGTGGTGCTGGAATGGAGTTGAAGAGATGCCGAGCCTCCAATGTCGTGAAAGGGAGCCTGAAATCAGAGTGCGGCTGGATGAAGGTGATGCTTAGAGTTGGGTCTGGAGGAGTAGGTGATATATAGCTAGGGGTATGGTATGGTATGGTATGGTATGGAATTGATGTGATAGGTGGAGGTTGGTGGTAGTATGAAAT
Source organism: Ligustrum vulgare (assembly GCA_963555705.1). NCBI lineage: Eukaryota > Viridiplantae > Streptophyta > Magnoliopsida > Lamiales > Oleaceae > Ligustrum > Ligustrum vulgare. The sequence goes on along the minus strand of OY743175.1, from coordinate 3,668,709 downwards.
CTTGACAAGCAATGCACATAATTCGAGGAAAATCGTACGCGAAATCAACTGGGTCGGAAAATGAACCTGATAACATGGGCTGGACGTAAATTGGAATTTAAAACGATTTTGAAAATAATAATTTAAATAAATAAATAAAATAATAAAACTTTAGAAATTCGAATTTTAATTAAAATCGAATGGACTTGACATTTCTTGACTTGACTAGACGAATACATCGTGACGTTAACTTAAAAATGGGTGAGATCGCAGCGGCACGTTTTTCATAATTTAAAACATAATTATTTAATGCATAAAAATTCTTGGTCGCTACATGATCACCCCATCTTACTCCATGCAGTCACGCGGTTATCTGACTGGGCGAGACTTTCCTTCCTTAAAATTTGGTTTTGATAAATTTCTTTCCAATTTAACTAGGACTCTTCCCCTACCTATATATACTCGAGATTGTGCACGAATTATGGTTACTCTCCTCTCCTTTAGACCACATTATAAAACATATTATACATCATTTTGTGGAGATTGAAGAGGCACAAGAGGCAAAACTGAAGATTTTTTTTACAACATGATTATCCAGGTGATGAAGTTCATTAATTCTTGTTGTGATTATTCTTCAATATGTTTCTAGGCTAAATTACTTTATGTTAGGATCTTGATGAAACATTTTTTTTTTGGATTCCACGTTTTAATTATTGTTTAAATTAATACAATTTATGGGTTTGAGCAATTAATTTTTGATTTTAAGTTTCTACAACTACTTGATCAATAATTGTTTGATTTTGTTACATTTTCTTAAGTTCGAAAGATTAGGAATACGTTAGACACATTTTAATTGCCATAAAGTCCAATAGGATATAGAAATATACTTCTATACTTTATATTATCTTTAAATTGTTCATTAATCGTCAATATTTTTGATGTGATTGCATTCATCATAAATATATAGTCGAGTCACATATAGAAATATGATTTAATTCACTGTTCAAAAGAAGATTTTAAACGAAATTGGAACATTAATATTGAAAATCCCATGAATTGTTGTTAAATATTTATATCTTAAATCAAAATCAATTACTTTAACTAAATTTTACTTTTAAATTGTTGGTTCAATTTCAAATCAAAATCAAGTTGATATTTTTCTAGCTTCAATTAAGATTGGTGATTTAAAACATACTTTAACTCAATACTCCTGAGAACAATACACAAAATCTTTGTCCACTTTATTAGTTGTGTGATCCGTACACTTGCAGTAAGGAAATCACGCAACAAAAAGAATGGAATTCGATGAGGTTGCTTGGAATTATGTCTTTCTTCACCTATCTGGTAGTGTTATTAGGAAGGTTGGGAAAACCACTACTGCTCATACCTTATGGGAAATGTTAGAAGCATTATATCTAACTAAATCAATGCCTAATAAGTGTTATCTTCTGAGACAATTCTATAACTTTAGATTTAACCCTTCCTCAAGCCTTAAAGAAAACTATAAAAAGTTCGCAAACTGATTCAGGATCTTGTTGAATGTAATGAAAAACTTTTTGAAGATTAGAAAGATGTTTCTCTTCTAAAATCTTCAAGTGAAAAGTACAAGGAAATTAGAAATGCCCTAGAATAAGTAAGAGAAGAATTAATTGTTGATATTATAATCTCATCTTTAGGAAACAAAGAACTTGAACTAAAATCTATTATCAAAGATGTTAGAAGTGGGTAGGGTTTATATATTAGAGAAGCATAGAACTTAAGTAAGAATAGTAACTTTAGTAATAAAACTTACAAAAAAAGACTTAGAATGGGAAATTTAAGGAAATATAAAAAAATAAAGGAAAATCAAAAGAGAAAACCAAGAAGTTTACTATTGTGGTAAAAATAGTGTAAGGATATACAAAAATAAAGGTAAATCAAAAGAGAAAACCAAGAAGTGTTACTGCTGTGGTAAAAATAGTCATTTTATAAAAGGACTATCTGAAGCCTGCCTCTAATATGAGGGAAAAGTCAAATGCAGAAACTTCTGCTGCTATTGTGATGAGAATCATAGGGGACTCACTGAAGAAAACTTCATCATTCGAGCCAAAACAATTTTGAAGTACATTTTTGTGGAGCACCAAAGCAATTAAAGGGATTCAAGGCTTAAACAAGAGATCAAGTCAAGAAAAGAAGCCAAGAATCAAGTTGGAGCCAAAAGAAGAAGAAATTGGACTCGGCTAATTTCGGTCGACCGAAAGTCATTCCGGTCGACCGAAACTCTGCAGAGAATTTTGAAGGCAGCTTCAGTCGCGTTCGGCTAAGGGTTGGTTGACCGAAAGTCCCATTTCGGTATACCCTGTGATCGACGAATTAATTTCAGTCGACCGAAACACTCCGTTTCACAAAAGCGGGATTTTTCTTGCAAATTCCAAAATTGCATATTTTGCCTAATTTTGTACATTATATACACGTTTTTCATTTCAAACGTAGATAACTTTGATATTCATTTGAATGCTCTTGAGAGCTTGGTCTTGAAGACTCCTTTGGGTGAAGGTAAACCCTTGTTACTCTTGTAATTTTCTTGGAATTTCTTCAACTAAATATAGAGTATTATTATTCTTATGTTTGTTGTTGATTTCTGCCACCTTGGAATTTGTTTAATTTTTATCCATTGGGCTTGTTTCTTTAACCTATGAATTTTGGGTAGGATTTAAACTTGGGTTAAAGCGTTTTATCCCTTATTTTACCATTTTAGCTTTCTTGGGTTTTGTATTAAATTGTTATGGAAATTTTCGGTCAATATACCGAATGGGTTCGCATCATTTGGTATCAGAGTTTGGCTCTAATTTGGTAAACATATCCTTTACATTTGTTGTTGTTGTTATTCAAAAAAAAAATATCCGAAAATTGAAAAAAAAAAATTGGAAAATTTATATGCCCATGTGTATTTCTTGATTCCTACATATTGGGTATGTTGAATGTTGAGTTTGTTGGGGATTCCATTAGTCATACACTTGCTTTTCAATGTGTTCAAAAGTGTACCTACCAAATGTTTGATAAATGCCCCAATGAAATCTTATGATATTTGTGCTTATATGTCAACATCTACTCATTGCTAAATACTTGGGTTACTATCCTTTAATTGCTATCCTTGAATTATTAAGCATTTATTGTCATCTTGAGTTGTTGAGATTCTTCAATCTACCCACATTCAATACATTCAAGGTTATTTGGAGTTACTCACAAAGTGTTTGATTAATTGTCCCAAAGAAAACTCCAATAACATAAGCTATTTTTCCCTACATCAAACTTTTCCATTGATAGTTACTTGAATTGTACCAATCCATTGTTGATCCTATACTCTTAAATTCTTGTCCTACCAATCAAGTGTCATCCCTTTTTGTTATAGCAAGTAAAGAAATTCCACTTGCTATTGTGTCTACTTTGCTTCTAAATTCCTTCTTCTTGTTTGTGATTTCTTTGACTTCACGGGAATTATACTTATTGGTTTACTTGATTACCTTCATTGGAGAACTTGAGAAAGGAGACTTTGAGTGAAAAAAGACAAGAGTGGTGAGCTCAATAGAGGGTAAAAGTCAAAATTTGAGTGAAACACGAGAGAAAATATTCTTGTAAGAACACTTTCACATTTGCACATCACGTCCCATTTCAATACTCAAAGTGAGCAAATTCCCAATACTCAAACTCAAGATTTGAAGTACTTGTTACAAAATATTTCAATCACCTTGGCTAGACAAATGGAGAATATTGGGAGTGGTTTGAAAAATTTAGGAACAAGAGGGGGGTGTACATCAACTAGAGGAGGTGAAGAAATGATGTGTAGTAGAAAAAGGGTGAGGGATAATTTTGGGAATATTGTGTATAGGGATGGAGTTAGAAAATAAAATGGGAGTTTGAATAGGAAAATTAGAACGGATGTTTGGGATAATGAAAGGGTTAGTGAACCAAATAGGAGCATGAATAGGAAAATAGGAGAATGGGTAGATAGGAATGGAGATGGGATGGATGAGAAGACTGATATTGAGAAAATGAAGACTCCATCATTCCATAGAAGGGGAGGTAGTGAAAGTAGAGAAGTCGAGAAGGGGTTGAATGCTAGGCCACCAACATATTTGGGGAGAGACACGAATTTGGGGAGTGAATATAATTTCTACACTAGGTGCCTAGTAAGTGATAAACCATGTAGTCTCATGATAGATGGGGAGAGACACGAATTTGGTGAGTGCTAGTAGGGTGGATAAATTGGGACTACCAGTTATGAAGCATCCTAAGCCTTATGTGTTGCAAATGTTGAATGACTATGGGGAGGTGAGGGTAAGTGAACAAGTTCTTCTTACTTTTCACATTGGTACTTATAGTGATCAAATATTATGTGATGTGGTTCCAATGCATATTACTCACATAATTTTAGGGAGACCTTGGCAACGTGATAGGGAAGTGAAACATCATATCAAGAGAAATCGGTATAGCTTCCAAGTGAATGGGAAAAAGGTGGTGCTCTTACCTTTGAGTGTAGAAGAAGTGCACAAAGATCAAATGAAACTCAAGAAGGAGTTTGAAGAAGGTAAGGAAGTTGAGAAGAAGGAGGGAGAGATTAAATTTGAAGTAGTTGATCAAACTACAAAATTTGAGGTAAGGGAGTTAAAATTAGAAGTAGTTGATCAAACTACAAATCATGTTGTGGAGGTTGAAAATGTGGGGGAGTTGATTGAGAACGATGAATTGGAGTCGGCAATTGAAGGAGGCGAAGAGAAGAGCCCTGTGGTGCGGGAAGAGGAGTTGGAGGAGATGAATCACAAGTATGAGGATCCATATCTCATACTTTGTGAAACTAACATTCCCCACCCTATTTTATTTAATTTTATTTTGCAGGTTAATGACATTTGGTACTTTGGGCCACGTCATTTATGCCCAAAAGAGTTCATGGTTCAACCCCTCCCTATCCCTAAGGCTACATGATACTATTGGTTGATCATGTGTCATGGAGGCCATAATTTTCCTTTTGATCCAGGAGGTCCAATGAAACATCTAGAACAAACCTATGATCCAGGACAAATCATCCTAAAGAAGGAGGGTCTGATGAGAATCATAGGGACTCCCTAAAGAAAACTTCATCGTTCGAGCCAAAATAATTTTGAAGTACATTTTTGTGGAGCACCGAGGCAATTAAATGGATTCAAGGCTTAAACGAGAGATCAAGTCAAGAAAAGAAGCCAAGAATCAAGTTGGAGCCAAAAGAAGAAGAAATTGGACTCGGCTAATTTCGGTCGATCGAAAGTCATTCCGGTCGACCGAAACTCTGCAGAGAATTTTGAAGGCAGCTCAGTCACGTTCGGCTAAGGGTTAGTCGACCAAAAGTCCCATTTCGGTCGACCTTGTGATCGACGAATTAATTTCGGTCGACTGAAACACTCCGTTTCACAAAAACGAGATTTTTCTTGCAAATCCCAAAATTGCATCTTTTGCCCAATTTTGTACATTATATAAACATTTTTCATTTCAAACATAGATAACTTTGATGTTCATTTGAATGCTCTTGAGAGCTTGATCTTGAAGACTCCTTTGGGTGAAGGTAAACCCTTGTTACTCTTGTAATTTTCTTGGAATTCCTTCAACTAAATCTAGAGTATTATTATTCTTGTGTTTGTTGTTGATTTCCGCCATCTTGGAATTTGTTTAATCTTTATCAATTGGGCTTGGTTCTTTAACCTAGGATTTAAACTTGGGTTAAGATATTTTATCCCTTATTTTACCATATTAGCTTTCTTGAGTTTTGTATTAAATTGTTGTGGAAATTTTTGATCAATATACCGAAGGGTTCGCATCACATTGTGTGTGAGAATCACAATAATCAAAACCTACAAGGCCATGTCCTTGTTTCTACAGCAAACAAAGACCCAAATGAATGAGTTCTCGACTATGGTTGCACCTTTCATATGTGTCATGTATAGGACTTGTTCACCGACCTGGTTGACCTCAATGGTGGATGGGTTTAGATGGGAAATGACATAAATTGTCAAATAAAAGGTAAACATAAATCTTTTTCTTAAGAACAGTCATATCCTGATATTAATTGGAACTAGATATGTTCCTGACTTAAAAAGCAATCTAATATCCTTAGGTAAATTAGATGAAGAATATGAAATAAAAATTCATAAAGGCTATACCAATATTACCTTAAAAGGAAATGAAATTATTTACACTCCTGAAGTTAATGAGATTTATATTGTGCAGGCAGGCCAAACCAATTGTTGGAAAACTCTCTGCAGTTATATATAAACTCTCATTCTCATGCTACTACAATTTGGCACAAAGACTTGGCCACATTAGTGAATAAAGATTAATAGCTTTGAATAAACTTGGTCATTTTGGAAATGATAACTTTGAAAAAATTAAATATTTGTGAAGAATGTATTATTGGAAAACAAAATAGACTTCATTTTAAAACTGGCATTCATAAATCCAACTCCATACTTAAATATTTACATGTTGATCTTTGGGGTCCGGCATCTGTAAATACTCTAAGTGGATTTAGATATCATTTACTTATAATAGATGATTTTTCAAGAAAATTTTGAATCTTTCTTTTGAAGGACAAGTATGACACTTTTCAAGATTTTAAACAATGGAAATTGATGATTGAAAATCAAACCAAGAGGAAAGTGATGAGGACCCCCTTGGTCTATTGACCAAGAATTCCCACAACTATTTGAAATCTTCTCAAGAAAGTTAAGATGGTAAAAAAAGTGATAAAATACCTTAAACCAAGTTTAAATCTAATCCAAAATTCATTGATTAAAGAACCAAACCCAATGAGCATCAACTAAACAAATTTCAAGGTGGCGAAAATCAACAACAACACAAGAATAAACAATACTCAAGTAAAGTTGATTAACTTCCAAGAATTACAAGAGTAAGAAATGGGGTATTTACCTCACCCAAGAGGAGTCTCTCACAAGAGCTTCAATGAACATTCATGTTACCTAGGGTTTTTGTCAAAAAAAATGTTATTTTTATTACAAATTGAGAAAAATAAGGAAAATTCGGAAATTGTACAAAAAATTCCGATTTTTCAAAATTAGCGTGTTTCAGTTGATGGTATCGGTCGACCGAAATGGCAGTTTCTGTCACACTCCAATCAGCCGAAACTGACTAAGGCTTGATGTTTCATTGCACTTTCTCGATCGAAAGGAAAACTATGGCCTTCATGCTTCATCGTCAACCAAGAATACTCCATCACTTGGGATTCAAGTATGTATTGAAACACAAGTTGAATTGGCCAGTGTTGGTGTGATTTAAGCTCGCATTTATATTCAACCTCCAAGAAGTTTTTAAGCAAAATGGGGTGGGGATCGTTAGTTTCACAAGGTACAAGATATGTATCCTTGTACTTATGATATTTCAACTCCAACTCTCCTTCCTGAACCACGATGCTCTTCTCTTCGCCTCCTTCAATTGCCACCTCCAATTTATCGTTCTTAATCAACTTCCCCACATTTTAACCTCTACAGCATCATCCACATTTGTAAGCACGTGCACCCCCTTACCAATATCTTCATTATCCACATGAGAATTTGGAGCTTCATCAACCATTTCTAATTTTAACTCCCCCTCCTTCTTCTCAACTTCCTTATCTAGGGGCACCTCTTGAAATTCAACTACCTCACTACACTACAACAAAAATAGCCTTTTGTAACACTCAAAAAATGTTGCCAAAAGGCTTTTGCAACGTTTTGCAAGTGTTGCAAATCGCAGTGTTGCCGTTGAGTAAAAACTTTTTGCAACGTTTTATGAACGTTGCAAAAGATTGAAATAAACGTTGCAATAGACCTTTTGCAACGTTTATTAAGTGTTGTCATAGACCCTTTTGCAACGTTTATTAAGTGTTGCGGTAGACTATTTTGCAATGTTTTTTAAGTGTTGCCGTAGACCCTTTTGCAACGTTTATTAAGTGTTTCCGTAGACCTTTTTGCAACGTTGTTTGAGTGTTTCCGTAAACCCTTTTGCAACCTTTTTTAAGTGTTGCAAAAACTTTTAACCCAACCTTTTGCAAAATTTATTGAGTGTTTCCGTACACCCTTTTGCAACGATTTTGAACGCTGCTATATATATATATATGTATTTTTTTAAAAAATAATATTGAACAAATTATTTATAAAACCCAAAATTTTCTAATTACTTCATTAAAATGATACTTTAAATAAAAAAAAAGTAAATACATTATGAATTTTCAAATCCATACAAAATAAAGTCTTGATAATGTTTAACAAATCCACAATACAGAATAACAAATCCACAATACAAAATAACAAATCCACGAAAGAAAGTGTTGATAATGTTTAACAAATTCTCAAAAGAACATCATTTGACAAAAGAAATATTTTACTACGGGAACATCAACTTCATCCCGCAATATAACGACACCTTTAGATCGCAAAATTCGGTCCATCTTCAAAGTTACACCTATAAGAAATTTGGGCAAAGTTATAAGTGAATGTCACGTTTTATTTAATAAATGATAGGAAAAATAAAAAATAGAGTTAAAAACAAAATACATTTATACCTTTCCAATGTGATTTCATAAAAATTGATATGACTTGTCCTAAATCAATCTACTAGACCAGAGACGTGAAGTGCATTGATGACAGATGCCAGCTAGATGCTAGATCTATCACCAAAGAAAATAATAAGTTATAAGAAACTCTAGAGTCATAGTAGCATAACTGATAGTAAATCACAAGTTACATTTGAGATGTTGAAAGTTTGCAACGTCAACGCATCATCTTTATTTTCATAAGCGACAGTTTGCAAGTTAAGAGAAGATACTAGGATAGAAATACTTAATTATTATGCTACAAGTGTAGCAATTTGATTGTACTTTTACACATCGAAGAAAAAAGCATACTGGGAGTACGTTTTATTGAAGCTCTACAAGAAATAATGCTCTGTACTCATTTTCTCAATATTTAAAATGCAAAAGTATGTTTTTATTAAGGCCAGGACAAACGAAACATTTATGCAAAAGTTCTACATTAAACTTTCACAAAAAGCTTTCAAGCCATAAACTAGTAGAAATCTGCACCATAAAGAGAATGCTAATTTTAATATTTCAAAGTAAAACAGAGTTTTCTCAACCATTTTCTCAAAATAAACAATGAAAGGGAAAACCTATAATCCAAATGAAGGCCAGGTTAAATGAAACGTTTTTGAAAACGTTATATAAAATTCTATGTCCTACTAGCTTAAGATAAAGTTTAGAATCCATGAAATAATAGAATCTATCCCAAAAACAGAATTCTGATTTTAATCTTTCCAGGTAGAACAGACTTTCACCCTGATTAGCCTTTTCACCAAAATATCGAATGAATGATACTATTACTATTTCGAAACCTTAAACTCTGTCCAATTACTGCATCAAAATAAACTAAATTCACCCGTCCAGGTAAAAAAAATCAAAACAAAAATCTCCGGTTGAGTTACTTCACTCAATACAAAATTTCATCGTGAAACCAAGTCCAAGAATACTTCATCCAATAACAATTTCTTTTGCTTTGGCTTGCATGATATTAGAATGAAATCTAACAAAATGTGTAATTTGCATTTCTCAACGTAGCAAAACAAACTTTCCAGCAGAGTCCAAGAAATAACTCGTTTTCATGCCGAAAATATTTAAAAATCCAAAATACACAAACAAAAAAATAAATTGAATCCAACAAAAATACTCACCAACCATAATAAAATCAATAATTAAAAAAAATCAAATGACAATAATCCATGGTATCCAATTTAAATAACATCATCCATATTTCAAATACAACACAATCTCTTTAATTGAACACGCCCATCTTCATTCCATCAGCCACAAAAAATCCCAAAAAATAATACATAATCAAAATGACGGAATTATATAACTAACCCAATATTTTAAAAAGTACAGAATTAGCAGATGGGACTTATCTCCTGGAGTTGAAAAGTTTGGGTTAGACAAAAAATGATTACAAAATAACAAAGAGGAATTGGTGTTATTTGCAGAAGAATATGAATAGGAATTAAGGTTCAAATCATACCTGATTCTTCCAACAAAGACTGCAAATAAATTAATACAGAACTGGCAATTCCTTTCTCAGGTGACCAATAATTCTCGGTGTCAAAACAATTAAAAAGTGGTTCCAGTACACGTCGAACTGTTGTTGCTTCCTTTGCCAGTTCGGAAATATTATGCCAGAAAACCCTAGACAAATAAGAAGGGCTTTTGGCTGTCTCCCTGTGCCACAATAAATAAATAGTCAGATGGCAAGAGAACAACTGCATAAGTCACTCTCTAATCAAACACAAATCAACTTATCCAGGTAACACAAGATCTTACGCTGCGAGTATCAATTCTGTTTGAGCACTGTCGCGCCCACTTCGTGCCTTCGGTGACTGGACGACGCAGAGGAGGAGGCTGGACGGACTGGGCAGTCGGCGTTCACTGGAGCTGGTTGACGGACTGAGCACTAGCGAGAGAGAGAGAGAGAGAGACGAGTCGCTACCCCCGCTGGAATTGAGAGAGGGATGGAATTTGATTGGGTTTGAGAATTGAGGGCTGGATTGAATTGGATATTTGGGTAAATTAGGGCCGTGTATTAGGTTTAAAGTTTTATAATATTTGCATTTTAGTAATCTATGTTTAAATAATGTGAATTAGCCCCCCAAAAATGCTATTGCAACGTTTAAAAAACGTTGCAATAGCCTGAGCTATTGCAACGTTTAAAAAACGTTACAAAAGGTAAATCTTTTGCAACGTTTGTAAAACGTTGCAAAAGCTTAATTTAAGTGTTGCAAAAATTTCAACTTATTGCAACAATCTTTAAACGTTGCAAAAAGGTACAAATCTTAAAAATATGAACCAAAGGCAACATTCAGTGACTAAATGTTGTTGTTGACCCCTTTTAGCAACATTTAATTACTGAATGTTGCCGTTTAAGTGTTGCAAAAGCCCCATTTTGTTGTAGTGCTATCACTCCCCTTTTGCACCCCAACATTATATTTGCACTCTCATCTAATGAACTCTTCTTCAAAAACTCTCATTTGCCTCTTCATGTCCAAAATATGATCACTCTCCTCCTTCACAAGGCACCTAGTGTAGAATATATCTTCTCTTTGCTTATCCAACTCAGTAGCCATATTTTGGGTGTTGGGAGCCCTCCTAGTGACCATAGATGTTTCCCTATCAAACCTCATATCATACCGTACTCCTCTATTCCTACCCATGATCTCATCATAGTCATCCCTAATCTTTCTTCTATTTCCCCTCCAATCAATATTAGACTTTGGTGGTGGGGTCTCTACTTTAGCACCCAATCTATCCAACATTCTTCCCAATCTTCTTTCCGTCTCCTCCACTTGTCTAGCAAAAGTGGTGGAAAGATCTTGCAACATCTCACACAATTATTGATTCATGTGTGCAAGTGTGGAAGTGTCCTCACAAATAATTTATTTCACTCGTGTTTCATTCAATTCCCCGAGTGCAATCAACTACACTGAGAAAATTATAATTCTTCTTCTCATGAAACCACAATCAGGGAAGAGTTATAGGAATGGATAAACACAAGAAGGTGGCTATAAATTTGTGGACAAATTTTCAAGAGCACAAGGTCACAAAGGCTTGACAAGGAACAATTAATTGATTAGGAAGTGTTTGGTGTAGAGAAAGTGGATTTTAACATGAAAGCTCTATTTGGGGCAATTTATCAAACACTTTGTAGGCAAAGTTCGAATAACATGGAATTATGAGTGTTTGATGAATTGTAAATCTCAACAATCTCAATAATGAGAATAAAGACAATACCCAATATGTAATGATCAAGAAATACTCATGTGCATACAAATTTCCCAATTTTTTTTGTGATTTTTTTTTCTTTGGATAACAGCAACAATAATATAAATGATACATTTACCAAATTAGAGCCAACCTTTGATATCAAATGATGAGAACCCCCTTGGTATATTGACCAAGAATTCCCACATATATTTGAAATCTTCCAAAGAAAGCTAAGATGGTAAAGAAAGTGATAAAACACCTTAACTCAAGTTTAAATTTGACCCAAAATTCACTGATTAAAGAATCAAGCCCAATGGGTATCAACTAAACAAATTTCAAGGTGGCAGAAATCAACAACAATACAAGAATAAACAATACTCAAGTAAAATTGATTAACTTCCAAGAATTACAAGAGTAAGAAATGGGGTATTTACCTCACCCAAGAGGAGTCTCTCACAAGAGCTTCAATGAACATTCATGTTGTCTAGGGTTTTTGTCAAGAAAATGTTATTTGTATTACAAATTGGGAAAAATAAGGAAAATTCGAAAATTGCACAAAAACCCCCATTTTTTAAACATCACTACGGCAGTTTCAGTTGCACTCCAATCAGAACTGATGAGGCTTGATCAAAAATTTTCGTTCTAGAATTTCGGTCGACCGAAAGAAAGATCAGTCAACCGATCTTGGATGAGGCTTCAAAATTCGTTATTTGCTTCTAATTTGATTATTGGTTTGTTTTCTGGACTTTAATTACTTGTTTGAGCCTTGAATCTTCTTCCAAAAATAGCCCTTAATTGCCTTGGTGCTCCACAAAAATGTACTTCAAAATTGTTTTGGCTCGAACGATTAAGTTTTTTTGGCGAGCCCCCCTATGATTCTCATCAAAAAGTCACTTAAAACTGATAATGGGCTTGAATTCTGTAATGCTGAATTTGATCTTTTTGTGAAGAATATGGAATTCTTAGACATAGAATTGTAACACACAACCCTCAGCAAAATGGAGTTGCTGAGAGGATGAGACCTTACTGGAAAAGGCTAGGTATATGTTACTTAGTTATGGTCTTCCAAAGCGGTTTTGGGGAGAAGCCTAAATAAGTGCAACTTATTTCCTCAAATATGGGGAAGAGACTAAAGGGTATAGACTATGGGTTTAGGAAAAAGGTGAATTCAAAGTTATCTTAAGCAAGAATGTCATATTTAATGAAAATGACATGTCGTATCTCATTTTTTTCAAAACAAAAATATGATGATACTTCTACAATTAAAGAAACTGTTATTGAAAATCAAATTCATGACTGTTAAGCCTGCTATTCAGATTGAGGTGGAGTCTACTCAATGTGACACTAATTAGGGTGAAAGTGATGAAGAAAATAATGTTTCATCTAGTAAGACCATTGTGTCTGATTGCGTGCTTACTAGAGATAGAGGTAGGAGAAACGAAATTCCCTCTACTAGAATCAATATGATGACTTTGTGACACTCTTTTCTTTTCTGGACTATGTCTACTCTGAACGTAATACATTTGATGAGGTTGTTAACTATAAAGATTCTTTCCTGTCAAAGAATACTATGAATGATGAAATGGAATCTTTAATTAAGATTAAAACATGGGTTTTAGTTAAAAGGCATAAGGATCATAAAGTTGTTGACTATAAATAGATTTATAAAATCAAAGACGATAAGTCTAATGTCAGTAAGAAAAGATATAAGAATAGACTTGTAGCAAAAGGGTTCACAGAAAGGGAGGGGGTTGGTTACAATGAGATTTTTCTCGTGTTGATAAATATACTTATATTAGAATCGTGCTTGCCTTATTTGCTCATTATAATTGGGAGTTGGATCATCTTGATGTTAAAACTACATTCTTAAAATGTGATTTAGATTAAACCATTTATATATGTCAGTGTAAATATTTTGAAATAAAATCTAAAATTGAGAAGGCTTGCTTATTGAATAAATCTTTATACGGCCTAAAACAAGCACTTAGACAGTGGTATAAAAAATTTAATTCTTATGTTTAAACTCTAGGATTTGTTAGTATTAATTTTAATTCATGTTTCCTTTATAAGGGTTCAAGTGGGCCTAAATATGTTTACATTTTATTATATGTTGATGACATGTTGCTTGCCTGCCATGATAAATTTGAAATTGAAAATATTAAATCAAAACTGAAATCAGAGCTAGAAATGAAAGACCTAGAAAATGCCAAGAAAGTTTTAGGAATGGAAGTCAAAAGAGACAGAGAAAATTGCTTTTTGTATATAAATCAGCATTCTTATGTATTAAAAGTGCTTTTTGAAATTTTCTACGTTCAGCTGCAAACGAGTTACACTGTCTCTTTCAAATCAATTTAAATTATCTTGTGATCAATCACCCAAAACACCTGAAGAATTTGAAAGAATGGAAATAGTACTCACTCCGTCCTACAAAGATATGCTCGTTTTCTTTTTTTGTTTGTCCCAAATTATAGGCAATTTTCCTTATTGAAAGTATATTAATATCTTAATTTTCTAATATACCCCTATTTAATATGCATCTTTATCAACAAATATGAACTACTCATTATTCAATGTAGGGGTATATTAGGTAGAATGTAAGTAAATTTATACTTCCAACATATATTAGTTATATTTTCTTAATTTGTGTGAAAATAGAAGTGAGCCCATCTTTGTGGGACGAAGGGAGTAATATCTTATGCTAATATTGTTGACTCTATTACGTATTTAATGGTTTGCACCGAACCTAATATGGTTCATGGTATAAGTATCTTAAGTAGATTTATGGCTAACTCTGATGAAATATACTGACTTGCTATAAAATGGATGTTTAGATATTTAAAGGGATCTTTTGGTTTGGGACTTAGATTTAATCGATGTAAAGAAGATATTCTGTTAGAAGGGTACACACATTTTGAATTTGCAGATGGTCTTAATAAGAGAAGATCAATTTCTCAAATATTTACTTCTTGTGATTGGTGTATTAGTTGGAAATCTCAATTGCATGCAAAAGATAATTGTCCTATCTTCTATTGAGGTAGAGTACATTGCATCTTGTGATGTTGTAAAAGAAGCAATGTGGCTTAGAGGTTTGTTAAAGGAAAGTGGTTTTATAGAGAATGCAATCAAATTGTATGCTATAACCAAAGTGCCATACATTTGAGTAAGAATTCAGTATACCATGGTAGGACAAAACATGTTGACATTAAATTTCATTTTGTTAGAGACATGATTGAGAAAGGTATGATTATCCTTATTAAAATACCTGTTGAGTTTAATCCTTTTGATGTTGGTACTAAGATTCTTCCTCCAAACAAGTTCAAAAAATGTTAATATTCTGAACATTACTTGGTAAGTTATATTCATTGTTCACTTAAAATGTTTTTCAAAACCATATTTTTCTTACTATTTTAGTTTTTTATTTGAAATTGTCTAACTTGGTGTTTCTCTACAATATACCAAAGCACATGAAACCAGTAGGCCTGCAGTGAAACTAAATAAGGCCAATTTTGTTCAGCAAAGTGAAGATTGTTGTATTAAATGCCTCTCAAAATTGTGAAGTGGTTCAGATTCGAACATTTGACCGTTGGTTGGACACTTAGACAAAACATATTTCTAAAGCACGACTTTGTTAGTTGATGCACCTTCATTTGTGACCTTACACGTAGATGATTATTGGCCACTGGATCTGTTGGGTTAGCTTATTTACTTGGCTTTGACGTTTGGGGTTACTTTGCAGTTTATTCTTGATTATTTCCTTAGTCTCTTTTTCTCTCTACAATAGTTTGGGGTCTCCTTCTTCTTCTTCTCACATCGAACTGTAATTATTTTGTAGGATAGTTTGAATGTGTTTACTCTGTATATTCTGGAGGTTGAAGTTTGAGTATTTCATTGGTAAACATCGTATAGATGTGAAAGTGGAAGGAATCTCGGATTCCTTTATTTTGTAATCTTGATACTTGGCTGATTTTAGTGAATCTGGAGCCTACTTTAGTAAATGCTCAACGGGTGAGTAGCACGTTAGTGTAACCATTCAAACCGTTAGTGGGTAAAAATCTTGTATTCTTTCTCCTTTACATTTTTTTTGCAAGTTTATATTTGGCGATTTTTCGTTATTTCTTGCTTTGAGACTGGGTGTGAGACATGCTCAATCTTATAGACTATCTCGGTGAAACTCCAATGGAAAGACCAACTTATTTTAAATGCCACACAATACTCTAACAAAACCTACACTGGTTCCACCCCACTATCCATCAACTTTATCATTTCGAATTTACTTCATGTTCAAAAAATAAAATAAAAAATCTGTGTCAAAACTTGTAAATCAAATTCTATGTCAATTGAATTCTTCCTTCATTCTTTTATTGTGAAGGATTTGCAAAGGGGAATCCTCTACACTAATTAGTTACAAATAATGAGTCTTAAAAGTTCATTTTACATCAATATTTAAGACCTTTTACTCCTTTCGAGATGTAACTTCAAGGCAAAGATCAATTTGATTTATCTAAAACTCAAATGAACTATCAAAATTTTAAATTGGTCTTCTCAAATGAGCCATCATCTTAAATGGCATGTTAAGAAAAATCCAATATATATTAATTAAATATAAAAATATTGATCAACATATAAGGGTTTTAATTCCTCATTGATATTTTATGACTCGTTACATATTGATGTGATGTGACACATTTGGATTGAATTTTTCCTCAAACATGCTTCATGTTATAATGACTCATTTTAATTCTTCAATCCAACCTTACTAAAAAATGCATATAAAACTTCCTATATCCATTATTAATGAGAAGCCTCTCCTCGAACAAAGGAGGAAATAAAAATCGGAATACAATCAGTTCAGAACTTTGATTCAATAGCACTAAAACCGTGATTCGTGATTCAATCTTATATATATCAAACTTATTAGGAATTACATAGATCCTTTTATACCGATTTTACCTCTCGACAATTATAAGGTCGAATGGATGAAAACTTGAGCTTTGTATTCGATCTGATGAATTTAACACGTGTCTAACACCTAAGCTTGAAAACGATTTAAATTGTATTGAGTGGACCAACATGTGTTGGATATGCTAAGTGGTGGGGATAATTCTCGAGCACGCTTGCCGGGGGAATGTTTCGGGGAGCCCTATCAGATATAGAAAATCCATTTCCAGTAAAGCCTAGTTTACTATTAAAAAATGCTTGCATCATCATCAAATTTATGTTTTTCACTTTATGCGCAATATCTATAAAGATTCAAATTTGAAATCTTTGTTTACTTCGTTGAACTTATAGGAGTAAATAGAATAATCATCTGTTCATTTATTGTGACAAGAAAATGCTTATTTAATGATACATCAACTCTATGCATACTAAACTTACATGAATAATTAGTTTAAGATTTAGCTAAATTGACAGAAGAAAAAAAAAAAAAAAAGAACTCTATAATCTTTTTGTCATAAACATTTTTTTTTTTTTAATTATTTTTCATGCTAAAAGGGACTGGAATTAAGAGAAAATGATGAACTGATAAATTAAAATAAATTCGGGAACATGTAGTGCATTCCTCCATGCATATTACCCTCTTAAAAAGCTAGGCTAATCAGTGGTGTACCATGTGAAATAAAGCTAGCTAGGAGTCATGGGTTGTACCTAATAATTAATTCTATCTGGTTATTCATCTACAAATATCTAGAGATACTGCTTTACAAAATGTGCTTTAAGGTTGGAAGAATCTCAAGAAGACCTGAATGACCTGTTTTTTGCCAGAAAATTGAAAAGCAAAAGAGGAAAAAAGAAAAGTGACTTGATGGCACAAGTCATTAATGCAACATTTGAATGATTGATACAATAGACGGTGGACTCTACAGTACAGGACAATACCGAAAATAAAAAATGTAGATGGTAGCAGTAACAAAGTCCAAATCATGTAGATTACAATGTATAAATCCTCTGCAGTCCTAAGAAATGTGATTTAAGCACTTAAAAGTAACATAAAAACCCTAGATTGTTTTAAAATTAGAAACCTATTTTCATGTGAAGATGAAGACAAAAGAAACAAAGGGACCACAAATTATCTAAAGGCACTGATGAAAGAAAAAATACAGTAAAGAAAGTAATTGCACTCAATGTTAATTAGAACATGTTAATAATGACTACTAAACTTTAGAAGAAGCTCGATTACTCTATACAGTAGATCATTATAATATGCTTTATAAATCCTTAATTTGAGAAAGATTCTGCAATTTACATTGATATGAAACAGCAAACTCTGGCAAACAAAAGAAATCAACGACAAGAAGAAATTTGGGAAATACTCCAAAAGCTCAGAAAGAAAGAAGAAATGAACCCGTGCTCGCAATCTGTTAGTTCTGATCATACCTCAAACAAAATCAGTCACTCCCCATGTAAAAAAGCAAGCAAAAGACAAATTACTACACACTTAGTTTTGCTCGGGTACGCCTAGTATTGCATTGAACATGACTCGACTGTAATGTGTCCGATCAATCTTACCATGACCCTCCAGCTAACATCCCATTCCAGTACCCATTGGATTCTCCTTGCCCTCTATCCTGCTCGAATTCTGGCTGTGCAACCGGCTTCAATTCCTCGAATGGAAAAAGAAGTCTTGATGAGTTTGTATGATCTTGAATCCCTTGCGAATTCTCATAACCATTTTCAAGTCCATCTAGGGTAAAATTGAGGGTTGGCTTGAATTCATTCAAAGAAAATCCAGTCGAATACATTGTGTTCGAATCCGTAACTGGCATCGGCAAAAAAGTACCGGTCAGTCCTCTTGAGGTGATCCCCGTCTTGAGAAATTCCATGACTGGAATATGAGAAGAATTGGCAGCTGAAGACGAAGAATTAGGG
This sequence comes from Ligustrum vulgare, assembly GCA_963555705.1. Taxonomy (NCBI): domain Eukaryota; kingdom Viridiplantae; phylum Streptophyta; class Magnoliopsida; order Lamiales; family Oleaceae; genus Ligustrum; species Ligustrum vulgare. The sequence goes on along the minus strand of OY743175.1, from coordinate 3,650,057 downwards.
TTTGCAGGATTTAGGGTTTTCATGTGATCACCAAAAGGTAAAGCAACGAATTCTGATATTCCATTATATTGACCACTAGTAGGTGGATAGGATAAGTTCAGGTCATTCTCATCATGAATCTTAGGGTTTTGAGGTGAAAAATTTTGTGGGGTCAGATCAAGAATTTTCTTTGATGAAAGCGATGATGATGATGATGAACAAGAAGATCTCTTATTCTTTCTTGTACCGCCACCCACTGGAACATTTCTCAAAGACCCCCCTTCAGTCCAATACCTTCTACAAGTCTTGCAAAAGTATCTTGGCTGAGAGAGACTGTAATTGTTGTAATAGCAGAACTTTGTGTTTGTGGAATTGCATCTTGGACAGTTCAATGCTTCTTCCTTTTCAGGCCTTGGCTTCTTTTCTATGGCTGGCCTTGCGATTTCAACTGGTTTCGAGGAAACCCGAATACCCTGAAGAGAAAATTAGGATCTTCGAGATTACGCCCTAATCTCAATTATGAAAGAAATTATAAGCAAAACAATATCTGAAAAACGCATACAAAGAATCGTTCACTCTCAACATCAGAGCTATGTCCACCTTCCGTCACAGGTTTACCAAGAAGATTAAAGATTTTCAAACCTCTCACAAACCAGAAAGGATAAACAAAAAGATGGGATAAGAACCCAATATAATTAGGCTTATGACATATAGGAGTACTGTAAAGAAAACAAACAAAAAGAAGGATTTTTTTTTTTTACATTCTTAAGGTTAATTAAAGCAAGAAAAGAAACAAAATTAATTAGCTTCTGAATTTATTTTTTTCAGATGCTGGAAAGAGAGAGGGGAAAAAAACTACTACATATACACACAAGCAAGAAAACATCTCAAGATTAAGACGAAATTCAAAGAAGCAAAGATTAGTGGGGGCTGATCATCTGCAGATAAAGTTCATTGCTTTAAGCTTTTTTACAAACCCAAAGCAAAGACATGCTAAAATCCCCACCCTAGAAAGATGTTATCATGAGAAAAAACATGGTTTATTTTTAATTTTTGCTTTACCTGTGGCCACTGTGTAGTATCCATAACTCGGGAGATGGAAAAAGGAAGAGAGAAAAAGTGGCAGAGAGAGTTTTGAAAGGAGAGGAAAATCACCCACTTTTGAGCAGCTGGTTTTAAAGCAAGAAAGCAACTTAAAGGGCATTCTTTGGCGGTTCCATGCTGGTGGTGAGTGGAAATTGTGGGGGTGATAGTGTTGCCCACTTGACAAATGTATATAAATTAATACATTTAATGGAATAATAATTCATTTTAAAAAAAGAAAATTGGAGCATTGGTCTTCAACATATTGTTCTATTAGTAAGTTGGTCTTCCACCTTTAAATAAATATTAAAATTAGTCCGCAATGACAATATTGTCAAAAATCATTCAATTTTTTTTTGTCAAATTCTCATATAATTTCTTTGTGGGAATTAAAATTAGATTTTAATAAATATTGATGAAATGTGTGGTTGAAAAGTTCTGAGCTCCATAAAATATGTGGTTAAAATTATTTTGTTTACTTTGACTTTGAGAGCTATTTTTTAAAAACAAAATTTATTCAACACTATATCTCAACCATCAATTTTAGTCAAGATTACTATTTTTGACCTTTCAAACATTTTTTAACCACATATTCTCCCAAAAATATTATACACAACCATATTTTTTTCTAAAAAAGGGGGTCAAACAGATGCTAAATCTGATTTTAATTGCTACCAAAAAGAGGCATAGCTAAAGAATATGAAAGTTTGAAGACAAGTTTACTTATGAATTGTGAAAAAAATCATTGCCACGTAAGAAAAAAAAAATTTAAAAATCTCATCTCCAATGATTTGTTTTCATGTCTATGTAATATTTTCGTGAAAAGGAAATTATCTAGTTCTATATTCAGATATAGTTAACGTACTAAATAAAGTGACTAGGCAAATATTAAATTTTCAATTTATTTAAAGAAGTTTATTATTTGAGAAGGTGCTAATTTGAAGACAATGTATACATAAACATTTGTAGAGATAAATCATAGGAGATCAATTTTAAATTTCTTTATCTATTTTATTAATATGAGTGAAATATTTATCTATTTAACTATTATATAAATTAAAATATGTATAAATCATTAGAGATGCTCTTACGACTTGAAGAACAACTTATGTTCATTACAAACATGTGTACACCTTGGAAGTTGCTTAACGTAAGTCACTGTTCTTTTTGGTCTCAAACCACCTGAACAAGGAAACTTTGAGGTTTGAATTAGATTTTGAATTTCTAAAATCCATTTTAAAAATTGAATTTATTGTTTACTTGGAATTATCATTTTCTACGTCCAAATTATACTTGTTATATACCTTCAATGAAATACTAAAAAACTAATATTTAATGGAACTAATAGTCACACCCGTGTGATGTACGAAAGATATAATTGAAAATTATTTATTGAATAAATTGTAAAAGTATAATATCCAACATAAATTGTCCATTCATATATAATGAAAAATACTCAAAAAGTAAACATAAAGTTGAAACTTGCATATTTCTTTTAACAGCTAATCGTTCATTCTCTAGTTTCTTAGTCTATTTTGATGAAATAAGATATGGACATGTGACTTATTCTGTACCTTATAATTTTGATTTGATGACTGAAGTTGAGCTTACGATTTTTTTATTTCAACAAGTTGAAAGTTGAAATATTTCCAATTTTTAAATTGTAAAATGAAATAAAGAGGCTAATAGGCATTTATATAATTAATTTATTGACTCCCCGTAAAGCACTATAAGAATTTGAACTAACTATTCTAATGCAATAGTTGATATTTAAATATATTAAATAAATATTTCATTTTATTTTATGTAAAAAAAGAAAATACATTACGAACAAAATTTATCAAACATTTTAAAAAATAAAAAAAATTGCTCAAACTTAAATTAAATATTGTGATTTGTTAAACTTACACATGAAAAACTTATATGCAGTCATATATTTAAATGAATGTAACAAACAAATAATATGAAATAAAAATTTTAATTAAATTTTATTGAATGAATATTACCAAAATATAATTAACTTTATATACAAAAAATCATTTATACATCTCAATTTATAAATGGGGGTTTAACCCACAAGAATAAGATTTTATCACTTATTCGTATAGAATTGATTCCTCGAAAATAATTTCTTTAGGTCAAATTGAATTTAAGTAAGAAATGATAGGTATCATTTTAGGACTTAAATGAGATAAATTAAATAATTGGATGTTGGAAAAAGTAAAAAGTATAAATAAATTTTTTACATTTCGTATTTAAAACGATTTTCCTAATGATATGTTTAGAGTTTATTAAAATAAATCGATAAAAATAAGAAATTTCCTAAAATGACAAGTGAAAATAGGTGGGAAACTATGTGCGTAAAATAGTGACGGTTATTCTATTATTATATATATAAAATATATAGAATATATAGATTTTCAAAGATATTATATATTTTTCGATTTCAAATAATTCATTAATTATTAAAAGAATAATAATAAAATAGAAAAAATAACATTTTGATGTTATTAATAACATAACACCGATGTTAATGCAATTAATGACACGTGTAAAATAATAATTGCTAAAATATTTAATATACTATTTTTTAGCAAAAAAAATTCTAAATTTAGAATTTTTTTTTTTTTTGTCAAGAAACTATGTGTGTTTTTTAGTGACGGCTATTCTATTTTATATATATATATATATATATATATATTTTAAGAGAGATTAAGATTAAGATTAAGATTAAGAAAAGATAATACATATTTTTCGATTTCAAAATAATACAATAATTATTAAAAGAATAATAATAAAATAGAAAAAATGACATTTTAATGTTATTAATAGTATAACACGGATGTCAATGCAATTAATGACACTTGTAAAATAATGATTGCTAAAATATTTAATATACTATTTTTTAGCAAAAAAAATTTCAAATTTTGAAAGTTTTTTTGACGGGAAACTATGTTTGTATTTTGGGGACGGCTATTCTACTTTTATTAAGATCAATATATATATATATATATATATGTGTGTGTGTGTGTGTGTGTGTGTGTGTGTGTGTGTGTGTGTGTGTAATACCTTGGAAGAAAACAATAATAAAAATAACATATTAAGTTTTATTTTTAATAATTATACGAACTCTTTTAAATCATTTAATTCGGTAAATTTACTAAAATATTCAATTCAATGTTTTTTACCATTATATCAGATCATGTTAGTTTTGTTCACCGTAAAAAGCAATATTCATTTGCCAAGTTTTATCTCTTTCAGAGTTGTTGAATACTATTTCTTTTACTAGTATTTCATTTATTTTCACTTTGAGCTCTTGAATGGAAAAGTTAGCATTGATTTCAGACGAAAAGCTTCTCATATCGAAAGTGTGTTAAAAATAATATATAAATAAACTCAACATATTAAATGAGTTCGCTTATAAAGTATTTGATTAGAGGAAGAATTTGAAAATCAAATGTTAAAAAAATATAAATAAAAATTCTCTTGTTAAGATTTTTGTTTACATATGCGTTGAATAATATTATCTAAAACTTAAAGCATTGAGGAATTTTTAATTGTATTCAACAATATAAAAAATTGATTATTTTCTAACACGACATATAGAATAGATTGTTATGGTTGTTTTCCTATCCTTGAGGTCGAGCTGAGAGCTGTTGCTAATGGACTTAATATTTGCAGGTAGGGAAAAAGGTATCAAAAAAGCTTGGGTACTTAAAGTTGATTCGACGGCTGGACTTCTCAATTGGAACTTGGAATGTAAGTATACATCTGAAATCATTTCTAGTGTGTGTTTGGTATTCTTTTAAAAAGAGTTTATAATGATTTTTTAGAGATATGGATGGTTGAGATTTGTTTGAAAAGTCAAATATTGTACGCTTGACTTTTAATAGATGGTTGAGATTGAGTACTGTAGAAAAAAAAAGAGTTTTAAAGAGAACAAATAATGACCTAATATGGTAAAACAATTGTGTTCACACATATACGGAGAGATGGAAATGGGGTAGCTGACTGATTTTTGCTAATAAAGGACAAAAAGAACAATGTTATAAACTGATTTTCGCTTTCTTCAAGGGAAAGTCAGAGGCTTAATTCGGCTAGGCAAGATTGGACTTCCTTCCATTAGGTTGATTAAATGATGTAAGTAGCTTCTTGAAATTGATAAGTTCTATATTAGATAGTGCATAAATAGATGATTTTGCTTTGCTAAAAGTTTGTATTCTTGGAGTAGTACTCCAATTGCATTTTCATGTAAAAGAATAGTTATTAAATTTGTAGAATGTATGGTGTAGATAAGGCTCATCACGTTTCCCTCCTTGTTTTTACATTTTTTTTTTGTTAAAAAAAAAAAGTAAGAGAATGTTATAAGCTTTTTCTCATAATGAATTATGGTGTTATTTATAATATACATCGTAACTCAAAGTAAGAGAAGACGTGGAAGATTTTTAAGTACTTAGCATTATAACTAGATAAAAAAAAAATAAGTGAATAATAAGTAAATTGCACTTGTAAATCTTTTAAATTTTATGAATAAAAAGTCATTTAAATACTTAGAGTCAAATATAGGTTATGTTAGGTTAGTGTTGTGAATCCGTAAGTTTACGGATCGTACAAGTAATAAAGTGGACTTTAGAGTCCCGATATTGTACTCATAGGGTCAAATTCCTTTACCGGAATGATGAAATACGATAGAGAGTTGTATGATTGAGTCTAAAATAAGAATTAAACTAGAAAGTAATGAAAAATTGATTTAAAATAAATGAAAGCAAGTGTGTTGGAAGTTGAGAATCCATTTTAACTACATCATATATATTTTGACTTAATTGTTTAACTACAATGCATGAAATTTTGAAAATCCGTATTCCTAATGTTATTTAAGTCATCTCTCAAGGATGCATTATAAACATTTTTCTAAAATGTAATTCGACAATATCTCTATGACGAATTGAACACTAGAAAAACATTTTGGTTTTATGAACACTTTTTAAGGATAACACAAGGCATAAGTGGTATATCTACATCATCTATCGGACCTTGTGGTAATTAAATATGTCTAACGTTCTCCTACTCTCTCGATATAAGAAAACACCACACCTATACAAAAGTTGGCTAGAAATTTGCATAAGATAAAAAAAATAATTTAATTACTCAACCCTATGAATTATATAAATTAAACGAAAGTCAAAACATAGAATCAATAAGTTAAGGCTTCATCAAAACATCCAACACTAAATGTTTAGCCTAAGTACAAAATTGAAAATAAATTACAAGAATAATGAAAAGAGATCACCATGTTCATCCCCTTGTTCTTGTATCTTCAATCTTGTCTTTCGCTTCGCGTGGATCCCTCGGCAATTGAGCAACATTTTGGCATGAAAACATATTAGTTAGGAACAATTGGGAACCCCAATTTTGTGCGTAACAACTGGTATTTATAGGCTTAAGTAAAACCTATGCGAAAAAAGGGCAAAAGATATTGAATTCCGCGTAAAAAGCCCAGCCTTCATCCTAGTCAGAAAGGAGAGCGGCCACGTAGTTGGTCGACTTTAGGTTTTGTTAATTCACTGATCTTCACACGGCGGCACAGCTATAGAGCTCGTGGTCGCGTGGTTCACTGGGTTTAGGGTAATTTCCACTTTTCATTCTTGTTTAAGTTGATCCTCCATTATTTGCATCCAAGTCTTTCAACTTCCAATTGTAGCAATTTGGTCCCAATACTTTTGATTTCTTCCATTTTATTCCTTGTTCTTCTTAATTGGCTCTTTGTGCTTCTTTATGCTTACAATTTAGGTCCGAAACACTTTCTCAACTTTGGATTGTTTTCTGAAATATAAACAAATATAAACCAAATAAATAGCAAGTATTCTGAAACGAACATAGAAAATCCTACTTTTGGCACATAAATTAATGTCTAAAATATACTTATCAACACTCCAAAGTAGAGCTTTTGTTCGTCATTGAACAAGATAAAACTAAACTACAAAGTAAAAAACATGCAAAATAACAAATATTTTTGGTTTTCCAAATTGGTTTACCATATGTCTCAACAACCCAGATCATTATCACATTTTAGCATAAAACTTTGAACAACACTTTAAAAATATATTTTTAGGGCATCAGGCTCAAAGAACCCCTATGACTTAATAACTCGAGTCACAAATGTGACAAAAAAAAGTTAAAGATGTTTTAGCGTCTTATATGTAAGTTCTCTCTTCATTAAGCTTTTTAATTGACCCATGTAACAAGCTTTGGGCTGATAGCTCCCAATTTAATTGAATTTAGGGTACCAGGTTTTAAAGACCCTTAAAACTTACTTGATCGAGTAAAAAAGGCCACTAAGAGAAGAATAAGACTTTCAGCATTTTTCCGTTTTTATACTAGTGCTGGTTTATATTTGTTGACCAAACTTTTTCAACCAAAAATACAATAATCAAGAACTACTCTTAACCCATTAATTTATACAAGCACTAACCTTTTCACTCCCCGTCTCGAGCAATTTGGTTATAAATTTAAGATCGAGATCTATCAATTTACGGTCTGAGATTTTATAGTTCATCCTACCTTCAAAGTTACATAAATATGCTCCACAAATATCAAGCAAAATTCCTACACAAGTAGTTATTTGACAATGACTATGTGCTCAAGTGATAAAAGTCTAACATGGATAAATAGCAAAGATAGAAAATGTTTCAATGTTGTTCATTACTCTAGCTAAAGCAAAAAAAATGATCCAAACTATGTCCTAGGCAATAAAAAAATAAACAAACAATTAAAAATTTTCCTTTTTTTTATACCCCAAAATCAAATGAATGTATTGCATGAATGAGATTCTCACTACAAACTAGAACCATACATTTCCCTCAATGTATTTCAAATGAATAAATCAAATAAATTCATAATAATAAGAAAGAGGGTTAGGTACTTCCCAGATTTGGAGAGGTGATGTCCCATTTTGAAGATTTTACTTTATGTTTTAACTTGAATGATTTGACATGTTTCTATCTCCTTCATGATTGGTCAAGGTGTATTCATAGTCTCCCATGCAAAAATAGAGATAAACAACATTAGAATGTATAAATATTCCATACGGAATGACGTAAATTAACCAACACCTCCAAATTAGGACTTCGAAAAATTCTGAGATTTTTGAAAAAGTTGGTCGACCACTGATGTTCAAGCCCTGACATCACCTACAAAAATAAAAATCTTCCTGAGTGACCTCTAGGAAAATGAAATTTAATGACCATGTATACAACATATCAAAAATTCAGCACAATTGGAGTTCATTTAGGTTGTGAAAACATATGGCGAAGTTGAGACCAAAAGCTGAAAATCAGGTGCAGTGAGTGACATGGTGCCTATAGTGACCTTGCAATGGGTGCAATGGTGTTCCTTGTGAGTTTAATGCCTTAAATATGTGAAAAACGTGAATGAATGATGCAAATACGATGTATAAAATGTGAAGGTGATCATCCAAATAAATCGCAAAAACTCAATGAAAGTGTCATTGTGGCAATTCATCAAACACTTGATGTGCACGTAAGAAAATCAATGTAGAACATAGTTGGATACATGGATCAAGCCAAAATGTTTACCTATACAACCACAATTCAAATATCCAATTTCTATCCTAATCCCAGCAGCAATCATAGTCAATTCCAAATCTTGCATAAAACGTGAAGAACACCAAAATCTTGACAAAAACGAAAATTTATAGGAAAATTCATACATTTGATGTGATTAGAAAGTGTTAACAAGGATGAAATTGACCCAATGTGATGTGTAAATGTTGGGAAATGATTAGGGATACATTTAAAGTGATTTGGGGGGGGGAGATAAAATGAGTAGAAGTTGTTAAATGGTGAAAACTTGTATGCCTATTTAATCTGGGCATTTTGCCCAGAACAAAGGCGCACAACCCGCGTAAAGATGCTTGCGTAGGCAAAATCTGGGCAGAAAGCCCAGATTAGCCTGTGCTTTGATCGTACTTCGTTTTCAACCTCTAAATGTCTTTTTATGCATGAAACCAACTTTAAAACACCATGTTCATGTCATAAGATAACAAGTCATGTTGTTGATTATGATGATGAGCTATGAAAACAAGCAAAAAAAAGCAATGACAACTAAAAATACTACCAATGCTACAACATGCAAAAATGCAAGCACAAGTGAGACTTAGGACAAAAACACATTTATGCATGCACCCTAAGCCTACCTATGCACTCAAATAAATACAATGTCAAGCAATGACTAACTAAAAAACAAAAAATCAAACAAAATACTCCTGATGTTTTAACACACAAGACTAAACTACAAAAAAACTTAGAACACATAACATGGAATTGTATGCATCCTAAGCATGCTAATAGAGAAAAATGCAATTTTAAGTACTAAGGTAAATCAAAAGCAATAAATAAAATAAACAAAGCAAAATGGTTGAGAAATTGGGTTGCCTCTCAATAAGCTCTTCATTTATAGTTTAGAGCTAGACTTCATGGCAAGAATCATCGAGGAGGCCTAAAGAAAGCTTTGGATGCCTTACCCATCTTCTTTTGTTTGGCTTTGTTCCACTCTTCATTTACTTTTCAAAACCTGAAATTACCTATCTCTATATTATAGGATCCGTCGTTTTCATCCAATTCAAACTCAACTACAAAGACTTTCACCTCCTCGTCAGGTTTAATAAAAAAAACCAATCTCATGGCAATCAACAAAGTCAAAACAATGAAAGTCGATTTTTTCCTCAATGATGGCCACATCTTCATTTTGCTCCATTTTGATTAATTTCTCATTTTCTTCACTTATTTCTTCAATAGTCGACTCATCATTGGGTTGAATGGCTGGTCCTTTATTAAACTCCACTAGCAATGGCAAGTTTTTCTGGTTAATTCTCTCAAGTGGATTATACCCACATTTTTGAAATTCGTTACAATACATGACATCTATCACAAGCATATCATCTTCATCCAACTTGGCTAGCTTTTGATAGTATTTTGCAATTATCCTTTCACTCCACAATCCAGGACCATCTCCCACAAAAGCGATGTCCTCATCCCAATTATTCGATACACACTCATCAAAGAGCACGTGACTTGCATCCGACGTGTCAATTGTTTTTTATCGGCATTTCAAATATTCTCTAAACATTACGAGTTTCGGTGTGATCAAACTATTCCCCAAAAGCAACCAATCTCCTTTACATTGCATTTTGTAGCAAATTCATTACTTGGATACTCTTCAAGCATGTCTTCATAATCCAAGTTGAGATTGCTCATTGCAAGCCAATGGTAGAATCAAACATACCTCAATAAATAATCAAATATAAAGAGGCTTAGAAATGTAGTGGGTAACGAAAAGTCACAATAAGAGTCTGTTTGGTAATGAGAAAAGTTTTTTTATTTTTTATTTTTTTTTTAATTTTTTTATGGATGAGTGATTTAGAAAAGTTTGAAAAGTCAAAAACTGTTAGGTTGACTTAGAATGGATGGTTCAGATTGAGTTTGAGAAGTTGAGGTAAAAATTTTCCCCTTACCAAACGGGCCCTAAAAATGAAAAAATAAAAATAAAGCAAATAAAAGTCCAAATTAGTGAACGTAACTTAAAAATAAATTTAAATTACAATCTCCTAAAACGGCGCCAAAAACTTGTCATCAATCCACAAGTGTACGGATCGCACAAGTAATAAAGTGGATTTTAGAGTCCGAATATCGTACTTACAAGGATTGTGCAAATTGTATTTTATGTCAAATTCCTTAATCGAAATGAGGAAATACAATAGAGAGTTGTACGATTGAATTTAAACTAAGAATTAAACTATCAAGTAATGAAGAATTGATTTATAATAAATGAAAGCATGCGTATTGGAAGTTGAGAATCCACTTGAACTATGTCATCTATATTTTGATTTAATTGTTTAACTACAATTCATGGGGATTTGAAATATTCCTAATGTTATTTAAGTTCTCTTTTGAGGATGCATTAAAAACTTTTTCTAAAATGTAATTAGACTGTATCTCTATGACGAATTGAACACTAGAAAAGCATTTTGGTTTTGTGAACAATTTTTAAAAATAACACAAGGCATATGTGGTATATCTCATTTTCCTATCGACTTTGTGGTAATTAAATATCTCTAACGTCCTACTACTCTCTTGATATAATAATACACCACATGGTTATATAAAAGTTGACCAGAAATTTGCATAAGATAAAAAAACACAATTTAATTACTCAAAAACTCATAAATTATATAAATTAAATGAAAGTCAAAATATAGAATCAATATGTTAAAGCTTCATCACAATACCCAACACTAAACGTTTAGCCTAAGTACATAATTGAAAATAAATTGTAATAATAATGAAAAGAGGTCACCATGTTCATCTCCTCATTCTTGTATCTTCAATCTTGTCTTTGGCTTCGCATGAATCCCTCGGCAATTAAGCAGCACTTTAGCATGAAAACACACAAGTTGAGAACAATTTGGAACCCCTATTCCGTGCATAACAACTGGTGTATATAGGTTTAGGTAAAACCTATGCGAAAAATGGCAAAAGATATTGAATTTCACATAAAAAGCCCAGCCTTATGCCCAGTTGGAAAGGAGAGTAGATGCGCAGTTCAGTGTTCGGTGGATGCGCAGTTGGTCGATTTTTGGTTATGTTAATTCACTGATCTTTGCAAAGACGCGTAGCTATGGAACTCGTGGTTCACCGGGTTTAGGGCAATTTCCACTTTTCATTTTTGTTTAAGTTGGCCCTTCTTCTTTATTTGTATCAAAGTCTTCCAACTTCCAATTGTGACAATTTGGTCCCCATACTTTTGATTTCTTCTCTTTTTTTCCTTGTTCTTCTCAATTGGCTCTTTGCACTTCTTCATGTTTACAATTTAGCTCCAAAACTCATTCAATTCTTCATTATTCACTTCATTTGCAACACTTCCTCAATTTTGGATTGCTTTTCGGAAATATAAACAAATATAAACCAAATGAATATAAAGTGTTCTCAAACAAACATATAAAATCCTACTTTTGGTACATAAATAAGTATATAAAATAAACTTATTAGTTGGTCTGAAATATTACAAGAAAAAAAATTAATTTGTAACCGTCCAAGAAATTGCAATGAAAATGCATCACAAAATCAATTATGGTTATTGCGCTGCTTGAAAAGAAACCTTGATATGTTCGCTTCGAGTTTGAAAGAAATGCCAAGGATAATCCCAACCTTGTCGTTCACAAACTCTTAAAGACAGGGTTTATTCGAGAAGTAAAGTACGAGAATGGCTTTCCAATGTGATTTTGGTGAAAAAGGCCAACGAAAAGGGACGTGTTTTGATTTCACGGATTTAAGCAAGCCATATCCTAAATACAGCTACCCACTTTATCGTATTACACTTTAGTAGACTCTACATTAGGATCTGAGCTCTACAGTTTTCTTGACGGATTCTTAGGCTATCATCAGATAAGAATGGCAGAAGAAGATTAAGAGAAGACCTCCTTCATGGATGACAAAGGTATCTGTTGCTATAAGGTTATGCCTTTTGGTTTAAAGAATGTAGGGATAACCTATCTGCAGCTAGTTAACATGATTTTTTCCAAATAATTAATGAAAAATATTGAGGTCTATGTAGATGACATGATTGTAAAGAGCTCAAGAAGGGGCAATCATATCTCAGACTTGGAAAACATCTTTGACATTCCTTCACCAACACCACATATAGTTTAACCCCACCAAGTGTGAATTTGGGGTCTAGTCAGGAAAAGTTTTGTGATTCATAATCACCCTGAGAGGCATTCAAGTCAGCCCAGATAAGATTATATCCCTTATTACATTGGAGTCTCCTAAAAATATAAGGAAAGCTCAACGACTTATAGGTAGGGTTGTATCCCTTGATCATTTTATGTCAAGAGCAGCAAACAAGTTTTTCCATTCTTCAAAGCACCTAGGGGAAACAAGGAACTCAAATGTGATGAAGATTCTAAAGTCACATTTTGACTGCTGAAGGAATACTAAGGGTCGCCACAAGTGCTGTAAAGCTAAATCCCGAGGACAATCTTCTATTGTATTTGAGCGTCTATGAACAATCAATCAACTTCATCTTCATAAAATGAGAAGGGGAAGCTCAAAATCCAATCTATTATTTTAGCAAGATGTTACTCGATGCCGAAATAAAGTAAGATCTGACCGAGCAATTGTCACTTGCCCTTGTTACAAGAGCTAGAAAATTGAGACCTCGCTTTCAAGATTTTCCATAAGGTCCTCACAAATTAGCCTCTAAAACAAATCTTGCAAAAGACAAGGTTTCTGGACATCTCTTCAAATGGGCTATCAAACTTGGAGAGTTCGACATTGAGTACAAACCACAAACAACAATCAAAGCATATGTCTTAGTAGATTTTGTGGCCAAGATAGCACCAAGACCTCGAGGTCATCATATAATGATAATGAGCCAGGAAAAAGTTGGACCTCGCATGTGGACGAGCATCCAACACGGCTGGCTCAAGGGCCAGCAACATATTAATGAAAGACAACTATACAATCAGAGTCTAGTGCATAATAATATTCAATTTCTCGACAACTAATAATGATGTAGAAAATGAAGTCCTTATTGTTGGGCTAAGATCAACTCCATCTAGGGGTTTATCATGTCAGCGTACTTAGTGATTCCCAGTAAATAGTGACGAAGTTAGATGGATCATTCGAAGCAAGAGACGAAAAATGTTATCTTACCAAATGATTGTTCTTAACTTAAAGAGGAAGTTCATCTCCAGTAGGATAGAGAAAATACCAAGGACAGACAACTATAAGATAGATGCTTTGTCAAGACTTACATTTACTAAAATTTATGATTTCGAAAATACTGTATTCGTGCACACTCTACAAATCAAGCATAGCCTCTTCCTGACACCATGAACATTACAAAGCAAGAGCCTTACTTTATAGACCCAATAGTCGAGTATTTACTATCCATAAGTCTTCCAAAGGACACAACCATATTAAGAAGTATTAAATCAAGACCCCCAAAGTATACTATTTTACATGGCATGTTCTTCTATAGCACCTTCACACTCTGTTACTTTCGATGTCTAACCCCAAACGAAGCCAAATTGACTATTACTGAAGTACACGAATGGATTTGTGGAGGCCATCATGGAGCAAGAACACTGACTACTAATTTGATAAGGTGTAGATACTATTGACCAAATCTGAGAAATGATACAACAAATTATGTGAAATCTTGTGATAATTGTCGGAGATAGGGGCTATACTATACCAACCAGCTAAAACAATGTCACCAATTTACTTTCCTTACCCTTTAGAAATGGAGGATCGACATCCTCGGGCCCTTTACTGTTCTCCAAGGTTTAGTCAAGTTCCTTATAGTCGCAGTAGAATATTTCGCCAAGTAGGTAGAGGTTGAGCCCTAGCAATGATCTTAGAACAAAAATTGAAGTTATTCGTATGGAAGTCGACTGACAATGAATGGCAATTCGAGTGTCAAGTCTTTAGAGAGTTATGTACAAGTTTTGGGGATTAAACACAAGTTAACCATAGTATCACATCCACAAAGCAATGTGTTAGGGAAAGTAATGAACAAAATCCTATTGCAAGATCATCGCACTCTTCTTGACAAAGCCATGAGACTAGCTCGATCATCTCTCCATGATCCTCCAGACAACTTGCACCACATTTAAAACGGTTACTGGGGAGACCACAGTCACACTGGCCCTTGGTATGGAAGCAATAGTGCAAGTTAAAATAACGATCCATAACTATCGTACGATGACATCGAGATCAAGCCAAAGCAAACGGAGGCCAAAGAGAAGGTCTAGATCTCCTAGAAGAAACATGGAAAATACCTCCCTCGAGATAACTGCTTACCAACTAGTCATGTGAAATAGTTCAACATCTGCTTCAAAAGGAGGGACTTTCAATCTGGAGACCTCGTCTTAGGACTGAGAGAGGCCGCAGGACATCAATCGGAAAAACTTAACCCTATCTGGGAAGGACCATTTGAAGTGATACAAAAAGTTGAAAAGAATTCACATAGCTTGAGAAGCATGGATGCTAAGAATTTCCCCCAACCTTGGAATGCTTAAAATGTGAAGCCACACTACAAGTATATGGTCATTCTCCAATAAGTCGTAGCTTTAAGTATTGTTGGACCTGCAAGTCCAATTTTCACTAACACTGTTATTGGCCCTGCGAGCCAATCATTTTATTCATAGAATGGGATGGATCTGCATGCCAAGTATTTTTTCTTTTGTTGAAAAGTCGGACTACGTGCTCATCCTTTAATTTTTTTAGGAGTCCACCACGACAAATACTCTTTTTCCCTACCTAGATTTTTTTTCTATGCAAGGTTTTACCGAGGGTCATCCATCAATCCTTTAATAAAATTAAATGTATGTTCTATAAACATGTCAACCTCGCAATGATTACAACAAATAGGTTAGGCTAAATCCCTTTAGCGGGATGACCTACTCTTGGTTAAATCACTTAAGCGGAATGGCTTCCTCTCGGCTAAACCCCTTAAGTGAGATGGCTTCCCTAACATCATTAGCATATCTAACAACATTGTAAAGTAAAAGGAAAGACCTCTCTTTGTTAATTAATAAAATTTATGAGGTCAGCAAAAAGTAAGACCTCTACTAATTGATAGTTAGTCACAAAGTAAAATGCAGTATCTTTCTTTGTGAAGTAATAATACTCATAAGGCCAGCTAAAGGTAAAACATCTTCTGATTTATTATTAATCAGTCAAAAGCTAGACCATTCTTTGTGAATTAAGAAAGAACGGTTGAAGGTAAAACCTGTACCAATCTATAATTAAAAATGAAAAGTAAAAAGAACAAGATTTCTCTCCGACTTTAAGAAATTCATAAAGGTCGGCCAAATGTAAAACCTTTATCAATTAGAGTTAGTTTCAATATAATGGTGCGAACTGTATCTGCGAGCTTTGAAAATTGTAAATGGCTGACTAAAGTGAGACCTACGTTTCACATCATGAACTTAATCTTATGTAGATAATTTCAATTATGAGGGTTAGCACGACCTATATCTTCAAGTGTATGAAATTAGTGGTGTTTGACTCGATCTTAAAACATCTACAACAATTACAACCTACTTATTTAATGATTAACTCTATTAAATGGAAGAGAGAACAAATTTTGATATAGAACAATATACGTGCCTTCACAATATCAAAGTTTTACAAGAGTGCCTCCTGGCATACCCCGAATGCCATAACAAAATAGAAATACAGAGAAAATGGCTTAAGTCTGGGGCTTAGTATCACTACCCTCGTTGTCCTCATCCCCTGACTTGACTACATCATCCACTAGCTCAAAAGGCATCAGGTTTAGATCGTCAATCCCTCTGGAAAATTATCCAAAGGGATAATGTCAAGGTCGAGATCATTAAGACGACACGAAGCACACGCTTCAAAGAAACCCTGGTTGTACGAATCAAGGGTGTATGTACAAATTGTGAGCTTGTAATCCTTTGAAATCTTGAAGGCCTCTACAGCCATCAACATCACCTGATCTTCATTATCCTTTGCTTTGTTGAGTTAATCAATTGCTTTCATGAACTTTCTCATAGCAAGGTCATGTTCAAGGGTCATTTTTTTTGTGTCAATCTCCAATTGCTCGACTTTTTATTCGGCCATGTCAGTTCTCCTCGCCTCATGCTGCATGGGGTAGACAATTGGCCAACATCTTTCCCACGCTCTAGGCCTTGTTGGATAACACTGAGCCAAATCCTGAGCATCTACATAGAGGTCTATCCAAATACCTAGGATTTTTACCAAGAAAAGTCTTGAAATTAATAAAAGCCCAAGTAAATTACTTTGGTCGCTGCACTCAAAAGCTCTCCACTCCTCACTTAAGACCCACCCCGATCTTATATTTTTCCACATGATTGGGATGAAGTCTTCCTCCGGAAGTTCAATAGGAAAGGGCCTTCTCCCACATTATCAGCCCCAGAGATCGACTCTTGCCCTAGTGGTGGCACACTGGCAGGGAGTCAACAGCATCTTAGAAGTCTCTCCCTGGCCTAAAAAACTAGCACGAGTTCTTTTAGGATATTTTCTTTGAATGACTCCCTGATTCATCCTTCTACTGGCCGCAACTCGTGCTTCGGCTTGTGCAGATAGCTTCAATGCTCCAGAATCAAAGGCCATACCTAAAAAGAAGCACAAGAAAAAAGTAAGACTGCTAAAAATTAAAATGAACAAATTGAGGAATAATGTTAAGTTAGAAGGCTGACCATTTCCAAATTTTCATTAGTCACAAAGTTAGAGGCCTCCTCGTCATGAAGGTCAAATTTGCACAACTTAAGCGCATTAGCCATAACCTTGACCATAGCTTTCTTGCTCAAATTACCAAAGTTTTAAAACTCGGCCCGAACATCAACCCAAGAAAAGAAAATGGTCAAGGGTTAGAGGGTCAACCCGAGGTCGACCAGACGAATTAAAAAAATATCAAAAATTAAAAAAAAAATTAACCATTCATTGTCACACAATGTAGTAATAACAATCCAAACCCTACAATTAACACAAAAATTCAATAAATCAACTACATCAACATATAAAATTCAATCCAAATACCAAATTCCAACACATTAACTACATCCGTACATAAAACTAAGTCTACAACTCAAGATATTAACTACACCAATTCATAATATGCAACTCAATCCAAAGTACTAAACATTAACCATATCATAGACCAGTAACTTTAAAAATAAAACTCGTTTTGATTGTTCTCATCCATAAGCCTGAACCCTTGATCAATTGAACCACCAAAACGACAAATAATTTCCAAAGCATCTGAATCATCCGTCTCTAATGTATGATCTTCATTATTTTCATCCCCATCTAAAGCAAGAAAAAAAAAATATTAATGACAACCATACAAATCTTAAACATAAGCATGTGTGTCATGGTCATTAACAGTAGGAACGGTATCATCTTCGTAAAGAGCATTCCTTAATTCTTCATAATCGAGGTCCTGAAATGGATCTTCTTCCTCTAACCAAAAGTCTGTCTTGTCAATGCACTCATAATCAACTGGATCTTATGATCTCTGCTTATAATAATGCCTATAAGATAAAATGAAAAAAATTAATATAATTGATAAATAGTTACATAGATTAACCATTATCAAAGATCTCATAAAATACATATTCTTCAATCGCAAGTTATATGTAACATAGACCAGATCATTGAGGCTTTGATGCTTCAATCTTTTCTTTTCTTTGTGTGAATACGTTCAAAGACACTCCAATTCCTTTCAAATCCTAAAGAAGTAGTTTGAACAAGAATTCAAATGGATATCTTTTGCAATATATGAGCACTATGTCCACACAATTTCCACCATTCATCTACATAATATAATAAATATTAAACAACTCAACTATCATTATAATAAGTTAACTAAACAATAATAAGTAAAATTAAATTCTCACCAGGTTGTAATATTTTTCTTGTATTAATTGCATATTTCCAACCAAAACTTCCTTCACATTCTCAATATGTCCTTATTTCTCTCATTGCTTTTTGCTCATCATCACAAATGCTTTTAACTTAAATCAAACTAAGTAGGTCGTTCATGACTTCAATGTTTTGACAAAATCCTTCTTCATAGATGAAAGTCGGGTTAAAAAAATAAGAAGCTGCATGTATGTAAAGGCGAAGATGTTTATCCTATCACTACTTAATTATATCAGTGTAAGGCTTGTACAATATATTTTTATTCAAGAATATTTTCTTGATTCCTTGACGTGTCCTATGCATGCCTTCATACACATATCCTAAAGAAGGTTTTTCATCTGAATCTACAATGCGTAACAATCTTACAATTGGGGCCGCAATTTTTAAAATCATCAAGTAATATTCCCAAAACTTGTTCTCAAAGATGATGGAGTTTACAAGTTTCCTAGCTTTAGTTTTTTGAAATTTTGTAGTTCATGAAAAGCCAATTCATCACAAAACTTTGGAGAAGTTGTTTTTGATCATAAATACTTTTTATTCTGATAAAATTTGTAGTAAAACTAGTCACAGCTAGACATACAATTTCCCTCCATTGAGGAAATTTTCTCAACCAAGACAAAAAGATTATGTGGTTGTACACAAACATGGTAATCTTTGAAGCACATACTGCAAGAGAACGCATCTTTCACAACATCAGATGCATTAATAGATTTCAAAAATGCAATTCCACTAAAGCAATATACTAAAATTTTCTTTTATCAAAGCTCTATGTCTTTGATCACTCCAACCATCAGCTATATTTGTGCATCCATTATTTGCCCAATTGCTTCGATAACTATCAACAAGCAATTGATATTCTTTCTTGCAATCTTTCAACAAATTAATACGAATGTCATTATAAGATGGACCTTTAAATGGAATACAAGCATCATAAAACCACCTAGCCCATGCCATATGTGCTCTCTTTATCGCTTGTTTACCAGCTAAAACACTTTTCAAATTAAGTTGTGATCCTGGAGTAGTCCTTGGAGCAAAAATGTTTTCAATAGCTTCACTCGCTCTCCTCTTTCCTTTTCCTTTATTTTTCTTTTCCAACTGTTCATTTGTTTGTTGTATTTCTTCTTCTATTTCCCCTCTTTCAATTTCTATATCTATAGATCATCCCCAAAATTACAATCAAAGGCGTCTTTAGCATTCTTTTTCTTTTTCGCATTTTCACTAAGAATTTGTTGCATTTTAAAGGAAACATCATGTAGAATTTTCGTACAAGAAGACACTTGACCTCTAATTCCAGCAAAATGATATTTGACTTGGTTAATCCCCCCATTCTTGAAGCTACTATTGCAATCGAGACAAGTAATTATTCGTTTACCATCAATATCAGTGCTTAAGCTAACATGTTCCCAAGCTAGATCAGTCTTTCCACGGCTAGAGGTAGTAGATTCTCGTTCAGATGATGGAGTATTGTGACTAGTATCATCCATTCTATATGAAAAAATTAAAATGCAGATAAGTTATTAATTAACACAATAATTAAGATTGTTTTATACGTGTTCTCACAGTCTACCCCTGAAGAGTCTAGAAAGATTGCAATTGAAAATATCAAAATTGGCTTCATTATGACCTTCAAAAAGTTAGCTAACAAGTATTATACTACAGAGAAATCATTCATTACCCACCCAAACTTGAACATTCAGTTTTTTAAAGTAGGCATATTAACTCCATTATTCACGGTTTAGTTTATTAAAATGGGCAACTCTATTATTCATATACATCACTGTTTATTCAAATAGGCATATTAACTCCATTATTCACGAAATTTAGTAATCTCAAATCTGAAAAATAACTACTACGTACTGAAACATAAGGCTAACTTCTCCAACTTGAATCATCACAAATTTCAATCTACATAGGTCACAACGAAATTTCAGAAAATAAGTAGAGATCAAAAAATAAGCACTAGCTCTTACTACAAAAAGTGAAGGGAAGAGGGAATAAACTAAGGAAATAACTTATACCTGCTGCTGGTCGGTCATTGCTTGAACGGAGAAGGGGTGAACTTGGGTTGGGAAGTTGAGATTTCGAGAGAGACTGAGAGTGAAAGAGGTTGAGGCTGCCTAGAACGAAATTGGTTTGAAAAAGGGCAAAAAGCCCTAAAATGGATAAAATCGGTTCCACTTTTTAGTTTTTAATATTTAAAAATAAATAAAAAATGACATGGAAACCCAAGATCGAGTCAGTAGGTCAATTGAAACCCGATCGAGTCGCCGAGTTTCAATCTGGGTTTTTTCATATTTGGTTTTTAGGTATTTGTCGACTGGTTTTTGAACCAGGTGGCGGGTTAACCCGTCTACCCGATCGGTCTTGGTCGAGTCTAACAACATTGCATTTTACCCATATGGGTAAAGCCATCTACATCAGACAACTTCCACCTCGGTCAAAAGATTGAAACTCCCTCTTTAGATTTCACATAAATTTTTTTTCCTTCCATAGCTTAATGGAGGATGGGATCCAAGGCTCCCTAAAGCTACCATTTCCACTCGAAATACAAAGCTATTGCAAATAAGGAAATGTTTCAGCTTGAGGACACATTTACAAATGTCGGCTGTTGGTTCATCTATACATCTACATAATATAAAGAAATAAACCAACGCCATCTAACTGTTAGGAGCTAGTTGGCCCGTGATGATACCCACCGCTAATAAAAGAATCTACGAAGAAATTGTGTAAGGAGAACCTAAGACCAGTCATTATGGAGTCTTGATAGATAGTTATCATGCCTTTATAGCAGATGCGTGATACGTCATCTAAGCCTGAGATCTTGGCCATATACTCTATGGCAAGGCCAAAAGATCTTAATATTCATGGTGACAAAATGTTCTTTCATCATGTTTCTAAAGAATGGGAATTCAAGCTCTGACTTGCCTGAACTCTTTATCCCTCTACGAGTACCTTCCCTGCCTCTAAAATCCTCATCGCTTTCACCCATGTCAGATCTAACTTCCTGAGTTTAAGGTTGAGGGGGATAGAAAACTATAGGCTCGACCTCTATAGGCTAATCTATGTTTTCTATCAACCTAAGATCTTAAGTTAGGCTGATCCTGACCATTATTTATAATGTTGGTTGAACAAAAAGGGTCGAGAAATAGGTTGAGTGTAACTAGAGCTATGCGAAGGTCGATTTGCGATGCAACTTCAAATAGTTTGTGTTCTTTCCTGATCAAGTCTCTGCTCTCTTGAAATTTCAGCAAGGAAAAGAATTAGAAGAAAGCCCCGACCTTTTTATAGAAAATTTTGGATGGAAAAATAGATGAATCTTCGCCCTCCATTCCTCCCATGTGTCACCCATCATGATTGGCAACCATTCGTCTTACCATAGCAATAATTGCACTCGATATGACATACGTCTAGAGGCCTATGTCCGACCTCTAACGCACGTAAGCCATTGATTGTTAATTTCTTGATCTTTACATTATTGGAAAATACATTTCCCTATATACTCTTAATTAGGATTGTCAACAGGCCTGACCACTCGTGAATGCCCAATCTCTTACCTTGGGCAGACATCATTTGAAGAAGCAGATGGCATGAAGGTCCAAGGTCATGTCTTGGGTTGATCTTTAATGGAATAGTTATGATATGGTCTTACCATGGACTGATCCCTTCGCCGTATGTGTTAATGGGTCATATCTTGTGTGCACTGAAATTCAATAGTGATTTATTTTCCAAATAAACTTCTTCTTGCTCAGTAAGAGTCCAACTAAAACAATGGTTGTTTTCTAACATGGACACAAGTCGAGAGAATGGATCAATCGAGAATCGGGATCAATTAAAGGGAATTGGGACAATGTTGTGAAAAATGGAAGTAGAAAAGGAGATTCGAAATTCAAATCGGAACAAAAGTGCAAGAAATGAGAACTTTAAGAACTTAATTGTACAAAGCAAAAGATGAAGAACTAGCTGTCAATTAAGGGAAGGCCCAACTTGTTACTAGAAGGAAGAAGAAAATAATCGAATGAAAAACAAAGGCTCAAGCGATCACATGTATCAAACCATGCGACCGACTCATTACACTTTTTGCAACAAAACTTGAATCATTAAAGCCAAGTGATAGCCTGGCGGTTTAATGCCTAGGGATCGCTTGGCTAAAATTATTGAGAGATCAGACCCTAGAGAGAGAAACAAGGTTCAATTCAAGATTCATATTTCTCCTTCATCAAGATCAATTTCTATATCCAGGTGATGAATTATATTAAATCTTGTTGACTATTCTCAATTATGTATATGGACAAGTTTAATTTGTGTTAGGATCATGATGAAGCTTTTAGTTTTCATATTTTTATTTCGATTTTTGTTTAACTAAAGAAAATTTATGGTTTTGAGCAATTGATTCTAATCTTCATGTTTCTACAGTTATATGCGCAATGATTGTATGATTTTTGTGACGTAGTTTTAGTAATTTGTTAGACATGTTTTAATTGTCATAAAGTCAAATATGGGATAAAAAATATACCCTATGCTTCATGTGATCTTCATTTGTAAATTAATCGTTAATGATTTCACATTACTCGCATTCATCATAGAAATATATATATTCCCATTCGAAAATAGGGTTTTAAACAATTTATGAACATTGATCTTTACTATCCATAAATTGTTGTTGAACATTTAAATGAATATAATAAAGATGGAATAAAAAAAATGGATTTTGGGTCCTAGCATGATTTTCTCGATTTATGAAACAAAAACAATCTTTGTAATTTGCTTGCTTTTAATTGAATTTTCTTTTATAGAAATTTTTAGTTGTTAGATTACTAATTAAAAAAGTAATTTATCTCAATCCATGTGGGTATGATACCTGAACTCACATCCACTATATTACTTTATTCCTAATTTAGGGTACAACATTCATGATTTCTCTTTTTACTTCAATAGTCTCTATATTTTTCCATCTCTCTCCAGATACTAATTTTCACATCAAAGGGGCGACGAGGACACTTTTTTACACCTTTTTGCAGGATTTTTTGGAGCTTAGGTCATCCTTCTTCGGAAATATTGCAGCTCGTGGTCTTGTCAAGTCAAGGTTAATAATTTCTTTCATTATCAAGTTAAGGCGAGGTGGCTGGGGAAGGCACCCCTTTACACGGTAATTTATTTTAACTTCTTACTTATATTTTTAATATTTTTAGTTGATGAAAATCATTATTTTTTTTTTCAATTATAGTGTTTGCTCTAAAAATGATGATGATTCTTTTCTTTTTGTGATAAAAAAATTATATTTTGAGTTTCAAGTGCCTGTAGGCCCCGCTTCATGTACTTGATTAGGCAGGGCCACACAAATATCAAGTAGAGTCAGTTTTTTTGTCATCCCTACTGTTTACGTCATAATTGACGGCATGTGTACACGTGATGTTGTTTCACACGTCAACGAAATCATCCTAATTTCGAAATATTTTTAATATTTTTTTCTAATAATTTTTATGTCATTTTGTGCTAAGTTTACTTGACTAGGAATATCTACATCACGAAAAAGTTAAATAACTGAAAAGAAAAAAAAATTGTATTGCATCAATATGTGACTCATTTTACTTTTGAAAGTAATTTGAAGGGAAATTATATGTTGTCCACAGTGAGCACGTTTTAGGTGCACCATAGAAGGACTGATTATTTGAACGGAACATTAGTAGGACCAAAAATGTACATATTACATCCGAATTCAAATAAGTGGATTGTTGCTTTGTTACTTTGAATTTGTTTGGTCAAATAAACGCCTTTATAAGGCGTGTGTTTTAACTTTTATGCGTAAGAAATTTAGTTACATTCGGACAACATAGGATGATGATTATGATGTACAATTTATGATAAGTAGAAAGTGTCGTCGTGTCCTTGTCTATGAAGGATGGATACAACACGTCACTTTATTTCATTTTCATAGAAAAAGATACTTCCATTGTTCAAATACGTCAAAAGCTATTTCCAATACAAAATAAGTTACCTTTTCTTTTTGGTTTGTAATTTTCTAGTCCAGCGTAAGCGGATTCACTATTAGCACATTTAGTTCCTACTAAATTCAATTCATTTTTCATCCTGAAGTCCTTTATCTATCACTTCCTTTCATAATCACTCCCAGATGGATTCCATCCAGTTCAGCTGTTAAAGGGCTGTGTTGCTTTAATTTTCGCAATTGCACTCATTGAGTTGCGGAATAATATTAGGTTAGAATCCCATAGCCTCGATGTGGCAAGAAGATTGGCCAGACTTGTCTTGTTGTAAAAAAGGGGAGTACTGATAGAACACACGTGAAATAGTATAAGTTGATGTTCTTGTTTATGTTTAGTCTCCTTCATTTCAAAAGTTATTTCTATTTCTACATTTATTTCTTCCTAAGTTGCCATATCTTCTAAACAAAACCTACCCCTACCTTAAATGATTTGTTTTCTATGATATTTTAGAATAGTGATTGCATGTTTTCTAATGACCATTTTTTCCTTTTGGGTGTTCTTCCCCTCGTCTTGATTAGATGCACTAGCGAAGTTTCTTGAGAAGATGAAACGAGTATTGAGTCGTGAAGAAGAGACACCCAAATATAGTACCATATTTTTGTGAATTGTTTTACGTGAGTTTTTATGAAACCGAATAATGTGGTCTACTAGAATAGAGACGTGTTTACTAATTTGGGATATGATAAGGGGATAATAATTAGTAGAATTATGTCATTCTAACATCGAAAATTTGTCACACTAGGTGTCACATCCTCACATGACTGTGTATTAGACCGTCATCATAATGAGCGACATCATCTCCTATGTGAGGGGAGTGGTACACCGTGTGGTAGAATAATATTACTTTAATTACTAAGGTTGAATCGGAGATGAGCCAGAAACTTAACTGCAAACACAAATCCCAAATGAGTAATTTGGAAGTAGCTGTTTTTAGATGGAAATACACTCCCAACCGCCAAACGTAGCGTATAGAATGTATTTAACAAGTGCGACTGGACCAACATTCTTAATGGATCGGTTCCTAATTTGTTCAATATCACTAGGATCAGGGGTTGGCAGCCACGTTCCTTAAATTGGGAATAGTGAAAAAATTAATTGATGAGAATGAAAGAGCTGATGGTTAAAATGAGGCGGTTCATCACTATGATAAATATTCATCTTATTTTAAGCATTGGTGACATCAATAAATGAATTAAATTTACCATCCACCAATTGGTGACTAAGGATTTTTTTTTTTTTTTTTTTTAGCAGGAAAAAAACTGGCACTAAATATTCATTTTGTTATAAATTATAAATTATGTGAATGACCAATTACCATTGTACCTCCGTAAACTTTACATTATTACGATTGTATCATTGTCCACCCTTATATATAGGGGCTTATACTTACCAATTTGATGAAAAATTGAATGGAGAGAATTCTCTCCTCTTCACATCTCTCTTTCTCTCTCTATTCATATAATATTATTATGGTAGTTTCACAACACGTTATCAGCACGAGTCTCTAACCATTTGAGTAATATGATGGAAGTATGCTTTACAGTTGCATCTAAATGATGAGTCTCTGTATCAGAAATCTGATTATTATCAATCAATGTTTTCATTTCCCAAATCAAACACTTTTGGCTTTAGAAAACAATCTACATATTGTAGATCTGAAAACATCAAGAAAGATGGAAACTTTGCATGATTCAAAAGGTTCCATACAAGGAAAGAAATGTAATCGCGATGTTGTGCAAAAAGGAAAGTTGGAAAAATTGAAAAATTCGAAACTTTTAAAGCAGATCTACGAAAAACTGTATATTCAATCGACGATCGGAGACTAGATCCATAACCACGGCGACGGGACGATTCTTCGGCACCGGCGCGTGTCGACGTCGGGTCACCGGCGCAACGGCGCGTGACACCCGTGAGGCCCACATGCAGACGTCAAACAGGCACGTGGCGGCATGTTCAGAGTTTTTCGGCGACGGTGTCAAAAGGCAGTTTGTTCATATCGACGTTTTTTTATTTTTCTATGGTCTTACTTTTCTGTTTGGTGCAGTTTTGTACATTTTTCGGTGGTCGAACGTTGCGGCTTTGTAAAAACTATTTTTGAAACAATTCTGGCGAGATTTTGAATTTCGGACCAAAAGTAAGTTTGTTCTAAATTAAATTTCAAACCTATTGACGGTTTCGATTTACTCATATGATCAATATATTAAAATATGGACGATTTTACCCTTGATGATACGTTAAAGTATATTAATCGTGATTTAACGAATTTGATTAATCATGATTACTGATCTGATGATAAATACTAATAGAATATATATTCCAGTCATTTAACACTACTATGTGATCAATATGATAAATTAAAAGATTTGAAAAGTAACATAATAGTTGTCATATCGTGATGTATTGAGTATAATTCTTTATCGTAACGGACTGGACTATTATGAATACCTTGACTGGATTTGGAGATATGACTTGCTCATTTATGAAATGTAATTATTTCTTTATATTGTTACCACCTATATGGTTGGTTTTATCAGCTTTAAATATACATATTACGTTACCACCTATATGGTTGGTTCTACAAGTTCCAAGCATATTACGTTAGTGGTTGGTTCTACTGGCTTTAAATATTTCTATTCATAAAATTTAATACATGATTGTTATTTGATATTTCAACAAATGATACCAGAAGTTACCAATATCTGTATTTGAAATGGTGGATGAAAATAAATTATTCAACAAGAAAAATGTTGATGTATGATAAGATAATATCACATGATAGCATGGATATGGCTAATTTGAAAATAATCTCATCAGTATTATGAGATAATATTATATGATTGAGATAAACAGTTTTGATCAAAGTTCTTGAACAAGCACTTATGTACTCCAGAAAAAGTACATATTTACTCCAGAAGAAATAAATATTATCATCTAAATATACTGAAATGATATTATTATTATTATTGCTCCTGAAGAAGTATAAACGAGTCATACATGCAAAATACAAAGGGGGGAAACATTTATGATCCTCAAAAGTAGATGTGTGTATCAAGAGTAATAATACCCCATACTCTACCACCCGTAATCTTTTTTTGTATGTCTCAAGAGTAAGAATACTCTGTACTCCAGCACTCCTAATCCTTTTGAGGTTCACAAGATTAAATTCAAATGTTTATCAATATTAGAGGTGTGTCCCAGGAGTAAGAATACTCCGTACTCTACCACCCACAATATTTTGAGATTCACAAGGATAAATTTACATTATCCGGACTCCATTTTCGCTTGATTCCCCTTCCTTGCAACCAATCTATCTTAACTCCGGTTGGATCTCGTATTGGAATATATGACTGCAGCTTATCCAACAGTTCCTCAATAGTAGGAACAGAAATAAGAATCCTCTTGGAAAATTGAGAGATGAATCTCTGTTCCACAGCATTATCAAGAAATGTCAGCAAACCATCAAAGAAATTTTTTAATATTTAAAAGTCCAATAGGCTTGGTATGGAGATCTAACTGTGCCCAATAGGTAATATTAAAGATTTCCTCTAAAGTACCAAAACCTCCCGAAAGGGTTATGAAGGCATCAAAACCATATAACATGCAAGTTATGCGTTCATGGATAGATAATGTTCGTACTTCATGCCCTCGTCTTTTTCCTGCAACATTAAGCAAAGGAATAGATATAACGCCTATCACTTTCACTCGTTTTGTTTGAGCAGATTGGGAAACACAACCCATCAATCCACTGCTACCTCCTCCATACACTAGATTGATATCTTTCTCTCCCAACTTCTTTCCTAAATCCACTGCTGCTTCTAGATACCCAAAACCTTTCCCTACTTTTGAACCACAAAATACACAGATAGTTTTGATATGTCTAAGTTTTGGTCCTTCCATCTTTGAGAGTATAAGGAAAGAAAAACTTACAAAAAATTGTTATTTTGGGATGCTTTAAACTGGGAAATTATCAGACTTTTTAAACTTGAAAATATTTACTATTTACTGCTCTTCTTTTGAAAAAGTTGCTATTTACTTTTGACTAAATGACACCGCTTTTGATCTTGTCTCTGACAGCACATATTTTGCTCGATAATGGATACTCTTTCGATGATCTCTCAGTAACAATCTGTTAATACGAGAAAAATACAAAATACTTTGTTAAAATATATACACTATACTGATTTACCTTGTATCAATGTTGAGTAGCCAAAACATCATTGTTTATAACAGCCTGTCAAACAGGATCTTTTGATATTATATTTTTGAGACTATAACGTTCTTTATCATTGATGAAATTAGCCTATAAAGATAGTAGCTCACGCTGCACATGCCCACAAGGGTGCGTCTCAAGAGTCAATCAGATATCATCCAATGACTCCTTACTCAGCCCACCCTTAATGAAATCTATTTTATCATCTCGATTTCTGGATGAATATCCTATTGATTTACAACGGGTATCACATGTCCATCGAGCACATTTGTAACAACCATTTAATATTTTTGCTCTTCGCTTCTTTGCAAAAGTACTCTTACCTAAGACAGGCATGTGCTTAGAAAATGGATCTGGTAATTCACCAGCTAATCGAATTTTTGCTTCGATCAACCAACGAACATCTTCTGGAATACTTTGATCCATCAGTAGCCTCAATCTTTCAAGTCGAACTCGATAAATCTTTTTCAAAACATTTATCGGAAGATTTGAGTAGTATTTGCAAATATTTGATAATATAACATCCATTTTGATGGATCTGATCTTCTCCCAAAAGTGATCTATTTAAATGCATTATTTAACGCGTAAAAGAGCGTTAGCTCCGCGTGTCAGTGATTCCACCAAGAAAAGGGAAAAGATTTGTAATCAAAAGGTGGGGACTAGGATCATTTTCTTGTGATGTCATTCTAATCACCTTTTTGGATATACTAAATCAAGGTATACTGATTTATATATTCGAACAAGTAAATATTGTATTGAACCAGAAGTTCATACGTACAAGTGAAATATGTATATAGTATGAACCAGAAGTTCATAAGTGAAATATACATTGTATTGAACCAAAAGTTCAGCAATACTGTATTGAATAAAATATTCATACATAGAAATGAAATAAAACCGTATTGAACCAGAAGTTCTATAATAAACGGTTAGATTATCAAAAGTTTCAAATTATTTTCTATGAGAATAGCTTATTCAGAAATTGTTTATAATACAACAATATTCTATGTCAAACAGGGATTAGCTCAAGAAGCTTTATGATTTGTAAAAGTGCGATATGTGTACAATCCACCAAAGCGCACTTAGATATATGATTGAGATTATATCCCTAAAAGGATGATATGTGTTATAGCATTTTAGCCGATTGATATAATATAATATTTGTGAACATTATGGGGAAAACACGCCTAAAGCGTGATTCTGCCTGAAGCATAATGACAATTGATTTAAAAAATAAATATCTTTTGAATAATTGAAATGATCCCTTTGAGTCTAAATACTCATGGTGAGTAAAATGGACATAGTTAAATGATAAGAGACTTATGTACTTGATGATTGAAGAAATCTCTATATGTCATATTGAGATGAAATGGAATCGATAAATAAATCGAATACATACACAACTCTCTTGTGAAAATGAGATTGGTGAAATTATAATACTTTGACCAAATATAAAACCCCAATGTAGGGATTATTGTTCAAGGACCTGAAGTCCAAATGCTTAACTGTGTAAAGCCAGTAATTATTTGTACAAATGAAAAATATTACACAGTCGTAAAAGACGACTCGTTGCGCGCAAATTTTTCATAGAACTGGCATGACATATGGTGGATAGACTATAGTCTAAATCACTAGCTTGAGCTCTTTGATATACCAATGAGTGAGATCAAAATGTATGATTTTCATCTCATTACTTTGAGAGTATTCTTTGATGTACCAGTTGATCATGGTACGTTGGGATTTCAAGTAAAATTATTGTAGATTATATGTCGAAATTGATATATATTTCAATGATTGATTATACTTATACAAATCAGAAATTGTGCTTTGTGAGATGCAAGAACATACATGTATAATCAATGAAAGATTCAATATACCCAGATTAGTATCACTGTAGAATGATACAAATGACTCCATGATATAATATGTTGAAATTGAAATTGGAGTGTACTATTTATGACATCTGGGAAATTGATTATTCACTAGAAGTGAATTTGGAAATGAATATTTTATTATTCACTAGAAGTGAATATGAAAATGAATATGTTTAATTATTCATCAAAAATGAATTCTAGATTTGATTATTCACCAGAAGTGAATTCTAAATTTGATTATTCACCAGAAGTGAAAGATTTAATTGATAAATTAGTACAACATTGTTTAATATAGCATGTTATGGCATCATAAATGAGCTATGAACGATTTATATAAAGCTCATCATAAATGATATGTTTGATGAAAAGATTCGTGATTGCATCAATATACTTGTGATATTCCATGAAAGGAATAAATACTCGTTGCACTCTTTTTCCCTTAGCTGAGATTTTGTCCCACAGGGTTTTCCTAGCAAGGTTTTTAATGAGGCAGCAGTTGAGGCGTATTAATGAGAATAATGTACTCTTTTTCCCTTCGCTAAGGTTTTTTCCCACAGGGTTTTCCTAGCAAGGTTTTTGAGGCATTATCATAGCTATCGACAAGCTATAATTTAGCAAAACATTGTTATACTGGAATGATATCAACAAATGAAGAAAATCATAGACATCTTATGAAGAATGTTATGATATCAGCTATACAAGGAGATTTTTATATATACATATTCCAGAAGAAAGATGATATCAATGTTCAAGAAGTTTATGAATCCTCGATTGCACACTTCAGGGTGAGAATCATGCTGTACTCTTTTTCCTTCGTCCAGGTTTTGTCCTACTAGGTTTTCTTGACAAAGTTTTAACGAGGCAGCGGCTGTACTCTTTTTCCTTGGTTCAGATTTTATCCATTTGGGTTTTACTGACAAGGTTTTAACGAGGCACCACTTCAAAATTTCCAGATTCAGTACATGATTTGTTCTACTCGAACATTAGACTCAATGATTGACGATGGTAACATCAGGGGGAGCAACTGTACTCTTTTTCCTTCGCTCAAGTTTTATCCCACGAGATTTTCTTAGCAAGGTTTTAACGAGGCAGGCAATTGCAGAATAGGTCATCCAAGGGAAAGTGTTATAAATTATATATTATGTGAATGACCAATTACCATTGTACCCTGTAAACTTTACATTATTACGATTGTACCATTGTCCACCCCTATATATAGGGGCCTATACTTACCAATTTGATAGAAAAATTGAATGAAGAGAATTTTCTCCTCTTCACGTCTCTCTTTCTCTCTCTCTCTATTCATATAATATTATTATGGTAGTTTTACAACACATTTTTATATTTTTTGCTCATTTTGGGATGAGTAGACGATTCTACCAATATTGTAACTGTGAAAATTGATGTAATACGGCCCTTCAATGGTAGAATTAGATGAATCCGTCCAGGACTCATTGTAAATGGAAGTAATCGAGTTAATATCCCTAACTATCATTATCTTATTTGAAAGATTCCTTAAGTGTCACTGAACTTTAAATGATCTTTGGAGTGCCATTATACTATCAAATCAAACTATACCACCACATGCCACTTTCTTTAACATCGTTAAATTACTTAACGGAAGTCATGAGGTGACGCACACATGGATAATTAATAAATAAAATTGAAAATCCACGTCAGCAAATTTATTGCTAAAATACTTTTTTTTAAAGTAAAATTTGTTGCTTACTACCTTGACGGTTTGAACGTCAATTAAAAAAAAAAAAAAAATATGTGGCTTTGCTCTGGTAGTGAATGCGTTTCTTTTCCTTAGTAATGTTGCAAAGTATCTTATTCATTTTTTCTCTTATTTTTTTTTAATTAACGTTTTAACCAACAAGGTAGTAAGCAATGAATTTTACTTTTTTAAAAAATTAATTTATGCCACGTCAACAACATTTTGCTAACATGGTTATTCTATTTTTTTGTTAATTATCCACGTGTTGGCAACGTCATGACTTCTATTAAGTAATTTAACGATGTTAAAGAGAGTGGCATATTGAGGTATAGTTTGATAATATAATGACATTTCAAAGACCATTTAAAGTTTAATGACACTTGAGGAACATTTCAAATAATATGGTGACAGTTGGGGATAGTGGCATATGGGGGGTATAATTTGATAGTATAATGGCACTTCAAAGACCATATAAAGTTCAATGACACTTGAGGAACATTTCAAATAGTATAGTGGCAGTTCAGGGGATTAACTCGGAAGTAATCGGTAGAGGTCCTTCTGACAAAAAAACATGAAGTTAAGACCTTTCAGCATGAGGGACAACGTTTTGAGACTAAATGCCCCAATTACCCTTGTTATTAGAACTTGAGTAAAACATCCAGTTCTCTTTCTTTCACATGACACTACTATTTCTCGATAGAATAATACTACTTGTACATAATAGAGTCACGTAATAGTTTACATACAGATGAGGTTACAAAAGGAAATGAAATGTTTATTTATTTATTTAGTTGAAGAAAATTTAATTCAATCAGATCTTAACGCGTCGCGTATGTAAACCATTCTATTATTAAAAAATTATTAAAAAAATTCCTTGGATAGTAAATGTTAATTTATAAATTTTTTATTAAAATTAAAAATGATTAAAAAATATTAATAATTTTATTAATATTATTAACTAAAAAAAATGAAAATATTAACTCTTCAATATTAACCTTCGTTCAATAACTTTTCTATAAATTATTTATAACCAGTATATTTTTTTAATCCACTTTTTAACCACATATTTTTTCAAAACTATTTTTCAACCACAAATTTTACCTCAAAACAAAAATATAGTTGCTGAACAGAGAGTTAATTTATTAAAATATGATTTGTAATATTAAAGATAATAAATGATTTGATTAGTAATAATTGAAATACAATTTAACTATTGATGACCACACATAAGATTTATAATATTAAGAACAACAAATAAATAAAAAATCATCAATTAAACAATAATTTTAATACTGATAACTAAAAATATTGATTGAACTCATTCAATAATAATAATAATAATAATAATAATAATAATAATAATAATAATAATAATAATAATAATAATAATAATAATAATAACCAAAATATACAAATAACAATAACATCATATTAATTATTTACTATAATACTAAAACATAAAGAATTTAAGAATTAAATTATGTCAAACTATCCTACTTTTATATGTAGTATAGATTTTCACCAGTGCGATGAACTGAAATTGCTATCCGCAATATAGATAAGTCTTCATAAAATTTAATGATTATAAATAATCAACACAAATACAAAAAATACAAAAAAAAATAAATAAATTTATTACAACAATATTAAAATTTAAAAACAATATAAACAATCCAAATTATAGAAAACTTCATGGAATGATAAATGTAAATTTTGTAGTTTTTTAATTGCATATCATGTTAGATGTAATATTATGAATATAAATATTGATGCTCGTTCAAGATATAAATATATTTATTATAATCTTTGCATTTGCAAATAGAATTCAGTTCAGATAATTCGACATGATATAAATATGGATAAAGATGATTCAAATTCGAGTCTTATTATGAATATTTCAAATGTAAATTTAAATCTTAATAGTGTAACAATTCAAATATTTAGACATAAATTCAAACCGGATCCACACCAATACAAAGTACTTGCTGAAAAAATCTCACTTTTTCTTCATAATCAAGGATTTAGCAACTCCAAAATTCATTTTTCCATAGATCTAATTCCCCAAAACTCCTATTAAGTTATTACAGAAGCGTCAGCATGTTTTTTATTAGAATCTCTGTCTTCAACATTCCGTAGTCCAGTTGTTAGTTGAAATTTGGTCGCTATTGCAAATAGAATTTAGTTAAGATAATTTAACATGACATCGATGGATTAGATAAAGAAGTTTTAAATTTGAGTCTTATTACGAAGATTTTAGTATACACTGAAATCTTTAATTGCGTAACTGTTCAAACTTAAGACCAGACTCAAACGGACCTCACACCCACACAACCGACTTGCTCAAACCTTGTTACTTCTTCTAATCAAGGATTTAGTATACCTGTACTTTGTTTTGAAAATGTTATAATGCCTTGTTGGGTATCGCTTATGGTGTCCACTGACCACCTTTTTTGAAAATGTTATA
This sequence comes from Ligustrum vulgare, assembly GCA_963555705.1. Lineage (NCBI taxonomy): Eukaryota > Viridiplantae > Streptophyta > Magnoliopsida > Lamiales > Oleaceae > Ligustrum > Ligustrum vulgare. Next base: position 3,615,233 of record OY743175.1, on the reverse strand, counting down.
AGAAATCTACTCTCTTATCCTGTGTGTAGGGCCCACACACCCCTGATTGTGACGGGCAAGGTAACGGAAAGGAGAGCCTTGCTCAATGTTATAATATCCTCGATGGACACCGTTCTTGATTCGCATCGGCCACATGGCACCTTGGAATTGAGTAATGACAAGGTGCCTCATGTGCAGAAGCACCTCGGCATTACCATGTGGTTGGTGGACATCGCTTCATTACCTAATGTTGAGATGCTACATAATCGGTGGATGCCCACCGTGAGCATTTTACCGGGTCTTTAATTCTTTAGCCAACAAATGAAATCAAATCAAATCAACTAGTTAATTTAATATTAATAAAATAAAACATATAAAATTGTTAGTGCTTTGACAACCCAACTAAAGCAGTGTAAACCCTGCTTTAAATAAGCTAAGACATAACATCTAAAGCTGTATTTCCACGTTTACTTTATAGTTAAGGATTTATAAATCAACAATGTTGGCACATTGTCCATACAAAAATATCATACAATAGGCCGTACATTAAGGCAATCTAAGATGGCCCCATTGTCCTAAAAATATATATAATGGGATGAGCTTAAGAATAATGGGATAATGTCAAACCTCACTTTTCTGTGGGGCATTTATGCTCATAAATTCTACAGTACTAAAAAAATCTAAAATATTATTTATTTTATTATCAGGTCTTATTCGATACTTGATGACATATTTAGTAGTTCGAATCCTATTTTGGTATAAATGAGGTTCCTTGCAAGCGCAGTTAAATGGTAATCTTTCATTCTTACTTTACTGAGATACATTTCGCGATTTACATCATTCACCAATCCTCATGACAGGGATAGTCTAAGGTTGGTGTTCAACCTTTTTTTAAGTATTAGTAGAGAAATTATATCGTATTAGACAATAATATAAGAGAAAAATGTCAAGAATTTTCTTATCAAACTCTACCTAATTATGTGTGACAAACATTGACATTTGGTTTGTAAAATAGACTCAACAATATTTACGAAAGAAGAATGGGCTCAATTTTTGTCTATTTAAATGTCTCATCTTCTCTAGTACTACACATTGAGTATATTAGTATACTATTTGAAAGAACTAACCCATATAAGAAATGGACAGGTTTGATCTATAGTCCACCATAGACAACATAAAAAATCCCCACCACTAACGATTGATTTTCATGTGACTAACATTTTTTACATTGGACACTTGGATGGCTATCATTGATGTGGATAGTTTTATATTACTCATAGTGGGCAACATATCAAAATTTAAGGAAATAAATCAAGCTTCTTTGGGAAGTGTTTATAAAAATATTAAATTATACATACATAGAAAGGAATGATAAATGCTACTTATAATTCCCATAAATATGTAAGTTAAAAAGTGAGTTTCCAAACATGAGCTATTATTTTGTATCAAACATGACTTGAAGAGCTTATATTGCATGTGATACTAACGATCAAAATCAGGTCAAGGTTGAAGTAAGTTTTGTACCCTACTAATTTCTCAATCCCCCTAATCGAGTGCGAGACAACAAATCTTTCGACCAGATCCCCTAAAAATTGTATGTGTAGGGAAAAGCATATCGATTGAAGTAGATTCTTCTTTTTGATTACTCAAAACCCCTACCCAAATTGTATAAATTTCCTCCATTAGACTTATTTTCTTCATTAATACTATTTAATCTAGCTTAGTGAACAAACAATAAGGAATCAAACAACTTATAAGTGACATTTAAGTAATGCTTAATGTCAATTTGGCCAGGAAGAGGAGGAAGAATCCCAGATGGGAAATTTACACTTCAACAATTGAATAATTTTGCACACTAGTACAGAAACTGGAAAACGCGTCCTTTGTAAAATGGAATACGCGTCGGTTGTAGAGGCGACGCCTATGACGCAGACGCCTAAAGTCTTGACTTTAGGCGTCGGTTGCTTTAAGCGTCGGTTGTAGACCGACGCCTAAAGTTCAACCGACGCCTAAAGTTGAACTTTAGGCGTCGGTTCTAAGTACAAACTAATGCCTACATTTATATATATATATAAAAAAAAAAAACCCCAACTTTGGACGTTGGTTCTAAATTTAGAACCGACGCTCAAAGTTAGTTTTAGGCGTTGGTTCTAATTTTTCTAATTTTAGAACCGACGCCTAATTTTATTTTATTTTTGCATTAAAAATAATTTCCATGATGTGATCTGCAATGATAGTCACCTGGACGTGACTTGCAGTCACCTGGACGTTGCCTGAGGTGACCCAGGCCACTGCATGTCATGAACTGTAGTCACCTGGACGTGACCTGCATTGACACAGGTCACTGCAGGTCCTAGCCTACAGTCACCTAGATGTGGCCTGCGGTGATCTGAACATTCTCCACATGCACATCATCAAATATATATATAATCGACATATACGTAATAAAATTAAATTAAAAACAATTACACTTACAAAATTGTTAATATAAGATACAAATATATATATGTAAATGGAAGTTTGATTACGCGCCGATTTACACAAACCTATGAACGAGGTATTTTGCCCATAAGTTTTGAATCTCGATGAATTCCTCCACTGAATAGTATTCTTTAAATGCCTATAAACAATCAAAATGAATTATTAGTTATTTTTTCATAAAATATAAAGTCATAATTAAAAATTATCATTTTCAATGACTTAAACATTTTCTAACGAAGTAAGTTGAAAGTGTTCTGTGACTATCTCATACATATTTCTCATAACGTAGTAGCCACACTTAGAACCTTTAAGTTGCTGAAGACACTGAAATTTTCATATTGAAAACTAACAATATTAGTAATCAAACTAAATAGAATATAGAAATAATTCAAATATTTGTAAGAAAGTTTAAATATGTGTTTTCATACCTTCACGTTTTTCCACGTTGTATTGGATTTCGTCCTTAAGCCTCCAATTGTCCAATACGTTTTGAAAGACCTAAAGTTTCAATAAATTATATCAACAAGCTACAAAATAATAATAAGACTCAAATTTTCTACAAAAATTTTGGCGGAGTCTCCCCTATAAATTGAACTTATCCAACCTGTAGGGAGACCCTGCTATTCAAAACTATCAACTTCTCAACAATCACAATATAAATACATCAATTTCACAACAACTCCACAATCAATTTCACCACAACTCCACAATTATTTCATGAAAAGTTTCCTAACTTACGTGTTCAATATCGGCTTGATATCTAAGTCACGCTTAGATGCAGCAGCTGAATCCAAGAAGTACACCGTATTCTTCTCAGGAGAAATCACTAGCAACATCCAGTGATTCCTACGTATTATGAACGTTTAAATACAACTTTAAATATCATATCATTCAAATTAGGTAAAAAAATAGAGAATATCAATGGTCTTACTCCTGAAAATACGGTGCTAGAATAAATTTCTTAGTTTTCATTGCCTTCATGGTGTTGGCCAAATAAGTTATAATACCATTTGCATTTGTTCCTACTGAAACCGACGCAATGTGTGTCGGAGACATGAATCCAATCAATTCAATACCGCATTCTTGACACAACTCTTGGAGGTACTTGAAAAATAATTAAACCAATAAATAGAATTTAAATAGTGATTTAAATTGAAGTTATAATTTTTTATCAGAAGTCTTACAATGAAAACACTTGTAGGATAGATGTATCCAACCATTGCATCATAAGCAAGTCGGTGATGTCTCCGACTGTAACGAAAAAATCATCCTCGAACGCGCAATTGAACACGGCGGCATCTACGGGCACCTGGTAGAAGTCATCGCCAACAGGCAATTGAAGGACCAGAGTGTGTAAAATTTTGCAATTATCACCCAGACGTTGCAACATCTCATCGTCAACAATCACAGGTCGCTGGGTAGATGACATTTCGAAACTCTGAGGCGTTTTTCCTTCGTTAGATTTTTTTACCTGTTGTGGTGCCTCTTCCTGTAATAAGACAATTTTTATCATCTTAACATGTTATCCAAATTTAAAAGAAATTAATATTGAGAGAAACTTTTATATAACTAAATGTTATTACATATCCAAAAATCACCAATTCCTTAGGCCATTGTAAGAAGCTTCCAATAGCTTCCCCCACCGTGATGTGGTGTTGAGATGACACTGTAATATAGAACGCTTCTGCACCATAGACAACGTGGTCAATGGACACCTTAACATGATCAGGCCAAAGAGGTTAATGATGCACCACTGTCTCGGGTCCTACTGGATAAACCATCCCGCTCGCCACTATTTGTTTCTCACCATCAAGACTTATGGCGAGACGACAAGGAGTCGACTTCTATTGAACAACATCATTGAACATATATGTTAGCCACTTCCAGTTAAAATAACATAATTAATGTTAAAAATTCTAAATAATTTAATATTAAATATCTGAAGTCCATTAAATGGATCTGGATCCACAGAGTGGCAACTACTGTGAGCTGGTGGTCGGGGCTGTGGAGTTACATGTAAAGCCGGAACCGGCCGACTTTAGGTGTCGGTTCTTGGTAAACCGACGCGTAAAGTCGGAACCGGCCGGCTTTAGGCATCAGTTCTTTGAGAACCGAAGCCCATTCTTCACTGTTGAATTTCTCGCGTTGGTTTCTTAAATAGAACCGACGCGTATTTTAAGAACATATTTATAAAAATACCACTGTCCTTTTTTACACGTCGATTTTTTGTAAAATCGACATGTATTCCCCTTTTTATGTTGTTTTGTACTAGTGGCACTACCAGTCATTTTTAACTACATCCTCCATGCATGACTATTCTTTAAATGCAATCAATTTTTGGAGCAACTTTATTGGAAATTCGTACAAAATTCTCTAGCGTTACTTAGTCAGAGAAATATAGAATTGTGAAATTAATAATAAGTGAGATAAATTCTTCTGCAATTTCATTGTTCACAAAAGACCTCTTTTTTCTTTTTTTTTTCCCCCCTTCTCTCTCCCGTGCAGAAAGCCAGACGTTTAGACTATTCTAAGTTATGTGTGTAAGTAAATAAGTTAATTTAAAATAAATATCAAAATTGAATATACGTACCGTCAGGGACAGATCCAGGACAAAAGTTCAACTAGAGCAGTCGTTGTTTACCGTGGACCGTTAACGACCGCAATGATGAAATTGTTTATTATTATTTAATTAAATAATATTAAAAATTCGAATATTCAATAAAACGTAATTTACAAATTCAATATCCACCAAATCACAATTCAAATTCACGTAAAAAGAATATGGGGACCATTGCAAAAGTAAAAAACACACCGAAAACTAAAAACTAACACATTTATGCAAAATTTCGCAATCACACTTAAAAAATAAAATCAAGAGTTATTGTGTCACTTCAGCAGCTCTGAGAATTAGAATTGATTCAATAAAATTGTTGCCAAGTGACCCATTACTATGGCAAGTAAGACAAGTGAAATAAATTACTAAAATGAGTTATCTCCTGTAAGTGCTAATTTTTCTTAATTATTTTGCATTTGCATTTGCATCAAATAATTGTGACGTAGAAATAGTTGGATAATGAAATAAGCTACAATGAGTTACTCATTAAACCATGTGCTCTAAAACCCAACCCTTCAAATTTCCTTCAAAAATCAGAAAAGCCCAAACATTTTTTTACTCATTAATTGTCAAAATGGATTTTACTCATTAAATGTAAAATGGGTTTCAACATAGGCGATCTGAAAGATGTGGGCTTTAGTTATTGGGCTTAATTACTAATTGGGAAAAAAAAAGGAATTTTGTAGTGATACCTCACTCTGCAACTATTTTTGCGATTATGTAACTTCATTTCGTAATTTTTGACAAATAGAATATTTAAAAATAAAAATTGCAAATCTGCCTTTACCAGTAAATGGAGAGAAAATCGGGGAATCAACTATATGAATAAGGAAAGACAGTTACATCTTGGTATTTGTAACTGACAATTTATTATGTAATCTCCAAAAATGTAATCAGTTATCGTCATTCCATATAGTAATAGAACCAGAGAAGAAAATAAAATTGATACCTTCAAAAAAATTCCCAAGAATTTCAGCATTCAACAATTCATTTTTCTAGCTCTGATAAGGTATTGTCCCCCTCCCTCGCCACTGATAATTACAGCTTTTCATTATATCTCACTGACATTTTATTGCATTTACAGTAAAAAATTCCATAGTTGACGTTGAACTGAATTACGATGTTAAATTACAGATTTGAGTCATGAATTGAATTACGATGTTAAATTACAGAAATTTTTTCTTGCGAATAGCCATTTCCATATTTAACACAATGAAGTGACTACATCATGTAAATAAGCACTGACATGAAGAATTTCAAAATTGATCAGGTAATGGAGAAAGTTAACGTTTTCATTTATTTTGATGGAGAATCGGATGAATCAGGAAACTATTGTCATTACTCTGTCTGCGGTCTCATTTTTCCTATTGACTGTACATATGACGGGCTTATAAAATTGATATCAACACAGTAAGGCAAGGATCTAGAGACACACCGTATCACAGTGCATTATCGGTCAGCAATGCATTCCCCCCAAATTTGTATATCAAATGATTATTCACTGTTATTTTATTTGGATTTCAAAAAGGGGGAAGGTGATAAACGCAGCTACCCATTATGCGTGGATGTATCTATATTGGATCTAAATATTGCTTGTGATGAAGAAGATGTAAGACCTGATGATTTAGAAATTGATGCTTGTAATTACCTTGCATTAGATCAGCAGGTTGTCGATACAGATGAACATTTTAGAGCAGACTTTCCAGATTACGTACTTACCTTGGAGGAAATGGGCAATGAGCTAGCAGAGTTCATTAAATTCCCAGTCAATGAAGGCGCAGGGGGACCGATTGTAGTGATAACACGCCCAAACACTGATAATGTTGAAATTGGTAGTGTTTTCATGGACAAGGAACTCCTAATCACTTCTATCGGTTTGTTTGCCATAAAAAATCACTTTCAGTTTATCGTAATAAAATCTGACACAAAAACCTACACCGTAAAATGTGTGGAAGAAGGTTGCAACTGGACAGTTCGAGCATTAGCTACAGGTTGCTCTGATTACTTCAAGATAAGGAAGATGGACAAGATACATAGATGTTCTATAGATGTAGTTTTGGGAGGTCATCGTCAAGCCAGTACTTTAGGGATTGCGAGCTGTATAAAATACAGGTTTTTATCATCTAGAAGAGTATATACACCTGGAGACATAATCGGCGACATGCAAGAGACATATGGGGTTACAATTAGTTATGACAAAGCCTGGCGTGCTCGAGAACGCGCAATAATGATGATTAGAGGCAATCCGGATGATTCATATGGAGACTTGTCATCTTACATGCACATGTTGGAGGTCACCAACCCTGGATCTTATACGAGGATAGAAACTGATGATGAAAATAGATTTATGTTCAGTTTTGTGGCTTTGGGTGCATCACTTGCAGGGTGGCGATATTGCAGACCAGTGATTGTGGTTGACGGTACATTTCTAACAAGTAGATATCAGGGAACTTTATTCACTGCATGCACACAAGACGCAAATAATAATATATTTATTCTTGCATTTGGAGTCGGTGATGGAGAGAATAATAACGCTTGGGAATGGTTCTTGTTGAGACTTCGAGAAGCATATGGTGATCGAGAAGAGTTGTGTATTGTCTCGGACCGTCATGGAAGTATAGAGCATGTTGTTGATAAAGTCTTCCCTGATGCTTTGCATGGAGCATGTACATATCATTTTTTGCAAAATGTGAAAAAAGAAATTTGGAAAAAAGGCAAAGGGTGCTAGGATACCATTCAATGCAACAGAAAGGGCTAACACCAAAACGGAATTCGAGAAACACATGAGAAGACTTGATGAAATTCACGATGAAATTAGAGGCTACTTGTTATGTACCATCAACGTGAAATTAAATTTTCAAAATGCATACATTTCTCAAATAGAAACTTACATTTATACATGGATGCAGGAAAGTGTTGGATACTAGAAATGGTCATGATCCTACATGAATACAAATAGGTACGCAACCATGACATCTAACATTGTAGAGTCATTTAATGCGTCAATAGAACATGCAAAAAAATACCCTATTGAAGCATTGTTTGAATGTTTGAGAGGCACGGTCCAAAAGTGGTTTTTCCAGAACGTAAGCGATGCAAAGTCAACATTCACTCGCCTATCATCTCGATATAATGCGATGTTGAATGAGAGGGTTGAATCGTCAATGCAGATGCGGGTTAGATTTTAAAAACCTTTTAAACTTATATTCGGTATCATTTGTATACTATTAAAAAATATAGAGAAAAATAAATCATATTGTTGACTAGGTACATCCATCGAGCGACATTGTATACCAAGTCAATGACGGCATAACTTCATATGTGGTCAACATGGAGGACAAAACTTGTTCTTGTAGGATGTTTCATCTTGACCAATTACCATGTCCGCATGCAATTGCTGTAATCTCGAAGAGAAACTACTTATTGTCGGATTACTGTTCAACATATTTCACTAAAGAGAAATGCATTGAAGCATACCAGGGAACCATATATCCATTAGGAAACAAGGATGAATGGTGCGTACCGACACAGTTGCGCAGCGGTTGGTGCTTCCACCAAAGTCAAAGCGTGGGCCTGGGAGACCAAAGAAGAATAGGTTCAAATCATCGATAGAGTGCAAGAAGACTAGCCGCTGTGGAAGATGTGATGGTTACGGACACAATACTAGAACATGTCGTAATCTAGAACCTATGTTATAAAAGTCTAACAAAAAGTTAAAGAGGTCTCGTCCAAAGGTGAGTGTGTTGTTGGAATTTAGTTTTAAATAATTGATACCAATGTTTAAAATTTTATTTTAATGTTAGAACTAAATACCAACATTGATATTGTCAGGTGGATGTTGGACGAGATGATGGACCTTCACGATGATGCCAACAGTTGATGTTACGCATTCCTGGATAGTGACCTTGTTGGAACTGTCAATTAGATTTTTAGTTAACCTCTGGATATTTGTAATTGAGTTATTTGTTTTCCTGGTCAATAATTTGAGATTATTGTTTAATGTAATCAGCTTCCAAGTATTGAGATTTTCATTTCAAGGCGTTGCTACTATTACATTTTATTTACTAAACAACTTTGGAACGTGCGCAATATTTTTATTTATCTTAGAAACTTTGTTAGTCTTTCTCCAATGCCTAATCGTTTAGAGATTTGATAGTATGTTGGAATAATTTTTAAATAAGAAAAATGCAATCAATAAGAAATCTGGTTTTGTATCCTCCTCCTAGAAAATAATTTTCCAAAAGTTTCCACTGGTGCATTTATTAATTTGTGTATGGAAAATCTGTGGTATTATGCTAATCAGCTAAAAATAAAGCCATTAAACATTAGCAGGCTGACGTTAGAAGCAGTGTCAAGCACTATGAAATAGAAAATCTCTAGGTTTATACTACTCAACAACTAACATTATCTGTGGGATAGAATAACATATGATTATATGATTATGTAAAAGTCTATCCAGCAGATCACTGTGATGATTTCACAAAAATGCTGAGTTTTTAAATCAAGAAACAGAGATGGATGAGTTGCGGGATAGAATAACATATGATTATAATGATTATGTAAAAGTCTAACCAGCAGATCACTGTGATGATTTCACAAAAATGCAGAGTTTTGAAATCAAGAAACAGAGATGGATGAGTTGTGCATGATCGTCACTTATAACATAGTATAGAGTTGTGATAAGAAAGAAAAAGGTTTATTTATGTCCAGTCAAACATGGGGGAAATCTAAGGTCATATTCGTGGAAGGTTCATTTCATCTGGAGATGTGTTCAACAGATTCCACAGCGGATCACTGTGATGATTATGTAAAAGTCTAACCAGAAGATCAATGTGATGATTTCACAAAAATGCTGAGTTTTTAAATCAACTGTTGCCATGGAAAAATAAAAAGGGTGGATTAATTTCATGCACTATGACAGAGACTGAATTTCACAATGTTAAAAAAGTAAAAGATGAACCTGATTATAGTAACACAATCTGAAAATTTTATTCATTGTAGGTTACATTGAACCCGTAGAATAATATCTTAGCAAAATGTAATTACATTATTAATGGAGTAATAATAAATCATGTTCTAGGAATCCGAACATTAATACAAACTGTAGTAACATTATTTCTGAATTATAAATAGGCCCCGAGGATATGATCACTCAGGTTACACAGTTGCTAAGTGCCGACCTTCATAGAACCGCGACCATTACACCATATTATATTCGGCTCTTCGCACAAGTATTTATAAAGTTGAGCAGCAATGTTTGATCGAGCTGATCTTGTATCAAACGACATTGGCATTTCCTCAATACTTCCTTCGACCAAGTATTCCGCATATTTTATAACAAAAAAGCCGCAATCCCCACTGCAAAAAAAAATTATACGATGTGATTTTAAAAGAAAAAATATTCTGACCAAATATCTATATATGGTTACAGTGGTATGAACTTACCCATTAGTTTTCTGTAGGAAGTGGTCAATGAGCTTGCACTCTAGAGGAAGTTTGGGCAAAATCCGATTATCAGATTTCACTGATTTTGCTAAAATTGGGAGAGCAAGCACCATAGAACGTATGGTTGCATACACAGTTACATTCTTCACGATTCTAATGCACGAGTTGTATACATCAAACCTCCAGTTGAGAATGTCAAAGTGCCCAAGTATCCAATGTTCAGGATTTCCTAAGCACATCGGGATGAGAACATGGTCTAGGTCCTTCCATGGAATGTTGAAAGGTATTTTTCTCCCTTTTGCATACAAGAATAAGGAGTCAAGTTTTTGTAGTGCTTTGGTATCAGTTGCAATCTAATTTGATATACCCCTGATTTTAACGTCAAAGTTACAATCTGTTGTAGTAGCCCGTATTTTGTGCCCATTTCTCAACTTCAAAAACATCCGCATGAAGTAGAATGCAACATCAATGTGCTGCAACAATTCCAATCAGGTGCTATGAGTAACTTGTGGAATTCTTTTAAGAATTAATATTTCTAAGGGGCACTCAATTAATAGTATACCGAATCATCTACGGCAATGCAACCTCGAAAAGATCACGCCACCACACCTTTGAGTATATTGAAATTGGACCAAGCGTCACTTTTGGAGAAACTTCAGAAACAGCCTCGCCACAAACAACTGTCCTATATATTACATCCATGAGTGAAAAGGTAATACCATTAATAAAGAATGTGAGACTTTACAACATGTCACTCCTAGAAATTGATACATGTTATCATTTTTAGTATCATCATGGTAGAAACTGTTGAATTTGATGATGTCAATTGACGGGGGCGAGTCCATACAGGATTTGTATATGAAGAGTTCTCCACCTTGTGATGAGAATGAGTTTACACTGTCCTTGATTGTTGACGTTGTCCTAGGTAGCATCGGGGCACCGTTAACCGGGCTGATAGCATCTTCGAGATTAATTGGTATAGGTGATACCTGTTATGTGATAGAATAATATGAGAAAAGACATTAGAGGTGATGATTGTTATGTGATAGAATAATATGAGAAAAGACAGTGTGAATATTAAAAAGTGTGATTGTAATCTTTACACCATTCTTGATTGTTATCTTTCACCTTTGTATGGAATGTTCATTGATTATCCTATGTTTTTTAGCAAGGGTGCCTTGGGGGATCAATGAACCAACTGCATCACCAATTGGATTGTTGGAATATGTAGATTTTGATGTTGGAGCAAAAAAGCTTGTTGGCACTTTGGTCGTGTTCTCACGCTTAGTTTCATTTAGGGAAGCACACTTCTGATTCTCCATCTTGCTACTCCTTGAATGCTTTAATACTCATAATCAAGAAATTTGAATTTTAGAACTAGCTTGTTAAAAATAAGATTATTGCGAATCAAAATTAACATATAATGTAATATCTAAGTTCATGAGCTGCATGGGAAATGTAAGGATACTGTAGCAGACCAACCACTTTTTTTGCCTGTTCATCTATTTCAGTAATATACTCTTTTGTAAGCACCATACCGTCTTCTAGAACAATATCGCCTTCGTTCGTGTCAAGATCCATACCTAAGTCGAATGAAGGTCCATCTATCTCGAAAGGATCTACATTTACAAAATCAATTGGATGCTGGGACAGTATGTCATGTCCCTTATAAGCATCTGAACCCTACAAAAAAAAAATGAACATAATTTATGAGATATGTAACTCCTCAGTTTAGTATAATATCAATAAATAGGTAGTCTAATTGTAAAAAATTCAACAATATTTATATTCGAAGGTAAATTACCTTGTCTTCTGGGAAGCGATTATTCGGACTGTAACCCAACCTCATGCCGTGGATTGATGAATTGCTTCCAGACATCTTATCATTGGATGGAGCGGGTGACTCCCCATCTATATCTCAACCAGTGGTTAATAAAATGTCATACATTGTTGTATATGTCACCTTGATATTTAAACAGAAACTCTAAATTCTTACATTGTGTGAAGTTTGGACAATTTTCGAGTTACTCCCACATTTACTATCACCACCCTTAGTAGCTCCATTATTTGAATTGATGAGTGGGGAGGTAGCATGATAGTTGTGTTCTTGGTTTGAACTATGCTGGAGCATATTGTAGTTCATAGTGTCCCTTGGTGTGATTATGTCACCAGCAAACGACCCGTGCATTAAGTTGTGAGTTAGATGTGAAAGAAATGGGAAACAAAAAATGAGGAGGTATGTGTCATCATTCTGATACCTTGGATCTAAGCTGTTGTGCATCCGGAAAAGGGGACTCGTGTTCTCTTTATTGGAAATATACGAGGGGTGTTTTCTTTCCCTTTGGCTTTGGAAGTGCTAATGCATCCAGCAATGGACACCTCAATATTGGAAGAAGACAATATATTTAGTGAATTGTAGGATTGAACAAGTTTTGACAGGTATTAATTGTTTATTAATTCCACTGCCTTGAATACCAGAAGATTTACTACCAACCACCGTCAAGACATTACCTGCCTGTATATCATGTCATACCTTGAAATTAGTATGTTTTGAATCAAAGCTAGACGGAATCCTTTTGGCATTAAGTGGGACTGTAGGTGGAGTCCTGTGCTGACTGATATCTTTAGAGGTGCTCCTGCTACCTGCAAAAGTGGCCTGCATTTGTATAAACAAATGTTACTTCAGCGTAATGGAGATGAAGAACTAGTATGTCATTTATTTTCATGTACATATATCTGAATGCCATAGTCAGATTTATGAAAAGATCAACATTGTGTTATTTCTATCTGATAAAAAAATAGTGATAACAGTAATACAATATTATTTAGAGCCATACCTTTCCCAGATTGGATATTGGAGAGGGATGTGATTCATTTTGTGATCGGGACAGTTGGGTATTGATGACTATATGAGATCTTAGGAGAATCCCTTCAAGTAACTCGTGAATATTGCAGTTGAAAACTGTCATCATTTCTTGGACTTTCATCTTCAAAATAAACATATCCACGGCTAGCTTATCATGCTCACCAGCAATGGTTTCAAGTCTTTCAGTATATTTCATGATCCTGCTTGCGGTTACCTAAATTGCAATGATTAGTTGATAAGATGAAGATGCAGTGGAAAGTCCGAATTATTTTTGTGTGGGATTAAGCATGTCCTAGCAGATTCAATCGTGTAATCAATTGTGTAATTTGCAAGTGATGCATATTTGAGTAATGAAAAATATATGTGATTGTAATGCAAAATATAGCAACTAATATGGCTCCTGGTTTACCTTTTGCTGTTTGCCACCCTTATTTTCAATGGACTCAAACCCAATTGATTTTTTGGCAATAGGACTGACAATCTGGACCTGTCCCTGTCTATTTATTGTAGAGGGCATCCTGAAAGAATTCTCCATTTCGACATTTATACACTGATCTGGGCTCCTCTCATCACTGGAAAAAATTTGATGGGGAATGGTTTCAGTTTCTGTTCCATTTGTATGGATTGAAGGGGGGTTGTGATGCATTGTATGTGATGATGTCGTGGCATCAACATTTATGCTTTTGGATGAATCACCTGGATGATAGAGTGGGGCTAAGGGATGATGTAACTCACCAACAATTTCACACTCATCTTCGCTGTCATCGACATCATAAACCACCTGTTTCCCTTTCCTGTCAATCATATCTTGATCATGTCCGTCACTGATTACAATATCAGCAACTATAGTTGGTGGTGTATCATCTTGAGGTTTCGCAACTTCGCATTCAGTGCGTCTAGCTGTCTAATGTGCAAATGAGGGAATCACAAAGTCATCAACGTCTCTTATGTGGGTATTTTAGCAGGGATTGAATTTTCATGGTTAGAATGGTTTCCCATTCGTTTGAGGGAGACGTAAAGGTTTGTAGCGACCAAGAATTTTTACGCGATTAATAATTATTTTAATAGAAAATCGTGTCGCTACTATTTCACCCATTTTTATTAAGTAACGCCGTGACGTATTCGTATAGCCAAGTCAAGAAATAATCGAGATCGTTCGATTTTAAATTAAATTCCGAATTTCTAAAAATATCTCCATTCTCTTGATTTAAAATATATTAAGTCCAAGTACTTAATTCAATGTTATCCCAATATTTATTTATACAAAAATTACTTTTATTATTGAAATTAAGAAAATATATGCAAGCATGGGAGGTTCCATTATATGTAATCATGAAGAGCATAATATTTGTATAAATATGGAAAAGTATATGAATGATTTATATACTCCATTATATATAATCATGAAGAGCATAATATTTGTATAAATATGGAAAAGTATATGAATGATTGATAAGACTCCATTATATGTAATCATGAAGAGCATAATATTTGTATAAATATGGAAAAGTATATGAATGATTTATATACTCCATTATATATAATCATGAAGAGCATAATATTTGTATAAATATGGAAAAGTATATGAATGATTGATAAGACTCCATTATATATAATCATGAAGAGCATAATATTTGTATAAATATGGAAAAGTATATGAATGATTGATAAGACTCCATTATATATAATCATGAAGAGCATATTATTTGTATAAATATGGAAAAGTATATGAATTGTGCTTTACTTTAAGAAAAGGATGTGTTAAAATTAATAGAATTTAATGATTATGTTTACAATATGCCAACTTTATACATCTATTTAAACCCATCTCTTTTACACACAACTCTACACATAAGAATTCTTGCCATTTAAGTTCGGTAAAATTCTTGTGTCTCCCTATGTTTATGAGTATTTCGATCCTATCCTATGTTATGATGAAAATGATCCATATGCTTTCAAAAGAAAATTTATGCTTGATATACTTACTGGGATTTTATAAATCTCACTCCACGATATTTACCATTTTCAGATAATTGAAGGTTCGAGGCGGTCAACATGGAAGTGGCAAAAGTGGTTAAGATTGATGAGATAATTATGTTGAACTTTATGTAAGAAAATTATGTTCTAATTTTATTCACAAATAAAATTATGGGATTCTAATTATTCTTTTGAATAATTTTACATTACTATTTAAGTCTCGATAATATGATATGAGTCACTTTTTGTGGCACTCGAATGGTCGAGAATTCGGGTCGTCACAGTTGGTATCAGAGAAAAGAGTTTTAAAAACGATTCTGTAGATTTTTGAAATTTTATTTCTTTAAAAAAAAAAAAAAAATCACTATTCACGTGAACAGTAAAACGACGTGCTATTCATGATGAACAGTGAACGAAATCACTATTCATTATAAAAAAAAAGTTGAATTTTCACATGTCAAGTATGGTTATGATTTTGAAAAGCATGATGAAATTTGATGTGCGAATTTCAAGGACAAAATTCATTTTAAGCAAGGGAGTTTGTAATGTCCTGAAAATTTTATGGAATATAATTAGTTAGTGATATGATGTTTATATTGATGTCTTTGATAAATTTCTAGAAGTTCGGGGACTAAAGGAAAAATAAGATTTGACGATAAATTTTATTTGGGTTAAGTTATTAATTATTGATGGGGAGATAATTACTATATCGATATTGGATTTGTTTTGAAAACTGTGATTAATTAGGAATTATGATTCAAGAAAATGTTGATTTGGATACAACCACATTAAATTATTGTTGATTAAAGGAAAATAAGATTATATGAAATATTTTAACTCATCACTCTACTATGTCACTCTCCACGTATTGAATCCTCGAACCAGGTATGTTATATGCTTTGCAAGTCATTTACGATTTTATTAAGACATGTTAAGTATGAAATCTTCATATGTTATGAATCTTTATGTGTTACACATAATATACATGTCAAGTATGATATAAATTGATAGAAGACTCAATTTTTTTATTCTTTTCAATGTAGAATCATGAGACAGAGAGGATATTTATATGAATTTTGGTGCATATTAAGCTTAGTAAGACTGACTAAATTAGAAAAATAAGTTGGTTCGTAACTTTTGCCAAAAAATATATGGAATAATATATTAAACAAACAAAATTAATAATGAATTTGTACAATAATTTATCCCTTTATCACTACCTTTGTGTAAAAACAAGGGAAAAACTGTGGATGATTATTAGTACTTCCTCTTCAAGTTTCAATTTTCGGTTCAATAATTTATCCCTTTATCACTACCTTTGCTTAAAAGCAAGGAAAAACTGTGGATGATTATTGGTACCACTCTTCAAGTTTCAATTCTGAAAAAAAAAAAAAAAAGAAAGAAAGAGAACGGGTGTTGAGCATAATGGGAATAATATGACTTAAGAATGATTTTCAAAATAATTGTTGTCCTCGAGTTTAGAAATGATAAACCTTAAATGGACTTTGCATAATTGATTTTAGACATGGCATTAAGTATGAGAAGTCAACAGAAATGATTAGAAATATGTTCAGATTATCTATCATTTAGATTTAATGAGAAATAGCGAGCCAATTTTATGAATTTTTATGAGATGTTAAGATTATAAGTGATATGATTTTAATGAGACTTTTATGAGAAGCATTATGAAGTTAGAGATTTAAAGATTTGGTTATTGGGAATTAAGTAATGGATATTATGTTGAGTAAGTGAATTATGCCTCTATATTGAAGAGAAATTTATTATGAACTTTGGCCTTGTGATTAAATTTTGGGAATATGATTTATGACTTATAAATATAAGTATGAGTAATCTTTTGAGCCAATTAAGGTATTGAAGGAAGTGATATTGTGATATTGACGACTATGATTTGAAATTTCTATGTTGAGGAATTATGAATTGATTTTCTGGAATATTTTTTTATGATATTGAAGTTTGATGAAATTGTGGTCAATTTTTAGATCGTTGTGATCAAATGTGGAATTATTTATTATTGTGAGTTATGAAGTATGCTTACGGTTTGAATAAGTCCAAATTTCAAAGGAAACTCTGCTTAGAATTTTATCGTTTGGAATTAAGAGCATAGTATGGTATGCAATCACTAAGAGAATTGAGGTTAGACATGCAAATTCATTTACATCACAAACGAGATTTAGTAGATGATAACAGAGATATTTATTATTTTCTCGTAAGGAGAACACACAAGAGTCACATTGGAAAGAAATACATGAAACACGCAAAATCAAAAGAAAGCAACATGGGAAATTCCTCAAATTGAGAGATGTGTTTCCGGAGTAGCCGTATCCTACCACCTCTGACCTTTTGAGGAAATAAAGAAACCTTCAAAGAGGTGTGTTTCGAGAGTAAGAATACTCCGTAATCTACCACCTGGAACCTTTGAGGTACACACAAGATTTAAACATTAAGGAAATCCTAGGAAATTAGAGGGGTGTCTCGAGAGTAAGAATACTCCGTACTCTACCCCCACCTATTCTAAGATTCATAAAGTTAAGTTTACATTAACCGGACTCCATTTTCGCTTGATTCCCCTTCCTTGCGACCAATCTATCTTAACCCCTGCTGGATCTTGTATTGAGATATATGACTGCAGCTTATCCAGTAGTTCATCAATAGTAGGAGCAGAAATAAGGAGCCTTCTGAAAAATGGAGAGATGAATCCCTGTTCCACAGCATAATCAAGAAAGGTTAACAAACCATCAAAGAAATTGTTAACATTCAGAAGCCCAATAGGCTTAGTATGGAGATCTAGTTGAGCCCACGAGGTAATGTTAAAGATTTCTTCTAAGGTACCAAAACCTCCGGGCAGGGCTATAAAGGCATCAGAACCATATAGCATACAAGTTATGCGTTCATGGATGGATAATGTTTGAACTTCATGCCCTCGTGTTTTGCCTGCAACATCTACCAAAGGGACAGGTATGACACCGATTACTTTTGATTTCTCTGCAAGAGCAGATTGGGAAACACAACCCATTAGACCACTGCTACCACCCCCATACACAAGAGTGATACCTTTTTCCCCCAGTTTCTTTCCAAGATCTACGGCCGCTTCTAGATAACTGAAGCCTTTCCCCACTTTTGATCCACAAAATACACAAATAGTTTTGATCTGTCGAAGTTTTGGTGCTTCCATCTTTGATAGTATAGAAGAGAAAACTTACGAAGAAGATGTGATTTTGGGATGCCTGAACTATGAAATATGTTTGACTATTTAAAGCCGGAAAAATTTACTGTTTTTGATTGATTATGAAAAAGTAAAGATTTACTTTTGACAAAATCGGCCAACTTTTGACTGTTTTACCAAAGATATCACCTTTCGGTGATTTATTTCCAGCTTTATCAAAACTCGAGAAAGGAAAATATATTTTATTTCCAAAACGCGTGAAAGAAACAGCAAAATATTTTAAATGTGTATCAAGAGATTTACCTTATATCATTGTTGAACTGCCAGAAGCCTCATTTTGTAAAACAGACTGGCAAACAGGATCTTTTGCTATTATATTTTGGAGACTATAACGATCTTTGTCCTCCTTAAACTGAGCGTATAAGGAGAGAAGTTCACGTTGCACATAACCACTTGGGTGCGTCTCAAGAGTCAGTCGAATATCATCCAAAGACTCCTTACTCAGTCCACCCTTTATGAATTTGATTTTATCATCCCGATTAGTAGAAGAATATCCTACTGTTTTGCAACGAGTATCACAGTTCCAACGAGCACATTTGTAGCAACCATTCAGCCTTTTTGCTCTTCGTTTCTTTGCGAAGGTGCTTTTGCCTAAACCAGGCATGTGCTTTGGAAATGTCATAGGTAATTCACCAGATAGTCGAACCTTTGCTTCGATCAACCAGCGAACATCTTCTGAAACACCATGAGCCATCAGCAACCTCAATCTTTCGAGTCTTATTCGATAAATTTTCCTCAGATCATTCATTGGAAGACTGGAATAATACTTGCGAATGTTTGTAAGAATGATATCCATGTTTTTGATGGATCTAACCTCTTCCCAGCATGAACTATTTAAAAGCATTAAGGATCGGAGGGAATCCGCGTGATATTGATTCCAGCAAGAAAGTGCGGAATAGAATAATGGAAAAGAGGGAACAAGAGTTTATGCGCCGTTTACTTTCTTGATAAAAGGAAGATTTGATGATGACGGGATTTGAGATATGGAATATTTTCTTGGATTTTGGGTACTGATATTTTGATATAATAATCAAGGTATAGAAATAATACGGGGATACGTGAAAGTGAAATAAGGACTGTATTGAATCAGGATTAATAAGTTTGTGCAAGTGAAAGGAATACCTTACGGGAAATGTTATGATATTTGAGTTAAGAATTTTAATAATTTGGGAGATATTTGTTTATTGAATTTTACAGAAATTTTGGGTTACAAATATTGGAAAGATAAACTGATGATTATGTTGATATGTGAATAACATGTTTGGGTATATTACATAGAGAATATTCAGGTAATCGTTTTAATTATTTTGGGATATTTGGTGATAAGAAGAAATGACAAATTATTATGGTATGATATGTTAGTAAAGATTTATTGAAATTTTAGAGATATTAATACGAATATTTGAGGTTACATGATACTATGATAAGTGACAGGTTACATGAGTACTACAAGATATGATGAAATATCACATACGATTGGAAATTTTCATTTTGAGTTAGAATTTATGAGTAGACACATATGTCTATTATTGATAAGAAAAATACATGTTCTTAAGAAAACAAAGAGATGCATTTAGTAAAAGTCCAGTGGGTTAGATATTATAATGATGAGATTACTAAGAGAAAGAAGAGAAGAGATTCTGATTAAGTGTTCAGAAATCATAAGATCAAGTAAGTTTAATTTCGAGGACGAAATTATTTTAAGGGGGTAAGTTTGTAGCGACCAAGAATTTTTACGCGATTAATAATTATTTTAATAGAAAATCGTGTCGCTACTATTTCACCCATTTTTATTAAGTAACGCCGTGACGTATTCGTATAGCCAAGTCAAGAAATAATCGAGATCGTTCGATTTTAAATTAAATTCCGAATTTCTAAAAATATCTCCATTCTCTTGATTTAAAATATATTAAGTCCAAGTACTTAATTCAATGTTATCCCAATATTTATTTATACAAAAATTACTTTTATTATTGAAATTAAGAAAATATATGCAAGCATGGGAGGTTCCATTATATGTAATCATGAAGAGCATAATATTTGTATAAATATGGAAAAGTATATGAATGATTTATATACTCCATTATATATAATCATGAAGAGCATAATATTTGTATAAATATGGAAAAGTATATGAATGATTGATAAGACTCCATTATATGTAATCATGAAGATCATAATATTTGTATAAATATGGAAAAGTATATGAATGATTTATATACTCCATTATATATAATCATGAAGAGCATAATATTTGTATAAATATGGAAAAGTATATGAATGATTGATAAGACTCCATTATATATAATCATGAAGAGCATAATATTTGTATAAATATGGAAAAGTATATGAATGATTGATAAGACTCCATTATATATAATCATGAAGAGCATATTATTTGTATAAATATGGAAAAGTATATGAATTGTGCTTTACTTTAAGAAAAGGATGTGTTAAAATTAATAGAATTTAATGATTATGTTTACAATATGCCAACTTTATACATCTATTTAAACCCATCTCTTTTACACACAACTCTACACATAAGAATTCTTGCCATTTAAGTTCGGTAAAATTCTTGTGTCTCCCTATGTTTATGAGTATTTCGATCCTATCCTATGTTATGATGAAAATGATCCATATGCTTTCAAAAGAAAATTTATGCTTGGTATACTTACTGGGATTTTATAAATCTCACTCCACGATATTTACCATTTTCAGATAATTGAAGGTTCGAGGCGGTCAACATGGAAGTGGCAAAAGTGGTTAAGATTGATGAGATAATTATGTTGAACTTTATGTAAGAAAATTATGTTCTAATTTTATTCACAAATAAAATTATGGGATTCTAATTATTCTTTTGAATAATTTTACATTACTATTTAAGTCTCGATAATATGATATGAGTCACTTTTTGTGGCACTCGAATGGTCGAGAATTCGGGTCGTCACAGGGGTCTAGAGCCTCAGCAACTTGGGGCACTAATTTCTCTCCTCAAATCTGTGAGAAACAACAGGGACTTCATTGTGGTGAAAAAAAAATGAGGGAGTGTTATGATACTTACACCACAAATGAAATAAATTAATAATTAAAGGAAAGAAGGAGAGTGAAAACACACGTCGGGTTTGCTGAAAATATTTGTTGCTAGGTTAAGAACTGGAGCGTCATTGTCCAATTCCGATGTCCAATTGAGGATCCTTGGCCGTTTTGATGTCACTTTGGAGCACAATTTATTATCGAGAATAGGCATAATCTCATAAATCCAGACTTGAAAGGCAAGTACAAAACCATTAATCCTATAGTTCATTGTTGTCTTGCCTTCACCCTCAATCGTGGTTCGTTTGTTCCTTAATGCAAGTTTCAAGGATGAAAGTGTGAGTCTAAAAATATCTTGTCCCCAAGGATATATATTCATGTCATGCGAGTCCACAAGAACTAGGAGCGTTTCATCTACATATCTGTCATATGATGTGTTGTACATCAATTGCGTGACTAAAAAGAGAATGCCCATGATCACAACATCACGGTTGTTGTTATTTGACATCGCACTAAACAAGTTGAAGATGTCATCATTTGTGATCTGAGGGATATGGCTAAAATATTCATTTTTCAATCTACAATAATTGTTATCGTACTTTCCACGATTGACATCTCCAGTGCATCGAAGACTAGTCACTAGATAGAATTCCTCCAAATTGAATTTCACTGTATTGCTACCTATTCGAAACCACATCTCCTGATCATTTGGATGATATATCTCTCTCAATAGAACTTGAGGTAACAGTTGTGGATTCACAGAAAGCTCTTGCATGTCAATAAAACGGCCAAAACATGTAGATCTAAATATCCTTTTCTGCTCATCCGTTAGGCGTGACTTCAAAGTCTCAACGACAAGGTCTAAAGGCTTCACATTTACCTTTCCAAGGAACCAGTGATCAGGTATCACCAATAAATCCCATTTCTGCATTAGTTGATCAAATATCCTTTAATATACTGAAAATAAAAAGCGACAGAATAATGTACTGAATTGCTATTTTTACTCTTGTTAGTATAACAATCAAATTACAGCAATTTTCCAATTAATCCGAGTGCCCCAATTTGGACTTTAATGGAATTATCAAACAAATGATACGTAATCACCCAAGACTGTAATTCTGTAATGATACCTCACCCTTCAACTGTATTTGCATAGTGTATTTATTGAACTGTATTTTCTTATAGGGAAGTTCAGGTAGCAACTTAGAAATTCTTAAATCATGACAACTATTCATGGTCATTCTGAATAGATATTAATTCCTCATCCAGCAACTAACTTGGCGTATTGTATTTCTTGAACTATCCACTTTAAAACCGTTTTTATTCAATGGAAGTTCAGGTTACCATTAATTATTTGCTCAAGCATGATCAAACATATTTTTTGAAATTACTCTAAATTTTCAAATATTTGTTTGTGATACTACTATAAATCCAAATATATTATAGAGTGAGATAAAATTCAATTTGTAATTTTAAACTTAGTGCTGGAGCTAATTACCAAATACGGGTTTCACGGGAAATTATGGGGTGGTTCTCTGTGTGTAAATTGATGCACGGTTTATTTGGGATTACCAAGAATATATGAATAACAGTGAGATGAACTTGGTCAATTCAGTTAAGGAATTGACCCAAGCAGTCTTGAAATTTTGGGAGTCGTATGAACAAGCAGGTGAAGTAAAAAACTGAATTGACCCAAGCAGTCTTGAAATTTTGGGAGTCGTATGAACAAGCAGGTGAAGTAAAAAACGCTACAGCTGGTAGAGTTGGAAAAGCATATGATGAAATTTATGAAGGAGATGGAGTTGAGGAGGATGCTGATATTCATGAAAACACAAATGGAGCTTTCACAATGGAAGAATAAAAGGAATGGAAGCAATGACAATCATCATGCCACCAATAAAACAGAGCAGTAATTTTCATCTAGGGAAGTTCAGGTTGCAATTTGGAAAATTGTTAAATCATGGCAACTACTCATGGTCATTCTGAAAAGATATTTATTCCTCACCTAGCAAATAAAATAACTTGGCATAGTGTATTTCTTGAAGCAAGATTAAACATGTGCTTACCTTGTCTTGAATTGGAACTTCTTGAATGATTTTGTTTTTACGGGGTGTACGTGCACCTTTTTGGTGATGTTTGAATGCGTTGAACCCTGTTGCTTTCCTTGTTAATTTGGATGAGGAGCTACACTTGATTCCAGGCCGAGACTTGCCCATATACCTAAGATGAATGAATTTTCAGATTAAATGACAGAATTACAATAGTAATTCACCATTTTCACGATTCCATACATAGTTCAACTCAAAATATGTAATTTGAATTAAATTGTCATCCAACTATATATAGCTGAACTTTCATGGAAATTGACTAAATTAGTGTAGAAATGTTAATGAGCCATGTGTGGTTCTCTAAATATGTTAATTGTTTATGTCGGGCTCGATGAAGCTATCTTTGCTGGTATATTTTAATGTTTTATTGTAGGGAATGATGCAACATTGATTCAATACACCAGTGGTACCACAGGTAAACATAAAGGAGTTGTACACACACACATAGGTGTTTTGACACAGGTAATCGTCTACACAACGTATCAGTTAAGTCTTTAATGTCTCTAATTTTCAAGTTAATATCTTCTACTTTAAATCGGAAAACACACTTGTATCTGATACTAGAAATAGCTTTCTGCAGCATGAAAGATCAGTTTTCAGGTTGCCCTTGCTTATAACTAGGTCACTGCATACTCATTTACATTTTGTACACTAGACATTTAGCATGCTTAAAACATTTCTTTGTAACTTATATTTTGGTACAATCCGACTACCCCCTGTTTTCGTTATGTCTCGTAGTTGCACCATGAGGTATCATTTGCCCTTAATCATAAAAATAGCCTGTTATAAGCTGTATTATTTTATATTATGAGGAATATAGTGAGAAATGTCAATGAGCCATGTGTACTTTTCTAAATCTTGTGTCTCACTTGTAGGCTGCATCTATTATCAGTAACTTCATTTTCTGGTAAATTTCCAAATGAACAAACGAATTGAATTACGCACCCTGCAATCTCAAAGCTAATATAGGAACCAAGGTCACACGATTTAAATGATTAAATTTGTGGGTAAATATATAAATTCATTTTTTAATTGTAGACTTGGTGCTGGATCTAATTACCACATATGGGAATTTTTGGACTTTATGAGTGGCCCCTCATAGAAACCAATATAAGCACAGAAGAAGACAAATACTTCACTATCAGCAGATTATCAAAATTGACAAAAGGAAGATGACATGCTCATTGACATACCTTTAATGTAGATAAACTTCTTGGAAAATCAGAGGTTCAAGATTGGCATTTTGCGTTAAAAATCTTTATTTTCAAACCCAGAAATGAATAGAAACCTCAAGATCGGAAGTCTTCAGATGATTTCATGCTTAATTACGATCAATACTCGTCTGTTCCTTTAAAGAGTGAATTTTTGGTAGGGGAATCTTTTACACTGATACCTTGCAGATGGTTCTCTGAATTTTGAAATTTGATAATCCGAGCGGAAGCTAATTGTTGCTGCAATGTGGGATAATCTGGTCATTGATAAGCTCCAGGGAAGAAGGTGAAAGAAATCAGGGAGACTTGATTTGGGAGGAAGCGGGAATCTCGTTTCCGTTACCAACTTCTAATATTTTTTAAGATGATTTTTAATATTTTATGAAATTATTCTAAATTTGCAAATATTTGTTTGTGATACTTCTATATATCCAAATATATTATAGAGTGATATAAAATTCATTTTTTAATTGTAGACTTGGTGCTGGAGCTAATTACCACGAAAAAAAGGATTAATTAGGCTCTACAGTAGTTCTTTCAATCCTTTTTAAATAAATACATTATTTAGAAACTATTTAGAAAAATACCGAATTCTATGAGAGATAGTGTATTATTTGATTGACCTCATTAATTATATAACATATTATTTAGAGATGTAGTTACCATTTATTTAGGAGATCAAATCACGGGTGTAATTAAATTTAAAATCAACAAATAATCTGAAAATTACAATTATTAAATTAGTTTAATAATATGGGAAGTCATCTTCTAGATCATACATGATATTACAAGTTATGTAATTTAATTAAAATCACATGCAATTTAACATACCTCAAACTGGCGTTACATGAAATTTAATCGGTAAAATCATATACCAACTTCTGAATTACATCAAATGTAATGTTTTACAAATATTAAGTAATCACATGGAATGTAATATTACGAGCAACCCCAGCACTTACACTATGTATTACATCCAGTGATATTACATAACACTCTATGAATTCATGAGGTAATATTACATGCACAATAGCCTTTCAATGAGTTTAATTTCACTTTATCTACTATTACAAGCTTTATAATGTAATTAGAACATTGGCATTTTGTGATGTTAGATACACTGTAATGACAACATGTATTACAGTACATTACACGATATGTAATATTAGTATCAACAATGTAATATTACATAAAAATGGCAGGGATTAATTAGTACACAAATATAGAAGGTGGTAGTCTACCAAGAAAGGAAACGTGTGGCTAAATTTCAGAATATTTGAAATTTCTCAATTTAATTAGCTAAATAATTGGTAACAATTTTCCTAAATGAAAATTTTTTCGATTAATATTTGTCAACCAAATATTACATTCTCTCTCTTTAAAATCCGGTATTTTTCTGAAGTTATGACAAGAAATCTAGTAATATTTTTCTTCACTTCAACCCGTGCGGCTGTGCGACTGAAACAAATGAACTCCAGTCCAGTCTCCGTCAATGCTGAACCTGAAGACTCCGACAGTGTCAACTGTCAACCCATTGCAGAACAATATATGAGAACTGAAGTTTGGGTTCAAAATTGTCAAAATCCCAGTTACGTTAATAAAAAAAATCCAGATTCTCTGAAGGGCGGATCCTTGTAGCGGGAGCTCACCACCTGCTGGATCCGTCTCTAGATACTGTCAACAACAACTTATTCTGAGAGCATTAATGTAAAAATATCTAATAAAAACAAGTAACTCTTTTTTACTAAAAGTACTTTAAAGTTAACTTCTACTTTTTTTTTGAGCTTAGCCAAGCATTCTCGCTCACATTATTGCATCCACTTCATGGATAGAATCATTTTCCTAATCTAATAAAGAGGAACATACCTGCAATCGTTTAGTACCAAATACAACTTGATAGTGCAAATACATTTAGACTATAATTTTTAAATTTTTATTTTACTCTTCAATTTTTTATAAGAACTCATCAGCAAACTCATACGTTAGATCCAAAAGTGCAAATAGTAAGGAATTGAAGTTCTATCACAAAAGGTTATCATATTAGGTGGAATAGCTCAATCTCTAATAAATCTATCATTTACACTATGTCAAACTATTCGTGTGATGATATTACAAATAGAGATGGCAACGGGACAGGGAATACCAAACCCGACGGGACCCGCCCAGAACGGGGCGGAGAATCCCTGACAAAGATGGGGATGGGGATGAAATAGTATCCCCAAACCGGGGACGAGGTGGGGACAGGGATGGTCATCTTATCCCCATCCCCGCCCCGTCCCGTCCCTGATCCGCATCCCCATCTCCATCCCCAGTTAACAATTTTCATTAAAATTTATAGACACAAACAAAAATGATTATATATATATATATATATATATATATGCGATTAATATTCAAAGGGTGTGTAAAAATTATTAGATTTAGAAAATGTTGTGATTGTTCTTGCATGTTTCCTTATATTGTTTGTACAAAATTATTTTAGAACTTAAAAAAAATAAAAATTAATAACAAATGGGGATGTAAACGGGGATTCACACATCCTTGCCCCCACCCTGCCCCGCACCATCCCCGATTAAATGGGGATGGGGATGGAGTGGGGATGAAGATGATAAATCTTTAACGGGGCGGGGACGGGGAAAGGCATTCCCGCCCCATATCCACTCCGTTGTCATTTCTAATCGCAAGTGTACAATATCGTTAACAAGTAATAGATTTGACTTTTGAGTTTGCGTTTTGATCTCACAAGGATTAGTTAATTCATCATCAATTCACCTCGATATAAAGGATCCTTAACTAAGGTCAATAATTAAACTAATAAATTCAAAAACACAAAAATTCAAAAACGATAATAAATGATAAATTAAAGAATTAAACAACAAAAGAATTAAAAAGAATAGAAAATTAAACTAATTGCAAAGAAAAATAAAATTAAAGGATGGATTATTTACTAACAAATAAAAGAATATCTGAACTAATGATTTCGAAGTAATATTTTAACCTAATTTCGTATCTCAAGTTGTTTTCTAAAATAGTATTTGATCGAATTTACAAATGTGTCTAATTTACCTCTTTAAAGTTCAAATTAGACATATTTAACTAAGTCAACCGTCTTTCTCTACAGAGGGTCAGCGTTCTCCTTAGCCGAATGCATAAAATCTCCTGGGAATTAATTATTGATCACATGCAACCACAAATTTATATATCTATCTTCTTGTTGAAATTGTCGAATTTTACTATTTGGTCTAGTTGCTAACTCAACTCTTGATTATGAAAACAACCACAAATTAGATCATTAATCCCGAAATTAAATCTTACTCATGTTCTTGAAAAGAAAAGCAACAAATAATGTAAATAAAATCAGGAATTTAGAGAAATTGTAGCCAAGCATCTTCTTGCACCAAGAATTTGCCCAAGCTTTGATCTTCCCAAGCCTTAGTCTTTGTCCTCTTTGAATCTCCCAAGATTTTTCATGAAATTTTGGTGGATTTGTGGGTGGAAATATGTGAAGGGAGGCTCTAAGGCTTTTAGAATTTTCGCCTTTGGTTTGTTCTCCCAAAATCTGATGAAAAGTTCGTTTTAAAAATAGGAAGAAATCTTGTTTCACGGAAAGGCTTGCAATTGCATGCCTTAGTTGGCTGCGATAACATGGAGATGGGTTTAAGCCTCAAGTTGTTTAATTACATGAGGGTACGATCGGGTGGGTTGCTGACTTGCGATCGCGTGGTTTCTGCATTATCTAGCAATTTCCTTATAAGTTGTCCTCCTTTAATTGTGCTTCAAATCCTCAACTTCTGACTTAAGCGATTTAGTTCCCAAACTTCTGTTTTTCTTCAATTAACTCTTTTTTTCTCTTGATTTCTTCAATTTGGCCTCGAACTTCTTAATTCTTCCACTTTTGCACCTCCATTACATTTCAATTGACTTCATCATCCACCATTTGCATATTTTAGCTCCACTTTTCATCTAATTGTATTGTTTTTGTTTCAATTCTTCCATTTTCTTGATTTTTTGGATAAAACCTGAAATAATGATAAATAACAACTGAGTAGATTTTATTCTTGAACAATAACAATATTTCCTAGTTTTGATAGATAAAAAGTGTGTATAAAATACACTTATCAAACCCTCCACCCCCCCCTCCCAAAAAAAAACTAGAATATTTGTTCGTCCTCGACCAAGACAAAGATAAAATAAAAGTCAAAACTAGCATATTCTTGTTTTTCTCAACTACCAAATTTGCTTACCATATTGCCTCAGGTTCGAATCCAGTAGTCGATTGTCGGCCTCTCTCAGACACTCCACCACTACTTTCTCCCCCAGGTAAGACCCTTTATCCCCTTTCCCTCCACCCTCACGGCTGCACTCACCCGAACACCACCCAAACACTTTTACACAGACATACTGTGTGTGTGTGTGTGTGTTAAATTTTCAATTTTGGAACTTTTAGAATTGATTTTGTTGATTTTTAGGATTTTAGGTTATTTTGATTTACATGAAAGCTGAAACTACGTGTGTGTGTGTGTGTGTGTGTATATATATATATATATATGTGTGTGTGTTAATTATATATTAATTGTGTGTATATATGTTAATTTTCATATGTGTGAAATTTATATTTTAGTTAGTTAATTGAATTTTTGGTTTAACTATGTGCATGGATATGTGATTTTTAAACTAAAAGTTACACTACAAGAATAATGCATTCTCTTCCAAATCAACTTCCTGGTTATTTTAATTCAAGCATTGCAGTATTAAAATGCAGATTGTTGAGGCATATGTATAAAGAAGCTTCTATTCACTTGAGCAATGATTTTTAATTTTATGAATGGGATCTTGCAGATTTGGGATTGGTCAAGATCTAGCTAGTGCCTTTTTGCCATTCTAAAATCTAGCATGTGCCTTTTTTCCATTCTCCATTGCAATTTTAGAAGGTTGCTTATCTTACCTTTGTAATTCTTGCCAACTTCATTTTGTATTGAACACAATTTTGCTTCAGGGCAAGAAAGAGACCTAAATGGAATGACATGCAGAGAAAATGAGCATTTGTCTAAGTATGGAGATACCAAGTCTGCTAAGGGTATAATTCTTCCTGAACTTAAGAAGCTGATAGAAGCAAATCCCTTGTTTCGTGTTAAGCTGAACTTCCCCAACTTGAAGAACTCAAAACCAAGAACACCAATTAATCAAATGTTAATTTCTTCATAATGTGAAGATCTTGTAATTTTCTATCAAATTATGATATTGAAACATTGCTATTTTTTCTTTATCATTATTGCTTGCAGTTTGAATTGAGAGCTTCAACTCTGTAAGAATCTAAAGTCTAATCTTGACATAAAAACCCTGTTTGAGGATCATTCTGTTTTGTGTTGATTTTTTGATGTCGAACATTTTGTTTATTTGGTTTAGTGAGTTTGGCCCTGATAGCCTCATTCTTGTGCATAAGGGGAGAACTTGTGGCCTCCCAATTGGGTATCATTTCCATTTTTACGTGCCTTGGTTTCTATTTTTTTTTTTTTTTTTACTTCTTTTTCATTTTGAAAAAAAAAATGAAATACTTATTAATACGCTATTCTCTTTTCAACTTGCCTGATAGATGGTTTTGATTCCTACATCACACAATGTGTAATCACAGAATCTTAATGGACATGGATAGATACGAGTTGAGGGGTAATATTGGGAGCGTTTATTTAGCTGAGTTGAGGGGTACGGGAAGCCTTTTTGCTATGAAAGTAATGGATAAAGAGATGTTAGATAGTAAGGAAAAGGTTGTGAGAGCTCAAATTGAGAGGGATATCTTAAGTTTGTTGGACCACCCTTTCCTTCCTACCCTGTATTCACATTTTGAAGTGGAGAAGTTTTCGTGTTTACTTAGATGGTTTTGCAGTAGTGGAGATCTACATTTGCTCAGGAAGCGTCAACCAAGCAGGCGGCAAGCATTTCTCAGACCAAGCAACAAGTTTAACTCTTCATACTAAGATTATGTTTCATTTATCATAATGTAGTTCTTAGTCACCAATTTGACTGCCTTATTAAATTAGTAACTTATATAATGAAAATTAACAATGATGACTGGACTATTGATGAAGACAAGAAAGTGATTGCATTTTTTATTATCTTTACATGGAATATGGATTATTTCTGATAATCATGGAGGCACTAAAAGATATTGCTGTTTTTCTTCTTGTGGATTATTAGTTTAGATTAACATCCCTGTTTTGATTTTGTATCTTTACTGTCCTTGAGTGGTGGTGGAAAATTCGTACTCGCATTGCACGAAGGAATTCATCTCATTATGCAGAGCAGCAATTCAGTTGCTTGCAATCGTGTTGGTGAGGTATCGCCTTGTAATTATCCTTTGAATTTAACTCCACCTCATTTTTTTTTCCTGACATCAAGAATAATTATTCCTCAGTATGGAAACAATGTACAAGTTCTCAGACATGTAGAAATGTGACTAACAGTTTCACATATCTATATTGAATGTTGATCCAAGAATTTGTTCCTTGCTTTTAGGTTTGAGTTCATTTTCGTAGAGATTTTTTCTTCCTACAAAAGTCTTCAGAAGGATGCAATTGTTACTCAATGTGGTTGGAGGCAACGACTTGCAACGAAAGAGCTCTTAAAGCTCAAAATGGTTCTAGCGCTCTTCTTCCCGTGCTTTCATCACTGTGGAAATAGTTATTTGTTTTCATAATTACGTTTGAACATTGACCGATGTTGCAAGTGAAACGGGAGCCCTCAAAGAAGTAAAAGACAAGTTAGAAAAGAAAGTAGAGGAGCATACATGGCACTTACAGTTTTAGAAACGTTTGAGGGTAAACTTGTTTAGGAAGTTCATTTCCGATATTATGAACTTGATTGTAATTTCTATACTTAGTGAAAGAGTTATTTGTCATTTGAAATAATATTTTGAATTTCATGTTGTATTGAGACATTAAAGTTCTTCATTTAATTTATTTTCTAGGGATCTTTATATTTTTTTTTTCAAATAAGGTAAATAAATTATATAATAAAAATAAAATATATAAAAAATAATTTCTCTCTATAAATCTTGTCTTTGCCAGGCCAAATGATATACTCAGCCTACAAATAAGCTTTGCCTACAAAGCGTTATTGTAGAGAAAAGTTGCTTTAGCTCACAAATTTATTGGACATAAATATATATTTGTGGGGAAAAGTCCGATTTGTTTTATACCATGTGCATACAAAATCTGATTTGTGATTTAAATTAACTTTAGCAGACAAATGATTTTATAGGGAAATAACTTAACCCACAAATTTTATTTGTCTCCAAAGAATTTGTAGGGAGAGACTTTAGTCCACCAAAGTTAGATCTTTGTCTTTTAATATATTTCTCCACGATGTTTGCGTTACAAATATTCCTACAATTTTTATTTTTCTTTTGGGCTTGAAATGTTTTTCCCCACAAATAAGAGCATTTCCCTACGAACTTAATTTGTGTGCGGAATGTAAATTTCTTTAGTATATATATATATATATATATATATATATATATATATATATATATATATATATATATAGGCATCTAATTTATCTAAAAATGATGCAAACTTGTTACTTTTTTGGGTAATTCTATACTAGTGAACTGCTTCTGAAATTAAGAAGTTGCTTATACATGCTTGATAAATTTCTGAAACTGTCTTGCCCAACTACGAGAGCATTTAAAGAAGCTTGCCTATACGAAAAACACTACAAAAAACTGCATATATAGAGACGGAATTTTCCATCACTGAAGACTTGAAATCCGTTGGTAGCACCTTTTAGCAACGGAATCCATCCGTCAGTAAATCTGTCTCTGAAATCCCCATAGATAATTTAGCAACGGATTGATCCACCGTTAGTAATTAGCAACGAAAAACATTTGTTGCTATTTAGTAACGAATGTTTTTGTCACTATTTAGCAACAAAATATTTCGTTACTAATCCGTTTGTGATTAGTTAAAAAAAATTAAAAAAAAATCTTCTAATTAATTTATTAATAATTTTTATTGTGAACTAAAACTATAAAAAAATTAAATATTTAAAATGCAACAATAAATCAACAAATATGAAATTACAAACATTCCATTCCATGAATCAAAATTACATTAAACTGGTTCCATACAACGATAACTTCTTAAAATTGTAGTACTCCTCGTGAACCAAAAACATGTACAATTGATCAATTAATATACAAAAGTTCTAAACATTTCAACTATTAAGAATTGCCACCTTGTAAAAGCAGTTGTATCATTTCCATCAACCTCGCAGAGCATCAATATGTTGGGAATTGCTCAGAAACTTGCCAAATGCTCGATGGGCTGGTGAGTTGGTCCATCTTCTCCAATTCCAATTGAATCATGACATGGAGAGCTCTGACTTCAAACAAAGTTGAGATCCTCATGGCTGCTCTCAAGTAGTCCATGAACAGAAAGAAAGTTACACAATAGGAATGAGACCAAGGCTTTGGACGGCAATTCATTGTAGATGGCTCTAAGAAGTTCCAGTAAAAGGACATCAGATCCTCTTCTACAATTGCACACACAATTGTCCCAACCGCCATAATACACAAGAATATAACTGAGCAGTCTACATCAGGGAGATTTAGAGAATATAACATAAGTTCAACTACACCCAAAAAACTTGTAGCCATGATAGAATTTCTTGCTACTCTGCTTGTGAAACAAATAAAATAGTTAGCAAGTGACTATACTTGATATCATACAAGACATGAATGGGAAAAACTACCATTGCCAGTATGAAGCAGTTTCCCAACATGTTCTTCCATATGAACTCTAGTAAGTCCAAATCTTCTATCTGCAACACCATACTCAATAAGAATATCAACATCTAGCAAAACAGAAAAGTATAACAAATCATAAAAACTTGCAAACCTTTGTTTTCATAAGCCAATCCAACATTTGTTGGGATATTTTGTATATAGTGACGCCAAATGAATATATGAAATTCGAGCAGACAAATGGACGGAATAACGACATGAAAAATAAGAAGAAAGAAGAAAGGACAAAGTCGAGGCATGAGTTGGACTCTATCTTTAAGTCAAATTTGCCCCGCAAAGGTGCCAACGGGTTATGGCAATCGACTCCCAAAATACAACGACTTCAACTTGTGTTTGTAGCACTCCAAAACACAAGTACAACGAACCAGAATTTCGGCTTATGTACTCAAAGATGAAATGAATAAGAAATATCAAAATAATGGAACAAAAATGCAAGAATTTGATTTAGGAAGAGAGAAGAGAGAAGAGAGTGAGAGTGACGTTGCATATCATTTTTGTGATTTTGGGACACCCCAAGGGTCTTTCTTATATATCATGAAAGGTTGTGGACGAAGTGGTGGGAGCCAAGCCATGCAACCCTTCCAAATCATGCAACTCTTCAAAAAGACACATTTTCCAGAACAATCGTTCGATCGCACGCTTATAAGCCGTGTGGCCGCACGGTTTTACGCCGAACATAATTTTAATCATTTTGACGTGTGATCGCACGGTATTAAAATCATACGATCGCATGGGCAAAATTTTAACAATATTTTTGTCATTTTCCGTAATTTCTCATTCATCCAATATTGATTTCGAAATATCAAATATACCCTTTAATTCATGCAGAGAAATCTAAATTCACGTAATCTCTGCCAATATTAAGTCCCAAATTCACGCTACCCAGTGATTTTCTTTCTTTTATTTTTCTTGTTCCTTGGAGGGGCCCACTAATTCACTTTGATACCCTCAACACATCTGCCACTTCCCTTCCATGCATGACACAAAATAATGAAAATATTGTTGCTTTAACGAGAACTTTTAATCTCAAATCAAAAGCCAATTTTCCGTATTTTTTTTCAATCGTATTTCTCTATTCTTAATGGAAACCCTAATGGGCTAATTCCACATTGATTCGATGTAAAATCTACCATCCAAGTATAAAGGGGTCAAGTTATAGCCTAACAATAATCCAGAGTCATTCTTAGGGATTTTTATGGTATAATAATAATTGCTAAATTCAAGTCTTAAATTATGATTTCAATTGTGTTTAAATGAATAAAAAGAGGATATAATTAAATTGCAATGAAAGTGAAATTTGAGTGGAGTTATTCTTTTGCTATCAATTGGGTATTGCAAATAAGAGTATTATGAATTTCTTGAGATCGATAAATTTAAACATATTAGTAAGAAAATTAGTCAATTTATTTTATAGCATTTAGTCGAGCATGTTGTGTGCATATTTAATACATACAACATCAACAATATTGAGCCGAGTGTGTGCCCCCCGTTTGTAGCAAACAAATTTACCTAAACGGATTGAGCCGAGTTTGTGTATTTTGGCCGAAGTCGACACGAAGTCACTTTAGTCAGTTTTCAATACTTAATCAATCCAACAACATTTACAATAAAAGTAGAAATTGAATCTATGAAATTGAAATACGGATATTTAGAAACAAGTGAAGCCTAAAATTGCACCATAAAATTTATACATAACAGAAATTAAAAATCAAATCAAAGAATCCAAAAATCAATTCTATAACTTTTAAAATTAGAGGAAGGTAGGTGAATAACCTCTCATACTCAAACGCAGACAATTGATTCAATCTCAATACAATCATCCGGCTCATTGCTTAGTCGCTCACTTCTCGACTGCTATTGCTTCAGGTTTTCAGCCTTCGGATGATGGACTGCAAAGTGCTACTGGCTTGCAGGCTGCCTATGGATTGTCAAGTGTAAACTGTGGAGAACTGAAGAGGCAGCGGACACGGAGGTGGACGGAGAGGTTTGGGCGAGAAAGTGTAGAGAGATTTTATGTTAATCTCAATCGTTCATACATATAGCCGGGTAGGAGGAAATGGATTTAGGTGGGGTTAATTCAATTAGAATTTCGAAAGACATTTAAAGACTTTTTTAGTGGACTTTTTTTAGTAGATTTCATTGAATTTTATTGACTTTTATGGATTTATATACACTTTTAAAGACTTTCGTGGACATTTATTTAAAAGACTTTCATGTATTTTTAAAGACTTTTGTAGATTGATTTAAAAGACTTTCAAATACTTTTAAAGACTTTTAAATACTTTTATTTTTTAATTGAAAAACTTAAATGTTAATAGATTAATTTTCGTATAATGTCAATGTGAATTGTTAATAATAATTATATGTTAAGTGAATTACAAAAAAAAAAAAAAATACAGCCTGAGAGATATAAATAGTTCTAAGACAGAGAAACATTTGTGATTAAAAAAAGGGAAAAAAATAAAATCTTGTTTGATATCGACATAAAAATTGTACTACGTTTATAAAAAAAAATTTAGAGAAAATTCTAGAATCACTTTACTTATTATTATTTGTTTTGATACAATTTAATTATTATTTTTCTATAAGATCTTATAGAATTTTAGTTAGATTTATTTTCATAGAAAAATTGAAGAAAATGATGAAAATGAAGAGAGCCCAAATATAAAGAAAAAATATTAAAAATACAAAATACAAAAAGTTGAAGAGAAGAGAAATAATAATTTGTTTAGTCAAAGGTTTAATGTTTCTAAAAATAATATGAAAGAAGAAAAATATAGAAAAAATAAAATTACAATTTAAAAGAATTTTTTTTTTTTAAAGTCATTCAAAATCTTGGAGGTTAATGAGAGACAAATAAAGAGATTTTGTGGTTGTACTTTATGTTTAGAAGTTAGTACATAGAGGATTTCATATGAGTCTTTAAAAATCATTGATAATTTGAATAATATAGGACTTTTAAAGACTTTTAAAAGTCTTTATACAATACACCGTGACTTTTAGAAAGTCCATTATTATCTATATTAAATATATCAAAATTTTTATGGAGATTCTAAAGTCTAAATTTAATACACTTAAACTTTTTAAATCATTTAAATCTTTAAAAATCATTCAAAATTTACATTGAATAAACTCCTCTTAGACTTAGAAAATGAGATATTTGGGGAAATTAAGGGGGAAATGGAATAAGTGGATTGGGGGGGTGGGGGGAATTGAAGGAATGTTGAATTTGTTTTGGAAGAATTGGGAAGAATCATTTTTTGAGGGATTTTTGAATGTCACTGAAATTTTAAAACGATAGTTGTGTTTCATTTTGATTTCTTTTTAATTCTAATAAGTTTATTGCTAACAAAAAATAGTTGTAGGTAATGTTTACATTTACATTTATTAAATTAAATTTGTATATGTTACCTATAAATATTTTAAAAATAACCAAATTTCATTTTCTTTTTTTTAATTTTTTAAAATTTAATAATGACGATTAGTAGGCCAAAATCTTCGTTTGCAAATTTTAATAATTATTATATTTATTTATTTTTAAAATTACCAACAGATTAGCAACGGAGTCCTAGTGACAATTATATGTTGTTGGTAATTCCTTTGCTATCATATTTATTTTTTACTTATAGATTTTTTATTATATTTCGTACGAAAGTCATTAGTAATCTGTCAAATAGCAACGAATGTCATCTGTTGGTAAAAAAATCGTCTCTAAAACCTCCTTTTCTAGTAGTGAAAGTTATTCTACAAGAAGAAGAAGCAAAAGCAAAAATTCTACTAGATGAGCTCTAAATATTATTTGGCTCGATAAACATCAAATTACAAAGCTTTCCTCACGTACTCAACTTTTTCATGCACAAATTAAACTGAACGACCAACATAACATTTTGGTGGCTATATTGTCACTACGAAACTTACTTTCTACACCACAATTTTAAGTATTTTCTTTATTGACTAAAATAGACATAAATAAAATTACAAGAATAATCTTATATTTTTCTCTCATTATTTTTATATACACCACAATCTTTCAAATAATTTTATTTTCTATTCTTCACTTCTCTTCTCTTCTTTATATTTATGTTTCAAATTCATCTTGTTCTCCTTTTTTTTTTTAATTCTTGCTTTTCAATATCAAGTTAGTTTGAATGGATGTTGATACAATAATTTCATATGATGTCTCAAATAATGTCTCGCGGCCATCAACACAAATTGAAGTTTAGGTTTGTGAAAGATTTTTATTGTTTGTATAACTATTTTTTAGGGCAAATAAGTACTTAATTTTTTTTTTATATATTTCATATGCTTTCGATGTCATCCCGCAATTTTGATTATTCAGTTATATTTAATTTCCGAATAAACTTTGTATTGACATAGAAAATCTTTGATTCCACCGCAAAAGATGAAGAAACTTATTTACATGTAATTCCTCCGCAAAATCTTCAGTCAGACAGAAAATTACTTATCTGATGTGAAATCACATTCAGCTGCAAAAAAAAAAAAAAAAAAAAACAAATTTGATTCATTAGCCACTGTTTGGCGGCTAAAAAAACCAATTTTTTTGGTTTTTTTTTTTTTTTTTTTGCAAATCACGAGGTAGATGCGGGGTTAAAAATTGGTGAGAGAAAAGATATTTGGTTAAAAAGTTGCATTGAAAATTGAAGCAATTATAAACCAGTTTAAAAATTGGTTATCAACAGAAATAATTTACTGTTTTCAAATTGCTTATTTAGACCTATTATTTAGCTTTTTCAATGTGATGATGCAGCCGCTATTATTGATTTGGGGACTATGGTGTAACATTTTTATCTTTTTTTTAAAAAAAAAATTTAAATAATGGATATATTTGTATTTGTGTTGTGCTATATTTATACAAAAGATATTTTATAAGTAGTATGGTAATATAATGTGGAGTGTTAAATAGATTTTGTGATAGTAATATATTTTGCCTAACATTTTTCTAGTTTTTTATTCTATCATACAAAGACTCTCTTTCTCGCAAACTTTATGACTGCCGAATTGATTGTATATATACAATTTCTTTCATGTGTTCCTTGTGTTTAGTAAATGAATTTGGATTCTTGAAAGAGGACTTTATAAATAAGGTCTATATCTTTGTATTTTTCACATCATCCCACATGGCAGCCATAGTTAGTCAATTTTTCTTATGCATTTTTCTCCTTTTCCTAACCCTTCATGCTCTTTGTCACACCCTTACGTCGCAGGACCCGATCTTAATAATCGGACCTTTTGAGTTTTTCAATAATTTACGAAATTCTAGAAAGGGTGATAGCGTTGAAGGCCTGCATCAAGTCAAGAAGTTCCTCTACCAATTCGGTTATCTCAATACTCTTGATGCCAACAACAAGGATTTATTCGACGATACGTTGGAATCTGCAATCAAGACTTACCAACTCAATCACAACCTCGACACTACTGGATTTCTAGATTCTCGTACAGTGTCAAAAATGACAACGCCTCGATGTGGGGTACCCGACATAATCAATGGAACTAATTACACAATGTACGGCCGTGGCACAAACCAATTGGATACGTCACAATTCACTTTCTTTCCAAGTCGCAAAAAATGGCCTCAAACCCTACTTATCTACAGGTTCCTAAGTGGTTTTCCTCTAAACTTTATGGAGCCCGTACGGTATGCCTTTGAAATATGGTCTAACAAGACAAGCTTCTTCTTTTTCGAACTTCGAGATGATCTTGATGGAAAATATTCAGATTTAGAAATTGCTTATGTTTATGGGGAACATGGCGATGGATATCCATTTGACGGACCCGGTGGGGTTCTTTCGCATGCTTTTCAGCCGACCAATGGTCGAATGCATTTCGATGGGTCCGAGAATTGGATAGTTGGTTCTCGTCCTCTTGCAATTGATATAGTTAGTGTTGCACTGCATGAAATTGGGCATCTTCTTGGACTTGGGCATACAAATGTCCCGGATGCAATTATGTACCCCAATATCCGTTATGGTATGGTTAAAAGAACTTTACATCAAGACGATATCGATGGAATTAGAACTTTGTATGGATCTTGATAACTATATATAGGCATATAATATATACTCGCGATGGATCCATTTTGCTTTTGTCTGGTTGACTAGAGATCTCGTCATAAGTCGCCTCCTAAGTTTATATTTTAGCGTGTGTTCGGGTAAATTGATTATAATCAATTTATAATAGCTATAATTTTGAATACAAATTTTTAACCACACATTTTTTCCTTCTCCAAATTTTAACCTTACATTTACCTCGAGATCCGTGAAGAAAGTAAAAAAAAAAAAAATTGATTTTAATTGATTCGAACAGACCATTATACTAAATTTCAAGATCGTTTTGAATTTAAACAAAACTATAACATATGGTTCGATGTTTCTTGTCTCACATTACAACATTATAATTCTTATGAAGATTAAATTTTATATTGATATTAAAAAAATAATTGCCATGAATTCGAGGGAATTTTTTATAGTACAAGGTTAGTAGATATTTATTTTCATTAATGGCATGGGAGTTTGTAGGTGTAAATTTGGTGTAACGAGATGACTTAGAATCTTTAAGTATCTATTGGTTTGGTAAGATGTTAAATCTTTAAAATTTTCATATTTATTATGCGTCAAGTTGGATTTTGTAGACTTTATTTGTCGGTTAAGCAGTTTCAGGTCAAATTTAATTTTATAGAGTATTGCCCCAGGGCACATCATAACAGGAAAACGTTGAAGATCTACAACTGTTGATAGAGCTGAGATCGCATGTTAACCTCACAAGTTCGAATTTATTAAATATTTTGTCAGTCCAGTGATTGATATTCAAATCCTAACCAACTGCGATTTACATCCTCCACCAATCCTCATAAGAGGGATGGTAGGGATGTCTAATGTTAACGTTCAACCTTTTACTTTTATAAATTATTTACCGAGCGCTCCTTCTCAATCTCAAATGTTCTCGAAAGATGTTTTATGTCGTCTTGTCCTCAAATTTCTCTTGGCTTGCGCTATGACCTTTTGTTCATGAGCGGCACAAGTTAGTGTGGCATAACAAATTAGGAGCAGACTAATGATGTCGAGACAGATTTTTGTTCGTACTTAAGAAAATATGAGCAAGCTTTAACGACGGGATCAATCTTTTCATAAGACCAATGTAACTAGTACGAGTAAAGCAAAGCTTGAGTAATTTTTGGCGTGGCAACCCAACATGGCTCAATTTACACCTCTATTCTATGGGTCATGTAGAGAAATCGAGTGTAAAATAACCTGAAATCTAAGAAATATTATTGATTTACAAATCTTTACTAAGATTGTATAAACATTTGAATAAAGATTCAAGAAATTTTACAAAAAACCTAGAAATGCCAAAAATGTAAACTGCGTACAAATCTTCAACAAAAACTCTCAAAAAATCAGAAACAAATCGTGTTTACAAGAACACATCAACTTCTCTAAACAATTTCAGAAGAACACTACAAATTTCTACTGAAGAACAAGCGAGAGAAAAGTGAATCGCCAGGATCAAAGGAGGCGTAGAGAGAGAGTTTTTGAGAGAGTCTAGAACGAGAGAAAAGGGTTCAATCTGAATGAATGAATCTCGACATATCTCGCCTCTTCATCTGACTATAAAGGTAAGGCTCATCCAACGGTTCAGGCTGTTACATGTGGTTGATCATAAGGTTGTAACCAAATCAGTTAAAATGATAAAGTCGTGAATCAAGAAACACGTTTTTGCACCGGGTTGTAGGAGGAAGTGGGCTCAGCATTCTTATATGACTTTGGACTGAGCAAATGGGCTGATCGAAACTGGGCCAATTGCTCTACAAATCTTCCCCTCAATTGGTTCAGACTGCAGCTATGTCAATCCAGCTCCTTTGATCAGTCCTGAAGTCCTTAAGTATCTACAAGTTGTACTCCCAAACACATAGTTCCCTGCAAAATACAGTAAAGCAGTATCAAACTCCAAAATGTTAAGAAAATTCAGAGCATCCTTAAACTTAGTGATAGGTATGATTTTAGTTCCAGCATCTGCTGGATTTAACTGAGTAGGAATCTTAATCATTTTCACAAAACGTTTTTCAATGATGTCTCTTATGAAATGAAATTTGACATCTATATGTTTGGACCTATTATGAAACACAGGATTTTTAGAAAGATATAAAGCACTCTGGCTATCAGTACAAATTTCAATTTCAGGTTTACTCAAACAACCAATTTCAGAAAGCAAACCCCTCAGCCACATGCATTCTTTAACTGCATCAGTAGCTGAGATATATTCTGCTTCAGTTGAAGAAAGTGCAACTAATTTCTGAAGTTGAGCTTTCCAACTGATGCAGGTAGAATTTAGAGTAAAGAAATAAGCAGAGGTAGACTTCCTGTTATCAATGTTTCCAGCAAAGTCAGAGTCTACAAATCCTTTAAGTTCAAAAGCAGTTTTGGATTTAGAAAACATAAGACTCAAGTTCAAAATTCCTTTCAAATATTTTAATAAAGATTTAAGAGCTTCCCAGTGGTTTTCCCCTGGATTACTCATAAATCTGCTCAACACACTGACAGAAAATGCAATGTCTGGTCTGGTTGAGACCATTAAGTACATAACTGATCCTACAGCATTTGAATAAGGAACATTTTTCATTCTATGAAATTCTTCTGCAGTTTTAGGACATTGATCACTAGAAAGCTTAAAATGAGAAGGCAGTGGAAGTGAAACAGATTTAGAATCAAATAGAGAAAAAAAATTTCAAAACTTTTTCAATGTAACTCTTTTGATTCAGAAAAATTTTCCCTAGAGATTTATTTCTAAAAACATCAATACCAAGAATTTTCCTAGATGGTCCTAGGTCTTTCATTTCAAATTCAGTTTTCAAATTTTGTTTAAGATTAGAAATAGCCTGCAGGCCCTTACCAGCTAGGAGCATATCATCCACATATAGAAGAAGATACATAGGATCAAAAAAATCATTTTTAAAGTAAAAACAAGAATCATATGAACTTTTCTGAAATTTTAGGCTTTGAATGAAATTATCAAATCTTTTGTACAATTGTCTGGGTGCTTGTTTCAGACCATAAAGAGATTTCTGAAGCAAACACACCAGATCAGGTTTAGTTTTCTGTTCAAAACCTTTTGGTTGAGACATATAAACGGTTTCATCAAGCATACCATACAAAAAGGCAGTTTTCACATCCATTTGCTCAAGTTCCAAATCATTTTGAGCAACTAAAGCAAACAAGATTCTAATAGAAGCGTATTTCACAACAGGAGAAAAGATATAAGTATAGTCTATGCCTTCTTTTTGTGAAAAGCCTTTAGTAACTAACCTAGCCTTATATCTAGGTTTGCCCCCTTCAGAATCCCCATCTTTTATTTTATATATCCATTTGCAATCAATTAGTTTCTTGTTGGAGGGTCTTTCTACCAAGGTCCAAGTCTTATTCTTAATTAGGGAATTCATTTCCTCTTGCATGGCAGCAATCCATAAGTTTTTATCTTTTGATTCCATAGCTTCTTCAAATGAAGCAGGTTCAGGATCCAAAGAAGTAGACAAAACAGAAGCAGAATAGGATTCATAATCGTCAAATCTAACAGGAGGTCTAATTTCTCTTCTAGTCCTATCTCTGGCCAGTTGATAATTATCTAAAACAGGTTCATCATGTTCAGACTGTGTGGGAGAAGTGGGTGCAGGTGATGCAGGCACATTATTATGCAAATGCTGGGGCTGCTCAGACTGAAAGTAAGAATCATTAAAGCTTACTCCAGTTATCAAAAAATCCTTTTCACAAAGTGGATTTTCATTCTTTTCAAACTTGCAAGGAAATATCTTTTCATTAAAAATGACTGATGTAATACCACTTTTCGTTTTGCGTGCTTCCTTGAATACCACCTAATTTTTTTTGATGAATAATTTATTTGACAATTATTATTGATAATAAGTTGAATGATTTAGCAGTGGAAGGACTTGGACGCCGTCTCGCTCAATGTGCCGATTAAGATATTTACAAATTGTTTACGTACAATTCCGTGTCTAATTGTTTATTTTAATTGTTACTTACCATTTCTATTTTAATTGAGTAGTAAGTTGACTAAATTATGTTAAA
Organism: Ligustrum vulgare; assembly: GCA_963555705.1. Taxonomy (NCBI): domain Eukaryota; kingdom Viridiplantae; phylum Streptophyta; class Magnoliopsida; order Lamiales; family Oleaceae; genus Ligustrum; species Ligustrum vulgare. The sequence goes on along the minus strand of OY743175.1, from coordinate 3,571,375 downwards.
TTGAAGTTGAGAAAAGTTTGGTGACACTTTGAAATTTATTTGAAAGTTGTGATTTTATTACACAAAAGAGGAGAATTGAGGGACCGAGTTGCAATTAACGAAAATTGAAATCTAACCTAACTTCCTCTCCACCAAACCGAACTCACTAACGGTCTCACACTCACTCTCCACTCTCTCTCGCGATCTCACTCTCTGTCTCAGTATCTCCCTCTCTCGTCTCTCTCTCACGCTGAACCCTCTCGCCTCACGCCTGGCGACACGAACCAGAGCCAGCAACGCCGACCACCACCCCAACGGCGGTAAAAGCCCTTTCTCCCCTTCCCTCGTTCCTTACTCTTCACCGACGCAACACACACACACCCACGCAGTCACGCACACTGCACCCGAACGAACACACACAACACACACACGTAATTGGTGTATGTATATATGGAATTGTATGTATTTGTTGATGTATACATGAGTTGAGTGTATGTATATAGGCTAAGATTTTCATATTTTCAGATTTCAAAATAGTTAGATTTTGAAATTTAAATGTTAATTTTGAGATTGAATAATGTTTATATATGTGTATGTATAGATGTGTGTAAATATATAAAGTTTGAATTTTTATGTGGACATAGGTATATACTCAGATTCTGATTATGATGAAAATGAAATTTTAGACTTTCCAATTTATGAAATTGGTGAACTGTAAATGAGCATAACAATGTTGAACTTCGAAATGTAGGAATTTAGTATTATAACTTATATGCATAGTTATTTTCAGATTTGATGGGATTATGAAATTAGCTAATTGTTTGGTAATGTTTGAGTTGTAATGTAAAAAATTTGGATTTAGGAATTTATTTACAAATTATTACAAATTTCAGATTTTAGCAATGTTAATTTTAACAACGTTGACCTGTAATGGTAAATTGATATTTTGTAAAGTTGAGTTAAGTTAAATATTTTAATTTGAGTTTGAATTTAAAAAAAATGAGAAGACTTTCTAATGTACATTGGGATTCATTCTTTGTCTTAAACATGGGTTTTATGTGTTTTTGTCATATCCTAAGGTCACACTTAGGTTAATTTGAAATCTTGATCTCGATTGGATGTTCTGCCATCATTAAAAAGGATAAGATGACTTTGTAATGTACAGTGAAATTTTATTGTTCGTTTCGAATATGGTATGCTTGGGATTTGGTTAGTATTAAAAAGAATTTCAATTGTATTTCGAGTCAAAAGTCATATTTATTGATGAATGTGAATAATTAGGACTTTTGGTACATTGACGACACGGGCAGTCGAAGCTCCTCCACTTGCAAATTCAGATAACGGTAAATGCTAAGGACGTCAAGTAAGTAAACTCCCCCCTAATTTCATGAAAGTAGAAAGTTAATGTGAAATTAATGTGCGTAAGTGATTTCGTGTTGATTACTTAATGTTGATGTAATTGAATTGCCATATGCAAGTATGTGTATTTAAGGGAATGTTCAAACATGCACATTATCATGTCATTGCATCATTAAGCATGCATTGGCATCGAAATGAGAAAGTCAAATGTTTTAATGAAAGGAATGTGTCAAAGTGCAATTTTTGTCAAAAATTATGTATCCCAAGTTTTTGAAAGAATGGGTGTACTTCTATGTCGTGAAAGATCCGAGTGGGAAATGGGGCGCGAGGGACCGACGTACCCGAATGTAATGAGCCGCTTTGCGGTGGAATGAATGTAATGAGCCGCTTTGCGGTGGAATGATTGAATGAACCGCTTTGCGGTGGGAAAGTGAACGTTAAACCGCTTTGCGGTGGAAATGCGCATGTTAATCTGGTTCCAAATAAGAATTGCCCACTGTTATCTGATTGACTAGAAGTTACATCAAGTGAGCTCACGATGGAAATGAAGTGAAAGTTTTGAAATGTTAAACGAAAGTTTGAAAAGTTTGAATTTTCTGGAAAGTAAAGAGAAAGGGATACATATATGGAATTTTTTTTAAAGCATTCATGTCATAAGCATGCATTCATGCATAAAGTTTACTTACTGAGCTTTAGCTCACCCCAATCCCTCCCCATATTTCAGGTGATGAAAGTTAGATGATCAGAGGAGAACACTTGGCGGCTGACTCCGACAGTACCCATTATCGCCTTAATTAATAAAGTTAAATTTATTCAAGTTATCATTTAAATTTATTCCTTCATTCATTTTTATTGATCATTGTTCGGTTGAAGTTGGTTTTAATTAAGTATGGATGACGTTTTAGAGATTAAATTACCTCTTATTACATTTGCCAATGTCGTTTGATATTTTTGGGAAAACCTTATGCTTGAGGAGTTTGGGGACTGAATGAAATGGTTTTGAAAATGATGAATGTGGTTGAGATGTGATTGATGCTTTAAATCTTTTAAATTGGTTTTGGTGTCCCTCTACAGGTTGGCTATGTCCAATTTATAGAGGAGACTCTGTCGAAATTTCTGTAAAAATTTTATAATAGTTAAATGAATACTTTAATTGTGTAAACGATTTAAATTCCGCATTTAATGTGAATGGAAGTTAACACGCCTAGTTTTAAGGTTTTGAAACTTGGGGTGTTACATTTTTGGTATCAGAGCCAGGTTTTAAAAAGCGATTCTGTAGACTTTTAAAAATTTATTTGAAAATGGTTTGGGTACTGAGTCACGCCTCAAGTGCATCTTCCTCGATCATCTGGTAAGTTAAATTTTGTTTAAATTATGAAATGTTAATTGATATGACAATTATTGCAAATTCTTGCATGTTAATGTGTAATGTCGTAAAGTAAAAGGTTAAGAATGTTGTCAGTGAATATGACGAGTAAATCTTGGTTATGTAAATGAGGAAGTGAGAAAGTAATGGTTATTAAAAATTTGGGTGCCGTTTATTAGATCTTTTTGTGAAATAAGAAATGGATATGAATGGTATATCGGCATGAGAGTATACAATGTCCAAACGAGAAGTTGAGAAGTCATCGAACTTAGTATTAAGCACTTATCGTGTTGATCTCGGGACTACCCACTCATTTGATAGTTCCACAATTATAGGAAAATTGATTTAACCATCTGAGTAGCTGGAGACCAAGTTTATATTGTCAACACCATTTGAAGAATTGTTGAACTAAAGTTATGCGTTGAGAAATTTCCCCAACCATGGTGAATGGGAAGGATTAGATGATGGATTTCATAACACTGAATACCCATAAACTTGATGTCATACTAGGAATGGAATGATTATTGCGGTATAAGGTTTCAATCACTGGCTACGTTAAGGTGGTATTTAAACCTTCAAATGAAACCCTTTAAGTAAATGTGAAACTTTCTATCTCGATATTATCAGTGATGAAGGCTCGTCAATTGACGAATAAGAGTTATTAGGCCTACCTAGTTGCAATAATTGAAGTGTCTAAGGTGAATACTTCTCTCGAACAAATTTCAGTTATTCGAGAATGACTAAAGATTTCTCAGAAGATCTTTGTGATTTATCGCCTAAAAGAGAAATTGAATTCGTCATCGATTAAGTGGGCAACTCTAGTATCCAAGGTATAATATCGGATGGCTCCTTCGTAACTTAAAAGAGCTCAAAGTGCAACTATAGAATCTCATGGACAAAGGTTTTGTTCGACCTAACTTTTTGCCATGGGGTGCTCAGGAACTATACATGAAGAAGAAAGATGGTTTTATGAGATTTTGCATAATTGATTTTAGACATGGCAAAACCAGTTTTATGAAGTTGTGATGAGATGTTGAGATTATGAATGATATGATTTTTATTGAGACTTCTATGAGAAAAATTATGAAATTTGAGATCAAAAGATTTGATTCTTAATTATTGGGAATTAAGGAATGGATATTGTGTTTGAGTAAGTGAATTATTCCTCTATTTTGAGAGAAATTTATAATGTTGTTTGGTCTTATAACTAAGAAATTTTGGGATTTTGATTTGTGTCATATATTTATAAGTATGACTAATGGGTGGTCATTTGAGCCAACTAATGTATTGAAGGAAGTGAGATATTGATATTGGAAACTATGATTTGAAATTGTTATGTTGAGGAATTAAGAATTTATTTTACTGGGATATCAAGGTATACATGAAGTTATGTGATGACTTGATGCGTATATTGGGAAATGTCAAGGCATATTTTGAAAAGATGAGTGAAGACAAATGTTATGGCATTATTGGAAAGGATTTTAATTATTCTTAGGAACTTATTGATTATTAGTGAGAAATGATCACTTATATTGGAGAATATTATAAATTATGATGGTAAGTGATAATACTGTTGATTTATTTTGGGAAGTTGATCGGTAGATGATGTGTTAAAGATTTGGTTATTTACATGCAATATGATTATTTGGGAAAGTCAGTTATTATTATTGGGAGATATTGAAAGTATTTTTATAGTGAGATGCCTTAAAAGAGTAACTATTTATTCGAAATGAGAATTTTGGGGCATATGATTGAAGGTTTGGGATTATGTGAGATAATGATAATTGTCATAAGGTCATTTGAATATAAAAGGTACCAGAGATAATTATAAGGAATAATGAAATTGCTCTTATGGTGAGAACTGAAGGTGACGATGTATTGAGATTATGAAATAAGTTGACTTTCCATGAATAAGTTATGCTATATTTGGTTTTGAGTGGAATTCGAAGAAAGATGAATCTCAGTCGTGGAAAATAAATCAGGTTTCATCGTAATTTGAATGATTCACTAAGGTACGTTAAATTTTCATTGATGATACTAAAATATCATATGAGAGATTGTTGGATGAAATTGATGAAAGAAAACTTTATCAGGTCCTAGATTTGTTCAAGTATTGCAGAAGTAATGCATCTGATCGGAGGAAAGTTTATGATAGTACATACCATGAAATTGTGGAGATTATTATTGATGGTATCTTGATTCAAAAAATAAGAAATGAAATTTTAGGCAATTGTCCTTGTGGATAGGATTTGTGGAAAATGAGAATAAGACTTCACAATGATTATTTATTATGGAGTAGCGTGCAGAAAGAGTGGCAATGGCAAAGTCCAAGATTTATTGAGGTTGAGAGATTGATATAAAATTTTAGTGAGTATATTGACGTAAAAGGTTCGTGTGAAAGATATGATGGTTATTATGTTGTAATCTTAGAGAGATTGATATGATTATTTGAGGTCAGCTGTGTGACTTTTACTTATAATGGGATTGTATCTTTGGATTAAGTAAATTTGATGAGAAATCCTATATGAATCACAAAAGTCTTATTCATTGGTTATAGGTCAATGATTTATTTATAAAATACTTGGTTAGAGTATTGTTGTTATGATGATTTTGAAAGCATGGATTCTTAAATTAGTACCTTGGCTTTAGTTTTAAGATGAGCGTATGATGCTGAATACTTGATTACAATATATAAGTATGGATTACAGGATTTAAGTTGATCCTTTGATTTTAAAAGAAATGTCAGCATGTTCAGAAAGGATTTCGTTTGTAAAATTTTCCAGAAATATTCTGTTAAAGTTTTAGTATTTCTACTGTATATTTTGGTATGGACGTCAAGTCTCACTAATTGTGGATTATAAAGTCTTATTTTGGTCAATCTTCTTGATTTTAGTTTTAAGAATGTGATCAATCAATATATATTAAGGTTTAGACGTTAGAATAGATCCTATGAAAGGCTGGAAATAGAAAGTTAGTGAATGGATTCATAAGTGGGATAATGTCGGTTAATGGCCTCCTACAACAATAACTATCAAACTTCGATCCGTATTGAGTACTATGCAATAGAAGTGTAGATCGTCGCTTCACGAGGGTGAAGTAGGAGAAAGAAGACTATTGGGTCTAGAAATAGTACAACAAACAGCAAAAGTTGTTGAAAAGATTCGTCAACGGATGAAAATTGCACAGAGTACATAGAAAAGTTATGTGGACAAAAGAAGGAAACCTTGGAATTCGTTGAAGGAGATATGATCTTTTTGAAGGTAGCTCCTATGAAAAGAGTTATGAGATTCGGGAAGAAAGAAAAGTTAAGTCTATGTTTTGTTGACCCTTTGGTGTTCTTGAAAGGGATGGGTAACCTAGCTTATCGGGTTGCATTGTCACCAGCGCTATCGGGTGTGCACGATGTTTTTCATGCATCAATGTTGATGAAGTATATTTCGGATTCCACCCATAGTCTCAGTTGTGAGTCATTAGATTTTTGTGAGGATCTGACTTATGAGGAGTCACTTGTGAGAATCCTAATGAAAATAAATAAGGAACTTGGAAGAAAGAAGATTACGTTAGTTAAGGTTCTTTGGAGGAATCATGCAGTAGAAGAGGCTACTTAGGAACGCGAGGACGAAATGCGTGCCAAGTATCCACAACTTTTTGGTAAGTTTTAATTTCGAGGACGAAATTTCTTTTAGGGGGTAAGGAATTGTAATACCACTTTTCGTTTTGCGTGCTTCCTTGAATACCACCTAATTTTTTATGATGAATAATTTATTTGACAATTATTATTCATAATAAGTTGAATGATTTTGCAGTGGAAGGACTTGGACGCCATCTCGCTCAATGTGCCGATTAAGATATTTATAAATTGTTTACGTACAATTCCGTGACTAATTGTTTATTTTAATTGTTACTTACCATTTCTATTTTAATTGAGTAGTAAGTTGACTAAATTGCATTAAATTGAACTTGAGAAAAGTTTGGTGACACTTTGAAATTTATTTGAAAGTTGTGATTTTATTACACAAAAGAGGGGAATTGAGGGACCGAGTTGCAATTAACGAAAATTGAAATCTAACCTAACTTCCTCTCCACCAAACCGAACTCACTCACGGTCTCACGCTCACTCTCCGCTCTCTCTCGCGATCTCACTCTCTGTCTCGATATCTCCCTCTCTCGTCTCTCTCTCACGCTGAACCCTCTCGCCTCACGCCCGGCAACACGAACCAGCGCCAGCGACGCTGACCACCACCCCAACGGCGGTAAAAGCCCTTTCTCCCCTTCCCTCGTTCCTTACTCTTCACCGACGCACCACACACACACCCACGTAGTCACGCACACTGCACCCGAACGAACACACACAACACACACACGTAATTGGTGTATGTATATATGGAATTGTATGTATTTGTTGATGTATACATGAGTTGAGTGTATGTATATAGGCTAAGATTTTCATATTTTCAGATTTCAAAATAGTTAGATTTCGAAATTTAAATGTTAATTTTGAGATTGAATAATGTTTATATATGTGTATGTATAGATGTGTGTAAATATATAAAGTTTGGATTTTTATGTGGACATAGGTATATACTCAGATTCTGATTATGATGAAAATGAAATTTTAGACTTTCCAATTTATGAAATTGGTGAACTGTAAATGAGCATAACAATGTTGAACTTCGAAATGTAGGAATTTAGTATTATAACTTATATGCATAGTTATTTTCAGATTTGATGGGATTATGAAATTAGCTAATTGTTTGGTAATGTTTGAGTTGTAATGTAAAAAATTTGGATTTAGGAATTTATTTACAAATTATTACAAATTTCAGATTTTAGCAATGTTAATTTTAACAACGTTGACCTGTAATGATAAATTGATATTTTGTAAAGTTGAGTTAAGTTAAATATTTTAATTTGAGTTTGAATTTAAAAAAAAATGAGAAGACTTTCTAATGTACATTGAGATTCATTCTTTGTCTTGAACATGGGTTTTATGTGTTTTTGTCATATCCTAAGGTCACACTTAGGTTAATTTGAAATCTTGATCTTGATTGGATGTTTTGCCATCATTAAAAAGGATAAGATGACTTTGTAATGTACAGTGAAATTTTATTGTTCGTTTCGAATATGGTATGCTTGGGATTTGGTTAGTATTAAAAAGAATTTCAATTGTATTTCGAGTCAAAAGTCATATTTATTGATGAATGTGAATAATTAGGACTTTTGGTACATTGACGACACGGGCAGTCGAAGCTCCTCCACTTGCAAATTCAGACAACGGTAAATGCTAAGGACGTCAAGTAAGTAAACTCCCCCCTAATTTTATGAAAGTAGAAAGTTAATGTGAAATTAATGTGCGTAAGTGATTTCGTGTTAATTACTTAATGTTGATGTAATTGAATTGCCATATGCAAGTATGTGTATTTAAGGGAATGTTCGAACATGCACATTATCATGTCATTGCATCATTAAGCATGCATTGGTATCGAAATGAGAAAGTCAAATGTTTTAATGAAAGGAATGTGTCAAAGTGCAATTTTTGTCAAAAATTATGTATCCCAAGTTTTTGAAAGAATGGGTGTACTTCTATGTCGTGAAAGATCCGAGTGGGAAATGGGGCGCGAGGGACCGACGTACCCGAATGTAATGAGCCGCTTTGCGGTGGAATGAATGTAATGAGCCGCTTTGCGGTGGAATGATTGAATGAACCGCTTTGCGGTGGGAAAGTGAACGTTAAACCGCTTTGCGGTGGAAATGCGCATGTTAATCTGGTTCCAAATAAGAATTGCCCACTGTTATCTGATTGACTAGAAGTTACATCAAGTGAGCTCACGATGGAAATGAAGTGAAAGTTTTGAAATGTTAAACGAAAGTTTGAAAAGTTTGAATTTTCTGGAAAGTAAAGAGAAAGGGATACATATATGGAATTTTTTTTAAAGCATTCATGTCATAAGCATGCATTCATGCATAAAGTTTACTTACTGAGCTTTAGCTCACCCCAATCCCTCCCCATATTTCAGGTGATGAAAGTTAGATGATCAGAGGAGAACACTTGGCGGCTGACTCCGACAGTACCCATTATCGCCTTAATTAATAAAGTTAAATTTATTCAAGTTATCATTTAAATTTATTCCTTCATTCATTTTTATTGATCATTGTTCGGTTGAAGTTGGTTTTAATTAAGTATGGATGACGTTTTAGAGATTAAATTACCTCTTATTACATTTGCCAATGTCGTTTGATATTTTTGGGAAAACCTTATGCTTGAGGAGTTTGGGGACTGAATGAAATGATTTTGAAAATGATGAATGTGGTTGAGATGTGATTGATGCTTTAAATCTTTTAAATTGGTTTTGGTGTCCCTCTACAGGTTGGCTATGTCCAATTTATAGAGGAGACTCTGTCGAAATTTCTGTAAAAATTTTATAATAGTTAAATGAATACTTTAATTGTGTAAACGATTTAAATTCCGCATTTAATGTGAATGGAAGTTAACACGCCTAGGTTTAAGGTTTTGAAACTTGGGGTGTTACAACTGACCTTCTTAAAATAACTTTGAATCCACTTTGTTCTTTGACCCAAAGTCTATAACCTTTAACCCCTTCCCCATAACCAACAAAGACAAATTTTAAAGATCTTGGTTCAAGTTTGGACTGAACCTGATGAGCATAGGCAGAACAGCCAAAAACCTTTAAAACAAAGTAGTCTGGAATTGCATCATTCCAAATTTGATATGGAATGTTGTAGTTCACAGCACTGGAAGGACACAAATTGATTAGAAAACATGCAGTTTTAACTGCTTCCCCCCAAAATATTTTTGGCAGATTTGATTGGATTAAAATGCACCTTGTTCTTTCTAACAAGGTCCTGTTCATCCTTTCAGCAACCCAATTTTGCTGTGGACTGTATGAAACAGTCCTATGTCTAAGTATGCCTTGGTTTTTACAAGACTCATCAAATTCAAAATTGCAGAACTCCAAACCATTGTCAGTTCTGATCACTTTAACCCTTTTGTTTTTCAAATTTTCAACCAAGGTAATGAAATTTTTGAAAACAGTAACAGTTTGGTCTTTGGTTTTTAACAAATGAACCCAAGACTTCCTGGAATAGTCATCAACAATCAACAAGAAGTATCTAAAACCAGAAACTGTGTTAGCAGGGGCAGGACCCCAGAGGTCTGCATGCATATATTCAAGAATAACCTTGGATTTATGAACAACTTTTCCAAATGAAGAAGTTTGTTGTTTTCCCAAAACACATTCTTCACAAAAACTAAGTTTCTGAAAAACATTCTTTCCAAAAAATCCATTTTTCTCTAACCTTTTAAGTCCTTTTTTTCCTACATGGCCTAATCTTTTATGCCACAAATCAGACAGATTAATATCAACAGTTTCAATAGTCAGAGAAGTAGGAGGAGAATATTTCACAGACAAAATATAAATGCCATTGGTCTTAACTGTGCTTAAACATAACAAATTGTTTTTAAGAATATTTATGTATCCACTGCTGAGTCTTATTTCATAACCCTCATCATCTAAAATACCCAATGATATGAGGTTTCTTCTTAAATCAGGGACATATCTAGTCTGATTTAAGGTCAAATTGTTATTATCAGCAAGTTTTAAGGTCACAGTACTTATTCCTTTTATGTCACAGGATACATCATTTCCTAGTTTCACAGAACCAGAGGCATGCACAGAGAAGGTATCAAATAAATCCCTATAAGGGCACATATGGAAAGTACAACCTGAGTCTAAAATCCATTCATCTTTCATATTAGAAGTGGTTGTAACATAAACAACTCCACTATTGTTTTGAATGTCTGCAGGTTCCTGTGGTTTATTTCTAGCATCATCTCTCAACTTCTTAAAGCACTTCTCAACTAAGTGACCTATCTTTCTACAGTAAAAACATTTTCTAGTTTCATCAGGCTTCCTATCAATTTTATTATCATACCTCTTAGTTTCAAACCTGTTTTGATTAAAACTTTTATGATCATACTTCTTATCCCTAGGTTTGTTAGGTATGAAATTTCTATTTTGATATTCTTTAGCCTGTCTAGGATTGTTTTTATTTTGGGTCCAGGGTCTTAAATTCCTCTAAATGAGTTTCTACCCCTATATGATGTGGACTCAACATTATAGGCCTCTTTGTGCTCAGACCTAGATTCTAATTCTTTATTCTTAAGAGATGTGTATATTATTTCAACAGACAATTTTTGCCCTCCATACTCTAAGGCATTCCTAATGTCCTTATATTTATCCCCCATGCCATTTAACAAACACACAACCTTTTGGTCTTCAGTGGTTTTTTCTCCTGCATTTAGAAGATCCTGAGTTATCCTATTAAACCTGTCTATGTTTTCTTCAGAACCTAAGGTAGGATCAAACTTAAAGCTAAAAAATTGTTTCCATAAAAAAAATTTGTTTGGTAAAGAAACAGTAAGAAAAAGTTCTTCAAGTTTGTCCCATAGGTCTGCAGCAGTTTTAGTATCCCCTACTTTCCTAATCACAGTATCAGATAGGTGAAGGAACAGGGTACTCCAAGCAAGTTCATCAGATTTAGTTCTTCTTTCCTCAGACATAGTTTCAGGCCAGGTTTCATCAATTGCTTTAGCACATTTTAATTGAAGTAATAGGGCTTTAATTTTCTGTCTCCATAAACTAAAGTCCCCCTTCCCATTCCATATTTCTACTTCTACCTTAGCAGTGTTCATGATTAAGGCAAATATGGGGATCAACAAGTGCACAACTAAGAGCAGGAACAACACGAAGCAGGCAAAGATTATGCAATCAAGTGTAAAACAGGGTTTTACAAATTTCAAATTGTGTAAAAATACAACACAAGGCACAAAAGATTCAAACTGCAGATAAAAAATTATACAGTAGTAACAGAAACTATGTGCAAGAATCAGTAACTATGACTTTCTTTCCCTCAACCCAACTTGGGTAGGCCAAGAACTCCCCCAGTTTCCCGGATTCTCAAAAGGAATCCTGGACAAAGGTAAGTAAAAGGGTCCAAGGGGGCTTCAACGGAGAGAAAAAGAAAGAAAATTAAGAAAAAACCCTAAAGAATTTTGGATATCACCTGATTGCTGTATTTTTCAAAATTTCTTTTTGAAATTTCCAAGCAAAGTTAGATCTGACTTCAAATCTTTCACAATCAAGTACCAAGATGTCAAGTTACCACAGGATCCGTAGCCAAATATGCAGATCCACACACAAAAACTCAAAGGTTTCAGAAATCAACCCTGAGTTCTTAAGATCTGGAGTTTTTACACAAAATTTTTGAAGTTTCAAAGAAAGAAAAAAGATCCCAGAAACCCAAACGAAAAAACCAAAAAAAAAAAAAAAAAAAAAATTCCCAAATCAGAAACCCTAAGGTTCTGATACCACTGTAGAGAAATCGAGTGTAAAATAACCTGAAATCTGAGAAATATTATTGATTTACAAATCTTTACAGAGATTGTATAAACATTTGAATAAAGATTCAAGAAATTTTACAGAAAACCTAGAAATGCCAAAAATGTAAACTACGTACAAATCTTCAACAAAAACTCTCGAAAAAATCAGAAACAAATCGTGTTTACAAGAACACATCAACTTCTCTAAACAGTTTCAGAAGAACACTACAAATTTCTACTGAAGAACAAGCGAGAGAAAAGTGAATCGCCAGGATCAAAGGAGGCGTAGAGAGAGAGTTTTTGAGAGAGTCTAGAACGAGAGAAAAGGGTTCAATCTGAATGAATGAATCTCGACATATCTCGCCTCTTCATCTGACTATAAAGGTAAGGCTCATCCAACGGTTCAGGCTGTTACATGTGGTTGATCATACGGTTGTAACCAAATCAGTTAAAATGATAAAGTCGTGAATCAAGAAACACGTTTTTGCACCGGGTTGTAGGAGGAAGTGGGCTCAGCATTCTTATATGACTTTGGGCTGAGCAAATGGGTTGATCGAAACTGGGCCAATTGCTCTACAGGTCAAAGTAGAAAGTTCAAGTTAACTGTAATATGTTTTATCCAGCTGACTTAAAAATAAACGGATGGGATCAAAGAAATCAAAATAGGAAGGAATTCACCACAAATTCAGATTGTGAGTAAGTTAAAACTTCATTAGATTCCGGGGCAGCCCTGAGTACAATCCACCAAAGCAAAGGATTAGAGTTCCTCAAAAAAATGTCTAGAAGTTTTTTATTTTTTTTAATTTTAAATGTGTAAATTCTAGAAGAGTAAATATGGTCCCAAATAAAGTTCGCTTAAGTCCTCTAAAATGTGAGATCGATGTGAGGCCGGCCCTAATCAAATTTCTATTCATGGCCCACTAATTTCCTCACTATAAATTCAAAAAATCTTCTCTACAGTAAAAGGAAAAAGAAGAAAACACATAATCAAAGCAACCATTACCTTCATTGATACTTGCATAAGAAATTCTCTCTCTTTGAAGATCATGGATGCTCTTTCTTCCTCATCTTTGTATCATCAATTCCATTCATCTACTCTTGCATATTATTCAAATTCGAATTATGAGTCGAGTTCTTGTTTTACTGCGAAAGTTGTTAGATATTCTAGCAGAAGAAATGGCCCTAGCAATTTTGGGGGCCTCAGAATTCAAAATACAGCAACAAAACCTGCAAAGTCACCAGGTATATATATGTTGTTTCTATCTTTTTTATTGAAACTTACATCAAAAAATACTCGATAATGGCCAAGTTCTCATTGTTTCTCTCCTTTTCGAGGAATCAGCTGAAGAAGAATGGAAGATCAAAAGGCAAGTTCTACTCGAGAAAAGGGTAAACAAGTCCTCTATCTTTCTCTCATTTGAAATGAGATGGCGTTGGCTTCCATTGAAAAGGATAATAAAACAGTAAAACAATTCTATTTTCAAAAGAATTACGAAAATCAGAAACCAGAGATTAGAAATGAAGATATGCAACACTGTCTTCTGCCTACTTAGACCTCACATGGGATAATTAATAAGACGAACTTATGCAGGTAAGGAGCATGGATGCCAAGGAAGAATCTCAGCTTCAGAAAGAAAATAACTTTGTGATTCTTGACGTACGGCCAGAAGCAGAGTTCAAAGAGGTAAATGAAATCACAACATATATATAGCTGAGACATGCCCTCAACAATGCTGCATATGAGGAAATAGTTATTTGTACAGATGAGTTGTGCATCTGCGTTTACGGAAATGGGTGTGGCAGTTTTGTGACTGTTGATGTTGGAGATGATGTGAACGGTGAAAAACAGATTTTTGACAAGTGTGTATCTGTGAAACTTGTTATACAAATCATTTGTACACTTAGCATCTCTCTGCATTTGAAATGGTTACCTCTGAAATGGCAATGCCTAATTTCTTGATTGTTTGGTTGTGTAGGCACATCCACCTGGTGCCATTAACGTGCAAATATATAGGCTTATAAAAGAGTGGACGGCGTGGGATGTAGGTAGGCGAGCTGCATTCGCATTTTTTGGCATATTTTCTAGGACAGAAGAGAATCCCGAATTTATACAAAGTGGGAGTTATATACCAATGTTTGTTTCCCTATCCAGCCTCTACTTATAAACTTTTTATGTAATCAAAGAATCCTTTGGCTTGTGCAAGTAGGTGTGGAGTCCAAAATAGATTAGAGTCCAAAGATAATTGTTGCCTGCTCGGCCGGAGGAATGATGAAGCCATCGCAAAATCTTCCAGAAGGCCAACAGGTAAGGTTCTTATTTTCTTATGTTTCTGTTTTTGCATTCTTGTCAAAAAGCTTAAACTTTATCTATATTTTGTCTTCAACGCGCACATTTAAATGTAGACCAGATTCATCTTCAATAAAAATATTAATGTAGAAATGAGTATTGAGAATCATTTAAGAGCCTATATTTTTTCCACGCACATGCTTTTCTAGAGCATAAAATGCATGTCTGTACAAGCTAGAATATTAGCCATCCAATATTGTATCAGCAGTAGGACATTACAAAAGCGATTGCATTTATTTAATTTTTTTTTATCGCGTAATAGCCCCGGCTACACCTTTTTTCGTCCTTTTGAAACAACTTGTTCCGGTTTAATTCCTCATTCAGGCCCAACATGAAAGTTGCTTTTTCATGTAGATTGTTATGGACTCGTCTGTGGCTTGCTTTCTGCATTAACGTCCTACCTCGGGTCACGGTAATCATAAATGGAGGTTAGGTTCGTATGTCCCCCTCCTCCTTTGTATTGAAATTTGATTCTAATAAACTGTATCACAGGCTTGGATTTTCGAACTTAGGGTAAATGCTAGGTCGTTTTTTCTTTATATTATTCATATTCTCATTATTGTAAGACAATTTTGATGATTATTGATTAAATTGAGAGATTTTCTTTTTGAAAGGGTTGAGGATTTCCTTTTTGTGTTCTTCAGAGAAAAACTCTAAACTTAAACAAATATTGCGAAATATTTGTGGCGTTCCAATCAGAAACTTATCAAGAAAATTGACAAGTCCTTGTGGCTTTTCGAAAACGTTGGTTCTTCAATCCGCATCGTCGAATCTTCGCATCATGATTGTTTTTGTTATTCCGCATATTCGTTCAATATTCCCTATTAGGATCGCGTCATCTGGTATCAGAGCTTGGATCTATTTCAGATTCTTGCATTTTCTCGCTTTTTTCTTGTTTTTTTCTTGGTTCTTGGTTCTTGTGCCAGTAAACTTTTTCAGCTTTTGATCCATAAAAATCCTACTAAAAATTCAAAAGTGTTTTTCGAGTTCGTTTTTCGTCCAAACCCAATTTCGTTTTTTCTAACCTATTCATGGTCAAATTTTCTAATAATTAAAAAAAAAAAAGATGTCTTACAAGGAGGAATCCACTTAATCATCTTCTGTGAGTGACAGAAAACAATTTAGGTGTGTGAATAGGAAGTTTGACCAGGGTAATGATGAGGTTGCAACGATGCCGGAACAATTTGAGAGGTTGATGGCTCAGATGGAGAAACAGGAGTGCAAAGCGTGAACAACAATACCGGGATCAATCTCATAATGGTTCTCGAGTTAGGAGAGGTAATAGGCGTGAGGTTGGTATGGATGATGAGGGCATGGGTAGTGAAAGTGGTAGTATATCTTCGGTGGAAAGTATGCAAATGAGGGATAGAGGAGATAGGTATTGGAGGAGGTATGATAGGGAGCATCATGATGCTAGGAGGCATCGTGGGGGTAGAGATGTCGAGGATGACGACCTCAGAAAAATTAAAATGCTTTTTGATTGTCATAATTATTCGAAAAGAAGAATGTGAAATTAGCAGTGATTGAATTCACAGATTATGCAAATATTTGGTGGGATCAACTAGTGACAGGTAGGAGGAGGAACCTTGAGGAGCCGGTGGAGACTTGGGGTGAATTAAAGACGATAATGAGGAAGCAGTTTGTGCCAACTCATTATTATAGAGATATTTACCAGAGGCTGGAGCTTCTAACTCAGGGTCGAGGAGTGTAGAGGATTATCATAAGGATATGAAGGTGGCAATGATTCGGGCTAATGTGGTGGAGGATCGAGAAGCTACAATAGCTAGGTTTTTGAGTGGGTTGAATAGATATATTGCCAACATCATTGATCTGCAACATTATGTGGAACTAGGGGATATGATGCATATAGCAATGAATTTGGAAAGGCAACTAAGGCGGAAGGGGGCAGCAAGAAACTCACCGGGTTCTTATCCTACATCACAACCGAAGCGGGATCACAATTATGAACATGTCCCGAAAGGGAAGGAGGAACCTACAACAAAAGGTAAAAATATTTCTGATTCTCAACCTACTAGGGATAGAAATATTAAGTGATTTAAGTGTTTGGATTCGGGTTATATAAAATCCCAGTGTCCAAATAAGAGGGTAATGATTTTTTGTGACAATGGTGAAATTAGTTTGGATGATGAATTTAAGAGTATGCCTAAGTTAGTGGATTTTGGGGCTAGTAGTAGTGATGAGGATGGGTTGACGTATGCTGTTAAAGGCTCACTTGTTAATCAGCCTGTCCTTAGTACTAGAGTTAGGGTGGATGAAGTCGGTGAGCAAATGGATAATCTATTTCACACTAGATGCATAGTGGGTGGAAATATTTGTGGAATGGTGATTGATGGAGGAAGTTGTACTAATGTGGTTAGTACATTGTTAGTTGAAAAATTATGATTTCCTAAATCCAAACATCCTAACCCTTATAAATTGCAATGGCTGACCGAGTCGGGAGAAATTAACGTGAATAAGCAAGCTAGGTTCAATTTTACCATTGGGGATTACAAAGATGAGGTGGTTTGTGACTAACCTATGCATGTTGGGCATATTTAATTGGGTAGGCCTTGGCAACATGATTGAAGAGTGGTGCATGATGGGTTTAAAAATCAATATTCTTGTGTGAAAGGTAG
Source organism: Ligustrum vulgare (assembly GCA_963555705.1). Classification (NCBI taxonomy): domain Eukaryota; kingdom Viridiplantae; phylum Streptophyta; class Magnoliopsida; order Lamiales; family Oleaceae; genus Ligustrum; species Ligustrum vulgare. Next base: position 3,554,288 of record OY743175.1, on the reverse strand, counting down.
AAAAAAGATCACTCTTGCCCCTCTATCACCTAAAAAAGTCCAAGAAGATCAAATGAAAAAAAAAAAAAAAAGTGAGTTTGAAAAAAAAAAAAAAAAAGAGTGTTCAGGCCACGACCATAGAAAAATGAAAGGGTGTGAAAATTGAAAATAAGAGGGTTGGGGCCACGACCTCAGAAAAAGGAGAGCTAGAGTGCAAAAAGAAAAGAAAAGATAGTCCACCCCCAAAATAATTTTTTTCGCGCAAAGGTTGATGTACAAGGATTCTAACCTTGCACTTAACCAACTAACAAACCCCTCCCCAGTTTGGTTAATTCTGTTTTGCAGGTACCCAAGTCGAATTCCAAAACTAAAGTTGGAATTGAATTCAATATAAAGAGGGAGCATGTCAAGGAGTCCAAAAGATGCACAAGGTCCCAGTATAAATACCAAACCAGTAGGGGCAAGCATATGCATGGTCCAAAAGCCAACAAACCTAGGAGTTGCAAGAGGATTGGATAAATTCAAGATACGAGGTCAAATCCTTTTCAAAAGAGGGAGAATGATATGATCCGAGGTAGGACATCAATGAATAAAACAAGCCACAAACGAGTCCATAACAATCTAAATGAAAAAACAAGCAACTTTCATGTTGGGACCGAACCAAGAATCAAATCGGAACAAGTTGTTTTAAAAGGACGAAAAAAGGTGCAGCCGGGGCTACAACGCGATCGCATGGTGAACAGGAGTGCACGATCACACTATGGTACAAAAATTTCACCCGAGATTTTAAGGGACAACCACGTGATCGCGACACAGATGCCCATGCGATCGCACGGTTGTGAAAGAAGCAGATTTTCTCAATTTTTAAGTTAATTTCCCTTTTATTAATTATTAATTTTATTTTTGAAACCTAATACGGCTAGGGTTAATGCTAGGTCATTTTTTCTCTATATTATTCATATTCTCATTATTGTAAGGCAGTTTTGATGATTATTGATTAAATTGAGAGATTTTCTCTTTGAAAAGGTTGAGGATTCCCTTTTTGTGTTCTTCAAAGAACAATTCTGAACTTATCAAATATTTCGAAATATTTGTGGCGTTCTAATCAAAAAATTATCAAGGAAATTGATAAGTCCTTGTGGCGTTTCGAAAACGTTGATTCTTCAATCCACATCGTCGAATCTTTGCGTCGTGATTGTCGGGTCAAGGTTCTATCTTAAATTCTATCTCTTCCAATTATTTTATGTTTGTTTTCATGTGTTTAGTATGATTTAGATCTTTCCTAGGTTATTATTTTTGTTATTCCGCGTATTCGTCTAGATTCCCTATTGGGATTGCGTCATCACATAGATGCATAACTAACATCTATATGATGCAGCACTAGATTACATTTATGCAAATATAACAACTGCTGAAACATGTAGAAGAAATTATAATTTGCATAGGCGAATGTTTCCTAGATGAATTTTGTCGAGTTTCAATATTCCCTTGTGCTGTGATATCGTGAGCTTCCAGAATGCTGTTAGCTTTGTCAAGATAGCCCTTATTAGCGAACCAATCTGTATCCATGTTTCAAAATTATACTAAACTAAGATTGAAGATCATGAATTCAAGTCTTGCTTCTCATTTATGAAAATTATGCAGGTGCCAAATGTGCTAAGGATTAAATAAGTGTGCTAATCAAAAAGTGCATCTTGCAACATTGACGTGACTTTTCGTAAATGTTTGATAAAGTAAACTTGATAGTATTGAACGGTATTAATGAAGAAAAGACTAGTACAATACTACATTCTAAACATACCATATATGAACATCAGGAATCCATGACCAATAGTTCATCTAAGAGGGAGATGCAAAAGCTTTATCATAACAAAGTACGACTGTTTCGCGCAAGTTCTCGCTAACAATTACAATGAAATCAGATGAATGTGTGAGGAACAACAACCTCTCAATACAAAGTCCCAACGAGAGATACTTTATTTATGAAAATTACAACGAAGACAGAACGCCTCCAAAGGACGCAAGCACACAAACTAAACTAGGATTTTGACAAAGAAAAGTAAAGATAAAGAAAATTACATAATCTCTGTTTGAGAGTTGATTGATTGATCCTTATAAATACCTAAGTTTTTACTATATATATAGAAAATCTAACCCTCACTTCTAACATTCAAATTCTTGATTTGCTGCCTTAACTTGTAACTTGCTTGGAATAACTGTCACTTATCACGTTGCATTAACGTCGCCCACTTCTATATGTAACTGATGTCTACTATATTGCTCCAAATAACTTACACGGTTTCCCTTAAATGTCCACTATATGGGTACTGTCAATGATTGACCGAGCGAGCCATGGGATAAATACCAAAAACCGCTTCTTCAATCCTATTCTGGCTTGGTCACGCTAGTCGCCCTTGCATTCGTCCTATCGCCCTAGTTCCTTAGTGATCGCCCAGTTGCTCAGCTTCCCTTACATCACCCTTTCATCCACAATGGGCTATAATTTTTTGGGCCTTTTGTGTTGGATCTCTGAATTGGGTATTTTTGGGCGTCAACAAAGACCAACGACAAATCCTTCACAATTAACAACAAAACGTAAAGTTCTACTGGGATTTTGTTGGGAATTAAACACAAAATTTCCCTTCTTTAACCTAGAGGATCTTTTTAATGTTCAAGAAATAATTGAGAAACAGGAAAATAAAATAAGAACAACACAAAATTTTCGTATCACCAAAGCTTTTCACTATATATTAAATTGTTATAAATACATAAACTTTCACTCACCAACCCAATCACATAGACTACAGAGAAAATACTAATAATGAACTTCTATCTAATCCAAGTTTCTACTCTTTGAATTATTCCACAAATAGTTGAAAAAAATTAAGATAAAGCTCACTAATTTTCTCTCTATTTAATCTCACACACAATTGATTGGCTCCTCAACACATATATTTATAGGTAAACATATCCCTAAAATATGTAGAGTTTGTATCCAAAAAGGAGAAATTATTTTCCAAATTTTACGTGTGATGGGGGCTGTATCTCTTTTACCTTTTTTCTATTGCTTCCTACTTCCTCCTTTGTTACACGATACACAGCAAAAAAGATTTAATTAACCCTAATGGGATAGTTAATCAATCCACAAGGCCAAAGAATTTTCTTCCGTACAATTATACACGGCACTTATTTTTTGCAATAATTCCTAACAGGTTTAAATTCTCAACAAGTAGCCAGTACACAAGTTAACACCATGCAGAAAACCTACAAATCGAATTGTGTTGAGGCAATCATCAATATATCTCATAATATAGTTCCCTATAAAAGCAATGAAAAACAACAATGTTGCACTAGAACATAAATGGAGAAGAGAAATACAACAAGACGTATTGAAACTTTCTTCGAGTTCCTGAATGTTTCATACAGTTTCTGAAGATTTTGGGTTTCCAAAATGGGACTTGAACTTCTCAGAGTATCACTTCTTAATAAAGCATCTTGAGGTACAGAATCGTTAATGTTAACAAGATAAATCAAGATGTATCTAGAAGCAGTGCAGAGCCACATGGGGCTAGTTGGGTCCATGGCCCCTACTAAACTTTGGAGGATTTTTTTTCCCTCTTAGAAGAAATTGAATATTAAAGGTTTTGTAATTCTAATTAAAATATGTATTATAGCTTTCTAACTTTCTTATATTAATTCATTAATTTTAGGTTACATTATTATGTTTTAGTCTTAAGTTTTGGATATATTTTAATATTTATGTTTAGTTCTTATTGATAAGTGTTATATTAACGTTTATTTTATACACTTATATCCTTGAATATGCCATAATGTGATTCTATCTAAGTATTATTAATGCATTTTATGTTTTATATTGTATAGGATCACAAAGGAAGAGAAAAGAAGGAAAAAGGACCAAAATGCGATCAAAATGAAGTTTGGGGACTTAGGTGCAAATATATTTACGGCCGCAAGAAAATGTGTTACGGCCGTAAGAAAATAAGGTTACGGCCGTGAAAGTGTAGTGAAGCAAGTTGAAAATAAGCAGAAACCACTTTACGGCCGTAAAGGAAAAGTTACGGCCGTAAATCAAAATGTTATGGCCGTAACTCCAATTTAAGGAAATATGCAGAAACTCAATTACGGCCGTAAATCTTCAAGTCAAAAATTTCCTTATTTCAATTCTTTCCATAATTTTGGATTTCTTGCTCCCAAAGCTAGGGCACGAAATTGAGGCTATAAAAATGGAGTTTCATGACAAGAAAAAGAGACTTTGATTATTTTTGAAAGAGGCTACACATTGAGGAAAATTAAGAGAAAAATATAGAGCATTCTTGGGAGATATTCAAGCCAAAGAACATCAACAACAATGGAATTCATGAAGCAACTTGAAGAATCTACCACAACCATGCTAGGCTAAATTTCATATCTTGTTCAAAGGGGAAGTTGTGTCAATTCAATTATGTTATTTTATCTTCCTACAAATTAGTAGCGTGAATTTATTCCTTTATTTCAATTGTTGAATTATTATGTTTTAATTGTTCATTGAGTTTATTTGATTAATAGTTTAATTTGGCCAATTGAATTATTGATCTTTGAATTCATGATTATGCTATGTTTAGATTCTTGATCCGTAATTGTCATTGAATCTTTACTTTAGTAGCAAATAAATCTCGTGCAGGTTTAGTAATAATTCGACTTGGATTGTTTAATTCGAGCTTGTGTAATTAACGATGCAATTCAATCCATTCTTCTAAATTTTCATACTAGTCGTGCATTAAATCCTAAGAGCTTGTTTAGGACTGTCCATGGCTAGAATTGGTTCAAAGAGCTTATTTTGAATTAATACACATAAGAAAGAATTTAGATAATCAGAGCTTGTTGATTATTTATGATTGATAATTGAATTAGGAATAGAAACACGTTACAAGGAAAGGTATAACATTAATTGAGGGCACAACCGAACCCGAGAACAAGATTTCTTCTCATATTAATTCTTTAGTCATATTTAATTATTTATTTTATGCATAGTTTTCAATCAAGCAATTCAAACAACAAAACCCCCCATTCCATTCTAATTGATCGAACAACTAAAATTAGTTTCCGTTCCTTGTGGGATCGACCCTTACTCTCACTACTACATTATTAATTAATATTTAGCGAGTAAGGAATTATTTATTATTTTGGTGCATTGCGACACGCATCAAATTTTTAGCGCCGTTGCCGGGGAACGGTTAACCAATTTAGTGTTTAATCAATTATAATTTTATTTTTCTGCATTTATTTTATTTTCTATTTTTTATATAATTTTTCAAAAAAAAAAAAAATTGTGCTCCTTTGCTTATATGCTGAAAACTCGGTCAACTAATTGTGAACTTTTTGATCTTGACCCAGAAATCCAGAGGACTTTTCGACAGTAAAGGAGAGCAGCGGGACAAATGGAAGCTAACAACATAACTCTTAAACAACTGGCTACTCCCGATGTGGCTCAGAAGCCATTGTGCATTACGTTTCCAACGGTAGAAGAAGGAAGAACCTTTGAGCTAAAATCCGGGTTGATCCACCTTCTACCTACTTTTCGGGGACATGCCGGTGAAGATCCATATAGACATCTAAAGGAGTTCCATGTGGTTTGCGACAGTATGAGGCCCACGGGCATTACCGAGGAACAAATAAAAATGAGAGCCTTCCCATTCTCATTGAAGGATGCCGCAACCGACTGGCTCTATTGTCTACCATCGGGGACAGTTACTACTTGGAACGACATGAAAAGGCTCTTCTTGGAAAAATATTTCCCTGCATCGAGAGCGGGGACAATCCGGAAGGAGATTTGCGGGGCTCGCCAAAGCAATGGCGAGACATTATATGAGTACTGGGAGCGTTTCAAGAAACTCATTTCGAGCTGCCCCCACCATCAGATCAGTGAGCAACTCCTGGTGCAGTATTTCTAAGAAGGTCTAGCGCCAATGGACATAAACATGATAGATGCCGCAAGTGGAGGAGCACTGATGGACAAGACGCCGGAACAAGCGCGGGCTTTAATCTCTAATATGGCAGAAAATACTCAGCAATTCAATTCAACCCGAGATTCCCAAGTCCGCCGAGTAAACGAGGTAAGTAGTTCTAATATTGAAGGTCAATTATATGAACTAACAAATCTTGTTAAGCAACTTGCTGTAGGGAATTCGAAACAAGCCAAGGCTTGTGGAATCTGTTCGAATTTTGGACACCCAACAGATACATGTCCGGTATTGCAAGAAGAAAACAATGAACAGGTAAATGCCGCTGGAGGTTTTCCTTTCCAAAGGCAGCAATACAACCCATACTTGAATACGTACAACCCTGGGTGGAGAGATCACCCCAACCTGAGCTACGGAAATAACAAACCCCCGGGTTTTACTTCAAACAAGCCACAAGGACAATTCCAGCAGCAAGGGACCTTCCAACCACAGGGGCAATATCAACAAAAACCTCAAAATTCAGGTATGTCTCTTGAAGATATGGTTAAGATGTTGGCAACTAACACGATGCAATTCCAACAGGATACCAAGTCAAGCATTCAAAACCTGGAAAATCAAATGAGCCAAATGGCCACTGCCATAAATAGGTTGGAATCACAATGCGAAGGTAAATTGCCATCACAACCCGAGGTGAATCCCAAAAACGTGAGCGCCATAACTCTCCGGAGTGGAAAGGAAATTGAGGGTCCGCAATTGGAACCGGCTGCACCCGAAGTGGAGGAAGATGGAAAGGAAGGATTCGGGAAGAGAAACGACACTTCGCAAAACCCTCAGGTAAAAACTGACTCCCATTTAAATATTAAACTAACACCGCCACCTTTTCCTAGCAGGTTAGCGAAGACAAACAAAGAGAGCAAGGAAAAGGACATGTTAGAAATATTTAGGAAGGTTGAAATCAATATCCCGCTATTGGAGGCCATCAAGCAAGTCCCCCGGTATGCAAAATTTTTAAAAGATTTATGCACTAGCAAACGAAAACTGGTGGGAAATGAGATGGTAAGAATGGGTGAGTCTGTATCTGCACTTCTTCAAAGAAAATTACCTCCTAAGTGCAAGGATCCAGGTATGTTTACCATACCTTGTCAAATAGGTAATAAGAAAATAAATCGTGCTTTAATAGACTTAGGTGCATCTATTAATGTAATGCCTAGGTCCACCTATGCGTCATTAAAACTTTCCAAACTGACTGAAACTAATGTTATAATTCAACTAGCCGATCGTTCTAATGCTTATCCTGACGGGGTAGTTGAAGACATTCTAGTGCAAGTAGGAGGGTTAGTATTTCCTGCAGATTTTTATGTATTGGACATGAATGATGACCACTCCCCCAACTCTACTCCTATTTTGTTAGGCAGACCATTTTTAAAAACATCTAAGACCAAGATAGATGTTAGTAGTGGCTCACTTACCATGGAATTTGATAATGAGATTATTCAATTCAATATTTATGATTTTGTGAAAAATCTTGATGATGATAACCCTGTTCAGTCTGTTAATGTGATTGATTCTTCAGCACAGGAAATTTTTGAACTTGATGGAAAGGACTGTCCAAAGTCACTACAATCAGGTAAAATCTCTCAGGTCGCATCACCAATTTCTAATGAAGAGCTTCTACCCCCTATTTTGCAGGTCCTAATGAAGAGCATGAAGAAGAATTTGAGCATTGAGAGTCCAGTTGATCCCGGATGAAGAAGGAAGCAACCTGTCGAGCCAACGACAGTAAACAAAGGCGCTGCTCGGGAGGCAACCCGAGAGGGGAGTTTCTTTACCTCCTCGACTCTTTATTTTCGTATTTTCATTTTTGGTTATTTTTATTTTATTTAGTCATTTCATTCACACAAAAAAAAAATAAAAATTCAGTGGCTAACTTACGGCCGTAAGGTACTCAAGTACGGCCGTAACACAATTCCTGTGCGTTTAATCAGAGGCCAGCTTACGGCCGTGAGACATAACTTTACGGCCGTAATGCAATTTTTTATCTTTTGTTCAGAACCCACCTTACGGCCGTGATACGCTACCTTAAGACCGTAAATCCGGATTTTCAAATTTAAAAAAAAAAAAAAAAATTACGTAGCCCTCGTGCATAACTCCCCTTTTATTGTTTTACTTTTCAATGAGGACATTGTTTTGTCTAAGTGTGGGGGGGATTGAATTGATTGTGAGCTTAATGTCGTTATCTTCTTTCTGTAGTCGAAACATTAAATTCATGTTGAGTCAGCATCCATTTTATTTTATTTTTCTCTACTTTCGTTACCTATCCATGCTACTTAGGTCTTAAACCATACTTTGATAGGAAGCGACCCCACTTTTGGTTCATTCTTTTTGAAATATCATTGCATAATTGGATATAAATTGAGCACATAGAGATCATCTCGTCCAAAACTTCACAAATAGGTTGAAAATGAAAAGTAAAATATTCAAATGTCTACAACCTAGTCGACCTAACCCAAAATAGACAGATTATTCCTACATATATAACCCTGAACGTCCCGATTGTTATACTTTTGTGAGTAGTCATGGTTTGAATACTTTTAACCGTTATCCTCGACCAATGGACTTAGATTTGGAATGAAGATCAAGCAATGACCTATAACTCATAATTGGATGGGAAAAACACATGAAAACCATAATTTGTGAGCTTTTGAGCCTAAGAGCTGTTTTTAATACTTATGAGCTCGTAATTCTTTGATGTGTGTCCTGCATGGTTGGGTTATGCTTGGATGTGCTTTCTTGTGCATACCGTTGTAGCTTCTTGATTCAAGTGCAAATTATAGCAAAGGCAATAGGTTAAACCAAATTTGGCTTTCTAAAAGAGCCTACCTTGCTACATGGACCATTAGAAGCCCGTTTGAGCCTTAGCCTTTCTTTGAAATTTTATGCCATGCTACAAGCCACGAATATCCTTTCTTTCGCATTGTCTCTATTTTGAACCCATAAGAGAAGGGATTCGCAAGCTTTTGTTGATTGAGGATTGTGCTATGGTCTAAGTCTAAGAAGTTGAAATGGTTATCTTGTATTGGGCGATGGTTGTGTAATGGACTGAATTCACGGGATTGTAATTCTATCTTGTGCCAATTGGTGACTGCGAAATGATTAGGAAAAAAAAATCAATGAAAAGGAAGTTAGTCACGAAAATTAGTAGTTGAGGATGTCAAACACTCAACTTGTGAAAAAAAAAAGAGAAAAGAAAGGAAAAGAAAAGATTCAAATGTGAACAAAGTTGGGTAGCGGGAAACAATAAAGATCATATTAAGGGGTGAAGGAAGTAATGTCATTATGAATTGACTTAGTTTGCGAAATTCCTTCTCGACTCAGCCTAAATATATCCTTTTATCATACTTGACCCGAAGCCCCGTTACAACCAAATAAAGACCTTCGCTTTGCACTTGTGTTATTGTTGGCTCCGGTTATGACAGTTAGGCAATCTGTGGTACTGACTTATCAATGCAGAGAGATGAGCGAAAAATTCAAACCCTTATACACTTTGTGCGAAGAGGGAAATATCTTGTGAGGGTGTTAAAACCCATTACATATACTTATGAGTGGTTTGAATTGCTTGGTCTAGGGTTGGTGGTATGAATGTGGTCGGGGGTACTGTGTTGACTGAATTCACATCATGAATAACTCGGTTTACGCAAATGAATTCCTCTAAAATTGGGCGAAACTATTTTTCTTGTAGCCACTCAATAATGGTTGGGAGGTGAGTGAACACGAGAGGTGAAAGGAAATAAACCATAACGAGCCATGATTGAGTTGGGAAATAAAGGGCGTTGCATCTCTAGCACACACTAACACAATCCGATCATGCAATGGAACATTCTTGTTAAAGAAAAGTGGGTTGCAACCTCAAGTCTCTAAATTGTAATCTGTTGTTTGAATCCTATTCTTTTCTTTGCGAATCTTTGTTCGAGGACGAACAATGGTTCAAGTGTGGGGGGATTTGATAAGTGTTATATTAACGTTTATTTTATACACTTATATCCTTGAATATGCCATAATGTGATTCTATCTAAGTATTATTAATGCATTTTATGTTTTATATTGTATAGGATCACAAAAGAAGAGAAAAGAAGGAAAAATGACCAAAATGCGATCAAAATGAAGTTTGGGGACTTAGGTGCAAATATATTTACGGCCGCAAGAAAAGGTGTTACGGGCGTAAGAAAATAAGGTTACGGCCGTGAAAGTGTAGTGAAGCAAGTTGAAAATAAGCAGAAACCACTTTACGGCCGTAAAGGAAAAGTTACGGCCGTAAATCAAAATGTTACGGCCGTAACTCCAATTTAAGGAAATATGCAAAAACTCAATTACGGCCGTAAATCTTCAAGTCAAAAATTTCCTTATTTCAATTCTTTCCATAATTTTGGATTTCTTGCTCCCAAAGCTAGGGCACGAAATTGAGGCTATAAAAAGGGAGTTTCATGACAAGAAAAAGAGACTTTGATTATTTTTGAAAGAGGCTACACATTGAGGAAAATTAAGAGAAAAATATAGAGCATTCTTGGAGATTTTCAAGCCAAAGAACATCAACAACAATGGAATTCATGAAGCAACTTGAAGAATCTACCACAACCATGCTAGGCTAAATTTCATATCTTGTTCAAAGGGGAAGTTGTGTCAATTCAATTATGTTATTTTATCTTCCTACAAATTAGTAGCGTGAATTTATTCCTTTATTTCAATTGTTGAATTATTATGTTTTAATTGTTCATTGAGTTTATTTGATTAATAGTTTAATTTGGCCAATTGGATTATTGATCTTTGAATTCATGATTATGCTATGTTTAGATTCTTGATCCGTAATTGTCATTGAATCTTTACTTTAGTAGCAAATAAATCTCGTGCATGTTTAGTAATAATTCGACTTGGATTGTTTAATTCGAGCTTGTGTAATTAACGATCCAATTCAATCCATTCTTCTAAATTTTCATACTAGTCGTGCATTAAATCCTAAGAGCTTGTTTAGGACTGTCCATGGCTAGAATTGGTTCAAAGAGCTTATTTTGAATTAATACACATAAGAAAGAATTTAGATAATCAGAGCTTGTTGATTATTTATGATTGATAATTGAATTAGGAATAGAAACACGTTACAAGGAAAGGTATAACATTAATTGAGGGCACAACCGAACCCGAGAACAAGATTTCTTCTCATATTAATTCTCTAGTCATATTTAATTATTTATTTTATGCATAGTTTTCATTCAAGCAATTCAAACAACAAAACCCCCCATTCCATTCTAATTGATCGAACAACTAAAATTAGTTTACGTTCCTTGTGGGATCGACCCTTACTCTCACTACTACATTATTAATTAATATTTAGCGAGTAAGGAATTATTTATTATTTTGGTGCATTGCGACACGCATCACTTATGTTAAAACTCCACCTTAATATGGACTGTTTTAACATATTCATGTTAAATATTTATTCTTATTCTTTCTTGTAATTAAGTTTGCTTAATTTGAGTGGATTATTGTTAACCTTAATTTGGGCATATTTTATTTGATTTTTGTTGACCACAAAATTCGATTGGACCGTGGACCAACACGTCTCAGCTCCTCCCTCTTGAACACGTGGATCTCCTGCGCACTGTGACAAACAATCAGCTTGCAAAGGGGGCCGAGGTGGCTCCCCTTTGCAATCCGATGCCAAAGTCAATGCTCATTTCAAGCAAATGTAAATTGGGTGCGGAAAATATAACTGTGTAAAAGAGAGAAAAGGGAGTGAGAGTAAAAAGATTTAGTTAAGAGTATAGGATTGTTAACCCCTTATTTGGTGGAGGGAGTGTTCTATTTATAGGAGAAGTTATGGTCTTGGATGGCGACACGTGGTGGACTTTACACGTGTATTTACTCCAGCTGTTGGAGAGGGGGATCTTACTTTCTTGCAGTAATAATTGCTATGTTTGGTAGGGGATGGGCTCCTGTCACATTCTTGATAAAGGCAATGTCTCATCAAGCCACAGTCAACTGGGGAAAGTCGCACATCTCTGACACTGTCCGTTGTCCCATCACCAGTCCGAGGCATTACCATAGAGCACCTCGGCTAGATATAAACCAGTTCGGCTAAAGAGGTTCATGTGCTGTTCCATCTCGACAATTGGCCCAAGGAGATACCTGAAGCTATAGTCATGGGCCAAGGCCCATTGGACCTCTATTGGGCCCTTGCTGGTGATTCATTGGGCTTCTTTTTGGGCACGGTCTCAACACTAATCCCTCAAATCCGATGTGGTCATTTATGGGGGGATCGAATTTGTCATAGGTTCGAAGCACTAACCTTGTTATTTGTTATATCCAGCATTTTATAATTATTCTGCAATCAATCAGCTGGGATTCATTATATAGTGCTACGGACTCAAGGCTCGGAATGCCATTCTTTAGAGAGATTCGGACTCAAGGTAAAGTCTACCTTCTATTCTTACTTTCTCTTCCAGACGAAAGTTGTGATTATGCTAGCATATATTTTAGTCGGCACATTTAATACAAGGTGGCTGTTGGTATCGGTTTCCAATAAATATGAAGGGGATGGAGGAAATCAATTGTCGAGCATGGTACACACTTTGGTAACTGAATGGTTTCCTCTCTTCCTTCTCCAGCTGGCGCTTTGATTAGCCCTCCCCCCAAGAGACGTGGGTTATCCACATCAATCATGCGGCTCAAAGACCAAGGGTTTGGGACTAGTGGGTTCCCTATAAAGCCTCCTTCATCCTGGCATTTCTCCTTTACCAATTTCTCAAAATTTTCGTAGTAACTTTTTCGCAAGAAATAGTAGCACCCTCCCTTTTCTTGCAAGTCTTTCAGCGTTTATTGAGGATTTCCCACCCAGAAAATTATCTCTACCGTCCAACACTTCCCATTGGCCTGTTTTTCCCTTCGAGTGCACAACCTCGAACGTTCATTTTTTAAGGTAAATTTCTTTTCCTTTGCATGTGCAAAACTTTTTTTCATTTCTAATCTTCGAGTATGGGTTTGAAGACTTTGTTTTGTATTTTGTTTTCCTCTTGGTGAGTCTGGCCTATTTTTAAGAAAAAAATGGAAAGAGTTGGGGGAACGGGTTCACAGGAACTGTTGGCAATGGCGATTCCTATCAGAGGTTTCTGCTCATTGTCTTTATTGGTTTTTAGTTCTCGCTTCTTTAGGGAGCAGATTAAGAGGAGGAATAGAAAATATGGCAGTATAATTAACTTGAATAATTCTGACAGTGAAGAAGAAAAGAACCAGAGATACATGGCTCACCTATCATCCGAGGAGGAGGCCTCTTTGCGGGAACTCCGAAGCAAGGGAGATAAGAACTTGGTAAGAGAAGAGGCAGTGGGCTCTTCTTCTAGTCATCAGGACCTCGGCTTAAATATTAGGGCCCCGTTTAGGATGCATAGGGAAGAGTTAGGACTATCTCAGGAGGAAATAGCCCAGGTTGAAGGTTGGGTGGACCTGGTGAACAAAGTATCAGGGTATCATGTGAATCCTGATCCGAACCCAGAATCCTGGGAAAGCAGTGAGATTGCCACAGAAATTCGAGGCGTTGATTTGCCGGGAGCATCGGCAAAATTCAGGATACCAGAAGGGGTTCGACTGGTGCACCCCACGCCTTCTTGCCGACCTGCAGTCCTCCCCCAGGTTAAGTGGCCGTGTGCTATGATGCTTTATCATGTGGGATGAGGCTGCCCCTGCACCCTTTTTTCGGGGCGCTGCTTAGGAGCTACAACTTATGCCCTTACCAATTGGCCCCGAACTTCTGGACACAGGCCGTGGGTACTTGGTTGGTGTGGCAAAAGGTCAAAGCTCGCCTGTGGACCCCAGTCAGAAAATCACCGTTCCCCGAACTCTTTCCTCCCCTAGTGAGTCTTGTCTTTGCTTCGCGTCCTCAAGTGTCGTGTGTCATTCACTTTCCATTTTTGCTCATCACTCTTAATTTGTTTTCACACTTTATTGGCTTATGACAGGGTCCACTTTTGTCTGCCTTCTCTCCGACGTAGATTTAGCGACAATGAGGAGAGTGTTTGCTTACCGGGGCACTTTTCAGAAGGTCATCCAACAGAACAAACTTTTTGTCAAGCACGGCTTTATGAGAGCTATGAGTGAGTTTATTTTCTTATTGCCTTCATAGCTTTTTCCTCAATCATTCATAGTCTTATTCTTCTCTCTTTCTTGCTAGGTTCTAAAGACTTCTCTAAGATCTCCTTGAAGGGCCTCATGACCAAAAAGATCCCTCCTGCCCTTCGCCACGACAGCGAAATCGAGAGAAGGCAGAAAGCAGTACTTGCTAACCTGCAAGTGGGGGTGGCAAAGGAGGTATCCGAAGTGTCCACCGCCCAGCTTGAAGGTACTCTTCCTGTGTTGTTTCTACCCCCCAGTTTGTTTCCAGTGGGCCCCCAGCATCCAGGCTTGGAAAAAGAGGCCGAACCCAGGAGGGTCACCATAACGGGGAAGGGGAAAAGGTCAGATCAGGGTGGCTCTAAGAGGGAAAGAGACTCTAAAAATGTCTTGGTGCCATCTTCCCTATCCGAGGATATCTCCGAGCCTATATCCGATGAGGAGCCCGCCCCTTTGAAGAGGCTCAGGAGGGGCAAAGACACCACTTCTTCACCTCCACCTCCAGAGACTCAATACTTGGAGGATGAGCCTTCCGGGGCTAGCTTATGAAGTGACACCTGCAGGGACCGAAGATCTCAAGCAAATTAAAGCTAGTGTCCTTCCCAGGGACGTCACCTTCAATCCCTCTTTGTTCGACTCACCTAACTCCCCTCCTACCAGGGCTGCCTTGGTCACTGAACAGTTTTGGACAGAGGGCTGGTCTGCCTTTTCTTCCAGTGCCACTCCATCCCGGAAGCTACTTGCTGCCAAGGCTATGAATGATAGAGCACTGGCCCTCATTTATGAGGTAGAATCCTCTATGGTGGAAGTGCAGCGAGACAAGAAAGACGCGGAGACTGCACTTCGTCATGCGAACAACATGCTGAAAGAGATCAATGATCTTAAAGATCAACTGTCCATAGCCTGAAAATCTTCCTCAGAGGATAGGGCCCATACAAAGCGCCTCCAGGAGGAAATGAGAAGCTGAAGCGTGACCTCCTGGCCTCTGGGTCAGATGTGGCGACTCTTTGAAAGAAGCTTGATGACTATAACCGTGTGCAACCCATCACAGCTGAGGCCCTAGCATAAACAAATTATATGAAGGCCAAACTGGCAGCTGAGGTAGCAAGAACTACCTCTAAGCTACAAGGGGAGGTGGAGGCTAGGAAGAAGGCTAAGGAGGATTATGCCTCCCTAGAGAAACACGTTGACTCTAGAATTACCGAAACCTTGGAGTGTACCATTGCAGCTAGGGTGGAGGAGGTCGTAGGTGCCGAAGTGTCGAAGGCAGTTCAGAATTTCAAGGACACTTTTGAAGAGACCCCTGAGTATGAAGCTATGCAGAGGATTTTTGGGAACATTGGGGCTAGGATGGCCTTGGGAGATGTAAAAGAGGCTTTTCCAAACTTAGACATTTTCCAGATCGAGGCCTTATACCCAAAGCCATAAATGTAATGGTTTGATATTGAAACAATGTAACTATTTCGTTAGATTCACCATTTGTAAGGCAGAAATTTGTTTTTGTTTGTATAACATCATCTGTAAAAATGTGAACTTCCTAGCTGCTTTGTATACCTGATAGTCCCTCAGATCTGAGCAGTTTAATGCATTCATGTTTACTGGTCAGGTATGGCCTGATAAATACTTGATAATGTTCACGTTTTACCTTTTAATACTCGCGATTTATTTGGCTTACCAATCTATTACGAGTCCCTTGCTGGATGAAGTTCAAGCATTGTACTGTCATCATTTAACAGTCGCTTGATTATCATAGGTAGAGCGATACTTTCACAAGAGCAAAAACAGTTTTATCATTCTTAATATTTGCCATGTTTGACGAACAAGTTTGGATGTGATTTAACTTAACTTGCTGCAATATTTTCATTAACTTACGTGGGGATGTTACAATCATTCGATAACTAATGATTCTTGCTGAAATATTACATGCCCAAGAGGAACTTAATTTTTTTGAAAGTAGCGACAAAGATGATCAGTGTTCCAGGGGTTGCGCAAGGAGACCCCAGATAGGTCTTCAATTATGTATGTACCGGGTACTACCTCGGCAGTAACTTTATAAGGTCCCTCCCAATTAGGACCCAAAGTCCCTACTCCTGGTTCTTGAGTAGAAGGGAGGATTTTCTTAAGGACCAGATCCCCATTGTTAAAGTGCCGACCTTTTACCCTTTTGTTATAGTAGAGAGCCATTTTTTTCCTGGTATCTGGCTAATACCACCTGGGAGTTATTCCTTTTTTCGAGGAGGAAATCCAAGTTTGCCCTTTGTGCTTCATCATTTACTGCCTCATCATAATGGATTTGGCGAAGAGAGGGCACCCCGATTTCAACCGGACACACCGCCGCGGATCCATACGCCATGGAGAAAGGCGTTTCCCCTGTGGTGATGTGCGAGGTAGTCCGAAGTCCCCATAAAACCTGTGGGAGTTCATCTACCCATGCACCCTTCTTTGATTCCAACTTCCTCTTTATGGTATTCTTTCTGGTTTTGTTTACGGCTTCCACCTGCCCATTTGCTCTTGGATGATGCGGAGACGAAAATAATTTGTTAATTCCCAAATCGTCGCACAATTCATCAATACTTCTGTTTTTGAACTGTTTTGCACTATCACTAACCAATGAGTGCGGTATTCCAAACCTGCGTATGATATTTTTCCAGATGAACTTGGTGGTGTTGGCCTCAGTAATCCTCATCAGGGGCTCCGCCTCGACCCACTTGGTGAAGTAATCAATCACCACTATTGCGAAACAATGGTTACCAATACCTCGGGGCATAGGGCCAGTAATATCGTCTCCCCACTTCGCGAAAGGCCAAGGGCTGGTTACCACAGTCAATTTGTGATGCGGCTGTTGCGGTATGGTTGCATGCCTCTGACATTTATCGCACTTGGGGACAAAGTTATGGGAATCCTTTCGCATAGTTGGCCAAAAATATCCCAGTTTGAGGGCTTTTCGAGCCAGTAACAACGCCCCAGCGTGGTTTCCGCATATGCCCTCATGAATTTCTTTCATTATATACTATCCTTCCCCGGCCCAACACATTGCAGCAAAGGAGAGGTGTAGCTTCGTTTATAAAGCAGATCATTCAAGAGGACAAAATTTGCAGCCTACCTTTGCAGTTTTCAAGCTGATTCCGGCTCATCTGGTAGAGTGTGATGCTTCAAGTATGCCAGTATAGGACTCATCCAAGAACCTTCTTCCTCTATTGCCAAAACCTCCGTTCGTTGTTTGATGGAAGAGATCGGCAGATGCTGAATTGGAACCATATTGAGGAGCTCGGCATCTTTACTGCTTGCTAGTTTAGATAAAGCATCTGCATTGGAATTCTCAGTTATGGGGATATGATGCAACTCCATTTTTTCGAAGTGTGCAACCAAATATTTTAATTTCCTCAAGTAGGCAACCATGGCTGACTCTTTGGCAGAGAACTGTCCGTTAAACTAGCTTACAACAAGCTGTGAGTCACTATTTGCTAATACTGACTTAATCTTTAGAGCTTTCGCAAGCCTCAGTCCAGCTAGGAGCGCCTCGTATTCTGAAACATTGTTTGAGGCTTTAAAGCCAAAGCGGATCGAACTGTGCAATTTGTATCCTTCTGGACTTATTTGTAGTATTCCCGTCCCGGATCTTCCTTCAGCTGAGGATCCATCAACAAACAATTTCCACTCAAGGATATTCTCCGTATTATCAATCATCTCCACCTCGGGTGGATGCGTGAACTCAACTATGAAATCTGCTAATGCTTGACCTTTTATAGCTGTCCGAGGCTCATAATGCAGGTCGTACTGGTTGATTTATATCGCCCATTTCATTAACCTCCCAGATACATCTGGTTTCGACAATACCTATCTCATAGGAAAGTTTGTGAGAACATGTATGGAGTACGACTGAAAGTAGGGATGGAGTTTGCGAGCTGCCGTAATCAACGCGAGAGCAAGTTTTTCCATATCCGGGTAACGTGTTTCTGCATCCAGCATGGATTTGCTCACATAATACACTGGGAACTGATTCCCATCCTCCTCTCTGATCAACACTGAGCTAACAACCTCTTTTGACACGGTTAAATACAGAGAGAGTGGTTCGTCGGCCTTTGATTTTGATAATAGTGGGGCCTGTCCCAAGAATGCTTTCAGGTCTGAAAAAGCTTGCTCACATTCTGGTGTCCATTGAAATCGTTTCCCTCCCTTCAAGACCTTAAACAATGGCAAACATTTGTCAGCGGATTTAGAAACGAATTGACTTAAGGTCGTAATCCTTCCCGTTAAGCTTTGCACTTCTTTTGGGCTCCAGGGAGAGCGCATGTCAAGTAAAGCTTTGATTTTATCCGGATTGGCTTCAATTCCTCTCTTGTTCACCATGAATCCAAGAAACTTCCCAGATGCTACCCCAAATGCGCATTTCGCGGGGTTGAGCTTCATCCGATATTCCCTCAAAATGTCAAAGGCCTCTGACAAATGGAGGACGTGCTCTTTGGCGACCATACTTTTGACCAGCATGTCATCCACATATACTTCCATGGTGCTTCCCAGCTGTTCTAAAAACATACGATTTACCAATCTTTGGTAGGTGACCCCGGCATTTTTTAAGCCAAACGGCATGGCTTTATAACAATAGAGCCCCCTATCCGTGATAAACGAGGTGTGCTCCTCATCCGACTCATGCATGGGGATTTGGTTGTATCCGGAGTATGCATCCATGAAACTTAGCATCTCATGTCCTGTTGTAGAATCGACTAATTGATCAATCCGAGGCAGAGGGAAGCTTTCTTTTGGACACGCCTGATTTAAATTCGAAAAATCAATACATACTCTCAATTTCCCATTCTGCTTCGGAACCAAAACGGGGTTTGACACCCACTTCGAATACTGGGACTCCCTGATGAAGCCATTTTTCAATAGCTTTGTCGCCTCTTCTTTCAAGGCCTCATATTTATCAGATCTCATCAGCCTCCTCTTTTGCCTGTGCCCAGTGCTCCTTGGGTCAAGTTGGAGTCTATGACAGGCCACTTTAGGATCAATTCTGATCATGTCATCATGTTTTCATGCGAATACGTCGAGATTCTCAATAGCATCATCCTGGGTAAACATGATAGATTCACGGAAGTAGGGCAAGCTCCTACTCTCTCTAGAATACCCATGGAGTTCTTAATTGTGGACAAAATTTCCTCCTATCACGGCTTAATTGGGAGGCCGGGCCTCATTGACTTGGGGGCTGCAACCCATACAAAGTATATTTGCATGAAATTCCCCATGGAGCATGGTGTAGCAATCTCCAGTGAATCCATAAATTGGATCTGAGACCAGAATAAGTGAGGTACTAATCCCCATCTTATAAAATGTTACTCCATAAATTACATTTAACGAGGCACCATCATCAACCAACATCCGTGACAATCCATTCTGAGCCACCACTACCCGGATGACCAGCGCATCATTATGCGGGAAATGTACCCCAATAGCGTCATCCTGGGTAAACATGATAGATTCTGTCCGGGACATCCCTGTGGGATGCGAATGGATGTGATAATTCACATTGGCGAGCTGCTCGGCCTCTCTGATGTACCGTTTTTGGAAGTTATTGGTGCTTCTACCTGGATGGGGGCCTCCCAATATCGTGTCAATCTCGCGAATATGGGGGTCGTTTGTAGGCATAGGTGGTTTTCTTGTATTTTTTTGCATGTGCCGAGGTTTTATCCCAATCCTTGCCCCTGTCTCTTTGACGACCGTCAATCCTTTCTTTCGTTGGGTTTTTCCATGGAGCCCGCCTGTCAGCTCGATTAAACTTTTAGTTATCTGACCTTTGCGTTTTCCCTTTGTCAGGGGAGAAATCACCTCCCCTCCTTCTGCGTGCCTTTTGGTCCGCCAACATGTGGATTTCCCTACAATCCTCCATTGCGTAGCCATAATACCTGTGGTATGCACAATAAGCCCCAATCATAGGTTGTTTTCCACTTCGGCTACCTTCCATTCTTCCATGAGCTGTGGGAGGATTTGAGGCAGGAGCGTTGGAGTGCAAGTTAGGAATAGCTTCAGTGATCTCCACTGCATAACTGGATCTGGTTCCCTAAAATGGATGTGGAGCGCCACTTCAGTTACTGCCGAACATATCCTTATTACCTCCTTTCCTCTGGTTCGCTTCATTGGGGTACCTAATATTGTATCTCCCTTGAGGATGATTATCTCTGGCACTAGCCATCTCTTCTGAGACGATCTTCTCCTTCCTCAGATCTACTAGGGCATTTTAATCCCTTGGCTTTCTGCTTCGGACATCCCTCCAAAATATGCTTGTCATGTCTAGGCCTCCTTTTAATGCAGAAAACATCTCCGCCTCGGTGATATTCTCACAAATGTGCATTTCTTTTGTAAACCGAGCTAGGTAGCTCTTCAAAGACTCCTCCCTTCCTTGCCTTAATTCCTGAAGGTGTTGGAGCGGGAATTGTCCAGGCCTGGAGGAAACAAAGCCATTTTTTAAGACTATGGATGCTACCAGGAGGGGATTTTTTATACCATCGTATTGTGCTTCCCTCAAGTGTTAAAGCGAAGGCTTTGCACTTCGGTGCCGGAGTGGCTCCGGCTATTTTCATGATATCGCGATAATTCAACAGGTGATCATCAGGGTCACCTCGGCCAGAATACTTTGTTATTTATGGCATTTCGAAGTCATGGGGCACTAAAAACTTTCGGATACCCTCCATGAAGGGGCTTATTTCATCTTCATCATCCAGCTCGTATGACGGTAATTCACTGTTCTCACCATGCTCGGAGTTCATCGCGTCATGGTATTGGTCATAGGGCGATTGAACATAATCCTGCCCCCGTGGTGGCAAAACTCGGTCGTAATTTGGCCTTTGAAAGGTCGGAAGGCCACCGTGAGATTGGGTTCGAGCTGCTTCTGCTCTTCTCTCCCGCCTATTTCTAGGCTCAATTTTTCCGCCCCTACATCATACCTATCTCTAGGTATTTGGCTTCATGATATGGCTTCTTCAACCCGTCGCTCCCGCCTATTTCTAGGCTCAGTTGCACTGTGTCAACCTTGGTCAGTTCGGCCCCCTCGCTTACCCATGAATAATCCCCCTATTCGGCTAAAAACACTGCCATATTTTGAGGGCGAAGCCTCCCTATGGTTAATAGGGGTTGGCCTTGTTCTCTTGGTACTTCATGCACCGAGTCTTCTTTATTGAAAGGAACAAATTCCACCTCGTCATATGTATGTGGATCTTGATAATAATACGAGGCAGTGGCCGCATCAGATGGTGAGTAATGCGGTTGCGAGTACTGCGGGGGCATTATGGGCTCGTTTATAACATGCTCTCTAGCCATATAGGCATTCATCGCAGTGGTTTGTTCTATCTGCTATTTCTGCATTTCCAACATCTGGGCTACCATGCGAGTCATATCTCGTAGCATGCGACGATACCGGTGCCGGCGTGGAGGGTTAGATTGGGCCATCCCCTCATTTGTATTCTCATGAGGTCTCTGGGGAGCCTCTTCCTCGCTGTGTTGGTCATCTATGCTCCTACGAGGGATAACATCATCGTCACTTTCATTCATGTTCATAGCAGTTTCTTGGTTTTATCTTTTCTTTCAAAGATAGGTGAACTTTTATCTCAAAGCTCCAAGCCTTTTTCAAGGTTAGTAAACTTATATTTCAAAGTTTCAAGCCTTTTTCAAGGTTAATAAATTTATATTTCAAAGTTTCAAGCTTTTTCTAAGGGGTTCTTGTAGTTCTTCACTCTTTTCCAATAGGTTATCCACCCTTTTTCAAGGTATTTTTTTTAAAGCTTTTTACCATGCGTTTTCGTGGTTAGCAGTATGGTTTCCCACAAACGACGCTAAAATGTTGACCACAAAATCCGACTAGACCTTGGACAAACACGTCTCAGCTCCTCCCTCTTGAACATGTGGATCTCCTGCGCACTGTGACAAACAATCAGCTTACAAAGGGGGCTGAGGTGGCTCCCCTTTGCACCACAATGCCAAAGTCAGTGCTCATTTCAAGCAAATGTAAATTGGGTGCGGGAAATATAAGTGTGTAAAAGAGAGAAAAGGGAGTGAGAGTAAAAAGATTTAGTTAAGAGTATAGGATTGCTAACCCCTTATTTCGTGGAGGGAGTATTCTATTTATAGGAGAAGTTATGGTGTTGGATGGCGATAAGTGGTGGACTTTACACGTGTATTTACCCTAACTGTTGGAGAGGGGGATCGTACTTTCTTGTAGTAATCATTGCTATGTTTGGTAGGGGATGGGCGCCTGTCACATTCTTGATAAAGGCAATGTCTCATCAAGCCACAGTCAATTGGGGAAAGTCGCACATCTCTGACACCGTCCGTTGTCCCATCACCAGTCCAAGGCATTACCATAGAGTAGTGTTCTAAAACGCGCGACTCTCGCATGTCGCTTTGGCGAAAAGCTAGAAAAACGCGTTTTTGAAAATTTTGTTCTAAAAAGCGCGCGCGAAGCGCGCACAAATGCGTGCTGAAACGAGCTTAAGCGCGCCTTGTGCGCGCTTAAGCGTGCCCGATGCGCGCAGCTGCCATTTTTTTTTTTTATTATATATATATATTTTTATATATATATATATATATATATATATATATAAGTATGGGTAAAATATAAATCAAATATTTAGGAATTGAAAAACGTTTTTTAACGCTTACTCTCGCTTAAGCTTCAAAAGCTTGACTCTTGGGCTACACGCTTCACGCTTTTTAAAACACTGTCATAGACCACCTCAGCTAGATATAAATCAATTCGACTAAAGAGATTCATGTGCTGTTCCACCTCGGCAGTTGGCCCAAGGAGATACGCTAAGCTTTAGTCATGGGGTCAATGCCCATTGGGCCTCTATTGGGCCCTTACTGGTGATTCATTGGGCTCCTTTTTGGGCACGGTCTCAAAAATTTTAATATTATTATGTACTTTATTTTGCAACTGTTTTGTATTCATTTTATTAAAAAAAAAAAAAAACTGTTTTTCTATAATACTCAATTTTTACCACATTTTAATATTAAAATATTCTACAAATAAACTAAAAAATTTTCTTTCATTTTCAACCGCAGAATATCACAGCAATCAATATTCAAAACAATTTTTTTTTAAAAATAATGTACATCAATCACACTTTATTTCTAATTTATTTCTATAGTTAACTTGTGTCCCCACAAAAATTTCTTCGTAGCTCTGCCATTGTCTAGAAGCCGGTACATGATGATTTCCTGGTTCTTGAAATATCGACGGTCCTCTTCATCAACTAGAACAAGGTTTAAATAGTATTTTGTTGGGTGGATTTGTGAATAGTGACGGCAAATAATGAAAGTTTGTAAATCTGAGCCGAAATTTGGACAGAGTAACGGTAATGAAAGTACAAACAATGAAGAAGAAGAAAAGAAGGATAAAGCCGAGGCAAGAGTTGAACTCTTTGTCGCACGGTCAAACATTTTGACCTGATTTTCGTCCTTTTTCGTAATTTCTCATTCATCCGATATTTGTTTTCGAAATACCAAATATACCCTTCAATACATGCAGAGAAATCAAAATTCTCCCCGTTTGTGCGCCCCGAAGCGGCGAAGTGGCAAACAATTTTGCCTAAACGGATTGAGCCGAGCTTTTGAGTATTTGGCCGAAGTCGACACGAAGTCACTTTAATCGATTTTCAATTCTCGATTTATTAACCAATATCCAACAATCCCCCACATGAATGGAAATTCCTCGATATGCGCAACACAATGCGAATGCAATGCAAATGGAATGCAGACTCTAACAGATGGAGTACACGACGACAAGTCATAGCATCAAGATAGGTAGCTTGTGGCCTTGAACCTTCTTTAGTTGAATACAATCGGATTTACTAGGCTAGTTGGTGAACACGATGTCTTGAACCATCCAGCCGTTCATGTAAAACCAAACAACTGTACCAACACCATGACTCATCTAACCTAGTCGGTTCTCATGGTTGAGTCCATTTTGGCCCTGGACTACTCTTGCTTTCATAAGTGCTCTAAGAGAATTAAGCCTCGAATTCTCGTAGAAGCGGCCCCACTTCACACTTATATAGGTGATCTCATACCTTTCTATCTCAAGGTTATGAATCATTAAAAGTATATATGTATACTTATCCTTATACACATTTTACATAGCACTTTAAATTTTAGGAATGGGAATAAGTACTTTATTCTGAATCATTTATGACTTAGTTGTCCCATTGAACCAAGATCTTGGGATCTCCAATCTACAAGGTTGGGTTTCCGTCATAGTAATTCTATTCAATAGGCTTTAGGCCCATTCCAATCGAAAGATGGTATACTTGATCTCTTGCAAGTCCTTTCGTCAAAGGATCAGCCAAATCTTCTTTTGACTTCACATAGTTAATAGAGATTATACCATTCGATATTAACTGTTTAATGGTATTATGTCTCCGACGGATATGTCGAGACTTGCCATTATACATACTGTTTTGTGCCCTTGCAATTGCTGACTGATTATCGCAATGTATATTAATCGCAGAAACCGGATTTTCCCAACATGGAATTTCTTCAAGAAAATTACGAAGCCATTCTGCTTCTTCACCGGCTTTGTCTAACACAATAAACTCAGATTCCATCGTGGATCGAGCAATACACGTTTGCTTAGACGATTTCCAGGACACGGCTCCACCTCCAATGGTAAATACATAACCACTCGTGGATTTTGAATCCTTAGTGTCAGATATCCAATTTGCATCAGTATATCCTTCTAACACTTCAGGATATTTTGAGTAGTGTAATCCATATTCAACCGTATGTCTTAAATATCTAAGAACTCGGTTTAATGCCTTCCAATGTACAACACTTGGATTACTAGTGAATCTACTCAACTTGTTGACTATGTATGCTATATCCGGTCTAGTGCAGTTGGTAATATACATTAAACTACCAATGACACGCGAATATTCCAATTGAGATACGGGCTCACCAGTATTCTTGGCTAAGTGAATACTTAAGTCAACTGGTGACTTAACCGGTTTATCGTCATACGCCTTAAATTTCTTAAGTATAGTCTCAACATAATGTGATTGAGACAATGACAAACCATCAAATGTCTTAGAGATTTTAATCCCTAATATTACATCCGCCACTCCCATATCCTTCATGTCAAAATGTTTTGTTAACATTTTCTTAGTCGAGGAAATGACTTTGGAGTTATTTCCCATAATTAGCATATCGTCAACATTTAGGCATATGATTACATATTCATTAGGTGTGTTTTTAATGTAGACACATTTGTCACATTCATTGATTTTGAAGCCATTTGACAATATAGTTTTATCAAACTTTTCATGCCATTGCTTCGGTGCTTGTTTCAATCCATACAATGATTTCACAAGTCTACACACCTTCTTTTCATTTCCTGGTGCAACAAACCCTTCAGGTTGTTCCATGTAGATTTCTTCTTCTAATTCACCATTTAGAAACGCGATTTTGACATCCATTTGAATTTCAAGATTATGCAATGCTGTGATTGCAATCAAGACACGTATAGACGTAATTCTTGTAACGGGTGAATAGGTATCAAAGAAATCTAGTCCTTCTTTTTGTCTATACCCTTTGGCTACTAATCTAGCCTTGTATTTATCAATTGATCCATCCGACTTTAATTTCTTTTTGAAGATCCATTTACAGCTTAAAGCTTTGTTTCCCGGAGGGAGTCCAACCAATTCCCAAGTATGGTTACTCATGACGGATTCAATTTCATTGCGTACAGCTTCTTTTCAAAAAGGAGCTTCGGGAGAGGACATTGCTTCATCAAATGTCCTAGGATCATTTTCAAGTAAATTGGTTACGAATTCTGGACCGAATTTCTTTGGAATTCGTTGCCTTTTACTACGTCTCGGTTCTACAATTACTTGAAGATCATCATTCTTTCCATGTATGTTATCATAAGTTCTTTTATTTGAACTTATTTCCTTTTCTTTACACGGAAAACTGTCTTCAAAGAAGACCGCATTTCTTGATTCAATAATTGTACCTACGTGTACATCAAGTACTTCGGATTTGTGAACCAAGAATCGATATGCACTACTATTGATAGCATATCCAATAAAGACACAATCAATTGTCTTTGGTCCAATCCTAACTTGTTTAGGTTTGGGTATTTGTACTTTCGCTAAGCACCCCCACACTTTGAGATATTTGTAGGAAGGTTTCCGACCTTTCCACAATTCGTAAGGCGATTCAACCTTATCTTTGTGTGGTATTTTATTAAGGATATGATTTGCAAAAAGTATGGCTTCCCCCCACAAGTTTTGAGGTAAGCCCGAACTTATCAACATTGCATTCATCATTTCCTTTAACGTTCGATTTTTGCGTTCAGCAATTCCATTAGATTGTGGTGAATATGGTGCCGTTGTTTGATGAATGATTCCAGATTCTGCACAAAATTCTTCAAACGGTACAACATATTCTCCACCTCTATCACTACGAATCATTTTAATTCGTTTTCCAAGTTGATTTTCAACTTCATTTTTGTAGTGTTTAAACACTTCCAAAGCTTCATCTTTGCTTTTCAACAAGTACACATAACAGTACCTTGTACAATCATCTATGAATGTGATGAAGTACTTTTTACCACCCCTTGTTTGTACCAACTTCAAATCACACACATCCGTGTGAATTAGTTCTAATTGTATGGTGTTTCATTCAACCGAATGAAATGGTGTTTTGGCCGCTTTTGCCTCTACACATGTTTCGCATTTTCCATTATTAAAATGCATATTCGGAAGTAAACTTAAATTCATTAACTTTCGTATTGAATTAAATTTTGCATGTCCTAATCTATGATGCCATAGATTACATGACTCAAGAATATAAACTGAAGATGACGTTTTATTGATTGTAGGATTTGGTACAACAGTTAGGACATTCATTTTGAATAGTCCATCTTTTACATAGTCTTTTCCTACATACATATCATTTTTGGTAAGTACAAACTTATCCGATACAAAGACTAGTTTAAAGCCATTCTTGCTTAACAAAGAACCTGACACAAGGTTCTTCCGAATATCCGGTACGTGACGGACATTATTGAGGCTAAGTTCTTTTCCCGACGTCATCTTCAAGACCACTTTGCCTTGTCCTTCCACTTTGGATGTTGAGGAATTCCCCATAAACAATTTTTCTCCCTCGGTTGGAGTGTATGATGTGAACATTCCTCTATCGGCACAAATGTGACGGGTTGCACCCGTATCAACCCACCATTCCATGGGATTTCCAACAAGGTTGCATTCAGAAACAACCGCCGATAAATTCATATCGGACATGCCATTTGATATGGCATCAGATTCGACAATGTTGGCTTGGGATTGCTTTTTCGGTTTGCTACAATCAACCGAGCGATGTCCAGCCTTTCCACAATTGTAGCAATTTCCCTTGAACTTTGCACTCTTCTTTGTAGATTCAACGGAATGTTTTCTCTTCTTTCCTTTGTTGTTGCTAGATTCCACCACATTTGCCTTTGCTTGTGGTATGCCATTCCCAACTCGTTTTTCCGAACTTCGGTTGTCTTCTTCAATCCTCAATCGGACCACAAGTTCTTCAATGTTCATCTCCTTGCGCTTGTGCTTGAGATAGTTTTTGAAGTCCCTCCACATGGGTGGAAGTTTCTGGATAATTGCAGCCACTTGAAATGATTCGCTCACGGACATATTTTCCGCATGAATATCATGGAGTATGACTTGCAATTCTTGTACTTGACTGAAGACGATTTTCGAATCTACCATTTTGTAGTCCAAGAATTTTCCCACAATGAACTTCTTGGTTCCGGAATCTTCGGTCTTGTACTTCTTTTCCAAAGTTTCCCATAGTTCCTTTGCAGATTTCTTGTAGCAATATACACCGTATAAGGCGTTGTCCAAGCCATTAAGAATATAATTCTTGCATAAGAAATCCGAATGTTTCCAAGCATCCAAAGCAATCAACGATGCCCTATTATTTTCCCCTTCTTGTATGGCGGGAGGATCTTCATTCAAGAATTTCGCCAAGTTGAGGGTTGTGAGATAAAACAACATTTTCTGTTGCCACCTTTTGAAATCAACCCCAACAAATTTATTCGGCTTTTCCCCATGTGAAACGGAGTTTGAATGTACGATAGTAGGGGCACCCACAACCGGAGGAATCACATTAGTAGTAGTTGTATTCACAACGGGAGGAATCACACCGGTAGGAACACTTCCTTCAGAAGTTCCCATGTTCGAAGTTTCATTCGAAGTAGTATCGGTATTAAGAACCGTGTTCATTTCTATTTACATAAAACAGAAGATCAACCAAAACAAAAATAGAAATGAAGAAGAAGTTAAACTTAACAAGTTTAACCAAACAAGAATGTCACTTTCACAAAAATATAAAAATTCGACTTAAGATTGTTGGGTGGATTTGTGAATAGTGACGCCAAATAATGAAAGTTTGTAAATCCGAGCCGAAATTTGGACAGAGTAACGGCAATGAAAGTACAAACAATGAAGAAGAAGAAAAGAAGGACAAAGCCGAGGCAAGAGTTGAACTATTTGTCCTTAAGTCGAATTTGCCCCGCAACGGTGCCTACGGATAACAGCAATCGACTCCCAAGATACAACGGCTTCACTTGTGTTTGTAGCACTCCAAAACACAAGTAAAACGAACCAAATATAGGCTTATGTACTCCAAAGGATGCAATGAAGGAAAATCAAAATAAATGAAATGATTTTGATTTATGAGACAAGTGAGGATGAGAGGTGTTTTTGCATATCAAATTGTAAGGAATAGGACATCCAAAGGATCCTATTTATAGACCATGAAAGGGTGTGGACGAAGTGGTTGAGGCCAAACCATGCACCCTTTCCAAACAATGCACATTTATGAAAAGGCACATCCTGGCCGGACAACCGTGCAGCCAAAATGAAATTGACGTGTGGTCGCACGGTCAAACATTTTTGACCTGATTTTCGTCCTTTTTCGTAATTTCTCATTCATCCGATATTGGTTTTCGAAATGCCAAATATACCCTTCAATACATGCAGAGAAATCAAAATTCTCCCCGTTTGTGCGCCCCGAAGCGGCGAAGTGGCAAACAATTTTGCCTAAACGGATTGAGCCGAGCTTTTGAGTATTTGGCCGAAGTCGACACGAAGTCACTTTAATCGATTTTCAATTCTCGATTTATTAACCAATATCCAACATATTTCACGCCAAATTTTGTTGTTGATGTTTCAATATGTTGGTGTCAGCTCATATGGGCTCAGAAACAATTTGATTGGAATTGATTCACCTATGATTCGAACAATCATTATATAAATTGTCATTGTTCATCAAATTAGTTTCACATCCATGCGATGCATGGACATATTCCATTAGCAAAATGAAATGTACTGACACGAAAAAATAGAAAAAAAAATTAAATAAAAAGTCACGAAGCTTAATCATGAACTCATACCACCACCAATATAGGAAAACTAAGATACAGTTTGGCACAATTAAGGATATTAAAGATGACCATCCATGAAGGAAATGAATGCCTAGAGCCACCCATGAGTCCTTATCTTCACCAGATAAGTATATAAATAAAGGGAGCAAAAGGAAGAGATTGAGATTTGTCCAAGCCATTGACAAGGCCACTCTAGCTACGCACGTTTTGAAATAGGTAACAAGAAGAAAATTTAAAGGCACATGTAGGAGAACTGATATAGCTAAACAATAGGTTAATGGTAATGTAATGCTTTTGACTCCTGAGGTAGATTCTCAAAGGATGAAGCAGTGAGAGGAAGAAAAGATTTGGAATGGAAAAGACAATGAAAGTATGAGCCATGGATGAGATTGCCGCACCATAACAAGATTTGAGAAGAAGAAGCACCGTCCTTAATTTGTAGGTAAGTCCAAGAAGCTTCATTTGATTGGCACCATCCTATTGCTTTTGATCTCATCCAATGCCTAAATCTAAATGCAAGAAAAATTAATTAATAAAACCAGAATATTTTGGACACTCATTTTTTGTGCTATGTTATGTTATAACTTATAACCTCACAAGAAGTAGGCCATCTATGAAGGTCTTGATTGGCTCGGCAATGAAATTGTGCTGCGAAAATAAGTATGGTTTCGTAGGAAATTGACTGGTATTCAAACTACATTAATGGCAAAAATTAGAAGATTTTATATGCATATGTGTAATGATAAGATTCTTTTTACTTGGAAATGGAATAAAAAAAGAAGAAAATTTTTTGATTCTCAAAATTAAGGGTCCATCAAGATCCATAGAATCATAATTGGCCTTGCAATCTTAGCAATTTGTATATTATAAGTTCCAAGTCGAAGTCATCCAACTTTGTAGGCAGTATCTTTATAAGTGGTTCACCAACAAAATCATATAAGTATACAAAAAAACTCAAGATCGAGACACGAACACGTTGTAAAGGAAACAAAAATCTGAGGCCATCTGCCTCTTGATCTTCCAAAAATGTAAACATATTCAATAGATATAGTACCATTCCTAGAGTATAACTTGATGCTTAGAACATAAAATCTTGTTTACTTGTAGATGGAATGAACACGCAAGACAGGTAGCATATGTAGACCCCCAATGTATTACACGACCACATGTTTGGTACACAATCATGTATCAAGCTTGTCATAGAAAAGTGCAAACTATGGAGTTATCTCCTCCTGGCATAACTGGAACTGCTGGGGGCTAATCGAAAGTTGTTGAAACTTGGAATGATCTCTGCTCTATTCAGCAGATGCAAGATTCAAGCGTTGCATCTCGATTATTAATGCTTCATTAGTTGTTGTCACAAGAAAACTAAATTCGAAGAGTTCCTTTTTTGGTATGGTGAAATTGTACATTAATTAGACCCAGTAAAACATAAAACATATATGAATATTGGCTTAAGTACTTATAATGCTAGGATTGGATCTAGAAGCCATGGTAGATGACCGCTTGGAGGAATTCAAATGAAATCGAATGCAAATAAGCCTCATACCGACAAATGTTAAAATTAATTTGATATAGATGAATGTTCATCTAAAATCCACAAACATCATGCTGTAATTATCAAGATTGAAACTGAAGCGGAAGCGTACCTGAATCCATTGTTGCGTTTGATCGAACGGGGTTATGGCCTTCCAACTCATTCGTGGTTTTCTCCTTATTTTGTCCTCTGTTGATGGGGATGCAGAGAATTATGAAAAGCCACGCTCAATTGGGGACCATGACCTGTATAAATAGTTGTAGGGCAACTATCATGTTTCGATGTTATTAAATTGGCCCCTCATCAATTTAAAACATTGAATCCGTCTCTACACTTTAACCTCACGACACTTAATATCCATTAGTCCCGAATAATCTTTAGTGGATCACTTTATTAACTAAATCCTTAAGATAGCACCACACATTTTATTTTATACATGCTTGGCCCCACATTATTGAATTTTATCCAACAATCTCCCACTGGACCATACATGTATCCTTACAAATGTGTACAACCTTATGAGCTCAAAAATGTGCTATCATTGTTAAGGGTATTTCCAAACAATCTCGTCCATCAATCATATCAATATAGAATCAAAGCGACTTTCGTTACATTAATCGTAACTAAATCCATCAATGGTCACGTATACCAATACAACCAAATGACATAGATCAATCATGAGAGTGTAGTATGAAAATTACATGTTATGTGATCCAAACATGCCTATTTTCAATTGGTCCGACTTTATTCCTTAGGTGAGATCAATACCAAACATAATGTAACAGAGTAGAATGAACTGAATACTTTATTTCTATACAGAAAATTATCAAAATACATAGATGTGTCCAAAACCAAAACATAAAGCAACCAAAATACAAACTCCCACTAAATCATGATATCCTTAAGAAATATTACACCCATACGAGCAGTGTGCTCGTGAAAGACCTTGGGTGCTAATCCCTTAGTAAGCGGATCCGCAATCATGGAGTTTGTCCCAATATGCTCTATGGAAATCTGTCTACTCTGTACCCTTTCCTTCACAACCAGGAACTTAATGTCAATGTGCTTTGACTTAGTTGAACTCCTGTTGTTATTGGAATATAGCACTGCAGAGTTATTGTCACAATATAACTTTAATGGTCTTTCAATTCCATTCAGAATGCGCAGCCCGGTGACAAAATTTCGCAGCCATATCCCATGATTAGATGCCTCATAACAAGCTACAAATTCTGCTGCCATAGTGGAAGAAGCTACGAGTGTCTGCTTAGCACTCCTCCAGGAAATGGCTCCTCCAGCTAGCAGGTATATGTAGCCTGATGTGGATCTTCTACTATCTTGGCATCCCGTAAAATCAGAATCGGAGTATCCTACGATCTCTAACTTATCCGATCTGCTGTATGTAAGCATGCAATCTCTTGTTCTCTTCAAGTACCTCATAACCCTCTTTGCTGATTTCCAATTATCCATCCCAGGGTTACTTAAATATCTGCCTAGCATTCCAAAAATGAATGCTATGTCCGGACGTGTACAAACTTGAGCATACATCAGACTCCCAACAGCTGATGCATAGGGAATCTTTTGCATTTCCTTAACTTCAAGATTATTTTTCAGGCACTGATTGAGACTAAATTTGTCTCCCTTAGCAACAGGGGTGTCCCCTGGTTTACTATCCTGCATGCCAAACCTTAAAAGAACTTTATCGATATAGCTCTTTTGTGATAATCCAAGAATACCCCGAGAGCGGTCCCGGTGTATCTGAATTCCTAATACGAAAGAGGCGTCCCCAAGATCTTTCATCTCAAAATTCTTTGACAAAAAGCTCTTGGTTTCGTGCAACATGCCTATATCATTAGTGGCAAGCAGTATGTCATCGACATACAAAACCAAGAAAATATGCTTACTCCCACTGAACTTGTGATACACACAATCATCAACAACATTTATCTCAAAACCAAGCGAGATGATCACTTGATGAAATTTGTAGTACCACTGACGGGAAGCTTGCTTGAGTCCATAGATGGATTTCTTTAATTTGCAAACCATATTCTTCGAGTCTCCTGACACGAAGTTTTCTGGTTGCACCATATAAATTTTCTCATCAATGTCTCCATTGAGAAACGCCGTCTTTACATCCATCTGATGTAACTCAAGGTCAAAATGTGCAACAAGTGCCATGACTGTCCTGAAAGAGTCTTTCGTTGAAACCGGAGAGAAAGTCTCTTTGAAGTCAATACCTTCCTTTTGTGTAAAGCCTTTAGCTACAAGACGAGCCTTATATCTTTCCACATTACCTTTCGAATCCCTTTTGGTTTTAAAAATCCATTTACAACCAATGGGTTTCGCACCTTCTGGTAATGGGACAAGATCCCAAACTTTATTGTCTTGCATAGACTTATACTCCTCATTCATGGCATCAATCCACTTTTGAGAGTCAGAACCCTTCATGGCCTGATGAAAATTGATTGGATCATTTTCCATCATTCCATTATTTTCCTCATGTTCTTGGAGAAATACTATATAGTCATCTGAAATAGCATTTTTCCTTTCTCGAGTGGATCGCCTTAATGGTATTGTTTGTTGAGGTTGTTGAGTTTGTATTTCTGGATTTTGGATGGGAGTTTCTTCAACATTATCATGCTGAGTTTTCGGATGTACTTCTTGATCAATGACAGGTATAGAAACCTGCACATTGTCAAAAGTAACAGTAGGAATCGAAATCGATCCTTCCTCAACTTCTTCCTCAAAGATAATGTCTCTAACCTTATTTCTCCCCCCAAACTCAACATCCTCAAAAAATGTTGCAGTTCCCGTTTCAAAAATTGACTTAAGCGTGGGATTATAAAATTTGTAGCCCCTTGATCGCTCAGAATAACCAATAAAGTAGCTGCTAACTATTTTGGAGTCCAATTTATCCTCATGCGGCCTATAAGGCCTTGCCTCAGCTGGACATCCCCAAATGTGGAAATGCTTTAGACTGGGCTTTCTGCCTGTCCAAAGCTCATAAGGTGTTTTAGCAGCAGCTTTAGTTGGTACTCTATTCAGAATATAAGCTGCAGTCTTTAATGCTTCTCCCAGAGTGATTTTGGTAAAGTAGAATGACTAATCATACTCCTTACCATATCCTTAAGAGTCATGTTTCGTCTTTCAGCTACACCATTCATGCTAGGAGAACCTGGCATGGTGTACTGTGGAACGATTCCACATTCCTCTAGGAATTTAGCAAATGGTCCTGGACGTTGTTCACCTGAACCGTCATATCTGCCGTAGTACTCACCACCACGATCAAATCTAACGCTTTTAATTTTCTTGTTGAGTTGATTCTCAACTTCAGCTTTGAAAGCTTTGAACATGTCCAGTGACTCAGACTTTTCATGAATAAGATATAGATGCCCATAACGTGAGTAATCGTCAATGAATGATATAAAATATTGTTGACCATTCCAGGAAGCCGTAGGGAATGGTCCACAAATATCCGTGTGTATCAATTCTAAGACGTCCGAAGTTCTATTAGCACCTAACTTTTTGTTTTTGGTCTATTTTCCCTTAATACAATCAATACAAACATCAAAGTCCGTAAAGTCGAGGGAATCCAAAATGCCATCTGACACAAGTCATTCAACTCTAGCTTTTGAGATGTGACCTAAGCGCTTGTGCCATAGTTTTGCCGAATTTTCTTTATTTAATTTTCGCTTAGTACCACGTGATTCCACATGCAAGGTTTCATTATATGATGAAATAGTATCAAGCAAATATAGGTTATCGTATGAACATAATGAACCAGTACCAACAATATTTGAATTTAAAGAAAGACTAAACTGACAATTTCCAAAAGAACAATAATATCCTGATTTGTCCAATAAGGAAATAGAAACCAAATTCCGTCTAAATGACGGTACAACAAAAGTGTCTTTCAAATCCAAATAAAAACCAGTTCCCAATAATAACCTAAAAGTTCCTATTGCTTCAACTTCAACCGATTTTTCATCGCCCACAAAGATGAATCTTTCAGCATCATTTGGCTTTCGGCAGAACAGGAAACCCTGCATAGAAACACTTATGTGAGTAGTAGCACCAGAATCTAACCACCAAGTGTTTCTAGGAACTGAAGCTAAATTAACCTCAGAACACACCAAATTAAGAAATGTATCTTTCTTTGCACGCCAAGCGTTATATTTGGTACAATCCTTCTTTAAATGTCCAGGTTTCAGGAAAAAGAAACAACCCTCTTTGTCCTTATGTGGTTTCTTTTGATCTGGACCCTTAGCAGCTTCATATTCTGTTTTTCTTTTCTTGCCCTTATCCTTAGAGGTACTTTCCAAGTTAGCAATTTCAGTTCTATCCTGCTTCAACCTTTCTTCCTCTTGCACACAATATGAAATGTGCTCATTTAGAGTCCATTTCTCCCTTTGACAGTTGTAACTGACCTTAAACTGACTAAAATGTGCAGGAAGCGATATTAATACTAAATGCACGAGCAAGTCATCAGACAAGTCGAGCTTTAGTGCCTTAAGTTTTGAAGCAGTATGAGACATCTTCATGATGTACTCCCTTATGTTCCCCTTGCCTCTATACTTCATTGAAATCAAGCTTTGCAGAAGCGTGCTTGTTTCAGCCTTATCGTTTTTAGCAAAACGTTTTTCAAGTTCGGCAAGGAATTGCTTGGCATTAGTTACCTCTTCAGATACTGCGCCCCTAAAAGCTTCCGGAACGCCGCGCTTAATGATCATTAGACTCATGCTATTTGAGCGTTCCCAATTTTCAAAGTTCCTCCTGTCATCAGGTGAACTTGCATCCGTAAGAGAAGCTGGTTGCTCAACCCTGAGAGCAAGGTCAAGATCCATGCAGCCGAGAACAATTAGTGCGTTCTCTTTCCAATCCTTGAAGTTTGACCCATCAAGCATGGGGATTGAGTTAAGATTTGCAGATATTGTGGTAGCAGATGAATTAACTGTATAGAGAAGAAGATGGAAATAGCTTACATTAGTACTTTATTATGCAAATAATAATTTCAAATAATGGTAAGGCCCATCACAAGATACCCAGCACAACATCAATATTTAGTCTTTGGACAAAAATATTAACTTGTAAGTGGTACCTCGATGTAGTAATCAAACACTGACAATAAGACATGTCAACCAATAAACCTTTCTTTGGACCGATTTATTGATCACACGTTAAACCAAATAATCGTCACGTGTTTATCACCACAGGTGCATGTGAAATTTCAGCCAAACATTGACCTTCCTTTGGGCCGATCAATATCCGCATGAACAACACACACACGAAACCTTCTAATATTCTAAGTTAATTAATTTCCACAAGAGAGGTTGCTTTGGCAACATGTTGCTTCAATTAATTCACTTCGAAATATTATATTTCTCAAAAGAGTCCGTCATACCAAAATTTGAACTTAAATTGATTGTTTTGCATATATTTAAGACTTTAGGATTTGAATTATGAAATTCAAAACTTTAGGATTAAGTAATCATTAAGTTGGATGGTTAAATTGCAATTTAATTAAACTTGATTGGCCAATTATGAAATATTTTTAAACTTGAAGGACTAAATTGCCATTTTCCCAAACTTTAGCGGCCAATTAATTAAAATCAGAAACTTTAGGGACTGAATCGTAAAATTCAGAATTCTTAAAACCCAACTTAAATGATTTCTTAACTGCAGGGGCCGATTTTGCAAATTTAGAAGTCTGAAGGGCTTACTTAAAATATTTTAAAAACTTAGGGTTTAAGATAATGTTTAAAACAAACCATGAGGACCTAATGTCAAATAAGGCCAATTATCGTGAATTGCAAGCCAGGCCCTTCAGCACTTCAAATTTCCAATTGAGGTCCCTGGGCCAAAATTCAAAAGAACTAGGGTTTGGAACAAACCCTAGCCCCGCCGCGCACCAGCCTTAAGAACGCGGCGCCATCACCGGCGCCGCACACTACCTGCAGCGCCATCACAGGCACTGCAGCCAAAAAATCGCGTCGCTGCTCAACTGCATTCCGCCGCGACTCTGCAAGCCGCGCGCATCGCGCGCCTTCTCCTTCCCAACCGAATCGATTCACATAACATCTCAACCAATTATCAACACATAACCCACATAAATCCGAATCCAACAATACATACCACAATATACAACAAACCCAACCACAATTCATACTCAAGAAACTCGAAATATGCAGAAATCAAAAACTGAAAATCAATTTTGTAAACCATGTTGTGTATGTATGATTTTCGAATGAAGACTTGATTTTGCATATAAATTCATACACAAGGAACGGCTGAATTCATTGTATATAATCTCGAAAATCAGCAAGGTGTGGAATCATACATACGCACGTAAATTTTGTTTTACATATATGCGTACAAAATTGATCTGATAATTCAACACGATGTTGGTTCTGATACCACTTATTAAAATTAATTTGATATAGATGAATGTTTATCTAAAATCCACAAACATCATGCTGTAATTATCAAGATCGAAACTGAAGCGGAAGCGTACCTGAATCCATTGTTGCGTTTGATCGAACGGGGTTATGACCTTCCAACTGATT
Source organism: Ligustrum vulgare (assembly GCA_963555705.1). Taxonomy (NCBI): domain Eukaryota; kingdom Viridiplantae; phylum Streptophyta; class Magnoliopsida; order Lamiales; family Oleaceae; genus Ligustrum; species Ligustrum vulgare. The sequence continues at coordinate 3,516,671 of OY743175.1, read as the reverse complement.
CGTGGTTTTCTCCTTATTTTGTCCTCTGTTGATGGGGATGCAGAGAATTATGAAAAGCCACGCTCAATTGGGGACCATGACCTGTATAAATAGTTGTAGGGCAATTATCATATTTCAATGTTATTAAATTGGCCCCTCATCAATTTAAAACATTGAATCCGTCTCTACACTTTAACCTCACGAAACTTAATACCCATTAATCCCGAATAATCTTTAGTGGATTACTTTATTGACTAAATCCTTAAGATAGCACCACACATTTTATTTTATACATGTTTGGCCCCACATTATTGAATTTTATCCAACAACAAACACTATGAACATAGTACTCAATGTGAATCCAATCACTGATCACCAAATTTATCCCTGAACATATCATCTTTTTCTCTCCGTATTTTGTCCACTCCGTCGAATTCCCAATTCGTATCTCTGTTTTCTCCCTACTTTCTAACCTTTTCAGTCTCCCACAGGTAACTGAATTTCTCAGAAAATTTGAAATCTTGCGCCAGTCATAAAGATAAAAAGAACTAAAGATTTCACGCTAAACCCTCTTGAATCCTAAGGATGCAACTAATCATTACTGCTGAAACTCCCCCTCTTTCTTTCTTGAAAATCCCTTGATATCTATTTTTTCATCCCTTTTCCGTTGTATAGTAGTGGATGAAGCCGGTTTTGCTTCTTCTCTCACTGCGTTTTGATTAACAGCTATTGGTAGATAGCCATTGCCAAATAGCCAGGTTGATTTCTATTTTTCAAATCATTTTGATGTTTATGTTTCCATAAATGAATCGGTGCGTTGCTTTTCAATATTTTATTTTATTGGGTTTTATGTCATAATTATATACTTGCGGTGAAGAACACAAACTAGTTACATAACATCCTTTCTCATCAAATTTACAGCAAGATTGAAATTTGTTAGTTAATGTACAACAATAATTCGTGGTGAGAAGAAGTTTATTGCAAAATGTCATGTTCACTGTTTTCTTAAAATTTCATTAGGTGTCCAATGTCCTGAAATAGTCATATATTATTTGTGAATTTCATAGCTTAAAAATCCGTGGTATTCTCTCAACGAAGAGCCCGTTTGGTCTATGGAAAGTTTTTTATTTTTGTGATTTTTCTTTTTTGTTTTTTTATAGATGTGTGGTTTAGATTAATTTAAAAAGTAAAAAATTGTGGGCGTGATCAAAGATGGATGGTTGAGATTGAATTTGAAAATTTTTGGTAAAAATTCATGATTGACCAAACGGTCTCAAAGTATCTGAAGAATGGAATGTATTTTGCTTATGTATATTCACACACATGCGAATTTAACATTAATGTGGCAACAACAATTAGATAAGTTAATTTCTTATAATATAGAGAAAATATTAAAAATGCAAGAAATTTTATAATTTAATCCACAAACAAATTAATTACAAATAGTCGAATTAGTATTCTGTAAAATTCCAAATATAAGGCATTTTTCAATTTTCAAAAAAGTTTTCAAAAACTTTAGAAAATGTGTGGCTATGATATTAGTTAGACCTTGTTGGAACTTTGTATATAAAATTGACTTTGACCAATTTATGTGATTATTTAATTGGAAACCATAAGTTGGTGAATGGGAAATTAAGCTACTTAAAAACGTGACTTTGTTGAAAAATTATTGAAATATTACTGATATTCTAGAACCTAATTAGATGAAAAGGTGTATCCTTTTAGCTAAATGTCTATGACTTCTGGGAATATAATTTTCAATAGGTGTGTCTTTTCATATAGAGACAAATTTCAAGAGATGTATCTTTTTTTAGAGTTATATCTTTTGAGACACAACTATTCAAAAACTACGTATAGGTCCCATGTGTTTAGAATTTATTAATCATAGGTCCCATGTGTTTAGAATTTATTAATCATTCATTTTTCATTCTTCATTCTTGCATTATCATTTTGATTCATATTTACTTAGAAATAAATTTTGCATTTATTTGGAGTCAAGTCTCATATGAAGAGAGTTCAAAACATTAAGAAGATTCGTTGGTCTCTATAATGTGAAATGCCCCTATTGCAAGACATGGTCGTTGTATATTAGGATACGAATGCCAAAAAATCGTTAGAATCCGTGCGGGACATTATTTTCTTAAGGACAAATATTTGAATTCTTGCTTCGACCGAATTTATATCCATGCATTTTTTGTTCCAACTTCATAAATTCAATTTCAATAAGTCAAAATTATGTTGAAATATATGTACTTAAAAGATATGTTATTAGAATATAATTATGCACGTTATATTTTTACCAACAGATGTCATTTTCAATAAAATGGGGCTCCGATTTTGGGGGGGGGGGGGAAGTTATGGTAGTGGTAAGAAAGCGACAATTGGTTGGCAACAACGAGAGAATGGAGCAACGTTCATTGGTGGTGATGGAAGTGGTGGTTGTAGTGGTGTGGGGGTAGGGATTGAGTGTAGGTGTGGGTATTAATATGGAATGCGATCCATATATTCGTTATTTGTGACTAATAAATTATATGAGACCTAAAAAGATTGAAATCACGACCAAATTGTTGTGATTAAGAAAGAAGTTGTGACCTTAATATTTGTTATTTGTGATTGAGAACTAGGTCCTGGCCTATAAATTTTGTGATTTGTGATCAATTAATTTGATAAATTATAATCGAAAAATAAGTTGTGGTGTATTAATTAGTGAACGAAAAATAAGGCGCAACCAAATAATTTTATAATATTTGACCAAGAATGAAGTTGACCTATTATATTTGTAATTTGTGATCGAGAAATAAGTCTGATATATAACATTTGTGAATTTTGATCGATTAATTTCATAAATTGTGATCGAAAAATAAGTTGTAACTTATAAGTGTTTCATTTGTAACCGAAAAATAATTCGTGATCAAATAATTCTATGATATATGATCGAGAAATAAGTCATAAACAATTAAATTTTTGAAAAATAAAAGTGACATCAAAAATTTAATTTGTCACTGTAACCATAATTTGTATGCTACAGTGACATGATTCTACAGTAGTGTGACATTAATATATCTAATTGGTAAAATATTTATTTATTTATTTATTTTAATTAAATAAATCTACTTAATACTTGAGTTTAGAAATTTTAAAATTTTATTTCTTAAATTTGAAATTTGCATTTCTAAACTCTTACTTATGTATTGTTTACACTAAAATATGTACACATACAAATCTTATGTAGTTATAGTGCCTTGTTGTTACAAATTCAAATTCAGATTTTAATTATAAGTGAAAGTCAATAATCAATTTTAAAAACATATTTTTATATAACTCGTAACTTTTCAATCACACACTTCATTAATTTTTATTAAAATATACTAAAAATTTGATTTAAACCTCACCAAATCGGACGTAATAAAAAAGGAAAAAATAGTCATAGATTCTAATATAAGAATAAATTTACATCTACAGAAGTGTATATATTCTTGGAAGAAAAAAGAAGGTGCTTTCTGAATTGTAAGTTTTTAGAGCATCTCTAATTATTTATGTGGGGGGAAAAATCATTCTTGCATAAGAAAAATAAATAATTATTACTAACATGGAAGGGATATTATCTAATGTTCTATTCAGGTATAGACAACGTGCTAAACAAAGTGACTAAGTAAACGTTAAATTTTCATTTATTAGCTTAAAGAAAATAATGTTAATTTGAAGATGCTTGTGTACATAAAAAATTGTAGACAGGGTCCATTAAGGGTAAGCTTTAAAATTTCATTATTTATTTTATCAACATGATTGAAATAATTATCTATTTAACTATCATATAGATCAAAATATACATAAACTATTAGAAATGCTCTTACAAGTCTTTATCTTACTAATATAAATTCGTAAAAAAAGAAAAAGAAAAGAGATTTTGCCAGAAGGGACTTCAATTTTGGGGGCGCCACCGAATAATTAACAAATGTTGGACTTTCTTCAACAAGTTTGACCAAATAAATCCAGTTCCGGTCAATTTCCGTGATTTGAATTATCCCTTTCACCAGCATCCAGAATATCCATAGAAGACTTTCTACCACTTTTCCTTAAAAATCCATACAAATTCTTCAACTCTTTCACGGGTTGAACCGACCCGTTTTGAATTTCCTTCCCGGATTCGTACAATTCCTCGACCTCTCGACCAGACCCACATCCGCTCAGTTTACTTGTGATCCGACTTGCTACATTGCTCTGCAAAGCAGAAATAACGGTTTTCAGAGCCCTGCTAGGAGAGCTCCGGTTCGATATCATGATTTCACCTATCTCGGCCGGACTCAAACTCGCCCCGATTTGAAAATTTTCTTCAACCTGAGGGAATAATTTGTGATCTTTTAACCCTAAATGACTGCTGGCTAATGTTTTGAATGCAGAAAAATCGCACAGAGGAAAATGTACATGAACATCAATTCTTCCCGGCCGGAGAATATTTCGATCGATGTTTTCTTTCTTGCTCATTGTGAAAACCATAATCCGTTCTTCTGAAGAAATTCCATCCATGAAGTTTAGAATCCCTGATAAGCTCACAGCCGTTGATGTTTTGCTCAAATATTGATCCAGATCTTCGATTACGATCAATGATTTGTTTGAAGTTTGTAGCAAGAGATTCTTCAGATCCGAATAGCTTGCAATTTTTTTCAAATCAATTTCATAAATATCGTAGGACAAATACCTCGCCATTGCAGCTATAAAAGTGGATTTCCCGGTACCGGAGGGTCCGTATAACAAATAGCTTCTCTTCCAGACCCGACCCAACCGATGATAATACTGCTTGGACTTCAAAAAGCTGTCCATATCGGATTTGATTTTGGTTTTGAGATCACCGTCCATGACAACTGTCTCCATTGTTGCTGGATGAGTGAATGGAACTGATCTCCACAGTTCATTTCTCTGCAGTTTGCTCTCTGCGTTCACAAACAATCTCACCTCCTTTGTCTTCTGCTCAATTTCATCAAACACTGTGTGAATATGCTGCATATACGTAACCAAAATTCTACGCTTGTCTTTCTTCCTGATCTTCAGAATTAGCGATTGCAAGCCAGTTCTTTCGCACATTTGATTCGTCCAATAAACCCTAGCGCCGAGGAAATTGTCGACAATAACTTGATTCTCGTCCAGTATTATATTGATTTCTGTAGGTTTATTACCTGAAAAGAGGTTGGCGAAATCGGAATCTTCAACACACGGCAGCGAATTCAGGTACGTATATACTTGTCTGTGGAGTTGATTCTCCTGCATATTTTCATTGAATTTCGGCACTTTGTAAAACTGATACACGTAGCATTTATCTTCCAAACTTCTCCACCATTTCTTCAAGGAATGGATTAAACAGGTTCTTGATATAAATCTGAAAACTGTAAACGATATCGCAATTGTGTACAGTATTATAGCCGGATTTGAGAGAAACATGGTAGCTTGTGAAGTAATTCTTGAATAAACTGGAAAATTAAAGGAGCAGAGATTAGGAAGAATTATGCTTCGTGACGAAGAAAGAGAGATATATATATACACACAGAGAGATAGAATTTTGGAAAATTAAAGTATGTTTAATTGGTCAAATTGAGGATGTAAGAGAAACATGTGTGTATTGTCTGAGGGATAATTTTCGTATACAACTAATGTCGAGATGTCTAAATTATGAGGCGTGAGTTCATAAAATATTGATATTTAGAAATTTTGACTTTTATTAAGTAAAGAAATGAATTTGTTAGTTATAGACTGCCTGCCCGGGAATTTCATTTTGTGAGCAGCGTGTCGTATTACAAGTTCAAACCATGTGGTAGGAATAGAGCTCGCCAGATTGGAACAACAATTTGTAAGATTTTAGTAGAAAAAAATTGTAATAACTCTAACAACATCTTCTAAGTTTTTATAGGTAACCATTTGATTATTTTCTAAATTCAATTGCAATGAAATAACTAATGGGTCATGTAACTCATACAAAATAAATCCTTAAATTGTCCACATTTGATTTAAATCTTTTGATCTCATCAATATTCTCATGAAACTTATTCTATCATGTCCTTTGTAAGCATCTTTATACAAATATTTTATAGCTTCTATAGTTGAGCAGATTTCTACATTAATATGGTAAACAAATTTTGGTAGTAAATAAGGATGGTAATTAGGAAAAACATCCTATATTAATCCTACCAAGGTCTTCTCACTTTAATCTTTTTTACTATTGACGCCATGTCTATATTTAGTGTAAGAAAGAATTTGACCAAATGATGAAAATGATTATTACATAATTCATTCTTTTGCATGCAAAAGTTATTGGGATCATGAATTTAATAACAACACAATATAAATGGGGGTAATTTTTTATTATGGACAATTTTAGCAGATACCATACAAACAAGGACACAAAAAAGTGAGAATGCGAAAGTGAGTTGATATATACAGATTTTAGTAAAAAGTGCATGTACCTTTGAATTGACAAAGGATGCCCAAATCATGCTACAGGAATTGAATTTTTAATATATAGTTTTACACCTACATGGCAAGAATCTATTTATTTATACATCGCACCAACTCCAAAATCAATAATCCACATAAATTCGGTCATACTTTCGATCAGATTTTTCAGTTCCTTGATCATTTTCCAAGGATGCCAACCCTCTTATATGGGTCATGCATTTAGGCGCCTCGCTCAGAATAATTTTTATGCCACACCTCTTAGATGTAGCTCATATACAAGGCGATGGACTTCTCCTACAAGCCTCATCTTGGTCAAGTTGCATAAATAGCTCTAAAAGCAACGATATCTATCGAAATACTTTTTATAAATGTTCTAAAAGGCGTAACGCTTTGCGAAGCGTTAATGTCGAGAATCAAGAATTATAAGTTTAGGTGTGTCAATGCGAAGAATAGACGTCATAATACGTTTCGTATTTTTAATATTATTTTAATTATTTTTAAAACATTAAATAGATTTTTATATAATAAATAGATTTTTTATAATAAAAAAAATGCGTTTAGTTTAGGCGCTCCTAGGTAGGATTAAACGAGTGCCTAGGCGACAAAAAAAATTTTGAACGTATTTTTACACGCATACCCTCAATTCGAGGCGTTTCGTCCACGCTTCGCACTTAGGCGGCTCATTACGACGCATTTTCGAATACTACTTTTCATCCTATAATCAAGCAAAGGAAGCCATAAGGCTATGATGGCTATGAATTGACACAATGGAATTCTACTTGTGAGTCGTTGGGATGAGTCCACGTGCAAGCATCCATGAACCTCGACTCGTCTCATTGGACTATAACTAGTCGCACATAGTAACATCCAAATGTAATGAAAAATTAATTCTCGATATTAATCTTAAATTCCAATCGGGTAATTCTCTCTTCAAGTTGGTACCCGTGTTTCGTCCATTTTACCTCTCACTCCTAAATATATTTCTTATTCGTCTGAGTTGAGTGTGGGAGTGCACTCAATCATCGCATCCCGTTGGAGCTTTAATTTTGTGCAGTCTAATGTTGTGTCAAGGTGTGCAGGTAACATATAAGTGGATAGAAGAAGAATCCTAATCTATTAACAGATGGAAAACCTCAAACCTCTTTTATTATATATATATTATGGAAATAAAGTTGCAAGCTACCTCTCTAATAAATTTTTGAAATAGATAAAATACGCATTAGTTAATCACATACTAACAAGTCATTCAATCAATTCCTTCAAACATCTCATAGTGATACTTTTAAGTTCTTAATAAAAGGCCTGCTCGGCGGCTTAGATTTTGTTGGTAAGTTATTTGAAAGAATATGTTTGGTTAGAAAATGATTTGAAAAATTATATTATTTATAAATTGATTTACAAATAAGTTGAAGAACGGAGTGAAAATCCAATCTCATAAAGTTACGTATCAGTGATCTACGTCATAATGGCCCACATTAATGGTTATTTGGTTTGGTAAAAATAAATAAATAATCAAGAAGAAGAAAGAATATGTGATTTAAAAAAAAAAAAAATTGGCCCGTTTTTGGTAGCATCTAGGCAGGCAGGTTTGATTAGATATAAGTCAAATATGTATATAATTAATTAGGACCATTGAAGCATTATAGAAGAAAATTTTCTTTCCTTGTTATTCTTTTATTGTTCCTTTTTTGAATTCCTGGGACAAAAATCATACTTAATCAATATTGACTCTACAGCTGTGATGTTTGAATTGATCGTTACCGTTTATAATTTAACGTTGTCTCTATGTGATCACAGGCCTAATATCCTCAAATTGCTAATTATATTATGCATCATTTTTCTTATTTTTTGGGATAAAAGCATTTGTATAGAGTGATAATAAAGTCATTTATGGTTAGTCACAAGCTGGACAGATCTGAGATTTTCAAACTTGAATCAAAGTTAGGCCTTAAATGTAATGTGCATTCAATATTTTTTTTCTTTATTAAGATTTTTGGAATATAAACTCAATCTCAAACATTTAAACGGCACATGAGCAGCATAGTTGTGTTCCCTTTTGTGCCACTTTGTTACTGCACACGATAAAATCAAGTTTATTTTCCAAGTTAAGAAACTTCGATCATCACATTCATGGATCAAATACGGTCTCAAGAGATCTGATATTAGTCGATTCAAATGATATGTGAGTTGACGTTAAATCGGGAAGGCTCATAAAACACTTTAGTATATATATCTATAATGTTAGTGTGTTTCGCGCGGAAACGCTTATCAAAAGGGAATTCAGATAAATGTGTAAGGAACAAACCTCTCGAGACAAAGTCCCAACGAGGGGTGCTATATTGATGAAGACTACGGTGAAGACAAAACGCCTCCAAGTGGCGCAAAACACAAATTACACTAGGAGTTTGACGATAAAAGTAAATATAAAGGAAATTACATATTCTCTTGTTGAAATTTGATTGATTGGTCTCTCTAAATGACTAATTTTTTACAATATATACAAATGCACGGATTTCCTTCAACTGCTGCCAATATTTGAATCTTTTGTTTGCTGTCTTGATTTGTAACATTCGCATGGATTAACTTGCTTCCTCCACGTTGCATAACTGTTGCCCACGTCCTCGTAACATCCACTTGCCACGTTACTCTAAGTAACTTCCGTAATTCATCACCTCAACTGCAACCTTCGTTAACAACTGGCCATGAGATCATAAGACAAGTTTAACGCCCCGAATTCAGCGGAGTTCGAGACGCCACTTCGTCCTTTAAAATTTACTTTATTGCGGAAAAGAGATTTAATTCAAAACGTCACATTCATTATTACGTTAGCGCTCAACTGAAATAGGTCAGGGAACTCCCTATCTTGGAATTTCTTCTTGAGGTCAAAAACTCAGGAAACTCTGAGCGATTCTAACGAATTCTTTTTCCGGCAGGGGTACAAAGCATTTACTCCTGGCCGTTTTAAATCGTTGGAGAAAGCTTTTGGCCCACTCAGTGGACATTTTCCTTAGACTGGCCATATCAGCCAGAGTTACCTCGGATTCCGTTTTATAGAACTGGGCGTGGAACAGTTGTTCTAATTGTTGCCACGTTTGCACAGAATTCGCTGGCAGGTTAATGAACCAAGAGAAAGTCATCCCTGTTAAGGAACTTGGGAACAGTCTCATCTTATGATAATCGGTCACCTCTCCACACTGCAGCGTGAACCGCCCTATGTGCTCTAGCGTGGAGACCTCCCCCAAACCCGTAAATAGAGAGAATTCTGGCACTTTGTAACCTCTAGGCCACGGATAAGCTTGATCCACCCAATCTGGGTATGGCTTAGTGTAAGTCAGCCTAACATAAGGACGCATCCCCACTGCCATTTGATCTCGTACCATCTCAGGGACTTGATCCTTTAACAAGACATTGGGATCATAAGGGAGTCCTATAGGTTGATTTCCCCCTGGTGGTGCTTGTGGCCTGGCATTTGGCACAGGGTTTGGTAAAGGAGTTGGAGCGCAATTACCATTGGTGAAGTTACCATTATTCGGCCTAATGTGGGACATTATTCCGAGTTACTGGGTTACTCCCCAAGTTTGGAACTGGGTCATCCCCCAAGTTTGGCACTGGGTTACCCCCCAAGTTCAAAGTTGGGTTACCCCCCAAGCTTGGCATTGGATTACTCCCCAAGTTTGAAGTTGGGTTACCCTCCAGGTTTGGCACTGGATTCCCCCTCAAGTTTGAAGTGGACGGTCCAAAAGGTCATTCTGTCCTCTGATTTGGACTTGAGGTTGGGGAACTATGTCCTACAATCGTTCTGGATTGAAAATGATGTCCTATATTTGGAAAGGTTGATTGAACAACTTGGCCTGTCAACTTATTCATATTATCATGCAATATTTTTAGTTTTTTGGCCATATTATCAAATTGCTTCTTCTCTCTTTGAATAAAATTTTCCATATTATGGACATATTGTAGATTTACCTGTTCAACCACGTCTTGAGCGAGTTCACCGAACAACGCACGCATGGTTCGAGGATTCAAATCCGTCATGGGCTCATAACGGCTATGACTTTCTCCCTCTGTTCCTGGAGGGCTTTGTTCCTCATAACTTTCAATTATAGACGGGAGATGATGACTTGCTATTTCCTTATCGGAATTCTTGTGAGGCATGATGGTTCACTTCGTATCTTCAAAAATGCACCAAATGGTCCCACTGGGCATTCCAATCTTGTTTCGCGTGGAAACGCTTACTAAAGGGGAATTCAGACGAATGTGTAAGGAACAAACCTCTCGAGACAAAGTCCCAACAAGGGGTCACTAGTACAAAAAGGCATAAAAAAAATGAGGAACATACGTCGGTTTTTCAAAAAAATGACGCATAAAATAGGACGGTGGCATTTTCGTAATTAAAATTTAGGAATAGGCGTCGGTTTCTATTTTAAACCGACGCGCAAAGTTGGACCGCCGACTTTGCGCGTCGGTTTCCTTTAAAACCGACGCGAGAAACGCCAGTTTCTCGCGTCGGTTCAAGGTGAACCGACGCGCAAAGCCGGACGGTCCGACTTTGCGCGTCGGTTCTCTATGAACCGACGCGAGAAACCGGAGTTTCTCGAGTCGGTTCAAGGTGAACCGACGCGCAAAGTCGGACCGTCCGGCTTTGCGCGTCGGTTTACCTTGAACCGACGCGAGAAACCGGCGTTTCTCGCGTCGATTTTAAAGGAAAAACCGACGTCCAATCTAATAAATTATTCCCGGTATATTTTCATAACTCTCGCACCTCTTTCTCTCTTTCAGTACACTTCTCTCTAGCTATACACTCACGCCTCTCTTTCTCTCACAATTCACTCTCACAATTTCTCTCTACTCTCACGCCGGCTCTCCCTCTCTTGTGAACGTCGCCGCCTCCACCACCCTCACTCTTCTACCACCGCCGCCTCCACCGACATTGTAAGACCCGATTCTCATTTTTGTTTATAAAAGTATGTATATGTATTTGTGTATATATATTTATGTGTATATATATGTGTCTGCGTGTATATATATATATATATATATATATATATATATATATATATATATATTTGTGTGTGTGTGTGTATATATGACTGTGTATATATTTGTGTGTGTATGTATGTGTGTATATATATATATATATATATAGATATGTATGTATGTGTGTCTATATATATATATATAGGGGAATGTGTGTGTCTATATATATATATATATATATATATATATAATCTATATAGATATGTATATAATTAGTCTCTGTGTATGTATATATCTATATATATATTTGTTATTATATTAATATGATAATTACATGTTAATTAATATGTATAAATGTGTTAATTAAATTTTAATATATATAAATTTGGGTGTTAAATTTATATTGTTGATTTTAAGTTAGTAGATAGATAAATTTTAATATTTTAATTATTTGAGTTGAAATTATGAGATATTAAGTCATGAAATCTTAGCTTCACTTTTTAGGAATTGAGAATGGATTTCGAATTAAACTTGGAGTAGTTGATGATGTATGTATTAGATTTTTGAATATGTCGAGGATGAACATTTTGGTTTATTGTGATATGTTGATTATTCCTATAGGTTGGTTAAGTCCAATTTTTAGGGGAGGTTGTGTCAAAAGTTTTGTAAAATTTTGTAAATAAAAAATGAGAATTATAGTTTAAAGTGATTTTCACTATTACAGAATTGACCATACTAAATAAATATTTACTCAAAACTAATAAAAAATTTTGCATCACAAGCCAAACAGGTATTTTATGTTCTTGATCCTGCCGATACTAAGTGGTCAGTCGTCCTTCAAGGAAAGAGACGCATTGTTGGGATTGGTGATGTAGTAGATGAAGAAGATTATGATCACTTTGATGAAACCCCTCCATTTTCTATCGGTATACAACAGAGTGCAACTTTAGGGGAAGATAACATTGAATCAAATTATATGCGTTGGGATCATGAAGAAGGATTATGGATTGACCGTCGTTCCTGATTATTAATTGTATGAGTTTATTTACAGTCTTTGCTTTTAACTTTGTTTTACTTTTCATATATGCTCTATACATTTTTAACAATTTCTTTTGTCGTTTTGATAACAATAATTTATTAATACGTTGTTATATGTGCAGGTACGTTAAAAGTAGTCTCAATATAATGGTCGAGTCTTCATCATCTTCAGGTGATCATCGTGCTATCAGTACCAAAAGGACTAGAGGGCCAACAATGTGTAAGAACATGAAGAAGGCCGGTGAAGTGAATGTCATCGAGTTCGATGACAAACATAGGCCAATCGGACCAGGCAAGGGGAACTTCAAACACTATGTCGGGTGTTTGGCCCGTATTCACGTTGACATTAACATCAGTGATTGGCACAAGGTTGATCCCGGCCTTAAGGACTTGATGTGGGAAGAAATAAAGGTACTATCACTACATACATGGTTAATTGATAACGTTTCGTAATTTTTTCTTATAACATCGCATATTATATTCGTCTTTCAGAGGGAGTTCAACATCCCCGATGATGCAGCAAAAAAAAAGGGTGTTGAAAGTTGCGGGGATGCGATGGAAAGATTTCAAGACTCGGCTGGTTCATGATTATATCACACATGACCACCCGAAATACACATCTCCTACGCAACTTTACTCTTTTATAACTGAAGAGCAATGGGACTCGTTTAAGAAAGAACGCCAGACCGATAAATTTAAGGTATATATATTTAATTGTACGCATGTGATTTATTTAGTTGGAAATTAAATACTTGATGTGACAATTTCAGGAAAAAAGTAAGAAAGTCAGGGATGCTCAATTGCGAAACGAGCATCCACATTATATGGGCTCAGCTGGTTATGTGGGGATGAAGCCACAGTGGGTAGTCAGTGACCCACTCTCTTCAAGTTCTTCATGCGACATGATTAGCTCGTCGATTGTAAGTGAGGATCGAAGTTTAGACTGGATTCGAGCTAGATCGAAGAAGAAACAAGATGGAAGTTATTACATCCCCAACGAGAAAACGAGGGGGGTGTTTGATAAAATTGTAAGTATATCATGATTATTTTTTCATAATTTAAATTCAAATTTACTTAAATTTATACTTATATTTATGTTTCATTTTTCTGTTAATAGGTTGAAAAAGCTGAGCAGTCCACGCAGGGGACATTTGTGGCAAGTAGACAGCACGATATTTTAAGTAAAGCCCTTGGTAAGCCGGATCACCCTGGTAGGGTGAGGGGGTATGGTGTCTATGTGACCACGAGGGATGTTTACGGCAAGCCTGATGATTACATTAGACGTTCCTGTGGGGTCGTCTCAGTAGATGATATTAAGGAGATGATCAGGTCAGAGATGGAGGATAGTATTGCCGAGCGGGTCAGACAGCAGACCATGTCGGAGATGCAGAGTAAATTCGATACTATGCAGAGGGACTACCATAGTATGCAGACTAAATACGATGCTATCCTCCAGCGCCTGGGCTTAAATGTTGAGGCCGAGGTGGACGTAACTGCACAACCCCGACCACCAACTCGCAGCAGTTGCCACTCCGTGGATCCAGATCCATTTCATGGACTTCAGGTATTTAATGTTATGTTATTTAGAATTTTTAACATAATTTATGTTATTTCAACTGGAAGTTGCTAACATATATGTTCAATGATGTTATACAACAGAAGCCGTCTCCTTGTCGTCTCGCCATTAATCTTAATGGTGATAAAAAAATAGTAGCGAGCGGGATGGTTTATCCAGCCGGACCCGACACGGTGGTGCATCATCAACCTCTTTGGCCTGATCATGCTAAGGTGTCCATTGACCACATTGTCGATGGTGCAGAAGCGTGTTGTATTCCAGTGCCTTCTCAATACCACACCACAGTGGGGGAAGCTATTGGAAGCTTCTTGCAATGGCCCAAGGAGTTGGTGATTTTTGGAGAGGTACAAACATTTAGTTATATAAAAAATTCTGTCAATATTAATTTCTTTTAAATTTGTATAACTGAAGATGATAAATGTTATCTTGTTGCAGGAAGAGGCACCACAACAGGCAAAAAAATTTAATGAAGGAAAAACACCCCAGAGTTTCGAAATGTCATCCACTCAGCGACCTGCGATTGTTGACGATGAGACGTTGCAACGTCTGGGTGGTGATTGTAAAATGTTACACACTCTGGTCATTCAATTGCCTGTTGGTGATGACTTCTACCAGGTACCCGTTGATGCCGCCGTGTTCAACTTTGCATTCGATGATGGTTTTTATGTTACAGTCGGAGACATCACCGACTTGCTTACGATGCAATGGTTGGATACATCAATCTTACAAGTGTTTTCATTGTAAGACTTCTGATCAAAAAGAAAAATTTCAATTTAAATCATTAATTTATTTCTATTTATTGACATTATTATTTTTTAGGTACCTCCATGAGCTGTGTCAGGAATACGGTATTGAATCGATTGGATTTATGTCTCCGACACACATTGCATCGATTTCAGTAAGAACAAATGCAAATGGTGTTATAAATTACTTGGCAAGCACCATGAAGGCAATGAAAACTAAGAAATTCATTCTAGCACCGTAATTTCAGGAGTAAGACCGTTGATATTCTCTAATTTTTAACCTAATTTGAATGATATGATATTTAAAGTTGTATTTACACGTTCATAATACGTAGGAATCACTGGATGTTGCTAGTTATTTCTCCTGAGAAGAATACGGTGTACTTCTTAGATTCAGCTGCTGCATCTAAGCGTGACTTGGATATCAAGCCGATATTGAACACGTAAGTTAGGAAACTTTTAATGAAATAATTGTGGAGTTGTGGTGAAATTGATTGTGGAGTTGTGATTGTTGAGAAGTTGTTAGTTTTGAATAGCAGGGTCCCCCTACAGGTTGGATAAGTTCAATTTATAGGGGAAACTCTGCCAAATTTTTTGTAGGATGTTTGAGTCTTAATTTTTTTGTAACTTGTTGATATAATTTATTGAAATTTTAGGGCTTTAAAAACGTATTGGACAGTTGGAGGCATGAGGACAAAATCCAATACAACGTGGAAAAACGTAAAAGTATGAAAACACGGATTTAAACTGTTTTAAAAATCTTTGAATTATTTCTATATTTTATTTAGTTTGATTATTAATATTGTTATTTTTCAATGTGAATATTTCAGTGTCCTCAACAACCTGGAGGGTCTGAGTGTGGCTACTACGTTATGAGAAATATGTATGAGATAGTCACAGAACACTTTCAACTTACTTCGTTAGAAAAGGTATAAGTCATTGAAAATGAGAATTTTAATAATGACTTTATATTTTATGAAAAAATAACTAATAATTCATTTTGATTGTTTGTAGGCATTTAAAGAATATTATTCAACGGATGAAGTAATCGAGATTCAAAACTTATGGGCAAAATACTTCGTTCATAGGTTTGTGTAAATTGAAGCGTAATCAAAACTTGCACTTACATATATATTTAATTTGTATCATAAATTAACAATTTGTAAGTATAATTGTTGTTAATTTAATTTTATTACGTATATATCGATTATATATATTTATTTGGTGATGCGCATGTTCAGGTTATCGCAGACCACGTCCTGGTCACTGCAGGTCACGACCTGCAGTGGCCTGGGTCATTGCAAGTCACGTCCAGGTGATTGCAGGCCACGACGTGCAGTGACTTGGGTCATTGCAGGTCACGATGTGCAGTGGCTTGAGTCATTGCAGGTCACGACGTGCAGTGACCTGGGTCATTGCAGGCTACGTCCAGGTCACTGCAGGTCACGACGTGCAGTGGCCTGGTCATTGCAGGCTACGTCCAGGTCACTGTAGGCCACGACGTGCAGTGGCCTGAGTCATTGCAGGCCACGTCCAGGTCATGTAATATATATTCAAAAAAAAAAAAAAAAAAAAAGTTTAGGCGTCGGTTCTAAAGATAAAACCGACGCCTAAAGCTGTTTTGGGCGTCGGTTCAAAAATTAAAACCGACGCCCAAAACCGACTTTGGACGTCGGTTTTATCCAGAAACCGACGCCCAAAGTGGTTTTTTTTTTTTTTTTTTTTTTTTTTTTTGACTTTAGGCGTCGGTTTTAAACTAGAACCGACGCCCAAAGCTGACTTTGCGCGTCGGTTTACAACCGACGCCTAAAGTCGAGACTTTACGCGTCTGTGTCATATGCGTCGCCGCTACAACCGACGCGTATTCCGTTTTCCAACCGACGCGAATTCCTATTTCTGTACTGGTGGGTGTTATATTGATGAAGATTACGGTGAAGACAAAACGCCTCCAAGGGGCGCAAACACACAAATTACATTAGGAGTTTGACGATAAAAGTAAAGATAAAGGAAATTACATATTCTCTTGTTGAGATTTTATTGATTGGTCTCTCTAAATGACTAATTTTTTACAATATATACAAATGAACAGATTTCCTTCAACTACTGCCAATATTTAAATTTTTGGTTTGCCGCCTTGATTTGTAACATTCGTATGGATTAACTTGCTTCATCCACGTTGCATAACTGTTGCCCACGTTCTCGTAACATCCACTTGCCACGTTGCTCTAAGTAACTTCCGTAATTCATCTCCTCAACTGCAATCTTCGTTAACAACTAGCCATGTGATCATAAGACAAGTGTCAAAACTTACTTCCGCTCGCTCAATCGCCCAACGGCTTCATCGCTCGCCCTGTAGCCCAAATATCTTATTTGCCGCACAATCGTCAAGTCGTCCAACTTCTTGCCTATAATGAATCTTTAACGTTTGACCTCTTTTGGTATGGATCAAGGTTTAAGCCTCTTGTATTTTTAAGTATTTTTTGGACGTCAACATTGTGTTAAGGTAAGAATTTTCATTTATCAATATTAATAAATTTTGGCTCAGAATCAATAATTCCTGAATAAATCTAAAAGTTTTTACCATAAGAAAGAAGAACCAATTAGATTGAGGCTGCAGAGTTTGGAAATGACAATAAGAGGACATGCATCTAAGGGAAATGTACAGCATATGTTCCAAACATTTCAATAATGTGCAATTAGGTTTAAACTTCCTAATCTTATCAGTTGCATTCCAAACATTTTAATAAGTCATTGTTTGATACCAATTAAAATTCAAACTTTAATCGTAATTAAAGTTAATAATTAATTTTAACCTCACATTAAGCATGATTCACAACTTTTTCGACCACATATTTTATCAACTACTATCAAAATATACTAAAAATTTAATTTTAATCTCTATCGAACAAGGACTACACATGTTTCAAAAGGACTTCTGAGAACATGTTAGCAGCTCAAAGCAAAGCTAAATAACATAGGCCCAGCTATGTAATTTCTTTAAAAACCGAAAATTTGGAAAGGTTGTAGTTAAGAAAAATTGAGAACCAGTCTTTTTACAATATAAGAAGAATAGTCTCAAACTGGACGGTTTAATTCGGTTCGCATCCATTCTACTGGTTTCGGATATTTTTATCAAAACTGTATATGAACCAAGAGACGAGATAACCTGCTAGTGTAGAAATAAGCAAGTCTTTCTCATTATCAAGTAAAAATAAATATTTTTTTTTGAGATTAGATTTTGAGGCAGAAAATAGGTTTACCCATAAAATTGGACTCAATTTCATGCTTACCAAGAAACAATTTAGAAGGAAAATAATGTAGAGAAATTGAAATGATAGGGGACAAGAAATCGACTATTTTTTCTAAATATCTTAGTATGATAATACCTTGTAGTGGGACTAACAATTTTTGATCATGCTATAATTACTCACTAGTTTACACACCAGGTTACTCCCTCTCTCTCACATGAGTATGGAGTCCACAATGTATAGGCCCACGCCCATATGAGAGTAAGAGTAACACATAGAATAAATCAGTGAGTAAGACTAAATTAATTCAACAATTCTTTGTCACTATGGAGACATATAATGACATTGTAATAGTAATACTCCAAATTTCATTGGTTTTTTTTTTTTTTTTTTCAACAATAAGCCCTTGTTTGGGACCTATTATTTGGAAAAAATTATGGTTTGGAATAGTATTTTTGGGAGGTGTGTGGTTAAAAATTGTTTGAAAAGTCAAAAATTATAGGCTTAACTAAAATAGATGGTTGAGATTGAATGTCAAATAAATTTGATTTACAAAAAATGGAGCCAAACCGGGCTTAAGATTCCATGCTAAAATCATCAGTGGCATCATCCAAGAAAATTCTATAAGAAAAACAAAAGATAGATGCAACCTTCATTTGAGTTTAACATCTCTGGCTGGCTATACATACCATCCAAAAATGAAGTATAGTTCTCCTATTGGAGGAAATTAACATTAACATAAGAAATTAAATATCATTTCCTATCCTATCATCACTGACATTAAAAAAAAAAAAAATCTTCTATAGGTCGTCATTGTCATCGTCGTATGAATTGGCACCGGAGGCTCCACCGGATCTTTGATAGACGGCTGAGATAATTGGGTTGCACACATCCTGGACTTGTTTCATCTTTTCCTCGTAATCCTCCTTCTCAGCATTCTGATTATCTTCCATCCATTCAAGGGCCTCCATAGTTGCTGTCTCGATCTTCTCCTTCTCGTCCGACTCCAATTTGCCTTCATCCTTGATTTGGGTTTTCATGTTGTAAATGTATGTCTCAAGGCTGTTGCGGGCATCAATTCTTTCTTTGACCTTCTTGTCTTCCTCGGCAAATTCCTCTGCCTCCTTCACCATCCGATCAATCTCTTCCTGACTCAACCGACCTTTCTCGTTTGTGATTGTGATCTTCTCGAATCGCCCATTAGACTTGTCTTCGGCCTTGACGTTCAGAATGCCATCAACGTCGATTTCAAATGTGACTTCAATCTGAGGAACTCCTCTGTTCAAACAAACAAACAAGATCGACTACTTAGTAATAAAACAAATAAAGATAAGATACAGGAAGGAAGGAAGGAAGGAACATGGAGAATTAACACAACCTTTTGGCCGGAGCTATTCCTGTTAGATCGACGGTCCCTAGCAGCCTGCAGTCCTTTGTAAGACTTCGTTCACCCTCGTACACCCTAATGGAAACAGCAGTTTGTTGATCCTCGTAAGTGGTGAAAACTTGGGACTTTTTGGTTGGAATTACGTTGTTTCTAGGAATCAATTTGGTCATGACACCGCCAATGGTTTCAAGACCAAGGGTAAGTGGAGTCACATCCAAAAGAAGAACGCCTGATAGCATAAAAGTACACTAATTAAAGTTTCAACCATAAAAACTAGTAAGCAACTGATGAAAAGAGGATATATACCTTTGGTCTTGTCGCCTCCCTCGCCGCTCAAGATTCCTCCTTGTACAGCAGCACCATAAGCGACTGCCTCGTCTGGGTTAACGCCCTTGTTCGGTTCCTTCCCATCGAAATAATCCTTAAGAAGCTGTTGAACCTTTGGAATTCTAGTGCTTCCACCAACAAGGACAATTTCGTCAATCTGGTGCTTCTCCAAACCAGCATCTTTCATGGCTTTCTTAACGGGAACAATTGTCTTTCTGAACAAATCATTGTTCAATTCTTCGAAACGAGCTCTGGTGAGTGGTTCGGAGAAATCTATGCCGTCAAATAGAGACTCAATCTCTAATCGAACCTGGTGCTGATTGCTTAAAGCTCTCTTGGCGCGCTCGCATTCTCTCCTCAACTTGCCGAGTGCTTTGTTGTCCTTGCTAATGTCCTTCCCATGCTTCTTCTTGATCAACTTAATAAAGTGATCCATGATCCTATGATCGAAATCCTCACCTGAAAATACAGTTTATGATCAGCTTATAAGTTGTAACCTATGACGTAAGATAATAGCACAAATGATACCTCCTAAATGCGTGTCTCCATTTGTTGCAAGAACCTCAAAAACTCCATTATCAATGGTCAAGATACTAACATCAAATGTCCCACCACCGAGGTCAAATACGAGAATGTTCTTCTCACCACCTTTCTTGTCCAAACCATAGGCAATGGCTGCCGCAGTTGGTTCATTGATAATTCTTGCAACATTCAATCCAGCAATTACGCCAGCATCTTTAGTAGCCTGCCTCTGTGCATCGTTGAAGTAAGCTGTATACCAAAAAGACAGGCATAAATCCAGATTGCAATAAGGGCAATGCTATATTTACAAACAAACTTGTACCAAATGGGCACACACAATATAATATTAGAAGTTTACCAGGAACGGTAACAACTGCGTCCGTAATTTTCTTTCCGAGGTAAGATTCAGCTGTTTCCTTCATCTTTGTTAGAACCATCGCGCTAATCTCCTCAGGACTGAAAACCTTTGTCTCACCATCCTTAATTCGGACCTCTATGTACGGTTTTCCATCCTTGTTCACTATCTTATATGGAACGAGCTTCATGTCATTCTGGACCTCTTTATCTTCAAACCTATATACGTACACAGTAGCCAGAATTATAGTCCTGATAATGATAAACAATAGATTTAGCATAAGGGGAAAAAAGGAGTCTTAATTACTTTCGTCCAATTAGCCTCTTGACGTCGAAGACAGTCCTCTCGGGATTAGCTGCTGCCTGATTCTTTGCAGCCTCGCCGATCAATCTCTCGCCATCGGTAAACGCAACCCATGAAGGGGTTATTCGGTTTCCTTGATCGTTCGCTATGATTTCTACAGTTCCATCCTTAAAAACACCAACACATGAATATGTCGTTCCGAGGTCTATCCCAATGACTGTTCCTAGTTCGCTACGCTCCTCTTTCGCGATGGAAACTGATGAGAATAAGCAGCTTCCTATTTTCAAACAAATAATTAATAAAAATTACGTTACAGGAAAGAAATAAAATCATGAATATTCAGCTCAGCTGAAACTTGGCATTCGCATTGGACTCACCGAGCAAGAAGATGCTGAAAAAAATTACCACGTATCTTTTCGACGATGCCGCCATTGTTGTAAAACAAAAATCTCCTTGAATAACCAACCATCTAGCAGCTAGGCTATATATAGAGGTGAATTTAATGGTGTTCGTTGTTCTAACATAATTAGGAAGTAGTTTATGAATCTAATCTAATAACGTTATTTATTAATCGTGTTCTACCATAACTTGGAGTTTGTTTCTTTAGAATTTGAATCTGATAACGTCATTAATCGAGTTCTAGCAGAACTAGAAGTTTCAAAGTTTGTTGGGCCGTCTGAGGCTTCGTAAGCCCATTCAGCTTTGAGTTCTAAGTTTGTTGGGCTGTGTGAGCCCATTCTGCTTTGCAGCTCCAGGATAGGTCAAAAACAAAAATTGTTCAAATATAAGTTAATTAATTAATAATAAGTATAAGACCGTTCCCGAAATCCATATCGAGCTAATTTCTGATTACGAATCATATTTTAGAAAGTTTGAATTTTCGATGTATTTTTGAAGCCCAGTTTCGAAATAGATTTTGTAAAATGCAATTTCTTTTAAGAATGTGGATTTAAAAGTTAGAGAATTTTTATGTGTAAAATCATTTTATTTAGTTAATTAGAATTGCGTGTCTGTGTTATAACTTATAAACAGTCTTGCTTGCTAATGGCAACTTCGACCTGATGATCATCTGATGTTTTGTGCCTCGCCTGCAGCAACCTTTGATTCTGTCGTAGTAGCAATGACCTTCTCCATATTATCACGGAAAAAATCAATACTTCGAAATAAAATTTAATCACCAATTTCAATAATAAGATAAAAAAATAAAAGTAAAAAAGAAAATTATAAATGACAAAAAAAAAAAAAAAAAGTCCTTGCGCAACTGAGAAAAAAATTAGGATCTGTCTATCTTTCTCAAAATACAGAAAAAATGAATTCGAAATATAAAACATTCACGAGGGAAATTTGTTAAGAAAAATTATAGAATATAAATTTGTCTACAATTATTTTAAAACTTATTTTTTCTTAAACTTATTTTCAAGTAGACATTCGAAATATTTTGCACATAAATTTAAAAATTTATTCTATTTTTTTAATTACATATTCTCAAAAGATTTGCTATTATATAACTTAATTTTCATTAAACGTGATTTGGTTTGAAATCAAACTACAAGTTAGAGGTGTCAATCCAGATGATCCGGGCAGGATCGGTCCACCAATATATGAGCCTGTAACGGCCCCTATGAAAAAAGCTCGTCCGCTGTGGGTTTCAGGTCGGTTCTGGGTCGACCCACAAATTTCGAACTACAACTCAGACTCGCTCCCTGGCCCATACGGTAACGATTACTTCTGATTTGGCCCCTTATGAATAAAAATATAGAATTTTTCATATTTATAATAATTTTTTTTGGTTAAATTTCTAAATAAGAAATGAACAAAATAATAAATTTATATTTATGCCATAAAATGTTTAAATAGAATTTAAATTTATATTTTATACTAGATGAATTACTTCTAAATTTGTAAATTTAAACAAAACATAAACAAATAACAACTAAATGTTAAATGCATTTCTAATTACTACGATCAAAGAACGTTACGTTTCTTAACTATTAAGGAGAAAAAATGAGATTTAGATATAGAAGTTGTACTAGAGTTTGTAGAAGAATGGGGATTTTCATTGTTACGATATTTAATAAAAATATTTATTATTATTATTATTTCACGGGTCAGAGTTTTAACCGCGGCCCGTGAAGATGACACACAAAACTCACAGTTCACACCTTCTTGGCCCTTGAACCGTCTGCACGGATCACGAGTCGGCCCGCGATCCCGAGTTAATCCGGACCGATTTTTACTGGTCTAATCAGTCCGTCCGTCTTGACACCTCTACTACAAGTTATGGTTTGGTTTGCATGTTAAAACTACTTTAAAAGCTTTAATTGAACAATTAACTATAATTAAAACGAGAAATATGAGGCTAATATTTGTTTGTTAGAGCATCTCTAATATACTGTGGACCCGTTTGATAACGAATGTGAAATTTGGGTGGAAAGAAAACGAATTTCAGGAAAATTTAATTTCCAAAAATTGGAAGTTTAATATGTTTGATTGATTTAATTTTTCTAGGTGAAAAAAGTGGGATATTTTTCCAAGTATTGTTATTTGATTAACATTATTTTTCATAATAAATAAAGTAAATTTTTGCTATTTTAATCAAAAAAATTTACTTTTTTTTAACACATTTGTACTTAATAATGATAATTTTATTTTTTGAAATAAAAAATAAGTCAATTAACAACAATAAAATTGATCAAATGTGGCAAACATTATTTTCTATTTAACATGGAAATGGAATTGTCAGTATAACCTTAAGAAAATGTTAACCTCGTTTAACAAGAAAAAGGGCACATGGATTGCTTGAAAGGAAAATGTTTTCCAAGTCAGATTTGTACCATCAAACAAGGGAAAATAAAGAAAGTAGGAAAACAATTTCCTTTTCTTTGGAAATTTTATGCTATCAATCAGGGCATATGTGAATTGGGACTGACTATAACAATCCGAAAATTTCATACCCTAGATAATTTATTTAGAAAGTTAGAATCAAGTTTTTTCTTAGAGAATAGACAATTTCAAGTGTTGTATGACGAGATAATATAGAATTTATAAGAAAATATGATAAAAGAAAGTTTTATATGATATTTGAACTCAATCAGATGAAATTTCATATTTGAGGACTAAGTTGGAAATTTTAGAAAGTCCTATTAATTACAGTTTTACCATTCTGATGAACACGACTTTGGGATCATTTTGTGGATTATATAGTAATTCTTTGCCATTGCAAATTATATCATTTTATAGTTTATGATGAGATCTAAGTATTAGTATCAAGTTTGATCACAATTAAGGTCGAAAAGTGCTTCAAATATCGAGTTGAAGTTGTATACTTGAAATGGTAAAAGCACTAAAAAATCAAGAAATTTGGCTAAGTGTGAAAATTTAGTCAAGTAGCCATTTTTGGACGATTGCTAAGAGTGGTGTAATGATCTGATTTCTTTGCATGAATAACCGTTGTGAAACTTGAAGTATGAACTTTACAATGGTATAAAGATAGGTCAAAATGGAACTTGTCTTGAACTTCAAATATTAACCCGAAGGTGACATCTTGAAAAGGGAAAATTGAAATTTTTAGTATTAAAATATTATTGGAGAAGACACTTGTCATGTTTTATCTTAAGGGATGTTTGGCAACCAACTTATTTTGATGAGAAATAATTATTTATCAAAAGTTATAGGGCTTGGATGATAGTAAAGAGAAGTTTGAGGACTTAGTTTCAATTATATAAGGGCCAAATTATGCTTTTATGGAAGTATAAGGGTTTTTTTTCATATACAAGACATACGTGCCTATAAAGAATGAAATTTCAGCCCCTTTCCCCTCTTCAAGTAGGTGGAAAACAGAGAGAAAAGAGACAGGCCGAGAGGAGGGGAAGAGATAAATTGAGAGATGAAGAAGAATTAGAGAGGTTGAAGACATGACATGCTACTAGTTGAGCAAGGAATGATTCTTTAAATCCTTATTTCAATTCTTAAGGTAAGTAAGAAAATCTCTTCATCATTTTTAAGGATTAATTGGGATTTTTAATTGATTACCCAAGTTTGAAGTTAGCAAAGTTGAAGATGATTGAAACAATTGATTTAAAGAATGAATAACCCCATTTCTTCTTCATTTTTTGGTGGAGACACAATAGAGGATCAAAGGGCAGGTTGCTGTCCGAAAATGGAGGGGAAAAAGAAGAAGGAAAGGAAAAATTCTGCTGGATGAGGCTATCAAAAGCCTGGACAGAGGCAAAATGAAAGGCTTCTAGTGGCCTTTCCCAGTTCTGGGCAGATTGTTCTAAAGTGAGAAACACTCATTTTTGGATGGATTTTCTAGGTAAAACTTGGATTAAGAAGTAAGATTTTAATATATTGAAGTTACTCTAATACGTGGTTAAATAATTGTAGGTGTTATGACTCAAAATCATCATTTGTAAGTTAGAGGTAAGTGAACTTGATTTTTGTAATATTGTGTTAAGTTTTTCATATTGTGTTGAAGTATTATCTTTAAATTTCAGATTCTAATATGGTTCTTATTGATTATGATTAATTGGATAAACTTTGTTTAAGATTGAAAGTTAAGAACATAATTGCCCTCTAAGTGTTTTACTCAATTGATGTTGTGCTATGTTGATGTTGTGCTCTATTTTAGATGTTGGAGATTATGTTTTAAGGATGATAACAACCATTAGATATATTTTAAATATGATTATAAGTAGAGAAATATTTGGATGAAGGTTAGGAAGTAATACAAGTTGAACTTGTAAAAAGGTTAAGTGCTTATTTTGAAACTTAAATGAAGGTATTTACATGTTTTTATGAGAGGTATTGTTACTATAAATCTGATTTTTGAATGGGGGATATTAAATTTTAATGTTGAGGACATTATGTGAAAGTTATGAGTAAAGAAGATGTATTTTAAAGACTTCTATCAAAGTTTATTTAGAATTAAGTTGTTGTCTTCAATTTGAATGCTCTTAAATTATTACTTTGAGTTGAATTTACTAAGATTTGTGACTTAAATTTTGTATAGAAGTATTGAAACATGATTCAAATTGATGTTGGACGCTAAATCATGTCTTACCTTATGTCTTGACCTTGTTTATGAGCTTAATGTATAAAAGTCCAGATTTATGTTGGTTTAAAGACTAAAGATTATTAAGGTTGTCAATCATATTCTTATAAAAGTGTTTGAAATTAGTTTTCATACTAGAAAGTTTCTCAATTCTTGTACTTAAACTTTATTGTTAACCCAAACACTTTTACTATACCTTTTATATGATTCAAGGCATGTTAAAAAGAGTTGAACTAGTATAAAATCTACTAGAATGTCCACTTCAAAAAGTTACATTGCATGTGTTCAAAACTTGATTTTGAATTGATTTTATTAAAGTATGAAATATGAGGTTTAAAGTAATGAAAGAAGAATTCTCAATGGATGATATAGTTTATGCTAATTATTGTTGGTTGTGATGATGTGTAAAATTTAAATAAACATTATGTTAAGATAAATGTTAGAATTGCAAGCGCTTTATAGGTGTTTGATAAAATGTGTATGATGGGTGTCGAATCCAACAAATAATAATATTTTCTTGCTCTCATAAAAATAAATTGCAATAGTGGTGAGTAAGGTCGAATCCACAGGGACTGGTTAGATTTAATTCTTCGGGAAAATTTAAAAGCAATGAATTAAAAATAAAGGGGGGGTTTGAATTTTTGAATGCGAAATCAAATTATAAATAACGAGTGCGAAATTAAAATGTTTGGAAATATTAAATTGAACAAATATCCAGCCCAAGGTGTAATCTCAGTATTGATACACGGAATTGATCATAGATGCAAAAATAAAATCCTTAAATCATTCTCTAAATTGGTTATGGTCATTGATACGATCTAACAACCTATCTCTCCTTACTTTATCGATAATCAAGAGACGCTCGTTGATTATTTCCCTAATCAATAAACAACCCTAGATACGATCGTAGGATTTAATTTACCAATAGCGTTAATTTCTAGAGAGACGACCAATTCTAACCAACAAATTCACACGCGTGATTTATTTAAGTTAGGTTATATATCTTCATAACATGAGTCAAAAATCAGTCTATAATTAACTATGTTATTTGTCACTTATATTAGAAAACCTAAACAATTACGGATTTAGATTCCTAATTGACCAAGTATTGTTTTGACAATTAAAACAATGTGCACTTTGAATTAAACAATCAAAATAACAACTTCATTCACAAGCAAAAGACATATAAATAGAAAATAATTGAAGAAACGAATAAATTTAATTAGATCTCACAATCCTTGGTGAATCAAACTTTGAATAACCTTGAACTGGAAAAATAAATTTAGCTACTCATAAACATTTGGAAAATAAAAACTAAAAGAAATAATAATAAAAAATGATATCAAACTCTAGAAATTGACGAAACGCGTTGCAGCCTCCTCTTTCTTCTCCTTTCTTTTTTTTCTTTTCCTCTTCCTTTTCCTCTTCCTTTTTCTTCTTTTCTCCCTTTTTCTTCCTTCCTTTCTTTCTTCCTTTTTCTCTTCTTTTTCCAACGTCCCCTCAAGTCTCACCAAAAATTGGATCTCCTTTTTTTCAATATTTTCCTCCTCTTTCCTTTTTGTCTTCTTCCTTTTTTAACGTGAAGTGTGTCCCAACAATTGTTATCTTCCCTCAACAATCCTTTTTCCCAGATCTTCATTCCTTAATTAAGTCTTCCAATTATACTTCCTTTCTTTTTTTTGGTACCTTATTTCCTTAAACATATATGTCAAATTTTCTTTCTTCCAATTTAACATATTCCTTTAATCCACTCTTAGGTCAAAGTTGTTCCACTTTTTGGCCTAAGTCTCCTCCAACTGAATTGTGTTGTTGGTCCTTCAAATTTCATCCACCAAAACTGTGCAAAGCCCCTTAGTAATTTGAGACAGCTCACTTCCACAACAATAAGGCGTGCCCACGCCTTATGTTAAGTGCTCCTCTGATTGTGTACTTTTAAGTTCCAAATTTCTTCTTCCTAATTTGTGATATTTGAGTCAATTTGATCTCAATTCCTCACCTAATTCACAAAACATAAAATATGATTAACATCCAAAATTTAAGCATTTAAAGTCATTGAATTAAGAAGAAGAATCACTAATAAAACAGCAATTATGCACCCTATCAAATCCCCCCACACTTAGACACTGCTTGTCCTCAAGCATAATCTAGCATCGAGTTAATGGAATGTACTCTCATCAACATCCATTCTTCTATCTCTACAATTCAACACTATGCTAGTCACTTCAACAAATTTTTTTTTTTCAAAATTCACATGTGGTGGGATTTAACACCTCACATTAGATTCACACAATACGCTCAAAGTGTTTAGGGTGTAAAGTATATATGCACTCTCAGGTCAAAGCATAGAAAACTCTTACCATAGGCTTGCTAATATATCACATTGAGCCACCAATGGTTTTGAATGCAAAGTAAGGGTCTTAACAGCGGTTGTAATGGGGCTTGGGTAAGGTGGGATAAAAATGATATATTTTTGGCTAATTACATTGAAGAAATTATATGAACTTCTTCGTAAGAGCTCACTTAAAATTCATGTACTTCAATCAAATCACTCCATATCCCAGTGTAGTTTATATCCTTTCACCTCTCGTAAGTCTCCCCTCAACAACTATCAATGAATTACAACATGGGTATTAATTTCAATCAACTTGAAGGCACAAAATATAGACCAAGCAATTCAAACCACTCATAAGCACATGTAATGGGAGTAAACACCCTCACAAGGTATTTCTCTCTTCGCACAAAGTGTATAAGGGTGAGAATTTTCACTCAACTCACTGCATGGAGGATTCATTGCCACAGACTGCTCAGATGCCATGACCGGAGCTAACAATAACACAAGTGCAAAGTAAAGGTCTTTATTTGGTTGTAATGGGGCTTCAGGTTAGGTAGGATAAAAGGAAAATATTTAAGCTAAGTTGAGAGGAGAGTTCACAAGCTGATTCAATTCAAAACGATATCTCTTCCTCCACCTTTCAATATGATTTTTCCATAATTTCCTAGCATCCAATAGATTCAACCCTTGACTCTTATTATGCACGTGTGGTTTATTCTCTTCACACGATTTTTTTTTTTTTCAACTTGATTTCTTTTTGACCCCATCATCATTTAAACATTGCATAGAACCAAATGAAAACTCCCATTTTTCTGAAGCTAAGACTGCCTCATACTTCTCAATCAATACAAGCTTGTGAAATTCCTCTCTTGTGGGTTCAAGATAGAGGAAACATGAAAGAACGGGAATCCATGACTTGTAACGTGGCAACAAAATTCCAAAGACAGGCTAAAGCTCAAAGAGGCTTCTATTGGTACATGTATCATGGTAGGCTATTTAAGAAGGCCAAATTGGGTTTCACCTAACGCCTTTACTATATTTTTGCACTTGGGTCAAGAAACTACAACGGCATGCACAAGAGAGCACATCCAAGAATAAACAAACCATGCAGGACACACATCAAAGAACAAGAGCTTAATAGAAAGATAAAAATAGCTCATAGGCTCAAAAGCTCACGAATTACGGTTTATATGTGTTGTTCCCATCCATTTATGAGATAAAGGTCATTGCTTGGTCAGGTTTCAAACTCAGGTTAATGCTAAAAAGTGTGGAGTTAGGTTAACCGGGGTGGTGTTACAATACATCAACTTTGGTTTGACTCAATTAGGTACAGATTGCAACTCGACCCCTTTATCCCCCAAACATTTATTTCACATCACAAGTCTTTGATTTTCAATGAAAAGGTTATGGCTCAAAAGTGGCTTTCTAGTGGCATATTTCAAGGTAGGCATTTTAAGAAAGCTAAATTTGGCTTCACCTAAGCGCCCATACTTATTTAGTGCATTCAATTACCAAGAGTCATCTCAACATGCATAACAAAGCAAGTTCTAGAAGAAATCAACTACGCTTGAAAATCACACAATCAAAAGAATAGAGCATGTCGTAGAGTTAAATGTGAATGCTCAAAAGGCTCAAAAACTCACAAAATAGGGTCAATGCGCATTAAATCCCACACACTCTTCAATCAATCCCCATCGAATCCAATGAAATGAACAAGAAATCAATTACTCATCCAATTTGTCATTTTTTTTTTCGAAATAGAGCAAACATGAAAGATAGTGAAAGAAAAGAAAATGGAATTAAAATTAAAACAGAAAGTGTAAATTAAGAAAAAAGGCAAAAAGCATCTCCCTCCCCCACACTTAGTCCAAACATTGTTCTCAATGTTGCAAAAAGAGCAAAAATTGTAAAAATTTACGATAGAGGACTTCCCTGAAGATATGTAGCTATGAACTGGATGGTGGTGAAGGTGGGTTGAATTCCATGTGAGCGAAGAATGCATTCTGATTTTTTTCCATCCTCGCGATCCGACGCTCAATCCTATCTAACCGATCCTCATCACGTCCCGTGGCCGACCCCGTGGATGTGGATGCAGAAGCACGAAAGGGGATGATGGCCCTTTCAGGGTTTCTGGCCGTAGGAATCGTGCGGGTAACCCGAGGTGCAATGGGACCTGGTTCATTAAATTTGTACGTGCTGCCATCCTTCCAAACCAACACCATGATCTCCAAGCAATGCAAGTCCAATGGTTGCATCTCGCAAGAAACATGAAGATCATTAGTCATAGGATCAATCAAATTTTCATGAATAGCTAACTGAGTGATCAAAGATCCTAAAATTAAAGGACGCTTGTTAGTCAGCACATTAGCAAATTGTGAGGCTAGCCAGTAGCCAAGATTCACTTTGAATTTGTTCAACATGCACCACAAGAAATAAAATTCAGATTTTGACAATACAGCTGCCGAGTCTTTCCTACCCGAAAACGTGAATGCAAGGAACCTATGTATGTACTTTAGGGCAGGATCACGAAGGAAAGAATCTTTGGATTTGCTTGGATGGTAGAAATTAGAAGTGGACAGTGTTCTGTACAAGGCAACTGGTTCAAAATCATCCCTATAATCACAAGCACTATTCAGGTATTCATCGGTTTCAGCATAATCCATGTCAATAAAACTAAACGCTAAAGATTCCTATCAATATGCAAAGATTCCATGGTATGCCTATCAATATATTTGCAAGGTATGATGTCTTTGTCACAAATCATCCTATAACGTTCTTTGTCCTTTTTCTTAGTGAATTGCAAACAACCATTCAAATCCGAATCAGAGGGTGGAAGAATGTGCAAAACTTTACCAATTCGAGCTCGTTTGCGCACAGGGGAGTTGGTCTCAGCAGGGGCGGACTGCGTGTCTATAGCGACCCAGAATTTTTATGCAATAAATAATTATTTTAATATTTAGAAAATTGTGTCGCTACTATTTCATTTATTATTTTGAAGTTAACGCCGCGACGAATTCGTCTAGCCAAGTCAAGAAATATCGAATTTGTTCGATTTTAAATTAAAATCCGAATTTCTAAAATTATGTTATTTTAATTATTTATTCAAAGTATTATATTCAAAATCTTTCTAAAATCCAAATTTGCCCACATGTCTTCTTCTTTACACCAAGACAACAATTCTTTACACAATAACATCATCATTTTTGTACAAATAATTTTACACCTAATTCTACACTATCATATTCTATAGTATCAAATCAATACATATTCTTCCCCATCACAACTCACGTCCCCTATATTTTTTTCTTCCTTCTTTATCATTCTTTCCACCTCAATATACCATCATCAAAGCATCTTCATCATTATCATTCATATCCCCACAAATTCCTTTACAGCACCATTATCATCATCATCAATTCACTATCACAAAGCCTCCATTGCCATAGAACCATTATAGAATCAAAACCATCAACCTGTATAAAACCATGGAGCTGCCACAATCATCCCAATGCAGCTCAATCTATAATCAGCTCAGCTCCATCACTTTCCTTCAAACCCAGTAACAGCTTTCTATCTACCAAATCAATACAGAACCAAGCAACCACTGTTTCATCACTGCAAATTCACCAATCACCAGAATTCCTCACTACTGATCATCACCACCCACACTGATCCATCTCCCTCACACAGCTAACCTCACATACCCATCTCAACATCACACAATTCTCAATTCCATTAAGTTTTCAGAAATCATTTTCATTATCAATTTCTCTGCAACACTCAGACCAAACGCCAATTGAATCATGAAACCACAGCCTTTAATCCATCAAGCCACGCACTGCAGCCATCACCAACAACCACCAACCATATTCATCATCATCAATCAACACCGCCATCACGCAGACCATACTGCCACCATGCCACAATTCCAACACCACAAGTCTGAACATCAGCACCTCCACCATAGCCAAAATCCCTTATCAACACCATGATCAATTTTACTGCAACCTCGACAGCTTGCAGCAACCCAAACCACCGGTTGCAGCCCTTCACAGAACCATTGCCAATCGCCTGCAAGCACAGTCCTACCATCACTGTCGAATCTTAATCTCATCACGCCACCAACCTCCATCAGCACCGGCATCATCTCCACACCCAAACCACAACCTCCACCACCATCGCACACGGACACAACCGTCATCAATACAAACCACTACTACCCAATCCCAAAGTAAAACCCAAAAAAAAACTGAGAGGAATCAAAGCCCAGAACCTTACCTTGATTCGACCTAGCTCTGGCCTGATTTTCACCGGTTGTACCGCCGATTCTCCGCAGCCCAAAACTGCCACTTTTTGCCTCGGCTCAACCATCAATCTTGCACCCAAATTTCACAATAACCTAGTCTACAACACCCCTGCCACTCACCGCACCTTACGCCGGCGATTTCGTCTGCGAAACCGCCGGTCAGACACCATAGTTCACGAAGCCGCCAGCGTCGCTCTCTCCGATCTCTCTCTTGACTAGTTGAAATGGAAAGAGAGAGAGAGAAAAATATTTTAAATATATTTTGAGTTTCAGAAATTGCAACTTTAGTCCCTATGTTTTAAAAAGGTTTTATTTCAGTCCTTTCAGCTTTTAAACTTATCATTTCAGTCCCTGCTAATTTACTTTATTTGATTTTAAGCTCAAGTTTCAAAAGTATTCATTTGAGTCCCTCAACTACCAAAAGTATTCAATTTAATCCCTCAACTTTCAAAGTATCTATTTTAGTCCCTGAACTTTCAAAAGTATTCATTTTAGTCCCTCAACTTTCAAAACATCAATTTTAGTCCTCAAATTATAATTTATCATTTTGAACTATATATTCGATATACTAAAGTGACTTATTGGCTAAGACGAAGCGTACGGAGAATTTAAAGAAATTGAAGTCATTCCCGCTCAACTTTGCACTCGTCGGATTTGAGGTAGACTCGCACTTATTAATTGATTTAAATTATGATTTCATATGAATGTCATGTGACTTGTGAAAGTCAATTTTTAAGAAAAAGTAAGTATGTTTTTATGAAAAGAAAATATACTTTATGTTTTTACGAAAAGTAAGTATACCCTATGCTTCACGAAAATGTTTTTTTGGATCATTGCTATGAAATCAATCTACCAAGATTGTTTTGGGTCCCATATGATAAGTTATGATATGTTAAGGGGACCGGAGTTTTAGTAGCGCTACACATAAGAATTCTTGCCACCTAAGTTCGGTAACATTCTTGTGTCTCCTATGTTTATGAGGATTTGCCACGAAGTTCGGTAAAATTCCTATGTTTCCATATGTTTATGAGGATTTGCCACCTAAGTTCGGTAAAATTCCTGTCGCATATGTTTATGAGGATTTCGATCCTATCTTATGTTATGATGCAATTGATCCCTATGAATTTCAGAAAATTATGCTTGGTATACTTACTACATAAGAATTCTTACCACCTAAGTTCGGTAAAATTCTTATGTTTATGAGGATTTCGATATTATCCTATGTTATGATGAAAACTTACTGTTATTATGATTTTACTGCATAAGAATTCTTGCCACCTAAGTTCGGTAAAGTTCTTGTGTCTTCTTATGTTTATGAGGATTTCAATCCTATCTTATGTTATGCTTTCAAAAGAAATTATGCTTGGCATAATTAAAATGTTTTATAAGTATATGGTTTTCAAAGAACTGTTTTCAAAGAGATGTTTTCAAAGAGCATATGATTTGCAAAATATGTCCCGTGCTGTAATGCACAATATGAGTTTTATCAAGAGCAGTTTTATAAAGAAGCTCTATCAATGCCCGTTTTATAAAGAGCCGGGATTTATGTGTTTAATCATCTTATAAATTAAATTAATTTGCGATGAGTCTACTGAGTATTTCCCCCATGAAATACTCACCCTACTTTTAACAGTTTTGCAGATTTCGGAGACGGTGGCGAGCGATGAATGATGGTGGCAATAATCGTTGAACGGTTGAAAGTTTGATGTTAATGATTTCCGTATTTTCCAAACAATCGAATAATTTAGAGAAGTTCATTTATTTGAGAAATTATGATATTGGCAATTTCTTTACAATATTAATGGTTCGATTTACTATTTCAAATGGTTTCATAAATGTTTTCAATTTTAGCGGCCATTACAGTTTATTTAATGTTGCCAAAAATGAATTTCAATTATTTCTTCCGCAAAAATATTATTCGAAAAATTTAGACAGAAAATGACGTAGTGAATCGGGTATACGGAACTCGGGGCGCTACAAGTTGGTATCAGAGCTAGTCTGCGTTTCTGTAGACTGGAAAAATTTTCAAAAAGAATTTTCATGAAATATTTTTCATTATAAAATATTATTGATGAAGATTGCCACTGTCATCATTCGTTCCACCAACTCCGAGGTAAAGAAGTTTATAATGTTTAAAGTTATTTCAGTATTTCGAATACTCATTTTATTGATTTATGAGAAAGAATGAAGAGTATTTCGGATACTTATGATTTATGAGAAATAAGAATGTATTTCTTCAAAAAAATAATGATATTGTTATGCTTTGTCATAACTTATATGCTTTAATGTATGATTATGAGAAATTTTTTTAAGAAAGAAAACGAGTGTTGAGCATAATGGGAATAATATGATTTTATTGAGAATTAAGTAATGGATATTATGTTGAGTAAGTGAATTATTTCCTCTATTTTGAAGAGAAATTTATTATGAAGTTTGGCCTTGTGAATATTTTGGGAAAATGATTTATGGCATATATTTATAAGTATGAGTTATCTTTTGAGCCATTAAGGTATCGAAGGAAGTGATATTGTGATATTGAAAAATATAATTTGAAATTGTTATGTTGAGGAATTATGAATTGAATTATGGGATATTTTTGATGATATTGAAGTGTTGGAATCATTTTCAATATTTTTAAATCGTTGTGATCAAATGTGGAGTTATTTATTATTGTGAGTTATGAAGTATGCTTATGGTTTGGAATAAGTCCAAATTACAAGGGAGACTCTGTCCAGAATTTTATCGTTTGGAAATAAGAGCATAATATGGTATGCAATCACTAAGAGAATTGAGTTTAGAATTGCAAGTTCATAAGCAAGATTGAGTAAATGATAAGTTATATTTTGAAAGACGAGTGAAGACAAGTATAATGGCATTATTGGGAAGAATCTTAATTATTCTTGGGAATGGATTTATCACTTGTAAGGAATGATCACTTGTATTGGAGGGTATTATAAGGATATGAATTTTGAGGAAAATAGGGATAAGATTTTACAGTGATGACTTATTTTGGAATGGTGTTCAGAAGAGGGATCACTGTAGAATCCAAGATTTTTTTTAGTATGAGAAATTGATATATTATATTAGTGATCAGATTGACGTATAAGGTACGTGATAGATATGACGAATAGACGGTTAAAGAATGTTATGGTTATCCAGGGAAGAATCGTGTGAATATTGAGTTCGATGATCTTATTTTGATGGTTTATTGCATTATGGTGAAATATTATCTACGATTGAGAATTTTCATTTTTAGTCATAATATATGGGTTTATTTAAAGATTTAGTGATGCAGTTCGATTAATTATTATTGGTTGTACTTTTGAAGTGAGTAAATATTTGGGCTACAATAAGGGAAAATCTGAGATGATCAGTTGTGTGATTTTTAATTATGGGATTGTATCTTTGGGTTAAGCAAATTTGATGAGGAATCCTATATGATGTACAGAAGTCTTATTTAATGGTGATAAGATTAATCAGAGTATTGTTCATAAAGTGTGATATGAATTGAAGTTTGGGAGAATAGAAAATTTTAATTTTGAATTTCAGATTTGGGAAATTAGTGAAGTTTCTTAAGTTTGAGAATAACATATCTGATCCTTGTGATGCTGTTTTAAGTTAGTATCTTAGCTCTCAGCTAGAATGAGTATTTGATACCGAGTACTTGATGTATGATTTAAAGTATAATGAAAAGTGGGAACAAGAGTTAATGCGCTGTTATTTTTCTCGACAAAAGAAAATTTGATGATAATATTGGAGATATGGAATATTTTATTGGATTTTGGAACTGATATTTTTGGTATAATAATCAAGGTATAGTGAGATAATACGGGAATACGTGAAAGAGAAATAAGGACTGTATTGAATCAGAATTCATAAGTATGTATAAGTAAAAAAAAAAAAAAAAATATTTTGCAGGAAATGTGGTGACATTTAAGTAAAGAATCTTAGTTATTTGGAAGATATTTGTTTACTGAATTTTGGGTTACAAATATTGGAATGATAAGTTGATGATATTATGTTGATATGTTATTGGGTATATTATGTAGAAAGAATATTCGATGATAAGAAGAAAGGAAAAATTATTATGATATGATATGTCAGTAAAGATTTGTGGAAATTTTAGAGATATATACGAATATCTGAGGTCACATGATACGATGATAAGTGACATGTTACATGAATACTACAAGATATGATGAAATTTTTACATACGATTGGGAATTTTTTTTTATTATTTTGGGAATATTCGATGATAAGAAGTTTAGAGATGATAAATTATTATGGTTTGATATATCAGTAAAGATTTATGGAAACTTGAAGAGATTTTTTTTATGGAATTACAGAAATTAGTAAAAAGACATGATGTTGTCTGGGATTGGTGAGATAATGATGATGGACGTAAGGTTATTTGAATATAAAGGTACAATAGAAATTGTAAGGAATGATATGATGATGATGATTGAAGGTGATAATGTATTGAGATTATGAAATAAGTTGATCATCTATGAATAAGTTATGTTGTTTTGGGTTCATAAAAATGGAATTCAAAGAATAGTGAACTTTCAGTCACTTACGATTCAGAAGAATTTTGAGTAAACACATATGTCTATAGAAAAGTCCAGTTGGTTAAAAATGGTTGGGTTAAATTTGGTAGCAATGATGCTACATCAGAGAAGAAGAAGAAGAGATTCGGATTAAGTATTCAAAAATCATAAGATCAAGTAAGTTTAATTTCGAGGACGAAATTATTTTAAGGGGGTAAGATTATAGCGACCCAGAATTTTTATGCAATAAATAATTATTTTAATATTTAGAAAATTGTGTCGCTACTATTTCATTTATTATTTTGAAGTTAACGCCGCGACGAATTCGTCTAGCCAAGTCAAGAAATATCGAATTTGTTCGATTTTAAATTAAAATCCGAATTTCTAAAATTATGTTATTTTAATTATTTATTCAAAGTATTATATTCAAAATCTTTCTAAAATCCAAATTTGCCCACATGTCTTCTTCTTTACACCAAGACAACAATTCTTTACACAATAACATCATCATTTTTGTACAAATAATTTTACACCTAATTCTACACTATCATATTCTATAGTATCAAATCAATACATATTCTTCCCCATCACAACTCACGTCCCCTATATTTTTTTCTTCCTTCTTTATCATTCTTTCCACCTCAATATACCATCATCAAAGCATCTTCATCATTATCATTCATATCCCCACAAATTCCTTTACAGCACCATTATCATCATCATCAATTCACTATCACAAAGCCTCCATTGCCATAGAACCATTATAGAATCAAAACCATCAACCTGTATAAAACCATGGAGCTGCCACAATCATCCCAATGCAGCTCAATCTATAATCAGCTCAGCTCCATCACTTTCCTTCAAACCCAGTAACAGCTTTCTATCTACCAAATCAATACAGAACCAAGCAACCACTGTTTCATCACTGCAAATTCACCAATCACCAGAATTCCTCACTACTGATCATCACCACCCACACTGATCCATCTCCCTCACACAGCTAACCTCACATACCCATCTCAACATCACACAATTCTCAATTCCATTAAGTTTTCAGAAATCATTTTCATTATCAATTTCTCTGCAACACTCAGACCAAACGCCAATTGAATCATGAAACCACAGCCTTTAATCCATCAAGCCACGCACTGCAGCCATCACCAACAACCACCAACCATATTCATCATCATCAATCAACACCGCCATCACGCAGACCATACTGCCACCATGCCACAATTCCAACACCACAAGTCTGAACATCAGCACCTCCACCATAGCCAAAATCCCTTATCAACACCATGATCAATTTTACTGCAACCTCGACAGCTTGCAGCAACCCAAACCACCGGTTGCAGCCCTTCACAGAACCATTGCCAATCGCCTGCAAGCACAGTCCTACCATCACTGCCGAATCTTAATCTCATCACGCCACCAACCTCCATCAGCACCGGCATCATCTCCACACCCAAACCACAACCTCCACCACCATCGCACACGGACACAACCGTCATCAATACAAACCACTACTACCCAATCCCAAAGTAAAACCCAAAAAAAAACTGAGAGGAATCAAAGCCCAGAACCTTACCTTGATTCGACCTAGCTCTGGCCTGATTTTCACCGGTTGTACCGCCGATTCTCCGCAGCCCAAAACTGCCACTTTTTGCCTCGGCTCAACCATCAATCTTGCACCCAAATTTCACAATAACCTAGTCTACAACACCCCTGCCACTCGCCGCACCTTACGCCGGCGATTTCGTCTGCGAAACCGCCGGTCAGACACCATAGTTCACGAAGCCGCCAGCGTCGCTCTCTCCGATCTCTCTCTTGACTAGTTGAAATGGAAAGAGAGAGAGAGAAAAATATTTTAAATATATTTTGAGTTTCAGAAATTGCAACTTTAGTCCCTATGTTTTAAAAAGGTTTTATTTCAGTCCTTTCAGCTTTTAAACTTATCATTTCAGTCCCTGCTAATTTACTTTATTTGATTTTAAGCTCAAGTTTCAAAAGTATTCATTTGAGTCCCTCAACTACCAAAAGTATTCAATTTAATCCCTCAACTTTCAAAGTATCTATTTTAGTCCCTGAACTTTCAAAAGTATTCATTTTAGTCCCTCAACTTTCAAAACATCAATTTTAGTCTTCAAATTATAATTTATCATTTTGAACTATATATTCGATATACTAAAGTGACTTATTGGCTAAGACGAAGCGTACGGAGAATTTAAAGAAATTGAAGTCATTCCCGCTCAACTTTGCACTCGTCGAATTTGAGGTAGACTCGCACTTATTAATTGATTTAAATTATGATTTCATATGAATGTCATGTGACTTGTGAAAGTCAATTTTTAAGAAAAAGTAAGTATGTTTTTATGAAAAGAAAATATACTTTATGTTTTTACGAAAAGTAAGTATACCCTATGCTTCACGAAAATGTTTTTTTGGATCATTGCTATGAAATCAATCTACCAAGATTGTTTTGGGTCCCATATGATAAGTTATGATATGTTAAGGGGACCGGAGTTTTAGTAGCGCTACACATAAGAATTCTTGCCACCTAAGTTCGGTAACATTCTTGTGTCTCCTATGTTTATGAGGATTTGCCACGAAGTTCGGTAAAATTCCTATGTTTCCATATGTTTATGAGGATTTGCCACCTAAGTTCGGTAAAATTCCTGTCGCATATGTTTATGAGGATTTCGATCCTATCTTATGTTATGATGCAATTGATCCCTATGAATTTCAGAAAATTATGCTTGGTATACTTACTACATAAGAATTCTTACCACCTAAGTTCGGTAAAATTCTTATGTTTATGAGGATTTCGATATTATCCTATGTTATGATGAAAACTTACTGTTATTATGATTTTACTGCATAAGAATTCTTGCCACCTAAGTTCGGTAAAGTTCTTGTGTCTTCTTATGTTTATGAGGATTTCAATCCTATCTTATGTTATGCTTTCAAAAGAAATTATGCTTGGCATAATTAAAATGTTTTATAAGTATATGGTTTTCAAAGAACTGTTTTCAAAGAGATGTTTTCAAAGAGCATATGATTTGCAAAATATGTCCCGTGCTGTAATGCACAATATGAGTTTTATCAAGAGCAGTTTTATAAAGAAGCTCTATCAATGCCCGTTTTATAAAGAGCCGGGATTTATGTGTTTAATCATCTTATAAATTAAATTAATTTGCGATGAGTCTACTGAGTATTTCCCCCATGAAATACTCACCCTACTTTTAACAGTTTTGCAGATTTCGGAGACGGTGGCGAGCGATGAATGATGGTGGCAATAATCGTTGAACGGTTGAAAGTTTGATGTTAATGATTTCCGTATTTTCCAAACAATCGAATAATTTAGAGAAGTTCATTTATTTGAGAAATTATGATATTGGCAATTTCTTTACAATATTAATGGTTCGATTTACTATTTCAAATGGTTTCATAAATGTTTTCAATTTTAGCGGCCATTACAGTTTATTTAATGTTGCCAAAAATGAATTTCAATTATTTCTTCCGCAAAAATATTATTCGAAAAATTTAGACAGAAAATGACGTAGTGAATCGGGTATACGGAACTCGGGGCGCTACAGTGTCTGCAGTGGGGATAGGTCTCACAGCTTTCTTCGAGCTCCCACGGCTGGACTGTGGTGTTTTTTTTCTGCCCATGACACCCAATTCATGTTTTTGATGCTGTAGTGTAAAATTGAATTAAGAATGTGGCGATGGAAAATAGAAGGGGCTGCTGACCGGCGGTATTTGAGAGGGAACAAGACCTGGCGGTATTATGGGATAGAGAAAACCGAGGCTAAAGTTTAGGGCTCCGGCGATGTAGGAAGAAGGAGAGGCTGGTGGTAAGAGTGGCGTGGTACAGAGGCGAAGGAGTTTGTGGCGAGTGCCCGAGAGAAAAAGGGCACGACGTCGCACGGAAGAGGGACGAAAGGTGGGATTCGGACTCGAACAAAGGGGGAGAAGTAGGCCGCGCAGCGGGTCGAGAGAAGGAGGGCGCGCAGCGCGACCTGGTAAGGGGTTGGGGGGAAGAAGGTGCGCAGCGGTGTCGCGCAGAAGAGGGGCGAAGGGGATGTGGGCAGTGGGTATAGGTGAAGATATGAAAGGTGGATGGAGGAATGGGTTGCTGAACGGTGGCCGGCGGTGGAGGTGAGAACCGTCGATGGTGGCTGAACGGGAAAGGCAGGAGAGCGGTGGTGATGATTGAAGAGAGAAGCAGGGGAGAGGCGGAAGAGTGAGTTTGATAGAGAGAGGCGGGGGAGATGATGGTTAGTCAGAATAGGGTTTTAAATTTTTTTTTTTCTTGGTAAATCCGAGCTGCACATAGGTTAAGGCGTGGGCACGCCTTATTCCAACTTGATATCAATGACCTTGTAATCCGAGGTGTACTTTGATTAAGGCGTGGGCACGCCTTATTCCAACTTTTACTCTACAATATTAGAACCTAGTGCTTTCTTCATAGAGCGTGCCCACGTCCTAATGAAGATTCATATCTGCCCAAAAATTAAAATAAGGTCAATTTCACTTCAAAAAAAAATAAACAAATAAATTACAGGGATCATAAAAAAATAAATAATGCTGAATAAATAAATAAAAATGAACAAATAAATGAAAATGAATAAAGGAATAAAAATTGCTTGTTAAACTAAGGAAGAGAAATTCGGGTTGCCTCCCGGAAGCGCTTTTCTTTTACGTCTTTGGCTAGACGTTCCCATCACTCAATTAGTGTGAGTTGAGCATTCTAAATCGAATTGATCAACATTACATACCGGAAAGCCTTCATAAAAGGGTTTTAAGCGATGTCCATTGACTTTAAAGATCTTACCCGTATCCATTCCTTGAATTTCAACTGCACCGTGAGAATATACATTAGTAACAAGGAAATGGCCTATCCACCTAGAACGCAACTTACCAGGAAACAATTTCAATTTAGAATGATAAAGTAAAACTTTCTAACCAATAGAAAATGTTTTCCTGGAAATCATCTGATCATGGAAAACTTTTGTCCTTTCCTTGTAGATCCTTGAGTTCTCATAGGAATCATTGCGGATCTCTTCCAACTCTTGCACTTGCAATTTTCTTTGCTCCCCCGACTCATCCATTCTCATATTGCACTGCTTAATGGCCCAGTATGCCCTGTGTTCTAATTCTACTGGAAGGTGACAAGGTTTACCAAATACCAAACGGTAAGGAGACATACCTATAGGAGTTTTGTAGGCTGTTCGGTAAGCCCAAAGTGCATCATCAAGCCGTAGACTCCAATCCTTTCTGTCTGGGTTGACTGTCTTTTCAAGTATGGATTTGATTTCCCTGTTGGATACCTCAGCCTGTCCATTAGTTTGCGGGTGGTATGCAGTAGAGACGCGGTGGGTAACATTGTATTTCTTCAATAAAGCCTCCATCACTCTATTGCAAAAGTGAGTCCCGCGATCACTAATGACGGCTTTAGGCGTCCCGAACCTAACAAAAATATGAGATTTGACAAAATCTGCAACCACTTTAGCATCATCAGTTCGGGTGGCTTTAGCTTCCACCCACTTTGAAACATAATCCACAGCAAGAATTATGTAAACATTACTGTAAGATGAAGGGAAAGGACCCATGAAATCAATACCCCACACACCAAATATTTCACAAACAAGAATAGGGGTGAGTGGCATTTGATCTCTACGTCCTATTGTTCCAGTTTTCTAACATTGTTCACAAGATTTGCAAAACATGTATGAATCATGAAATAAAGTAGACCAAAACAATCCACGCTCTAGTATTTTACGGGCTGTTCGCTTAGGACCAAAATGTCCTCCACAAGCATATGAATGACAAAATTTTAAAATCGAAGGGATTTCTTGTCGAGGGACACACCTACGAATAATTTGGTCAGAACAATGTTTCCACAAATAAGGGTCATCCCACACATAATATTTAGCATCACTCTTTATCCTATCCTTTTGAGCTCTAGACAAATCATGTGGTAGCGTCCTAGTAACTAGATAATTAACAATATCAGCATACCAGGGGATTGCTTCTTTAATAGAAAATAGATGCTCATCTGGAAAATTATCCTTTAGTGGTGATGGCTCTTCACTTGTGGTTAATCTACTTAAATGATCAGCAACCAAATTCTCTGTGCCCTTTTTATCCCGTATCTCTAAGTCAAACTCTTGTAGCAAGAGAATCCAACGAATCAGCCTAGGTTTCGCCTCCTTCTTTGAAAACAAGTACTTGAGAGCTGCATGATCAGAATAAACAATCACTTTAGTACCAAGTAAATATTGACGGAATTTTTCTAAAGCAAAAACAATAGCTAAAAGTTCTTTTTCCGTGGTTGAATAGTTGCTTTGTGCGTTATCAAGTGTTCTGGAAGCATAGTATATGGCATGATGAGCTCTTCCAACTTTTTGTCCAAGCACGGCACCTACTGCATGATTACTTGCATCACACATGATTTCAAATGGGAGGTTCCAATCAGGTGGTTGGATAATTGGGGCTGAGGTGAGCATATCCTTCAATTTATCAAATGCTCCTTTGCACGCCTCGTCAAATTCAAACACCATATCTTTTTGCAATAATCTACACATGGGCTGTGAGATTTTGGAAAAATCCTTGATAAAGCGCCTGTAAAAACCTGCATGTCCAAGAAAAGAGCGAACTTCCCGAACAGTTGTGGGGTAGGGCAAGGATTTAATAATATCTATCTTAGCCTTATCAACCTCAATACCCTTAGAAGACACGATATGGCCTAAAATAATTCCTTGATCAACCATAAAATGACATTTTTCGTAGTTCAAAACTAAATTCGTATCTATGCATCTGCCAAGAACTTTCGTAAGGTTAGTTAAACATGAATCAAAAGAATTACCATAGACTGTAAAATCATCTATGAATACCTCTATGATGTTCTCCACATAATCTAAAAATATACTAACCATACACCTCTGAAATGTAGCAGGGGCATTCCAAAGTCCAAATGGCATCCGTCTATACGCAAAGGTGCAGAACGGGCACGTGAATGTGGTTTTCTCCTGATCTTCCGGTGCAACTGGGATCTGGTGAAAACCTGAATAACCATCAAGACAACAATAATGAGT
Organism: Ligustrum vulgare; assembly: GCA_963555705.1. Taxonomy (NCBI): domain Eukaryota; kingdom Viridiplantae; phylum Streptophyta; class Magnoliopsida; order Lamiales; family Oleaceae; genus Ligustrum; species Ligustrum vulgare. The sequence continues at coordinate 3,472,431 of OY743175.1, read as the reverse complement.
ACGGCCTGCTACACGCTCAAGCATTTGATCAATAAATGGGAGGGGGAAGTGATCTTTTCTAGTTACATCATTTAACTTCCTATAATCAATACACACTCGCCACCCATTTTCAACACGAGTAGGGATCATCTCACCTTCAGAAATTCCTAATAACTGTTATACCTGTTTTCTTTGGGACTACCTGAACTGGACTCACCCATTTACTGTCAGAAATTGGATAGATCATACCTACATCAAGAAGTTTTAAAATTTCTTTCTTTACCACTTCCATCATTGGTGGGTTCAGTCTTCGTTGGGCTTCTCTAGAAGGCTTACAATCTTCTTCCAGTAGTATCTTATGCATGCAAGTAGAGGAACTCAATCCCTTAATGTCTGCTATAGTCCATCCGATTGCTTGTTTATACTCCCTAAGCACCCGAGTCAATTTCTCTTCCTCCAAGGGAGAGAGTTTCTTGGAAATAATTACCGGGAGCATTTCTCCTTCTCCTAAGAACACATACTTCAAATGGTCCGGTAGGGGTTTCAATTCCAATTTGGGTGCCTGCTCAATAGAAGAAAGAAGTTTTGTGTGAGAACTAGGCAATTCAATTTGAGATACATTATACCTTATCGGTCCAAGCGACTCAAGTTCGTGAATTGCTTCCTGCAAATCAAAATCCAACGCAAAATTCATAGCCTTCTCTAGTCCATCACGAGTAAGGTTCCTGCTAAGAGCAACATTCAATTTATCATCATTGTTAAGATCAAAAACATTTTGTGCTAGAGGGTCGATGACATCCATAACATAAACAGGGGACACGTCACTAGGATATCTCATGGCTTCATAAATATTAAATTTAATGATTTCACCATCAAACTCCATTGTGAGTGTTCCAGCATGCACATCAATTTTTGTCCTAGATGTTTTAAGAAATGGTCTTCCTAGTAAAATCGGTGTAGGATTAGAAGAATCATCTTCCTCCATATTGAGTACATAAAAATCAGCAGGAAAAACCAATTCATTGACTTGAACCAAAAGATCTTCTAAGACTCCCTCAGTGTACACATTGGACCTATCAGCTAGTTGAATAATCACGCCTATTTCTTTCAATGGACCAGTATTTAAAGATGAGTAAACAGACAAAGGCATGACATTTATTGAAGCTCCTAGATCTAGCATGGCCTTCTCGACTCTAACCTTACCTACTTTACACGGGATGGTAAACATACCTGGGTCCTTGCATTTAAGAGGTAGCTTTTTCTGGAGAACAGCTGAAACATTTTCTCCAACACTTATCTTTTCATTCCCTTTTAATTTTCTCTTGTTGGTGCACAATTCCTTAAGAAATTTAGCATATTGAGGCACATGTTTAATTGCATCGAGTAAGGGAATATTTACCTCTATTTTTCGAAATGTTTCCATGATTTCCTTTTCTTCTTCCTCCTTCTTGGATTTGTTCAATCTTGTTGGAAATGGAGGAGGTGTCACGAAAATCCTGGGTTGATCTTTGTCAAGCACTTCAGGTTGGTCAACATGACGTTGTGGGATGACTTCCTTTTCAGTTTCCTCTCCCTTACTACCTGGCTTTGACTTGCAAGGCTCTTTCAGTTCCTTCCCACTTCTCAAATTGATTGCACTGGCATTTTGTTTTGGGTTGATAATGGTTTGAGAAGGTAATTTGCCTTGAGATTCCAATCGGCTCACAGTTGACGCCAATTGACTCATTTGAGTCTCTAAATTCTTCATGCCTGTTCTCGTTTCCTGTTGAAATTGTTGTGTATTAGTTGCAAGTGATTTCACAATTTCTTCTAGAGACATACCTGAGCTCGAAGAAGGTTGTTGCGGTTGAGGTGTAGGCTGTCTAGGTTGGAATTGTTGGAACTGTTGGAATTGCGGCTTGGTCTGATAACTAAAGTTGGGGTGATCCCTCCATCCTGGGTTATAAGTATTTGAATAAGGATCATATTTCGGTTGAGGTGGGCCTGGAAATCTCCCCACTGCATTAGCTTGCTCAAACGAATCTTCTTGGAGAGTTGGGCATGTGTCCGTTGGATGACCAGTGGCAGCACAAATTCCACATGCCTTGACCTGTTGCATATTTCCTGTAGCCATTTTTTGAACAAGAGAGGTTAGATTTGCTATTTGATTTTCAAGAGAAGATACATTTACCTCGTTCACTCTTTTTACAGGAGTGTCTTGTTTGAATCCAAACTGTTGTGTGTTAGCGGCCATGATGGAGATCAGATCCCTAGCTGCAGTCGGGGTTTTATTCACAATAGCTCCTCCGCTAGCTGCATCCATCATTTTCCTCTCCACTGGTAACAATCCCTCATAGAAGTATTGAATGAGTAATTGTTCAGAAATGCCATGTTGGGGGCAGCTTGCGCACAACTGTTTAAACCTTTCCCAATATTCATGCAAGGTTTCAGTATCTCGCTGTTTGATTCCACATACCTCTCTTCTGATGTTTGCAGCTCTTGAGGCTGGGAAAAATTTGTCAAGAAATAATCTGACCATTCATGTCCATGTAGCTACAGAACCTGGCGGTAGATAGAACAACCAATCTTTTGCTTTGTCAGCTAGTGAGAATGGAAAAGCCCGCAGCTTGATTTGTTCTTCAGTCACTCCTTGTGGTTTCATACTTGAGCACACCATGTGGAATTCCTTTAGATGTTTGTGGGGATCTTCATTCTCGAGCCCATAGAATTTGGGTAGCAAATGGATTAGTCCAGATTTCAATTCAAATCCCACATCTAGGACTGGATATTGAATGCAAAGTGGCTGTTGATTTTCATTTGGTGCAGCCAGTTCCCTTAAGGTTTGTTCCTCATTGGCCATTGGTTTCTCTTGCTCAGTTTCAGAACCACTAGAAGAATCAGTTGTTGAATCTGTATGGTCAGTTACTAAATTCAATCTGGTTTGTTTGCGCAACTTTGCTTCCTTCCTCAATTTCCGAGCTATCTTCTCAATTTCAGGGTCGTATCGCAACTCACCTGTACGAGAACAACGGGGCATAAAAGAAATAAAGAAATTAGTAAAAGATATAAAAATAAATAAATAAATAGATAGATAACAGTAAATGAAAAATTAAATCTGATTAACACCAGTCCCCGGCAACGGCGCCAAAAATTTGATGGGTGTCGAATCCAACAAATAATAATATTTTCTTGCTCTCATAAAAATAAATTGCAATAGTGGTGAGCAAGGTCGAATCCACAGGGACTGGTTAGATTTAATTCTTCGGGAAAATTTAAAAGTAATGAATTAAAAATAAAGGGGGGTTTTGAATTTTTGAATGCGAAATCAAATTATAAATAACGAGTGCGAAATTAAAATGTTTGGAAATATCAAATTGAACAAATATCCAGCCCAAGGTATAATCTAAGTATTGATTCACGGAATTGATCATAGATGCAAAAATAAAATCCTTAAATCATTCTCTAAATTGGTTATGGTCATTGATACGATCTAACAACCTATCTCTCCTTACTTTATCGATAATCAAGAGACGCTCGTTGATTATTTCCCTAATCAATAAACAACACTAGATACGATCGTAGGATTTAATTTACCAATAGCGTTAATTTCTAGAGAGACGACCAATTCTAATCAACAAATTCACACGCATGATTTATTTAAGTTAGGTTATATATCTTCATAACATGAGTCAAAAATCAGTCTATAATTAACTATGTTATTTGTCACTTATATTAGAAAACCTAAACAATTACGGATTTAGATTCCTAATTGACCAAGTATTGTTTTGACAATTAAAACAACGTGCACTTTGAATTAATCAATCAAAATAACAACTTCATTCACAAGCAAAAGACATATAAATAGAAAACAATTGAAGAAACGAATAAATTTAATTAGATCTCACAATCCTTGGTGAATCAAACTTTGAATAACCTTGAACTGGAAAAATAAATTTAGCTACTCATAAACATTTGGAAAATAAAAACTAAAAGAAATAATAATAAAAAATGATATCAAACTCTAGAAATTGACGAAACGCGTTGCAGCCTCCTCTTTCTTCTCCTTTCTTTTCTTTCTTTTCCTCTTCCTTTTCTCTTCCTTTTTCTTCTTTTCTCCCTTTTTCTTCCTTCCTTTCTTTCTTCCTTCCTTTCTTTCTTCCTTTTTCTCTTCTTTTTCCAACGTCCCCTCAAGTCTCACCAAAAATTGGATCTCCTTTTTTCAATATTTTCCTCCTCTTTCCTTTTTGTCTTCTTCCTTTTTTAACGTGAAGTGTGTCCCAACAATTATTATCTTCCCTCAACAATCCTTTTTCCCAGATCTTCATTCCTTAATTAAGTCTTCCAATTATACTTCCTTTCTTTTTTTTGGTACCTTATTTCCTTAAACATATATGTCAAATTTTCTTTCTTCCAATTTAACATATTCCTTTAATCCACTCTTAGGTCAAAGTTGTTCCACTTTTTGGCCCAAGTCTCCTCCAACTGAATTGTGTTGTTGGGCCTTCAAATTTCATCCACCAAAACTGCGCAAAGCCCCTTAGTAATTTGAGACAGCTCACTTCCACAACAATAAGGCGTGCCCACGCCTTATGTCAAGTGCTCCTCTGATTGTGTGCTTTTAAGTTCCAAATTTCTTCTTCCTAATTTGTGATATTTGAGTCAATTTGATCTCAATTCCTCACCTAATTCACAAAACATAAAATATGATTAACATCCAAAATTTAAGCATTTAAAGTCATTGAATTAAGAAGAAGAATCACTAATAAAACAGCAATTATGCACCCTATCAGTGTAAGTGAAGTATGCCTTAGAAAGTCCTTATGGAATTTTATCTATAAGTTAGATGTTTGACTTAAAGAATGTGAAGATGAAAAGATGAGGATGAGCATGAAGTTTTAAGTTGTTGATCTTGTGTAAAGGATCTTAGAATTTAAGTCTTTATGTCAAGTATAATGACATATGAAATCTTATTTTAAGTTAGTATGTTGGTATAAGAAAGAAATTGAAGTTAGAGACATTTAGTGATGAAGTTTCATGACTTATCCATGCTTATAAAGTGCAAAATTCAGATTTGAAAATGATCATTCATGAGGTAAGAATCTAAATTTATAAAAGTATTATAAGATGAAGTTTGTTTAAGTTTTGATAAACTAATTATGACTTGATATTATATCTAAAGCTTGTGAATTACGTTCTATATGTTAGAATAAATTCATATGATTTAGCCTCTGTCTGGCCGCATGTTTTTACTATAAAACCATGATTTGCTACAGTGGATCCCATGTAGTCAACAACACTATAGCATAAATTGGCAAAAAAATGACATGAATCGGCGGCCAAACAGAAGCTTAAGGTGATCAAACGTGCATAAACATGGATTAAAAATTTGATGGGATTGATTGGGTTAAATGTGACCTCGGGGATGTTAGAAATGAAATTTTTGGAGACCTTAAGGTACAAAACTTATGGTGAAACCTTGATATAGGCTTAGATTATACTTTATGTCATTACACGTTTGAGAAATGTAGGAAAATGTGACATAAGTGATGTAAAAACCAGCTTGGGTTACTTTCTTGATTATGTTATCTTCTACATGGTAGAATCAAGATTTTGATGAAGCTAAGGATTAAATTCTGCTTCTGGGATGTAACTCAAAGGTTGAGATTCTATATGTTAAACATAGGAAACTGTATTATATAGTGAAAGACTTGATCTTGATCATTTATGTGTTAAGCTAAGAATAAGATATTATGCTTCAATATGTGATTGAATGTTATTACGTAAAGTCTTTCACATGATAATTAATGAATAGCATTTCATCTCATCATCACAAGCATGCATGGTCATTTCACATAAAATAGCAAAGTCTGTACTTTCAAAATGTGAAGAAATGATTATGTATAAGATTTTTCAAAGGATGTTTTCAAGAAATGATCATGAACAATTAAGAATATCTCTATTTAGGTCGTTGCATCTAGGGACAAAATCCCTAATTGGTCACAGGCTGAGAGGTACCCTTTGTGGGTAAGTATCTCTTTTATATATATGCTAGCAAGCCCAAAGAAAGGAAGGTCAGTCTTTTGTACTTGGAGACGTAAAAGCACGCCAACTATTTATGAATAGTGACCTTGTGTCTTAGGTACACATATGGTGCGCGCTATGCACGACCCTAATATAGGAAGGGCCCCTAAAGTAAAAGATATGAAAGAAATGCAAAGAGTGAAAAGTCATACTCATTGATGTCACTTTTCAAAGAAGAAGGAAGAAAGAAAGCATGAGAAAGTGAATAACATTATCACTCATGCATATCACTTTATGCATTACATTCATGTAATATATATGAAATTGATTAATTGAATATATGTATATGGAAGTAAATGTTGTGAAGTGATTACAAATGATATGTTGAATTGATTATGATTTCTTGTACTACATGAGAATTGATATTAAGTTTAGAAAGTAGTAAAAGAAGCAAATGTAAGAGAATATCTAAATGATGCTTGTATGATATCAATCTCCATGAACTTTGTTATCATGATTGAATTGAATATGATCTTTAGAGTTGCTTGAGTTGATTAGCAAATAAGTTTGCTATTCGAATGCTCTAATTATTTCTTTAGGAAAAGATTGAAGTTGAAGTTAAGAGGTGAAGTGTATGAATATTTATTCATGAAAATGTGAAAATTTGACAAGAAAATAATGAGAATGATAAATGTTTATATGACTTTATACACTTTATATTGAAATTAACCTCTTATTACATGCATCAAGTTTTATTTACTAAACCATGTGGTTCACAGTTGTTTCATATCTCTTTTTTATAGGAAATGAATCATAAATTTTAGTAGAGTGGATTCCCTATGGAGATTGCCGCCCGAGAATGAAGAGTACTTATTGGTAACCGAAAGAGAGGAAAGATTAAGTCCTATCACCAGTACAGAAATAGGAATTCGCGTCGGTTGGAAAACGGAATACGCGTCGGTTGTAGCTGCGACGCATATGACACAGACGCGTAAAGTCTCGACTTTAGGCGTCGGTTGTAAACCGAAAACCGACGCCTAAAGTATTTAAAAAAAAAAAAAAAACTTTGGGCGTCAGTTTCTGTATAAAACCGACGCCCAAAGTCGGTTATGGGCGTCGGTTTTAATTTTAGAACTGACGGCCAAAACAGTTTTGGGCGTCGGTTTTATACAAACCGACGCACAAAGTGTTTTTTTTTTTTTTTGGGACTTTAGGCGTCGGTTTTATCTTTAGAACCAACGCCTAAACTCTTTTTTTTTTGAATATATATTATATGACCTGGACGTGGCCTGCAATGACCCAGGTCACTGCACGTCATGGCCTGCAGTGACCTGGACGAAGCCTGCAATGACCCAGGCCACTGCATGTCGTGACCTGCAGTGGCCTGCAATGACCCAGGCCACTGCACGTCGTGGCCTGCAATCACCCGGACGTGACTTGCAATGACCCAGGCCACTGCAGGTCGTGACCTGCAGTGACCAGGACGTGGTCTGCGATAACCTGAACATGCGCATCACCAAATAAATATATATAATCGATATATACGTAATAAAATTAAATTAACAACAATTATACTTACAAATTGTTAATTTATGGTACAAATTAAATATATATATGTAAGTGCAAGTTTTGATTACGCTTTGATTTACACAAACCTATGAACGAAGTATTTTTCCCATAAGTTTTGAATCTTGATTACTTCCTCCGTTGAATAATATTCTTTAAATGCCTACAAACAATCAAAATGAATTATTAGTTATTTTTTCATAAAATATAAATTCATTATTAAAATTCTCATTTTCAATGACTTATACATTTTCTAACGAAGTAAGTTGAAAGTGTTCTGTAACTATCTCACACATATTTCTCATAACGTAGTAGCCACACTCAGACCCTCCAGGTTGTTGAGGACACTGAAATATTCACATTGAAAAATAACAATATTAATAATCAAACTAAATAAAATATAGAAATAATTCAAAGATTTTTAATAAAGTTTAAATCCGTGTTTTCATACTTTTACGTTTTTCCACGTTGTATTGGATTTTGTCCTCATGCCTCCAACTGTCCAATACGTTTTGAAAGCCCTAAAATTTCAATAAATTATATCAACAAGTTACAAAAAAATTAAGACTCAAACATCCTACAAAAATTTTGGCAGAGTCTCCCCTATAAATTGAACTTATCCAACCTGTAGGGGGACCCTGCTATTCAAAACTATCAACTTCTCAACAATCACAACTCCACAATCAATTTCACCACAACTCCACAATTATTTCATTAAAAGTTTCCTAACTTACGTGTTCAATATCGGCTTGATATCCAAGTCACGCTTAGATGCAGCAGCTGAATCTAAGAAGTACACAGTATTCTTCTCAGGAGAAATGACTAGCAACATCCAGTGATTCCTACGTATTATGAACGTGTAAATACAACTTTAAATATCATATCATTGAAATTAGGTTAAAAATTAGAGAATATCAACGGTCTTACTCCTGAAAATACGGTGCTAGAATGAATTTCTTAGTTTTCATTGCCTTCATGGTGCTGGCCAAGTAATTTATAACACCATTTGCATTTGTTCTTACTGAAATCGATGCAATGTGTGTCGGAGACATGAATCCAATCGATTCAATACCGTATTCCTGACACAGCTCATGGAGGTACCTAAAAAATAATAATGTCAATAAATAGAAATAAATTAATGATTTAAATTGAAGTTTTTCTTTTTGATCAGAAGTCTTACAATGAAAACACTTGTAAGATTGATGTATCCAACCATTGCATCGTAAGCAAGTCGGTGATGTCTCCGACTGTAACATAAAAACCATCATCGAATGCAAAGTTGAACACGGCGGCATCAACGGGTACCTGGTAGAAGTCATCACCAACAGGAAATTGAATGACCAGAGTGTGTAACATTTTACAATCATCACCCAGACGTTGCAACGTCTCATCGTCAACAATCGCAGGTCGCTGAGTGGATGACATTTCGAAACTCTGTGGTGTTTTTCCTTCGTTAAATTTTTTTGCCTGTTGTGGTGCCTCTTCCTGCAACAAGATAATTTTTATCATCTTCAGTTATACAAATTTAAAAGAAATTAATATTTACAGAATCTTTTATATAACTAAATGTTTGTACCTCTCCAAAAATCACCAACTCCTAGGGCCATTGCAAGAAGCTTCCAATAGCTTCCCCCACTGTGGTGTGGTATTGAGATAGCACTGGAATACAACACGCTTCTGCACCATCGACAATGTGGTCAATGGACACCTTAGCATGATCAGACCAAAGAGGTTGATGATGCACCACCGTGACCGGTCCGGCTGGATAAACCATCCCGCTCGCTACTATTTGTTTCTCACCATTAAGACTAATGGCGAGACGACAAGGAGACGGCTTCTATTGTATAACATCATTGAACATATATGTTAGCAACTTCCAGTTGAAATAACATAAATAATGTTAAAAAATTCTAAATAACATAACATTAAATACCTGAAGTCCATGAAATGGATCTGGATCCACAGAGTTGCAACTGCTGGGAGTTGGTGGTCGGGGCTGTGGAGTTACGTCCACCTCGGCCTCAACATTTAAGCCCAGGCGCTGGAGGATAGCATCGTATTTAGTCTGCATACTATGGTAGTCCCTCTGCATAGTATCGAATTTACTCTGCATCTCCGACATGGTCTGATGCCTGACCCGCTCGGCAATACTATCCTCCATCTCTGACCTGATCATCTCCTTAATATCGTCTACTGAGACGACCCCACAGGAACGTCTAATGTAATCATCAGGCTTGCCGTAAACATACACAGAGGCTAATTATATACATATCTATATATATATATATATATATAGACACACACACACACACACACACAAATATATATACATACATACACACACAAATATATACACAGTCATATATACACACACACACACACAAATATATATATATATACACACACGCAGACACATATATATACACATAAATATATATACACAAATACATATACATACTTATAAACAAAAATGAGAATCGGGTCTTACAATGTAGAAGGTGGCGGCGGTAGAAGTGTACCGGGCGGTGGAGGTGGCAGTAGAAGAGTGAGGGCGGTGGAGGCGGCGACGTTCACAAGAGAGGGAGAGGCGTGAGAGTAGAGAGAAATTGTGAGAGAGAGAGAGGCGTGAGAGTATAGAGAGAAGTGTACTGAAAGAGAGAAAGAGGCGCGAGAGTGTGTATGAAAATACCGGGAAAAATTTATAAGAATAGGCGTCGATTTTTTTGGAAAAATCGACGCGAGAAACACCGGTTTCTCGCGTCGGTTCAAGGTAAACCAACGCGCAAAGTCGGACCGGCCGACTTTGCGCGTCGGTTTTCCATGAACCGACGCGAGAAACACCGATTTCTCGCGTCGGTTCATGGAGAACCGACGCGCAAAGTCGGCCGGTCCGACTTTGCGCATCGGTTTACCTTGAACCGACGCGAGAAACCTGCGTTTCTTGCGTCGGTTTAAAGAAAAACAGACGCGCAAAGTCGGCCGGTCCCACTTTGCGCGTCGGTTTAAAATAGAAACCGACGCCTGTTCCTAAATTTTAATTATGAAAATGCCACCGTCCTATTTTATGCGTCGATTTTTTGAAAAACCGACGTATTTTCCTCATTTTTTTATGCCTTTTTGTACTAGTGTATAAAAATGACTGCAAAGTGAAGAGTACTTATTTGATCACTTTTGGTAACCAAAAATGATCAAACGAGACAAAAATTGTTTAACAAATTCCAAGGAAACCAATTCTTTACTCAACCAAGGGAATTCCAATTCTAGGAAATGAGTGCAAAGTGAGTCACGTGATAAAAAGAGAGAATTGATTTGCCTTGAAAAAGATAACTAATCAAGCACTAGTTTGGAGGGAGAAATGGAAAAGGTTTCCAGCTTGCCAAGCAAATATAGGCAAAATTCTAAAATGCGTAATGCGTTGCGATGCGTCGAGGTCGAGAATCAAGAATCACAAGTTTAGGCGTGTCAATGCGAAGAATAGTCGTCATAATGCGTTTCGTACTTTTAATAATATTTTAATTAATTTTAAGACATTAAATAAATTTGTATATGAAAAATAGATTTTATTACATAAAAACTAAATAAACAAATAATATAAAATATATAAATAAGTTTCTTTAATTTTAGAATTACTAACTAAAAAAATAGAGATTTATGGTTGATAATTTTAATTATATTATACTATTTGTTTCAAAATGTCAAAATATTTTAGTCCTTATAAAATAAGAAAAACAATATTTAAATAATAGTTTGGAGAGAAATGTCAAACAAATAATGGTAAGTAAAAACAATTAAAAAAAAAAAAAAGGAAGCAAAGCAATTTAAAAAGAAATTAAGAAATAAAAAGTCTATAAGTTCCCATCCCACATCGGATGTTGATGTGGGATGAGAAAACATATTACCCTTATAAAGCCACTGTTCAGTGGTAAGCTGAATTAAGTTTGCAAAATGATTGCATCTATTTACCTGTACCCTTAAGCATAGTTTTTATTTATTTATATTTATTTAAATAGCACCGGTTCAATTGGTTTCTAACTGATTTGATTGGAAAAGTAACGGTTTATTATTAGTTCTTGACTATTAATCACCGATTTTTTCGATTTATATTCAGTAAAAAGCATTATTCCACGCATATGGGCAATGCGAGGTGTTTTTCTCACCCATTGCGCTAATGCGCGTCTAAAGACTGTTTATTCTCGCATTTTAAAACACTGAATATAGGTAATCAAATAGGGGCTTAGTTCTTACCAACATATTCAATATTGATATCAAAAAATGCACTTATAAATGCATCATCTAAATTAATAAAGTGAAGTATATACATCATTAGATCAAGGTCAACTTTTCGTCAATCACACATTTTTCAAAAAAAAAAAATCATTATTTTATAATTCATTTTTTAATCAAAATGGGGGCAAACCAGTGCTTGATAACATCAATTTATTCGTGTCACATTACGCAAATGACAATTTATATATTGTCAAGTACAACTTCCAAAATTTTATGATCTCCTTTAATAAATATAAAAGTAAATCCCATTACTTTTCCCATTAAATTGTCCCTTTTAAAAAAAAAATTAAAAAAAAAAATAATAATAATAATAATAATAGCCGTCCATTAGGATTCTAAAAGGTGGCATTGTGAAATCACGAGATTATCATTAATTAAGAGACAATAAGAATATAAGATCCCTAATTGAAGTCGTTAAAGTAAAAAAAATAGATATATCTGTGATATACACTCATAATTTTATTAAAACAAATAGGAAAAGAAAAATAAATTGATGAACACTTTTATTATATAATACTTTATCACTTATCCATACGAAATTGATTTTTCAAGAATCAATTTTTTGAACAATCATTTTTAATTACACATTCTTTAAAAAATTATATTTACAATTTTCATACTACTTTTTAACTATACATTATAAAAAATCATTTTTTTACAAAAACAATTCTCAAAAAATAAAATTTATATATTTAAATAATAAATGTCAATTGATTTCAATAATTTTTATGAATTATTAACAACTTCATTAAAAATGCAAATTTAATAGTTTTTTTTTTAATTGTATATATCATGTTTGATATAATATTATGTATACAAATATTGATGCATGTGAAATATATTAATATATTTCTTATAACTTCTACATTTGATTTTCGTATTTAACATACTTTTCAATTTTATTCAAAAATATCAATCACAATAATTAGAAAATAAGTAATATATATATAAATTTAATAGTTTTTTTTAATTATATATATCATGTTTGATGTAATATTATGTGTACAAATATTGATACATGTGAAATATATTAATATATTTCTTATAACTTCTACATTTGATTTCTTATATATATATATATATATATATATATATATATATATATATGAATTTAACCAATAAAACTTCATTTACTAAAATAAGTAGTCAAAATAATAATTGAAAAATCTCGCAATTATCATGATGCAATAATCTAGTAAAGTTGGATATCACGAAATTATGTAGAAAATCTTATACCCTATAAACTTTAAAAATTTATTAAAATTAAGAATGATTAAAAAAATATTAATCATTCTATTGATATTATTAAATAAAAAGAAATCAAAGTATTAACTATTCAATATTAGTCTTTGTTCAATAACTTTTTCTATAAATTATTTATAAGTATCGTATTTTTTCAACCACATATATATTTCAGAAAATATGATTTTTAATATTAAAAATAACAAATGATTTGACCATTAATAATTAAAACATAATTCTTATATTGATGGCTACATATAGAATTTATATTATTAAGAACAACAAATAAATAAAAAAATAATCATTAAATAATAATTTTAATACTGATAACTAAAAATATTAATTGAACTCATTCAGTATTAGTGTTAATAATAAAATTAAAATTGATTAAAAAATATCAACCATTATTTAATATATATATATATATATATATATATATATATATATATATATATATATATAAGGCAATAAATGTGTTCACACTAATTCAGATTTTACATTCACACTAAACCATTTTGTGTTCACATTGGTCAGACTTTTCTCCCTTTATATATAAATATAGATTTTTTTCACTTATTTATATTTGGTTATTTGTGTTTAAAACTCTCTTTTCATAAAATTATTCTAATCATTTAATATTTTGAATCTTACAAATAAGTATTTGTATGTACTCATACAAATTCAATGTAAAATTTTCAGTTCAAAATTATATCGAAATTGTATTACGCATCTAATACTAAATAAATATTATCATATAAAACTTTTTATAAATAATCTTATTTTTTTAGTTATTTAGTACATCTAAAAATTCGAGCTCCTTTGTATTGCGTTCTATTAAATTAATTAGTATTTTTATAGAAAGTTACTTTTAATACGTAAATAATTTTTTTATAATAATGTGATATTTTATTGGTCTCAATTTTATGGATGAATAATTTCGTTCGGTCATACAAATCCAATGTCGAATTTTCATTTTCATTTATATCGGATATTTAATCAAGTTGTATTGAATTTCATTTTAAATAGTCATACTTTTAAGTTCTTTGTTATATATACATAATAACCTTATTTTCTATATCAGATTATTTATCAAAATAATTTTATTTACAATTACATTTAATGATTATATAATTTTTAATTCTAGAAAGTCTCATATCACATTTTTTACATTAACGGTTAACAGATTTATTTATATTGTTTTGAAATTATATAGTTATTAATGGTTTTTTTGTCATAATTGTTAAGTCTAAATTTTAAAAAATAATTAACTATGACATGATATTAATTGTTATATTTTAATTCAATATTTATGATTTTTAAATTTTTACAACAATAAGTAAATTGTATCCCAATTTACTTAACTGAAAATTGAGATGATCAATTTTATATTATATTTTTAATAAAAAAAAACAATTACGTTGTATAATTATTGCAAAAACCTATAATATCATGAATTTGATGCATCATTGTCAATCTCATAATTTTAGTATTTTTTTTTTCTTTTTTTATGATTATCGAATTCGTTTCTTATACCTGTTGTCTTGGATGATGATTATCAATTGTAGGAGCAAGAATTATTTCCAAATGATTGTGAATTTGAACAGATTAATATTTGATTCCTTAATTTTGATTTGTTGACAATAAAAAGTGTGTTGCATTTTTTTAATTGAACGTTTGCCTTTTTTTTTTTTAAATTTGTCGGGTTGACTGTTTGAAATCGCGATTTTGACAATTGAAACCTAAACCAAATCGTTTAAGGCGGTTTGGAATTTCTCCTAATCGAACTAAACTAAACCAAACCATTTGTTGCGTTTAATTCGATTTCGCGGTTTATTTGTTCACCCCTACTTTGTTGTATACAAGAGAAAGTGAAGATTCCTCTTATGAAAGATCATCCGCTTATTTTGAAGAATTTGTTATATGGTAGGGACGACAGGATTGAGAATTTCGTTGAGAACATTCGGACATATAATATGATATTTTCGTTCACTTGTATGGGGGGATTAGATAATGGGCTAAATGATGGTGGAGGGCCTTCAGCCTTCAGATTACACGGTCAAAATTGCCATAAGATTGGGAGTCTGTTGCCTGATGATGGTTCAGCTCTACAATTTGCTCGCTTTACATTGTTGACAATGCGAATGAGGTTGAAAGCAGAAAAAGTGTCATGGGGTATGTATTATGTATTTATTGCTTTTATATTTATATTGTTTACAGATAATTTAGTCTGAAATTTAATTTATGTCTTTTAATGTCCCTTGATAGGAGTAAATCATGCGATTCAATGTTGCATGATTGTATAGCTTTTTATTTGAAAAATATGCTAGACAAATACAACAAATTGTTAAAGCAATTTATGTCGGTTTGAGAAAAGATGATTGAGGAAAACATTTCAAATGTAAGACTTATACTTATTGGTTGGTGGGCGACCGGTGATAGCCAATATGATTTTCCTATTGTCGATGAAATTACCGAATTGATTGTCGGTAGATTTAGATACATGATTTGGACACAGGGATATCTTTATTGCACAACGTGGTGGACCGTTGCATCGGATAAGTGAAGGATACAAGTTCTTTTTGAGAAATATTGATCATACACAGGGGTTGTGCAATGGAACAAGGTTGATAGTTACAAAACTTGGCGACAATGTTCTAGAAGGTCAAATTCTTTCTAGCATCAATGCAGGACACAAGTTCTTTATTCCAATGATATCGTTGAGTCCTTCTGATTCTAGAAAACCAAATAGATTTCAAAGACGACAATTTCCATTGATGACGTCCTATGCCATTATTATCAATAAGAGTCAGGGACAATCACGTTCGCATGTGGGACTTCTTCTTAAATGGCTGGTGTTTATACGTGGACAACTTTATGTTGGGATTTCTAGGTGACAAATCGTTTCGGATTAAAAATGTTGATTTGTGATAAGAATGGAAGATCAACAAAATTAACAAACAATGTTATGTACAAAAAAATATTTCAGAATTTGTAGTCATATGAAATCAATAAATGATGATATCTCTTATTTGCAAAATTTATTTATTTTATCTGAATGATTCATCTAATTTCACATTAAATTGTCCTTATCAATACGTTTCTTCCCGTGCATCGCACGAGTGATTCGCTAGTTAATCAAATCAAATCAAATCACTCACTTTTTAGCACGATTAAAGTGTTGGGTTTACTATCTACCCTCAAAAGTGGAAGGCAAAAGAATTGTGAGTGGGCGGTACAGGGGTGGGCAAACTTATTCCACAGCATATCCTTGATTTCGGCGTATTTAATTGTTCAATTTTGATGCTGCCACGTGGTGAGATATGATTAGATTAGAATTTCTTATGTACAAGTAACATTATTTTAATTTTAATTTTAATTATTATTATTAATGATTCAAGATAAAATCTTTAACATCATCCCAATGCGAAATAATAATCAATATGACAAAATTGATCCATGGATGACTCAAGCTCATTTTGAGACGAGCTATGGGCCGAACCGACACTTGTTTTAGAAAGTCGATTCATTTTGAACTAGTGGACCGACTAGTTTTTGGGCTTATTTTATTATTTCTTTTAAAGAGACTAATCAATTTGTGGACAACTTTTTTTATATAAATAAAGTAATTGACGTTCAGAATTAGTAGGTATACCAAGACATTCCAACTAAATTGGCACATCCTTAGCACCCTCATCATCGGCCGACATCAACAAAATATTAAAATTAAAAAGAGAATAGAAATATCCCGTTAAAATTACAAGCCATAAGGATTCAACCCAAATTAGTTTGTGGATACGAACCGAAGTTCGGTGAATAAGGGCCAAGTTGAGTTGGCAGATCTATTGCATATTGGTAAAACGAAGGCTCACCATGTCATTGACCTCGATTGAGTTTCATTTGAAGAGGATATCAGTAAGGGTGAAAAATAAAAAATAAAAAAATCCATGTATAAGAAGTAAGAACTTAAATTATAAATTTCAACAATAATGGCATTTTTATGCTAAACTTGAAGAGTTAATACCATATCAAAATTTTGAAAAGTTCCAAACGATAACTTCAATTTGTCTAATTTCAAAAAACAGAGTCACGCCTTCGGCTTCGAAGGTGGAATTTTAAAATTATCAGTCGCTGTAGAATACTGATTAAATAAAATAAAATAAAAGGTAAAAATTTCAAGATGTTGATTTACATCATTAAGAAAGAAAATAATTTTATGTTGAAAAAAAGTTTTAGGGGAAATAAAAACCTCATTTATTCTACGTATATTTATTGAACAAGAAAATCGAAATATAAAGACGTTTTGCGTTAGAAATATGAAAATTTGGTTGTTTTACCCAAATATTGTCATATATTAGAAATGTTTTAAGTCAATTACCCTTATCTCGTTGCTATTCAAAGTTAAAAATGATCAAGTTCGAAACATATTTTTATTTAAAATCAAATATAAATTAATTTTGAGCTTGATCAAACACACTCTAGCTCTTGCCTATATCACTTAACATTTTAAAATCAAATATAAATTAACATGTTGATTCAAATATAAACCAACAATGTGATATTTTACGATAAAATATGTGATTGAAAAGTAATTTGAGAATTAAAAAATGACTTGAGGAAATGAGTTCCTTACGAACTTCTTTGTTTATGAGGCTTAAAATAAAGCCTTCAACTTGAACGCATGTGTTTTATTCTACGCCATTAAAAACAGTTACAACACAGCCCCTTTGACAGGTTCTTTCTAATCCAAACCTGTATAATGCCAAAAGATCCTTTTCAAGAAATTCCACACCAGAAATGTGTGTTTGTGTGTTTAGAGATAGTGTTTTTGGTATTGGAATGGAAAAGGGGAGTCAACGAGAAGAGAAGAAAAATGCATTTTGATCCCACTATTGTTACTCTTGAATTTGTTTTAACTTTTTTGTAGTACAAAAAATGAACATTCAGTTTTTGTACTACAAAGGTGTAGTACTTGTAATAGTCTCTATATACTAGTTTTCCATGTGGTTGGCGAACCTTTTTAAATTCATTCCGAATTTATTCAATTGGGATTTCGAAAGACATTTAAAAACTTTTTTTGATGAATTTTTTTTAATGGATTTCATTGAATTTGATTAACTTTTATGGATTTATATAGACTTTTAAAGACTTTCGTGGACATTTATTTAAAAAACTTTCATATACTTTCAAAGACTTTTATAGATTGATTTAAAAGACTTTCAAATACTTTTAAAAACTTTTACAGACTTTTATTTTTTAATTGAAAAATATAAATGCTAATAGATTAATTTTCGTATGATGTGAATATGAATCGTTAATAATAATTATATGTAAAGTGAATTAAAAAAAAACGTGAGAAATATAAATAATTTTAAGATAGAGAAACATTTTTGATTAAAAAAATGGGGGAAAATAAAATCGCATTTGATATCGACATAAAAATTGTACTATGTTCATAAAAAATTTCTAAAGAAAATTCTTGAATCACTTTACTTATTATTATTTGTTTTGACACAATTTATTTATTATTTTTGTATAAGATCTTATGGAATTTTAGTTAGATTTATTTTCATAAAAAAAATCGAAAAAAACGATGAAAAAAGGGAGTCCAAATATAAAGAAAAAATATTTAAAATAAAAAAATACAAAAAGTTGAAGAAAAGAGAAATAATGATTTGTTTAGTCAAATGTTTAAGGTTTCTAAAAATAATATGAAAGAAGAAAAATATAGAATAAATAAAATTACAATTTAAAAGATTTTTTTTTTTATAAAAGTCTTTCAAAATCTTGGAGGTTAATGAGAGACAAATAAAGATATTTTGTGGTTGTACTTTATGTTTAGAAGTTAGTATATAGAGGATTTCGTAGGAGTCTTTAAAAGTTATTGATAATTTGAATAACACGAAACTTTTAAAAGTCTTTATACAATACACCATGACTTTAAAAGACATTTTAAGAGTCCATTAAAATCTAGATTGAATAACTCAAGATTTTAATGAATTTAAAAAAATCTAGATTGAATACCCCTAAACTTTTAAATTCCATCAAATTCTTTAAATTTCCTTCCATATCCTATAAAAGTTAGAAATTTGAGAGGATTCATTGAATATAGTGTCGGGCTCCAACTGTTTGATATTGTGCACAGGTAAGATCACCTTGACACCTTTTACATTTTTTTGAATGCATAATCAATTATTTTCCTAGCATTTGCTCATTACATTCTGATTATAAGCAGGGCTAGTTTCTTGATATGGGGAACAGTGAAAGGGGAGAAACGATGGAAATTGAGAGGGAGGATTTAGAAGAAACCATTGATGAAGAAGGGGATTTGAAGAAACTTCCACCATGGAATAAACAGATAACAATTCGAGGAGTTGTTGCCAGTGTGTTGATTGGGATCATTTACAGTATTATAGTAATGAAGCTGAATCTTACTACTGGGCTTGTCCCTAATCTTAATGTTTCAGCAGCTCTTCTTGCTTTTGTATTTATCCGAACATGGACAAAATTGCTTCAAAAGGCTAATTTTGTGACGACTCCATTCACAAGACAGGAGAATACAATTATTCAGACTTGTGCTGTTGCATGCTATAGCATTGCTGTGGGAGGTAAGGAACTTGTAACTGTATGCCAATCATCTCCTTTAATCTTCATTTTCCTTTCCTTCATTTTAGTTGAAATTGGGTGTATATATGTATATATCAGGTGGGTTTGGGTCTTATCTTCTTGGATTGGACAAGAAGACATATGAACAAGCAGGAGCTGATGCTGAGGGGAATTCACCTGGGAGTTATAAAGAACCTGGGCTTGATTGGATGATAGGGTTCCTTTTTGTTGTTAGTTTTGTGGGATTGTTGGCTTTGGTTCCTCTCAGAAAGGTGTCTTTTTAATTCTAAGCGAATATGTTATTGCTTATGCAGTTGAATCCGGCAAATTATATGAGATTTGCTCGACCAGGCAGTTCTTATTCATGTGTTTTTCGTTGTTACGTAGATTATGATCGTAGACTACAAATTACCTTATCCAAGTGGAACTGCAACTGCTGTTCTCATCAATGGATTCCACACTACTAAAGGAAACAAGATGGCCAAGTAAGCAATTTTCTGTTTTCTTTCCATAACAAATCAAACTCTACTTGATATTAATCTCTCTTGACTGGATTTTTCAGGAAACAAGTTCATGGGTTCTTGAAAATTTTCTCATTTAGTTTCCTGTGGAGTTTCTTCCAGTGGTTCTACTCTGGTGGAAAACAATGTGGATTCATTAATTTCCCGACCTTCGGATTGAAAGCTTGGAAACAATCGTATGTACTTCACATTAAAAGTTTTAAGTTTTCGGGATCAATAGATTTCAATGTCATTGATTTAGTTACTTTAAATCTTGCAGATTTTACTTCGATTTTAGCATGACTTACATAGGAGCAGGAATGATTTGCTCCCATCTTGTGAACTTGTCTCTGCTTCTTGGAGCAGTGCTCTCTTGGGGGGTAATGTGGCCCTTAATACATAAACAAAATGGAGAATGGTTCCCCAAATCTATACCAGAAAGTAGCATGAAGAGTCTAAATGGTTACAAGGTTCGACTACACAACAAATTACTTTTCGATGAGCAGATCGACGAATCTCGGGCTGAAAAACATGCTAACGTTGATTTAAATGCAGGTTTTCATTTCTATAGCTCTTATTCTTGGTGATGGACTTTACAATTTTGTCAAGACATTGTTTCTTACTACCAGGAGCATGTATGCTGCATTCAAAAAGAATAATAGTCCTAAACCAGGTGAAGTGGAAAGTTCTATTCTATGCCTCTTTATCCCGCTTTGAATTTAGCCCATCCATTGATTTTTTCTTTCCAGCCAAGCCTTTGTTTGGTAAAAGTTTGTTTATAAATTAAACAGCAATGTGTCAACATTTCGTTAAACCATTTTTTTTTTAAAAATCAAATCTGATGGGCAAGAATCTTTGATGAACCAAAATCGTTGACTTTTCAAAAAAATAGTCCAATGAGATGTTACCATATATCCATTTATAAACAAACTTTTACCAAATAGAGGCTTTTGTAATGCATAAAGCTGTAATGTCAAGTCAGTGAAAGAGAAATATTCCACTTCAGCTTAATTCTTGTGGTCAAAATATGCTTACTCTGCTTAATTAAGGGGAGCCACGACGAAAAGGGCTTATTCCTTTTCGAGCATATTTGACATGTTGGACAGAACTAGATACTGGATAACGGATGAAAATCTCGTCTCACATGGTTCAATATTTCTTTTCATTGTAGTGATGTAAATTTGTTTCTTACAGTGGTATCAGATAGCAAGAATCAAGCCCTTGATGATCGACAAAGAAATGAAGTATTCATAAGAGAGAGCATTCCGATGTGGGTAGCATTTGTAGGATACATGTTTTTCTCTGTAATTTCCGTAATAGTCATCCCAATCATGTTTCCACAGCTGAGATGGTACTATGTTCTTGTTGCCTACATTCTTGCACCATCCTTGAGCTTCTGTAATGCTTATGGCGCCGGTCTAACTGACATGAACATGGCGTACAACTATGGGAAAGTGGCTCTCTTCGTGCTTGCTGCTTTATCCGGAAGAGATAATGGCGTAGTTGCTGGACTCATAGGATGCGGTCTCATAAAATCAATCGTTTCCATATCATCTGATTTGATGCACGATTTCAAGACAGGCCATCTTACTCTGACTTCACCTCGCTCGATGCTTATTAGTCAAGGCATCGGGACTGCAATTGGTTGCGTCGTTGCTCCTCTCACGTTCTTCCTCTTTTATAAGGCTTTTGATGTGGGCAACCCGGATGGAAATTACAAAGCTCCTTATGCGATCATATACAGAAACATGGCGATTCTTGGTGTCGAGGGACTCTCGGCTCTGCCTCAGCATTGTTTGCAGCTCTCTTATGGGTTTTTCGGGTTTGCCATAGTGACCAATTTGTCGAGAGATGCAATGCCAGAGAAGTTGGGAAAATGGGTGCCTCTTCCAATGGCTATGGCTGTTCCTTTCCTCGTCGGAGCTAATTTTGCAATCGATATGTGCATGGGGAGTTTGATCGTCTATGTTTGGCATAAGCTCAACAGCCGGAAGGCGAGTTTGATGATTCCTGCAGTTGCATCCGGTTTGATTTGTGGAGACGGGTTGTGGATTCTCCCTTCTTCTATACTAGCTTTAGCCAAGATCGATCCTCCAATCTGCATGAACTTTTTGCCCGCAACAAGTTCATGAAAACTTGAAGCGGCACGTTTGGACTGAACAAGATTCGACAATATTATGGCAATATTGTCTATCATTCCTTTTTCCTAACCGAAAATTTCATAAAAACTTATACGGAATTCTGCTAGTTACAAATTGTAATAATATGGATTATCGACAACAAAAGTCAGCTATTTCAGGTTGATTTTTTAGAGCCAAGTGAAAGAATAGAAGAGCTTAATGTAGTAAATTTACACAAGCTAAAATTATCGTTACCTCGTGTGTCATACATAGATTCTGTTGGAAAATTGTGTTTCCAAGTAGATTATTCAAATATTTATTAAAGATCATAAATAAAGTATAAATTAAATCAATACAAAAAGGTATTGAAAAGAATACAAAAAAAATGAAAAAAAATAAATAAATCAAAAAATGGCTTAAGCGATCACACAGTAATTTGTTTTGTAAACAGATTATAAATTAGGTGTGCCATGCGTTGTCATGGCTAGGTGATAAGTACGTTTTTCGTACCTATCTTAAGTTTAAATTTAGATAATTGTAAGTATTTTAGGATATGATATTACTAATTATGTGTTGATTTTATTTATTTTAGGAAAAACTCAATTTTTGTTGCGTTTGGAGGCAAAAAGAAGAAAAGTGATTGAAACCATACAAAAAGGACTATATTGTAACAATTCATAGATGGACGGGGACGATGAGGTTCAAAATTTAATCTGGAGCTAAATTGAGCAATTAAAAAGTTTGGGACATCAATCAAGAATCATGAAAGGTGTCAAAATGAAGAAATTAAGAGTTGGAGGACCCAATTAAAGGAGTTGAGAATTGAAACGAGCAAATCGACAAGATTTGAAAGTATGAGACTATATTGTTACAATAGGAAGTTGAAGGATTGAAGAGCAAATTAAACATGATGGACCAACTTGCAAATATCCAATGACTGACTTGGATCACAAGACAAACACTTTGAGGATTTTTAGGAGTCAATTGGATGCAAGTAGAAGTAAAAAAGGAATGGAATATGATAAGAATATTACCATAAAATTGATTCCAATCCTGGAAGATTCTGGACAGAATTCTAGTCGGACTTTGAGACCTAATTTTGGGCTAGTAAACATTCGAATTAGGAAAATCTTATTTCAGGAAGAATTGTAGACCTTTACGTTATCTTTCCAATGCACTTTGAATCATCTCAATCGGATAAGAGAATAGAGAGATATGGTTGAAACAATAAAAAATGTGCAGAGACCAAAAAAAAAAAAAACTCGCACGCGAATTTGACAATTTACTTTCCTTTCTTGATTAGGTCTCTTCTCCAACTTTAAATATAACTTTTTTGCACGAAAATCAGAACTTTTGCCTCTCCATAGAACAAGCCATAATAGATAGTTCAACATCAAATTCTTGGGGGAATCAAGCATTGCAAAGGGGGCCCAATTGAAGAAAAACAAAGGCAACAATCTTAAGGAAATAATTAGAGTTTCTTTCGCGACTTCAACAGGGTGATGATTTTCCAATTCTTTGTGCTTAATTTACATATTAAGATGCTAGGCTAATCTTCTTTATGTATTGGATGAAGATGAAACTTGTTATTTTGTTTCAATTCAAGAACGAGTAATTTAGGTATTTCTTGTGTTGTCTTGATTGATCTTGCATGCTTTATTGTTATTATTTGATTGATTGGCCACCAATTAAATATATCGTTACTTGTTGTAATCTTGGAAAAGTCACAATAAGTTGGAACATTACATGATCAACACATGAACACTAGATATTAGGAATAATACTATGACATGTGCAATCTAATTGATAATTGTGTGATTTAATGTGTTCTAAACATTCGTATTCGGACTAGGAATAGATTCGTTTCATGTTTATGATAGATTTAACTTGTCTTGGAAAAGAAAATTAATTGCATGTAAATTATTGATTGTCAAGCAAGGCATGAATGATTTAAACTATGAATTGTTGAATTGAGATATGTGATAATAAGTGGATTCGGATTCCAATAATGCTCCACATTCATATTTATTCTCCAACATTTTTATTTTCTTTATTATTTATTATTTTGCATTTTTTAGTTAGAAAGCCAAACAAAACATTCTTCTTTTTTATTGTTTGAATTAATTGAATCGAAGATAGACTGATAATTAGGATTAAACATTATTCCTCGTGGGAACGATACTCTCAACTTATCACAATTATTACTTGTCAACGATCCCGTGCACTTGCTGGATTTTACTCGAACAAGTTTTTGGCGCCGTTTCCGGGGAGTAATGGATTTAGTATAATTATTAGTTTACCTTTAATTCAATTAAATTTTAATTTTTAGTTTTTAGTTTTAATTATATTTATTTTTATTTTGTTTTGGTTATTCAGAATACCGTTTTTTTTCTCTTCATATTGGTCATTGAGTAGTATATGCTAGGTTTTAACGAGCCTGAACTATTATCAATAGATCTTGAAATAGAAAGAACATTTAGACAACGTAGAAGAGAACAAGGATATGGCAAATAATCAAAATCCTAATCAAAATCAATTGTCACTTGCTCCTCATGAGCAAGAAGTGCAAATTCAACCAGGAGCAGTTCTCGATAATGCTCAAGCTCTGGTTGGAGATTATGTGAATCCCGCGCCCGCCCCTGTACAACAAACAATTGTTTATCCACCATTCGGGCAGGAAAATTACCACTTTAGACCTGATGTCATAAACCTGTTTCAAAATCATCAAGACATCAAGTTCTTTGGTAAGGCGACTGAAAATCCGCATGAGCACATTCAAGCATTTTTAATGCTATGCGATGTAATCAGTCACGAAGGGATGTCAGCAGACGCTTTTCGAATGCGTTTGTTTCATCACACTTTAAAAGATAATGTACGGGAATGGTTAGGCTCATTAGCTCCCGGAAGCATTGTATCTTGGAATGATATGGTGCAAAAATTCACCATGAAATTTTTCCCTCCATCTCGAGTTCTCCAAATCAGAAATGAAGTTCACACTTTCAAACAACAAGATCTTGAGAGTTAACCTGAAGCATGGACAAGATTTAAAGACTATTTTCAAAAGTGTCCAAATCTGGACATTCCTAAAAATGCTCAGGTTTACATTTTTTATTTGGGATTACATCCTGAATACCGCAATATGCTTGATGCTTCGGCAGGTGCATCAGTAATGAGATTAGATATTGACCGAGCACATGAACTATATGAGAGAATTGCGGAGAACAGGAGATGTGGCCTACTGAAAGGGAAATTCCAAGAAAAGCATCTGGTATCCACAATGTCGATGCAGTTACACAATTGACAGCCCAAATGGAAGTGATTTCAAAAAAGCTTGACAATCTAACTCGACCTGTGCACATGGTGCAACAACCAACACCAGTTTGCGAAGGATGCGGATCAGATCATGTAACAGATAGATGTCCTTTAGCCTCAACACATGGAATGCAATATGAGGAGGTCATCTATGCCCATAATTTTCAGAAGTATCAAAATGACCCCTATTCCAATACATATAATCCTGGGTGGAGGAATCATCCTAATTTCTCTTGGTCTAACAATCAAAGTCGGGGTCATGAAGGAAATTTTTGAGCAAAACCAACAGGTTTTCAACATCAACAATCACAAAACAACAACAACAGCCAAGGAAGCCATCGTTGGAAGACATGTTTGCATAGTATATGGCAAAAACTGAACAAGTCTTTCAAAACCAACAGGCAGCAATAAAAAATTTGGAAAATCAAATGGGGCAGATGGCAGTGGCACTAACAAGCAAAAATCAAGGAACTCTACCAACCAATACAGAGAAAAATCCTAAGGAACAGGTAATGGTAGTGGAAGCTATAAATTATGTAGTTATTGAGACACCTTCAATTACAGTTGCACCACCTGTTAAAGCATATGTGCCGCCTATTCCATTCCCCCAAAGGCTTCGAAAGCAGCTAAGGGATGACCAAATTCATGCCATTACTATAAGGAGTGGAGTTCAGTTGCCACAAATAAATGTAAAGAAAGGAATTGATGGGGATCAAGTAACACAAATGGACAAGGAACATGTTATTCATTCTGAAGAATCAACAAAGATAAATCAAGAAGAACGGTCAGACATTTCGCAAGGTAAGGCACCAGTTCCTGTTAATCAAAACACACCTCCAATCCCATTTCGTCAAAGGTTGCAAAACAATAAGTTGGAAAAGCAATTCAAGAAATTTTTGGATGCCCTCAGACAACTGCATACCAATATCCCATTCATTGATGTCATAATGCAAATGCCAAACTAAGCTAAGTTTCTGAAGGAGATGTTGGCAAAGAAGAGGAAGTTGCAACAAGATGAAGAAGTAACATTGACAGAAGAATGTAGTGCAATCCTACAACATAAGCTCCCCCCAAAACTGAAAGATTCAAGGAGTTTCACACTACCTTGCTGTAGCGACCGAGAATTTTCCGTGACTTATTTAAATATTATTTAAAAATATGTTGCTACAACTTTGACCCAATTATTTTAAACAAATTTTCGCCTAACTATTTTAAGTGAAAATCTAATTTATTTAAATTTATCGTAGTCCAATTTTTAATTAAATGAAGTCAAATTATTTTAAGTCCTATGTAAATCCAAACCATTTTATCCAAACTTTTAAGTCCAAACATTTAATCTTTTGTCTTATCCCAAGTGAGCCCAATCCAAACTTCCTTAGCCCAACCTATTCATCAGCACTCTCACTTCTCACTTCACGTTTCCTCTTACCTTCCACACAGATATTGATTTCCAAACTTTCCCTCAATCCATGTCATATCCCTTGCATCAATTATCCAAATTTTCCCCTTTCTTCACTCTACAATCCCATAATTTCATTCCCCAATCAACCTCAATTCCTTTTACACCACAATTCTGCACATTTTATTTTACATCCTTCCTAGAAATTCATTGTTCCAAGTCTCAAGCTCTATCAATTCTTATTTCCCAAAATTTTACCTCCCCACACGTCCATACCATTTCTACAACCCTTAACTCTCTCCCTCAACTCCCTCAATCAAATTCCATGCATGTTTCCTATAATTTTTCCCAATTTTATGATTTCTCAATTTAAGTCAATCAGCCTTTATCCTCTTGCAAATCAACACCATTTCCTCCCATTTCTTATTCACACGTTTTCCCCAATTTGGCTGATTCTTAATTCCACAATTCCAGTCATCAATCAGCTTCAATTCTCTTGCAAATCCCTTCAATCTTTCCCAGATCATTTGTTGCCCAAACTTAGTTAACCAGCAGCAGCACATTTTTCTCCCATCATCACTCCCGTCCCCTCAATTTACGATCCATTCTTTCCTTTCCAAATTTGAATCCAAATCAATCGTAATGTATATTCCCTCACCCTTCAATACACATTTATACCTTGAAAAATTCTAGTTTCTTCCCCAATATTCTCAAGAGAAATTACAGCTTCCTTTTTCTTTCCCCATAATCACTTTTCAATTTCTTAATTCCTTCCCCAGCTCCCTCAATTCTTCCCCCACTCTAGCTTACCATTTTGAAGACAATCAATACACAGTATATACACCTCCTTCACGACACACATAGACCTTCAGTGCTTGGTATTTCCTTCCCCTTCAGCATCCTTACACAGCACACTCCTACAATCTGCAAGCATTAATTCCACAACACCATCCAATCTCGACCATCATTACCAACCGAACATCACTACTGCCCGTCACCATCTGAACACCACCGCAGCCTGTAACGCCAGCGACACCAAAATTTAGCGACCTCCAGAAATCATCACCAACCACCACAGATCCGAAACCACCATACACTGTCGTGACTTCCATACAACAATATGCAGATTTCCACGTCAAATTCACCGTCACTGCCTCCACCACCGTTATCACCAACCACATCACCACCCAAACATCACCACCGTTATCATCACTGCCAAACCAACCTCCCTTCGCCGCCACCTGGACCACCAGCCATCCCACGAACGGGTCTCTGCCCAACTCCAAATCCTCACCAAATCAAACCGATTTTCAGAAACAATACCTCAGACCACCGTGCACAGTCGAACCCCTAAATCTGAAATCAGTCTCCAACCATCACAAAAGGGTAGCTACTGTTAAACACCCAGTCCACCAAGTCGCAACCACTGTCAAAATCTTCTCACGCAACCACCACCACCAAGCGATCACCACCACTGCCCAACTTCCATCCCTCATCATTTTTCCCCAAATCAGCCACAAAATCAAGAATAAACCAAGAAGGGAAGAACCCATAGCCTTAGAAATTCAAACTTACCTCTACCGCCGGAGCTATCGCCGGAAATCGCTATGCCTTAAGCCGCGAATTTCCCTCTCTGTCTCGCATCAAACCCGCACTTGAATCCCTAATATTCAACCCCCATCCCTTGCCGCTGTCCGCCACTACCTGCCGGCGACGTTGCGCCGGCATATCGCCGACTGGAGATCGGCGTGCGCAGGTCGCGTCTTCCCTGCCTATTCCGCCTCTAGGTCGAGGGTGATAGGAGAGAGTGGGTTGTGAGTGAAAAGATAAAATCTGATATATTTTAAGTTTTCAGAAATTTCACTTTAGTCCCTAGTCTAATTATGTCTTAAAGATCCAGTTCCTATGTTTTAAAAATGATTTATTTCAGTCCTTTTAGCTTTAAAACTTATAATTTCAGCCCTTAAGTCTTAAATGATTTTAATCAGCCACTTCGTTTTTAAAATCTATTATTTCAGCCCTATAGTTTAATATTCGTTTTGAGTTTCAACTCAACTTTCAAAAATATTCATTTTAGTCCCTCAACTTTCAAAGTATTCATTTTAGTCCATCAACTTTCAAAGTATTCATTTTAGTCCCCCAAGTTTTAAAATAATCATTTCAGTCCCTAAAGTTCTAAGTCATTTAAATCAATTTTAAAGTATTAAATTGGACTTATTATTTTAAGTTATGCTGGACGAGGCGCTTGGACATTTAGAAGAACAACGTGATTTTCTTGCTCAACTTTCAGACTCGTGATTTGAGGTAGACTCTAAATTTCAAATCTTTCTATTTTCAAAAGTGCGCATTAATAATTGTTTGGATTATAAGTTTAGCATGTATGATTGTGTTCATGAGAATTACTTGCTTTCCAAGCATGAGACTATGTTATGAGAATTTACTTGCTTAAATGCATGAGAACTTGAACTTTTATGTTCATGAGAATTACTTGCTTAAATGCATGAGACTTGAACTTGTATGTTCATGAGAATACTGGTGATCGTTAGACACCTGAGAACTTGAATATCATGATTATGTGTTTTAATTTATAATGTTAAATGATTATTATGCGCGAGTCTACTGAGTATTTCTTTGAAATACTCACGTTTTCCAAAACAAATTTTGCAGATGACGGAGTCGGCGGCGAGGCGTGCGATGGTGGCAATTATTGAGATTTTAGAAATGTTTTATTTGAAATTGAAACTTATCTATTTCATGTTTTTTCCAAGTTTATTTTCAAATTATTTCAATATCCGAATTGTTGACATTTTGGGTCAAACTTTATAAAATTTAGTTTCCGCTTTAGCTTTTAAATAATGATTGTGATGTTTACAAAAATTCAATTATGTTTCGCAAAAATGTTGTTTCAAATGTTTCAAATAATAAATGCCACGTTTTGAATTAAATTGATTTTCCGCAATAAAGTCAGATTTAAATGACGAAGTGGCGTCCCGGGATCCCCGCGGAATTCGGGGCTTTACAGCGTGGTATCAGAACGGGTCTACGTTTCTGTAGACTTGCAAATTTTGAAAAGAGAATTTTTTTAAAAAAATATATATATATAATAATAATAAATAATGATTTGACGACAATGTTTTGACGACTTTTGCCACTGCCATCGTTCGCTCCGCCAACTCCGAAGGTAAATGATTTTATAATGAAGTTTATGTTATGATGATTTCGGATACATGAGAAAAGAAGTATTTTGAGAATTTGATGAGAAAGAATGAGAAAGATTTTTGTATCCGAAATAAGAAAGAAAGAAAGAAAACGAGTTTGAGCATAATTTGAATGGGTTTTTAAATATTTTTTTTTACGTCCTCGTAATTTTAACTAAGAGAAATGGACAAACCCCGCATAATTGGACTTTGCATAATTGGTTTAGGACAAGGCACCTTTCACAAGAAGTCAACCGAGAAATCTAGATCTAGTATATGCTCCTGTCAAAAGGGATATCAGACTATGTACGTAGATGTTGCATCTGTCGAAAATGGTTACTTTATATTTGTCATGATTAATGATTATAACTCTGATTTTTTTGGGAAAATAGTGATTTAATTGGAAATTGGAGACTAGATCATATTATATTTCATAATTGGATTAGGTTATGTTACACATAAGTCAGAGATTTAATTTTGGGATTAAATATGAAGATGAAGCTTATAGTAGCAAGAAGAAAGAATTGAAGTTTGGGTGTTTGATATTTAATGATGCCTCGATTTTGTAAGTGAAACTTATTGTTGGGCTAAGTCTTGCATTCTTACTTAAGCATTTGATTGAGATTTGGATAAAAGGATTTAAAGTTTTTTATTTGGCCCAGTGTATAGAGATAGGGAGTAACTATAGTACTTAACAAGTTGGCAATAAAGAATAAATACCCACCGACAATATTTATGGATTTGATGAACCGAGTTTTCCGACATTATTTGGACAATTTTCTTTTATTGACGATATTTCGGTTTATCCTAGAGATAGTAAACAATATGATGAACATTTGAGGATTTTGTTGGAGATACTTCGAGATTTTGAAAAGGAAATTTTGGTTGACCCATGAACAATGAGGAAATATTATTTTTCAAGTATAAATGGTTGAGAGGTATTGGTTGTTTACTCACATTGTGGCTTATGCAAACATGTGAAATCTTGAAACTTTAATTTTGGAGATTGTTATTTATAAACATTCTGATTGGTGAAGTGTGCAATCGATTAAGTATCAATGTATATGTGGAGTTATATGATCATTTGAGGTGTACATAGGAAATACTAAGTTATATCTTGCAGAAAATGTTGTGGCATTCAGGAGCAGAATCTTAGTTACTTGGGAACAAATTTTTTTTTATTAATTGAATTTTGTGTTACGTTTTGGTGACGTATATGGGAAGATGTTAGAGATTAAGATGGTGCATAAATGTACTACATGTTATTAGGTATATTACACGAAAGAATATTCATATGGTTTCTAATGTTACGATTGACTTTGGTTATTGGAGGTTTGAGAAGAATGAGGATAGACTTCATAATGATTGATTATTATGGTGCGATATGATTTCTTAAAGTAATAGTAGAGATTAATAAAGAGGTTTCTCTAATCAAAGTCCAATGGGGTAGACAAGGTAGTTCTGAAACTACTTGAGAAAAGAAAGAAGAAAGAAGTCTGGCTTAATACCCAGATATATTTAGATCAAGAAAGTTTAAAATTTCGAGGACGAAATTATTTTAAGTGGAGAAGTTTGTAGCGACTGAGAAATTTTCAAACTTAAAAGACATGTTTTACCAAACTTGTCGCTACAACTCTCCAACCTTAACGATTATCATTCAAAACCAGCGCTCTCGTCTAGTCATATTAATTATTTTAAGATTTTAAGAAAGAATAAATTTTGAAGTATCCAATTATTTTAAATCAAGAATTTTTTTTTAAATTTCGAGGACGAAATTATTTTAAGGTGGTAGGGTTGTAGCGACCGAGAATTTTCCGTGACTTATTTAAATATTATTTAAAAATATGTTGCTACAACTTTGACCCAATTATTTTAAACAAATTTTCGCCTAACTATTTTAAGTGAAAATCTAATTTATTTAAATTTATCGTAGTCCAATTTTTAATTAAATGAAGTCAAATTATTTTAAGTCCTATGTAAATCCAAACCATTTTATCCAAACTTTTAAGTCCAAACATTTAATCTTTTGTCTTATCCCAAGTGAGCCCAATCCAAACTTCCTTAGCCCAACCTATTCATCAGCACTCTCACTTCTCACTTCACGTTTCCTCTTACCTTCCACACAGATATTGATTTCCAAACTTTCCCTCAATCCATGTCATATCCCTTGCATCAATTATCCAAATTTTCCCCTTTCTTCACTCTACAATCCCATAATTTCATTCCCCAATCAACCTCAATTCCTTTTACACCACAATTCTGCACATTTTATTTTACATCCTTCCTAGAAATTCATTGTTCCAAGTCTCAAGCTCTATCAATTCTTATTTCCCAAAATTTTACCTCCCCACACGTCCATACCATTTCTACAACCCTTAACTCTCTCCCTCAACTCCCTCAATCAAATTCCATGCATGTTTCCTATAATTTTTCCCAATTTTATGATTTCTCAATTTAAGTCAATCAGCCTTTATCCTCTTGCAAATCAACACCATTTCCTCCCATTTCTTATTCACACGTTTTCCCCAATTTGGCTGATTCTTAATTCCACAATTCCAGTCATCAATCAGCTTCAATTCTCTTGCAAATCCCTTCAATCTTTCCCAGATCATTTGTTGCCCAAACTTAGTTAACCAGCAGCAGCACATTTTTCTCCCATCATCACTCCCGTCCCCTCAATTTACGATCCATTCTTTCCTTTCCAAATTTGAATCCAAATCAATCGTAATGTATATTCCCTCACCCTTCAATACACATTTATACCTTGAAAAATTCTAGTTTCTTCCCCAATATTCTCAAGAGAAATTACAGCTTCCTTTTTCTTTCCCCATAATCACTTTTCAATTTCTTAATTCCTTCCCCAGCTCCCTCAATTCTTCCCCCACTCTAGCTTACCATTTTGAAGACAATCAATACACAGTATATACACCTCCTTCACGACACACATAGACCTTCAGTGCTTGGTATTTCCTTCCCCTTCAGCATCCTTACACAGCACACTCCTACAATCTGCAAGCATTAATTCCACAACACCATCCAATCTCGACCATCATTACCAACCGAACATCACTACTGCCCGTCACCATCTGAACACCACCGCAGCCTGTAACGCCAGCGACACCAAAATTTAGCGACCTCCAGAAATCATCACCAACCACCACAGATCCGAAACCACCATACACTGTCGTGACTTCCATACAACAATATGCAGATTTCCACGTCAAATTCACCGTCACTGCCTCCACCACCGTTATCACCAACCACATCACCACCCAAACATCACCACCGTTATCATCACTGCCAAACCAACCTCCCTTCGCCGCCACCTGGACCACCAGCCATCCCACGAACGGGTCTCTGCCCAACTCCAAATCCTCACCAAATCAAACCGATTTTCAGAAACAATACCTCAGACCACCGTGCACAGTCGAACCCCTAAATCTGAAATCAGTCTCCAACCATCACAAAAGGGTAGCTACTGTTAAACACCCAGTCCACCAAGTCGCAACCACTGTCAAAATCTTCTCACGCAACCACCACCACCAAGCGATCACCACCACTGCCCAACTTCCATCCCTCATCATTTTTCCCCAAATCAGCCACAAAATCAAGAATAAACCAAGAAGGGAAGAACCCATAGCCTTAGAAATTCAAACTTACCTCTACCGCCGGAGCTATCGCCGGAAATCGCTATGCCTTAAGCCGCGAATTTCCCTCTCTGTCTCGCATCAAACCCGCACTTGAATCCCTAATATTCAACCCCCATCCCTTGCCGCTGTCCGCCACTACCTGCCGGCGACGTTGCGCCGGCATATCGCCGACTGGAGATCGGCGTGCGCAGGTCGCGTCTTCCCTGCCTATTCCGCCTCTAGGTCGAGGGTGATAGGAGAGAGTGGGTTGTGAGTGAAAAGATAAAATCTGATATATTTTAAGTTTTCAGAAATTTCACTTTAGTCCCTAGTCTAATTATGTCTTAAAGATCCAGTTCCTATGTTTTAAAAATGATTTATTTCAGTCCTTTTAGCTTTAAAACTTATAATTTCAGCCCTTAAGTCTTAAATGATTTTAATCAGCCACTTCATTTTTAAAATCTATTATTTCAGCCCTATAGTTTAATATTCGTTTTGAGTTTCAACTCAACTTTCAAAAATATTCATTTTAGTCCCTCAACTTTCAAAGTATTCATTTTAGTCCATCAACTTTCAAAGTATTCATTTTAGTCCCCCAAGTTTTAAAATAATCATTTCAGTCCCTAAAGTTCTAAGTCATTTAAATCAATTTTAAAGTATTAAATTGGACTTATTATTTTAAGTTATGCTGGACGAGGCGCTTGGACATTTAGAAGAACAACGTGATTTTCTTGCTCAACTTTCAGACTCGTGATTTGAGGTAGACTCTAAATTTCAAATCTTTCTATTTTCAAATGTGCGCATTAATAATTGTTTGGATTATAAGTTTAGCATGTATGATTGTGTTCATGAGAATTACTTGCTTTCCAAGCATGAGACTATGTTATGAGAATTTACTTGCTTAAATGCATGAGAACTTGAACTTTTATGTTCATGAGAATTACTTGCTTAAATGCATGAGACTTGAACTTGTATGTTCATGAGAATACTGGTGATCGTTAGACACCTGAGAACTTGAATATCATGATTATGTGTTTTAATTTATAATGTTAAATGATTATTATGCGCGAGTCTACTGAGTATTTCTTTGAAATACTCACGTTTTCCAAAACAAATTTTGCAGATGACGGAGTCGGCGGCGAGGCGTGCGATGGTGGCAATTATTGAGATTTTAGAGATGTTTTATTTGAAATTGAAACTTATCTATTTCATGTTTTTTCCAAGTTTATTTTCAAATTATTTCAATATCCGAATTGTTGACATTTTGGGTCAAACTTTATAAAATTTAGTTTCCGCTTTAGCTTTTAAATAATGATTGTGATGTTTACAAAAATTCAATTATGTTTCGCAAAAATGTTGTTTCAAATGTTTCAAATAATAAATGCCACGTTTTGAATTAAATTGATTTTCCGCAATAAAGTCAGATTTAAATGACGAAGTGGCGTCCCGGGATCCCCGCGGAATTCGAGGCGTTACACTTGCTCTATAGGAAACTCACATAATTTGAATGCTTTAATTGATTCTGGATCAAGTATTAACTTAATGCCACTGTCCATTTATAGGAAATTAGGATTGGGGAATCCTAAAGCAACTTCAATAAT
The DNA here is from genome assembly GCA_963555705.1 of Ligustrum vulgare. Lineage (NCBI taxonomy): Eukaryota > Viridiplantae > Streptophyta > Magnoliopsida > Lamiales > Oleaceae > Ligustrum > Ligustrum vulgare. The sequence continues at coordinate 3,436,996 of OY743175.1, read as the reverse complement.
CTTGCAGTTAGCTGATAGGACACTCAAGCACTCTTACAGAGTGATTGAAGATATGCTTATCAAAGTTGGAGATCTCATCTTTCCAGTTGATTTCATTATTCTGGATATTGAGGAAGATCAGAACATCCCGGTGATCCTAGGAAAACCATTCCTAGCAACCGGACGCACTTTAATGGATTTTGAAAAGAATGAAATAATTCTGAGAGTAGAGGAAACACAACAAAGTTTCAGCATGAATAATGCACTCAAACAACCTTCATATCTTGAGAAATGCAAAAGGATTGATCTTAAAGAAGAGAAAGAGTGGAAATTTCACAATACCAGAAAAAGAGATAATGGATATGGTGGACTGGTTGGAAGGGATAAAAATGGAAATTTGATAATCTGGAGGTTGAAGGATGAACAAGAGAATGCCTGCATGTGCAAAAAGTGCAGGGCTGAAAATTCTCTTTTCAAGCCACCCTAAGTAGCCAAAATATCAAAGTCAAGCTAATGACTTTAAACAAGCGCTTGTTGGGAGGCAATCCATTTTTCTTCTCTTTTATTTATTCAGCTTTATATGCATTTGTTTGATTTATTTATTTATTTTTACATCTTCATCCAATAACATTTCTAATGCTTGAATTTCATTTCTGCCTTGATAGGACTGATTCTGCAACAGGAAGATGCTCAAAGAACTTTGGGAATGCATATCTCCACCTCTACATTCGGATTGATCAGGGAAGTCATTTAACCTTTCCCCCCAATTATATTTTTACATGCTTATTTGATACATTGAGGACAATGTATATTTTAAGTTTGGGGGGAGGTATTTCATTTTTCTACCAAAATTTTCACTTTTATTCAGTATGCATTCATAAAATTAAAAAAAAAATAAAAAAACTGAAAAAAAAGGAAGAAAAATAAAAAAAAATGAAAAATTTGTTGACATGTGTATTGCCTAGGATATAATATGGATCAAATTTTGCTTTGACTTGAATTTTGAATAGCATGAAAACATGAATTTTATGAACTAGTTATTACTTGCTAGATTTCATCTTCATGCGCACATAGCCATTGTTGGGTTATTAGTTGTGTAGGGATTTGTTTAATACTTGTGGGGCAAATTTATGCAATTTGAACTTAGGAATGACTTGATAATCCCTAAACTTAGATGATTAGACATCCCAATCTTTAAAATTTAGAAACTAAACTTGCTCAAGAGCAGTATGAGGGTGGAAAGAATTGGTGAAGGTAGGCTTGAACTTTTAAGGGTCTGTAGTTCCTGAAATGTGTCATTGGTTGAAAATGTCTTGGTCAACGGGTATAAATCATTTCCAGCGTAAAAACAGAAAAATGCTGAAGATCTTATTCTACTCTTCAAATGTCTTTTTAACGCAAGTAATTAAGTCTGAGAGGTCTTTCAAACCTGGTGCCCTAAAGTCGTCTGGCTTGGGAGTCATCGACCTAAAGCTCGTTACATGGGTCTATTAGAAATTAAGTACGAATAGTGGACTTACACATAAGACAATAAAACATCTTTAACTTTTTGATGTTGACTGTGTGACTCGAGTAATTAAGTCTGAGGGGTCTTTCAAACCTGGTACCCTAAAATTGTCTGACTTGGAGTCACCGACCTAAAGCTCGCTACAGGGATCACATAGAAAGCAAATTAGAAAATTATTGCACGAAGATGGTAAAATACATGGATATAAAAAGAAAAAGTCGTCCATTAAAAAAAATATTTTTGGTATAAGCTTGTTGATTAAGACTTTGATACTAAAGGCATGGATTAGGGAACCGCTTACCTTTGATTGTTTGGGAAGACTTAGCTAATTCTGACCACTGGTGTGGAAGAATGCAAATTGCTGATGTTTATAAACCACATAAATAGAATGAACCTTGGGATTCGAGAGAAAAATAATAAGTTGTGATCATTCATGAGCGATGCAAGGAAAATCATTAGATTCATTAAGGTGACCACATGGGATTCAAGCTTGATTGTGCATAACAAGCGACATAGTGTTAAATATATCCTTTACATGAGTAGGAGTTTGATATGACTATTCACACACACACTTGAAAATCCAGTATGAGATAACTAGAAATTATTTTGCTTTATTGTTCATAACTCTTGCTGAAGTACAAATTCATCTAGATTATTAAGGCATATGGCAAACATGTTGACATGACAAAAATATTTATACTTTGCTATTTTGAGTCATTAACTTTTTTCTATCTTATTCGAGGACGAACAAGAGTTTAAGTTTGGGGGGTTTGATAAGTACGTTTTTCGTACTTATCTTGACTTTAAATTTAGATAATTGTAAGTGTTTTAGGATATGATATTGCTAATTATGTGTTGATTTTATTTGTTTTAGGAAAAACTCAATTTTGGTTGCATTTGGAGGCAAAACGAAGAAAAGTGAATGAAACCGTACAAAAAGAACTTTATTATAAACAATTCATAGATGAACGGGGACGATGAGGTTCAAAAATTAATTTGGAGCTAAATTGAGAAATTAAGAAGTTTGGGACGTCAATCAAGAATCATGCAAGGTGCCAAAATGAAGAAATTAAGAGTTTGAGGATCCAATTAAAGGAGTTGAGAATTGAAACGAGCAAATCGATAAGATTTGAAAGTATGAGGTTATATTATTACAATTGGAATTTGAAGGATTGAAGAGCAAAATTAAACATGAGGGACCAATTTGCAAATATCCAATGATTGACTTGGATCACAAGACAAACACTTTGAAGATTTTTAGGAGTCAATTGGATGCAAGTAGAAGTCAAAAAGGAATGGAATATGATAAGAATATTACCATAAAATTGATTCCAATCCTAGAAGATTCTGGAAAGAATTCTAGTCGAACATTGAGACCTAATTTTAGGCCAGTAAACATTCCAATTAGGAAAACCCTATTGCAGGAAGAATTGTAGACATTTAAGTTATCTTATCGGATAAGGTAATAGAAAGATATGGTCGAAAAAATGAAAACTACGCAGAGACCAAAAAATACTCGCTCGCGGATTTAACAATTTACTTTCCTTTCTTGATTAGGTCTCTTCTCCAACTATAAATACAACATCTTTGTACGAAAATCAAAACCTTTGCCTCCATAGAACAAGCCATAATAGAGAATTCAACATCAAATTCTTGGGGAATCAAGCATTGCAAAGGGGGCCCAATTGAAGAAAAACAAAGGCAACAATCTTAAGGAAATAATTTGAGTTTCTTTCGTAACTTCAACAGGGTGATGATTTTCCAATTCTTTGTGTTTAATTTACATATTAAGATGATAGGCTAATCTTCTTTATGTATTGGATGAAGATGAAACTTGTTATTTATTTGTTTCAATTCAAGAACGAGTAATTTAGGTATTTCTTGTGCTGTCTTGATTGATCTTGCATGTTTTATTGTTATTATTTGATTGATTGGCCACCAATTAAATATATCATTACTTGTTGTAGTCTTGGAAAAGTCACAATAAGTTGGAACATTGTATGATCAACACATGAACACTAAATGTTAGGAATAATACTATGATATGTGCAATCTAATTGATAATTGTGTGATTTAATGTGTTCTAAGCATTCGTATTCGGACTAGGAATAGATTCGTTTCATGTTTATGATATATTTAACTTGTCTTGGAAAAGAAAATTAATTGCATGTGAATTATCGATTGTCAAGCAACGCATGAATGATTTAAACTATGAATTGTTGAATTATGAAATGTGATAACAAGTGGATTCGGATTTCAATACATGTTCATCATTCATATTTATTCCCCAACATTTTTATTTTATTTATTATTTATTATTTTGCAATTTTTTAGTTTGAAAGCCAAACAAAACATTCTTTCTTTTTTATTGTTTCAATTAATTGAATCGATGATAAACTAATAATTAGGACTAAACATTATTCCTCGCGGGAACGATACTCTCAAATCATTACAATTATTACTTGTCAACGATCCCGTGCACTTGCTGAATTTTACTCGAACAGGTTTTTTAGGCGTGGATGTGGTTCCAAATAGTTCTCGTTCCTAGGGAACCGAACCGAACTGAACCAAGAACCGATGGTTCTTTTTACAAGAGAAGAACCAAATCGGAACCGAACTGTTCGATTCTTTTGGTTTTGGTTCCGGTTCTGATGAGGTTCGAAGCGCGGAAGAAACGCCGAAAAGTTCCGAACCCAGGTTGTGGTTGGACGGTGGAATCTTGATCCGATATTCACGACGCGATGGCTCGACGATGCGGAATAAAGAACCACGACTTTCGAAACACTACAAGGAATTGCCCAATCTCCTTGATAAGTTTCTGGTTTTGAACGCCACAAATATTCTCAAGAAATATTTGATAAGTTCGGTATTTGAACGCCACAAGAAATATTCTTGATAAGTTCGAAAACATAGGAATCCACCTATATCTTTTATTGAATCCTCAATAAAAACTGTTTATATCAAAATCGAATCTCAAGTCTGAATTACAATGAATGGGGAAAACGTATAAATAAGAAAAATAACCTAGTATCTAATTTACTCAAAATAGAATTCTAAATAGACTAAAATTCTAAAATAGGAAAATAACCTAAAATAATAAAAGGAAACAAAATAATTGGTAAAATTCCGGAAAATCTGGAATCCTGAATTACAGCCGTGAATATATAGCTTACGGCCGTAATGAACATTCTGTCTCAAATTTCAATTAGGTGTTACGGCCGTGATCAATATGCTACGGCCGTAAAAGATTTCAATTTCAGTTTTACGGCCGTGAGGAATATCTTACGGCCGTAATAAGCGTTCTGCCTGTTTTTGCCTGAAGAATGTTACGGCCGTAAAAATGAAGGTTACGGCCGTGAATCAAGTTCTGCCTTATTGTTTGATTTCCTGCCTCGGCTCGATCCTTTCGCCTTCTCGGCTCGACCCCAACACGGAACTTGCTCCGTTTTGCACGTAGATCACTATCATATTGCCGATGGCTCGACTTCGCCCTTCGATGCCTGGTCCGGATCACATCAGGTTCCGATTTCCTAAACTAAAATTGTCTAACTTAAGTGATGAAGCCATGGTAAATTCTGGCAGGTATGAGTCGTAAGACGGTAAGGTTATCGACCTTGATTAAAATGCGAATACAACACTTAAAATTCTTGATATCAAAATATTCACTCCCTTCCAAACATTAACACATCTCCTCATCCACGTCCATGTACTTCTTCTAAAAACTCTTCAATTTCTGTTGTAATTCTTCACATTTTAAGGGAATAGTCGCACAAGTCCAACAAATCCTTGAAAACAAGATAACAATTAATTGTAAGATAAAAAGTACTGAAGATTTATTTTTTGTTGATTCTTGAAGAACTGACGAATGCAGGCTTGACTGCTGAAGGCTCTAAGTTGAACAACATAACCATTGAAAGAAAAATATTTTTGATATATGTTTTTTGTTTACTACTTGTTTTGTTTATAGTCATTGTAATGTTGAATGAGTTAATAATTGTTGAGTAATTGATATTAACTAATTGATCGGATAACATGCATTAAGATTAAGAATTGATGATTTTTTTTTTTATTTATATTTTAAAAAATTTAAAAAATTGTGTTTTGTTGGTTCTTGGTTCTAGCTACTAGTTCTGAACCAAGAACCGGAACCGATGGTTCTCAATTTTTAGAACCAGAACCGTTTAATTTGATAGAATCGAACCGAACCGAGACAAATCGAAACCGAACTGCTGGTACCGGTTCTTTTGTCCAGACCTAGTCATGGCACATAATCATGTGATCGCATGGTGGTCTCCTAAGAGGCGCCTTTTGGTACCTAAATTGGTTTTTGGTATCAAAAGGTGCACTTTTTTTAAGTGGTATGCACTTTCGTAAAAGGTGGATTAACTACATTATAAAGGATGTTATATTGATTATTTTATGATATGCGAAACTAAAGAAAACATCCATATAATATAGAGATCATTTCCAAAAATTTTCATACTCATTTATCAATTTTTTTGTTCCTCTTCCGTGTATTATTTGTACCTAATAAATATATAGTTTTTAGGCTTGATTAATTCATTAAAGCTTTTGCTATCTAACCCCTTAAGCATCTCGACACAGAGGAGGCAAATGTACTTTTAAGACAACGTTTAATCACGTGTTCAAGCCTCTCATTTGATTCCATTATTCGATATTTTTTACATTCATTTCCAAGTTTTCAAGTGGATGTTTCAATTTGATTGGTTTCGTGATTCTTCATTTGATAATGATGATTTCGTCTCCAACTCTCGAAGTAAGTTAATTTTATAACAGATTTGCGTTTTTAGTTGAAATTGATAGTAAGTTTTTCATTCACTTTTTCAGTTTAATTAATTTTACTATTCTTTAACGCAATTATTTCAATTTATGAATAACTCAAATTTTCAAATCATTTTCTAACCACACGTATTTTCTCTTTCCAATTTTCAATACACATTTTCCCTAAAAAACAACAAAAAATCTAAAAAAAAGAGGATGCTACACATGCACATTCATTTATGTATTATCTTACACACCACTCACATGAAGTGGAATTAGGAATGGCAAAAAAATTCGAAGGACCCAAAACTCGGAGGTCTCGAAATGACCTGCCCCGAAAAATACCCGCCTCATCGGGTCCGAGGGGCAGGTTCGGGGCTGGTTTTCCGCCTCGCAGACTGGTTCGGGGAGGGTTTGGAGCGGACCCACCCCGACCGGTCTCGTGACCCGAATTTTTTTTTCTTTCAAATATTGGAATGAGAAACTGAAAATAAATTTATTGAGGTCCAGAAGAACCTTGATGGAATTTAGGGGTATGAGAATGCACAACCACTATACCATTATGTTGTTTATTGATTTTTTTTCCTTCAAATATATACATGTTATTTTTAAAGTTCAAATTTAAAAACTTTAACTAGTTTGGCACCTAATTTTTTTACCTAAAATTTCATTTAAAAAAAATTTCAGGTCATTTGCTGGGCGGGTAGGTCGCCCCGCCCCGCAAACAGTCGCGAGGCGGGGCAGGATGACGGGATTTTGGGTCGTCCCGTCCCGAACTCGACCCATTGTCATCCCTAAGTGAAATTCATGAAATAATAAAATATTTGTAGGTCCCATCGCATGTGAAAGTGTGTAAAGTAATGTATAAAATTTGTATGTAAGTTTAACATTTTTTTTTTAAAAAAAAATGACGGCTTGAAACCGCATAACACTCCTAAATACATAAAAATGTGAGAAAGTTTAAAAAAAAAAAAAAAAAAAAAAATTGGTATTTTAGATTTGAAATGCACGCACTATGTCATCGACTTTTTAAATCAAAATATAAGCCATCAAAAGTGATAGATAGAATTGAACATTTTTTTTCAGTGCGACCATAAGATTCAAGTTTATCTCAAAATAATATATCATTTTCCATCAGAATATTCATACACAGTCACAAAGGGGAAAAAATAAAGATAAGGAATAAAAGATGTAAGGGAAGGACAAAATATATAAACGTGTGGACTAGCATCCATTTTTTGAGTATATATTTTGTGAAATGTGATTTTTCAGGTTGAAAATAGGAAAAAATTGAATTTATGAATAAAACTATTTTTTTGAAAGAATGAGTAAAATTTTAAAATAAATAAATTTTAAAAAATAGGAGTTCAAAAGAGCCATATATGTTTCAAAATATTTTCATATGACCTATACTTGTCACTTCATATATAGTCACTCCTTGGGTTTGTTAAAAACTAATCGATTGAAAATTTAATAAAAGTTGTGAGTCTTATACAATGCTAGTATTACACACATGTGTTGCATGGAAGAACAATATAAAATAATTTTACTGTAAATATCATTATAAAATAGGAAAAAAAATTGAACACATAATTTGCTTTGATTAATGATACAGACTGTCAACGAATGTTCAAAATAGAAATAAATTACAATTCTCATCAATTTTGGAAAACCTCTTTAAATAATACATTATTTGTACAGTTTGTAATTGCTCACATGTGATACACGAAAGTTGCTATAAACAAAAAATATTTAAACAATTGCTCAAATTTAAATTAAATAATGCAATTTTCAAATATATGTTGTATAGAACAAATAAAAACTTTCGTCCAAATATTTTTGACTAACATGAATAGAAATAATAACTCTTAGAATATTATAATTTACATAAAATAAAGTAATTGTAATAAATTAAATTTATGTGGTTATATATATAAATAAATGTGATAAATTAAGTAATATTGACGATGCACGAATGCGAAAATCAACCTCAAGATTTGTGGCGCACGAACGTGAAATTCAACTCAAGATATCATTCGCATGATTAATAATTTTTAATTTTTAAATGTGATGCATTTAATTGAACATAATTAAATGCATATTTAATTATATGTCAATAAAAAAATTATTAATGAAAATATAAATAAAATATATATATATATTAAGAAATAAAGTTTCACCATTTTTTACAGCATATAATTATATTTTTAATACTTTAATAAAATTGTAAACCGTTGAATTGTTTTATCTCTTTACTGAAAAACAGATCATGAATTAAGTGTTTTAGAGATAGTATCGTGAACATATCAACTCCATTTTTGAAATTAACGTTCAATAAATGAAATTTTCTTTTTAAAAAAACTTTTGCACTAAAAAATTAGGCCCATAAAATACATCTGCAAAACTCAACTTATATATTCTCCTTAAAATCGATGATTTTATTTTCATAAATTGTTTTTCATCATATTCTTCCCAAAAAGAGGTGTATGATAGGAAATAATGAATTGCATTCTAGATTTAAGTTTCAATTTTCACCTACTGTCACCCTAGCAGCAAAAGGCACAAACGTAAGATCAGCAGCTAGATGAAGAAATTCTGGAGAAACATTATTCAACTTTTATCATCATCCATTAAACCAAAACTCAAAATTAAATTATTATTCCAAAGAAAATACAGCTGCTGACTTTCACAGGATTCAATTTGCAAGGTATTTTAGACAATCACATATGATAATCTAAACTTCAATGCTCTAAATATTATCAATTTCCAAAATAATTAAGTTCCTAGAATAACATTATGCCATTATGCGCATAAAAACTCCTAGAAAAAATTCTCTTTTGCAAAGATAGCAGCCGATATACTATTATGCCCATCAAAAATCCACAAAAAATATAGAATCTTAGCCTCGGTTTTGCACAAAAATTGAGCCCCAACCTACCACTTCCCATTTCAAAATCCAACTCAAGTTTTCAACTCTCAGAAATAACTTGTCAAATCCAATTATCTCTCCACCATGATATATAAATTATATTATTAACAGCAACCATTTACTCACACAGAAATAAAATTAAAAAGCAAGTGAAACTTCAAATAGTAGCATCCAACCTAATTCCAGCCATAATTCAAATACAATTCTTGAAGAAAATACTGAAAGAATACTTCCAATCACTTCATATTACTTTCTCTTCAGTCTTTTCTTATAATAAAGTTCAAAGAAGAAAATAAATCATAGCCCAGTAAAATGTGCAAAGTTAAAAGAATTTGAAAGGGTAGAGCATACCATTTTGGGATCGGAGGTGAAGTCAAGCAAGAAGAAAAACCCTAATCTTGAAATTATTACAATGAACCTTAGATCTATGGCTTTCACCTTTCATCAACAAAGAATATATGAAAGGCTTCACCATTACAGTAGAAGTCCAGAAAATGAAGGCCCTGAAAGGTAGATTCGTCAATTTCAGCTTAAGCAACAAACTGAGTGAAGAAGAATATCGAACTACAAAATCGGTTGAACAGTGACACCGATGTAGCTTCTTCAAGAACTCAACTCCAAAGTAGAGATGGCAATGGATCGGGTTTTCTAAACACATACCCTACCAACTAAAGATTTACAACATTCATACCCTACCCATATACCCATTTAAAAATGGTGGGTTCAGTGCGGGTTGGAGGCGTGTATGTTTTTATACACATTTGAAACTCATTACTATTTATTTATTTATGTTTATTATTTTTTCTTAGAGTTGTAAATATGTTATAGATTAGAGGTGCTTCGAATTAACTTGAATCACTTAAATGTTGGGCTTCACTTGAATTTGGCTTAAAAAAACTTGTTCTAGGTTGAAACTAAACAAACGAATTAGAACAATTTTTTTAGACATTAACAAAGTCAATAGTTTAAATATATTAATGTTTAGATATTAATAATGTCAATAGATATTTGAGTTTTATTTTTTAGTTTTTATTTTTTTATTTATTTTTACATAATCACTTTTATTTTAAATTCTATAATTTTTTAAGGAAATTAATGAGTATTCGGGTCGGGTATGAGTATTATAGTAAAACCCACACTTGACACATACTCATGTCGGGTTTTAAAGTTTACCTTTATACCCTACCCACGAACCCATTTAATTGGGTAATCCCCGTCCATTTATGTCGGGTCTTCAACGGGTATCGAGTCCGTGGGTATTATTGTCATCCCTACTCCAAAGTGAATATAAGCTTGATAAAAAGATTAATCTAAGTAAACAAAACAGAGCCCAGTACCCATAACCCACCAAAACAAAGAAATCAGTAACCAATAAGCTATTTGCAGTCCGACAATGAACAGTGTCAAAAACTTCAAAAATGCGATTTGCCCCCGAAAATAGTGAAATAAATGTAATAGTTTGCAAAAATGAAGAAAAATGATTCTGGTACAGAAGCGAGAGGCAAGCTCACCAGAGCTGGCATGGAAACAATAGGGGGAACTTACAGGCCGGAGTGGAAACGGTGATGGATAGAAAGAGAGTAGAGAGAGTCTGGAACGTAAAGTTGAAGAACATGGTTTGAATTTTGAAAATGAGACAACATTTTTCTCAAAATGTCGATCAAAAGATGGTAGTGGATCCCACTTTTTTTATTATTGGCAGATGGTTTGAAGAGCCCATTACCCAGAACCCACCTAAACAAAGAAATCAGTAACCAATAAGCTATTTGCAGTCCGACAATGAACAGTGTCAGAAACTTCAAAATTGCGATTTGCCCCCGAAAATAGTGAAATAAATGCAATAGTTTGCAAAAATGAAGAAAAATGGTTCTGGTACAGAAGCGAGAGGCGAGTTCACCAGAGCCGGTGTGGAAACAATAGGGGGAACTTACAAGCCGAAGTGGAAACGGTGATGGATAGAAAGAGAGTAGAGAGAGTCTGGAACGTAAAGTTGAAGAACATGGTTTGAATTTTGAAAATGAGACAACATTTTCCTCAAAATGTCGGTCAAAAGATGGTAGTGGATCCCACTTTTTTTATTATTGGCAAATGATTTGAAATTCAAATGATGGAAAAAAAGGTCAAAAAGTGAACAATAAAAAGCGGGAAATTTGTTCAACACTTTCTTATTTTTATATATAGTATAGATATGATTAATAAATTAATTTTTAACTTCAATTAAGATTTTTATCAATTATTTTTAATTATACAAAACATAAAATAAAGTTAATAACAACTTAAAATGTTAACTAACAATTAAATGAAAACTTCTTATACTTGCAAAATTAATCTAAAAAATATATTAAAGAATAAATAATTTATTTATTTTTTGGAAATAAAGAATAAGTAATTATTAAAAATTACAATATTATACGTTTTTTTTTTCTTCAAGAAAAGAAACGATTTCACAATGAAATATTTGAATATTTAAAGAAAATGACCTTTTTTGGAGGGAAAAAATATTTATATTCTCAAAGTGTAAACACTGGGTGTGTTTAATTGCGATAGTGAAAAATGAGTAGAAAGAAAATGAGGAATATTTTTCTGGAAATTATTTTCGTGGAAAATATGAATTGGAAGTGTTTGATTGATTTACTTTTCTAGGTGGAAAAAATTGAAAATTTTTCAAATTTCGTTATTTGATTGAAATTATTTTTCATGATAAATAAAGTAAATTTTAGCTATTTTATTTTAAAAAATTACTTTTTTAACACATTTGTTTTGCTCATTTTTGCACCTCTCAACTTTTTTCTCAGATTCTTATCATCGACTTTTCATTTTTTTATGATTTGGGTATTTAAGCTTCGCCCGACTAATTATGAGGGAGAAAGGTCTCTCCCCTAATTCGCCCTCCATGTAAATCTAGATGTGGATATGGTCTATGTACACTTGAAGTAGACATTCAGACAACAATTCTTCTATCATGAACCCCTTCATGCCATGTGGACAAGACTCTCGTAGGAACGACAGGACACATCATGTCTCTTCCTCCACGCAAACACTTGTCTTCTAACATTTAAATCCCGTCTTTCAAGAGTCAAAATTCGAATATTCGATCATCTAGTTTCAACTTCTCCTGTTGTATCTCTGCACCATGCATGTGGGGGCATCATCGACTTTTTACTAATTGCACATTTTGTCACTTATACTGGTTTCCTTTTTTAAAAAAAATGTTAGAATTGCGTAAAAAGATTAATGATAATTTTTAAACAAACAAGATAAACATAGAGAAAGTTCGATAAAATATTTGTCTCCCATTTTAAAGAACATTAACAGAATACTAGTATTTTCACTCGTGTGATGCACTGGAATGTGTTTGTGATAGTGATTTAGATAAAAATGTATGAAAATATTTTAAATCATATCAAATAAAATCATAGTACAATAATATTTTAATACAAAATATTATCGAATTCAAAATTTTAAAAAAGACAAAACTAATAAAAGTAAAAAATGCAACATGTACAAAACTAATCAAAATTAGGAATCCTAATCTTTATAGGAATTTTCTTTTTAAAATTATTTTTCTCATTTGAAATTATTTTATTTATTTATTATTTATTTATTTGTTGAACTTTCTTCTTCTAAATAAGTTATTTTTATTGTTATGTTTGTATGGTAAAATATTTTGAGATATAATATATTATAATATAATAATTTAAATTAACAACCATAAATCTATATTTGTTTTGAATTTGTAATTTTGAAATTAAAGAATATTGTTGTTATATTTTTTGTGTATTTAGTTTTATCTCCAAATTAGTAAGTGTTGCTTTATTTGTAAAATAACTTCTTCTTTTTTTTTTTTAAGAAAATTGTGTGATTTTTGAAATAATTCTTAATTTCTTAATTAAAATCGGTTCAACCCGATCTGACCTTGACCTGTTATCGTTTTTGAGTCGAACCGATTTCAAATTTTCTCCATACTGAGTATTATATAACTTAAATAATCTATATATATTAATAAACCCAACTTAGATTCTGACCAATTAATTTTGACCAGAATGTTAATTGACAATAATTTTGACTGGTCCCGAATAGCTAAAATTGTGAAATAGTTTTAAAAAATTCAGTGTTGTAAAACTAGAGTAAAATAGAGAGAGAGAGAGAGAGAGAGAGAGAGAGAGAGAGAGAGAGAGAGAGAGAGAGAGAGAGAGAGAGAGAGAGAATTCTTCTTATTGAAGAGGTGTGTCCAAAACCTCTAAATTAAGCCTATATTTATAGGAGAGAGTAATGACACAATTGTAATAAAGTAAAATATATAAGGATAGATTTGGTTATTCACATTATATACATTTTATAACACTCCCCCTTGAATAACCCATTATGCAGCATGCGTCGTTAAAACATTGCTAAGAAAACCAGTAGGATAAAACTTGAGCAAAGGAAAAAGAGTACAGTTACTCCCCCTGATATTGGCCATCCTGAATCATTGAGTCTACTGTTCGAAACGACATCAAATGATAATAAGAATAAATCATGTACTGAAGCTTTGAATTCTAAAGTGCTGCCTCGTTAAAACCTTGTCAGTAAAACTCAGTGGGATAAAACCTGAACGAAGGAAAAAGAGTACAGATGCTGCCTCATTAAAAACCTTGCTTGAAAACCCAATGGGATAAAAACTTAGCTAAAAAAATAGTGCAGGGCGAATCTAATCTTCTTGATGATGTTGATTGAGATCTCTGAGTCGAAGCATTCCGATCTTATTTACCAATTTTTCAAATGTTGTAGTAGGTAAAGATTTTGTGAACATATGTGCTAGATTATCATTTGAACGAATTTGTCGAACATCAATTTCACCACTCTTGTCAAGATCATGTGTGAAGAAGAATTTCGATGAAATATGTTTCGTTATGTCACCTTTAATGAAACCTCCCTTTAGTTGAATACACGCGGTATTGTCTTCATACAAAATTATTGGATTTCCTTTTCCTGAAGAGAGACCACAAGTCTCCCTTATATGCTGAGTCATTGATTTCAACCATACACATTCTCGACTCGCCTCATGTATTGCAAGTAGTTCAGCATGATTAGAAGAAGTAGCAGTTAATGTTTGCTTTGTGGATCTCCATGATATAGCAGTACCTCCACAAGTGAATAAATAACCTGTTTGAGATTTAGCTGTGTGTGGGTCTGATAGATATCCCGCATCAGCATACCCAACAAGTTCCGGTTTAGTTTTATTTGAATAAAACAAACCCATGTCAATTGTTCCTCGGAGATACCTCAATACATGTTTAACACCATTCCAATGTCTATGTGTAGGAGAAGAACTATATCTTGCTAGTAAACTTACCTAGAATGCAATATAAGGTCTTGTGTTGTTGGCAAGATATAGTAGTGCACCTATAGCAGATATGGTACTTCAGGACCAAGAAGTTCTTCATTATCTTCTCGAGGTCTAAATGGATCCTTTTCCACATTGAGTGAACGAACAACCATCGGTGTGCTCAATAGATTTTCCTTATCTATGTAAAATCATTTTAGGACTTTTTCTGTATATGTTGATTGATGAATAAGAGTTCCATTTGATAAATGCTCGATTTGCAAGCTGAGACAGAATTTTTTTTCTTTCCAAGATCTTTCATCTCAAATTCTAGCTTTAAGTATTCAACTGCCTCCGGAATTTCTTCAAGAGTTCCAATAATATTTAAGTCATTAACATATACAGCAATAATTACGAACCCATTCATTGACTTCTTTATAAAAATGCAAGAGCATATAGGATCATTCTTGAATCCTTCTTTCAGTAGATATTCACTAAGGCGATTATACCACATACGATCGGATTCTTTCAATCTATATAATGACCTTTGCAATTTGATTGAAAATAATTCTCGAGGTCTCGAATTATATACTTCAGGCATTTTAAATCCCTCGGGAATTTTCATGTGGATGTTATTGTCAAACATGCCATATAAATAGGCTGAAACTACATCCATCATGCGCATATCTAGTTTTTCATGTATTGCCAAACTAACTAGATATTGAAATGTAATAGCATCCATTACAAGGGAATACGTTTCTTCATAATCGACACCAGGTATTTGCGAAAATCCTTGTACTACAAGTCGTGCTTTATATCTAACGACTTCTCTTTTCTCATTTCTTTTTCTCACGAATACCCATTTGTATCATACAAGATTAACCCCTTTAGGAGTTTGAACGATAGGTCCAAAAACTTTACGTTTCTCCAATGAATCCAATTCTGCCTGAATTGCACTTTTCCATTTTAGCCAATCATTTCTTCGTTTACATTCCTCGATGGATTTTGGTTCATCACCCTCGCTATCATTAATAATTTTGAGCGCTACATTATATGAAAAAATACTGTAGACAACTGTTTCTTCTCGGTTCCATCTTTCCCTCGTATAGACATAATTTATCGAGATCTCTTTATTTTCATCATTTTCAGGTACCTGTACCACTTCAAGGGTTTTTATTTGAATTATGTCTTTGGAATCTTCGAGAGATTCTGCCTCCTTAATATGATTATTGACTATATGCTCCTTTTTCTTTCGAGGATTTTTATCCTTGGAACCGATTGGTCTACCACGCTTCATGCGTATCTTAAACTCATTAGCTTTATTTTTTCCTTCTGGGACATCAATTCGGACTGGAGCATTCTCAGCTGGAATGTGTGATTTAGTCACTCTTTTTAGGTCAGTGAATGCATCTAGCAATTGATTGGCTATCTTTTGCAAGTGGATTATCTTTTGAACTTCTTATTCACATTGCTTTGCGCGAGGATCTTGTTTGGGTAAATATGATGCATTCCATGTTATTTCTTTTTCCAACTGTTTAATTTCTCCCCTAATGCTGGGAACATTGTTTCATCAAAATGACAATCTGCAAATCGTGCAGTAAAAACATCACTCCTATTGGGTTCAAGATACTTTATTATAGAAGGAGATTCAAACCCAATATATATTTTCAGTCTCCTTTGATGACCCATCTTTGTTTGTTGTGGTGGGGATATTGGTACGTAAACCGCACAACTAAAAATTCTTAGATGGGATATATTAAGCTCATGACCATAAGCCATTTGTAATGGGGAGAATTTATGATAAGATATTGGCCTGATGCGTATGAGTGCTGCATCATGTAGTATAGCATGTCCCCAAGCAGATACGGGAAGTTTTGTTCTCATAAGTAATGGCCTAGCTATTAATTGGAGGTGTTTAATAAATGATTCTGCTAGACCATTTTGAGTATGAATATGAGCAACCGGATGTTCAGCCTTTATCCCAATCGATATGCAGTAATCATTAAGTGATTGAGATGTAAACTCACTAGCATTATCAAGACGAATATTCTTAATTGGGTAATCCGGAAATTGTGCTCGTAGACGAATAATCTGAGCAAGTAATCTTGCAAATGCCAGGTTGCGAGTGGATAATAAGCTCACACGTGACCATCTAGTAGATGCGTCTATTAAAATCATAACATATCGAAATGGTCCACATGGAGGGTGAATGGGCCCACAAATATCACCATGTATACGTTCCAAAAATACTGGAGATTCATACCCAACTTTAGTTAAAGATGGTCTAATGACCAATTTTCCTTGAGAAAGGCAGCACATGAGAATTCATTACAATGAAGAATTTTTTGATTACTCAATGAATGTCCTTTTGAATTTTCAATAATTATTCGCATCATAGTTGACTCGGGATATCCCAGCCGGTCATGCCAAGTTATAAAATTCTTTGGCTCATTGAACCTTTGGCATAATATAACATTTGTTTCAATTGTACTAATTTTTATATAGTACAAACCAGAAGGTAAAGCGGGTAACCTTTCAAGTTTACATTTCTTTCCAGAGACAATAGAAGTAATATAAAGATATTCTTTATTATTTTCTTCGGCAGTCTCAGTATGGTACCCGTTACTTCGTATATCTTTATAACTTAGTAGATTCCTAGATGACTTAGAGGAAAATAAGGCATTTTGGATGGCCATTTTTGTTCCTCCACTTAGTACAATATTTGTTTTTCCCCATCCTTTAATAATAGGTGCAAATCCTATTAATGTACTCACATTAGTTGTCATCATTGTCAAATTCAAGAAATATTTCTCATTTCTGAGTATTGTATTTGTTGATGCATTGTCTGCTAAGCAAATATCTCCATCAATGATCTTGGAGCCATTCAATAAATCAGAAGTGTCCATTTCTTCATTAACAAAGAGAAATACGGTTACACACAAAATAATTATATTGAGAAGAAAAATATTATATTATCATACATATTTTCATTAAAAACAACGTGCAAAAATTATCAAAAAGTACCGTTAACACACTGAAATACATGAATACATAAAATTACAAGTAATAACTTTTCAACTTCGATCATTATCATGTTTAGCAATGTTCTCATTAGGTTGTTCAATGAAATCATCAACATTGAGATGTGTTACTTCTGATGAGAAATGGTATGGATTATTTCCTTTAAAAACAAAGTTTGTTTCAACATTTTTTCCTTTCTCATTTTGAGAGGCTCTGTATAATTCAACAAGATGTTTTGCTGTCCGACAGGCATGTGCCCAATGGTCTTTCATACCACATCTATGGCATGAACTGTCTGTCAATCTTGTTGACATCTTTCTTTTCTGGGAACTTTCCCCACTTTCTCCATACTTTGTTCCTCTAAAATTGAAGGATTGTTTATTATGACAATTGTGATGACGAGCATGATTTTGTCCTCCACGTTGCCAAGTGTAGCTTTGTCCTCGTCCTTGATCTTGACCATTGCCACGACCACGACTACGACCATGATTGTAACTGGGACCATGGTCTTGTCTTTGTTTATTATATGAAATGTTATTCGCTTCAGGTACTGCAACTGATCCGGCTAGTCGTGATTCGTGATTTTTCATTAAGATCTCATTATTTTGCTCAGCCACTAGAAGACATGATATCAGTTCTAAATATTTTTTAAAGCCTCGTTCCCTGTATTGTTGCTGCAAGATAACATTGGAGGCATGAAAAGTAGAGAAATTTTTCTCTAACATATCTTCTTCAGTAACTTTTTCTCCTCGTAATTTTAATGTGGAAGTTATTTTAAACAATGCGGAATTATACTCATATACTGATTTAAAATCTTGCAGCCTCAAATGCATCCAAGTATAACGAGTTCTTGGCAGTATGACTGTCTTCTGATGGTCATATCTTTCCTTCAAATTATTCCACAATTCAAGAGGATCCTTGATTGTAAGATATTCCGTCTTTAATCCCTCATCAAGATGATGGCGAATGAAGATCATTGCCTTGACCTTTTCTTGATTGAATGCGGTATTTTCTTCTTTTATGGTATCCCCAAGGCCATTAGCTTCAAAATGTATATCAGCATCAAGGATCCAAGAAAGATAGTTTTTTTCAGATATATCAAGAGCCACAAATTCTAATTTTGTAAGATTGACCATGTATGTAAGACTACAAAATAAAATCAAGTAAACAAATATAACTATCTAATGAATGACTAACAAATGTAATAAAGAAATAATCTGAATATAATGTGCGTATAAAATCAAGATAAATAACTTTAGTAAATTATCTTTAATTTAGAATGAAGTCCAAAGTTTATAACAATCCACGGTGCATACGTTCAATGTCTATAATATTATAATAGTCCAAAGTCCATAAGTCCAAGATCCATAATCGAGCATAGGTTATAATAATCCAAAGTCCATAATAGTTCAATATTTTACAAGGGTACAACAATAATCCAAATTTAGTTAATTCGAATATCGTTATTTAATTGTTATTTAAGTTTTCATAATCATTATATTGATAATTAAAAAGATCAATAAACTGAAACAAAAATATAAATTAGAAGAAAGATAAATATTTAATATTGTAGTGTATATATATATATATATAACTTTAGCTTTAACTTTAACTTTAAATTTAACTTTAACCTTTTTTTTTTTTTTTACTAACACACGATGTTAGCATGCATAGAAACAATAATTCTAAAGATTCTAAAGCATAACTTTTTTACTACTACACCATGTTAGTATGTATAGAAACAATAATTATAAAGATTCTAAAGCAAGTAAAACTACTAAATAATTAAGCAATACTTTCAAAAAGATGAATATGGACAACTCAAAAGTATGTAATTAATTCTAAAGTTTTAAAGATAAGTTATTTCATAATTATTGTATACTTAATAAAAAATTGTAAATATTTAAAATGATTATGAAATATAGATTGATGAATATCAATGAATTTGATTCTTACAAAGATATAAATTTGAAGACTTACAGTTGAGTAGATGCCTAAGGATAATCTCTTCACAGGAATTCGATTTAAGTAGATGTTTGATTAGTAATAATCAGATTTCTGATGCAGAGGATCCTACTAAAGGTAACCGCAGAACATAATTCCTTCAGATTACTCAAATTCAAGACTCGATTGGTTAGAGACTTGTGCTGATAACGTGTTGTAAAACTAGAGTAAAATAAAGAGAATAGAGAGAGAACTAGAGTAAATAAAGAGAATAGAGAGAGAGAGAGAGAGAGAGAATTCTTCTTATTAAAGAGGTGTGTCCAAAACCTCTAAATCAAGTCTCTATTTATAGGAGAGAGTAAGGCACAATTGTAACAAAGTAAAATTTATAAAGATAAATTTGATCATTCACGATATATACATTTTATAACATTCAGAACATTTTCTAGTGATTTTTCCTCAAAACGCGGTACCTACTTTTTAGCTTACTCGGCATCAGTGGTTTCTTTCAATAATGAAGGTGATGGCAGTTTCAAACATTTAGTGGGTCAGTATTATGAATTGTGCTTAACTGCATATTTTTGGATAAATTTTCATTCCATGCTATTGACTGGTGACTTTAATGAAGATAAGGAAGGTGCTCGAAGAGGAGAGATTGAGATTGAAAAACTCCCTGTTGACATGCTTGAAGTAAGGTCAAAAACCTTGGTTCCAGATTTTGATTATCTACAAGCTTCTAATTTTCATTTTTCTCGGGGAGGTGGGTTGAAATTTAATATAAACATTTTCTTCACTTTTTGATTATCTACAAGCTTCTAAATCTCGTTTTTGAGTTGAATTTTCTATTAAATTTCTTCTCCTCTTTTGTTTAATAAATGTGGATTGGATTTTATGTTCTGTAGAGTGCGACGATTTCACGTAAAATTGGGGCGAGCTGAATAAAAAAGGTGCTCGTATGACCCAAGTGAATCCATAATCGTCGCAGAAAAAGCCCTCTCCGTTGAATCGTTGGTTAAGACATCCTCTTAATTTTGTGTTGAGAGGTTGAATCCTATTTTTTCCGAAGTGGGCGTTCTCATTATCTCATATCCTATCGCCATGTGTAGCAGATCTTTGCAATTACGAATTGGGAATGGTCATGAGAAATACATTTGTCATTTCATATAATTTAATTCACAAATATAGTTGCATGCCTCTCTACTCTCCTATCCATGGTTTGACACTTTGACTAATTGTCTTGCTGTGGTTTCTTAAATTTGATTTTAATTTCTTAATGAATCCTAATAAATTCTCGTCATTCAGAATTCCTCTTATGAATAGCCACAATAATGGACAATTGCTATGCTAGAGGTATGATATTTCTGAAGGACCTGGTACTCATCATGTGACGATGACCAATGATGGCATTGTTACGTCAGAACCACACAATGGTGCTAGAGAAACAATCAGCGGCAATGTACCACTCTATTTAATAACGTAATCATTACAATTTATAAATCAACTTATATGAAACACAATTTTTCAAAACGGAAAAACGCATTTTGAGATTTTTTTTTTAAAGAATTATCTTAACTTAGAACTAAGCTTAATATTAAGTTTTTATTTTTTATTTATTTATTTATTTTTAAAATTATCCTAACTTGAAATTAAGTCTAATAATTTTTTTTTTTTTTTTGGAGAGTTATCCTAACTTGAAACTAAGGTTAAATAAAATTTTATTGAATTCAATATCAACATTACAAAAAAAAAAAAATTAAGTAAGAATTCTTATTGTTATATTTCAAAAATGTCTTGATAAATGGATTCTGGTGGTTTTGAAAGAACTTGCATTTTTTGAATTTTAATAAAACTAGAGCTTTCTCAAATTCTGAACCTGACCAAGCTGTGTTAATATAGACTCTTAATGCTCACATTAATGTGATGCATGTAACCATGTTTTCAGTGTATTGTGAAATGAAATTTGAGTTTGAGTCAGTAGTATTCTGTAAACAAATTAATTAAAAATAGTTTAAGTAGTATTCTACAAAATTTCAAACAGAACGTGTTTTTCAGTTTTTCATTTTCAAAAACAGTTTTCAAAAATGACAAACAAAACGCATTTTCAGCAAATTTGAAAACAAAAATAAAAATAAGAAATACAAAATATTTTCAAAAATGAAAATACAAAATAAAATACAAACAGAACGCCACCTAAATTTTTAAGTGCTTTTTTTGTGGAAATTATGCATTATTAAGAAATTATAAAAGTGATATTTGTATTCTGTTGTCCCTTCATGGAACTTCAGAAGCTGTTTCAGCATCCTTATGTCTCTTGGTCCCTCGAGAACGGAGTAAAACTTCATTTTTCATAATCACCTTCGAAAACCATGGCAATCTCAAGATCATCCTGAATTCTTATTTTGCCTTATTCTAATTGTTCGTAACTTTGCTCTTTTAAATTCTTGCTAATTTATTATGCTATGAAACCTCAAAATGAACTTCTATCATCAATTTAAACTTCTACTTAAGCATCTCTGTTCACTTTTTCGATGTGCTTCGGAGGTTACTTTTGAGAACATATAAGTAACTAATATAATATAATACAATCCAATGCTTTATTTCATTTTATTAATTTTTATGTAACAACCCATTTTTTAATTTTCAAAATCAAATAAGGACTTAAATTGAACAAATGATTTTCATGGGGTTTATTTTGTAATTTCAAATAATTGAGGACTAGAGATAATAAAATGAGGAATTGAAGGATTTAGTTTCTAATTATTGAGATTTTAAGGACTAAATCTTATTATATATGAAAGTTTGAGGGTTTGGCTTGTTATTACATTTAATTAGTCCACTGAATAGACATTAGAACTCCACTTTCTCTATTAATTTTGGGCTATTCGAGAGGGCTGGGAAGAAGCAAATCATAGGGAAAAGAATGGGGGAAAACGTTGGCTCGATTTCAATGGTCAGTACAATCTTGAGGTAAGCAAGCAAGTTATTAAGGGATAATTTATGTTATATTGTTTAGGGTTGAAGTGGGAATAAACGAGAAATGGAAGTGAAGTGTGTTTATAAATTATAGCTTAAATCTTTGATTTTATTATATTTATATGATGTCAAACAGTTAATTTAAGGATTAAGGTTTAATTTCTCCATTTCTAAGCCAATTTCGAGTTATTTTATGCAAAGGTGTTATTTTGAATTTTTGGACAGTGAACTGTCTTTTTTTAACATGGTTTTATAGACAAATTTTCTTATAAAGAAATTTATGAGAGATTCCAAAATATCGAAATTATAGTGCCTAGTTTTGAATGGAAATCAAATCAAGTCTCAAGTATTGGGGATTAAGTATTAGAGTATTTCAAGAAGAGGATTTATATGTTACAAGTGATTTTATTTCAGATTATGAAGTTGGAAATTAAAGATACAAAGTTATTATTAGTTAACTCTTATTTCTAATGAGGTACTGTTGAGAAATTATAATTAGTATTTGAAGGTAAAGAGAGGACAAGATTGAAGTTGTGTACAGACGGAATCTACAACTTGGTGAGTGGAAAATATTTTTCTTAAGAAAATAAGTATTTGTTTAATGTATATTACTTCTAAAAACTTTATGAAATCTTTATTTATTATAGTCTTGTACAGAATTATATAAATTGCAGAACTTGATTAATTTCAAGTTATTTTCTAGTATTGAGGTTACAACATTATTTTAGGAATACAGTGAAGTTTTATTATAAGGAGCTTTTTTTAAAATTAGAGTCAGTTTAGTTAAGTGATTTCATTAACATTATACCAGCATCAGATATCCCAGTATATTTAAATTATTTTTTTAAAAAAAAAAAAAGTACCCAGGTGATTTTACTTGCTCTGCACTAATGTGAATTTGTTTCCACAGTGAATGACCAGATATGTGATTTTACCCGTTATGTGTTGATGTGAATTTGTTTTCACAGTATATGATCAGATATGTTATTTTACTCGTTCTACACTTGTGTGAATTCGTTTCAACGTTGTATGACTAGATTATCAAAGGTCTTTGGGACTCACTCTTGTATACACATAGGCTTTAGGTTGTGTGCTAGGGTGCTTAGCCTTTGGGGCAGCTCAGTGCGCATATGACCAGAATTATAGAATTTCATAATCACAAAATTACAGAATCTCAGAATTCTCAGATTATGGGTACCTTTAGTGTGATTTTTCAGTATTTATACAGTTTATCAGAATTTAAGATTTCAGAATTGAGTTTCAGTTTAAAGAATAAAGGATTTGTAAAATGATATTTTTATTCAGGTAATTTTAGTCTAATTTATAGGGAAGATTATGTCAAATTTTCAGTAAATTCTTTACAGTTAAAGAAAGTCAATGTTGCTTTAATAGTGAATCTAACATCTAGTTGGCATTTTCTATCGGCACATGTCGCGATCCAGGTCTAGTAGGGTGATTTGGGACGGATCGTGATAAAATGTGGTTGCAGAAGCCTAGTTATTGTTGTATTTATTGTACTTCATGAACTATGAACTCCTTATGTTATTTGATGATTGACATGTCTAATGAAACTTTGGTGAATGCTATATAAATGTTGGTTGTATCATCAGATTGCCATCTTTGACCTACAGATGGCTTCTCTCTTTGCTCTTTGGGATGGAAAATGATGCCCAACAATCACTTAATAAAGCCATAAACTTGGAAGCTAAAAGTGTGTGTATATATATATATATATATATATATATATATATATATATATTAAAATTTGTGAAGTTTTTTCATTTTCATAATCTGGTATATATCATATCTTTAGCATTTTCTAAATTTCCCATGTCACAAATCAAAGTTTTTTTTTTCCAATGTACTTTTTCTGTAATTTAATCTTTGTCAATGGAATAAATCCGCGCATCACACGAGTGTGAAATTAGTAAAATTTAAAATGAATGAGCTATTGAGGAAAAGTAAAAAATATAAAATGAACTTTTACATTTTATTTTTGGGACTTTTTAATGGATAAAGAGTTTATAATTTGCCTTCAATTATTATCTTGGATTAAACTTCTCGTTGAGATATTCAATTTCAAACTTATATTACATATTTCTCGACTTCAAAATAATATAATAATTATCAAAAAGAATAATAATTTTACAAAAAAGTAGTTTATAGATAGCATTATAGAACTTAAATGATATAATATGAATAGTAAAAAATATAAAGTAAAAACATTTACGTTTGATATTTGAAACGATTTTACGGATAATATATTTTCAATTTGTTCACTCGTTATTTTATATTAAACTTCTAGTTGAGATCGTCGATTTGACACTTATATTACATATTTTTTCGACTTAAAAATAATACAGTAATTATCAAAATAATAATAGTTAATACAAAAAATAGTTTATATATTGTATTATAGAATTTAAATGATACAATTTAAAATGAATGATATATAAAAAATATAAAAAAAAATTTAAATTTGATATTTGAGACGATTTTACGGATAATATATTTACGGTTTGTTCTTACTTATTAACTTGTATTAAATTTCTCGTTGAGATTTTTGGTTTGACATCCATATTACATAATTTTCGACTTCAATACGATACAATAATTATCAAAAGAAAAGAATAATAACTATTTCAAAAAAAAAAAAAGTTTATACATTAAAATAAATTAAAATTTTGATATCATTAATAGCATAACATAGATTCTAATGTCATTAATGATACATGTATCATAATAATTGTTAAAATATTTCTGATATTATTATTTATTTTATTTCTTTGCATAAATTTTCAGATTTAAAAAGTCATTTTTGATGGAAAACTATGGCGTGTTATTTTTTACATGAATCTTGTTATTATATATAGAAAATAAAATAAATAGATAGATTTGGAAATAAATTAATTGTCAAATAAAGAGCAATTTGCATGTTTTACCTTGAGAGATGTTATATGCACAGATAGCATAAACAGAACTGTCATGATAGTTATGTAATTATAAATCTATCCAATATCATGGGTAGATCAATTGTTATAGAATTGTAATGAGGATTCTATAAATTATTCTGTAAGATTTATCTATTGGAAAATACGAATACCTTTATTATGCCTCAAAAAAAGTTTATGTACATTTGGAAGGTCAAATCGCAACCTTAACGGGCCTCACTGTCCTCTCCCTAGAACCTTGTGAATGAAGCAAATTCCAGGACATGCCTTGTAGAGATCGAGAATTTTCCGTGACTTATTTAAATATTATTTAAAATGTGTCGCTTTTGTCCATTTATTTTTAAACACATTTTCGTCTAACTATTTTAAGTGAAATTAAATTTATTTTGAATTAAATATTAGTCAAATTACAATTTTTATTAAATGATGTCCCAAGTCCATTATTTGTTTTTAAAGTACAATTTTTCACTTAATTGTATTCAAATTATTTAAGTCCAAAATGTTTTCAATTCAAACTCCTAAGCTTAGTACTATATTTTTATCATTCCATATTTCTAGAAAAATCATTCTTGAATCAAAACCAATCACAGTTATCTTGACTCAATCTTGAAACCAATTAACTAGCAATTCCCCATTTTCCTCAATCTTTTCCCTCAATCCAGCCATTATGCCATAAACTCAAATTACCATAATATGCCATACATTAATCATAATGACTCCCCTCCAATTTCCACACATTTTCCCCAATAACATAACCATATCCCATAATCAAATCATACCTCCCTCAATCATTAACAATCGTGCATTTACCAAATTTAAGCACAACTCACACATTAATATTTTCCATTCACCTGCATCGTTCACAAACACATAAAGCATTCACAGCAAATCCATTTTGGTATGCATCCCTTCCCCAGCATCATTCTTGCATAGCACAAGCACCCCCTCAAACCTCAGCTCTCCATAGACGACCCTCGAGCATCGAACCTCCATTGTGAGTCCTCTGCAGAACCTCAATCACAACTGGTAGAACACAATTTCACAACCACCATCATCTCCCAACTACACCTCCATAATCGGACCTCCACATTTTCCCACAGCCACCACCAATCTGAGGCCGAATCCATCATCACCAGTTACAAACATTTTTAGAACCCACAACAATTTGGAATACAAAATCGAAGAACACTCAAAGCAATCACCGCCATCACCGAAACGGCTGAAACACCACCACTGCCATCCTCGAGTTCTCCCATCATCCAACCGCCCCTGCCCAACTCCGTTCGAACCCAGTCACACCTCCATAATTGTTGCCTTCTACCCATTGCAAAACCCCTGCCCACTGCCACATCCATCCCCAAACCGTCACTACCCTTTTCCCTACTGCCACCAATCACCTCCACAGAATGACCAGAAAATTAAGAAAACAAAAGAAGCCCAAATACTTACCTCGAACCTCAATTCGTTTGAATGGATTCTCAACTGAAAATCATTTAAATCGAGCCTCGATTTAGTCTCGTTTTCTCGCCAAAAATCTGCCCAAATTCTTCATTTTCACCACCGCACACGAGAGTGCCACCGAGCGAAGGCAGCCACCGTCGACAGGACGGACGGCGACGCTGTCCTCGTTGACCGGTGGCAGGGACGAAGCCCGCTCTCTCTCTCTCTCTCTCTCTCTCTCTCTCTCTCTCTCTCTCTCTCTCTCTCTCTCTCTCTCTCTCTCTCTCTCTCTCTCTCTCTCTCGGTGCCTTGTTTGGAAGAGAGAGGAGAGTTTTGTTATTTAAATTTTGATTTTGATAAATTGTCACTTTAACCCCTAGTTTTAAAAGTTGTTATTTCAGTCCCTCAAGTTCAAAATAATTTAATTCGGTTACTGCAGTTTTAAAAATTTAATCCTTGAACCCAAGTTTTGAAAATATATTCATTTCAGTCCCTTGCGTTTTAAAAACGTGTTATTCCAGCCCTGCTGTTTCTGAAAAATCTCAAATCAGTCCCCAATTCCAAAAGTATTGAACTCGGCCCTTAGTTTTAAAATTTGTGATTTAGTCCCCAAGGTTTCTGAATATTCTGTTTTAGCTCAACTCTTTTCAAACCAATTATTTTGGATTTTCAATACAACCCCTAAGCTTTTATTTTCATCTTAAAACTTCAAATTCCGAAATACTAATTTTAATTTATTTATTTTTAGGGCTAGACGAGGAGCGAGAACATTAGAAAATATTTATGTCCGTTTGCTCAATACTCGAGAATTAAGGTAGACTCTTATTTACAAACTTACATTTTTCAAAAAGTGCGCATCAATAATTATTTGGATTATAAGTTTAGCATGTATGATTGTGTTCATGAGAATTACTTGCTTTCTGAGTATGAGACTATGTTACGAGAATTTACTTGCTTAAATACATGAGACTTGAACTTGTATTTAATTACTTGTTCATGAGAATACTGGTGATCGTTAGACACTTGAGACTTGAATATCATGATTATGTGTTTTAATTTATGATGTTAAATTATTATTGTGCGCGAATCTACTGAGTATTTCTTTGAAATACTTACGTTTTCCAAAACAAATTTTGCAGATGACGGAGTTAGCGGCGAAACGTGCGATAGTGGCCATTAATGTGATTTTAGAAAAGTTCTATTTGAAATTATAAACTTATTTTATTATGTTCAAGTTATTTTCCATGTTTGAACCTTTCGACTGTTTGAGTCAATTTTTACAAAAATTATGTGAAATGAAATTTCAATTATTGTTTTATTTTCCGCTAAATCATTATTTTCACAAATTATTTTAATATTTGAATTGTTGATCATTTGAGTCAAACTTTATAAAATTATGCGATTGATATTCCAATTATTTTCCGCTTAATTATAGTTTTCAAAGTTAATGCGAGACGACGAAGTGGCGATCCGAGTGTTCAGAACCCGGGGCGTTACATGCCTCAATTAACTAGGATATGAAACTTGACACTAATTTCCACCATAAGGAGGTCAAATCCCAAACATTTGGCAGGAAGTCACCGATTTCCATCACAAGGAGATCAAATTAAAAGCATTTGTCAGGATTTGAACCCCCTCCCCCCACATTGTGAACTGTTAACAACCCAGATTTTTATGTCTCTTCAACATTTGTCAATTTAATCTCGTAGGGCAGGTTTATATTCATTTGGGGTTGCAGGGAAAGGTGAATGCATTGATGGGGATCGAGACGTGTGGAATCTCCTTATTGGGTTGGGTTGAGTTTGGAGAATAGCGTACTGTGTGCTATGGGTAGGGATGACAAATGGGTTGGACAGTTCGCGAGTTCGGCTCGGCTAGTTCAAAAATGGACTTGGAGTTGGACCGGACCAAAAATTTGGGTGCTGGACAGTTCAAGTTCGGCTCGTGAAGTTCGTGAACTAGTCCAACGGACTGCGAAATGGGTCGGCTCGTCTTCGTGTCTACTGTTTGAATTTTTTTTTTCAGTTCAACTCTATAAATACCTCATTTTTCATACAAATTTTACACAATTCCCTCAATTCTATCTACAAGAAATTACACTACTCTCTAGTCTATATTCTATCAATTCTCAAGTTCAAATGTTCAAGTGATCAACTCTCAATTGCAATCTTCAACTTCAAGTGCTCTAAATATTTCATATTTTCATACAATATTCTATATTGTCTCAAATTTAATATTTCATTTTCATCTTAAAATTTTCAATTCAATTATTTCTATATAAAAAAAAAATTATATATACGTGCTGAGGACCGGCCCACGATCCGGCCCGTCCATCCCACGAGCAGGCCCGTTCGGCTCGTGGACCAACGGGCCAACGAGCCGGACTTGGGCCGGCTCGTGAACCGGACTTGGGCTTCGGTCAAACGGGTCGATCCGGCCCGGCTCAGTCCATTTGACATTCCTAGCTATGGGGTGAGAGTCATGTTACTTGATTAAAAATAACAGTTTGTTCCTCAAAAAAGGAAAATAAAAATAACAGTCTATAAGTTTAAATTTCTTTTTTACATGAAGTGTGTATATATAAATTGTAATGGAAATCATGTACCTGCATTATAATATTCAATATTTTAAGAGCGAAGTCTCTAATTCAAGATCGGATTATCATTATATCTGCAAAAGAATACGAATTGAAATAGAGCCCATATTTGACATTCATTTTAAAAAGAAATTGATATTTTGGAGACTGTGATACTAAAAAGTAAAGAAAAAATTTGAGTTTACATATAGAATATTATATTAGGTGAATATGGTTAAAAAAGATTATGAGAATTTTTTAAAAAAATAAAATAAAATTGTCAAATAGGGACAGAATCATAACCTTATGAGATTAAGTCGAAAAAACTAAAGCTTGCTAGTGTAACTCCCTACTAGAACTTTGACTACTTATTTGAACTTCACAAGGAGGAACAGTTTTTAATTTAATCACTAAAAAAATTATCAATCTCAATATTTTTACTATATGATGATGACAACAACACTCGAATGCTTGTTATCATCTTTCTAATGCGAGAAGCACGAGATATGCATTTACATCTCAAAATTTGAGGGAGCAAGGAAGTGATCAAATTCTAAAAATTGAGAACTTTGAAATTTTGCCTTTTTAAGAAAATCACACCATCTATCCCATTAGTTTGTGTTGGCTATTCTTTAATTGGTAATAATAGTTTCATTGTTGATGGATCTTTCGCTTTATTGTTTAAGACGGATAAAATCTTTAGCCAACCAAAGTCGAAGAACAATAGTAAAAAATGTGAGCCATTCCTTAATATTTGACTTGGAACGTTATAATTCCAAAAAAAAAAAAAAATTTGATTAATCAAATAACTATTTTTTCTTAAAATAATATTTTTTAATGACTTTTGAATATTATTATTTACTAAATAGACATCAAAATTGATTTTTGGAAGTGAATACAACTGAGCCCGCCAAAATTAGGAGCCCACTTCTGTGGACCTTTTTCTCTGTGGGCGGGCCATTCTGCTGTCTATATTAGCATTGGTAAGTCAGAGATTTCGATTCTGTGGAAATTTCAGTCAAGCCGCTTTATAATTAATAATTAGGTGTTAATTCATATTTAAAAAATTTGGTGCTAATTCATCTTTAAATATTAAATAATAATTAATAATACTATTAAATCCCAACAACCCCACACCCCTACCCACCTAGACACTCATTCAACTCAAAAGGGATCTACGATTACAATTTATTTCTCTCAGAGAAGAAACTGCGGTGAAGACTCCGAAAATAATGATAGTGAAGAGATTCAAGGTGACAGACTCCACTTCTGATGTGATCCAAGGTAAGAGAACAAAGGAAAATCAGGCTACGGGCGGTTCCATAATAATCTACATGGGAAAAGGAGCAACTTTTGTGTTGGGCTCGAGTTGAGGATAAAATCGGCTCGAGTTGCTTCAAGGGGACGAAAATTGGAATCAGTCGGGAAGACCACGCGATTGCGTAGGTCAAGGAGGGAGCGATCGCGCGTTTGTACAAAAAAATCACCTTAGAGTTTCAAGGTTAGCCACGCGATCGCGCGGTTGTGACAGAAGCAGATTTTCGCGATTTTTATGTTAATTTTCATTTTATTATTTATTAATTATATTTTTGAACCCTAATATGGCTAGGGTTAGTGCTCTGTCTTTTTTCTTTATATTATTCATATTCTCATTATTGTAAAACAGTTTGGATTTATTGATTAAATTGAGAGAGGATTTTCTTGTTGAAAGGTTGAATTATTCCATTTTCTTGAACTTATCAAAGATTTTATCTTTGTGACGTTCACCTAACGAACTTATCAAGGAATTGACAACCCTTGTGGCATTCACAATCTTGGTTCATATTCCACATCGTTCTTACGTCGTGAATATTTAGTCAATGTTTTATCATCAATCTTATCTTTTAATTCCGTTATTTTATTTCTTGTTTTCTTGTATTTAATCTGATTTAGATCTTTCCTAGGTTTTTAATTGTGTTATTTCGCGTTTTTTGTCGTGTTCCCCGATTGAGTTCGCGTCATCTATTCCAATGGTGACCAACGTCGAATACCTACGCAAATAGGCCCGCAACTACTATTGTGTAGTAAAATCAAATAGCCTGTAGCTGCTATTGCGGTGGAAAAATTGTAGCTACCGGCGGCCACGGGGAGATCATCTCTCAGAGAAGAAGCTGCGGCGAAGACTCGGGTAATAATGGTGGTGAAGAGATCCACGATGAGAGACTCCACTACTTCGATGGCGACGAGCTTCGGCTACCTATGCAAATAGGCCCACAACTACTATTGTACGGTGAAATCAAATAGCCTGCAGCTGCTATTGCGGAGGCAAAATTGTCGCTACCGGCGGCCACGACAAGATCGTTGGCAGGTTTATGGTGACTGAGTAGAGTTGTGGGATGATCTCAGATCTCATTAATTTTTTTCTTCTTCTATTCTATATGGGAAATTAATTTAGGTGGTGAAGATGGTTGTGCCATGTGTTTAAGGTGGTGGTCTAGTGTGTTTACTGTGGAGATGCAATGTGTTTACGATGGAAGGTGGTTGTGCTGTGTTTTTGTGAAGGGTGGTTGTGTGATGTGGTGGTGCTGATGATTGTGCAGTAATAAGGTAGTGGGAGGTGGTGGCTCTGGACAGTGGTGGTGGTGGTGGTTCGGTGTCAGGCGATCATGGGGGTAGTAGTGGGGGCAGTAGAGGTGGTGTTTGCTGCAATGGTCACATGTGACAACTTAAGGTCACACGTCACAGTGAGGAAGTCACATTAAATAGGTCACACGTCATAAAATCCTTTGGTCTCATATCAAATTTAACCGGACACAAATTCAAGAGAACTTGTTTGTCACACTTAATAGTTCAAGACACACGTCACGATTCATACCTCATGTCATATGTCACATTTAAGGTCACATGTCACATTTTATTTGTTGCTGATTACATAACAAGTCACAGGTAACAACTCACATTTCATAGGTCACATATCAATTCAACAAAACCAAGAAATTGGTCACACTTAATCTAATCAGGTCACATGTCACGATTCATAACTCAGGTCACATGTTACATTTTAAGGTCACATGTCACCTTTTATATGTTGAAGATTACAAGTACCAGTTTACAGGTTACAAGTCACATTTCATTGGTCACATATCAATATAATAGATCCAAGAATCTGGTCACACTTAATCTGATCAAATCATAGATCACTATTCATAGCTCAAGTCACATTTTCATTATAAGGTCACTTATGTCACAGTTAATATATTTTAGGTCACAAGTCGTATTCGATATGTTACATATCAATTTCAACAGGTCACATATAGGTCACATATTTTCTCTTTTCAAAATTGAAGAGTTATGTTTGAAATGGAAAACCTGCATAATAGAATGCTTGATTATAAAATTATATGTATGTATGTATGTTAGACATACACACCCACCAATTCTCTATCTGAAGCTTCAAAAGTTGTGGTGGTGGTCGGGGTGGTGATTGTGAAAGAAATGGTGGTACATCGGAGATGATGGTGGATGTGGTTGTGGTTGTAATGGTGTGTCCAAGGTTATTGTGATGGTGATGGTGAGAATATGTCTGAAATGGGGAGGTGATGGTGGTGTTGCGGCAGTGGTGGCAATAGTGATGGTGAGGCTACTGGTGGTGATGGTGGTGGTGACGTTGGGGCGTAGTCTTTTGGGATATAGAGTTTACGGAAGATTGGGGTGGGTGATAAAAATAAATCTTTATTACAACCTAATTCATGAAATTTCAAACTTTTTTCTTTAATTTTTAAATGTGATATAATAACCACCTGGTTTGTGGGCTCTACTACTCTTCCCTTTGATTTTTTTTTTTTTTTTTTTTTTATTATTATTGAGGAGTACCCTTTAAAATGAAATATTAAGGCCCTGTTCTCTTTACTGTTTTGAGGTCATTTTCTGTTTTTATTTTCGAAAACGTTAAAATGCGTTCTCTTTACCACTTAGAAAACGCATTTTGGAAAACAGGAAAAAAAATTATACACAAAACGCCCAAAACCTCGATTTTGGACGTTTGTTTGTATTTCAACAAAAAATGTTCAAAACACGAAAAACGTGTTTTGAGATTTTTTTTTTTTTAAGAATTAACTTTATTTGGAACTAAGCTTAATATAATTTTTTTTTTTTTTTTTTTTTGAGAATTATCCTAACTTGGAACTAAATTTAAATAAAGTTTTATTGAATATTGAATTCAATATCAACAAAAAAAAAAAATTAAGTGAGAATTCTTGTTGTTATATTTAAAAAAATGCCTTGATAAATGGACTCTGGTGATTTTGACAGAACTTGCATTTTTTGAATTTTAATAGAACTAGAGCTTCCTTAAATCAACCTGACAAAGCTGTGTTAATATAGACACTTAATGCTCATATTAGTGTGTTGCATGTAACCATGTTTTCAGTGTATTGTGAAAGAAAATTTGAGTTTGAGTTAGTAGTATTCTGTAAGCAAATTAATTAAAAATAGTTTAAGTAGTATTCTGCAAAATTTCAAACAGAACGTGTTTTCCAGATTTTCTTTTTTAAAAAGAGTTTTCAGAAATGACAAACCAAATGCGTTTTCAGCAAATTTGAAAACAAAAATAAAAACAGAAAATACAAAACATTTTCGAAAATGAAAATACAAAATAAAATACAAATAGAACGCCACCTAATTTCTTAGAAACATAATTTAAATTTAAATCATTTTTCTTCAAAGAGACCAAATTTAAAATTATATTTCTTACTTGTATAATTTAAAGTTATCAAAGTTACAATTTCATATTTTAAATTATATTTTTTACATTTATACTTTATTTTGCTCCCATTATAAATAAAATACATTTCTCTCTCTTCTTTTCAATTACATATTTATCAAAAAAATAATATTACACATAATTTATTAAAGATTTCCTACTTTTTAACTTCTCGTAAATATCACTATTAAAAAAAGTATTTCTTTAAATAACTCTTTAAAATCAACATCAAACAGGGACTAAGGACTCGTTTTTATGGATTTTTAAAAAATATTACAAAATATGTGTAGTTAAAAATTGAAGAAAAAATGTGTGTTATTAAAAATTGATTTGAGAAATTACATTGTTTATAAATTGTAATAATTATCTTAAAGAACGTTGACCTATTTTTTTCTAAATAAACTTATCAATTAACTAATGAAGTGATTGACTCAAGTTTCTTATCAATTAACTAATGAAGTGATTGACTCAAGTTTCTAATGCTCAAACTACTTTTGATCATGAAATTGTTCTGCGCTCTGTATAATAATCAAATACAAAAGATGATTTGGAGTCAGGATAGTGGAAGTGGACTCAATGAATTAATGTAGATTTGGAAGTCTTGATGCGAATGAATAAATGTGATGAATTCAGCGATGTTCTAAGAAAGAAGTTTTCAGATTAATTCTCAATCCACTCAAATTTCACTCTCGTTATCAAACGCAACCTTATAGATAAAAATATTTCACCAGAGTTCATGAGAAATGAAAAATTATTAATCTCTTGGGTGACATTGAAACTTAGATGCCGTTTGGTCCATGGAAAATTTTGTTTTATGTGATTTTTTTTGTATTTTTTTGATGGATGTGTGGTTTAGATTGGTTTGAAAAGTAAAAAATTGTGGGCTTGACCAATGATAGATGGTTGAGATTGAGTTTGAAAAATTTTGATAAAAAAAAACCATAGACCAAACAAGCACTTATTTTAATTTTTAGTTAAGTACAAAAATACAAAACATTAAGGTACCTATTTTTTAAAATCAGGTACTTGAAAATATATTTTAAGAATGTAAAATTTATTATCAAAATCAGGTAATTAGGTAATAAAAATCACAAAGACTATATGTAATTAATTACAATTATAACTTTATTTTAATTTTGCAATTAATTACAATTGTAATTAACTATTTTGTAAAACATGATATATTTTTTAAAATTAATAGAATTAGTTACATTTTCCTTTATTACCACTGCAAATTAACTACATTTTGTAATCAATTACGATTTGTAATTAATTATAATTGTAACTTAGTTACACGTTGTAATTAATTAAAATTGTAATTTTATTTCAATTTAGCAATTAGTTACAATTATAACTAACGAATATGTGAAATGTGACTCTTTTTTTTTTGTTAAAATTAATTGAATTTGTTACATTCACCTTAATTATAAACGCAATTACAACTTAATTACATTTTCTAATGAATTACATGTTTCAATTAATTACAATTGTAACTAATAAATTCATAAAATATTAGTGTAATTCGTAATTGACAACTGTAATTTATCTAAGATCAGTACATACACACAAGAAAAGTCGAGAAGAATACAATTGGAATGATTCTTTATCACAAGATATCAATCTATTATACAAAAACTATCCACAAAATGAGAGGAATCATCATAGCCACCTAGAGCTTCACGCACACATCCCAGAAAACCTTCCTATTTCCC
Source organism: Ligustrum vulgare (assembly GCA_963555705.1). Taxonomy (NCBI): domain Eukaryota; kingdom Viridiplantae; phylum Streptophyta; class Magnoliopsida; order Lamiales; family Oleaceae; genus Ligustrum; species Ligustrum vulgare. The sequence continues at coordinate 3,401,137 of OY743175.1, read as the reverse complement.
ACAACAACCCACAACAAAATCAAGGAAACCATATTTGCTTTAATACAGGGAAACATTGATACAGCAAGAGATTCAGGACTACGCTTATGTAGTTTCACAAAAGTCCAATCAACAGCCCCACAAATATTCAGAATGGGATTAATTCCTGAAACTCTTGCATATTCTCCATGAGACGACGTTGGGAAACGAGGATTTTGATAAACTTAAGGTAAAGCTTAGTAGCTAATATGAAAATAACGGTGTTAGTAAAGAAGAGGAAGGGTGCGATAGAGGTGGATTTAAGGATGGAAGAAGGGGATGATAAATCAGAGGAGTAAGCGGCGGTGGAAGTGTCGGAGAGAAGGGAATTCATCAGATTGAAGATATAGTGAAAATGTGTGGTTAATGTACCAGGAGGAGAAGAAGAGTAACATCGAAAAGTAGGTTTACAGAGGCTATAGAGAATCGTCGGGAAAGCAGCGGCGCAACTCTGCTCCGATCAGGGGCGCCCTACCACTGCTAACGTTGAGAGAAGGGGAAGTGAAGATGGAAGTCGTCGTGGGAGAGAAGGGTGTTGGAATAAACACCTGATTTGTGAAATATTTTTAAATGATCTGATTTTAAAGATTTTAAATTTTAATGCATGAGTGGACCTAATTAGCCCTTTTTATTACGATTATCATGGCCGGCCTTGACATTAGGTGGGCAAGACACCCACCTAAGGCCCTCAACCATATCCCGAGCAAAAAGATCCTGAACCAAGAAGTTTAAATATATAAATTATAAATAAGAAATAATAAACAATAAATTAACCTTGGCTTAATAGGTTGAGGAGAGGAAATTTACTTAAAAAGATTACCATGGTTACAAGTTAAAGTCTTCTGGTCAACAAATTTTGATTTTTCAAATCATTTGCAGTCAATTTTTTGTTATACTTATTTATAGCTCAAACCCCAACAATATATATATATATATATAAAATATGGAGACTTGCTTGGGCCCCCTAAAACTTCGGACCGGCCTAACGATTATTGGCGTTCAACTACCCCTCGTGCTCATTCTAGATATTGAATTCATCCCTATTTATATTTTTTCATACTTTTCATCATTTTCAATCACAAATTCTTTCGAAAATCTAATTTTTTCTTCCCCAAAAGTATCATTATTGAACAGTTTCTTATAGATGTAACACGATTCATAACGAAACAGGTACAAGTGTATAACTCGATTTTGAAGCGGCCTGTGCTGAGCCATCATTTGCGTGGCTTAGGTCATATTGCAAATTATATTCCAATCATCTCTTTGACTAATTGCTTATAGTAGTACAATCTAGTTCCCTGCCACATTTTAACTGACAAAAATTGAAGATTCACGAACGGTTACAGCACAAATGTCGCAAGCTCGAATCTTCACATGTTTGAATTTACTAGGCACTTAGTCCAGTGAATGGTAATCAGATCTTGTCCAACTTGGAATATAACTTGCGATTGAGGATTCACAAACACTTGCAACGCAGAGATCACGGACTCGAATTCTCACATGTTCGAATTTACTAAATACTTAATCAAACCCTATCCAACTTGGACTTTAACTTGCAATTTAAATCATCCGTTAATCCTAAAGATAAGGACGGTGGCGTTGTCTAAGCTTGGTTTTCAACCCGTTTTTTCTTTTTAATTTAATCTAGTTTTTTGTTTTAAAAAAAATACATAATAATCTGTAATTTTCGTCAAAGTTAGTTTTTTTTTTTAAAAAAAGGTCAAAGTTTGAGGGCCAAAAAGGTCAGGACATTATAATCTTAAATCCAGACGCCTGGTTCTCAGTCTTTGCATCTTTCCTTTCCCTCTCTCTCTCTCTCTCGAAAGCGGTTGAAAGAGAAGAAAAGACTTTTGGAATCCGTTTGAACGTAAGAATTTGATTGATTAATATTCATTAATTCCATATTTAATACGTTTTTGTATGTGAATATGTAGTATTGTATTTATTGATTATTCAACTTTTTAAGGTGAATCTGTGTTCAGCGAATTGCTTGTGAGGGAAAATGGCGAAAGTTTACTCATTTGATGAGGTTTCGAAGCACAGAACTATCAAGGATTGCTGGCTAGTAATAGATGGAAAGGTCAGATCATTATTTTTGATTTCTGAATCCAGATTTACAATTTGTTTCTGTTATAGATCGGATAGTGATTTTTCTATACGTTGATGATACTGTTATGAAGATAATATGGACTAAAAATAATAATCAACCTATAACCAAACCAGTTACAGGATTGATTGACCTTTTGATTTCGGAGATTTTATAAATATAGTTGAATATATTTTTATTTTATTTTTTACTAATGGTCAGGGTCGGCCTTGATCTATTTGACTATGGTTGACCGATATATATGAGATCGGGTTACTCTCTTAAACGAGCGATGATCATATATATGAGATCGGGTTACTCTCTTAACTGTGATTGAATTTCAAGATGAAAATCAAGACTCAATAGCTAATCCAGCGAATACTGATTTTGAATTTTGAATTACGATATGCATGTCATGTCATGATTATTTTGAGGATTCTTTTTAAGTGATTGAGTTTTCTATATGGTGATCCTGATTATTGGGGTGCCCGTGCTGCGACCGTGCTAGTGTTAAATTATTTTGTAGCTCATAAATTTTGGCATTTGGTCATTATAAATTATGAAATTAAAACGATTTATATAATTTTTTATTTTTTTTTTTTGAATTTTCTTTATCTTTTCATGCCATAGATTAATATATCTTTTAAATAAGAAAGAAGATCGATGAAATTTTCCTAATGCAATCTTTTGTTGTAAAAAATTACATATTCATTTCATTGCAGAATGTTTCTCTCCTTTTTATTATACTGATTTTTCTTTCTTTTTTGCTTTATGAGACAATGAACAAACCAGCAAAAATAAGAATATAAGCACGAGGCATGCGCTCTCAATATTTCTCTCCTTTTTATTTTACTGATTTTTCTCTCTCAAAAAGATTTAAATAATTTCTGCTGTATGAGACAATGAACATGAAACCAGCAAAAATAAGAATGTAAGCACGAGGTATGCGCTCTCAATATATATCCATAATTTGAAAAGTACATATGTTTCTCGAATGTCAAGCATTTGATTCAACACGACTTCAAAGAACAAGAAATAAAAATGCCGATTTTATTACTGGAAGAGAAATAGTTCTGCAAAGCTTAGCTGAAAACTTCCAAAGAAAATTGATGGCTGTTTATCTGCTATCTGCATGTATTAAGTGATTATTTTTTTTTTATTTTATTTTTTTACCGGATGTTTGAACTGACTGATTTAATTTGAAATATATGGGCTATGCAGTTGGTAGTTGGGAATGTGTAGTTAAATGTGTAGGTTGGGGTGGTTGCCTATCCAGCTGTCTTTGACTGCATATAGAAGATTTCACCAGTTTCCCCCACATGAAAATATTGTGGTTTTCAATAGTATTTTTGGAGAATGTGTGGTTAAAAAATGTATGAAAAGTCAAAAATGGTAATGGGGAACAAAGTTTCTACTTGGTCTTTTTTTTTTTTTTTTTTTTGGGAGTAATTACCAATTTCTTAAAAATAAATAGAAGTTACTTTTAGGAATCTTTTCTTTGTAATTCAAATAACTTAAAAGAGTAATTCAAATAGATCTACGGAATGACCCGTTGTATCCGTGGACAAGCCAAACTTTGTTGAGAAACGAATCTCTTTGGTAAGTTTCATTGTCAATAATGTCAAATAGGCTCACATAGAGTTAATGGTATTTCATAACTAATTGATGATTGAGCAGCAATTCTTAAACCACTTAAAAAGGAATATTTATTATTCGATCCATATCCTGACATAAGAAGTCCAATGGGAGCAAGACTTAAAACAACGATCACCAATACTAAGATCAGCTAGAATAAGGCGGTTACTTTAAGGAATCTTTTCTTTATAATTAAGTCTGGATTAGTTATTTTTCGTATTTGAGTAATATCAGTTGTTTTTTCTGGAAAAAAAAAAAAAAACACTCTTAAATTACTATAAAAATGAGACCACTAAAAAAATTTAATTAATTTCAAATACTTATTTACTTAGAAGATAACTTTATAAGCTTAGTTAAACATGCTCTTACAGTTGATTTTTTCTCCTGATTTTGATTTGGCAAACCTAAGAACATTGGTGTCTGGTGATGGGTTGGATTTGGGTGTTAAAAGATATGAAAATTTTGGGAACTTTATTATCGGGTTTTGTTGGGAGGTACACTGTTTGAATTCTTTGTCTCAAATATACCGTTGATCTAATGCTGCAAAATCGTTTCATCAGGTATATGATTTATCCCCATTCATGGACGATCATCCCGGGGGTGATGAAGTTTTGCTATCATCAAGTGGTAATGCCGTATTTTTCTTTTGACCTATTTGATTTAATTCCAGAATGAGTCAATATGTAGATAAAATCTCTATATGTACATATATTATATACATAAGTACATGCAGTAGACTCGGCTAATGGCTGATTCTTGAATAATCAAATGTATTTACCTAGTAAGTCTAGGGTAAAATAAAATGAATCCAAGACCGACCCTAATTTCTTTTATTGAATTGATCCCCATTAAAACAAAATTCACTTGATTGATACATAACATACGGGTATACTTACTAATTTTACATAAATTTCAAGGATATTCTCTTTCTCCCTTCTCTATTTCACTTATGTCAATCAAGGATAATGTGCTCGAGTAAAGATTTGGGTTAGAATGCAAATATTTTGATTCTGAATATTGAATGTAAACTTCGTTCAATTTGGTTATTAAAAAAAAAAAAAAAAAACTAACTATTAATTTGATTCATTTTTTTTCTTTCAAGTGATTGCGGTTTATTCAAATCCCATAAAGATCTTTATTTTATTCATTTTTTTTTTTGAAACATTTTTTTTTCTCATACTCATTTTCAATCACATTCATACAATAAAATATTATGCACGTAAATCCCAAACTTTTTCCTTTTGTTTAACAACATTCTCAAAAAATCACTTCATAAAATTGTTTTTTCTTTAAAATGTGCATCAAACAAGGGGCTTACATGTAACATTGCCTAATGAATTCGTCGTGATGCAGGAAAAGATGCAACTGCCGACTTTGAAGATATCGGTCACAGTGATTCCGCTAGAGAGATGATGGACAAATATTTGATTGGGAAGATAGATATGTCGACAGTTCCCCGGAAACGTGCTTTTCCACCTAAGGAAGCCGTGTCCAATGCAAACAAGGGTTCGGATTTCACGATCAAGATTTTGCAGTTCGTTGTCCCTCTCTTGATCCTAGGGTTGGCCTTTGCCGTCCGAAGCTACACCAAGGAGAAATGATCGGAAAGAAGTTGACTACTTTATTGTCGCTATTTTCTTTAATTTATGTTGTTGAATAAAATAATATTCCTTTGCAGTCTAGCATGAAACTTTATGTCCTTAATTTTAAGGAGTCATTGTTGTCGTCCATCTAATGTGTTCTGGAAACAAACATGTTGCCGTTTTTGTGTTGTACTATTTTTGTAATGGTATCCATATCTATACTCCCTTGTTTCTTTCGTGGGTTAGATTTGATTTTCAGTTCTTAAGAATCGTAATAAAAATGCGAACATTTTAATCCCCTTTTTGATCCCATTATCTAAATGTTCCTTCTTTTTTCAAAATTAATTTCCAACCACATGTTGTTACTTGTCACAATAAAATATATTGTTGTAAACCCAAAAACAAAATCCTAAACTTTATAGATTCTTGTGCAATATGACAATTTTTCCTTTCTAAAATGTTTTTCTAGGCAAATGTTTAGTTTCGCAAATGCACGACGCGTTCACATCTTGCCATGCGTTACGTATTTTTTCGCATTGGTCGTATATTGATACGTTGCACGTTCAGTGCTGATTCTGTGATCTTTGGGATCTGAGGCGAACTTCATAAACTAGGTCCCTTTCCCCCAAAAAATTGTAAAATGCGTGCAAAATCTATAAGTGTTATTGAAACCAATTTTTAAACTTAACTTAATATTTAAGTTTTAACTGTAAAACAACAAAAATGCATTGAATAAAAGATTTATATTATGTTCAATTAATATAATCGACAATGTTTCAAAGATTCACTTAAATACTATTCGCCATGAGATTTTAGAGGCAAATACTTTAATAAAAATTGAATAATTTAGTTGTTTAACCATTTTTCTGAATTGAAAAATACACAATCCATTTAATATTTTGTTGGTCATAAGCACGAGCCACAAAACCACTAAAAACAAATAATTTTTAATAATGAAAGAATATGCACATTCAAAGCCAATTTTCTTAATCAAGAAACGTGCATAAAATTTCCTGATTTTGCTTTAGCCAATAATAATAATAATAATAATAATAATCTCTATGTGGTTAGAGAATTTCATTTTAGGCTCTGTTTATTAAAAGTTTTGTATTTAAAATATGTTTTTTTTTTTTATATTTTTGAAGTAAATTATGTGGTTGAAAAGTGGAGAGAGAAAATATTTGATTAAGAAATGATTAATATATTTAAATACATAAATAACTATGTGCATAGGTATGAAAGAGACTCTTCAAAGTGCTAATTTGTGCACAAACAATTCGCAAACTAAGATCTTACCTAATATTGTGAATTAATGAACATTGCAGTTTATTATAAATGAATCCATTACAAGATCAATGGAAAAATAATCCACAAGGGCATAAATCACCTAGCTTTGTTAACGAGTAATCGTGACTAAGTAAAACAATACTTCATATTTATGAATTAACCAAAAAGTGGAAAATGAACAAAAAGTAAAAGCAAGCTCATGCACTTTATTCTAAACTGCCCCCACCAAAATGAGAGGAAAGAAGAGGAGAGTCTGATTCTATTGTGTTGGAGAGAAAATGGGATGTCTCCTTCACATTTTTTTGTATCCCATCAATTTTATCATCATCCTACGAATACCAAATGCAAGAAGTGTATATATAGAGAAGTGCCTAAGTAATGTAGGTCAAATACCATTTTGGGCCAAAGTGCTAAAAACGTATTTGGCCTTTGAAAGTAAGTAACACATTTTCAACGGAGTCGTAATGTTCCCAGCATACGACATTAATCCGACGAAGACACAACTGCCTTGCGCATACTACAAGGCATTGCTTAATGTTTCCCATGGCTTTTCATGCTTCAATTGTACCCCAGTGCGACATCTATATCTATATTATATTTTAAAATGGAAAAGTCCAAACAGCCAGCTGACCAGCATTTCCACTCTTCCTTTTCTTTTCCTATTAGGAAACCGAGCGTTTTATCATAAACCCGAGGTGATTTGGGTGATATTTTGGTCATTGCCGCCACCATTACTAAATTCGGCCACTCAGCCGGATTTACAATCAAAAAAGCATACCTCCACCGTCGGCAATCACACCTCAACCCAATCTACACACCAACACATTCAAATAACCAACATAGCACCGCTAATTCACCAAGTTTTACCACAAAACATGTACCCTCTACTCCCCTTTTTTGGCACCGATTTTGATGTCGCCGGTCATCTACCATCACCCTCGACTTTCCTCCGTCATACCACACCACCTTATAGTTTAGCCACAAATAATCCCCCACTAGATCTTGCAAGAAGCGGCGCCTAGGGTTTGCCTTGAAACAATAGGCTCTACCGATGTTTGTAATTTTGACATCAATTCCCTTGTTTTAGTGTTCTCTTCAGTTTTCTTTATCTTTTGTATTCTGTTGATTTTGTTTGAAAAGACTGGTTCAAGATGGTAGCTGATTGAGTATATATGAAGTCATTGGAAGGAATTTGGGAATACTGACGATGCCATAAATGATTCTGTAAGTTCTATTGTTTTATCATTTTTGTTAATTTCTAAATGAAGATTTCCTTGGTTTATAATCAGACACCTTGGCTCAGTTTTCTTTATCTTTTGTATTATGTTGATTTTATTTGAAAACAGTAGTTCAAAATAGCAGCTAATTGAATATATATGAAGTCATTGGAAGGAATTTGGGAATGCTGACGATGTCATAAATGATTCAGTAAGTTATATTATTTTATCATTTTTTGTTGATTTCTAAATGAAGATTTCCTTGGTTTATGATCAGACACCTTGGCTCCTTTACGCTGATGCAATATATTTGGACATACACCATAAGATAAAGTTGAAAGGAAAAACTTAGTAAGTGCAAAAGTTGGTTATGGTTGAAGAAAATCTTGACATTTATTTTTGACAATTTCCTAGTGTGAAACTTGATGAAATCATTGAATATTTAATTGATTACCGTTACTTCATGAAGTTATTTCTCGACAGATGGTATATTTATTTTCAGACTACTATTATTACGTTTCTAAGGATGATATCTAATCTAACATTCTAATCTATAATATATAAAAACAGTGAAGTTGAGTTACTGTTCACAACGAGGAAAGAGCATGTGGGTTGGGGGTCATAGTGGAAATCGCTTTTGTGTTGATGTAAAATTGACACATAAGCAAGGATGGTTTCATCATTGCATATGAATTAAATAGAGCAATTAGTGGTAGCATGTGCTGGATTTTAGAGTTTAAATTGAAAGAATTTCAAAGTTTTGGGATGTATTGTTCATTTTTGAAAATATATATATATATATATATATATATATATATATATATATATATATATTTGGTAACAAGTGAAGGGAGTGTACTAATTGTTTGGTTCACATTTAAACATACCCTCCTCAGGGCCCGCAGTATGTAATTTGTTCTACGTGTCACCTAAATTTTTTGGACTACTAAATGATTCTATGATTATCTGGCATCAAGATAAAGCAAGAAACTTTATCCGAATTAAATGTCTCAAATGCCATTGTACTTAGAAAAATACATTTGAAATGCCACTGTACTTTAAATCGTCTTTCAAATGCTACTATATTTTGAAAAATACATCCACGGTGCCACTCCGTTTACTTCCGTTAAAAGAGTTAGCGAAAGTGAAAATATGGCTCATTAACATGTACAGATGTCATGCAAGTTTCTCTGCATCAACAAAACATGTTGATGTGACATGTATTTTTTAATTAAAAAATTGCTATAATGAATAAAAAATCAAAAACATAAAATAACTAAACATTAATCAAATAAATAAATGTAATAATAATTTTCATAAAAAAAAATAAAAATAAAGGTAATAATAATGGAATAAAAGTAATAACAAAGTCCATACCCATCCCTCACCTTTGCTGGAAGAAGTCAAGAAACCAGTCTCATCACCTCTTCCACTCTCATAATCACCTCTTCCATTATTGTCCAGATTTTAGCATAATGTTGCGAGTGCATTGGCAAATGAGAGGTAAATGGAAGAGGTGATGATGGGAATGGAAGAGGTGATGAGATGCAGTCACGGAGCTAGCCTTGGCCCAGTGGTGGCCCAGTGGGGGCCAAGGCCTCCACTGAAAAAAAAAAAAAAAATTGAGTCCAAAAAAAAAAAAAAAAAAAAATGAAAGTAGTAGAAAGGAAAGAAAAGAAAAGAAAAGAAGAAGAAGAAGAAGAAGAAGAAGAAGAATTGACAACTTAAATTTATTTCCTTTGATCTTAATTATCTCTCTACAATCATTATGTTTATGCAAGAAGTAGATACAATGCTCATTACTAGTATCACCCACCTTGAAAGTTTACATTTACTTTTCAGTTATAAATCTTTTCTTTTGTGAATTACTACTTTACACTGGTTAGTTGTTACTTATTAGTTAATTTAGTTTAGTTTTTGGTTTATTGCTTCGTCTTTTCAATCATTTTGGTTCAAAAAAATTTCGGGGCTCCACCCCCGAGAGGAGGTCTCCGCCTCTCACCATTTGAAAATTTTGGTCCCCACTCACTCGAAATCCTGGCTCCGTCCCTGATGAGATGGGTTTCGTGACTTCTTCCAGAAAGAAACGGTGAGGGATGGATATGGACTTTGTTATTACTTTTATTCCATTATTACCTTTATCTAATTGATTAATGTTTAGTTATTTTATGTTTTTGATTTTTTATTCATTATAGCAATTTTTTAATGAAAAAATACATGTCACATCATAATGTTTTGTTGATGCAGAGAAACTTGCAGGCCATCTGTACATGTTAATGAGCCACATTATCACTTTCGTTAACTCTTTTAATGGAAGTAAATGGAGTGGCACCGTGGATGTATTTTTCAAAGTATAGTGGCATTTGAGAGACGATTTAAAGTACAGTGACATTTCAGATACATTTTCCTAAGTATAGTGGCATTTGGGACATTTAACTCCAAGAAAAGGGTTAAAAAAAAAAAAAAAATGGTTTTTGTTGGAGCTCCTTTGAACAAGTTTTTTCTGAGAGGAGCTTAATTTTTCTGTCATGCTTTTCTTATGTTTCCCAAATTTTAGTTCCAGTCTTAGTCTTAGTAATGGTTATCAACGTTATTTGACTTTCACGATGCTCTACATCATTGGTTTTCTCCAGATTACATTCCGATGGTGAATTGTTCGTTTTTTTTTTATTATTATTATTATTAGTTTTTTTTTTATTTTTTAAAAAACCTTTATGCCCAACAATTTTGACATATAATGTTTCTTTGTAAGAAGAGTTCCATGAAGTGCATGTATTACATCACAATCCTCGGGTGTAGGTGTATGGCATCTCAAGGATGTCCAATGGTTGGCTGAATGTCTTGCTCTGAGGACATTCGTTTGGTAGATTGAATCACTAAATCCCGATTTCTTTGGTTATTTCACTTTCCCAACCGAATGTGTTGTTTCCATTTGGGTCAATTTTACATCAATACAAAATTGACTTTCACTATGAGTTAAATAGAGCAATTAGTGATAGCATGTACTAGATTTCTTTGGTTAGTTCACTTTCCCAATCGAATGTATTGCAAAATCATTGTATTTTTTCTGTAAAATAGGTATAGAATCTCGGAGATATGATTCTTTTCTTCATGGAAGCTAAATGGTCTTATCATTTGCTTCACATCTTACATGTCCACTCAATTAATTGAATTAATTCCAATCACGTTTTGCGGTTATTAGTAATTAGTATTACTGTTATATCTTCAATATTTTTTTGCTTTATCAAACTACCAATTTCAGTTATCATAAAAATGAAATTCCATTCTTATGATATCAAATGTCATGGTTATTCCTTCTATGATGTTAGGGTTCGTAAAATTCTAGGGACTTTTTTTTTTTTTTAATAGAAGAGGGGAGTAGGAATCGAACCCAAAACCAAGTGTGGGAAAGCTCGAGCACTCAACACCTGCGGCACACCCCGATTCCTTCTTGGGACCTTATTACTTATTGCTTCTCACAAAAAGGAAGGATTGGAACAATATGTGCTCAGGCAATATATGCAATTGCCAAGTGCGATATGATTCCCGTTCCCAATTTTTTAGTGCAATCAAAAATGGCTTATTCCTTTTCTTTTTTAAAATAATAATAATAATAATAATAAATATGGCTTATTCTAAGAATGAGAACATGTATTTTGTCAATTCCGCGTGTAAAAATAGAGCAATAATATCATCTAAGGAAAAGTTTAACAAGATTATCATAAAAAAACCTTTAGAAATAATACTCGAAGTTGAATGAAGGATTAAATTTAATAATAATAAAAAGGGAGAAGCAATGTTTGAATAAGAAAACGTAATTGCAAAGCAGTGCCGTACCTATGGTCGTGGGGGGTAAAGGCGAACTTCTAAATTGGGCCCTTCCACCTTTTTTTTAAAAGGAGCTGAGAATCGATCAAACTGATAATTTCAAAGAAAACACCAATAGATTACTTAATGAGAATCCCTTTATTTCAAGCACATTAATAACCCAAAAGTCTGCAAATTAAGTACTCATCAATTTAAACAAATAAGAACATAAATAAAATTATAAAAACCAGCTAACAGAATCAATTAAAATCGAGATAATAGATTAGTTACCACTTATCTCCTGTTGACGGTTGAAATATGAAATATTCCAAGTCAGCAAGAAATTAGTGGATGTTAGTTACGTAATCGAAAACTATACGTGAAAGAGTTGGACCTCAGGTCGTAATGGATGACCTGGACTCCACATAGGTAATAAAGATGGTTTGTAAGAGGTGGATCCCAGATCGTGTGAATGACCTGGACTCCACGTATGATTTCTTGTATAAATATAGTATTGGCTTTGAATAGCCAAAGTTGTGTCCCTTTTGTGAGCCACCCTCTCCTATATTTATAGGGAGAATGGGGTGAGTTGGCTTATTACAATACCTGACTATCTGACATAAGTACATAACTGAACTATTTGAGTTCTTACATAGTACAAAGTAGTTGAGTTTTACTTAAATCTAACTACCTTTGTGCCTGAATAACTGTCTTAACTACCGTTTGACCAAGCAGCTAAGATCTTGTTTCACTCCTATGATAACCAAGCATGGTCTGATGTTCAGATATGCCATAAGGTCAGGTCTGGTCTTCAAATAGTCTGTGACCGAGGTGGCGCAGTCAGGTCGGTAAGGTTTGAGGTGATGTATCCAGGTCGGATCTTTGTCTACCATGACCTGGTCTTCAGGTCTTCTTTGATGCCTCAACTCTTCTGGAGAGATAATGTTCAGGTCATACCGTGTATGGCCTGTTCTTCTTTGAATTAGGTCCACATTTTCAGTTACGTATGAGCTCTCCTAACTGAACATGTCAGGTCACACGTCATATTTAGGTCACGCTTCATCATATGTATCATATATAAGACCATACGTCATCACCCATGTTCCACGTCAGATCGTGCATCAACAATTGCCCCTAGAAGCTGGCCTGAAATTTATTGTTGGTCTGCTTCTATCACTATACCAATCCCTTGTTTGGGTAGAGATCACGTGGATCACAATTGATGATTATGGTGACAGCATATGTTAATTTGTTATAGGATGACCTGAAGCGTGTGCACAACTCATTTGATCCATAAAGGACTTGTAAAAATCTTTAAATCCTTGACCTACCTGGATCAGTCAGGTCGGATAATTTTGGTCCATAAAGGATTTGTAAAAACTTTTTAAATCCTTAACCTACCTAGATCAGTCAGGTCGGATAATTGGTCCATAAAGGACTTGTCAAAATTTTTAAATCCATGACCTACCTGAATCAGTTAGGTCGGATAATTTTGGTCCATAAAGGACTTGTAAAAATTTTTAAATCCTTGACCTACCTAGATCAGTCATGTCGGATAATTGGTCCATAAAGGACTTGTAAAAACTTTTTAAATCCTTGACCTACCTGGATCAGTCAGGTCGGATAATTGGTCCATAAAGGACTTGTAAAAATTTTTAAATCCATGACCTACCTGAATCAGTTAGGTCGGATAATTTTGGTCCATAAAGGACTTGTAAAAAACTTTAAATCCTTGACCTACCTGGATCAGTCAGGTCGGATAATTGGTCCATAAAGGACTTCTAAAAAAAATTTAAATCCTTGACCTACCTGGATCAGTCAGGTCGGATAATTGGTCCATAAAGGACTTGTAAAAAATTTTAAATCCATGACCTACCTGAATTAGTTATGTCGGATAATTTTGGTCCACAAAGGACTTGTAAAAAATCTTAAATCCTTGACCTACCTGGATCAGTCAGGTCGGATAATTGGTCCATAAAGGACTTCTAAAAAAATTTAAATCCTTGATCTACCTGGATCAGTCTGGTCGGATAATTGGTCCATAAAGGACTTGTCAAAATTTTTAAATCCATAACCTACCTGAATAAGTCAGGTCGGATAATTTTTGAGACAACTTTCAGGACATGCAGATCGTGCATGAGGGGTCTGCTACCCAGGTCATGTGCTATATTCTGGTCATGTATCATTGTTTGTGTCATGTGTTGGACTACATGTCATCACCTATATTCCACGTAAGATCACGCATCAACAATTATTGCCCCTAGGAGCTGGCCTGGAATTTGTTCCTAGTCTGCTTCTATCATTGTACATCTCCTTTGTTTGGATAAAGATCACATGGATCATAATTGGTGATGATGGTGGCGTCATATGTCAACTTGTTACTAGATGACCTAGTGGTTTTCATGATCTCAAGGTCCTAAGAAATTCGAAAATTTCGTTATGGCAGATCTTTTTGGATACATTATCTTAGGTCCTAAGGAATTCGTAAATTCCTTCATGATGGACCTTGTTGGATGCATGATCTGGCATGTTAAAGAGTTCGTAAACTCCGTTATGACGGACCTGAGGATCTGAATGATCTTGTGATCCTAAGGAGTTCGTAAACTCCGTTATGACAGACCCGAGGATCTGAACGATCTGATGGGCCTAAGGAGTTCGTAAACTCCGTTATGACGGACCCGAGGATCTGAAAGATCTTGTGATCCTAAGGAGTTCGTAAACTCCGTTATGACGGACCGGAGGATCTGAAAGATCTGATGGACCTAAGGAGTTCGTAAACTCCGTTATGACGGACCCGAGGATCTGAACGATCTGATGGACCTAAGGAGTTCGTAAACTCCGTTATGACGGACCCGAGGATCTGAACGATCTGATGGGGCTAAGGAGTTCGTAAACTCCGTTATGACGGACCCGAGGATCTGAACGATCTGATGGACCTGAGGAGTTCGTAAACTCCGTTATGACGGACCCGAGGATCTGAACGATCTGATGGACCTGAGGAGTTCGTAAACTCCGTTATGACGGACCCGAGGATCTGAACGATCTGATGGGCCTGAGGAGTTCGTAAACTCCGTTATGACGGACCCGAGGATCTGAACGATCTGATGGGCCTGAGGAGTTCGTAAACTCCGTTATGACGGACCCGAGGATCTGAACGATCTGATGGGCCTGAGGAGTTCGTAAACTCCGTTATGACGGACCCGAGGATCTGAACGATCTGATGGGCCTAAGGAGTTCATAAACTCCGTTATGACGGACCTGAGGATCTGAACGATCTTGTGTTGAGAAATAATTTCACCCATTGAGAGTTGTTTACAATTTGATCTCATCACTACAGATATTCGAAGTGGTAGTTCCAACGAGCATGTTCTTTAATAGTCTTGGTCTTGATACCAATGCAAGATGTTGAACTGAATCTTGTTCATCTCCAAATCCATGTGGGAGGCCACGATATTACAACTTTAAATTAATACAACTTTCAGTTTCTTATTTTGACATTTCAACCTCCAAAAGTGTACAACACTCTCAATCTCGTTTGTTATTTCTAGAGTCATATATTCCAAGCAAGCCTTCTCACTCTTGACTCTTCGATAAGCTCTTCAAATAAATTGGTGGTACTTCAAGGTTTGACAGCACACGGCTTTTAATTACAATAGCAGCTTTAAAAATCTAATTTGTGCACTCCTTGCATTTTCTTGAGGCAAACCCTTCGGTGGGACCTTTGGGAAGGGAAGCCACCATTTTTCTCCAAGAGATATAGAGGTCCTAATTGGGGGAGTGACTTGGTTGAACTGAAATTCCTCCATAACCGAACTGAAAGGTAGTGTTCTTTTCCGAGCTGAACTCGAAACGAAATGAATTGAGTTGAGCTCCAGAAAAATTGGACTAAATTGATTTGAACGAGCCAAAATTTTTTCATGATCGAACTGAACATTCCTCCACAAATGAACTCAACGACGCTGCTCTTTTTCGATTGAATGCTATGATTGAGATTGAGTTGGAGCTGCTACGTCCGAACTTGAGAAGAGATAGGTCGACATCTATTTTGTCATTATATAGAGTTTGAAGTTGAGCTGAACTATCAAACTGGGACTGATAAAATGGAGGCAGGAAATCATGGCTGAAACAAGCTGATCATTCCACCAAAGTGAATGTTTTGCCGAAGTAAATATGACCAGACGAAGTGAACTTGGATTACCATGGACGGGCTGGGACTGAATACCGAACTGGGGACTGCATTTACAGAACTTAGGACTGAATTTCCGAACTGGGGACTACCTGTCCCGAACTGGGTGGCACCCTTTTTGAGCTGCATGGTTTCCCAGTTGAGTCGCAGGGTTGAACTGAGCTTCATGGCTACCTAGGCGAACTGGATCTGGAAACCTAACATTGCCAAATTAACTTGGCCTTTGCTGGGGGAGTTTAGACGAACTAATCATGACAAGATAATATTGCTTCCTATCAATTCCATTTTTGGTTCTACCTTTCGTTGTATTTAAGCCAATAGATCGTGCATATCTGTTATAAGATTTTCGCATTTCTTCATATGACTGAAAAGCCTTACAAACTTCAAGAATTTGTACTCCTCCTTTTGATGAACCAGACTGATATTAACGAGCTGATCATGTGATGGCAAACTGATTGGCCGAGTGTTCTTGTGAATTTGAAATCGCAAGTGTACGATATCGCAATCAAGTAATAAAGTGGACCTTAGAGTCCGGATTATCGTTCCCACGAGGACTGCTATTAATTACCGAAATATTTCAGTTCTTAACTTTATTTGAACAGACGAAATAGAATTTGTGGTTTTAAATTAAAACTAAGAAGATGACTTAAATAATTAAATTGTGAAATTATTTTTGTTTTTAAAAAATGATTGTAAAGTGGTTGGGATTCACGATTTCACCTAACTAATTAAATCAATTCCAATTCCAGTTTTATTTCCTATTTGTGTGTTCGGTCGAATTCGCTAATTTAAATTGAGATTCCTCTCTCGAGTTTAAATCAATCCTACCTAAATAAGTCAACCATGTATCTCTACAGCGGGTCCGAATATACCTTAACTAGATGCATTACACACAAGAATTCACACACGACCGCAATAATTACAAGAGTATATCTCTATCTCTCGTTCAATTACCGGATTTATTACCTAGATCTATGTTATTAACTCACATCTCGGATTATGGAAGTAACACATGAAATCATGAATAAGTGGCCAGTTCATTCACGCATTGAACGCAATAATAAATCAACACATGCATTAAAGGGTTAAAACAAGAAATATGGCATTAAAATAATTAACTAGGCTACATCGTTCATCCCAACGTTAAAATTAGTTACACATCATCATGAAATAACAAAAACAGTAAAAATAAACGTTCATTGAAAAACAATATAAAGAATGGAAAGATTGCACCAATTATCAATTCTTCAACTGTTTTCAATTCACGCCCCTCTGCTATGCTTGATTCTCCAAGAATTTGATGTTGAATTCTCTATTGTGGCTCGTTCTATGGAGAGGCAAAGGTCCAGATCTCGTGCCTCTTATGTTGTATATCTATCTTTTTGAGAAAAACCTAGGTCAAGAAGAGGGAAGTCTGATAAAAATCGCGAGAAAAAGCCCACAGTTGGCCCAGCCGGATACGCACGCGATCGCGTGGTATCAACCCTAGCGATCGCGTGGATTTCATTAAAACTCTCGGGTTACAATTTTGCGTCTTCTCGCGATCGCTTGGTGTGTGACCAGCGATCGCGACTTCATCTTCTTTCCGGCTGTGCAAGTTGGTCCCTGACTTTTAATTGCACCTTCAGTCCTCAACTTTCAATTGTTGCACTTTGGGCCCCAAACTTTATCTTCTTCTCGATTTGACCATTCAATTAGGTCCTCCAACCTCTGATATAGTCACTTTGGCACCAAGCATGTTTCCCGGTTGTTGTCACAAACTCCTCGCTTGTCCAATTTAGCTCCAATTAACATCCAATCGTGTCATTCTTCCATTAATTGCTTCATTCTTCTTCAATTGGGACATTTTCTGAAAAGTAAACAAATAAACATAAATTAAATAGCAAATATTCCCAAACGACAATAATTAATCCTAATTTAGACATACAAATAAGTGTATAAAATACACTTATCACTGAGCTGAATTTATACTGGCATTGCTGACTGATCATGAGATGAATGGGCTGATTTGAATAATCTAAAGATCTTCCATGGCCGATCTGAACACTTCACAACTGAACTGAAAGGTCACTTTTCTCTGAGTTGAACTTGGGAAAATTTAAATTGAGCTTGAGGAGAATTGGACCGAACTGATTTGAACGAGCTAATAATTGTCCATGGCCGAACTGAACATTTCTCCACAACCGGACTGAAAGGTGGTGCTCTCTCAAAGTTGGAACTTGGAACAATTTAAATTGAGCTTGAGAAGAATTGGACCGAACTGATATTCATAGGGCTGAAGAGGTGGTCTTCTTCATTGAACTGAAAAATTTTACCAACTTCAAGAATTTGCCCCCTCATTTTGATGAACTGCACTGATATTAACGAGCTGTTATCATGCTTTTGGGGTATTAATTTCATGCATGAGGAGAGTCTCATGCTCTTGAACATATATATTTTATGAGGCATTCGATGAACCGTCAAGTCGAACAGCGGAGTATACATAATCTTCATTCTATCTCGTATCTTCCTCAACTGGGGAGAACTCTTTAGTATGTAATCTCAATTTAATTATTCCTTTTTCCTTAATGATCTCACAAATGGCATTGGTTTCAGAACATGATGTTTTGCAAGAGTCACAATCTCCATGATGGTCGAATTGGAGCTGAACGTTGCCGCCAAGCTGAGTATGTTCAACGAAACGAGCTTCATTGCCGAACTAAACATGCCAAGACAGGGTTTTTTTTTTTTAATAACTGAATTGATCAGACCTGGGATGAGTCGAACTATCCTCGAAATGAATGAACTGAGTTTCATATTGGGTTTTGAAGATGATTTTATGTTGCACTGAGTAATCTTATTCTCTCTTCTATGTTGGGCTGGGGATTGTACGCAAAGAACTTCAAATCGTGTGAGAATATCAATGGAACCCAGTGACTTGCGTGGGAAATAAGAAGCTCAACTTTGTCTTTTGGCTTGATATTTTCTGGCAATGACTTCTGGGCTGAATTTTCCCAAGACGAATTGGGTTACATTTCCGAACTATGAAGACCGAGCTGCAGTGCATGGTCAAATTGAACTAAAACGAGCTAAGTCCATAGCTGAATTTTCTTAAGATGAACCGGGAGATAGATGAATTGAATTATTCCAGACTGAACTAGATATGTGGAGCTATTGAGGTGCCGATCTAGGATGAAAAAGCTGACTTTGTACAAAATGAGTTGGATAATTGGATATGAACGAACCAAATATGAACAAGTTGGGTAAGTTGAATCGAACAACCGAAGTGCACCAGATCGAACGGGACTGTTTGCCCCCGTTGAACCACATGGCTAAACGAATTTAACTGAACTTTAAGGTTGTCGAGTTGAATTGTGTGGCTGCCATTTATGCCGATCTCACAGAAGCTGTCTATCATTCTGACTGGATTAGAGCTTTCCAGAACTGCAAATTCCGAGCTAAATTGAAAAGGTGGAGTTATCGTCCAAGCAGGCTATACTGAAATGAATGAGCTAGGAAAATCTCTGGACTAGCAGAATTGACTGTACAAGATGACTGGAGAACTGGACGAATTGGATGGAATTTCCCATAGACGAATTGGGTTGTTCCAAACAAAATTGTTCATAGTAGAGCTGAATATCAGGAACGGGGATTGTGACTGGATTTTTCATTATTTCCAAGAAATGGCTGCACATGATACATTTATAAATCCATTTCTCAAATTGAAGTGAACTGATAGATTGAAAATCGGACTGAAAATGGAATGAATTTAACTCGGTCGAATTTGAATGAACATTAGATGAACAAGTTGACTATGTTCTGACCAAATTGAATGTTACGACTGTGTTTGAAAGTGTAAAAATATTGATCTCGATGCGGGACTGTTAAATTGAACACAAGGACGTGGTGCCCTCCTTCTAGCGCCAATTGTTGACGGTTGAAATATGAAATATTCCAAGTCAGCAAGAAATTAGTGGATGTTAGTTACTTAATCGAAAACTATATGTGAAAGAGGTGGACCTCAGGTCGTAATGGATGACCTGGACTCCACATAGGTAATAAAGATGGTTTGTAAGAGGTGGATCCCAGATCGTGTGAATGACCTGGACTCCACATATGATTTCTTGTATAAATATAGTATTGGCTTTGAATAGCCAAAGTTGTGTCCCTTTTGTGAGCTACCCTCTCCTATATTTATAGGGAGAATGGGGTGAGTTGGCTTATTACAATACCTGACTATCTGACATAAGTACATAACTGAACTATTTGAGTTCTTACATAGTACAAAGTAGTTGAGTTTTACTTAAATCTAACTACCTTTGTGCCTGAATAACTGTCTTAACTACCGTTTGACCAAGCAGCTAAGATCTTGTTCCACTCCTATGATAACCAAGCATGGTCTGATGTTCAGATATGCCATAAGGTCAGGTCTGGTCTTCAAATAGTCTGTGACCGAGGTGGCGCAGTCAGGTCGGTAAGGTTTGAGGTGATGTATCCAGGTCGGATCTTTGTCTAGCATGACCTGGTCTTCAGGTCTTCTTTGATGCCTCAACTCTTCTGGAGAGATAATGTTCAGGTCATATCGTGTATGGCATGTTCTTCTTTGAATTAGGTCCACATTTTCAGTTACGTATGAGCTCTCCTAACTGAACATGTCAGGTCATACGTCATATTTAGGTCACGCTTCATCATATGTATCATATATAAGACCATACGTCATCACCCATGTTCCACGTCAGATCGTGCATCAACATCTCCCATTCCCAGAAAGGCAAAAATTAGATATTCCAGAAAGTCAGGGTAGGAGTAATGTGTATATGTATAATGTATATTCCCTTAAGCCTTCTCTAATTCAGAATCTCAACCAAACAACCGGAAAGGGCAACAACAAGCTAAAAGTAAAAATTCAACAAAAACCAATTTAATAATTGAATGATGAATTTGACCAAAGTCTAATCATTCTAAATTTCTATGCTATATAACAAAAATATAAGTAGAAAAACATGGGATTAATTTATGCAATTTATTATTTATGGGGAGTCTGAGATTTGAGAAGTCAAAAGTGAACCTTCGAAGTGCCAAGCGATCGTTGGTGCGAGTGGAGAATAATAGAGCTACGAGGCTGGCCGCTGGTGTCGGGCGACAGCGAATGTGGGGTGAAGTCTTGAAGATTGAAGAACGGTTGCATGGAGTACAAAGATGTCGGGGTTGAGGTCGAAGGCTTCTCTGAATGTTAGATTTTTTTGAATCTGAAAAAGTATGATTTTGATTTTGTAATTAGGATTAAATTGACGTATTGGACAATTAGTTTGGGGCCTGGAGTCGGCAGTGGGTTCTTTTTAAAATTGAGCCTATTTATTTATTTTTATTTTTAATGGTGGCCTATTTTGGGCCCTCAAATTTGGGCAAAAAACTGGGGCCCAAGGCTGTGGCCTGCTGGGCCTACCATCAGGTCCGGCCATGTTGCAAAGTGACGTACATATTAAAATAATATTAAATAAAATGTCATGTAATATATATACAAGATGTTTTCGTGTATTGCACAAGTGAAACGTTAGTTCAACTTCAAATAGGTAGGTGGGAGAGAATGAGATTATTTTGTTTTTGTTTATTTGGAACTCATTTACACTTTTTTGAATAATTTGGGACTATGGTTGCAAATAATTCTTCATTTATTTTTTTGTTTTGCTTAAAGAGTGAGTATATTCATCATTTTGCACGATTTTATCGAGTAAATTGAAGATCAAATGCAATCAAACCTATTCAACGATTTACCAATTCAAGCACAGATTTATTTAAGAAGAAATTATGTCTGTTTCATCATTATTTAACAACAATTGGGACAAGACAACCTAGACTATATCCTCCTAAGATACGGATATGGTATTAATCAATTCACATATCACTATCAACAATTTTAGCTAAGCACCCACTGCATTCAACTCAAAAAATCACATCTCAAGAACAGAGATAAGTTAGAATCCCCCCTTCTATCATACTCGACCGAGCAGAGCACCTGCAACGTGATTTTTTTTCCTCGACGTGTTGAAATTCGAGCCCAAGAGACACTTTTGACACATTAAAAGCAGGGGTAAAATGCATAAATAGCGAAGTGAACGTACACACTTCATAAAGGCGTCTCAATCTTGTCATGGAGAGTTACCACTAAGTTGTGTGCATCGTCCAGAAGCTTCCATACATCAAGATGCCCAGCCATTGCGTTGCACTCCCTCAAAATATCGTCCATGCTATTATACTTTTGGATGATTTGTTTCCTCCTCTGCAATACAGAGGCTGCAATTGCATAAAGCAAGAGATCATCTGTTGGTGGGGCTTGCTGCCTCAGCCTTATACTGCTCCACGCAGACTTCCCAATTCCAGCTCGAATTGCAACCTGATCCGCCCACACGATCTCCCAAAGACACAGAGTTTGTTCAAAAGTCAGCTCCCGCCTGAAGAGTACCACCACCATTCTGTACACGAAAAAGCAATCCTCAGCCTGAAGTTTTTTCAAGTGTCTGAAAAGATGTGAATCCTTAAACTTGATAATTTTAGAAACAATGTTCAGTTGCCTTCTGATTCCTTCTTCATCAAGCCTGAAATTATGACGAGCCTTCTTCATGAAACCTACAAAACACCAGAAAGCTTCATGGTCCTCTGTCATAACAGTGATTATGGGGGAGAGTAGATCGCTCATTCCTTGACAATAGCCAATTTCGGAGTCATAAAGTGCATAGGCTTCAAGAATGGAAACTAAACGGGCAGCATGGAACATCCTACAGGGCTCGAGGTCATCATAATCCTTCAACCCAACAACCTCAGCAGCACGGCGTGCTTTGCCTTCTGACACCGCAGCCTGAGCAGGAGAATATGCTGTCCATTCACCAATAGCACGGATAGCATCAAGGCGGATGATTCGCTGCCAGGTGGCAAAATCTTCAGAACTACGGTGTTCTGATTGGATCTCCATCTTTGAGGGAGAAGAATCCTCCGTCAAAGGAACTTCAAAATCATTTTCTGTGAAGTTGAAAGTTTGACTCGCATCGGGGTATTCCAAGGAATCCGAGTACGATGACTCAGAAAATGCGATGGCATTCGGATCCGTGACTCGTTTAGAACCAGCACATCCATCCATTAGTGTGTAAGTAGGATGATCAGATTCCTCATCATAGGGAAACCTCTCCTGACTAGAAAGGGATTCTCTGGCGCTCACAACATCTTCAGAGTTAGGGGAACCGATGCCTTCAATGAGACTGCCACTGTTACCATTGCTTGCTTCACCAGTCTCGTTTAACTTAAAGAGATCATTATTATGTTTAAGAAGACTGCGACACTTACTCTGTAATTTCTCATATTCCTTTCTGCATCCATCAATTGAATGACAATAGGAAGTGAATATAAAAAGCTCCCACAGATGGTAAAAAAGATTAATAAATTAATATATAGGGAAAAACCAAGAGATGTTCACCTTTTCTGAGTTTTTATAACATATCTTTCTTCTTTGGAACTGGATAGTTCATAGCTGCAGAAAGTTGTATAGTCAGATTCAAAGCAGAAAGAGATTTCACCAACTAATTTTCTTTAGATGCACAACAGAAAAAATACAACAAGGGAAGATTGATTTAAAACATTGCTGGATCAGAAGTAGAGATGCTGTATCCCTTTGTTTCTTCCATTCTTTCCTTTTCTCTTTCTCTTCAGTTTTTAATGTGTAAAAGATGTCAAGGCCTCCATAGGTTACCTCTCTCTCTCTCTCACACACACACACACACTCACTTACTCTCTGTAATAAGACTTCATGAACGAAAGTCAGTTAACGATTTAAAAATACATTAAAAATACATTAATACTGACATTTTGAAATGATGCTCATTACTGAACCAAATTCCTATTATGTCCAAACTGAAAATGGAAAATTAGCTAGTTCAGTACATTTCTAAAAGATCGGTCACATCATTAATCTCAGCAATTACATGATGTTATAACTTCGAAAAAGAGAATCAACATACACTCCAAGAAGAAATGGCCAAACCTCTGCCTTAATGCTTGGATCAACACCCTACAAATAGCAGTCATGAAAATCATATTAAAAAGGATTCCCAGGTACATCATCTCATTTAAAAGCAAATAAAGCACAATAAAAGTTTTCAATCTTCCCCCCCTTCAAAATGGTGAAAAATTGTGAGCTGTATATGAAAGGGGAACTCACTCCACTACGAACTTTCTTCAGAAATTTCACTCCACCATCACGAAGTTTTCCATCTGATGTGAACGAATTTCTCCATTGAAGAGGCGATAGTATGTGTTTTCTTTTTCTACGCGACCATGGCGATTTAAGATGACCCCTGGAAATAGAAATAGTACTATTACTGCATATGATGAATGACAAAGCAATGACAACATTAAGAAGATAACTATTTCATGTTATAAGCTGATGGGGAAGGCCTTGGTTCTACAACCAAAACTTCAACTCTTTGAGTAAAATATATTTCACAGAGAAAAGATAACGAGAAATTATTAGTACCAAATGACATTTGACTGTTAAAATGTCATAAAGACCTCAAAACATTAACCTAGAGCACAACAAGAAGCAGGTTGGAGCAGGATGTGCCAAAATCAAGGATGTCCTAGTATCCATACAAAACCCTTTCTATCACTAGCTTTATATATAAAACAAAGCAAACACTTGAATAAAAATGTTAAGTCACGAATTATGAATGATTCAGAGAGAGGCAACGTCGGCAGTAAAAAACTTCCACAGGATTTTTTTCTCTGTATTCAAGCCATCCATGAGTTCTAATTGTACGTCCTGACATAGAATAAAAATTTCAACCATACACCTTGTTCAATGCAAGTATGAGAAAAAGGGAAAAAGCTCAAGTCTTGAGAAGAGGAAGTCAACTTATAATTTCCATTTTCCAGTAATATTTTGGGTATTTTACTAGTTATTCCAATTACATAATTTCTTGTACAACATAATGTAAAGAATATTAACTCTATCTAATATTTCCAAGAAGAAGACTTCCATTTTACAAATTAATCCTCTAGCACATGTATAACTCTTTATTTTCCAACAGGAAAAAACAAACTAAGTCCTCTCATGATATTTGACCAATTGCATGTTCTTGATATGAACATTTGAAACATAAGTGGGGTTCACGGGTCGGTTTTGACGGGTCTAATCGGCCCGACTGCCTGGACATCTCTAGTCAAATCGATCTCTCTCCACAAAAAACAAACTTAAAAACAAAAAGAGAAAAACATGGATTGAAGATAGAAACCTAAAAAAATATAAAAAGGAAGTACGAAAATGGTTTTTTTTTTTTTCATTTTCTGAACTCCATATTTATGAATATACTAAATCTAAGCTGCTCTAAGGTAATGGATTGAGCATACGGAGTAATTAACACGATATATAAGAACAGGATCTGAACTAGAAACAGTTAAATTATGTGCTAAAATATAAAGTGACTCACAGATTGGCTGAATAAGAACACGAAGCTGGTGGTTATGAAGCTACTACAAATAGAATCGATCTCAAATAAATCCAGGACGAAGAAGGTGAAGATGATGATGATGAAGGTGAGGAAGGTTTCGACGAAGTTTGACTTCGTTTTAGAGCTTTCATCTAAAAACTTGTTATTTTTCAATTATTTCTTAAATAAAATAAATAATTCACTTCAGAGTACTCCTACGTTCACATAGTACCGCACAATAAACCAGCTGCCAAGGCATCACAGGCGGCCAAGGCAACGCCGGCGATAGTTATTTCAACAACCACATCAGGAGCGCGGCGGCACCAACGGAGAGCATGAACTGAGCTGCAAAATGACGAAATTACCCCTTGGATTGGAATTTTTTCCACCATTGATTTATAATCAACTGAAAGCCAACTGCTCTATTGCGTTGTATGTCTTTTTGTATCTATCCACACAAGGTTTCGTAAAAATTATTTATAAATTTTTTTTAAAAACGAGGTATATGATCCTCCCTCAATCCAGATTTATGTTTATTTTCACAAAAATTAAAAAAATATAATTAATATACGTTGAAATTATAAATTTACTTATATTTTACTTAATTTATCTTTAATTAAATAATGAGTAGTTCATATTTATTGATAACAATGTATAGAGATAGCAAAAAAATCCGACCCGACGGGTACCCGATCCGAACCCGCCCCGCTGGTCGGTGCGGCTGGTATGGGGCGATTTTCCTCGACCCGGGTGGGTGCGGGTTTGGCTGTCCCGACCCGAACCCGCCCCAATTAAATAAATTAATAAAAAATAATATGGAAACAAAAATTAAAAAAATACCGAAAAAATAAAAAATAAATAAATAAATTAAACGAGGCGGGTAGGTTGACCCGTCCCGCCCCGAACCGAACTCAAACCTGCCCCGACCCGAACCGAACCCGCTCCGTTGCCATCACTAACAATACATATTAAATATGAATATATATTAGAAAATTAAGATATTTATATATTCTTAACAAAAAAAAGTGGCTTATAATTTGGGACAAATAAAAAAGGAAAACGAGTCTATCTCTATGGGACGGAGGGAGTAACATTTTATTAATCCATTTTCTTTTTTTAAAAGTCAATAATTTTGACTGGTCAAAAATTTTCATTCACATTTTTAGACTTTAAAAAAAATGGATTAACGAAATGTTGACACGTCAATATTTATAATAATCATTTATAAGCAGTTTACCATTTTGTCATTCATTAGAATTTTTCTTTGTCACTCTCTGTTTCATTATGTGTGAAACCAAGAAATGTGTGCATGGATTTAGCTATTTTTCTCTGTAGACTTTTTTATGGAAGAAATTAATAAACTCTCACCAAACTTTACATATGAAAATAGTTACTGCCTTTAAAAACGAAAGCTAACAATGATTTAACTTTATATATAGTCCACCTTTGAGAGAATAAATTTGTCTCTTACAAATAACAGGAAATGAACCGTGACAAACGGTGTCCCACGTAGAGCTTGTTAAGAAATTAGTAAAATCCGAATCAACAAATAACACAAACCAAACACACTTTTAAGAAGTGTCAAAAATAGCAACTCCCAGTTTCTTATTCATTTGAATTAGGAATTCTTCTTCCCCAAATCATCATTGTTCATCCCAAATCTTACTCCAGAAATTAGGGATTGTTGTTCCAATTAAATAGGGATTAAATGTATGTTGGAACAAGCATCGCCCTCTCCGGTCGCGAACAATTTTTGGTGTAACTTGGATCGTGTACTGTCCATGTGAACAACAAGGAGGTCTTTCTTAACGAGCTCATTGGCAACCTTAAGTCCTAAAAAAACCTCTATTTCTCTCAACTATTATCTTGTTTAATTGGTTAAATCCGTTTTCATTTATCGTGTTCTACTCTATGTTCTTTATTTATGTTAGATTTTCCGTTTTCAATGATGTATTCTGCTGCTGAGCTTAATTGGATCATGGGGCTTGATTGATTTTTGCCTTTTACATCTTTAGTTGCTTGTATGATGACATTGGCATTTGATCAATTTTATAACATAAGTAGGTCTTTGTGGCTTGATCCATGTTCTCCCAATGGTGGAGGTGATGCAAAAATTACTGCAGTTGGTCCTTTCTACTAATATTAATACAATGTGCAATTCTCCATTTCCTTTGAGTTTGTGAAGTATTTACTTGATTTTGATGCCTAATGGTTTACATAATATTCACATGGGATGAAGGAATTATGGGATTTGCTAAGAGTGTAGAAACGCGGGGCACTGGTTGGATGATTTCCCAACGAAGAAGCGATGCCCCGAATGCGGGGAGGGGTATGTAAGATTGTTGGAGGTGGAGACGTGACACATATCAGATGAACATTTTCTTATCTTGTTTTGGATTAAATTGTCTACGATACAATGATTAGAAAAACAAAGTATCTGGAGTTTTTGACTTGCTAAGAATGGCTTCCTCATCCTCAAAATTCTTCTATTTCTTGATCTATGAGCCTTCATCTTAGCTTGTTCTTTGTGTTACATTTGTTACATTTACATTTTGCAATCCTTTATGTCGGTCACTCATGAAGGTCCACCATTGCAGTCTACAATTCGCAAATCTCAACCCCAAATACCTCATAAACCATCTCCAACTAATATGTTCTCCCTCTCGAC
Organism: Ligustrum vulgare; assembly: GCA_963555705.1. Taxonomy (NCBI): domain Eukaryota; kingdom Viridiplantae; phylum Streptophyta; class Magnoliopsida; order Lamiales; family Oleaceae; genus Ligustrum; species Ligustrum vulgare. The sequence goes on along the minus strand of OY743175.1, from coordinate 3,373,195 downwards.
AATGTCAAATGCAAGTGGGTAAATGTAGTCATTTTCATCTAGAACTACTACAACCAATATTTGACCCCAAACGCACCTTTCAAAAAGCAACAATTCACTCCTACTAGTTTCCTACAATAAGACACAAAACCTTTCTTGCAATCATCTAAACACATATATATTCCTTGGAATTTTGAATCATGGACAATAATCTTGCCAGTAGAACTTGGATTTTTCATCAACAACTCCCAGCAAAACTTCAAAACATCCCAAATTGATGGTCATTGCTCCCCCGAATCAATAACCTAGCCAATCTCCTAGCTCTCAATGCAGTTTGTCTCACTATGTTTATTTTCAAATCCTGCAAGACTCTCAACTTAGTTGCACTAGTTTTCGATGTGGGATCTACCCTAAATGTTTCTAGATATCTCTCGGCTACATACTTCGCAATGCAATGCAATGCAATGCTCGTTTGTATCATCTCTAATGCAATTGTGGTTTGTATTATATGATTTTATTTGGATGCAATTCGATTTCTTGTTCTCAGATGCTAATATCCTCCATTTATGCCTAGGTTTGCACACTGCATGTGCTCTTTTATCATCATTTGTTTTGAATCTCAAGTTGCACCTCGTCGCTATTCCGTGGTTTTTAATAGATTTCCTAGATTGTGGTACATCTCTAAATGTGTTTCGTGCTTCAAGCTTAGGATCGATCATCTCCATCTCTTCATATAAAAGCAAGATATCTTATGTTGTTTTACTCATCCGATGAGTGATCAATGTGCAGTTCTTTAGACGATAGATCATATGAATGATCAAAGTCAATCTTATGTTCATAAACTTTTTGTTGTGCTTCTTCAACGTCAAGGTTAGAATTCAAGCCCACAGCGATGAACTCCGGGGCATTGTTGTCATATGGAAAGTCATCGTCATTTACTTCATTTTTTGAATCAACGAATTCTACCCCCAAAACCTCTAGTCCTTTGATTCTTCCTCCTCATTGTCTGCCTCTAGAAATATATCATAAATTTAATTAAACAAAGGAAACAAAACACAGAATATTTCATACCCATATAATTCTAATATTCCAATAGAGCCATACATACCTTCCTCGGGTCCATCTTCATTTGTCTCCAACAATGCATCTTCTGCTACTGAACTGTGGTCCATTACTTGTGGGTTTGCTTTGTTGGAAAAATTTAGTTTCCAGAATGGTTCGACTTTAGTGCAAGAAATCTTAGTCAAGGGTGCATTAACACCAATTAATTTGAAAAAGTCGATCCTATAATAGTTGTTCTTAGAATTTTAGGTATTTGAGATGTGAAAGGAGCAGCTTTTTCATCAACAAAAAGGGCCCTACATGAAGCTCCTTATTCTTCTTGGGAAATCTGGACAACCAAAATGTGCTCTCGAATTTGCGATGAGATGGTTAAAGAAGGTTTCTGTTCGAAATTTGGATAGGAGGTCTGTGATTTCTTATTTAGGGATGCGTTTGGGGAGAATAATAATAGGATAATATGCTATTTTAGACTTTACCAACTTCTTATGAGGCGCTACGTGGGACACCGTTTGCCATGGTGCATTTTATGTTATTGTAAGAGACGGATTTATGATCAGTTTTGGATGATGGACAATAGATAAAGTTAAGTGATTGTTGGTTTCCTTTATGAAGTACAGTGAGTAAGTACTTACATGTGTAAAGTTGAGTGAATATTTATTAATTTTCCCTACTTTCATCACTACTCACTTGAAGAGAGCGAGTTTGGTTGCCACTATTAATATTCCCGCCCTTTACTATTGTTCATTCATTGTGTTTTAGTTTTATTCTTTCCTTCAGAATGACTCAAAACGGCATTGTTTCGACCATGATTCAATTAAAAGGACGTCGTATTGACCTTTTCGATTTAGCTATTTTCTCTCTCTAGACTTTTACATAGAGATATATCACTATTTTCATCACTACTCACTTAAAAGAGCGAGTTTGGTAGCCATTGTTCATTTTTTTCTTCCTCTACTATTTTTCATTCATTGAGTTTTTGTTTTATTTTTTTCCTTTTGAATGACTCAAAAAGGCGTTATTTCGACCTTGATTTAATCAAAACGACGTCGTATTGAATGACTAACAAGATGCAAACTACCAAATACAAGACAAGACATCTAGTGCAATCGTTAATATTTTCACAATTATAACCTTCACGAAATTTTTGGTGACCAAATTTTACCTTTAATATTATATATTAATATCTCATTTTTTTTTTCTTTTTTTAAAACAGTATACGAAATACTCATTTTTGTTTATACTTTTCATATAAATTGTCTTCAATACACTTCGTGGAGTGAAAGTGTGACTTTTCTTTTATTCCCCCCCGCCCCCCCAACCCAAAAAAAAAAAAGAGAGAGTTGAGAGCCAGCTTGATCTGTTCCACCAAGAACACGAGCTGGCGATCAAGCTCCATCGAGCATAGTTCGAGCGAGAGCTGGCTTGGATGTTGAATTGAGTCCACCCCGTCGATGGATCGACTCGACCCATTAAAAAGTCTAGGAATGAATAGTACAATTATAATAAAATGATGGAGATCAATATGTTATTGTGATGACAAATTTCATTTGATATTTAAAAATTGTCTAGTAGTAACCGAACAACAATGAACAACTTAAGAAGATAAGATTCAATAAGTGATTTATAGTTTCTTTATCCGGTTCATTTGAGCTTTTGAGCTCAAAAGTCTCCAAATCATATTAATAACAGATAATCTAGACTACCATATGTACTTCTTATGAAGTTATTTAGAACCTACTATTGGGGAGATTAAGGGTGAAGGCATTAGGCATTATATAATTTCTGCTACAATTATACAAACCAAACATATAATTTCCATATTATTTAGTGCTTTGCTACAAGCATCAAGAATCCACAAGATAATGAAGACACCATGAAATAACAGAACTCCACTGAAATTAAGAATTCGATATGAAACTAAACTACTACTAATATCAGAAAAGAATAAACATAAAGGTTATGATTTTGCTACAAGATCAAATTCTAGGAATCTACTAACAAGAAAGGCGGAAACATAATTCTAGTTACTGTGGGATCAATAGACCGCACCATAATCATAACTAGTAGTCTCATACTGTTTTGAACAAGATTATCATCGCTAAACAAAAAAGCAGAACGAAAACTAACGTCCATAAGTACCTCCATATTTTATTGGAGATGAATTTCATCGCGAGTTTGAGTTGGTGATCAAGAAACTTCTTTCCTTGTTCTCCATTTGTAAGGGCCTAATTGGGCAAAGAGATCTGAATTCCTATTGACGTCATAGAGAGTTTAACTTGGTCAGAAAGTTAAGAGATGGGATTGCAATAAAAAGTAAATAGAACAATTTGAACTTTCATTGCCCTTTGCAGCAAGTAGAAAAAAGAAGAAACCTTATACCACTATTATTAGAAATTTACAAAATCTTCGAGAACATTACATACATGATCACTTAACATCTCAATTGAGACAAAACAAATTTTGTTAATTGATCACTTAAAAAACTAACTTTAGGCATGCAGTTCTGATGCTGCTCCCTTGTCCAAAAACCATATCAATTCCCCTTCTGGTGCAACCATTCGCATGGGCAGCTTGTTAGAATTTGAAGCATCATCAAGTGCAACATGCACTACATCAGCTTTACCAGAACCTGCTACAACAAGTGCTATATTTGCGGAGGAATTGATAACTGGAAAGGTGAAAGAAATCCTTTCTGGAGGGGGTTTTGGCGAGTTCTTAATAAACTTAAACCACTTTTTCATTTTTCCTGACAAAGTGGATGTCCAGGAAATAAGGAAGTCACGTGCCTATCGGGGCCCATGCCAATAGCATAAGATCAAATTTTAGGAACCTACTAGCATCAGATTGATCTATTACTTTATTTTTAACCAAATGCTTGAGACAGGTCTCATAATCATCCGCTTCACCCTCGGCTGACAGTGCATCATTTATAGCATATAAATTACCAACAGGAATTGGTACCTACAAGTGGAAATAGACAAAAAAAAGTATTTTAGCCCTGTTTGGTCTATAATAAATTCAACAACTTTTTTCTTAAATTTAATTTAAATCACACATTTCTATAAGACCAACCACTCTACGCACTTTTCAACAACACATTCAATTTTTTAATTTATCCTGCATCAAACATGCCCCAAATACTCAAAGTTTCAAAATATTGTCGTAACTCAGTATTCCGCAAACAAAGAAGTATTTCAAGTACCTACCTACCTACATTTATAATATGTTATGCAGTAGTAATGCATTATCCATACATATGAATAACTTAATGACTCCAACTCTTTGACATCATAGACCCCTTTAATTTTTTTACACGTTTTTTTCTTTCTTCTTTTCAACCATACATTTATTAATAAAATAATATTACACACAAACCAAAAAAAAGATTCCATACTTTTTAACCACATATTCTCCTAAAAATTATTATTCATTTCAAATAAACCCACATCAAACAGGAGCATTATCTCTCAAAACATCAATAACTTCACCTCATCAAGAAAGGAAATGAGAAACCCTGATACTGAAAATAAAACTGGATAATTGTAGCACGATGAATAATGCAGTAAACATTTCATTAACTATTGCTACTTTTCTACCTAGGCACGAGATACTTCTTGTATTCCACATAGATCCAGTAAGACTGATATACCTTTGAACATAGAAAAGATAACTTCACCTCATCAAGAAAGGAAATGAGAAAGCCTGGTGCTGAAAATAAAATTGGCTAATTGTAGCACGAAGAATAATGCAGTAAACATTTCATTAACTATTGCTACTTTTCTACCTAGGCACGAGATACGTCTTGTATTCCACATAGATCCAGTAAGACTGATATACCTTTGAACGTAGAAAAGATTGTGCTGACCCAGCAATAATGAAGTGGTCGGGGGCGTACATGACCATTGGAGTAGAAAGGTAAAATTAAGCTACATAAAGACAACAATGCATTAAACAGTTGACGATTAAGTGAAGTACTTCCTTCTTTGGAGTCAATAAATTTAAACTATAATTCCCGACAACGGCGCCAAAAATTTGTTAGCTAACCGCAAGTTTACGGATCGCACAAGCAATAGAGTGGATTTAAGTCCAAATATTGTACCAATAGGGATTGTGTAAATTGTATTTTATATTACGAACCTTAACCAGAACTAAGAAAACTTTGATTTGAGAATTTTGTTCTAAAAACTAAACTAATTAAAACAAAAGATTTGATTTATGAAAACTATGAAATAAACATGTTAGAATTATAAATTCATTTTAATGCTATCATCCACATTTTGACTTAGATAATTAACAACAAATTATGGTGTATTGAAAATCCGTGTTCATAAAGTTCCCCTTTCGAGTAATGTATAAAATCCTTTTTCACAAGAGATTAGACTATATTTTTATGACAAATCCAAATATAAAGGAAAGTACTAACAAATTATGAACACTTTTTGGGATAACACAAAGTATAGGGGTATTTTCTATCCCCTGTCGAACTTTGTGGTAATTAATCAAGGTCTAATAACTTACCACTCTTTCAAACATAGAAAATTATCACAAACATCAATAATTATGCATCCACAATCATAGATGAAAATAATTCACAATTAATTGCATCAAACCCGTAAATTGTATAAATTAAACATAGAGTCAAAATATGAAATCAAGAATTAAAGATTCATCACAATCTTAACAATGAAAACTTAGCCTAGAAACACGAGTAAAGATAATTCACGAGAAAAATGAAAATAAGTCATCCGTTCATCTTCTTGATTCTTGGTTTTCAATCTTGTTCTTAGAGTTTCATGGATTCCTCAACAATTGAACAACGTCGTTGGGAACCCCTAATTAGTGTCTCAAGTCATGTATAAATAGGTTTAGTCAAAACCTAGGTAAAAAGAGGAGAAAAACCGCTGAAAATCTCAAAAAGCCCAGTTGCGCGGCCCAGAATTTTACAGTACGATCGAGCAGTTATAAAACCATGCCATCACATGGTTATCAAATTTTGATTTTGACTGTTTTTGAACAGGTCATGCCATCGCGCCGTTATAATCCATGCGATAGCATGGTTATCCGGATAGAGTGCAATTTTCATCTTTTGCTTTCTTTTTAAGTTGGTTCTCACCCTTTATTACATAGCAAATCCTCCATCTTCTTATTAATGCAATTTAGTTCCTAAACTTTCGGTTTCTTCCCATTGACTTCTTTCTTTTCTTGATTTGTTCAATTAAGCCCTCGATCTTCTTCCTTCTTCCACTTTATCTTCACTTTGCACATCGATTGAATTCATTAACTCTTCATTTTCACTATTTAGCTCTTTTATCATCCAATTGACTTGTTTTTGCTCCAATTCCTTTGTTTCCTTGACTTTGATACATTTTTGAAATATAAATAAATAATAACAAAAATGAATAGCAGATATTCTCAAACGAACATATAAAATCTTACTTTTAGGATAGAAATAAGTGTATAAATGCGAATTTGCACTTGTAGGTAAAGTTGATTTGTAGATTCTTTTGTTATGACTACACTCTTCACATCGTTTACATATCATTTTCATTCCACTTCTTCCCATTTTCACTCCTTCTGGTGGCTCAACTTAAGATCTTTTTCTCATTTTTTGGGTCTATTGGCCCGTTTCTTTCCTGGTGGATTCAGAGCATGCTTTCTCAACTCTGACCATAGCTCAGGTCCTGACATTGGTTGGATCACCTGGTTGTGAAACCTCAGGTAAGTCTCCTTATCATAACATATTTCGACATACTCATATGTACCTACGTTCCTTAAAAGCACACCAGATATTGCATGAGCACATGATATTCCACTAAGTTGTCATTTTCTGCTTACATGTTCACGTTTTATAAAGTCCACACTCCATTCCTATTACTAACCTCAAACTTTTCATGTCCTGCATAATCTGCCTTCGAGAATCTTGCACCAGTCTTTGCCTTCTCAATTATATGCATAATCCTTGTCCAAAAGCGTAATCCCAACTGTAAGTTGCTTCTCTTTTGTTGTTCATTCTCAGCATTTGTTGATGCTCTTCTCCAACATTGATATTATAGGCTTCTTTATGGCAACAACTATGGAAGAGTAGAATGTCTCGCATTAGTTATTGAGTAGAATGTCGCATCTTGAGTACTCCTGAAAGTGTGATCTACTCCATTGGGAGGCTAGTTTTTCGTTGAACCATTTGTACATTTCTTCATTCACCTCTTTCATGTCAGACATCGTTAATCCTCTAAGTAGAAAGTTAGAGTCTAAAATAACGTGGAAAGAAAATACTCGGAGTTCAAGGCATCAAAACACATTACTCAAGTTTATTACACATCAATCCACCTAAAATTCGTCCGCGCACTGAAGCACACCATTAGGGTGCAAAAGGTTGTCGGTAGTTGATCATAATTTCCATAAACAATAGAATGTAACTAGTATTTTTGTTATGAATAAGTCTATTTTCACAAGCTCATCCACAATGTGGATGACAATCCCCTAACATGGGGTGAGGGCCACAAAATTCAAATTTTGTGGCCCCCACCCCCATGTGAGGGGATTGTTGTGGCCCCCACCCCAATGTAAGGGGATTGTCATCCACATTGTGAATGAGATTGTGAATGTAGCATTGTTGATTTGTTATATATAAATTTTTATTACATTACAATTTTAAAATTCAACTTGGCTCAAGATAAAACCCTACATCCGCCCTTAATTAAAGGTGAATGCAAAATAAAAAAAGTTATTGTGGGGGGGTACTCGGGCCGGTTCAGGCCTGTAATAGGCCTAAATTGGGTGTTGATGCAAGCATGTCGATTTAGGCCACTCCACCCATTTTAACACTCCCCGACTCCCATATGAACATAAGACAATATCTTTCATGAAGGATATAGTTTCAATGATGGACCTATGTTATGGTGCCCATCATCCACAAGATGTTGACACGAATTCCATGATAAATTATATCAGGACACGTATGACGTGTTAGCATTTTGCCCACGGTGGACACAATAACACATGTCCACTGTGGGCACTATATTCCTTCTATACTGTCGATACTACAAAATTGACAGATTGAAAACGATAATCAAGAAAAGAATAAATGGAATGAGAACTTGAAATCCAGTAAATAAATTGTTTACCAATGCAGAATAATAGGAGGACATATTTTAAGATAGATTGAACATCATAGTTTTTTAAAACAAAGAGATGTAACCAAACTGTCATTTTTGCCAACTACTAGCCGACTATACCAAACATGCTACGTAGATGCTACATACATGTAAATACTTACAAAACACTCAGATTCACCTATGGTTGAGCAACAGAGAACCTATATTCATGCGTCTTCGATTTTCTGGTATAGCTTCAGTCCAAATTGTTGATTCTTTAAAGATGGTATTCCTTGGCAGCAAGTCTTCAATCTGCGAGTTTTCTTTCAATCTGATGGAACATTACACTGGCTGCTTGGACGAGAACATATAATTTGGGCACGTGCTGAATTTAGATCCCAGTCCCTTTCTAATTTGATAAATTGGATATGCCACTACTCCAAAGGTTTAACTGTAGTTGGAAGGTAAAACAGACAAAATTATCGAGCTAGTCAATTTCTCTTAAGAAAGATAAGAAGCCAGCTTAGCCTTCGACACAATGTAATGACTCTAATACAGCCCCACATCGCAAGTAGTTAAAAAATATAGGTCATCGTGGACATCCATTCTGGAATGAGGGATGAAATGTAACGATTCTAAAGACTTGTTTGGTAAGGTGGATTTTAGAGTATCATGCACCAACCATACACAAATAGCGTCTAAACATCCTTACGGTTTAACATGTGGGCTAAGTACTTTCTTCTTACAATCCGGTTTTAAGGATGTGTCACTCAATGTGGTTGTAACATATAATGCATTCAGGTTACCCAACTTTACTGAATTAGCACCCAAAAACTCCCAAGTGAAAAATGAAAATCGATGAATAGAGCATATCTACCTTGTCTGAAAAATGTTTTGAATCATCTGTCGCGGAGATTCAAGTGCTCCATTTTCTAATTGAAGTAACTCGTCTGAAGTAAGTTGCCAACCAAGGGCACCTAAATTTTCTTCAGCCTGTTTGATTGACTTGACTCCAGGAATTGGAGTAGTACCTTTGCAGATGCACCAGTTTATCGCTACCTGCCAACAGAATCTTAAATTAAATAACCGAAGTCTGAATGGTGAGAAGAATCCCTGACCCTTTTTTTTTTTTGTTTAATTTAAGTTTTCTTTAGGTAAACCACGACTACACAAATTATACAAAATACTAAAAACTATTTCAGATATCGGCAAGTCTGTAAGGGTCAAAAGTAGCATAAATGCAAAAAAGAAGTTAAAAAGAGAGATAAAAAAATGAAATACCTGAGAAATAGTTTTGCGTCTTTTTTGCGCAATTTCTTTAAGTGATATCAGTAGAGGCTCCAGACCTGGTAAAATTTGTCTAAATAGAAGACCCCTATAAAATGACAGCATAATATTGAATGAGAAGCATATAAATATTGCTAACAGCTTAACAATATCTTAAGTTGTTCTAACAAATGATAAATATGTAAAGCAAAAATGCATACTTACCGAGGTCCACTTGGCAGATTGGAAGGACTATATTTTCCGGTAAGCATTCCAAGCCCCAATGGACTATATGAAATTAAACGAATACCCAGAGAGTCGCATATATTCTTGATCTCCATCTGATCTTTCCCCATACTCAACAGTGAAAATTGTACCTGAAATAGATATTTTGGGTGGCATGAGATTGACATCCAAAAACAGAAAATATAAATTAAAATATATAACAAATTGCACCCTACATGTGATTCACCCAACAATATTTATTAAAAGGCTATTTTGTAATACTTAGTATTTAATTTAAGAATATATCCTTATTAAAATAAATGGTGGGAATCCATTGAGTAAAAGAAACATTTCAAGTGCAAGTCATAGACTCATAGGGGTGTGGTTTAGCATACTCGATAACTATTGCATTATCTCCAATGAAAAACTGAAAAAGTACTTGTAGTTTCTTTATAGACGCATTCATGCAGTGATTGCTATGTAGTCACTTGCTCCTCTTAAATACTTAACTCAAAGCAACTAATCACTTATTATAGACACTAAGACTCAAAGTACACTGCAGAAAATATAAACTGATAGAAACTTGTTTGAGCATATTTTTTTTGTAGTTATTAGTAGTTTGCAAGAAGGCCGCGACATCATAAGACATACAAGTACTTTAACCTGTTACCTAGCAGAAGTAAATTTAAGTTCAATGGAAAGATGGAACGTAGCATTCACCTGAGCCGAGCACAATGGCACTCCTCGGTCTTTCAGGTAATTGTGTATTTTCAATAGCTGCTTTGGCCCATAATTGCTCACACCAACTGCTCGAACTAAACCCTTTTTCCCAAAAAATCCATCGGCTAGATATCAATTTGCAGTTATAATGATGTGACGGTAAAACTTCTTTTTCAAAGATGTGAAAAAAATTGAATTTCAATAGTTCATAGGAAAAAATCAGAGAAATAGTGCAAAACATATGAACAAGAATGACATGAAATATCCAAACAACAAGAACAGTTCAATAATATAAGAGGTATTTATCGTGATTTTCATTGGACAAACATATTATGCTATAAGCTCATCGCAACCTTGTCATACATTGCCACTAAACCATCCCAAAGAGCTCGCTCTTGCAGAGGAGCATAATTTGCAGTTGACCAGTGTAATTGCCCTATTCCTATTTGCTCAATTTGCATCCGATCCAATGAAGACCTGAAACATTATTCTGCATCAAGGTTTATCAACTTAGGCCAATAGCCAAAGCTAATATAATTCATGTAATTATCTCAAGGAAGTCTTATTATCCAATATTCCATCAGCTTGCGGCAACAGGTAATGAAAAAATAAAAATCAAGAACTTGTACATTCTTTGAAACAATGTATTCAAACAGATTACATGCTCCACTGGGTTTATTCCACATCAGTAATTAAATGAAGATGATGCATACTTGCAAGCATTCACAAATTGACCGGGTGTTAAGCGCCAAGGGTATGCAGCAAATTTTGTAGCGATGACAATGTTATCCTGCACCTGCTTATTTCCTGAACATGCAAAAAGCCAAGTATGTATTCAGCAAATAAAAATAAAATAGCGAACAAATATCTTCATCTTGAAATTTAAACTAAATTGGATTGGATCCTAATATGAAACGAGAATGTTAAACTAGTTGGGAAGTAGATTAACCAATTCATGCATACTATCCAATGGCTATAATTCACCCGAAAGCACAAGGTGATCTGAATTGGCAAAACATTCATTATTAGAAGTGGATGGGATTAAAATTCAATATAAAGGAAAATTCAAGCTGAGACCTATCTAATTGCACTGTTCATAAGATTTCCTTTTCAAAACAAAACACAGCTGTATGCATTTTATGACTGATTCTGTAAGATACCCAATGTTTAATTTCATTATAGTTTAAAACATTACGAATTAAGAAGAAAAAGCCCTTTTCGTCAAATGTAAGTTAGCTAAACTTAATAAAATAAGACAGATATAAAAAATCAACCTTCATACTCTCGGATGAACTTCCCGAGAAGCTTCTCGCTTAGTCCATTCAACTTTCCAGTTCCATAAGAATCGGCTGTGTCAAACAGATTAATCCCATTCTCAACCGCAATATTAAAAACCTGCTGAAGCTCACAGTCCATAGATTCTTGATAACCCCACAGAAGCTGATTACCCCACGCCCACGTCCCAAATCCCATCGGAGAAACACTCAATGGACCCATCTTTACCTGCTAATCCCATATAAGTTGACAATCAATGAAGGAACTGATGAACCAGAATATAACTCCTTACACGTGTGCAATACACGAAATTACTGAATACACTCAGGTAAAATGGCTTATAAGGGAAGGGAGCCCAGTTCGTTATAAACCCACAAGATAAGCTTAATTACAGCACATTTTAGGTCTAGATACATAAGATCAGATATTATCATAAGAACAAGAAACTAAATCCGCAAAACGGTTAGGGAATTAATCGTATGTGTTTTAAAATTGTTAGTCAGTAATACAAGACGCGCATGTCAATCATAAAACACATTTAATTCTCTTTTCGTTGGGGTTGGGGGGCATTACCTTTTGCCAGGGCCAGAAACGCGGGAATCTGAGGTTCTTAAACAAGGGCGGGGAAGAAACAGTAGAGTAATTTGAAGAGGCAAAACAGTTTATGTATGCAGTGGGTACTGAAATTGACACAGAGAGAACCATTGTTGATGTTGTGTGCTTCTTTGTTCTTTCGTGGATTTTAAGGTGAGTGAACTGGATTGTTTGTTTGTTTAGTGTTCTGTGTTTTTGATCCGTAAACGAAGTGATGGATTATGGATGGATAAGGGAATTTTAGTTTTTCTTTATGAGGTAATAATAATAACTAGTACGTGAGATCCGACCGTTGAACGGTAGAAGAACAATACAAATTCAATTAAAAGTATATATGTGCAAGATTTGTATAGAAAATGTATTTTGAGGGATTTGGGGTGATTTTATGAAAATTTCTAATAGAAGCCAATATTTTCCAGACAGATATTCTGTTTTTTTTTTTGGTGCATAGGGAAGAAAGACCTCCCTACAGTCGGTGATGATAATAATAAATAAATAAATAAATAAAAAGGAAATAGAACTATACTACGAAAGTATTTTTTAAGTGCAATTATTAATTATTAATGAGTTAATTGTTTCAATAATCATTAAATTTATGTCCTGTCTCAATTGTTCACTATTTAGATGTCTGAGTTTTGACCATTAAATTTATCAAAATATCAACATTATTCGTCTGTTTGATTCTAGTTAAAATAATTTTTTTTTTAAAAATAAATAGTAATTTTTAGGAGAATGAATGATCGAAATTTGGTTGAAAAGTCAAATATTGTGAGTTTGATTTTTAATGGATGGTTGAGATTGAGTATTATAGAAAAATGAAAAACAAACAAGAGCTCAATGTTATTATTTTCGTTTAAAAATATTAATAGAATACACAGCTAACACCTCATAAGTGACCAATCACATCAGAGTAATTGGTCACGTAAAGAAAGACATACTAATTGGTATTATGAGTGTGTTTGATATTGTTTAAAAATAATTTTTTTTAAATGAGTAGTAATTTTTAGGAAAATTGATTGTTGAAATTTGGTTGAAAAGTCAAATATGTGAGCTTGAATTTAAATGGATGGTTGAGTGATAACTATATTTTATGCGCTTATTTATATGTCAAAATTAAGATATTTCATTGTGGTGTGAAAATAAATGCTGCCTAAGTTGTGTTTATTTTGTTGTTTCAGATTTTACCCAAAAAGTGAGAAAAGGAAGCAATTGAGGAAATGCATGTCAAGTTTGTGGCAATTGCCAATTGAAGCTAAATTGGAGTTAAATTGGAATAAGGCAAAAGATCAATGGCTTAACTGGGGAAATTAAAAGAAGAAATGACTCAGTTGAAGAAAACTAGAAGTTCTGGGGTCAATATGATCAAATTAGAGGATGAGTAATTGCTACGCAAATAAAACATAAGGAACAACTTGAATGGCATTGGAAAGTTGAAATTGCGCCAAAATGCGTAACCACGCGATCTCCGGTACATGAACCATGCAATCGTTCCATATGCAAAAAAAGTAGACAGATTCTAAAGGGTGTCTCCATGCGATCGCGTGGTTGAGTGGGTGTCTCCACCACGCGATCGTGTAGGTCTCCGATTGGACCTATAGTGGTCCATTTTGCGTGGATTTTGATAGATTTTTGCTCATTTTTACCATGTTTTCACCTTAGCATATATGCTACATTGGGGGCACGATTTTGGGACTTTTGCTCAACCTCCTAAAAAAGTTTCTGGGCAATTTTACATCAATTATTTGAGAGATTCAAGAAAGGAAAAAGGCATGGAAATTAGAAGATTAACACGAAAATTCAACTCTTGGTTCAAGATTTATTTTCTTGTTGTTAATTTCATAAATTCCACATGTGTTATTATTATTTCTATTGTTTTTGTTGTTTAATTATGATGTATAACTAAACTCAATGTTGGGATGAACGATGTAGCCTAACTTTATTATTTTAACTCTATATTCCGCTGTTTTAATGATTCGTTGCATGTATTGATTTATTATTGTATTTAATGCGTGAATGAACTGACCACTTATTCATGATTTAATGAATTATTTTCATAATTCGAGATGTGAGTTAGTAACTTAGATCAAGGTAATAAATCCGGTAATTTGACAAAAGATAGAGATATACTTTTATTATTATCGCGATCGTGTGTGAATTCTTGTGTCCTATGCATCTAAATAAGAAATAATTCGGACCATCTGTAAAGATACATGGTTGACTTATTTTGATATGATTGATTTAAATTCGAGAGAGGAATCTCAATATACATTAGTGAGTTCGACCGAATGCAAGTTTAGGAAATAAAAACGGAATTGGAGTTAATTTAATTGATTAGGTGAAATTGTGAATCTCAACTACTTTATAATCATTTTTAAAAACAAAATAATCTTGCAATTTAAATTCTTTAGTTAATTTTCTTAGTTTTAGATTCAAACATAAAAAAAATTCGTCTATTCAAATAAGGATGAGAACTAAAACATTTCGGTACTTAATAGTAGTTATTGTGGGAATGATAATCCAGTCTCTTTGGTCAACTTTATTATTTTTCACGATCCGAACACTTACGGGTATATTTTGCATCGTGAAATATCAGTGAACATTGAGATTGAATATTGTAGAAAAAAGAGAAAAATTTAATGAAAACCAAACAAGGGCAATACTTTAGAAGTTGTCTTTAATTTTTCAATTCAATATACTTTTAGTTGATCGAACTTTAACCACTAAACCTCTCAGATGATTGGAAATTTAGGAGTTATTAGTGACTGTTTACAAGTGGATAGAATATTACAAGGGAGAGAAAAAGCATCGAATTAAGTCTCCACTTAATAGAACTCATTTATAAACAACCGTTGATAATTCCTAAATTCCAAATCATCTCGGAATCCTAGACCATCTCAAAGTATATGTTTAAAGTAGTCCTGAACGCCTTGCAACTCATGAATTAGCTAGACGTGTTCCCAGAGACTAGAATCCTAAACTTTAAGAAGTTAATTGAGTGATTCTTGGTAGCACTAGAGAAGGGCATCCTGAGCATACAAATTATCCTCTCAGAAGGGGTTTTGTCCCAGGTATGAACATGTCCCCAAACGTGCCCAACCATGTCTGGGACTAAAGTTCTATTTTTATGAGACATATTGTGTATTGTGGGACGCCAAAGGCTACCATCAACATAAAAACGCAAATTTTTATGTTGACGATGCAAAAGCGATCAGAATAACACATGGATTGTCCACTTACATTGCCAAAGCAACCTGTAACAGGGTTTTGTCTCAGGCAAGGATGGGCGCATCCCAAGGGGTTTGAATTCTCAACATTATAGAGGTTTGTTGGGTGAATACTGGTACCAAAGTGTTACTAGAGATCACCTAAGAAACCTCTTGAGATTGAGGGATTGAATCCCTAAGGACGTGTCCAGTCAAGCCTCGGACAAAAACCCTTTCTTGAGGGACAATTCGTGAGTTGCGGGAGGCCCAAGACTACTATCAACATTATAGTTTGCAATCAAAGAAATATTTATCATGTGGTCAGTAGCTCTTCCATTATTGGTCACTTAAAGGTGGTGGACGTTAAATGTACATTCGTGTTTCAAGTCAATTATTTCAATAGAGTTGTCAAACACTGTACCTATCGGATAGGGATAGGGATAGGGATAGAGGAGGAGGAAAATCAAATATTTCACAATAGTACTTTTGATAGAAAAAGATATCAAATTGATTTCGTACCATTCGTTCAATGAAAAATTAGGTCAAATTCTATAAGATCAAACTTATGGGACTTGAGGAATATATATATATATATATATATACCAGTGTTCTAAAATGCGCGCGACGCGCGCCTCTCGCGCGTCGCTTTGGCGAAAAGCGAGAAAAATGCGTTTTTGAAAATTTTGTTCTAAAAAACGCGCGCGAAGCGCCCACAGTGCACGCATTGTGCGCGCTTAAGCGTACCCGATGCGCGCAGCTGCCAAATTTTTTTTTTTCCTTTTTTTTTTACTTGTTCAAGTATGGGTAAAATTTAAATCAAATATTTAGGAATTGAAAAACGCTTTTTAACGCTTACTCCCGCTTAAGCTTCAAAAGCTTGACTCTTGGGCTCCACGCTTCGTCACGCTTCACGCTTTTTAGAATACTGATATATACATACACACACACACATATAGGGTGCATGTTAGTTTCCTTGAGTCCATCCTGCCAGCCCTAATAATCTATATGATTTATTATACTTTTGGGTTCATCGTACAGGGACGGTCGAAGAAGTGCCTCAACGCTCCACAACCACTCATTTGACTTCTTTTATGCAATTATTATGCCCCCTCATTTTTCTCTTTATCTCTTCGATACACCTTTGTGATGATCGATCTTGCTCAATTGGTTTTCTCCATTAATACCTGATCCATGCATAATATTATGAAAAATGGATATAAATTTTTTATAATGAACAGGTCTAAAAAAATAACTAAAGGAGAAATTAGTACAAGATCCAAGCTTCTTGATAGTGGAATCCGTGGACAACCAATGAGGTTTTAGAAAGAGAAATAAAAATGACAGGTGTAGAGATTCAATTGAAGTTGTTCTAACAAATGGAGTGAAGAGATGGATATTCTTATACTACCCATTGTTGGTCCCGATAAATGGAGGAGGCTAGGTTAGTTGAAAGTTGGTTATCAATTCAAGAACGTAAGGTGCCCTTGGTTTTTTAGGGTAAGAATGGGTAAAGAAACCTCAAGCCAATGTCCAAGCATCAGGCACTACGACTCTAAAAAAAACTCACGCCATGGTCTCGGGAAAACTCGAATGACCTTTAAGCATAAGGGTACTTTTATAATATCCTTCAATTCGAATTAGCAAAAGTGATGAAGATTATGCGAGATCGAACATAAAAAAGGTAAAAATAAATAAATAAATAAATAGGAAAAAACAATACAAAAGTAACAAGGAAGCATAAACTCATTTGTCCTTATTTCAACATAAGATGCATTGACTTCTTCACTAGAATAACCTTTTTTTATTGGTCCCAAATCAATAAGGGGATTTAAAGTTGAATGAAAACGATGGATGATGTCAAAAAGCATAAGACTTTTATATTACCCTTCAATTCGAATTAGCAAAAGTGAAGAAGATTGTGCAAGATCGAACATAAAAAAAGTTAATAAATAAATAAATAAATAAATAAATAAGGAAAAACAATACAAAAGTAACAAGGAAGCATAAACCCATTTGTCCTTATTTCAACATAAGAAGCATCAACTTCTTCACTAGAATAACCTTTTTTTTAATTGGTCCCAAATCAATAAAGGGATTTAGAGTTGAATGAAAAAGATTGATGATGCCAAAAAGCATAAGCCCAAAAACACAATATGTGCCCTAGCAGTCGGAAAAGGATGCTAATACTCATAGATTGAGGAGTAAAAGGAGAGATCCACTAGAGGAGGGCTTGCGTTTGATTAGCTAGAAGAGAAGAAAAAGTTGGCTTTACTGGTTTCTACAAATATTCTTTGGTCTACGATGAACTCTTTAAGTGAACTAGGAATTGAACAAAAGAATTCGCTAATTATGAGTTGGACTCTTTAACCATGCAACCATGAATGTTTACTTGGAATCCTCGTACATGATAGTGCTATGGGATGTATCTATTTATCTCTCTCTTGACTCGAAATGAGAGAAACTTTGAAAAATGATCTTAGACTGTATTGGGCCAGGAGGATCTCTTAACGCGAAAGTCATAAAAGTAACGTATGACGTTTTGATAAGTTTAATGGTCAAATTCGACATCTGAAAAAATAGTGGGTAATCGAAGACATTGACTTACGTTGAGTGTTTACTTGGACAATTATCTCATTATTGATAATAGTTGATTGAATAGAAAATACTAAATAAAAATGTAATTTTCACGCTTGGATTCAATTTGAATTTTAAAATATTTTTAGAGATTTTTCTAGGTAAATGACTTCTGTAAAATTAAATGACCTTTTATTGACATTTGAAAGTTTTTAGTTGTCTAATTTAGATAAAAATACAACAAGATCTCAATTAATTAGATTAAATTTTACTGTTTTTCTATTTTATTATTAGTTAGATGAATCTTGTTATTGCAGATTTGTTTAGACAGTAAAGTATAAACAGAAACACGTAAAGTCTTGTTCAGCTTGGAACCAGATGAATCTGACTATCACATATTCGTCTGGATAATAAATCGTGAGCAGAAATATAAAGCGATGCAAAATTGTAAAGTAATCAGAACACGATAGTTGAGCTTTACGTGGGGAAAACCCAAGTGCCCGCAGCTTGCGGACAAAAATCAATCGCTGGTGAGAAAATGATATTACATAATTCAAGGAAACTACATGATAAATTTACGCATAAATTTATCAAACACCAATGGAATTAAATTAATCACTCTCTGATTCTGATTGCGTGTAATGTGAGCTGGCGTTCCACCCCTCTTCTGTAGTTTCTCTTGACACTGAACACGATTTCAACAAATCCGAACTCCCATTCGATCTTGACCCAAACTCCCGTTTGATCTTCGCCGCCTGAAGGTCTTTTCTTACTCTAGTGATTGATACTCGTCTCGAAGATCCTTTTGAATTTGTCTTCTGAAAGATTGATTTTTGCATGAATGTATAAGCACTAAATCTTTATGATGTTCATGCAATGGAGAAGTCTCCAAAAGGAAGCCTTGTATGGTTCTCGCTCTTTCACAGATTTTCGGCTTCCAAGACTTAGGGAAAAACGCTGCACAAAAAAATTGTCAAACCGCAAACCGAATCGAAATAGTTGGTTTTAAACTGTTGGTTCGATTCCGCGTGGACCAGTCAATATTTTCAAACCAAATCGAACCAAACCGTTTCAAAATGTTTTGGTTTATATTTCAATTTTTAAAAACCGTTTAAACCAAACCTCTAATTTTTTTAATTAAAAAATTAATTTTTATTCATTTAAATTTTGTGTTTTTTCCAAAAAAAAATTCAAATTTATTTAATGAATAAAAGTTCTTGTCTAGTTTCAAAAAAAAAAAAGTTCTCGTCTATTGCCCAACCACAAAATCTCATTAACCTATAACTCATACCACATTTTAACAACATACTCCAATACTAAAAGACCATTTAATTGAAATTCAAAACTAAAACATTCCCACTTCCTAATTCAATCAGTCATTTTCTGTTTTCATTTGTCTTCCTTGCCTCATTCCAACTTCCAAGTTCCTCTCCACTGATGTCAATTAGATTCTTAGAGTAATAGACATAGGCAATACGTGTACTTCCAATTTCTTCTTATTTGATTTTATTTTGGAGAGTGAGGGAAAGTGTTTTGATCGATATCAAAAGGTTCGAATCAGGGTGAGAATTTGAATATCACATGTTTAAATTTCTTTGCAAGCAATATCATTCGATTATTTTATTTTGTTTTTTAGAATTTATTCCTTGTTGAATTTCAAAATTTGGACAACAAAGCTAAGACCAACAAGAAGAGAGCCAAGAAAAATTGTAATTATTGTGAAAAATTGTATAAGCATAATACTAAAAATTGTGGGACTAATACTTTATGGAATCATATCATACATTTATGCAATAAGTATCCGTATATGGTTTCAGACAAAAAGTAAAAAAGAATGATTAGTTATGGTATGTCTAAGACTAGTGATTTTCCTAAGGATTTTAGTGACGATGACCTGTCATGTTTGTTGCAAAGAAAGGTAGAGAACAAATACAATGCAATTAAAATTGTTTTTTCAACTTCATGTTTTTATTTTGGATTGGAAACAAATACAAATGAATTTAACATCTAACATTATTAATTCTCGTATTAGCTTATGTGTTTTATATTTATATTAAAATATATGAATTAATTTAACATCTAAAATATATTATATTATGTCGATAGGTAAAAAATGCAAATTAAAACCGAACCAAACCGTGAAAAATGGTTTGGTTTGCTGTATAAATTGAAATGGTTTTGTTTGATTTGGAAAAATGTCAAACCACTTGAAATAGTTTGGTTTGAAAATATGTCAAAAATCGTCCAAACTGGACCGCGTTCACTCCTACTTTAAAACATTATAACAAGTATAAAATCTTATCATAAATAATAAGTGATAGATGGAAAATTTATAATTTATCTCAAAGTATAAAAAATCAATATTATAAGAATAGGAGATAAATGATAATTAATTTTCAAGTAAAGTATTCTAGTAATTTTAATTAAACTTAATAAATTACTAAATAGAGAATATTTAGTAATAATTTAATTAAATTAATAAACTTTTTGAAAAATAGAAAATGCCAATAAATATAACTTAAATTAAGTTATCAACATTTATATATACACATATACAGAATCCATAAAAGTTATCGTATACTTCTATGTACCTTTATCATGGATTCATTTGCTTTTACAAACTTTTGATGTCGTTTTTTTTAAAAAAAAAAAAAAAAAAAAAAACTACTGCACATGAACCGTGACAGTAAATAAAAAATATATTTAAAAAATATGAAAAGCATAAGTCACCTAAATACAGTTAAATAAACAACAAAGTATAAAAAATAATAATATTTTAATACTCTTTGGTATAAAAAATATCTAATGTTCAATATTATTAATATGTCCAAACATGTAGAAAGATATTAAATATATGAGAAATATACCTAAATTAGTTAAATAAACAACCAAGTACAAAAAATATAATATTTTTATATTCTTTGGTGGAAAAATATCTAATGATCAATATAAATAATATGTCCAAACATGTAAAAAGTTATTAAATTAAACTATCAACAAATTGTATAAAAAAATAGTTACAAATTAATTTATTCTTATACAATTTTAATTAGAAATTTATCTTCCTTAAGAAAAGAAAAATTGAAGGAAACTGTTGACGACGTGTAAGCACCAGAAACCATTAAAATAATAAGTGAAAAATCATAAGATTTTTCATTTAAAATTGATATTTTAATATGAAACTAGAAAAAATGATGAAAAATAAGAGAAAGAAAAAGAAATGAGAAAATTAAAAAGATAATGATAATAACAAGGGGGGGAGGGGGGGGGGGGGGAGGGAGAGAGAGAGAGAGAGAGAGAGAGAGATGATTTATTAAAAAAGGTTGAACTCTAATCTTAGGAGCCCCTACAGTCCATGCCCTAGGGATTTGTAAAGAATGTGAATTGCGGGATGTGCATCAGTTGAGCAGGATTGTGAAAGCTTGTTGTTTAACTACGCTTACAATGAATCTCATTCATACATTTGGTAAAAATCGAACTCCCAGCATGCATCTGCCAGCTCAATTGAAAATTTTCATTCTCACTTTTCAACCAACTGAGCAACGCCTGGGACCAAGAAATATGATTTGTTGTTTTAGAGGTGTCAAGATGGACAAGCCGACCTGACCCGTGAAAATCGGCCTGGATCGACCCCGAATCGCGGGTCGACCCGTGACTCGTGCTGGCGGTTCACGGGTCAAGAAGTTGTGAATCGTGGGTTTTGCGGGTCAAACTTTCGCGGGTCACGGTTAACCCGCTGGCCTGTGAAAAAAAAAATATTGTTTGTATTAAATATGGTAACATTGAAATTTTCCCTTCTTCTACAAACTCTAATACAACTTTTAAATCAAAATCTTATTTTTTTTTCCCTAATAGCTAAGAAACGTAATGTTCTTTGATAATAGTAATTATAAATACATTTAGCATTTAATTGTTATTTGTTTATGTTTTATTTAAATTTGTAAATTTAGAAGTAATTTATGTAACATAAAATATAAATTTAAATTCTATGTAAATATTTTATGGTATAAATATGAATTTATCATTTTTATCATTTTGTATTTAGAAATTTGAGAAAAAAATTGTTATAAATATGAAAAAATCTATATTTTTATTCATACGGGCCAAATTAGAACGAACCTGACCCGCATAGGTCGACCCAGATGGGCCAGCGGGTGGGGCGGGCCTGGAGTGTAGTTCGAAATTTGTGGGCTGACACGGAACACGCAGCCGACGGGCTTTTTTTTTCAAGCTAGGTTGTTATCGGGCTTGTTGGCGGGCAGATCCGACCCGGACCACCCGGATGACACATCTATGTTGTATCATGGCTCTAGGAGTGGTAGCATAAAATAGGAAATATGGAAACAATGTATATGTAAACCTTTTTTTTTTTTTTTTTAGTAAAAGCTTTTCAAAATCTTGGATGTGTATAGAAGACTTTTTACGACATTTTGCATTTGTAGTATGTTAAGAATTTTATACAAGTCAATGAATTTTGATTGCTTTGTGATTTTTTAGACTTCTAAATATAATTCATTTAATAATCCATGTATTTTATGAATTTCTAAAAAGTTTATAAAAATTCATGCTGAATATCTCGTGATATCAATATGCTAAGACACTTACATTTACTTAAGAGAAGTGTATTGGGGGCACGTTCTTTCGTGCTCATAGGTTGACTCCTCAATGCATCCTGACTAAGGTCTCATATACATATTTTAATCTTAATATAGTACGCTTAGATTTTTAAAATTTTAAAAGTCTTTAATAGTTTAAATTAAATACACCTATTAAGAAAATAAGGTGGCGTTCTGTTTGTATTTTATTTTATATTTTCATTTTCGAAAATGTTTTGTATTTCCTGTTTTTATTTTTGTTTTCAAATTTGCTGAAAACGCGTTTGGTTTGTCATTTCTGAATACTGTTTTTGAAAATGAAAAGCTGGAAAACACGTTCTGTTTGAAATTTTGCAGAATACTACTTAAACTATTTTTAATTAATTTGCTTGCAGAATACTACTAATTCAAACTCAAATTTCCTTTTACAATACACTGAAAACATGGTTACATGCAACACACTAATGTGAGCATTAAGAGTCTATATTAACACAACTTGGTCAGGTTCGAGATTTGAAAAAGCTCTACTTCTATTAATATTCAGAAAATGCAAGTTCTTTCAAAACTATTAGAGTCCATTTATCAGTTCATTTTTTGAAATATAATAACAAGAATTCTCACTTAATTTTTTTTTGTAATGTTGATATTGAATTCAATAAAACTTTATTTAAACTTAGTTCCAAGTTAGGATAATTCTCAAAAAAAAAAAAAAAATTATTTATGCTTAGTTCCAAGTTAGGATAATTCTAAAAAAAGTAATAAAAAAATAAAA
Source organism: Ligustrum vulgare (assembly GCA_963555705.1). NCBI lineage: Eukaryota > Viridiplantae > Streptophyta > Magnoliopsida > Lamiales > Oleaceae > Ligustrum > Ligustrum vulgare. The sequence goes on along the minus strand of OY743175.1, from coordinate 3,349,836 downwards.
ACTTTATATTAAGCTTAGTTCTAAGTTAAGATAATTCTTTTAAAAAAAAAAATTCCCAAAAACGAGGTTTTAGACGTTTTGCGTTTTGTATACAATTTTTTTTTGTTTTCCAAAATGCGTTTTCGAAAATGGTAAAGAGAACGCGTTTTTAGCGTTTCGAAAATAAAAACAGAAAACGACATCAAAACAGCAAAGAGAACAGGGCTAAGATTTTGCTCACCCCAAAAACTGTTTTACTTATATTACTTAAAATTGAAATCTTTCCTATATATAAAAAGAGCCAAATTGCATTTTACTGTTCATTTGACATCTATATAATATATAAAAGTAGCTGAGTCAACATCAGTCAACTTCACTGTTTCCCTCCAAAACTCTTGTACTATGTGCAGATTTTATTTATTTATTTTTCCAATTTTTGGGGACTTCAATATTTATCATGTTCACACTACTCATCTCTCATCCAATAATCAACTTCAAAACCCACTTCAAAAATAGTTGGGTCTTCAATATTTATTTATTATTTTCAAAATCGCTGACGTCTACTTACATTCTTCAATATTTATTGTGTTTATATGACTTCTATTTTTCGCCGCCTAATTACACTGGAAAGTCAGTTTTTTTTCCCTTTTTCGCTTTTTCAGAATTTATTTGATTTTTTCCCCTTTTTCAAAATCTGTTTATTCATTTTTGTTTTCTATATCTTTTTTTTTCCATTTCCCGATATACAACCTCTTTCATTTCTGTTATATATAATTATTATGAAGATATACACAATAATAAAAGATTCAATTAAATGGTTATTTCTTTGAAAAAATGTGTACTGTTTAACATGGCCCCTCTATTCCACTTTCTATTTATCACGTTTTATGATTCAAAATTTCTGGTGCTGTGGTAATGCTTATTAGTTATTAATATTACAAACCAGTTGAAAATAAAAAATCGTAAATTATTTTTAGAAAAAGTAAAAAGGATTGTCACTACTCTTTTCTTCAAGACCTGTGATATTTTGAGTCGTTGAACATAGATTTGAGTTTCTGACAAAAAAGAAAAAATATTAAAAAAATAATATTGTAGAGAAAGCTTCGAAAACAATATAGAATGCAAAATTATTTTGGACTAATAAGAGGATTTATTAATAGTTTATTTATATTATGTTCTAGATTTCTTTGTTGGGGTTGCAATGTGTTAACTAATGTTAAGTTATTTAGAATAGCTTTGGGTTGGATAGATATGTTAATAGTTTCGTCCGTTTAGTGAAGAAAAAAACATATTATTCATGGGTCAGTATATATATTTGATGAAATTGTATATCACATTGTATAAAAAATAATAAAAACAAGAAACTAGAATTATTATTTTTTTTAAATTTGCTTTTACCGAGAAGTTGTTTTTTATTTTTTATGATATAAGAACGATAATTTGTTTGGTTTTACTTATTTATATTTGGCTTTTTTTGTGTCAAAATCTCTATTTTCATAAAAAAAAAAAAAAAAAGTGTTCTTCTAACGTTTTCAATGTTACAAATAAAAATTTGTGTTCAGTTATACAAATCCAAAGTAAAATTTTCAGTTAAAAATTATGTTAAAATTTTATTACTAGATAATACTCTCTCTATCCTACAAAGATAATCTACTATTTTTTTTTTTGTTCGTCTAAAAAAGATAGTCTACTTTATTTTTTAAGAGTAAAATTAATATTTTATATTCCTTTTTGTCCTTAATCTGTGTGAAAATGAGTAGAGAACTATCTTTATGAGACGGATGAAGTACTAAATTATAAATCACATCATACGTATAGTTTTTTTTTATAAATAATCTTATTTTTAGTTATTTAATACATCTAAAAATTGGAGCTCTTTTTTATAGCGTATTATTAATTTTTTTTATAGATAATTACATTTAATACGTAATTAATTTCTTATAATAATTGTGATATTTTAATGGTCTTAATTTTATGGATAAATATTTGGTTCAATCATACAGATCTAATGTCAAATTCTCAATTAAAATTATATTTAAAATTTATACACATTCGTATTTTTATAAATCACGTTGTATTGAAACTTTTATAACTAAATCCTATTTTTAAGTTATTTATTACATATACATATTAAAGTTCTTTCCTATATTGCATTATTTATCAAAATTATTTCAATGACAATTACATTTAATTCTTAATTAATTTTTTATTTCAAAAAGTCTCATATCACATTTTTTAACATTAACGGTTAACAAATTTATCTATATTGTTTGAAATGATATAGTTATTAATGGTTTTTGTCCTAACTGTTAATTTTGAAATTTTAAAAAGTAATTAACCATACCAAGATATTTTTTACTATATTTTAATTCAAATTTTATGATATTTTTTCACAATAATATATAAATTGTCTCCCGATTTACTTAACTAAAAATTGAGATGATCAATACTAAATTATAATTTCAATCAGAAAATAATTACGTTGTATAAATATTGAAAACCTAAAATATCATAAATTTAATGCAATATCTTTGTCAACCTCGCAAATTTTTTTTTTTTTAATTATTATTATACATGTTGTTTTTCATTATCAATGGTCAAAATATTGAATTTTATCTTTTATATACATGATCTCTATTATTAACTTTTTCATCTATTGTTTGAATGTTTAGAGTATATGAATACTAGAGATCCTACATTTAAGTGTTCATTTTGCAAGGTGAGCTTTTGGTTTGAGGAGATAGTGAATAATCGTTACAAAACTTGACGATCATATTCTATAAGGTCAAATTCTATCTAACAGTAATGCAGGACACAAGTTTTTTATTCCAAGGATGTCGTTGAGCCATTCGAATTTTAGGATACTTATTAGATTTAAAAAAAAAAAAAAAATTTCATTGATGGTTTCATATGTCATGACTATCAATAAGAGTCGGGCACAAATATTTTCATATGTATGACTTCTCCCTAAAAGGTTGATGTTTATACATGAAACTAATAAACGATGAACTTATATCTTATTTGTGAATGTTATTTATTTTGTTTAAGGATTCATTTAATTTCGAACCGGATTATTTTTATTTAGATGTTTCTTCCCGTGCATCGCACGGGATGATTCACTAGTCAGAAATTACTTCAGCATGAGGTAAGTCCAGATGCCAGCGTATTGAGACCATGGCGGCTTAAACGACATCGTATTGTCTGTTGTATATAATGTGATTTTAGGGATTTCTGGTAATGGTTGCCTTTCCCTTTTTTCTCCCGTTTTCTTCAAGTCTTCTTTGTTTGGGATTTCTTGTCTTCTCTAGGGTTTTTAGTGTGGATTTTGTGTTGGGGGTTTAATGCCCACTCCGATTGAATTGAGTCCAAAGGTTTCTGAGAGGTTTCTTCCACTAGCACCTGTGTCTTCGCTAAAAAGGTAAGAACTTGGTAACTTTTTGAGATATTGGGACATTTTCTTTTCTTGAATGTGATTTATTTACAGAGTGCATTAAATTATATATCTTTTTTCTGTGGCTTAATTATGTGACTTAATTATGCGAGAGATGAAATAATGTTTTACAAATGGATCTTATCCATATTTTGGTGTTGATATACTCTTTGAGGGGTTTGAAAAGCTTATAATTATTTCTTATTCTAAGAGTTTTAATTTCCTCTGAAAGAAGTTGTATTTATTAGTGCCACAAGCTTTTAAAAAAAAATGATTGTTGAATTTTCCCTTATTATAGCATCAATGTCAATGCCTGATTGTGCACTTTGCAAGATAAAAATTTCAACTCAGGTGTTCCTTTCACAAATTCTACAAGTTGTTTGATTATGAATGAACCTACAAGATATATAAAAGGTGAGGTTCATTAATTTTCTAATTGCCTGGGAAGTTCTGTTTTAAGGGCATGGAAGAGACTGTTCAAATCACATATGTAAAATTATTTGGATTAGGGATTTATTCCATGTGAATTCTCGACTACACCGAGGAGATGAAAGATAATAAAATTTAGATCATCTTTTAGCAGACCATTTCTTTTTCCCTAGAAACCGTTTCGATTAGCTTTGTCTTTGGTGGAAGTTTAGCTTCAAAGGCTTTTTAAATTCAGCATTTTTATACTTGGAGTTTGCTTAAAACAATATTTATATCACACACTCATTTGGCATTGAGCATTGCTAATTTTTTTGAACTTGCACTTGCATTTTGGAGCTAAGAGGATTTTGAGTTGGAAGGTAACTGTAGGATTTAAAGCTACGTGTTGGGCTCTTGTTATTGGAATATCTTGTTATTTTAAAGATTGTTGACAGTGTGTAGGTTATTTTTTTAATTTAGTTTTTAGAATCATAACTTGAGTGCTTTGTAGATGACTTCCATTGTTTGTATACATAGAATTCGTAATAATGTTTTTTGATATCAAATTATTTCTCAGAAGAAATTTGTTATCTTTATTTGTTCTAGCTTATAGTAAACAAAAAAGTTTGAAACTTTTCTTCATGTTTTATTGAAGCAACCATCAGCCATGGTAGATGAAAAGTGAACTGAATTTATTGGCAGAATGTAGAATAATTATTAGAAAGTTTTAGAACTATCATAATTCTTTCCTAGGTGGTTTCTCTTTGGAAACAAAAAATCTCACTTTACTACTTTTCTCTTCTTTTTATCCGTTCGACGAATTGCATTTTGCCAGAGTTATTATTTTTTAAGTTAAAAAGAAAATCTACGATCACCACAATTGCAATAGTGTTGGAACTCAACTATGCTACGAAGATAAAGAAGAAGATCAATCTTGTTGGTAATTCCAATAATCTCTGACAACTCTGCTTTTGTTGCTCTCGTTTGTTATGTAGAGGGATTCTTCTCCCGAGGTGCATTCTCAAATCTCATAGGCTATAGAGTTGAAACAAGTAAAAGATGAAATTTGAATTTATTTTTATCAAACTACTACATAAAAGCTTGTTAATCAAATTTAAGACGGACTTACATGAATGACCTAGATAACACGTTTACTGTTTTTGATATTCGTCATCCTTTTTTTTCTCTTCGTTAAATATATTGTACAAACATAGTCATCATATCAATCGAACAATATTGCACCACACGATACCCGAGGGGTCGTGCAACACACGGCGCCCAACTAGTTTAAAAAAACATAATGTAAAACAAATCAATTTCCTTTTTCAAATTTCAAAGAAACAATAAATTAATGAAAGTATTCTTTTTTTAGGTTGTCATCTGTACTAAATGAACAAATTTACAACCAACAAGTTTTTAAAAGCTTTAAATAAGGATTTGCTATACGTAGAGTCGGGTTACTCCCAACCCCTCTATACGAGGGTTGTACAGCCTGGGGTAATCCCAGTTGTACATTTAGGCTTTAGAAATTTCCTTAGAACAAAGGTCTTCCTAAACCAATGCTATGCTATGAAAGTTGAATGAATGCCCGTAGCCATGTGCTGAACTCTTGGTTTGGTTTGAGTTCATTTACACACTATCTTACCAATTGATTCAATCTGGGAGAACAACATTGCAACCACCCCTAAGTAAGTGTGGAGGTGGCTCACGGTCAGTGACGGACGTAGAAATTTTGTAACTGGGAGAACAACATTGCAATCGGGTTATTTTTTTGTTTTTGTTTTTGTTTTTGTTTTTGTTTTAAATCAAACACGAGCAAAACATATATCATGACCATGAATCAACTCAGCCTTTAACCCACTTTCTCAAAAAGGGAACTACCCATCAACAAGAAGTCCTAAATTACAAGCATGTAAAATATTACACAGTCTCCCACCAATTGGAAGTGTCACATGACTGATCAAATAGGCCATCTGAGCAAAGATTGCACCATGTTTCAGTTGATGCCAATGGTGAACTGTCTCCTTCTTCTTCCTGCCCAAAACAGTTGCTGAATTTTTCCTCATCATCTGCATGTATAACTCCATTGGGATCCTTTCGTTCGGAATTTGGGCTACCCGGTATTTCTTTATATTCAGCAATTTCGTCATCAAGAGGGTTCTCTATTAGATTCTTTAGTTGTTGTAGCTGTGGACACGTTAGAGATAATATTTAAATGAATACGTGTTGCCTTCATAATAGATGGTTACATGCAGGGATGGATCCACGCAAGGGCGGACCAAGGATTTTTTTTCAATGTAAGCGGATGTGGAACTTCCGGGGTTCAGGGGCGGAGCCCCCGATTTTATTTATTATTATTATTATTTTTAACGAATAGGGCCAAAACCTCAAGATTGGAGTATTTGGGCGGTATAATCACGATTTTGAATCCCCTCTTTCACATTTCACGTTGGAACTTGATGTGAGAATTAAGTGTAAATTACAAATTTAGTTAAATTAAAATTAGGCCAATTATTTGATTCATTTCAATTGTTCTTTTAAATTAAATGGACTTCAAAATTTAATGGGCATACAGAAAAAATTAGTACAGACAATATTGGTCTATTTTAAAAAAAAAATAAATAAGTATTGGACTGACACAAAGTTCAGTGGAGGCATATCCTGCACCAGACAAGTATTGGGTCTGCCCCTGGATTCAAGAATTTTGTTCAAGGAGGGCGGTCATTCATGAATTTTGTTCAGCTAGGACGAACATTGATCAAATAACTGTATTTTTCAAGTGGTAGCCCAAAAAATCTAACAAAAATCTTTTTCCCGAAGGATCTAGCATGAGCACGGCGAGCGCGTCAACTCACCATTATATAGATCCGTGCCTGGTTACATATATTCAAGTCTTGTCGTCACTCATTTATAAAACTTGTGCATGTGTCAGATCTTATTTGTTCATTGGACCATGTTTATGACAATATTTAAATGCAAATAGTTGTGGTGTTTCCTTAAAAACTAAAAGCTTTTAGAAGATAATATAGGTGGCCATGGGAAACCAATAGAACCAATTCATGGGATAAGTAGTACTTTCCATATCAGACACTAGTAGTTGGAACAAGGAGAAAGCAAAAGAATAAGATACCTGGATTTGTAAAGACTGTTTTTCCCTTATCAAAGATTCGGATTGAGCGTATAAATTGTCATAATTGGCTTTAAGCACTTTGTACTCTTGCTCGATTTGCTTCGACTTCCATCTCGCCCTCTTGTTCTGAAACCAAATAGCTACTTGGCGCGGCTGCAGCCCGAGATCTCTAGCTGTTTGTAGCTTCTTACTTGGTTCAAGCTTGCTGTCTAGCTTGAAAATGGATTCTAATGACTTTATTTGCTCATCACTGAACCTCTTAGCTTTTTTGCTCGTCTTTTTCGGGATATTTTTCTTCTGGGCAGCTTCATTTTCCTCTTGTGCTTCCATTACTTTAGGTAAGTTCTAACTTGGACAAAAAAAAAAATTTGTTTTAATTAAGGAAAGATCATAGATTTACTGCTTGTCTGAAACTAAGAAAAAATGAGGCCTTATTAATATGAGAGAAGTAAATTGTTGATCGAGGTCTCTATCAAGCCCTATTGTCTCATGTACAATTCAATACATGTTATCCTATGAATTTTCGACAGCTCTATGTTGGATCCTTTTCTATTTATAATATTGTAATAAATTCTTTTACAAATTTTTGACAACTTGTATACCATACAACTATGACAAGTGTGATAGCTTGTTACAACCTACGGTTTGAATTGCTCTGGGTGAGGATCAAGAATTTGTTTAGCCGACTTAAAATTTTATTGAAAATATTGTTCAATTTGTTATATTGCCGTGTTTGTTTTTGATTAAAATCTGATTGTAACATTAAGTCAAAGTCAACAATTAATCTAAATCACACATTTTGTTTGGTTCACATATTTTCAACCACAAATATCATTAATTTTTTTGAATTTAAAATTTTTTGACAACTTGTATACCATACAACTATGACAAGTGTGATAGCTTGTTACAACCTACGGTTTGAATTGCTCTGTGTGAGGATCAAGAATTTGTTTAGCCGACTTAAATTTTATTGAAAATATTGTTCAATTTGTTATATTGCCCGTGTTTGTTTCTGATTAAAATCTGATTGTAATCTTAAGTCAAAGTTAACAATTAATTTAAATCACACATTTTGTTTGACCCACATATTTTCAACCACAAATATCATTAATTTTTTTTTAAAAATCTACTAAAAATCTACAAAACGGCACATTGTCTTATCACGTAAAACTTGTATTTTCTATGGCTTGTAGAGTTGAGTCGAGTGGATTTGAAGTACCACGAAATCTTAATCTTATCTTAATATATATAATAACAACATAGCCGTCACATAAATCCGCACATAGTTTCCCGCCATTTTTACCTGCTATTTTAGGAAATTTTATAATTTTATTAATTATTTTAATAATTGAATTAGGAAACTTCAATTAATGCAAAATTAATTATAGGTGACATATAATAAATGACTTATTGATTTGTAAAAAATAAAAAATCTATAAATAGATCAAATTGTATATTATTTTTTTCTTTTGATAATTATTGTAATATTTTGAAGTAAAAAAATATGCAATATGGGTGTCAAATTCAAGATCTTAACGAGAAGTTTAATACAAGCTAACAAATGAAAACAAACTCTAAATATATCATTCGTAAAATTGTCTCAAATAATAAAGGTAAAAGCTTAATTTATACTTTTTACTTTTTCCAATATCTAATCTTTTTAATTTATCTCATTTAAATCATAAAATGATATCTATCTTTTCTTACATAACTTCAATTTGACATAAATGATTAATTTCATATATTTTTTCTTATCAAATTAAAAGAAATAATAGATATCCAATCTTTTTAAGTAAATTCAATTAAAATATTTTAATTTCTACAACTTTAGATTTCGATAAATTTTTTGGTAATTTTGAAATTAATTTTATAAATTTACTCATTTTGTTCATTTATCTATTTTTTTATTTTATAAATTTAAAAGAACATCAATTTGTAAAATATATACTACAGACTTTAAAAATTAATTCATTGAGTTCTATAGAAAGTAAAAATATAAGGTTTTATCAAACTTATTCTATTTAAAAATAAAAATATGGTTAATACATTTATTTAACAAGCATAAAAAGTAGTTTTGTGTGTGTGTGTGTAACATGACCATTTTTAATACTTGGTGAAAAATGAAATGTCACGTTTTATTTGAATCATTGAATAGGAGTAAGTTTGATATTGATATAGACTATAGAAATAGTTTTCAATGTGTGATTGAAAGTGAAAGAAGGTAGTATAAAAAATAAAATAATGTCAAATCAATCAAGTGAGTAGTTGAAAATTGATTTTCGTTTTTTAGAATGTGTGGTTACAAAGTAATATGTGCAATTGTGAAAAATTAGTTTTTAAATAATATGTGGTTATAAATGAACATTAAAAAAATTATTTTTGAATAATCAATTCTATATAAATAATTAAACTAAGAAAATTAGAGAATGAACAATTAACTTAAAAAAAAATGAAATTCATAACTTTTTTTTTTGGGATTGTATATTGAATACGCAATTATACATTAAAGTAAGAAATCTTATATGGAAAAATAAAATTACAAATTATTCACAATTTGAGCATGCAAGTTATTATTATTATTTTTTTATTGTGTTGTTTTTATCGGACATTGTATTTTTACAACTTATTCAATAAATAATTTTCAATTATATATCCCGTGCATCGCACGGGTGCGATTACTAGTATATATAATAACAAGATAGTTGGCTCAAGTTTTCCCGTCAAACTGTTGACATTATTTTTTTTTCGGTTAAAATATGACATTTATTTGTTTGATTTAAGATCATTAAATATCAATTATATCAGCACCATTGCATTGACACTCATTCCCCACTACACGAGAATCAGTGCATTGGTACTAACAAATTGTTTAATCAATTCTATAATACATTGATTCATTAGTTGGATCATTTTTATATGGATTTCAAGAACAATTTTTTTTTATCATTATTATATTTTGACATTACTAAAAATATCTACAAAAATATTATTCATAACGTTGAGCAACATTAACGCGAGAAATAAAAAATATTGTTATTTTTCATAAATAAATTTAATACACGTGCAATTCATTTTCATGTATTGATTGATACTCTGCACGATCTAATTAGAAAGTTTTAATATCCTAAATTTTAAGGATTGATATAATAAAGTACAATAAAGAAATTATATTTATTCATTCTTTGGGAAAATATTTTTTTCCTGTGATCATTCTTTGAATTATTTTTGACATTCATTAATTTACATCTCATTTTTTAAAATTCGTTTTTAACTATATTTTATTAATGAGGTATTCTATACATGATATAAAAATAAAACCTCTACTTTTTAACCATATATTCTCCTATAATATACATTTCTATACCACATTTCTTTTTAATTATATTGTATTCAATGACCATGAATCGTAATTGTTTAAAAATTATGAACCACAATTATTATTTTTAAAGAAGTTTTTTTAATTTACATTGAATTTTGCTATTGAATACTTTTTGTTTCTTCATATTCTTTCCTATAGTATATGAATTTAATTATTTTTGTTATATATTTCTCACATTTTTATTAATTATTGAATATATTTAATTAGTTACTCATTAATTAATAATTATAATTTTTTCATTTTACGATGCGAATAATAGTATCAAATAGTAACATCAAAGTATATACTATGTCTATGGGATAAGGTGGCATGATTAGACATGATGATATTGGGGAAGGTGAAGAATTATTGTTGCCTAATAACAACAAAAGAGATGGATAGACATTAATTTTTCATTAATCATATGGAAAAGAGTGTTCACATTAACACTCAGTTTTCTGGTTTCAGCTTTCTTACAAAATCGAACTCTTTGAGCGAACTGGTTAGACAGAATTAAATGGTATATTTGAGCTCACCGATCATCGAAAAGACTAAAAAGAGAGATGTGTTGAGAATTAAAAATTGTAATACTATACAATAAGAAGTGATAAAATAGCAGTATAAACACACAAAATGACGTGAAATATTAATTTGTAGAGATTCGTCTCAATATGAAATTACGTCATTGTTCGTCCTTGCAGTAATTCATTATGATGCAGTAATTCATTATGAAGAAAAGAAGATTATAAGAGCATATCCTACTTATAATAAAAGTTAGGGGAAAATTAAAATTATAAGTGTTAAAAATTGAACCATCTTTATAAGTGCAAAATCGAGATTTTAAGGTCGATTCACATACGATTTCGCATAACGATAATAATTAGACTTCACAAGTGATTAAAGCATAATACCTAACATGCCACATGGAGACATTGAAATAGCATTAACCTCCTCAAAAGTCTTCTCCTCCGGCGTTTCTTGTCCTGGCATTAGGTAAATTGTCTAATGTGGAAATGCGCGTTTAACTTTTATGTAATAATAATAAATAGATTATTTAAAAATATCTTTTATGTAATATTTAAACGAAGTGCATAACATAATACCCAATTTAAAATTAGTGCATATATATCTCAATAAGTTTTGAACTGCACAAAATTTTGTTGCTCACTTTTCCAGAAGATGCCGCTTGAGGTTCAAAGAAAGGGTGGACCTTGGATAAAGAATCGATTTCCTACCCCAAAAAAAAATGATTTTTTTCCTTTCTCACATTGCTATTTTGGCACATCTTTCTTGGCCATCTCAAAACTTATGTCGCTCCATCATGCAGGGACAAAGAACCCGTCGATGTCTTGATTGCGTACGTGAGTCGAACTACAATAATTGGAAAAGATAAAGGACTTTTATGTTTTCTCTATGTATTTTTTAATTAAGAATAATAGAGAGAAATTACATGAAATTATAAAGATTTGGCTTCTATATTAAAAAGATCAAAGAATAGTTTAAATTATATGTTGTATATTTATTTCACTTTAATTGATGTTTAAAAAAAAAAAAAAACTGCTTGCGGAAACATTGGTCAATTCACGGCGAATCCTTAATCTTGAAAACTTATGTAGAAGACTAAAAAAAAAAAAAAAAAAAAATTATTATTGCTCAAAACTAAAAATAGTTTCGCCCAAGTCAATTCGTTTGGTGTTACAACATATACTTGTAGCATTGCCGGTCTACTTAACTACTAGCTAGGTCTATGTTAATATTTCATGTCTTTATCTTGATTTTCCTATGCTACTAACAAGATAATGTTTTTAACTTTATATTAAGATAAAAGTTATTTGGCGGATCTGTGTTCTTTCATCCAATTGTTAATCGATCGCTGTACTTCAATTTATGTCGATAAAATTATTATACTTTAATTTATTTAATTTCGTAGAAGGTTACTACGGTCCATTTATAAATAACATTTATTCGTTAAAGTCTTTTGTGTTGTATCAATTGCTTGGATATTTTGTAGGCATCTTTTTTGTTTATCATTCGGATATACCCGGTATTTTTGTGTCTCATTTTTCATTTATATATTTATATTTTCGAAAAAAAGAAATACTCACCTTGATTAGAAATTCTTAAAGGAAACGTCTCTTCATCCCAACATTGCGTAGCAAGTTGGGACTTCAATTGGACAGATGTGAGGAATTTATTACAACTTTTGAAACACAAGTTACGTGCCCAAAATTGTTTGGGTCGGTCCAATTTTAGTCGTTTACAATTTCAAATGAAGTGTGTGTTTAACCTTGTTTAAAAAGAGTTTTTTTAAAATGAATAATGATATTTATTAGAATGAATAATTAAGATTTGGTTAAAAGTCAAATATTATGGACTTAATTTTTAATGGATGGTTGAGATTGAATATCGTAGAAAAAAGAATTTTTTTTTAAAGGAAACCAAACAAGAGGGAAATGTTTGAGATCTACGGGTAGGATTATGCTTTTAATTTTCCTTTTAACAAAAGAATTTTTTGATAAAAAGTTACTGTAAGTTAGTTTGATACAGCTTTCTTTAGCTTTTTGTAAAAGAGCTTCTTCAACAAGAAGTTATTTTGATTTTAATTTGAAATTATTTTTTTTTAAAGTATATTATTTTAAAAGCACTTTTGGAGAGAGTTATATTTGACTAACATCCTTTAAAAGTTCTTCTTTGAAAATAATTCCAACTATAATTTTTTTATCTAACTGATAGAAGTAATTTTTGGATCTCAAAAGTAACTTTTGACTTATCAAAGGTGCCAAACAAGTCTTCTATTTCAATTCCCTCTAAAAACTTTTCGAGTAGGTAAATTACTTCCAAAAAAAATATATTTAAAAATAATTTTGTAATCTCATAAATAGTTTTTAGCTTTTTAAAAATCTTGTCACCCTTAATACAATATTAAAGTCATGCAAACTATTTATATTTAGATTCTATTTATAAAAAAAAGGCATTATACATCTCTTTTTTTTTTTTTTTTTTTTTTTTTTTTTTTTTTATCTAAAATAAATTCATTTTTAAGGTGAAGAGTAATGTAAAAGACAAAATTTGAATTTATATCATTTTTTTATGTGAAGAGTAATGTTAAAGACAAATTTTTAATTTATATATATATATATATATATATATATATATATATATATATATATATATATATATATATATATATATTGAAGTTACATCATTGGTAGTGGGTTAATGCTTTACGTCAATATGGATGGTTAGCAAATGTGGAAAAGTTGATTCATAGTCTTGTTCTTTGTGGATAACCATCAAATATTCTATTTATTTGATGATTGAATAAGAATTATTGTTTGTCGTTTTTCGATCACAAGTCATGATAAAAAAATTAAGGTAAGACAATTGACTTAGCATCTTCCGATAAATGTAACGACAGGTTGAGTACGGAAAGAAAATGTATACTTTGATTTGATTTTTCCATTTTTTTTTTAAAATAAAATATTTTGTTGTTGCATTGGATCGAAAGGTTACATAAGTAAATCTACAATATACATCTATATTTACATCTATATCTATCTACAATATATTAAAAGTGTGTATGGGTGGGAACATTTTGATTTCTTATTTTATCTACATCTTCTTTTATTTTTCTCAATAATACCATGAGTTCATTTAGTGAAACCATTTATTTTATTTCTTATTTCAAAAACAATTTTTCCCACGTTGACTAAATCTTTTAATGAATTTTTTCTATTTTTAATTCAAATAATTATATTTTAGTTACCGATAAAAATAATTTTTTCCCCCCAAAGTAGGGTGAGTGTGAAACTTTTTATATTTAAACTCACTTAAATTCTTTTCAAAACCATCAATTAATTTATATAAAAAGAAAAACATTTTTTTTGTTATAAATTAAATATAAATCCTCACCTAATTCCTCACCTAATTTCTACCTAATTTCTTACCTAATCCCCACCTAATTTATATTGTATTTTATCATGTATGAATGACTTTATATCCCTATAAATAGGGCATTGATTTGTAACATTTCTTACACCTAATGGAATCAGAATTCTCCTCTCTATTCTCTCCATCTCTTCCTCTCTAATTCTTGTTTAGATTTTGATAGTTTTATAACACGTTATCAGCACGAGTCTCTAGCCAATTGAGTAATACGACGGGAGTATGCTCTACAGTTGCATCTAAATGATGAACCTCTGTATCAGAAACCAGATTATTATTAATCAACGTTTCATATTTCAAATCTAGTGTTTTTGGTATTAGAAAATCATTTATACATCATAGATTAGAAAATCAATTCCAAGTTCATAGAAAAAATTGGAGAAATTGTGTAACCCGAAACTTTCAAAGCAAATTCACGCACCGTAACGGATTGGACTATTATGAATACCTTGACTGAAAGATATGATTCACTCACTCATGAAAGGTAATTATTTCATTACGTTGATACCGCCTATATGGTCTGTTTAATTATTTCATTATGTTGATACCGCCTATATGGTCGGTTTAATTATTTCATTATGTTGACATCGCCTATATGGTCGGTTTAATTATTTTATTATGTTGACACCGCCTATATGGTCGGTTTATCAATTGAATACATATAAACACCTCAATTGTTGGTTAATTCTAACATATTAGAGGATTGTTGTCAACATATATACGTGGTGGTATAACCCCAGTATTATTATTGTTAATATATATACAATATTATTGTTAATATATACTTGGTGGTATAACCCCAGTATTATTATTGTTAATATATATACAATATTATTGTTAATATATACTTGGTGGTATAACCCTAGTATTATTATTGTTAATACAATATTGTTATTTAATACTTCATTAAATGATACCAGAAGTTATCACTACTAAAGATTGATAATATTTCATCAAATGATACCAGAAGTTATCATTACCAAAAAGTTGGTAAATGTTGATAAAAATATTTTATCCAATGGTACCAGAAGTTACCAATATCTGAATTTGAATGGGTGGATGAAAATTATTCAACAAGAGAATGTTGATGTATGATAAGATAATATCACATGATAGCACGGATATGGCTAATGTGAAAATAATCTCATCAGTATTATGAGATGAATATTAGATGATAAGTGTCTGGAAAAGTTCTTGCACGAGTACTTATGTATTCCAGAAGAAGTACATATTTACTCCAGAAGAAGTAAAAATTATCATCTAAACATACTGAAATGATATTATTATTGCTCATGAAGAAGTATAAACGAGTCATACATGCAAAACGAAAAAGGGGAAAAACATTTATAATCCTCAAAATAAGAGATGTGTTTCGGGAGTAGCCGTATCCTACCACCTCTAACATTTTGAGGAAATAAAGAAAAAGGTGTGTCTCAAGAGTAAGAAATACTCCATACTCTACCACCTTAAATCTTTGAGGTACACAAGATTAAAACACTGATAAAATCCTAGAAATTTATGGTGTGTCTCAAGAGTGAGAATATTCCGTACTCTACCACCACCTATTCTAGGGTTCACAAAGATAAATTTACATTAACCGGACTCCATTTTCGCTTGATTCCCCTTCCTTGCGACCAATCTATCTTAACTCCTGCTGGATCTTGTATGGGGACATATGATTGCAACTTATCCAACAGTTCCTCGATAGTAGGAGCAGAAATAAGGATTCTCCTAGAAAATGGAGAGATGAATCCCTATTCCACAGCATAATCAAGAAATGTTAGCAAACCATCAAAGAAATTGTTAACATTTAAAAGCCCAATAGGCTTAGTATGGAGATCTAGTTGAGCCCATGAGGTAATATTAATGATTTCTTCTAAAGTACCAAAACCTCCAGGCAGGGCTATGAAGGCGTCAGAACCATATAACATGCAAGTTATGCGTTCATGGATAGATAAGGTTTGTACTTCATGCCCTCGTGTTTTGCCTGCAATATCAGCTAAAGGAGTAGGTATAACACCTATCACTCTTGCTTTCTCTGCTTGAGCGGATTGTGAAACACAACCCATCAATCCACTGCTACCTCCTCCATACACGAGAGTGATACCTTTCTCTCCCAATTTCTTTCCAAGATCCACTGCAACTTCTAGATACCCAAAACCTTTTCCTACTTTTGATCCACAAAATACACAGATAGTTTTAATCTGTCGAAGTTTTGATCCTTCCATCTTTGAGAGAATAAGGAAGGAAAAACTTATGAGAAAATGATATTTTGGGATGCATAAACTGTGAAAATCATTGGCTTTTTAAACTTGAAAAACTTCACTATTTACTGCTCGTATTTCGAAAAAGTGAAGATTTACTTTTGACAAAATCACCCTACTCACCTTTCGGTGATTTAATATTTTTAACCAGCCTTTATCAAAACCCGTGAAAGGAAACAGAAAAATATTTTATATGTGCATATATATCAAATGATTTACCTTGTATTAATGCTGCATAGCCAAAACATCATTGTTTATAACAGCCTGGCAAACAGGATCTTTTGCTATTATATTTTTGAGACTATTACGCTCTTTATCGCTGATGAATTTAGCCCATAAAGATAGTAGCTCACGCTGCACATACCCACTAGGGTGCGTCTCAAGAGTCAATCGGATATCATCCAATGACTCCTTACTCAGTCCACCCTTAATGAAGTCTATCTTATCATCTCGATTTATGGATGAATATCCTATTGATTTACAACGGGTATCACATGTCCATCGAGCACATTTGTAGCAACTATTTAATCTTTTTGCTCTTTGCTTCTTTACAAAAGTACTTTTACCTAAGCCAGGCTTGTGCTTAGAAAATGAATCTGGTAATTCACCAGCTAATCGAACTTTTGCTTCGATCAACCAGCGAACATCTTCTGGGATGCCATGATCCATCAGCAACCTCAATCTTTCGAGCCTAATTCGATAAATTTTTCTCAAATCATTTATTGGAAGATTGGAATAATATTTGCGAATATTTGAAAGTATGATATCCATTTTTGATGGATCTAGCCTTCTTCCCAAATCATCTATTTAAATGCATTATTCAACGCGTAAAAGAGCGGTGGCTCCGCATGTCAGTGACATCGATTCCATCAAGGAATAATGGAATAAATTATTGAAAAGGTGGAAACAATGAGATAATGTGTCATTACCTTTTTCGATATAAGGGAAGATTTGGGGACAAGATTGAGATCATGAGATATTTCCTTGGATATTGTACCTGATTTTTCGGTATAAAAGTAATAAATGTATACTGATTTGAAATGTACAGAAATACGTACTGATGAAATGAATACTGTATTGAACCAGAAGTTCATACATATGTACAAGTGAAATATCTTGCTGAACCAGAAGTTTATACGTACAAGTGAAATATGTATATAGTATGAACCAGAAGCTCATAAATGAAATATACATTGTATTGAACCAGAAGTTTAACGATATTGTATTGAATCAAATATTCATACATAGAAATGAAATAAAACCGTATTGAACCAGAAGTTCTATAATAAACGGTTAGATTATCAAAAGTTTCAAATTATTTTCTATGAGAATAACTTATTCAGAAATTGTTTATCATACAACAATATTCTATGTCAAACAGGAATTAGCTCAAGAAGCTTTATGATTTGTAAAAGTGCGATATGTATACAATCCACCAAAAGCGCACTTAGATATATGATTGAGATTATATCTCTAAAAGAATGACATGTGTTATGGCATTTTAGCCGATTGATAATGTTTGAGAACATTATGGGGAAAACACGCCTGAAGCGTAATTATGCCTGAAACATAATGATTATCGATTCCAAAAACAAATATCTCTCTAATGATTGAGATGATCCCTTTGAGACTAAATACTCATAGTGAGTAAAAGGGACATAGTTAAATGATGAAATATTCAGGTACCTGATGATAGAACATATAAAGAGATCTCTCTATGTTATATTGAGATGGAATCGATAAATAAGTCGATTGCATACCCTCTTATGAAAATGAGGTTGATGAAATTATAATACTTTGGCCAAGTATATAACCCCAATGTAGGGATTATTGTTCAAGGACCTGAAGTCCTAATGCTTAAATGTGTAAAGCCAGTAATTATATGTACAAAATATTTCACAGTCGTAAAAGACGACTCGTTGCGCGCAAGATTTTTCATAGAACTGGCATGACATATGGTGGATAGACTATAGTCTAAATCACTAGCTTGAGCTCTTTGATATACCAATGAGTGAGATCAAAATGTATGATTCTCATCTCGGTACTTTGAGAGTATTCTTTGATGTACCAGTTGATCGGGGTACGTTGGGATTTCAAGTAAAATGATTGTAGATTATATGTTGAAATTGATATCTATTTCAATGATTGATTATGCTCCTGCAAATTAGAAATTGCAGTTTATAAAGTGCAAGAACATACATGTATAAATCATTGAAAGATTCAATATGCCCAGATTAGTATCACTATAGAATGATACAAATGACTCCATGATATAATATGTTGAAAGTAAAATTGGAGTGTAACATTTATGACATCTGGGAAATTGATTATTCACTAGAAGTGAATATGAAAATGAATATGTTTAATTATTCACCAGAAGTGAATTCTAGATTTAATTATTCACCAGAAGTGAATTCTAGATTTAATTATTCACCAGAAGTGAATTCTAAATTTGATTATTCACCAGAAGTGAAAGATGCAATATTTGATTATTCAACAGAAGTCAAAGATGCAATCGATAAATTAGTACAACATTGCTTAATATAGCATGTTATGACATCATAAATGAGCTATGAACAAGGCTCATCATGAATGATATGTTTGATGAAAAGATACGAGATTGCATCAATATACTTGTGATATTCCATGAAAGGAATAAATACGCGTTGCACTCTTTTTCCCTTAGCTGAGGTTTTGTCCCATAGGGTTTTCCTAGCAAGGTTTTTAATGAGGCAACAGTTGAGGCGTATTTATGAAAATTAATGAGAATACTGCACTCTTTTTCCCTTCGCTGAGGTTTTGTCCCACAGGGTTTTCCTAGCAAGGTTTTTGAGGCATCATCATAGCTATCAACAAGCTATAATTCAGCAACACATTGTTATACTGGAATGATATCAACAAATAAAGAAAATCATACACATCTTATGAAGAATGTTATGATATCGGCTACACACAAGAAGATTTTCATATATATTCCAGAAGAAAGATGATATCATTATTCAAAAGGTTCATGAATACTTGATTGCACACTTCAGGGGGAGAATCATGCTGTACTCTTTTTCCTTCGTCTAGGTTTTGTCCCACAGGGTTTTCCTGACAAGGTTTTAACGAGGCAGCGGCTGTACTCTTTTTCCTTCGTTCAGATTTTGTCCCATTGGGTTTTACTGACAAGGTTTTAACGAGGCAGCACTAAAGCACTAAAGCACTAAAACACTGAAGCAGTGAAGCACTTCAGATTTCAGTACATGATTTGTACTACTTATCATTGATGTCATTTTGGATATTAGACTCAATGATTAATGATGGCCAACATCAGGGGGAGCAGCTGTACTCTTTTTCCTTCGCTCAAGTTTTATCCCACTGGGTTTTCTTAGTAAGGTTTTAACGAGGCAGACAATTGAGCAATTGAGCAATAAGTCATTCAAGGGGGAGTGTTATAAATTAAATATAAATCCTCACCTAATTCCTCACCTAATTTCTACCTAATTTCTTACCTAATCCCCACCTAATTTATATTGTATTTTATCATGTATGAATGACTTTATATCCCTATAAATAGGGCATTGATTTGTAACATTTCTTACACCTAATGGAATGAGAATTCTCCTCTCTATTCTCTCCATCTCTTCCTCTCTAATTCTTGTTTAGATTTTGATAGTTTTATAACATTTTTAATTATTTTCAAATTAATAATATTAAATAAATAATTTCAAAATTCTTTAGAAAAGAAAAAAAAATCAAAATCAAAATTTTAGTTTAAATTTATATAGTCACTATTTGGTGATGATTAAAATCAGATTTTTAATAGATTTTGATAAAAATTAATAAAATGTGGTTGAAAAGTTGTGGGTTCGATGAAATATGTTGTAAAAATTTATTGTTGACTTTGACTTGGATTAAATCCTATTTTAAATTGATCCCAAATTAATATTAAACTTTTTCATTATAAAAATAAAAATATGCTCACTAATTAATTTACTTTATCTATGCATAGTTTTTTCACATTTTTTCGCGACTTATCATAAATATTTTATAAAACAATATTTTACGATATTAAATTACTTCTTAATATATCATACACAATTTATTTATTAAGCTAACATATGAAATAATTGTCTAGTATATATTTCGAAGAACTAGACGAAAACTTTCAATAAAATATTAATATATTAAGAATTGAAGTCGATTACTTTCAACTCTAACAATATTAATTACGTCAATTACTTTTAAAAACAGTATTAATACTTAAAAAATGTTAGTTTAACATTAATCATATACTTAAGACGTGCAAAACTCGTATTCAACTAGTGTTATAAAAAGGGGATGAGATGAGCTGGTATTTTTGGCAAGTGTAAGAAATATTTCGAGTTAAGTTTAAAATAAAATCTGCAACTATTTCTGATAGGTTTTTTGCTTAGGGTAGAGATTATTATTTTTTTATTTTTTATTTTTTTTGGTATTTATATAGAATTCTTGAAATCGAGTTTAATTTAGTAGTGGACAAAGTAGGGGTGGATCTAGCACTCAGCAGTTGAGTTATCAGTTGATCGAGGTGGCTCAAAATGATACTCTCTTGTAGCTTTGTATGAACAGATCCGAGCTGATGGAAAAGACAAATTGAAGTTTCTAGAAGTGAAGCAAATAAAACCTGAGTCGACTAAAGTCTGGTCTGAATTGGAGTTAACCGGAAGTGCTACTTTCCTTGTTCACAATTTCAATCCTTGAAAGGCGATTATTGACAATTTTACTATCTAGTCCTTACTTGGACAGCGCACATAATCAAATGCTCAGATTTGGTTCCTTCACATTGTCCTTTATATAACAGATTGGCTACAATTTTTTAATTTCATTGGTTGTAAAATCTGAACAGATTGTGTGTCAATATTCTCTTCTAATAATTATACACTGTAAATGTAACAAAATAGGTGAATGAAATTATATTCAAAATACATTGAATATTCTTAAAACTCTTCTTGGTATCAGAGCCAATATGTCAAGCATCAGAAACTCTACTTAATCTTTAGATGCTGTAGCTTTCACTCCTTCATTGATGGGAGGATCAAGTGGAGCAACATCTGGCATCATTTTTTCACAAATACCAACAGTTAAACTTGACAAAAACAATTTCATTTTATGGAAAAATATGATTATGCCTATTGTTCAAGGACCTAATCTTGAAGGTTTTCTTCTTGGTTCAAACCTGCCCCCCCCCAAAGTTTGTAACTCCACCATCTACTACAAATGAAGATGGCACAATCGCTACCACTAGTGAGAAAGTTCAGAATCCAGACTACAGGAAATGGGTCTCAACTAACCAGCTCTTAATGGACTGGTTATACTCTACGATGAGTCCGGAAATAGCCATTAGAGTTATGAATTTATCCTTTTCCTCGAAGCTTTGTAGTGGAATCCTAGAAAGTTTTGGAGTGATGAACAAGGCTAGAATTATTTTCTTGATGACTAAGTTGCAGAAAACAAGGAAGGGGACGATGAGTATTGACAGTTATCTCACAAAAATTAAACAACTGGTTGATAACTTGCAAGTAGCAGGAAAAGAAATCCCACATTCAGACTTGGTGACACAAGTACTTGCAGGTCTTGACGAAGGCTATACCCCAATAGTCGTTCAAATCAATAGAAAAGAAGAAATTTCCTGGACTGAACTACAGGCAGTTTTAATGAGTTACGAAAGCAAACTCAAGCATCTTGACTCAACCAGAGTTGGGATGGGCTCAATAAATCTCTCACAAGCTACCTCTAACAATGCTTAAAGGATTGGAAATTCTCCTAGCTAGAGGAGGAAGACAGAATAGTTTTGGCAGAGGAAATAGATTCAGGGGCAGAGGAGGCAGGTTTAATGCAACTAATGTACCTAGAGCATACTGTCAGATATGTGGTGGTAACAATCATTTGGCTTCATGGTGCTACAAAAGATTTTATGAAAACTACATGAACTCAAGTCCGGAACAAGGAAACTCATTTCAAAATAGATCACCAGCTGCATATGTTGCTTCCCCAGAAATAGTGGCTGATCCCAGCTGGTTTGTAGATTCTGGCACCTCAAATCATGTCACTGCAAGCAAAGAAAAATTGGATCATATACTGGTAAGTTAAAACTTCAAGTTGCAAATGGAAAATTTCTTGACATATCACATATTGGACATGCACAACTGGAAACACTGAATAACAAACCAATTATGTTAAACAAACTACTAGTTGTTCCAGAGATCAAAAAGAATTTGATTAGTGTTTCAAAGCTTGCCCTAGACAATAATGTTTTTCTTGAATTTCATGGTGATCATTTCTTGGTTAAGGATAAGGAAACTCAAGCCACTCTGCTGCGGGGTAAAACTAAGGAAAGTCTATACAAGTTTCAGCCCATGTATCAAGAAATCCGGCCTATTTCATCAATGCTCAAACACTTCAAGAAAAACCAATTACTGTTTTTCATTTCCATCCCGTTGAAGGTTCCAGTTATAATAAATATGTCATTTCTAGTATTGAAATGTGGCATAGGAGGTTGGGTCATCCCAGCCTTCCTATTATTTCACAAATTCTGAAAACTAGTAAAAGTAAATTGAATGACAAATTTGAGTTTTTTTGTGATGCTTGTGTGTACGGAAAATCCTACAAATTACGCTTTGACACTTCTCAGTCACATGCAAAAAATGTTCTAGACCTAATGTACTCGGGGGCTAACCCAGGAAACGCAATGTCTAGCTTTAAATATTACATCATTTTCATTGATGATCACACTAGATACACGTGGATTTATCCCTTAAGACACAAATCTGAAGCATTATCTAAGTTCACAAAATTCAAAAAATTGGTAGAAAATTAATTTGAAAGGAAAATTAAAACACTCAATGTGATTGGGGAGGAAAATTCCGAATTTTATCTAATCTGCTGAAAGAATTTGGTATTGAACTCTGAGTCTCTTGTCCATACACCTCGGTTCAAAGTGGTCGAGCTGAGAGAAAACACAGGCATGTAACTGAGACTCGATCGACACTTTTAGCCTAAGCCAACATGCCTCTCACCTACTGGTGGGAGGCATTCTAAACTGCAGTCTTCCTTACAAGTAAACTACTTACTATATTAAAATATCAGTCACGTCATAAAGTTCTTTATCATGAAGAATTTGATTACAAAAGACTAAAAAATTTTGGTTGTGCATGTTTCCCTCACTTAAGACCCTACCAAACTCACAAACTCAGTTTTCACTACACAAAATGTGTATTCCTTGGCTATAGCTCATTGCACAAAGGTTTTAAATGCATGAGTCCTATAGGTAGAGTCTTCAATGAAAAGGAATTCCCTTTCAAGTCAAAGTTTCGAAACAAACACTCAAATCTTGAAGAAGTTACCTTTCTAAACTTATCCACAACTATAGAAAATGACAATTGTTAATGAAACAATGGAATGAATGATAGTCTTGAGATAGTTGAACGAGAAATTTGAATTAGGGAGTGAACAGACACCCTCAGAAGTAGAAAATATGTAAAGTCATTATCTGGAAGTTGAAACTGAAAACTATAAGGAACCTAGGCTACACCTGAATAGACAGGACACCACATGATCACCAGAAGCAAAATTGGAATCTTCAAGCCCAAAATATATGTCTCATGTTCCTAATGCCTGCAATGAACCAAATTTTGTCAATGAAGCTCTTCAAAATCAAAACTGGTATGATGTAATGACTAAGGAATTCAATATACTGTAAAGAAATAGAACCTGGACTCTTGTTCAGCCTAAACCTAACCAAAAGGTGATTGGAACAGAATGGATTTTCAGGGTCAAACAAGGCACAAATGGAAAAATTGAAAGGTATAAGGCTAGGTTAGTGGGAAAAGATTTTTTTACAGAAAGCTGGAGTTGATTACTATGAAACTTTCAATCCAGTCATCAAAGCACCAACCTTAAGGATCATCCTAACACTTGTTGTGTCGAAGAATTGGGGGGTTAGACAAATGGATATCAACAACACTTTCTTGAATGGAAAGCCAGAAGAGGAAGTGTATATCAAACCTGAAGGCTTTATTGATAAAAGAAATCCTCATTTTGTGTGCAGGTTGAATGAGGCATTTTATGGACTGAAACAACTCCTTATTCTACAATAGAAGTGACTCTTCAATCATATTTATTCTTATTTATGTTGATGACATTATAGTTACAGGAAATGACAAAAATCAAGTTCAACTGTTCATCAACAAACTGAATCAGAATTTTTCTCTTAAAGACATTGGTGAACTCCATCATTTTTTGGGTATTGAAGTTCAAACAGATGAGTGTGGACTACACATGACATAAACCAAATATATTGAAAGTATTTTGGAAAAATTTAACCTTCAAAATGTAGCAAATAGTCCTACACCTATGACTGCTGGAAAGTTACTGTCTAAAGATGAAGGAGAACCTATGAACGATCCATCAATCTGCAGAAGTGCTATAGGAAGCTTACAGTATTTGGGACACACTGGACTTGATATCACCTTCTCAGTGAACAAGCTCAGTCAATTTCTTCAGATTCTGAGCATTGTTTATTGGAAGGTTGTAAAGAGACTCTTCAAATATTTGAAGGGACTTACCAACCTAGGTCTACACATTTAACCTACAGATGAGTTGAGTTTACGTAGTTTTGCAGACGTAGATTGGGCTTCCTGGTCGGATGACATAAGGACTACGGCTGGCAACTACATTTATCTACGAAATTCTCTCATTTCTTGGTCATCCAAGAAATAACAAGTTATTTTCAGATCTAGCATGGAATCAGAATACAGATCCCTAGCACATGCTTGTGCGGAAATTACTTGGGCCAGATCTCTACTGGAACCTAGTTTACCACGCAAGGACCAAACATATAGAGTTTGACGTGCATTGTGTGAGAGACAAAGTGTTGGAGAAGAAACTAAAGATAGAGTATATACCATCTGTGGATCAAGTCGTCAATTTGCTCACAAAACCGCTAAGTCATTCACTCTACCAATACTTAAGAGACAAACTTGGAATCACTACTCCATGTTCCTATTTGAGAGGGGGAGTTGAATTTTATGTTGATCATGGTGGCTCAAAATGACACTCTCTTGGAGCTTTGTATGAACAGATCCAAGCTAATGAAGAATACAAAATGAAGTTTCCAGAAGTGAAGAAAATAAAACCTAAGTAAACTAAAGTCTGGTTTGAATTGGAGTTAACTGGAAGTGCTACTTTCCTTGTACACGATTTCAATCCTTGAAAGGTGATTCTTGAAAATTTTATTATCTAGCCCTTACTTGGATAGCACACATAATCAACGACTCAGATTTGGATCCTTCACATTGTCCTTTATATAACAGATTAACTACAATTGTTTTAATTTCATTGGTTGTAAAATCTGTACAGATTGTGTGTCAATATTCTCTTCTATTAGTATACACTATAAATGTAACAAAATATGTGAATGAAATGATATTCAAACTACACTGAATATTCTTAAAAATCTTCATCGAAAAACCTTTTACGGCAGCCAGTGCTTGCTCTTTCGGAAATTTTTTTTTGGGCGACTGTCATGTGACCTTCCGTGCTCACCTAGATATGTCTTTACTCGCTTGAGTTCCTAAATCCGTCAGTGACCAAAGGATTGTGAAATTAATGTCTTTATTGTATCTCTAGAGTAAATATATGTTTTCAACTATACACGTCGATACTATAACTTTTAAATATTAATGGATGGTAACTAAATTGAGTGAGAATCTCTATCAGATGCTTATTTGTCATTCGATTTTTAAAGTTTGTGTTAATGTGTAATAATGTTAATCGTTCATTTGCATGCTCTCGTGTTGTGCCTGATGTGCGTCTCCACAGATGTCCATTCACATCCTCGTACACAGACCTATACCTGGGCCAAGACAAAGTAGGCTTGCACCTTGGGCCTAAAAAAAATAAGGCCCATTTTTGTAGTTATAAAAAAATATATGAGCCCACAACTCAAAGGCCCAAATAATTTTTATAATTTGAATCCATTGTTCCATTCGTTCCTCATTTTCTCTGATGAAAGAAAGAAAATCCCAAAATCATTAATTAAAAACCTAAGTTTCTGTTTGGCCATCATTTTTTCAAAACAAAATTTATTCAAGACTCAATCTCAACTATTCATTTTAGTCAAGCCTACCATTTTTTACTTTTCAAATATTTTTTGACCACACATTCTCCCAAAAATACTATTCACAGCCACAATTTTTTCTAAAAAATGGGGGGTCAAACACATGCTAAATCTTTGAAAAAAAATCCACTGATTTCTCATTTCTCTATTGTGAATATTTTTGACACTGTTAGCTGATGTAATATAAATTTTTAAAATATCATATTTGGTTGGTTGTGTTTAATTTGTCTTTTGCGAATTTTGATTTTCTTATTATTTTTTTTATTCTTTCTTAAAAAAATTAGTGCCCCTGAACCCCCATACAAGTCTTCCTATGACATGCAAGAGTCCACTTTTTTCAAGATATATTGTTTGTCTTGGACCCTAAGAATCACAGGTACGACTCTGCTCGTAAATGTGGAGCAAGAGAGTAACTTTATTAAATACTAAGTACAAGTAATGCCGAGTGAGTAACAAAAGGGCATAACTTCTTTTAGTGAAAAGAAAATCACTTCAGAAAAAAAATTAGAAAAAAAATAAGCCAAAGAAAATAGGATATTGATATCGTTGTATATTCCACCACTAAAGTAAATTAAATAAGTTGGCCCCACTATCGAATTGTCTCACGTAAGGCGCTCCAAGCATGTGATTTTTATATATTTGGTATTCGAGAAAAGTTAAAATCTGTATGGTTAGAAGTTATTGGGTTGTAATCAAATCTCACACCAATAACCATTAACCACTCTCTTAGATAGGAGCAAATCCTAAATACACAATCGTCCAATTCATTAAAAATAACATCGCAAAAAATCAGATTATATTAAATTGAGTTAAATGGTTGAGATTGGATGTTCACCCACATCACAAAGAGGAAAATCGCGGAATTATACATTCTGGGCTGATGAAGAACACATGTTAAATTGAGTTAAATGGTTGAGATTGGATGCTCACCAAAATCACGAAGAGGAAAATCATGATACTCACCAAGAAAATGTTGTAGACGAAAGGACTGGGCTCCCCCAACAAAAGAATATAACTCATCTGTGCTTAACTCTCCAAACCCGATATGGTCCTAAAGTACTGTCATCCCGAGCAAGTTCCTTCACCTATTCGAGGTCAGTTGAAATGTGTGGGGCACAAAAATCTCACGTCAAAGTTTTCATTTTTGTGAAGCGAAAACAAACTTGGAGTTGAACTTGAAATCTTGATTTTAAAGTTCTGATATTGCATGTATCGATCCCTGCAGATCATTTTTGACCTTTGAGAGTATTATTTGATTTTCTAGACTTATAATCAATTCACTTATTTTAAAGCATAAAATATTCGGAATTAGGTTAAATAAACATTTCATGATTTCATTAGTGATAAATAATTCTAAACGAATTTACTGCATGTATCGATACATGATGAACTGTTGGAAGGATTGGTTTGCAACTTTAAAGTATGTTACTTATTTTCTATTGAATCATTCACCTTAAAACAGTGGAGATTAGTCAGATGAGCCTCTCATGGTTTTATATACAGATAGGTGATTTAAATATTTTTAATGCATGTATCGATACTTAATCTGATATCGACTTGGATATTTAGAAAGGAAGTAAATAACTACACAGTTTTGTGCAGGATTTTAAATTTTTATATATTCAATCAGAAAACTGGAAGTTAACTAATTTTCTCTACACGGTATCGATACATGTAAGTCTGTTAATATTTCCTTCATTTAAAGTTGGCGCCAAAGTTCGTTAAACATAACCATATCCTATGTATCGATACAGACATCAAAACAATGTGGGATACCATGGAAATAGCCAAGTGAAATTGGCCTTTTATGAAAATAGCCAAAAATTTTACCAACTCATAAAAATAACCTTAGACATTAGGAACTACCAAAAATACCCTTAAATACCATATTTCAACTAAGCCTATTAGAATTTTAAAAAGTTTCAACCTAGTCTTTAAAAATTTATATTTATATACTTTTTATTAATTTTGTTTATATGACTTTATTTGATTTTTGTTCGCTCACAGTAGCACCCCCTTAATTGGTATCAGAGCCATATGACAGATCTAAAAGATAAATATTATATGACAAAAAAATAAATAAATACATAATATATACACCAAGATTTATGATTATGCATACATTAATACTACCCGATAATTATAAAATAGAAATCTTGAGAACTCTAAAAGATTTAGACAAAAATGTAAGAAAAAATATTTATGATCAAATAAATTTTGATATAATAAAGGAAGATTTTATCATAAACGAAATATTAGATTTAATCTACACAGATATACTAGAAAAACTATATAAAGATTATAGAAATAGATTATCATAGAGCAGATCCTCAATTAGTTAAATATCTAGATATAGAAATAAATGAAAATTTAGATTTAGTAATAGAACAAAGAATAAATTTAATGGATCAAATAATAGAAAGAAAAAAAAATATAAAACGACAAGAAAAACTAAGATTAACATTATTAGAGAAAAAGAGAGAATATTATGATAAAATTTTGAAGCAATTACCGAAAATACAAATAATTTTAGAAGACGAAGAAAAAACTAGAAAAGAAAAATATGATGAAACAAAAATATTGGAAGACTATCTAAAATATTATAGAATATATCATAGAAAATTAATGCTTGGATCAATAGAAGAATATTGTGAATATCAAATAATGAATTATAAAGAAGCAAAATATGAAAACATAACTTATTCTAGAAATCGAACATATCAAAGGGAGAAATTAATGACAGAATTTCCAGAAATAAAATTTGAAAAACAAATAATAGAAAATATAAGACTTCTCGTTGGATCTTATCAAATAAAAGGAGCTAATACAACCATGTTCCAACCATTAAGCTCATGGGGAGAATCCGATGGATTTCTGAATATGCAATTAAACTGGATAAGTGCCTTTTTATGGCAAACATATAAAAATTAAACATACAAGATAAACTGGCTATTGAAGAATTACTACAATTAAATATACATGATATGAATATCAAAGTGAAATTACAAAATATTCAAAATAAACTAACAATACAATTTAAAGAATTAAAAGAAATGATAGGAGAAGTTAAAAATATGGATGAAGAAATCTTAAAAGAATTCCAAAGAAAATCAGGAGAATTAATTAATCAAGATAAAATTGGAATAATTATAGAAAAAATAGATAAGTTAGAGGGGAAAATAAGGAAGAATGATAATGAAATAATCATATCAATAGAAGAAAGAATTAAAAAATTAGAAATAAAAATAGATGATATATATGACAGACTATTTAAGGTACAAAAAACTCAAATTATTAAACCACGAGTATGAAATGTCAATAAGTGAATATATTGAAGATCTAAAAATATTAATAAAATCATTAATAAGTAATGTTCAAGTAGTAAAAAATGAATTAAAAGAAGTGAGAAATGATATAAATATACTAAAATTAGAGATTGGAGAATTAAAAAAAAAAATAATAAAAGCAAAGATAAGAAAATAGACAAAAAACTCATAGAAAAAGAAATACTTAGAATATGAAAGAAACACTTTGAACAAGAAAAAGTTATAATAGAAGTAGGAAGTATGGATGATGAATTTAGAAAAAACATATTACCAAAAATACTAGAAGAGGAATTAGAATTACAAAAATTCATAAAATTTTTTTTAGGAAAACTAAAAATTGAAGAAAAAATGGAAGAACAAGATAAGAATGAATGAAGAATTAGATTTACTTATAGAAACTTTTGACCAATTAAGCCTAGAAAATTTTATTGAATACCAAGTTTTAATGAATACTAGAGGAGCACCTAGCCCAACTCCAATAGGAACTTCCAAACGAGAGTTACCAGATTCAAATGAAAGTTATGCAACCTTATATAGTAAACCACACCGAAAATATTATGATAGAATCAGAGATAGACAACCACCTAAAGGGAATAAATATAAAGATAGATTTGAACCAAATAATAATTATGATAAACCTATTAATCATGGAGGAACAAAACTAGATTTTGATTGTAAAATAGATACTAAAAAAGCCTTGTTAACTTGGGCAGATTCAATGATACTGTTCTTTATATATAATAAAGATGATACATGAAAAAATACTGAAAGAATGATAGACTTTTTAACAGCATCTTTTGAAGGACATGTTAGGAATTGGTGGGAAGGAATAAGTAGTGATACGAAAACATTAATAAGAAGAAATGTACAAAAAGAACTAATAAAATCAGATAGAAAAGGTATAGAAAAGTTAGTAGATTATATTGCGAATGAATTTTTAGGAGAAAATTGGATAAGTAATGCTGAAATAGAATCAATTAGAGAAAAAGATAACGCAAGAGCGAGATTAATAAATTTAACAATATGTGATATGTGTAAAATGAAAGAATACACTTGTGAGTTCAAAGAATACTACCATGTCCAATTCTATAGTAATGAAAATCAAGAAGTATATAGAGATATGTATTACAATAAATTAGCAGGTTCATAGGGAATATACTTTAAAATAGAATTTGAAAAATTTATCAGAGATAACCCTGGAACACCTAGAACATTAGGATCAAGAATAAAATTTATATTTGAAAGACTAGCATATATAAGTCAACAAAGACAATTATTAAAGAAATCAGAAAAATTAACTAGAATATGTTGTGAAGATATGGAAAAATCAACCCAATAGGGATGTAACCCTGAAAGAAGAAAAAATAATAAAAGAAAATATAAAAATAGAAAGTTTAAAAAACTTAGAAACTTTAGGAAAATATATATAAAATATATAAGAAGATATTACAATATAATCCAAATAAAAAACAGAAAAATAAAACTTATAAGAAAGACAAAAGTCAATGCAAATGTTGGAATTGTGGAGAAATGAGGCACATAAACCCTGATTGTAATAAAAAGAAAGTTAAAATATTACAAAAAGAATATCTAGAAATAGAAAGTGAACTAAGTGAAATATCTGACATTGAAGAATACTATGATCAAGAAGTCTATATAAGTGAAACTAATTCAGAAAGCAATGAATCAAAATCAGAATAGAGAAATAGAATAAATAGAAAAGAACATAGATAAACAAGAATATGAAGAACTAGAAGGTTATGGATTAAAAGTAACTTTTGACAATAATAAGTTCAGAAAAATACAAAAATTATCTTTATATTTGAAAGTAGGAAAATGGGAAATATTGGACAGAATATGGAAAAGAGAAAGAGTAGCAATAAATGAATATCATAAAATTAAAAGGGCAATAGATATTAGAACTACTCAAGGAACACACAAATTAAATCTTTTAACAAAAAATACGGTTACAGAACTATTAACAAAGATCAATAGAAAACAAAGTGAAAAAATCCAATATGTTTATTTAGCAGGTATCCAAATAATGTTTAAGTCCTTGTTTAGAGAAGGATTAGATTCACATTTGACTGTAAGTTTACATGATGGAAGAATAATCAATTTAAAAGACAGTCATTTAGGAATAGTAGAAGGAAATCTAGCAAATAAGAAACTAATATTTACATGTTACCCAAAATATTGTATATCGTTAAAAGATAGAAACTTTAATGAAGTTTTAAGACTACATTTCAAATTACATAAAGATGATATAATGAAACCAGGAGATAAAATTATGACTATAGAATATAGAACATTATACACATTTACTAATTCTAATTATGGAAACATTTATTCTAAAAAACCATATATTGAAATTCATAAAGAATGCAAAGATTTTGGTAAAACTGTGGAACCAGATAAACAAATAAGTTTAGTCCCAAGAAACTATGAACTTACTATAACAAAAAATAAACCAGAAATTATAGAGTTAAGAGAAGAAGAATACCCTAATAATAACATAACATTTAAAGATGACAGATTAATTAGAAGATCAACAAGTTTACCCAATAGAAAACAATTAGGGGAAACTAGTAATACAAGGGAAATAAAACTTCATAGAAATATTGGAAATATGAAAATAGAAGGTGAATATTTCAATGGAAAAGAACATATAAAATGATCAAATATATTAATTGACACAGGAGTTAGTGAATGTCATATAGCTTCAAACAGAAATAAATGATTAATATCTCATAGAATTGATCCGTATATATATATATATATATAAATTTTGATGGACAAATACATATGACTGAACTTAAAGTTAAGGTACCAATAAAAATAAGAGGAATAAATCTCTTAGTACCATGTCATGTAGACAACAGTATGGTAAATCCTCATGTATTATTAGGAATGAGCTTCCTAGATGGAATAAAAGATTATAGTATAAAATGTGAAAGATTATATATAACCCATGATGGTTGTTAACGCTCCGCAAGTGCACGGGTCGCGCAAGTAATAAAGTGGACGTGAGTCCAAGTATCGATCCTACAGAGATTGTTTTAAATCGTATTTTAGACTACTACCTTAACCGGAACAAGAAATTTGTATGAGTTTGAGAATTTAGATTTTGAAAATTAAAATAAAGATTAAACTAAAAAATTGAAAAAATTGATTTTTAAACGAATGAAAATAAATGCGTTAGAATTATGAATCCATTTTGACTCTATCATCCATATCTTAACCAATTATTTAAATACAATTCACGGGTTTTGAAAATCCATATTCCTAATATTGTTAAAACTTCCTTTCAGACAAGCAATAACGTCTATTCCTACACACAACCCAACTATATTTCTATGTTGAATACGAATGTGCAAGAAAGCATTAAAAGAACTATGAATATTATAGAAGATAACACAAAGTATAGGGGTATATTTCTATCCCCTATCGGACTTTGTGGCAATCGAAACAAGTCTAATGAAATCCTAATCTTTCGAACTTAAGAAATCACAACCTAAAATCATACAACTAGTGATCAAGTAATTGCATGATAGAAAAAGCATAATTCAATTGTTCAAAATCATGAATTGTATAAATTAAATAATAGATTAAAATATGGAGTCAAGAAATCAAAACTTCATCACAATTCCAACACAATTAACCTAGCCTAGAAACATAATAGAAAATAAATAACAAGAGATATGAAAAGATGTAACCCAATTCATCTCCTTGCAATTATATCTTCAATCTTGATCTTGGCGTGGTTTGGATCCCTCGGCACTTCGACAGCGTTTTGGCATGAGTTTAGCAAGTTGGGAACCCCCTTTCTCGAGCCTTAGGTCTGGTATTTATAGATTTTCTCGAGAATTAGGTTAATTGAGGAGAAAACTGCTGAATTCCGCGCAAATAGCCCAGCTGCGGCCCATTCGGGACTATTTTTCAACTGTGCGGCCGCACGGTTATATCGGCAGCAACAATTTTCTTCTTTTTTCAGCAATTTGGTCCTTATCCTTTTATTGCACAACATTTAGTATTTTGATCATATCTTTCATTTCGCTTATCCGATTTTTTTTTTTTTTTTAAACCACACTGAGGTGGCGATTTTATAGATTTAAAAAACAAAGGAAAATTACAAGGAAGGGGGACTAGGCCAAAACCTCCCAAATATCAATAACCGAAAGGGCAATTGACTTATTTAACGTGGCGAGAAAGCACAACAAAAGATTTTGAGTATTCCATTTCAAACAGACGGCCTAAAGGATGAGAGTTCAACTTTATCAAGTTCAATTCTGCTCCAAAGTCCTCCTTTGATTTCATCATGGTTGAAGCTTCTATTAGTTTTCTGAGTACCTCCCTCATGAGCAAGAAATTTTGCAACCCAGTTCCCTTGCCTATAAATAGGCCTGATCTTGATTGCCATATCCCTACAAATGACTTTGGTCTCATAAAGAACTTTCTGGCTTTCCCATGGTCCTCTATCCACTCCTTCAGTAATCTGGACAATTCGTAAGTTATCAGTTTCCACAATGAGCTCCCTCATATCCTCTTGTCTACATTTTCTAAGTCCCGACAGCAAGGCACGACACTCAGCTTCAAGCGTTGACCCACAGCCATAAAATTCCTGAAATGCCCATATTGGTATTCCTTTATCATTCCTGAGTATCCCTCCTCCTGCAATCTCTCCAGTAATCTCATTTCTAAACCCATCAGTGTTGAGCTTAAATTTCCCAGCAGGTGGTAGTTTCCATTTCACGACCTTAGGTGGTAGGAGACTTCCTGTAATCTGCCCAAAGTATTCAATGTGTGCTTCATCTCCCTTCCAGTCACTTCTATTTAGAATGTGCCCTTTATTCATCATTCTAATCAGGAATTCCACTCTTTGAATGATTCTTCCAGCATCCATAGCGATACTTCCGTGTTTGGCATCATTTCTTTCCACCCATATAAACCAGAATATAAGCAGAGGAATAATTGTTCTGACGTGTCCATTTTTAGTCCATTTGCTTGATTTCACCCAATAGTCGTACAATACAATAGGCAAATGACTATGATAGTGTTGAACACCAAATATTTTATGAAAGTGTAACCAGACTTTACCTGCAATAGTGCCACTAATAAAAAGATGCTTAACGGTTTCAATATAATCACAACATTGACATTTCGAGGGCATTGAAATTTTCAGTCGTTGAATGATAACTTCATCCACTGCAATCCATTTATTCCATAGTTTCCATATAAAAATAGAAATTTTCTTGGGAATAGTCTTGTACCAAATATACCTCCACTGAGAATTTTCTGGTTTCTTGTCCCTAATCTTTTCCCACATGTCTGAAATTCTGAATTTACTATTTTGAGAATATTTCCATGTAATTTCATCATCTTGATTGTGATCAACAGATTTCTCATACATCAATGTCAGAATATGCCCTGGTAATTCACTTCTTAAATCGTGATCCCATTCATTAGCATTCCAGAATTCATTGACTTTCTTGGAAGATGGCCTATGTGAGGGAAGTCTTTCCATTAATGTGAAATCACCTAGCCATTTATCCTGCCATAAGTTAATGTCTCCTTTTCCCAAATTCCACAATATTCCTTCCTCAGCAATAGCAGCTCCCCTTAACAGTCTTTTCCAGCCTGGTGAGTCAGATCCCTTCTTGGTAATAGTTGTCGGGTGGGCACCCTTGCAATATTTGTGTCTCATAACCTCCGCCCACAAGGACTTATTCTCTCTAAACCGCCACCAAAGCTTTTCCGTGAAGCATTCAATCCCATCCTTCAATCTGCGCGTACCAATACCCCCTTCTATGGTAGGTCTGCAGATGTCAATCCATTTTGCCCAGTGCATTTTCCTTCCAGTACTTCCATCCCCCCAGAAAAAGCAAGCAAGCAACTGTTCAATTCTATGAATTACAGTGTTGGGAGTGTTCATAATTTGCATTGAGAAAATTGGTATAGATGTCAACACACTTTGGATAAGGACAAGTCTAGCTCCTGGGGAGAGGCAATTCTTTTCCCAACCTGTCAATTTTTGTCTGATTTGTTTTAAGATTTTGTCAAACAAATAAATCCGCTTATTTCCCACAAATAGTGGCATGCCCAAATAGGATGTAGGGAGTTTGATTCTACTGAATTGGGTTAGTTCTTCAATTTTCTCAAGGAATTTTTTATGTGCACCACACTTAACCATGTATCCACTCTTACATTTATTAATCAACTGTCCAGAGCAGAGTTCATATTTTGACAACACATCGAGAATACCTTTAATGGCTTTCGCATTCCCATTTGAGAAGATAATGACATCATCAGCAAAGCCCAAGTGAGTGACTGGGGTGTCTCCTCCATAGTTAAATAACCAGCTTCTTCTATCTTGGAAGAGCCGATTCAAGTTCATTGACAGCACTTCAACGGCTATGATAAAAAGTGATGGTGATACTGGGTCCCCTTGCCTCAGTCCTCTGGTAGATTTAAAGAAACCAACCATTTCACCATTAATTAGCACCGAAAACCAGCACCTCTGAGTAATTCTTCTGATCAAATGTACAACGTCCTTGTTAAAGCCAAACTTTGTAAGAACATGCTCCAAGAACTTCCAATCAACACGATCATAAGCTTTTGTCATATCCAATTTGAGCGCAACATTCTGCCCTCTAGTCTTCTTGTTAAGACTATGTAACAGCTCTTGAGCGATAAGGATATTATCCGCGATAGCCCTTCCTTTGACAAAGCCACTTTGATTTTTTGAGATAATTCTTGGCAAAATCCTGGCCATTCTGTCAGCAATAATTTTAGAAAAAAGGCGGTTAAAAACTGTACACAAGCTAATTGGTCTAAAATCTGTCCAGCCTTTTGGATGATCAATCTTTGGAATGAGGCTGATAGTGGTACTAGAGAAGCCCCGATGAACAAACTGCCCCTGAAAAACTGCTCTAACTGCACAGCAAACATCCCTTCCTATTACGTCCCAACAAGTTTGAAAGAAGAGTGGTGTGAAGCCATCCGGTCCTGCAACCTTATCCCTGTTCATAGACATCATTGCGTTTTTTATTTCCAAATCATCTGGGATGTCCAAAAGTTCCTCATTATCCTTAGCTGTGATGATCTCAGGAATACATTCAAATAATGACTCATCCAAAATGATATCCTTCTGTTCATAAAGCTCCTGAAAGAATTTTTCTCCAGATTTTTTAATATGCTTTTCCTCCTTGATAGTTTGGCCCTGTTCTTCAATAAGCCAAATCTTTTGTCTCTGTCTTCTTCCATTCACCACTGCATGAAAGTATTTTATGTTATTCTCCCCTTCTTTAAGCCATTTAATTCATGATTTTTGTCTCTAGTATGTTTCCTCCATAATAAGGGCATGATTAAGAATAGCTTGAGCTCTATGGAGTTCCTCTCTATCACTTCCACTTTTGGATTCATCAAAAATTCGTTCTCTAATAGTGACAGCAGCTTCCGCCTCTCTGACTTTGCAAAAGATGTTTCCAAACACCTCTCTGTTCCAGGAGCTTAGTGTTTGTTTTAGCCTCGCAAGTTTGTTCCACAAAAGTAACATTCCACTTCCCTCCACAGCATTTAACCAATCAAGTTCGACAACTTTAAGAAAACTGTGGTGCTTAGTCCACGTATTAAGAAATCTAAATGCTGTTGGTCCTCGTTTATGAGGCCTAATCTGTTCAACAATCAAGGGGCTGTGGTCACTCCCATTACGATTAAGGGTACTGATCTTGCAATTATCCATGTCTGAGGCAAAAGCTATGTTGCCAAGGAATCGATCCAGTCTCTCCCAAATTCTTCCATTAGTCCAAGTAAATTTGGGTCCAACTCCTCCCAAATCCACCAGACCACAGTCAAAAATCATCTGTGCAAATTCCTCTGATTGTCTAAATTTCTTAATCCTTCCATCACTTCTTTCATCACAACTGATAATACAGTTAAAATCACCACCAACTAACCACTTTCCAGTCAGGTTATCAGCAATAGTTTTCAAAGCATTCCACAGATTTCTACGTTTAATATACGAACAGCTTGCATACACCGCTGACAAGAGAACTTTCTCACCTTTGGAAGAATCACACACTTCCACATGCAAGCTTTGATCAGTATCCAGAATCAACTGACACTCAACGGTATTTTTCCAAAGAATCCAAATCTGTTCTGATTCATTAAAATAAAATTTTTTGAATCCAAGTTTGTACGCAAATTGTCTAATTCTGCAGCTCTTAACAAATGGTTCAAAAATAGCAATAACATCAACCTTATGTTCTTTAGCAAGAAATTTAATCCTCCCTCTGACATTCCGTTTAGCCACTCCTCTAACATTCCACATGAGACAATTAATCATAAAAACAATTAGATGGAAGGGCATTTTGTTGATCTAGCCAAGCTGGATCTGTTCCTCAACGCATATGGGCTTCTATTCTGACCTCTATCATTATTTTCCCCCAAGAGCAATTTTTCTTGGGCTTTAAAGTCCTTCTCTTCCACACAAAGCAGTCTATCTTCAAGACCCATCTGTGCCAGCAATTCAAATGTATTACCAGTAGAAATTTCGTCTTGTTGGGTTAGTCCCAAGTTGTTTCCCATAGCTGCAGGATTAACATATGGAATTATGGTCCAGTTAGTTTTATCTGAGCCATCCAGATGATTATTTGAGCCTTTTCCATCCATTCCTTGTATCAGAAGTAGAGGCTGATCACCATTTCCATCGCCAACCTTTCCACTAGTTCCCATGCTTGTTTTCTCATTCTCCAGAGTCTGAACCTCATCTGTCACCTTTTCACCAACCTGATTTCCATCATCCATGCAGCCTCCTCTTTCATGGTTATGACAGGCTGTATTTGTCTCATTTTGTGTAACTTTCTCAGTTAACTTTTCCAGCGTAGTAGCCTTTTCACTAGTCTCATTTTTCAGTGCAATCTCTGATCCTGAGCTTTCCTCAGGTACCTTTGTCGAATCAGCAGTTTTAGGAAGGTCTGTATCCAGGGAGCATGAGTCACACGCCACCATCGAACCTATCGGCGCCAGAGGATGAACATGGTCCAAAATTTCTTGATCCTTTTCCCCCTTTTTTTCTCCTTTCTTATTCCAGAAACACTTCTCCTTTCCATGCCCAAGATGAAAACAAAAATCACAATACTCTGGTGCATTTTCAAATCGAATCTTTTTCCAGAACCCACTTCTATCCATTCCAATCCAAATTCTATCAGGTTTAGGCTTGGATACATCTATTTCAACGCATACTCGAGCTTCACTTGGGCGAGTCCGTGCTGCAGTAGGTTTATCCAGGCACAGGGGTCTCCCCAAAGGAGAGACAATGGAAAATAGAGCCCCCTTTTTCTGAAAAAATATATAGGGGAGTCCTGGTAGTGCAACCCCAACCGGAACAATTGGGGACTCTTTTGAGGGATGAAAGTCTTTAGTCCATTTAAATACTCGCATAGGGGCACCTCTTATGTACCACACCGGCTTCATAAACAACCTGTTATAATCTTCCTCCAAGTCAAAATGGATGATTACATGTTTGGTATCAATCAGTCCCAACACATAGGTACCTTTGAGTTTCAGATTCTGAAAGACTTCCTTAACCAGTTTCATACTTGGTTTCGCATGACCTTGTTTGATTGAAATGAATTTATGGTAATATTCTTACCATTTTTCATTCCTTTTTGCCTTCTAATTGCATCCAATTGACTCCTAAAATTCCTCAAATATCTTATCTTGATCCGAATCAGCTATTGAATATTTGCAATTTGGTCCTTATTCTTTTGATTTGTATACTTTAGTCCTTGAACTCCTAATTTCTTCCAATTTGGTTCTTTCTTTGAATTTTCTTCCAATTGACTCTTTAGATTTACTTCATCAACTCTTAGTTTTCACCACTTTAGCTATTTTATCATCCAAATGACTTGTTTTTGCTTCATTTCCTTTGTTTTCTCGACTTTGGATTATTTCTGAAATACAAACAATATTAACTAAATAAATAACAAATATTCTTAAACAAACAAGTAAAATCCTACTTTTATAATAGAAATAAGTATATAAAATACACTTATCAACACCCCCAAACTAGAACTATTGTTCGTCCTCGAACAAAAATAAAAAAATAAAAAAATAAAAAAACTATAATAATAAAAATGCAAATTAAAAAATGTTTTTGTTTTTTTGTCAACTTATTTACCATGCGCTTCAAGAATCCAAATTGACGATTCACTTTAGAAAAATAAATATGAACAACATAAAATATTTTCATTCATCCGATACTCAACTTCATTGTGTGTGTGTGTGTGTGTGTGTGTGTGTGTGTGTGTGAATAGCCAGAATCAAATGCAAACTTATGCCAAAATAAACTTGACAATGTGTGACTTTTTATGCAAGAGTAAGCCCGAATCCCATGTGGTCAACAATGATTTTCTTTTAATTTTCCTTACCCTCTCATGGATGATCACAACCTTATTGCTTTTCTCTCATATTCCGAGCCTATTGATGTGGTTTCTAAACATGTATAAATCGCATTTTTCCACACAAGGTAGTTAGGATTAGACAAGTATGCACGACAGAACAAGAATAATTAACAAAGTGTTAGGAATTTCAATTAACAAAGCTTATACCATTCTATTCCATTTTTTTTCTTCATATGGACGACTTTTTCTTTTAATGTCCTTGTCTTTTACCATCTTTGTGCAATACTTTTCATACTTGCTTTTATATGACCCCTGTAGCGAGATTTAGGTCGCCAGCTCCCAACTCAGTTGATATTAGGGTACCAGGTTCAGAGAACCCCTCAGACTTAATTACCCGAGTCATAAAGGCTTAAACAGAAAAGTTAAAGATGTTTTAACGTCTTATGTGTAAATCCACTCTCCGTACTTGCTTTCTAGATGACCCCTGTAGCGAGCTTTAGGTCGGAAGCTCCCAACTCAGTTGAGTTTAGGGTACCAGATTCAGAGAATCCCTCAGACTTACTTGCTCGAGTTAAAAAGGCATTTGAAGAGTAGAATAAGACCTTCAGCATTTTTCTGTTTTTATGCTGGTTATTATGGTTTATACCCGTTGATCGAAACCCTTTACACTAAAAATGTAAAATTAAAAACTTCAAGTACTAAATCCATCAGTGCATACTCATACTAACCTTCCCACCCCCAAACTATTTCTTGAGTAGTTTGGTTCTATATTTCAGGTCGGGATCTAATTGTCTTAAGGTTTGGAATTTTACAGTCAGTTCTATGTTCAAAGTGCATAAGTTTGCCCCACAACTATCAAGCATCTCCCTATACAAGTTTTTATTCGAAGTGGCTATGTGCTCAAATTTGATTAAAGTCTCACATGGATGAATGTTAAGAAAAATTTAGTTCGCATATTGTCCAATTTTCTAACTAAAGTACAAAAGTGAATTCAAATCATGTCATAAGCAATAAATAAGTCAACAAAATATTTCAAATTTTTCACATTTTATGATTTTTTTTTCACATTTTTCAATTTTTTTGAATTTTCTACCCAAAATCGAATGAATGTGTACATGAAGCACATGAATGAGCCCACCCCCAAACTAGAACTATGCATTTTCCTCAATGTATTTAAAGCAAATAATTAAATAAAAATACAAAATAACAAAGAGGGTGTTATGTACTTCCCAGGTTTGGAGAGGTGGTGTTCTCAATTTGAAGCTTTGATCTTCATGTAGCTTGGATGATTCAACCCCTTTCTTACTTTTCCAAGTTTGGCTCCAAGTGTCCTACAATGATATTTCTCTTGCAAACAAGAGTTATTTATCATTAGAAGCATGAATATCATATAGGATCTAAAACAAATCAACACAACACACCCAAACTAGGACTTAGAAAAATTTTGAAAATTTTGAAAGATGGTCGACCACTGATTTTCAGCCTTTCACATTGCTTCGAAAAAGTGAAAATTTCCCGAGACATGTCCCGAGCATATGAAAGTACATAACTTGGTCTACAACATATCAAAAATTCAGCAGATTTGGAGTTCATTTGGGTCACGAAAGGATGTGACAAAGTAGGTGCAATGAAGCTGAAATTGGTACGGTGGTGCTGTGATGCCTTGCAATGGCCTTGCAATGAGGTGTATTGAAGTGCAAAGATGTTCATGTTGAGTTCTATGCCTTAAATCTGTGTAAACAATGAATGGATGATGCACAAATGATGTTTAACATGTAGTGAAGGTGATCATCCAAAAAGAGTTGCCAAAACTCAACAAAAACCTCATTGAAACATTTAATCAAACATCTAGCATGCATTTAAAGAAATCAATGAGAATCATAGAATTGGAGACTTGAATTAAGCCAAAAACTTTCACCTAATAAACAAAATTCAATACCCCAAGTTCTATCCTAAGCATATCACTATCAATCCACAAAAATTTGAAGAACACAAGAATTATGCGTAATCTTGGAAATTGGTGAAAATTTCTTACCTTTGGATGATTTTGATGCAATGCAAGGTATGATTTTGAGTTATAATGGTGTGCAAACTTAGGGGAACAGTTGGGGATTCAATGTTGGGCGATTTGGGGGAGGAGAAAATGGGTTTGAAGTAGTTAAAATGAAAAATAACAGCATTTTAAACATTCTGCCGAATCTTTCATCAGAAGACCGTGCAACTGCACAGTTATAGCATCGTGTGACCGCACGATTTAATTTGACAGTGACTTGTAATTTTTTTTATTTTTCAATTTTAGATCCCGTTTTCGACCCCTAAATGCTTTCAAATGCATGCAACCAACTTCTAACCAATATGTTCATGTCCTAAG
Organism: Ligustrum vulgare; assembly: GCA_963555705.1. NCBI lineage: Eukaryota > Viridiplantae > Streptophyta > Magnoliopsida > Lamiales > Oleaceae > Ligustrum > Ligustrum vulgare. Next base: position 3,307,081 of record OY743175.1, on the reverse strand, counting down.
TTAGGTGATCAAGTGGAAAATTGTGATAAAAAGCGAAACAAATAGAAAACAAATAAATCCTAAAAATGCTAAAACATGCAAGAATAGGAGCAATGAAGTTTTCAATGACACTAACATGTCAAAATATGAATTCTAAGCATGCAAGTGATCCTAAAATGCAGTGTATATCGTCAAAACAATAATAAAGAAAATAGATAAAACAAATAAAGAAAAAGGGTTTGAAAAGTTGGGTTGCCTCCCAACAAGCGCTTAATTTATACTCTAGAGCTAGACTTTTTGCAAATTACGTTGGTCGTTCAAGGAACTTTAAACAAGGCTTTTGATGACCTTCTTTGCTTGTGTCGGTTGAACTTGTACCAATTTTCATTCCTACTCCAAAAGCTCACTTTGCCTATGTCATGTATCTTGATGTCACAAATTGATTCAAACTTTAATACATAAACTTCAATCATCTTGTCTGTGCCAATGACGAAATCAATTATTGCACAGTCAATGGAGTTGGAGGATTGCATGGTACAGTCTGCATCTTTCAATGTCTCTATTTTTGTTTCCCTTATTGTGATTAACTCCTCTATTTCCATATGATTTTCTTCTTTGATTGAGGTTTCATTGACAATGAGATGGTGGCATCTTCATGAAAATTATTTTCCTCTTGGTCTGTTTGTTGAAAGCCCGGTAGAGGTGATTCCCTTAATTGATGTTCATTTACGCTTGGTAAAAGAAATACCTCACATGGCAAATCAAGCACATCAAATTTAGTTGAGAGTGAGACAAATAATGAAGCAGGTAATGTATCCACGATAGCTTCATTAACTTCATATTTGGCTTTTAAATCTCGAAGTCGCTCTCCTATGATAAAATCTGCTACTAGCATATCATCCTCTTCAAGTCCTTGAGTTATCAATAGTTGTTCCCTTATGAGGAAATCACGTACAGACAATGCGTTGAAGTCAACCACATCTATCTCGAATGTCGAGTATCAAGACCTAAGAAGAAAACATGACAAATAGTGAACGAACTAAAAAGAAACTAAAAATAACAGAAATAAACTAAAAATAAAAATAAAGCGGTAAAAAGTTCGAATTAGTGAAAGTAATCTAAGAATAAATTTAAACTACAATCCCCGGCAACGGCGCCAAAAACTTGTTAACGCTCCGCAAGTGCATGGGTCGCGCAAGTAATAAAGTGGACGTGAGTCCAAGTATCGATCTTACAGAGATTGTTTTAAATCGTATTTTAGACTACTACCTTAACCGGAACAAGAAATTTGTTTGAGTTTGAGAATTTAGATTTTGAAAATTAAAATAAAGATTAAACTAAAAAATTGACAAATTTGATTTTTAAACGAATGAAAATAAATGCGTTAGAATTATGAATCCATTTTGACTCTATCATCCATATCTTAACCAATTATTTAAATACAATTCACGGGTTTTGAAAATCCATATTCCTAATATGGTTAAAACTTCCTTTCGGACAAGCAATAACGTCTATTCCTACACACAACCCAACTATATTTCTATGTTGAATACGAATGTGCAAGAAAGCATTAAAAGAACTATGAATATTATAGCAGATAATACAAAGCATATGAGTATATTTCTATCCCCTATCGGACTTTGTGGCAATCGAAACAAGTCTAATGAAATCTTAATCTTTCGAACTTATGAAATCACAACCTAAAATCATACAACTAGTGATCAAGTAATTGCATGATAGAAAAAGCATAATTCAATTGCTCAAAATCATGAATTGCATAAATTAAATAATAGATTAAAATATGGAGTCAAGAAATCAAAAATTCATCACAATTCCAACACAATTAACCTAGCCTAGAAACATAATAGAAAATAAATAACAAGAGATATGAAAAGATGTAACATAATTCATCTCCTTGCAATTATATCTTCAATCTTGATCTTGGCGTGGTTTGGATCCCTCGGCACTTCGACAGCGTTTTGGCATGAATTTAGCAAGTTGGGAACCCCCTTTCTCGAGCCTTAGGTCAAGTATTTATAGATTTTCCCGAGAATTAGGTTAATTGAGGAGAAAACTGCTGAATTCCGCGCAAAAAGCCCAGCTGCGGCCCAGTCGGGACTACCGTGCGACCGCACGGTTCAAAAGTGCGCGATCGCAGCCTCGAAAAGCCAACCTTCAGTCGCTGATTTCTTTTTCCGTGCCACCGCGCTTTTTCAACCGTGCGGCCGCACAGTTATATCAGCAGCAACAATTTTCTTCTTTTTTCAGCAATTTGGTCATCATCCTTTTATTGCACAACATTTAGTATTTTGATCATATCTTTCATTTCGCTTATCCGATTGAGGTGTTTCAAAGTCCGTTAGAAAGATAACATAAAGGGATACAATTCTTCCTGAAATATGATTTTCCCAATTCAAACGTTTATTTCCCTGAAATTAGGTTTCAAAATCTAACTAAAAATCTGCCCAAAGACCTTGTTTGATTGAAATGAATTTATGGTAATATTCTTACCATATTTCATTCCTTTTTGCCTTCTAATTGCATCCAATTGACTCCTAAAATTCCTCAAATATATTATCTTGATCCGAATCAGCTATTGAATATTTGCAATTTGGTCATTCTTCTTTTGATTTGTATACTTTAGTCTTGAACTCCTAATTTCTTCCAATTTGGTTCTTTCTTTGAATTTTCTTCCAATTGACCCTTTTGATTTACTTCATCAACTCTTGGTTTTCACACTTTAGCTCTTTTATCATCCAAATGACTTGTTTTTGCTTCATTTCCTTTGTTTTCTCGACTTTGGATTATTTCTGAAATACAAACAATATTAACTAAATAAATAGCAAATATTCTTAAACAAACAAATAAAATCCTACTTTTAGAATAGAAATAAGTATATAAAATACACTTATCAATGGTCAAACTATGCTATGTAGAAAAGCTGAATAAATGAATAATCAAATAAGTTTTCCATTAGTTGTTTGCATACAAGTTATCATTGTAGAAACAAATATAACAACCTCTGCATTAATTGACACAGAAAGTGATATAACAATATTTAAAAATTTCTTAATAAAATCATGGAATACTATTGGGAAAATAAAAATAACAGGAGTTACAGGAGAAAGTACTCAAATAATTAATAGTGCTGATGAAACCGATATAATACTAGGGAGTAAACATAAAGTTGTAAGTAAAATATATAATTATAACAAATTAGAATGTGATATATTACTAGGAAATGACTTTATATAATAATTTCAATATTATAAACAAAGTAATTACATGATAATGTTACAAACACTTTGTGGACAATTACTAAAAATACCGAGAGAATTTAGACCTTACAGAGTTCAGCCAACACAGCGTGGTGATAAATGGGAGAAAAACCAATTACACAAAATGAAATAAAAAATAAAAAAATAATGTATAAAAATGTTTTGAAAACAAATATAACAATAAGCATGGAAAAATCATTGATCAATTAGAAAAAGTATATGGAGAAAATCCATTATCATTTTGGAAACCATATCATCCTATAGCTAAAATAGAACTACCAGAAAATATTATTATAAGAGTTAGGTCAATGATGTATACCATACAAGATACTCAAGAATTTAAAACTCAAATAAAAGAATTACTTAACCAAAAATTAATCAACCCTAGTAATGGACCCCATAGTAGTCCAGCTTTCATGGTAATGAAACATTCTGAACAAAAAAGAGGAAAAGCTAGAATGGTGATAAATTATAAAGAACTAAATAAATATATCAAATTTGATGGATACTTTTTACCAAATAAAGAAGTACTAATAAATCTTGCAAAAGGAAAACAATACTATTCTAAATTTGATTGTGAATCAAGATTTTGGCAAGTAAAAATGGAATAAGATAGTATTCAATACACAACATTTTGCACACCCCATGGTAAGTATGAATGAATGGTTATGCCATTTGGTTTAAAAATGGACCACAAATATATCAAAGAAGAATGGATAATATATTTAGAAAATTAAATGAATTCTTAATTGTCTATTTTGATGATATATTAATATGTTCTAGTAATAGAGAAGAACATACAAGTAATTTGATAAAATTTATAAATGAATGCAAAAAATAAGGAATTGTTCTTTCAAAAAATAAATCTATAATAGAAAAATAAGAAATTGATTTTTTTGGATTATCAATAGATAAAAGATAAATAAATTACAAACCCATATATCTAAAAAGATAAAAAGTTTTCCAGATAAATTAGAATATAAAAAAAATACAAATTTTTTAGGATGTTTAAATTATGCAGAATGATTTATTGAAAATCTTTCAAAAAAGAGACATAAAATTTATATTTTTCCTCAGAAAAACAAATACCAAAGGATGGACTAATGAGCACACAGAAATTGTCAAATCACTTAAGGAAGAATGTAAAAATTTACCAAAATTAAGATTACCAGATGAAAAAATAATCTAATAGTTAATACTGATGCCTCGGATAAATATTGGACAGCAATATAAAAAATAGAACTTAATGAAATTTGCAGATATTCCAATGGAACGTTTAACCAAGAAGAAATAAATTATACTACTCATGAGAAAGAATTGTTAGCAATTATCATAGGAATACAAAAGTTTTCGTTATTTTAATTATCCAAAAAATTCATTATTGAAACTGATAATTCTCAAGTTGCAGGCTTAGTAAAAAATAAGTTGCCACCAGAGCCTCAATATAGAATGCTCCATAGATGGCAAGCCTATATGACATTTTATAATTTTGATATAATTCATATTAAATGTGTCAATAATTATCTTGCAGATTTTTTAAGCAGGAATATTGAATTTGAAGATGGATAATATCAAAAAATCTTTGATAGACACCAAACAACGAATAAACTTCCTCACAGAGGAAGTTGAAGATATAAAACTCGGAATTGAGCAACTAGCAGAGACTCTCCAAAAAAGTTTCAAGCAATTGATGGAAATCTCAAAACTTCATTACAATTATACTAAGGAATTGAACGATAACATAATTGAGATTGAATCTCAGTTTGAATCGTTAATTACCAAATGGCTGATACCAAACAGGTTATATCAAAAATACAAACAGGTACATCTTCTAGAAGAAGTGGTGGACCAACGATTAAAATATATGAACCAAGTCCCAAGAAAGTTGCTATAAATGAAGCCAGTCCTCGAAAAATAACAATCAATGCCAAAACTGAACATACAAGGGTAGTCGAAATTCGTGCTAAGGGGGAAGATGATTCCCCCTTTTTACCAAAAGAAGACAAATATAAAACTACTGTCAAAGTTATATATGAACTTCAAGAATGTGATTGTTATTATATTTCATCTGGAGATCATGTATACCTACGATTGATCGTTACTCTGGGAGGAGATCCCGTTATGAAAAAAATGGTAGTAGATTATGGATTTTTTGATCTTATCTACCCAGGGAAAGATTTGAAAGAAATTGAAAAATTTAATGATTTACTAAAAGGAGAAATTTCAAAGTTTTCCCAAGAAAGACCCATATATTTAAAATTTTATTCAATCAGTCTTGAAATTGATGGAAGGATGTATTATCCTACTGAGCATATTATCACAATTGGATATGTTGCTTGAAATTTTCAAATTGAAGTCAGAAAAAATACCAAGCCAGTACCAAATATTACAAGGTCATGGTTTAGATCTTGAAGGGTGTTGGGAATTAAGGTTCTCTACAACATTGTCAAAAACTTGTATGATAAAAAATTCAAATGCATATGCCATTATAATGGATGGACCCTCCTCACTAATGGAGAAAAAAAAAGTCAAAAATCTTGAAAGAATACATCAACCAGTTTGACACTCATCAAATTCATGGAAACTTGCTAGCTTACAAGAGGCGTGTATAGCCAAGAATTTCCCCACATGCCAACAGAATTGATGACAGGTGGAAGCTATTTGATGAATCTGCTTTAATGAAACAAGACAAAACAATGTAGGGACCATGTGAAGACTGAAAATAATAGAGGAATAGGTGTCCCTATTGATATGAATCATAGTGGGCTTGACGGAAAATTCAAATATTCAAGCCGAAATAAGAATTCGGCAGGTTCAAAGAGCTTCGAAGATCAAACATGGAGTGGTTAAAGACGCGTCAAAGACGGTACAAGTGACGTGGGCCGAGAATCGAGATCAAAATTGAGAAGTTGGAGAATTTGAACCACGCGACGTCATGGTATAAAAGTGGGGGCGATCGCGCCATGCCTGGAAAAAGAGATCCGAGAGTTTTCGACCCTTCCACACGATCGTGGCCATTACGCCTGCGCAATCGCGCAGTACAGTTATTTTAGGGTTTTGCGAGTTTTAGGTAAAATTTTGTCTTTACTTATTTTTGGGTTTATTTTGGGCCTCTAAAGCGGCTAGGCTTGTTTAATTTCGTTTTGTGTATTTATATTCCTTTTGATTCATTGTAACAGGAAGCTTTTGATGAATAAAATTATTGAGTGTTTTTACTTTCCCTAAAGGTGATGATTTTCCCTTTAAACAACGAACTTATCAAGATTCAAATCTTGTGGTGTTCAAAACAATTGAACTTATCAAGGATTTGGACATTCCTTGTGGCGTTCCCCCTTTGTGGTTCTTATCTCGGTATCGTAACGGGTCTCGGGTTTAATATACCCCTGGTTCTTGCGTCATGAGGTTGGGATTGCATTGTTATCATCCGTTCCAAGTTGAATTCGGAATTTTCCCAGCGTTTATTCCACGAGTTCGACGTGATTCCCCTCCCGTGATCACATCATCTGGTATTGGAGATGGACTCTTGATTCAGGTTTTGTTTTTCTATTCTATCCAGTTTGATTTTGTGTTTTTATTATAGAGTCTACACAAAATCATCCATATCTTGTTGTTGAGTCTTGTTTTCAAGTTTTGTTGTTTTTCGTGCCAGTCATAATTTTTTCAGTTTTGATCCATATAAAATCCAAAATAAAAGACTCGGAAGTGTTTAATTTATTCGATCCTTATCTAAATCCTGTTCCTTTTGTTTTGTTGCGTTCGTATCGAATTTTTGGATTTATTAAAAAAAATATTTATTTAATTCCGAAAATCCATCATTTATTCAAAAAAGAAAAAGAAGGAAATATTCCAAAATTCAATAACTACTTTCTTGAATTTCCTTAAAATTCTTTATATTCCTTGCCTTCCAAGTCAAAATTAAAATTCATTTTAATCTTTGTGAAAAATTATTCAATTCCATCCCAAATGTCTACACTTCGAGAAGATTCATCATCTGGTATAGATAACCATCCGTCATCTCTTCTTGTCATGATGAAGAAACGGTTTCAGGAGTTCGGTGCGAGAATGGAAGCAAAAGTGGATGCGAGATTAGATGCTAAGTTGGGAAAAGTTAAGAACTCAGTGGATATGCATAGTACAGAACTTGCTCAACGGCGTGAAAGGGAATATAGGCGTAACCATAAACCTAGGGTTAGGATTGGTGTTGATTGGGATGAAGAGATTAATACGAGGGTGCTTTTGAAGATTCAAACAGAGATTTATGAGGAAAGGATGATGTATGAACAGAAGGCTAGAAAAGAAGCGAATCTTTAAAAGAGAGAGAGTGAAAGGGAGGCTGAAGTTAAATTTTAAAAGGGGAATGAAAGTGAGAATATATTGGATTTACAGTTAGAGCATCGGTATATGATTGTTGAAAAGAATGAGCGCGAGTTGGAAGTTGGGGTGGAAGTTCAAGATTTGAACCTTGAAGTGGAAGATCCACATTTGGGTAATAATGAGGTAGTGTATGAACATAGTGATAAAAATGTGGAGTTCAGAAAAGATGTGGTTGGGCATGAAAACTTAGGAGAGTTAGTTGAGCCCAGAAATTTAGAAGAGGTGGTTGGGCTAGAAAATCTGGAGTTAGAAAAAGTAACCAAGCTTGAAAGAAAAAATAGAGGGGCTTGAACAAGAAGTTGCAAAGGAAGAATGAGGTGAAGAAAAGGGCCTCGTGGTTTCCAAAGAGGAGTTGGTAGTGATGATTCATGAATACAAGGATCCATACCTTGTACCTTATGAAACTAACATTTCCCTCCCTATTTTATTTAATTCTTTCTTGTAGGTTTGCACTTTGAAGTTTGGGCAACACCACCAATGCCCACAGGAGTTTCTGTTTCAATCCATCTAAGTATCCCAAATGGCAGCATATTATTGGTTGACCATGTGCAATGGAGGAATTTTATTTTCATTTGATCTAGGTGGAGCAGTTGCACAACAAGAACAATACTATGATTCGGTACGAATCATCCTAAAGAAGGAGGGAATGATACGAATCACGGTGGGCTTGACGGAAAATTCAAATAGTCAAGCAGAAACAAGAATTCAGCAGGTTCGAAGAGCTTCAAAGATCAAACATGGAGTTGTTAAAGACACGTCAAAGATGGTACAAGCAACGTGGGCCGAGAATCGAGATCAAAATTGAGAAGTTGGAGAATTTGAACCACGTGACCGCGTGGTATAAAAGTGGGGGCGATCGCGCCATTCCTGGAAAAAGAGACCCGAGAGTTTTCGACCCTTCCATGCGATCGCAGCCATTACGCCTACGCGATCGCGCAGTACAATTATTTTAGGGTTTTGCGGGTTTTAGGTTAAATTCCGTCTTTACTTATTTTAGGGTCTATTTTGGGCCTCTATAGCAGTTAGGGCTTGTTTAATTTCTTTTTGTTTATTTATATTCCTTTTGATTCATTGTAACAGGAAGCTTTTGATGAATAAAATTATTGAGTGTTTTTACTCTCTCTAAAGGTGAGAATTTTCCTTTTAAACAATAGACTTATCAAGATTCAAATCTTGTAGCGTTCAAAACAATTGAACTTATCAAGAATTTGGACATTCCTTGTGGTGTTCCCCCGTTGTGGTTCTTATCTCCGCATCGTAACGGGTCTCGAGTTTAATATACCCCTGGTTCTTTCGTCGTGAGGTTGGAGCTGCATTGTTATCGTCTGTTCCAATCTGAACTCGGAACTTTCCCGAATTTTATTCGGCGAGTTCGACCTGATTCCCCTCCCGGGGTCTCATCACCTATAATGTAAGGGTCGTGTGAAGAAATAAATAATAGAGGACAGGTGTGTATGTAATGAAAAGCTGTAAAATTATTAGATCAATGATGTAAGCAGTGATGTAATTGTGTCCAATGTAACATTATAAATTGATGCCTCCGAGCTAGTTGAAAGGCAGAACTCACTTGAGCACTTAGTTCGTGAGAAAGCCAAAAAATCTTCTATCTTTGAAAAAATTCTCATACCAATCTTGTGTCAATCTTCAATTAAATCCCAATATACTTATCAAATTATGACGAGTTTCTAAATTCTTGTCTTCTAAATCCTATTTCCAAAAAGAAGATATATTATTAAGAAAACTCCCTACACTCTATCCTAAAATATTTTCTATCTAAAAGGTTATACAGTGAAGGCATATATCCAGGTTTAGCTAATAACTCGTGAAGGCAGGAGGCCATTGAAGGGTGTGGAGCAGAAACCTATAAGCTTGAAGGTCACTAACAATAGAAGGAAAATACAAAGGTACTGAGAACAGGAAAAGAGGTTAGTATTCTTAATATATCTATCTTTACCGAATTAGGAGGAAGAAGAACTTTTAACATGACAGAATTCAGAATTATTAAATTTAATTATCAAAACAGTCCTTATAAAGATGAATATCATAGCATAATTGAACATTTATTCATGCATAAACAGTTTACTAGACCCAATAATGAAATAAAAAAATTACATCATGTCTATATGCATTGTTTGTTAGCTATTTTTCCTAAATTAAAAGAATTATTAGGAATAGAAATTACAAAATCAATCATTTACTTTTAGCTTGATAGTAATAATACTGAAATAAATAATGAATTATATTTAGGATATGTGTTTAGTAGTGATGATGATTATGATCCTATAATAGATTATGACAGTGATGGAAGAGACGAATCATTCTTTACCAGTTTTTGAAAATTTTAGCATCATGAATAAAGAAAATTACATCATAAGAAAACCCACATATAAGAGAGGTCCATATAAAGTTAAGAAGAATATTAAAAATAGAAAGAAAAATATTTCAAAATATAATATACCATTTGAACCAATTATAGATATAATGGCTGATATAGATATTATCAATTCTCAAACACTGATAGAATTTGAAAAATTACTTGAAACTTTATAAATTATTTATCTCTATGTTTATAATGCCTAGATATACTATTAAAGGATTAGATAATTTATTAGAAAGAATAATGGAAAAAATAGATAACATTATATCTCAATTAATAGATATGGATGAATCAGCTGAACAATATTATATACTTTTGAAAAATCATGACCAATATATTTTAGATTATTCTGATATATTACAGCTTAAAATAGAATTAGAAAATAAAATTATGACAAATATAGTTCAAACCTAAATGACAGGATATACAATCTAAGGACTTGATAACCTTTTAAAAAAATTGAAAGATAAAATGGAAGATATTAAACATCAAATAGAAAATGAAAACATATCTTCTAAAGAATATAATAAACTTTTAGAAAAATAAGAACAATATATTGCAGATTATTGTATTTTACTAGTTCGAAGAATGGACTTATAACAGAAAATTTTATATAATAATTTACCAACCCGATAATCTATGGATACTTCACAAGCATCAACTTCTAATAACTGTGATCATAAACTATATTTAGAAAATAAATAAATTTTACTTTTATTAACTATTGTTAAAAAAGCTAAAAATATACATTCTGTTGGACAATCTAAACTAAAAGAAATATACGAAGACATTGACTATGCTATCCTAAATATAATAGAATTTAATTATGTTCAAACAGCAAAAAAAATAAATACAGTTCATAAAATTATAGAAGAATACGAAGATATAAAAGAGGAAGTTTCAGAAGGAATAACATTAAGATATATAACTAAAAAAGAACATCCTAAATCTTTTGAGAAATTATCATAATATATAATATTTTTAGAAGAATTTAAAAGATTAAAAAAATATCAATATAATAAGAAGTATTGAATTAAATCAACCAAATTAAATTCATGGACATATCTTGCAAAGTAAATAACCAACTTCATTAAGGGTAATATAGACAATTTACAAAATATGGCCATTTTGGAAAGTTACATATTTTGTATGGCTAATTCAATAAATCCCCCTCAAAACAATATATAAAAACACACTTAATTTACATAGATCCTTATTTTTACATAAATCTATAGGAATTTTACATTGTTCCAAAATTAATTCCGTATTGTTATTCAACATAGTTATATATTAGTAAAAAGTATCATTATCTGTATATAGATGTTCAAAAGTGTGAATATCAAAATACTGTACTTTGACCTTCAAGTAGTCATAGCGGTAGAGGGTCGGGTATTTAGGCGGATAGCTCCATATCTCAGTTTCTGTGATATACATATTAGTCTACCCATTCGAAATTGCCTTTAAAATATTACGATAAAGCATCTGCAAGTTTTGATACATGAAAATGTGAATGCAAAGTATTTTCAGCAAGTAACAATTTTTCTTTTTTAAAATATGATTTCATGTGGGATCGTATTACAAGTCAAGTATTATCCCTAGCGTGCAAGATTTCAAACCGAGTTTAAAACTCCAATATAAGTATGGTATTTCACACATATTTCAAGCAGGGAGAATTTCCCGTAGTTCAAGATTAACTGTAATATGGTACGTATATCAAGACAAGCACCGTGAGGCATAATAACAAGATGGATAACATAATGATTGTAATAATGAAAGAGAATCTTTTAGCAAGACACGAACAAGTTATAAAAATATCAAGATAATTGCACGAAGCAGCATTTAAGACCAATTACAAAATTGAAGTGTTATTTACCTTGATTAAGACTTGAAAACAAGAAAGAAATCAAAGATCAAACTTCTGTTTTTTTCCTGAAAATAGTTAAAGTATTGATGTTCAGATATTTATTCTTCATGGTATTGATACATAAGGAACTATTTCTGCAACTGATATACGATTTCTTCAAAGTCTCACAACTTTCTTTGGTTTAATACTTCAAGATTAAGATTCTGACATGATCTTAACATGTATCATTTTAAGCTAAAGATCGATACTACCTTTGAAGCTTGAAGTGAAAACTTTGATCTCAGTTTCTCCTACATTTTTACTGAAGTTTGAGAGTGATGTAAGGTATATACAAGGTTCAAGAGTGGTCCCTTTATTTATACGTGAAATTCAGCCAAGAAATCATATAATTTCAACTTAAAAAATTCGTTTTAGCCTAATCATTATCCTAAACTAGATTGAGGACTAAGGAGTGTTATAAGCAAGTGGTGTATCCCTGCATGAAGTCGTTCTCTTCATGTGCAACATGTGGCATCACCTATTTTAATACACACCAGAAATTCTCAACTCGGACACGTGCAAACCCTAGCTGGAATTTCTTAATATATTGATACATGTATTACGGTTCTTAGAATAATTATTTTCCTGAAAATTGGGAAAAGGAATGACAAAAATTCCTAACTATTGGGGAGAGATGTAACCTCAGCCCAACCTCGAGCATATCCCTACTAACCTCCATATAACCTACTGAAGGATCACAAGCTCTGTCTCAAAAAGAGGTATCGTGAGCTCGATCTCTTTTGAAATCCTATTTTTTTATGCCAACTCTTGAGGTCTTCCTCAGTTACTATGGTCTCATATTTCTTAGCCTCCTACTCAGGCTCACCCTGGAGATCAGTTAAGATCTTTCTACCCATTTTTGTTATCTCTATTGTTTTCTCACCTACTGTCTCTCCAAGGATATGTAACCACCTTCTCTCCAGAAGGGTCCACCACCATCAATAGAAAATCTCTCAAGACCGAACTCCCGAACTTGTTATGCTCTTATCCTTCATATTTCTTAAAAATCAATTACCCAAAGCCACCTAGTGCCCCTACGAGCAAAACCTCTAAAAAAATCAGATCCCAAAGATTCAAAAAACCCTGTTATCAAAATCTATAGTAGAACCGAAAAAATAGAAAAAATGAATAGAACAAAAGAAACAATTAGGAAAGTAACTGTGGAAGAACTTAAAGAGGTTGGTTGAAAACTCTTCGAAAAAAGTACATTTTTTATAAGTTTTATCAGGGAATGAGATGAGTAAGAGCGAGAAAAGTGAAAGGAGGTCAAAAGAAAAAAAAAAGGATTATTTACCTTATTTGGAAAGGATCTCAACCATTGGACATATCCCTTGTAAATGGACTGGATTGAGTAATAATTTGAAACATCACGAAACATGCTAAATACATCTTTATCCTCAAGCTTCCATCTTGCCACGTGTTAGGTTCATAATGATTTGATGTAATGACTATCAATCATTACCTTGAGATGTGCGAAGCATGTGAGAAGAAAAAAAAAGCCATTTATTAAAAACAGTAGATTAAGTCTGAATTGAACTTATTCAATCCAGAACTTGGGGGAAATTACTGATATGCTTGATCGTTTAAGGGTCCAGGTCAATGCCCAAGTGAAAAAGCCCCAACCGCTCCAAGCAAATGGGCTTGACATCAAAATTATAACGACCACCGATCTCAACAAAGATCGGACTTAGCATTCAACACTCTGAAATAACTTGAGGTTTTTAAGGTACTAAATACTTTGCAAGTGGATCATCTTGAGTCTCAAAACTTGGAAAAAGCAACAAATTTCCTCCATGCCTCTACAGGAAGTTACCACATGCATCCTATAAACACGTGTCACAAATGATGGCTGGTCACATCCAAGATCAGAGGGAACCAACACAAGTCTAACAAAGTCTAAAAATAGTAGCTAACTATCATTTTCCTTGGAAAAAGGAAAAATTTAACTTTTTCTTTATAATAATTGCCTTACTTTATCTATAAATAGGAAGCAATAGTGTAAGGAAAATGGAAGGGATTCACATGTTAAAAGAGAGAGATGCTCCCAAATTACTTGTAAATTGGTTGTGTTCTCCAAAACCCACTTCCCATATACGCAAGGAAGAAAACCAATTAAGGCCAGCCAATAAGCCCAGATTCACGTTGTTGCACTATTTCCTACCCCAAGTTTACGAGTCGCACAAATAATAAAGTGGATTGTGAGTCCAAGTTTTGTACCCATGAAGACTGAGAATACTTATTATTTTAGATTAGTTATCTTAACCAGAACTAGATAAATCAATTTGGTTTCAATTTTGAATTTAACTAACGAATAAAAATAAGCCATTTTGAAATAATAAAATCTATGAGAAAAATATGCTAGAATCGAGAATCCACTTTACTTTCATCATTCATGCTTTGATTTAAATGCTAAACTACAATTCATGAGATTTTGATTATTAATGCTCATATTTTGTTTAAAATCCTCTTTCGAACTGTAAATTAAATCATATTTCTGTATGTGACCCGACTATATTTTATGACAAATGTGAACATGTAGAAAAGTATTAACGTTTTATGAACACTTTGAAAAATAACATAAAGCATAGCAGTATATTTCTATCCCTATCGAACTTTATGACAATTAAAAACGTAAAACGTAATCTTAAACTTTCGAAACTAAAAAAATAAAAATGTCACAACATTTATACCATAATTAGCTAGAGAATTGTAGAAGCATGAAACTCGAAATTAATTGCTCAAACCCGTAAATTGCATAAAATTAAACAAGTATCAAGACATGAAATCTGAATTTAAAGTTTCATCACGATTCTAACATAAGCACCTAGCCTAGAATCATGACTAAAGATAAAATACAAAAGGATGTGGTAGAATTCATGACCCGATTGGATAAATTATTCCTCCTTTTGCATAAAGTTTCAACCTTGTCTTTGTGCGCCAATTAGTTCTCCCAACAATTTGATAGAGTCTTGGTGTAAATTATAGAGAGTTGAGAACCTCCAATTCATGCAAGATGTTCAGTATATATAGGCGTGGGAGTGATATAGGTTAAATAGGAAAAGAATGGACAAAAATTGCATTTAAAGTCCATAATTAAGGCCTAGTTGGAATACTAAGCGATCTTGTGGTGAAAGGATCGGCGATCATGTGGTATACTCGAAATCGGTTATGTTAATTTTGTTGAAGTTCGTTTGATCACGTAGGGAGACTGGCCGAGATCGCGTGGCTTTACTTTCCTGTGCAATTTTCATCTTTCAATTTGGGTAAGTTGGTTCTCGTTCTTGTATTATACCCCAATTCCATCTTTCAATTAGATCAGTTTAATCCCCAAACTTCTAATTTATTCCAATTAGCTTCTTCTTTGCCTCAATCGACTTCATGCATTTCCCATGTGTATAATTTAGCATCCATTTGTTCATTTTTTGCCTCAATTGCTTCATTTATTTTGTCTTTGAGATAATTTTTGAAATATAAACAAATAACAAAGAAATCAATAGCATTTATTCTACTTTAAAAAAATAGCATTTATTCTAAAACAACAATATAATATCCTAATTTTAGCATGTAAATAAATGTATGAAATACACTTATCACCACGAACCTCCCTTCTTACCCTCATTTCCCACTTTTCTTTCCCTTTTTTTTTGGAAAGGAAACTTGTCTTTCATTTTCAGTTGGCTATGAAAGTAACAAATGTCCGTGTCATTTTTTTTTTACGTCAACATCCTTAATTAAAAATTATATCCATATAAATAAATGTTGAGTAACTTTTCAAATGATTTCGATTTATTTAAACAGTAAATTAAACTTTAAATATAAGGTCTTTATATTCAATGCATATAACTTATAAAACATGTTTATTGATAATTTTTTACAATCTTCCACCACATTCTAATTCAATACATATGTTTATATAGTTCTTGAAATCGAATCAATGGGATGTTAAATCAGCTCAAATACGATTCATCATATTTAATGCTTAAGAACAAATTATAACTAATTTTCTAATGATAAATTGGCAGTGGAAGTTTATGTTCTTAGATTATCTAACTTCATTTGTTTGTCATTGCCTCAATAACTCATTTAAATATAGACGTATAATTTTTATCAATACGAGATTTTGATAATATTATTATAACCGAATTAAGATAATCTTACAACAAAAATAATATATACTAGATTAAAATAATTAACATGATGAACAATTTCTAAACTCTGTGTTGAATTATAAATATTGCATTATTTATAATACTTTACAATTAATGAATTATAATCATATATGTATAACGTGATGATTTTAATGATTTCATTTTAAACTTCATTACATAGAATAAACAAAGTATAAGTTTTTTTCATCGAGTACATAAAGTATGCGAAGGACATAAGATAAACTAGTTATTGAAAAATCATGACAAGAAAAATCACTAATCACTAATAACTAATTAGTTTAAAAGAATAAGAAGATTTCATGAATCTCTTCAATCTTCAATTCCAAGGGTCCGAACATCTTTGTGCTTGAGTTTTCATTAATTTCTTGATTTTTCTCTATGATTAATCCTTAAATATTTTATGAGTTTGATTCCATCTATATTACAATTTGGTGTTTTAATTTCTTCGGTTCTTAGACTCAATTTACAATATTTTTAGTTATTAAAAATGATCTATTGTCCGAATAGGACACATTATATTGTCCGATACAAGTACATGTTGCACCCAACATGTGCTTGTATCGGGCAATATAGTGTTCCCGATTCGGACAATAGATCATTCTTATTTTAGTTATTCATTTATATTTATTTTTAAAGTATACCAGTTTTAGTTTTTTTCTCAGATAAGCTTAAAATTCCTATTTTATTAACATTTTGAAATAAATTAATTGCTTAAAGTCCATAAAAAAAATTAGCTGTTTTTGCATGGCTAAAAAAATTGATCAAATACCGTATTCATTGGAACAATCTCATAACAAACACTACCACAATCCTCTCTCCCATGTCTTTCTCTCTCCACTGTCCGAACAACGTAATTTTTGTTGTTTGTAAAAACAACCTTAGTTTCTCCTTCAGTTGGGAGAAGAGGAGGGGAAAAAACAAAACAAAAAACATTCACACCTCCCCTCCTTCTCCTCGTCCCAAATTTCCATCAAAATTATGTAACATACGAAGGATCACAGCCACCCCAATATTAATTTTTTGGCTTGACGGCCACCGCTGCCGCCGTCACCCCCGCCAGAGTCATATCTATGAGAAAATTTCTTCTTTCTTTCATTTTACAAAATGACATGGCATTGCCGCCGGATTTACAGTCTCCCGAATCCTATGTTATATCATTATCGCCGTCGCTGTCGCCTGCTGTATCTCCGGCAACTCTTGAAAATTCATTATATACGAATTATGCGAGTTTTTTTATCCCTTCAGTTCTGGTGGCCAGAAGCGGTTTCGATTTAGCCACCGTAGCCATTATCGCCGCCCTCCTCCTCCTATCTGTTCTTTCTTTTTTATTCATATTACACCTCCGCATAAAATCGCGCAAAATGCAGCCCTTACAAGATTTCAATTCACTATGGACCGTGAGATTACTCCTTGTAACGTTTGTATTTCTCTGGGCTGTGAATGAAATTATACGCCTACCAAATGTTCGGCGGAAGTACCTCGACCCTTTTCTAACCTTAAATCAACAAGCAAATCTGTGTAAATTCCATGTTGTTCTTTCTCTTGGATTCTACGAACCTGGTTTCTTAATCACCCTTCTTTTCTTGGTTAATGTTTCGATCAAGAAAAAAAACCCTTGTCGAATGTGGGCTCTTTTGTGTGTGTCCATGGTGTGTTCCCCCATGACATTGATACAGACAATTCTTGTCTACTTTGCGCCATTGGATACGCAGCTTCCCAAATTCGTGCATGGTAGTTCAATTCTTACAATTGATTTTCAAGGAAACAAAAAGGTCCTTTGCACATACCCATTTTTCAGTGGTATTGTTTTTTGGGTATTTGCAATTGTTTATGCAATAGCTTTCTTGTTTTCATGTTGGAGGGTGCTGGACTTTGTGATCAACAAGAGCATTCGTGTACGAATCAACGTGCTGTCAGCTACCGTAATGGTGGCGCTGCCAATGCAAATTCTCTGCATCGGCCTCTCGTGGCTATGGCTGCCGGAGGAGGACGGGTATGGGTGGGTCGTGTTAGTCATGTTCTTTTGTATCACCACGTGCATGGCGGTGGGAGAGGTTATATTGATAATAAAGCCAATCAAGGATACATTGGCGGCAGGAGGTGAGTGTTTCCGGCGTTTCCCCAGCCTGAGGCAATCGGTGGAGCAAAGAGAACAAGTGAATCATCAAGAACCAGGTCTATAGCGATGGGCTATGAGCCATGATATATGCACATTGATGCAAGTCATGGTCCTTCTTTTTTAAAAAAAAAAAAAAAAATTATTCGAGGGCATTAAATGTTTCATTGGTTGTAATTTTTCTGCCCTGTGATCCAATCTGTATAATCTTTCAATCAATCAGAACAATGTAATTAGGAAAATTTTTGTTCTAAATTTGGAAATAGTGAAAAAAGAAGAAAACTTAGAGGAAAAAGCTTAACTCAATTTCCAGCTTTATTATTATGCTTTGTTCTGAAAATATATTGATGCTCTCGCGTGTAAATGTTGCATTTCATCATATTGAGGTTTATTTATCAAGGAAATTAGGCTATAACAAACCATTTTATTCAACAAAATATTTTCATAAATTCGTGACCTTGATGAAATCTTGATATAGATTTACTAAAATTATTAGTACATATTAGTGGTGAACAAAAAAAAATCGTCAATATGTCAAACCAAATCAAAATCGTGACTTATAAACCGACGGGATTTATGTGGTTTAGGTTTTGCCATTTCAAATTTGAATCAAACCGCTTAAAAATAGTTTGATTTAGGTTTCAATAGTTATAGATCATTTGAAACCAAAATAATAGGTTCACTCAATTTTTGAAGAAATTATATTACTTAAGGTGTACTATTTAATAGATAATTTTATACTTCAATACATTTACTTGCTAGTCGACTTCTTATTGGCTCTTTAAAATAATAGTTATTTACTTATGATAATACTTTTCTTATTGAGGATGCGTTTGATTTTAGTTAAAATGAGATTTTTTGAAATGAATAGTGATTTTTAGATGAATAAATGGTTGAAATTTGGTTGAAAAGTCAATATTATGGCCTTGACTTTTAATGGATGATTAAGATTGAGTACTGTAGAAAAATGAGAAAAAATGAATGAAAATCAAACAATTGTAAGCTTATAAATTATGGTTGAACTTGTATAGATTTGTTCTTTACATATATTGAGTCAAGATTAATATTGATGGGTAGAAAATTTCAATTTAAGTGGTATAGTGATATTTTTGGATCAATTTATTTTTTTCACTTGTTAACAAATATGCTTCGAGTATTTCGTGTATAATCTTGAAAAGTATTCAAAGGTAAAAATCGTCATCATTGAAGATGGTGTGATAAAAAAGAGAAGCAAAGAGAAAGATCAAGAACAGAAAGATTGGATATTTTAGAGTCGTCGAGTAAATTATCCAATTATATGTAAAGGTATCAACTAGTGAATCTTTAGCAATGAACTAGCTCAAATGTTTACATCCATCATCACTTGCATTAAAATATGAAATGGACTTAAGCACAATACAAATGATGGCATGATCGAAATCTTCCAAATGTTGGAGATTCCGATCGATCGAAATCGTTAACGTTCGATCGAAATGGTTGACCAAAGTCGGTACCAGTCGACCAAAAGTTCAATATCCAATTTTTTTACTAGTCATATTTTTGTGATTTTGATCAACCAAAATTGATCAAAAGAAAGTTCCTAAAAGTCAATTTTCTTCTCTATAAATAGCTCTCTCAATTCATCAACTTACAAGAGAGTGAAAACTATTTATTGTTAAAATTATTGTTCTTACATTATATTGAAGTCTATTTCATTGATTAGCAAGGAATCTTTGATTTATCCAACTCTTTTCATCCATTCATCAAAGGTTCTACTTGTGTAAGAAAGCTTTACAATTTTCTTATTTTCATTTCTTTTTTATAAAAGTTTTCTTTACCAACACTTATATTGAAGTATAAATCTCTCTTCATACTTAACTTGTATTACTTGTTAAGAGAGATTCTTGGTTGAAAGCTTTGATACAAAAAGACACACTATTTCATTACTTTTTCAATCATCAAATTTTACAAGTAAAACACTTGAGCTTTACTAATTTTTATCTATTGGAGTGTTATCATAACCCTCTTGATAGTTGACTTGAATATATCCTTTATTAAGAGAGTTATTTCAATTGTAAATTATTGTTTGTAATTAGGTTGTTTCGAGATCCTTTGAAAACTCGATTGTTGTATAAGGATAAGTGCTCCTTGTCGTATATCACGTAAGAATATGTGCTCCTTGTTGTAAGTCACATAAGAATAGAGTTTCTCTGTACTCCTTATTATAAGTTATATATCATTAAAGTGGAATTGGTATTACTCGTATTGGAGAGCTTGATAGGGGACGTAGAACTTATTATAGATCGAACCTTATTAAATCTGTTTGTTTGTTATCTCTTTTCTCTTTACTGTCACTACATTTACTTCTATTTATTTATCTACGTTGTGCAATACTTCTTTTAAGTGTTTATTTGGTTCAATTTATTGAGTTTACATTTCTATAACACTTTGGATTAGTAATTGATACACTTTACATTTTTATTTACATTTAGTGGTCGATACTTGTGTTTGTTACTTTTATTTGAGATAATTTATTGAAAAAGTTTCAAAAATCAATTCACTCTCCCATTGGTTAGTTATTCTTGGACTAACAATTGGAATCAGATCAAGGTGCTCTGTTTGAAAAGATTTTACAATCTTGAGTAATGACTAACCATAATCTTCAAAATCTTTAGGAGCATTCTACAAATCATCCTCCTTTCTTTGATGGTACTAATCATAATTATTAGAAAACAAATTGATAATGATATACATTCAATCTATTAATTATAATATCATTTTGAGCCCCATTTTAAAGAGTTTATTTGAAGAAGAATGATGGTTCAATGCAACTTTGCATTGATTACCGTTAACTAAATAAAGTCACCATTAAAAGCAAATACCCTCTTCCATGAATCGATGATCTCTTAGATCAACTTCAAGGCTTTGTAGTCTTTTCTAAAATTGATCTTTGCTCAGGATATCATCAGTTGAAGATCCAAAAAGAAGATATTTCAAAATCTGCTTTCAGTACTCGATATGGTAATTTCAAATTCTTAGTAATATCGTTTGGGTTGACAAACGCACTTGCTGCCTTCATGGATCTAATGAAACGAGTGTTCAAAGATTATTTAGATTAGTTTGTCATTGTGTTTATTGATTATATTCTTATATATTCCGAATCTCAAGAGGAACAAGCAAAACATCTTCGAACTATCCTTCAGATATTAAGTGAGAAACAGCTTACGCCAAATTTTCGAAGTGTAATTTTTGGCGAGAAAGAGTTACATTCTTATGGCATGTCATGGATAAGAATGGGATATCAGTAGATTCCAATAAGATTGAACCAGTTTTGAATTGGTCTCAACTTACTACTCTTACAGAAATTCAAAGTTTGGTATTACTGGGTATTACCGTCGATTTGTTCATGATTTTTTCCAGATTGCCACTTCACTTAACAAACTAACTCAAAAGAATACACCATTTAAGTGGACAGAGGAGTGTGAGAAAAGTTTTAAAGAACTCAAAACACATTTCACAACCACTCATATACTAACTATACCTCATGGAAGTGATGGATTCACTATTTATAGTGATGCATCTAAGAATGGATTATGATGTATTTTGATGTAGAATGGGAAGGTAATTGCCTATGCATCTCGACATTTAAAGTCATATGAATAGAACTATCCTACCCATGACTTGAAATTGGCAGCCATTTTCTTTGTATTAAATATTTGGCCCCACTACTTTTACGGTGAAAAATGCGAAATTCTCATTGATCATAGGGGCCTGAAGTATTTCTTTACCCAAAAGGAGTTGAGCATGCGAAAACGTAGATGATTAAAATTGGTAAAGAACTATGATTGTACTATCAGTTATCATCCTGAAAAGGCAAATTTCGTAGCTGATGCCTATGTAGAAAGACTCATGTAATAAAGAGATCCAAAGAATTACAAAAAGAAGTTAAGAACTTCAATTTGGAAATCCTAAGCCTAGGTTACATTCGATTGAATACTTTCGCAATACAACCTACCGTTATAGATAAAATCAAAGAAGGACAAGGAACTGACCCATTTGCTGAGAAAATCAGTAAGAATTTGGCGAAAGGAAAGCCAACCAAGTATGACACTTCTCCTCAATGAATCTTAAGATATAAGGATAGGATGTATGTACCATGAATACAAGGATTTCGAGAAGGAATCTTGCACGAAGCCCATAGTACCCCTTATTATGTACATCCTGGAGCCACCAAGTTATATTATAAGATTAAATCCTTAAATTGTTGACCAAATATGAAAAGAGAGATTGTAGAATTTATAGCAAAGTGTTTGACTTGCCAATAAGTTAAAGCAGAACACCAATGACTAGCTAGAACCTTAAAACCTCTACCAATCCCAGAACAAAAAAGGGAGAAATTAATAATGGATTTTTTTAGTATATTACCAAAACCTACAAAAGTTTATGATGTGATTTGGGTAATCGTAGACCGATTAACCAAGTCTGCACACTTTTTGCTAATCAAACTTACTTTTAAGATGGAACAGTTAAGCCAATTTATATATCTAGTTGATAGTAAGATTGCATGGGATACCAATTACTATCACCTCCAATCGAGACCCTCGATTTCTATCTTAATTTTGGAAAGAAGTCCATAACTTTTTAGGAACAAAAGTAAACTTCAGTACAACTTTCCATCCGTAAATAGATGGACAATCTTAATGTACTATTCAAACCTTGGAGGATATGCTTCGTGTGAGCGTGTTGGAGTTCCCTTAAAATTGGGATCACTACCTACCCTTCATCGAATTTTCTTATAACAGTTACCATGGTTCGATCCAGATGCCTCCTTTTGAAGCATTGTGCGATCGAAAATTTCGATTGCCGTTTTACTAGAATGAGGTAGGATAACATATGATTTCGACCTCCAAATTGGTATAAGATATGATTGGAGTGGTGGATAAGATGAAAAAGAGACTACAAGCAACCCAAGATCGCTAATGAAGTTACGTTGATAAACATTGCAAGCCATTGAAATTTATGGTTGGAGATAAGGTTTTTATTCAGATATCTCTGATCAAAAGATTACTGTGATTTGGAAAGTGAGGAAATTAACCTCACGATTTATTGGTTCTTTTGAAATCCTTGAAAGAATTGGGGAGGTTTTCTATAGAGTAAAATTATCAGAACGGATGAAAAGAATGAATGATATATTTCATTTATCTACTCTTTTAAACTTTATCCCAGATCCTTCTCATATTTTAAACTTAATGCATGATATCAAAAGACTTAGGAATAAGGAAATTCCGATAGTACGTGTACTATGGCTGAGTGATTACATAGAAAGAAAAAAATGGGAATGAGAGGATGATATGAAGACTCAATATCCGAACTCTTCTTGTAAAAGGTAATTTCAAGGATAAATTTTTTTAAGGGGGTTTGATTGCAACGCCCTAAAAATTATGACGTTCCTATCTACTCATGATTACATAATAAAAGTATTTTTAGAATTATTTTTATTTTTATGGAGTTTAAAAGAAAGAAAAACAAAAGTATTAGTAAAATGAAAAGTTGCGAAAAACGTGTTTAAACGCCTATTTTTAAAAGAATCGTTTGATCTCTTTCGACTTCCGTTGAATGCATATGATATATGTATGGATAAGTTCTCGAAGCGAACTTCGAGAATATAAAATCCATTTTTAAGCTTGATTAACGGATAGTCACCAATGAATAGTACTTTACCAAATGATAAAGAAAACAGTTTTGAGTAGCTTATTTTGATAATTCACAACATTTTTCTCAGTTAACCATTTCTCATGCGGTAAATTGCATGCTAAATAAAATTGTGATTACTTCAAAATGGTACCAAAAACTTAACATTTTGAAATTATTTTCTATCTCGAATCTGAGCTCAAATATACCTCCATGAAACCATAACTCACACCTCCTACTTGCATGTTAATCCACCTTCCATCGCCAGTGTAATCATTATATTGATAAAATCACTTTATCACCTCTTAGTCATCAAACAAAGTTGAAATCTTCTACAGCCATGATTTTACTTCAATTTCCTACGTCCATTTCGTCCTATAAATATGTAAGCTTTTGAAACATAAACTTCCCAACTAAAAATCAAAGTAGAAATGCTGAAAGATTTGCTCTCTATTTTTCCAAAATCCTAGGTAGAACTCTTTTCCAAAATTATGTTTCAATACGTTTTAATTCATCCTTTCTATTGGAAAAACATGTCTTATCAAAGTTCTTCGTCAAACCCAATGATTTTGGATCAAAGCAATCAAGATTTTTGAGTTTCAGTTTCTGAAAAATACTTTAGTTGTTGACACTTGGAGATCTGGTGTCAACACCAAACGGAGATGATGAACACGGTGTCGACACCTATGTTGGTACAAGTTTATTTTGAGTTTCAATTTCGATATTTTACTATTCTACGATTTTTCAGGTTGCTATATATCATCAAACACTATGAGTATTCGATATTCCCTTATATATGGCATAATGTGGTAACATAAGTTTAATACAATAGTATTCCATGATCTGTAAATCACGAAGAAAGATTTTTACATGAAGATTATAGATTTGAACTCTAGCCACCTCGGTAATCATCATGTTATATGAAATATCGATGTATTTCGTGAGGACCTTACGACTCCAAGGTTTCAACGAACGACATGGTGATCTAGTAGCCTTATTGAAGTCAAATATGGTGAAAGAACATGATGTAGAAGTTTTAGAGGATGAAATAGTCCTATGTAATCTGATTTGTTATAACCATTTCATAGATATCTAGTTTATGGAAATGCTAAGCACTTTGGGGTAGATGAGACAATCTATAATCGGACCATGAAAGCATCATTTTGAAAAAAGAATGCATGTGTATCGTTTACTTATTGAATTATCAATTCACATTTTCCATGTTTTTCCTAACTTGTACATGCTACATTTTGATACGTTCGAGATCATCTTTTGGGACAGGGTAAAATCAGTTGACGAGGGACATTATATGTATGTGGGGAAAGTGCATACGTGGCAATCATATCGTGACTCCCCAGCTTTGACGTGTTTCCTGTGGTTCCACTTCTAAGTTGACTTCTTTAATAGAGAGACTATAGAGTATGGGTATTCTTATAACTGCCAGGGCGAGGAATAGTTGTTATGATATAGTCTTTTGGTTGAAAAGGGGATATTTTGAGTATTCTCTAAATCCTCTTTTCCAAAAGATGTTATAAAATAGTTCGGGAAGGTATATACTATGTTTTATGTTTTTAAAGAAATAAGTTTAAAGCATGTTATAATATCCAAAAACTGGATTTTTGACTATTATGTGTTGACACCAAAACCCTAGATGTTAACACTAAAATATTTAGCCTCATAAATAGTGCAGGTGTTAACACCTTCTGTATTTGTGTCGAAACCAAATTATCTGCAAAGCCTCAATCCTTTTTTTTTTTTTTATATCATGTTGACACCTAGGGTTTCTCTACACCAGAAAGTTTAAATTTTATTCATTTTTCGACTTATTATTATTGTTTAACATATGGACGTTTGGGGTCACCACAGTCAACAAGTTCTCATTTTGTAGATTCAGTCCAATTGATCTAGGTAAATCCATGGATTTAATTTTTTAACTAAGAAGATGAACCATGAATTATCTTCTTATAAGACTGGAATCCCAATAGATGTTGAAAATTTAAAGTTGTCTAAATTTGATGTTTAAACAAACGGACTGTCAAAGATTAATATGGACAGTTGAGTATTAACAGAACACATGAAATTTTGTTTAGTATAGATCCAGATGAATTCTTATATTCCAGATTCGTTTAGATTATAGAACATGAACAATCTAAATAAAAGATGCAGAATTATAAAGAGACAAGAATACAATATTTGAGCTTAACATGGGAAAACCCCTAACAGGGAAAACCCACGTGCCCGCACCCTGAGGACAAAAATCAATCACAATTTAAGAAAAGAGATTACACAGTTCAATTTAAGCTACATGATAAATTTAAGTATAAATCTATCAAACACCTAAGAAATAAATCACTCACTTATTCTTCTATGGCGTGTAATATGAGCTGGCGTCCCACCACTCTTCAGTAGTTTTCTTTGACACTGCAACGATCTTCAGCAAACTCGAACTCCCATTTGATCTTGATCAAAACCTCTCGTTCGATCTCCTGGCTAAAAGTCTTTTCTTCTTGTAGGGATTGAAAAAATCCTCCTGGAGAAACGAAGTCAAGGTTTTGAAAAATTCGTGTATTTTTAGCACCACACGAAATTATTGGTTTCAAGACTTGAGAGAAAAATGTCCCGTCTTTCTCTATATATATAGGCACACGAGTTTCTTGTCCACCGAGAAACCTAGATGTGCACAATCTCTATTTTATGCAATAAGATAATTACAAGTTAAATAGAGATAATGTAAGAAATCAAAGATAATTATGAAATAAAGAATCTTATCATAAGTGAATCACTTACCAACCAAGTAATATACACAAACTTGGACACCAAGAAATAAGGTCATAATTTTCGGCCAATAGGAATATTTTAGCAAGGCTAAAATATTATCACAGTACTTATCTAGAATAATAAGTGACAAACGTTATCTCCAAATATTAAATCATTATCAATTAATTTAATTAAACTTAATAAATTACTAAATACACATATTTAGTAATTAAATTAAATTCACTTAAATTATGAACCTGTAGAAAAATAGAAAATACCAACTTAAATAAGTTAACAATCTCCCCCTTCGGCTTTTTTTATTTTTCCAAAACATAATCATCTTTTCACAAATATAGATAGAAGTAACATGCAATTTTCAAGCTCTCCCTATCAAAATTATCCCCCTCAAGTCATGCATCATAATAAGCCCACTTTAACACATTCTTGCATGTAACGAGAGAAAAATAATACACACATAAATGAGGATCCAAATAAAACAAAAGTTACTTCGGCATTCAATCAATCGGAAAAGATGAGAAAAAGAATAAAAAATACTACTCCCCCTTTTTGGAAGAAATAGGGGAAGCCTTTCCTGTCTTGTAAACTATCATATAAGCACAAGTAGACAAAAATTAGGCAAAATTCGGTTACAGACCATATATACTGGAAGTAAAAGTAGAGTTTCAGAAAACTTCAAAATCAGTGAGGTCAGACACATCTAAACTGAGCCTCTGTTAGTGAGATTAATCTCAGTTCTTTTTCTGCGTCTTTACTCCAGTAGGCTTCTTGGGCTCGAACTTCCACTTTTCAATACCAGCCTTTGCAGTCACAATTCTGGAAGATATTGCAGAGAGCATATTCAGCTTGTTCTAAAAGAAACCACTTCTTCTTCCAGTTGTTCAATTCTGCCATCATTTCCAGACATATCTTGCTGGCCAGATCCATCTGGATCCTTCTACCGATTTGTTTCTAGATTTATTTTCTTCCACATCTTTATCATTTTTTTGATATCTCCCCCGTTGTTTCAATCTGTTTTCCCGAAATTTCTTCTGCACCCATCAATTCACTTCGAATATCTAAGGAAAAAAAGTGATTGGTAGGAAGATTACCAAATATAGGTGTCGAATTTGTACCCATAACTTGTGGCTTGGTGGTGAGCCGCCTTGGCTTGGTTGGGCTATAAGCAGAGTTAAAATTTGAACTCGTTCTGGCATGAGTAAGAATGGTTGGTGTGGAGGCGGTGAAGGAGATTTGAGAAGAGATTTTTGAGGAATTTGAGTACAAAAAGAATTCAAGAGATTTTTAATTGCATTCCTTGTATATAAAGATATCTCTTGAGAATCCTAGTTCCTGGCAATCTCCTTTCGTTCAAAAAATAGGATAAGTATGGAAATAGATTAATTCAAGAATTAGGTAACAGATAAATTACCAAAATTAGGCCCCCACAATTAACTGACTTATTTTGCAAGATTCGCACATATTAACCCACATAGTACTGCCTTAAATAAAGATTTTCAGAAAAATATCTAAAATACGTAAATGAAAAATCTAGATGCATCTGGGTACCTGAGACATGTCTGAGCACTGCTGGCATTTGTTGAGGTAAATACATTTGGTAGTGTACAGTCCACCACATACATGATTGAGTTGATTAAAGTGCGTGTGTGATCTGAGCAACCCTTAGTCATCTACATACTGTCAAAAATCATATGATTGTCCGAACTTATTGATTTGTCACCATAGTGCACAATAAGACTGATCAATATCTATATAAAGTGCATTTTCTCAAATTTGGCTTGCCGACTTTTTCAATATTGTGGCAATGTCTTTTTGGAGGTGGAAATAGCTTCACACAGTCCTCAAAAGTTATCTTACTAGATTTTCCCCTTTAAATTAGAAAAAAAGTATGAACTTGGCTTGGATTGGTAGATTCACACAATTCCCAGAAGTTATCTTACTATATTTTTCCCCTTTTTGATTTTTTTTTCCTTAGATTTCTGAACATAAAGGGTATGAACTTGGCTTGGATAGGCAGTCTTCTTTTCCACTGGCCATGCCCTTGGACAATAAGAAAATGCGTGCAATGCTAAAAGCAAGATTCAGATCATAGGTCTACACACAAAATATAAAACCTCAATCAGTAATGAACCAAACAGCTCTGACAGTAGTGACATATTCCTTGAATTGCCCAGATTTGAGTGCTAATTAGATTCATCTGGAGACATGTTAAATGACATCAGCCAAAAGTATTTGTATTGTTATTAGCCTCAAACACTCAAATATATCTGCAAGCAAAAACATGATCTACACTTAGTATAACCAAGAATAGGATAAATAAAAGAAATGCAAAATAATAAAAAAAAATTCCTATTTTTTTCCCAAATTTTTAATATGCATGTTCCTATTCTGGAGGAGGTGAAACTCCAATTTGTTTCCTAAGGTTTTCAAATTTGACAGTATCGAGGTTCTTATTGAACAAATCTGCAAACTGTAGATCAGTCTGTATGTGCTCCAAATTGATAATCTTTTGTTCCACCAATTCTTTGATGAAGTGAAGTCTGATATCAATATGTTTTGTTCTGGAGTGCTTGACTGGGTTTTTTGAGATGTTGATAGCACTGGTGTTATCACAATACATAGTGGATTGTTCTGTAGAAATTCCATAATCTTCCAACATTTGTTTCATCCAAAGGAGTTGTGTACAACAATTACCAGCTGCAATATACTCTGGTTCAACTGTGGAGAGGGACACTGAGTTTTGTTTTCTACTTAGCCACGCCACCAAGTTGTTACCAATGTAAAAACAACTCCAGATCTACTCTTCCGATCATTAACATTCCCAGCCAAATCTGCATCTGAATATCCTGCTAGATGGGTAGTGGTGTCTCTAGTAAACTAAATTTAATAACTCAATGTACCACTTACATATCTGATGATTCTTTTTTTCAGCAGCTACATGAGACTCTTTGGGTTTAGCCTGATATCTTACACACACTCCAACACTGAAGTATACGTCTGGCCTACTAGCAGTCAGATATAGAAGACTTCTAATCATGCTTCTGTAGAGAGATGGATCCACGTCCTTACCAGAGTCATTCTTTGAAAGTCTCAGTATAGTTTCCATGAGAGTTCTCATAGCCTTTGTTTCTTCAAGCCTAAATTTCTTCACTAGATTTTTAGCATCTTTTGCTTGAGATATGAATATGCCAGATTCATCCTGCTGTACCTGCAAACCAAGGAAAAACGTTAGTTCACCGACCATGCTCATTTCAAATTCTCTTTTCATTGTATTTATAAATTCATTAATTTTGGACTTTGACGTAAACCCAAATACAAAGTCATCAACATATATTTGAGGTACAGTTAGTCCAGGATTCATATGTTTAATGAAAAGAATTTTATCAGTTCCTCCCCTTTTGTATCATTTGCTTAGCAAGAATAATGTGAGGCTTTCATACCAAGCTCTGAGGGCTTGTTTCAACCCATATAAAACATTTTTGAGTCTAAAGACATAGTTTGGGTGAGATGGATCTGTGAATCCTTGGGGATGTTCCACATAAGCTTCCTCATTGAGTACACCGTTTAGGAACGCACTTTTAACATCAATCTGGTATAGTCTGAAATTGATGTAGCAGGACACAGCTAGCAACAATCTGATAGATTCCAGTCTGGCTACAAGAACAAATATTTCATCAAAGTCTATCCCTTCAATCTGGGTGTAACCTTGAGCAACAAGTCTAACTTTGTTTCTGACCACATTCTCTTGTTCATCTGACCTTTTTTGAAGATCCATTTGGTCCCAATTACATTTCGTTCCTTTGGACGGGGCACCAATTCCTAGACTTTATTTCTTTCAAATTGATTAAGTTCCTCCTAATTTGCCTGTACCTAGTTTTCATCTGTCAAGGTTTCTTTGACATTTTTTTGTTCAATTAGTGACATATAACAGATGTTTCTCATATAGAGAACAAATTTTCTTCTGGTTACATTCCTTTTAGACAGACCAGTAAGAATGTTTTCAAGTGGATGAGCTTTTTGAACTCTAGCAGATCGTTTTTTAACACTTTTGGTTCTGCAGCATCAGGTGTATCTGGGTAGTCAGATACCTCTGAAATGGCATATGTATCTGGACAGCCAGTTTCATCTGTGTCACATTCTTCATTATTATTCAGAATTTCTGCTAGTTGTGGTTTCTCTACTGTTTTTACAGTTTCATCTTACTGTTTTGGTGGAATCTCCAACTGATCATCCTCTACTTCGGCTTCTGCCAAAAATCTTGTAGGAAATTTGTTACTATTTAGCATTACACGAGCCATCTCTTGCAAAGTTCTTTTTTTCCTTTCCACCACTCCATTCTGTTGAGAAGTGTTTGGGGCTGAAAACTCATGCTTGATTCCATATTGGATACAAATATCAGCAAATTCAAAATTTTCAAACTCTCTTCCATGATTGCTTCTGATCCTTTTGACTCTTACCTGTTCGTCAGCCTTTTCATTTATCAATTTATGAAAAAGATTAGCAAAATTGTAAAATGCATCGAATTTATCACGAATAAACATAACCTAGGTGTATCTAGAGAAATTATCAACACAAACATGAACGTACCTCTTCCCACCAATACTTTCCTTTTGAATAGGACCCATCAGATCCATGTGAATTAGTTCAAGTAAATGAGAGGTTAATAGATGTACCTGATATGTGCTGGCTTTAGATTTGAAGGAGAGAAGAACGATTTTAGCAGTGTTTTGGATCTGATTTTTGATATGTTTCTTCATTCAAATTCATCTCTATTTATAGAATAAAAAGGATGCACGAAATAAGGAACAAAGCTTGGTGTAGAGGATTTGCCCTTTTCCTTCAAGGCTAAAAAATCATATTTTAATGGTCAAGCTTGAGGTGTCATTCCATTTTTATGTAGCTGGAGGTGGCTATGGAGGAGAGGATGACTCTTGTAAGCTATGGATGAAGATAAGGTTGTAGGAGCCACCTCATGCTTAATTTTTTTTCCAGATTCCACGGTTTCAAGTGGCTGTCTTTGGGCTTAGATTTGAGGTAGCAAACAAACTTCAAATTGGTTGTTTTTCATCTCATTTCAAAGTGTTCATGAAGTAATTTCATAAGGAATTCTTTTTACAAGATTTGGTTAACCGATGTGAGAATTATGACATCTCAAAGTTGGCCTATCGAAGCTGTCTTTTCGGGTCGTACGATTGGAGAGCAAATTTTGAAAATTCTCCACGAGCTGTACACGAATTGAAATGGCGAACGAGTTTCTGATTCTTGAAGTGCACTTCGAGAACTTATCCATACATATAAATTTCGCATATATCGGAGGTCTGAAGTGGTCAAACACATTTTCTAAAGAATGACGTTAATTCACATTTTACTTAACTTTTTATTTCCAAATAAATTTCTATTTTTCTTTCCTAATTCCCATAGATATTAATAAACTCTAAAAATATATTTATTACATAAACATGAGTAAATGAGAACGTCATAATTTTTCGAGACGTTACAAATAATGTCCAATGAGGAGGACAATTCAAGTGAAACTAACGAAGATGAGATTTTTCAAAAGGAAGTGACCATTATTCCCAAAAAGAAAAGGAACCAAAAAAAAAAAAAAATACTCAATTGAAGGGGTGATTCAAGTTACAAAAATGACGTTCGGATAAAGAACTAATGGAAACATTAAAAACTTAAAATAATTCAAACAAGAAATAAAAAAAAAAAAAACTAAATTCTTCAAAAAAATGTGATTATTTTTTATTGGAAGTGTGATCCCCAAATTGTAAGAGTTCAAACTTGGAGGGCCAACTTAATAGATGTACCTGATATGTGTTGGCTTTATTCCTTCATTTTGGGTAAGAATTGGCAGAAGACAAAACTCTCTCTACACATTACGCAACATCCTCTTTTGGCTTCTCGATCGTGATTTCTCTCTCAATTTTAGTCTCATTTGTGCACCAAAATTTGTATCTACTTAGATTAGTGATTGAGTTATTAAGTAGATCATTTTGTGGGCAATTTTATGCTTGATTGGTGCGATTTATTCAGAAAAATAGGGGTTGTATAGTGCGCGTATTCTTGGGCTGAAATTGGTTCGTGATTCTTGTAATCTTTGACAATCTTGAAAGGTTATTTGCTAGTGGAAAAGGGTTCGGTCCTGAGCCCTCAGATGTAAGTGTTATACACCGAACTGGGTCACCAAATCAATGTTGTTTCTTTCTTTGATTTTCGTTTATTTCGATTATTGATTGTTTAATGTATGTTATCCGTGTTAGTTACGTAAAATAGACTCGATTCTAACCTAACATTTTTCCTTATAATAATGAAAAGGAATCACAAAGGTACTCAATCGAGGGATGTTCGAATAACGGACTCTTCTTACATTCAAGAGAGGATCTAGTGAAAATGTCTAAAGAGGAGACTGATTCAATCGAAAAAGAGGAAAGATGATATTTTGCAAAGGGAGGAAATCAATCTTTCAATCTTTATTTCATCAATGAACAAGTATATCGCAAATATAAAATATGAAGAAAATGATTTTGGTGACGGGTCCAAAAAAATGAATCCGATGTTTTTTATTCTCACAACCTACGATTTGATTTCTTGACTTACATTGAGAGAATGCGATGATTGGAATTTTTGAAATTGAACATTAATGAACGATTGATGTGTTTGTTATATGCATTTTGAGTCAAAGATCTACCATCCATGTATATTATGTGTTGTAAAGATTTTAATCAATCGTGTGGGTTTATATGTGAATTATTGTGTATTGAATAAAAGGCTATCGATTTTGGTTAAGCCAATTTAAAGTGATCTAATAAGGATTTTATATAGATCGGGCTTTAATGCATCTGAAATAATGTATGGGCTTTTATGTGTAGATACCAGGCCATTACCTAATTCATGATGGGCCGGATTAGGTTAATTGACAATTCAGTTTATAAAGTCGGTTATGGTCCCTGAATCCTACGTACTGTTCATCTTGTCTGACATCCCATCATCAGAGAGATAATAAGGACTACGTATCGATTTAGAAGATCCAACCAACCGAATCGTTTATTGTGAATCACGTTTGATTAAGGTACGCTTCCCCTTCAGTTATTTAATTCTTGATAATTCCAACATGATGATTATTTAGATTATAGATAAATTATTATCTGTAATAAGATTTTCTAACAAGTGGTATCAGAGCCAACATCGTGTTGAATTATCAGATCAATTTGGAACGCATATATGTAAAACCTAATTCTCTGCTATGTATATGCGAAACCAAAAAAAAAATAATAATAATAATAATTAAAAAAAAAATCAAACGTTTCTCTCTTTGTGCGTGTGTGTATGTATGTGTATATATATACATATATGAGAGAAATCTGATTTTGAATTGGGTATATATAAAATCTGTTGAATCTCGAAGATTAAGGTATGAATTCAGATGAACAATCTGTATGTATATGCGAAACTTTGGCCTATATAGAATCAGTTGAAATTGGATTTTCGTGTGTATATACATGGCTGTTGGGTTTTTCATTTTGGTTTGGAATATGGCTGTAATCGGTATGGGCATCTGCAAATTGATTTTCGATCTGTTTTGAGAATTTGTGTATGGTGGTCGGATTCGGTTGATGATTAAGATGGTTTTGAGTTGGAGCCGTCGTCGGGCTGGGCGCGAAGGACTGGCGGACTTGGCTGCGCGCGACGTTGCGCGCGATGGGTTCGCCGGTTATGGCACTGCTTCGCGCAGGGAAGCAGCATCGTGGGAGTTCGCCGGGAACGGTGAATGTGCAGCGCGCGGCGCTGCAGGCGCGCAGCACCGGGGCTGGCGCTGCGCGCGATGCTGCTGGTGAGCAGCGTGGGAGTTCGCCAGTATTGGTGCCGAGTTCTTCCAGATTTGGGGCGGTAATGGGCGGCGGTTAGGGTTAATGAAACCCTAGCAGCTGCGAAATCAGTGTTTGGGGAAGGGACTTGGGCTGGAAATTTGAAGTTCTGAGGGGCTTGTCTGCAATTACGAAATTTGGCTTTATTTAATATTAGGTCCTCCTGGTTTGTTTTAGATATTATTTAAAACCCTAAGATTATAAAATCTTTTAAGTTGGCCCTTCAGACTTCTGAATTTACAAAACCAGCCCCTACAGTTTTGAAATCATTTAAGTTGGCATTTCAAGTTCTGGAATTTGTAAATTGAGCCCCTAAAGTTATAATTTAGTTAAGTCAGGACCCTTCAAGTTATGGAATTTTATGATTCAGCCCCTGAAGGTTGAAAATTTTCCAATCCAGCCCCTAATGTTTGAGAATTTTCAAAATTGGTCCCTAAACTTTGAAAATTCTCTAATTTGGTCCCTTAAAGTTTGAAAATTTTCATTTTAGTCCCTAAAGTTTGAAAATTTTCTAATACGGCACCTAAAGTTCTGAAATTCTTTAATTTGGTCCCTAAAGTTTGAAAAATTTCTAATTCAGTCACTAAAGTTTGGAAATTTTCAAAATTGGTCCTTAAAGTTTGAATTTTTTTTAAAATTAAGTCCCTAAAGTTTGGGAATTTGCTAAATTGGCTCTTAAAGTTTGAAAATTTCCAAAATCAACTTTTAAAGATTGAAATTTTCATATTTTGGACCTCTAAAGTTTGATTTTGTTTCAAATTGGGACCTAAAGTTTGGAATTTCTCAAAATTGGCCAATAAAGTTTTGGAAAATTATAATTTCAGTCCTTCAAGCTTAAAATTTTACAGAATTGGCAACCAAAAGTTTAAGAATATTGCAATTAGACTCTCGTAACTTAAGGATTGCTTTATTCTAAAGTTTTGAATTCTATAATTCAAATCCTAAAGTCAAATATAGATGCAAATCAATGGATTTCAGTTTCAAATCTTGGTACATCGGAATCTTTTAAGAGATATAATATTCGAAAGTAAGTTAGTTGAAGCAACATGTTGCCAAAGCAACCTCTCTTGTGGATATTAATTAACTTTGAATATTAGAAGGTATTTGTGTGTGTTATTCATTGCGGATATTGATCAGCCCAAAGGAAGGTCAATATTTGGCTCGAATTTCACATGCACCTGTTGTGATAAACACGTGACAATTATTTGGCTTAACGTGTGACCAATAAATCGATCCAAAGAATGGTTTATTGGTTAACATGTCTTATTGCCAGTGTCTGATCACTACACTAAGGGAAAATTAGGTGTTTGTGTGTTATTTCATGCGGATATTGATTGGCCCAAAGGAAGGTCAATATTTGGCCCGAATTTCACATGAACTTGTGGTGATAAATACGTGACGGTTATTTGGTTTTACGTGTGATCAATAAATCGGTCCA
Organism: Ligustrum vulgare; assembly: GCA_963555705.1. Taxonomy (NCBI): domain Eukaryota; kingdom Viridiplantae; phylum Streptophyta; class Magnoliopsida; order Lamiales; family Oleaceae; genus Ligustrum; species Ligustrum vulgare. Next base: position 3,271,131 of record OY743175.1, on the reverse strand, counting down.
AAGAAAGGTTTGTTGGTTGACATGTCTTACTGTCAGTGTTTGATCACTACACCAAGAATACCACTTACAAGTCAATATTTCTGTCCAAAGACTAAATATTGATGTTGTGCAAGGTATCTTGTGATGGGCCCTACCATTATTTGAAAGTATGATTTGCATAATAAGGTATTTATGTGAGCAATTTTATTTAAGTGTTCTCTATTTGGTTTCAAATTCTGCTAGTAGTATATCTACAAGCTCAAATTTAATCCCTGTATTTATGGAATAAACTTCAGGGATCAAAACAAGAACATTAACTTTTCGTTGGCTGCATCGATCTAGACCGTGTACTAAGGATTGAGCAACCTTCTCCTTTTACGGATGAAAGTTCATCTAATCAAATGAGGAACTTTGAGAAGTGGGATTGCTTAAATTAAGTGAGTCTCACGATCATTAAGTGCGGCATTCTGGAAGCCTTTAGTGGCATAGTATCTGAGGAGGTAAATGATGCCAATGAATTCCTTGCCGAAATTAAGAAACGTTTTGCGAAAAACGATAAGGCTGAAACAAGCACGCTTATACAAAGTTTGATTTCAATAAAGTATAAAGGCAATGGGAAAATAAGGGAGTACATCATATAGATGTCTCACACTGCTTCAAAACTTAAGGAACTAAAACTCGACTTGTCTAATGACTTGCTCGTGCATTTGGTATTGATATCGCTTCCTGCACAATACAGTTAATTTAAGGTTAGTTATAACTGTCAAAATAGAAATGAACTCTCAATGAGCCCATTTCATAGTGTGCAAGCTTCTTGCACAATTCAGTCAATTTAAGGTCAGTTATAACTGTTAAAGGGGAGAAATGAACTTTAAATGAGCTCATTCTATTTTGTGTGCAAGAGAAAAATAAAGTTGAAGTAGGACAGAACTGAAAGTTTTCACTTGGCAAACACCTCTAAAGATAAGGGCAAGAAAACAAATAAAGATCATACATAATACCAACTAAAGCAGCTACTAAAATACCTTATGAGCTTTTTGACAGGCTTAAAGCTTAGTCCAAAGCATTTCTACATTTGGGGATGTCCAGCTAAGGCTAGGCTTTATAGGCCACATAAAGAAATTGGACTCCAAAACAGTTAGCAGCTGCTTTATTGGTTATTCTGAGCGATCGAGGGGCTAATAATTTTATGATCCCACACTTAAGTCAAATTTTGAAATGGGAAATGCAACATTTTTTGAGGATGTTGAGTTTGGGGGGAGAAATAAGGTTAAAGATATTGTCTTTAAGGAATAAGTTGAGGAATGATCGGTTTCGATTCCTACTATTGCTTTTGACAACGTGCAAGTTTTTATGCATGTCATTGATCAAGAAGCATATCCGGAACCTCAATTAGACAATATTGAAGAACCTCCCATCCAAAATAAGGTAAATTTCAGAAGTACAAACTCAACAACCTCAACAACTAAAGTCATTAAGGAGATCCACGAGAGAAAGGGAAAAAATGCTATTCCGGATAATTTAAATAGTATTTTTCCAAGAACATAAGGAAATAATGGAATGGTGGAAGATGGTCTAATAAATTCCATCAGGCCATACAGGGTTCTAACTCTCAAAAATGGATTGATGTCATAAATAAGGAGTATAAGCATATGCAAGACAATAAAGTTTTGGGATCTTGTCCCATTACCAGAAGGTACGAAGCCCATTGGTCTTAAATGAATTTTTTAAACCAAGAGGGATTTGAAACGTAATGTGGAAAGATATAAGGTTCGTCTTGTATCTAAGGGCTTTACACAGAATGATGGCATTAATTATAAAGAGACTTTCTCTTCGGTTTCAATGAAAGACTCTTTCTGGAAAGTTAGGTTGTTGCACATTTTGACCTCGAGTTACATCAAATGGATACTAAGGTGGCGTTTCTCAATGGCGACATTGATGGGACGATCTATTTGGTGCACTCAGAAAACTTTGTGTCGTAGACCCAAAGCAAATGATTTGCAAATTAAAGAAATCCATTTATGTGCTCAAGCCAGCTTCTCGTTAAGGGTAATACAAATTTCATCAAATAATTATCTCATTTGGTCTTGAGATTAATGTTGTTAATGGTTGTTTGTATTACAAATTCAGTGGGAGTAAGTACATTGTCCTGGTTTTATATATTGATTATTGCTTGCCACTAATGATATAGGTATGTCACATAAAATTTTGAGATTAAAAATCTTGGTGACGTCTCTTTTGTATTAGGAATTCAGATACACCGGGATTGTTCTCGGGGTATTCTTGAATTGTCACAAAATGGCTATATCGATAAAGTGCTTAAGAGGTTTGACATGCAAGACAGTAAATCAGGGGACACCCCTATCGCTAAGAGAGACAAATTTAGTCTCGACTAATTCCCGAAAAATTATCTTGAAGTTAAAGAAATGTAGAGGATCACATATAGTTAAGCTATAGAAAGTCTGATGTATGCTCAAATTTGTATGCGTTCGGATATTGCATACATTATTGAGATACTAATGAGATATTTAAGTAACCCTGGGATGGATCATTTGGAAAGCAGCCAAACATGGGTTATAAAGTATTTAAAGAGAACAAAAGATTACATACTCACATACAGAAAATCGGATCAGTTGGAGATCATATGGTATTATGATTCCGATTTTTTCTAGATGCCAAGAAAGTAAAAGATCCACATAAGGCTACATTTATCTGCTGGTTGGAGGAGCTATTTCCGGATGGAGTGCTTAACAGACACTTTAGCTTTTTCACTTGGCAGCACAGTTGTAGCAATTTTGGGGGCATCTAATTATGGAATATAGCTGCGAAATTTTGTCACAAGGCTGCGTATTCTGTATGGTATAGAAAGACCACTAAAGTTATATTGTGACAATAACTCAGCAGATTTATATTCCAGTAACAACAGGAGCTCAACTAAGTCAAAATACATTGACATAAGTTCCTGGTTGTGAAGGATACAGTTCAGAGTGGACACGTGTCAATAAGAGCACATTGGGACAAACTCCATAATTGCGGATCCGCTTACTAAAGTATTACAACATAAGGCCTTTCATGAGTACATTACTCATATGGGTGTTGTATTTCTTAAGGATATTCGGTTTCAGTGGGAGTTTGTATTTTGGGTGCATTAGACACATTTATTGTCCTTTTGGATACAGTTTAAAGTTAAAGTTATTTATAGCTGTAAGGTTTCAGGTTTATTATCTCTGAACTCGTTTGAGGATGATCTCACTAAAGTTTGGACCAGTTGGAAATAGGCATGTTGAAGATCACATTACATGTAATTTCCATGCTACATATCCATACTTGATCCATGTCATTCAGTTATGTCGATATACGTGACCATTGAAGGTTTAGTTACGATTAATGTAGCGAAAGCCGCTTTGATCCTATGTTGATATAATTGATGGACCGGATTGTTTGGGGATGCATTCAGTAATGATAGCAAAATTCTGAGTACTCATAAGGTTATGATTGATACACAATTGTAAGGTTACACATATAGCCCAAGTGGGAGATTGTAAAGATTTTAATCAATCGTGTGGGCTTATATGTGAATTATTGTGTATTGAATAAAAGGCTATCGATTTTGGTTAAGCCAATTTAAAGTGATCTAATAAGGATTTTATATAGATCGGGCTTTAATGCATCTGAAATAATGTATGGGCTTTTATGTGTAGATACCAGGCCATTACCTAATTCATGATGGGCCGGATTAGGTTAATTGACAATTCAGTTTATAAAGTCGGTTATGGTCCCTGAATCCTACGTACTGTTCATCTTTTCTGACATCCCATCATCAGAGAGATAATAAGGACTACGTATCGATTTAGAAGATCCAACCAACCGAATCGTTTATTGTGAATCACGTTTGATTAAGGTACGCTTCCACTTCAGTTATTTAATTCTTGATAATTCCAACATGATGATTATTTAGATTATAGATAAATTATTATCTGTAATAAAATTTTCTAACATGTGTAACTAAAGATCAACTTATGACGACAAGTATAATGGTCTAGAGGTATCAAAAGTGGTTCACAAAAATTCAAGAGTTGAAAGTTCGATAAACTTTAAGCATCGTGAAGTTTCGTTTCGACGCCCATGTCTTACCTCGGGATCTTTTATCATTCAAACAAACAAATAACAGTAAAATCATACTATTTTGATAACTAAGGATCTACGAATAGTGACGACAAGTAGAAAAGTGAACTTATCTAAGGTCATTGGATGGTATGACTTTCGAGAGGAAGGTTTTGGTATCATTCCACCTTAGTACCATATTTGGAGAATAATTAATAAAGCTAACGAAATAATATTGAAGTTGTGGACAACCAGATATCTAGAACAAAACATAGAGTAGCAAGGTTCCTTCATCCTTCATATCTTTTTCCAAAACACAAGTAATCAATATTTTCCTAAAAATGTGATTTTCGTACATGAAATATGGCATAGACTACTCACCTTGATGTTATAGCAATAGGTTATCGAAAAACATTGAAACATTTCAAGATTTGGAGAATCGAGCCTAGAAGATCGTCGGAGTCGACTTAGGGATTGACCCCCTAGGGTGTTTTCCAAGAATTTGGCAAAATTCTTATTTTAGAAAGTTTTGGGTAATTTCTTTCAATTTCCAAATATGGATCAATTCCTCAAGACCCCTATTTATAGGGAAAGTTTTTCAAATATGGATCACTTCCTCAATATTGAAATGCATCAATTCAATGATTTATAGTTATCAACGTTATGGAGAGTAGTTATACTCTTTTTCTTTAGTCTGGGCTTTGTCATATTGAGTTTTTCTGACAATGTCCTAATGAGTCGGCATTTATTTAATATTTCAAAATAACTGTAAATTTTTCTTCATTTGATATTTTTGTCTTATTGAATTTTTATCTAATAAGGTTTTAACAAAGTATATATATATATACATATCAGTGTTTTAAAATGCACCAAAATGTGCTGCCTAGGTGCAGTGTGCGGACAAAACGAGTCGAAAAAGTGGTATGCGCGTAAAAGTGCTGTCAAACTTTTTTGTTGACCGCCTAGGCTCGCCTAATATCGCCTAGACGCGTTTAATCCCGCTCAATCCCTTTTTGTTTTTAGGTAAAAAAATTTATTTTTTTATGATGTAGTAAAAAAATTATTTTTTTATATAAAAATATATTTAATGTCTTAAAATAATTAAAATAATATTAAAAATACAAACATATTATGGCATTTATTTTTCGTATTGACACGCTTAAACTTGTGATTCTTAATTCTCGACATCGACGCCTCGCAACGCATTACGCCTTTTAAAACATTGATGTGTGTCTGTGGCTGTAGTTCTCAATAAAATAAAAGTCTATTGAGTTTTCTATTTCTTTTTCCCCTCTATTTTATGACACAGTCTAAGTAACCAAATCAGATATATCAAATCTGTGAACGTATCATACAAATATTTATCTAGTGGCGTATGGAACATCCTTTTTCCACATGATTTGTGCCTTTGTCGGCCATAAACCATGTAAAAGGTTTTAAATATATCAACATATATATACATATCTTACAAGGTAAAGTTGCATTTTCATATCCCTCCATTCACCTTTGGATCCAATTCTTTACCTTCTTCTTCTTTTTGAAAAGAAACTATTTTTGCTAAAGAAATCTAAATCAATAGAATGTTAGAATTAAGGGTATTGGTATCATGTTGTTGAAAAGACCAAGTATTCGTCAACTAAAGATGTTGAAAAAGAGTACGTTAAGATAGAAAATTAGAAATGTTATCATTATTAAAGCTTGATATTTCATATTAAAGTGTCACTATTTTAGTGTTCTAAAAAGCGTGAAGCGTGACGAAGCGTCGAGCCCGAGTGTCAAGCTTTATAAGCTTAAGCGAGAGTAAACGTTAAAAAGCGTTTTTCAATTTTTTTAAACTTTAACAAAAAGTTAATCTCAAATCATATCATAATCATCAAAAAATTTATCAAATAGGGGAAACGAAACACACAGCTGAGGACTCATCTTCATCATCATCAACATAGGAAATGAAACTCTCCATTATCAACGTCCAAAAACAACATATCCAAAATACATCAATAACTCGTAGCTCCAATTAAAACAACATATTTGATTCCAGCTCCAACCAAAATTACATCATGGTGGTAAGATGATGTTTCATAACTAATACCAGACATTTTCTTCATTACTCTTCACTCTTCAGTCACCACTTACCATCTTCCATCTTCAAGACCATTAGGCTCAACAGAGAAAGTTTGAATCTTTCTCACTATTGGAGCTACTCGAACTCTCGAACTATTGCATTTCTTGTTCCTTTCTGTGTTTTAATAAAAAAACCATTCAAGCAATTCATCAAACATCTTTACACCATAAATAATGAAATCTCTCAAATCACTCATCTTATTCTCCTTTTTACACAATTTCATAGCCTCCACAACCTGCTTCTCAATTTTCACCAATCCCTCACCTGACTCCCCCTGAGAAGCTGCTATTACGAGACCATGATATTAATATTATACCCAACTTCTTGAACACAAAATCAGATTAAAGCACTAAAAGTTTAAAACATGTAGTAAATCACTTTAAAAGGAAACCACGACGCCTATGCCTTCGGGAAAAGATGAGTTGAAGAGCTTTGAAATGCGGTGAAATTCAGAGCACAAATCGAGTTCAGATGAAGAAGGAAAAGGAGTTGACGGTGTAAGATTGTGAACTGGCGGTGGAGGAAGAAGTGGCGATGGTTCATCTATGATTTCAAGTTCTGGGTTTTGTGGCTATTACACTCGACGTTTAGTCGGCATAGATGCAGTGGTGGCCAGTAGGAGTTTTAGTGGAAGAATCCCACATCGAATGACGAAGTGTGAGAGCTGGTCTATTCCTCCTATATATTACATTATTTGGCCATTTAGATTTTCAGTTGGGGCAGCTATTTGCAGCCTTGACCCCTGAAGTTTAATGTTTATCAAAAGAAGGAAAATGTGAATAAATAAAAAATAAAATGTGCTTGAGTGTTGAGAAGCGCGCTTTGGCTTGCATAAGCACGCGTTTTTAGTCAAAATAATGCGTTGACCGCTTTTTTCCGCTTTTGGTTAAATTGAAGCGGGAAGGCCACGCGTCGCGCGTAGAGTGCGCCTATGCGCGCGTGACGCGCACATTTTAGAACACTATTTTTAAAGTGACCGAGTTAATACATGATGTAATGCATCAAGTAGATATGATATCGATTGAAAATAAATGTTTTGAGTTGTTTATAATCAAAATTTTTAAAGTGAACAAGGTAATACGTGAGATTATGCATCAAGTGGATATGAAATCGATTGAAAATAAATATTTGAGTGGTTTAAACATATAGAAATGCGTAGTGATAAGTGGATAACATTTGTACATTTTGCCCTTATTTGATTCCCGTTATAATTTTTACACATTTTTCTTTTTCTTATTTTTAACCACATATTTTTCAATAAAACAATATTACACATAAATAAAAAAAATATTTCTTTATTTTTTATCCACGCATTCTCCAAAAGTTATTATTTCAAAATACATTTTCTAAAAAATCACATTATAACACGGTCAAACAAGTTGTGAAATGTGCAAGTATAAATTAATTTGATTAATCTCTATCTCTATCTCTATCTATATTTATATATTATTTATTATTTAATAAAAGATCCGTCACAAAAATACACACATAAATTCCCTCCAACATACACTTTCTATATTCTAAATAACTAGTTTTACTCCCGCGGGTTGCACGGGATAGATAATAGAGATACTATATTATGTTAGGACAATTTAAAATCATAAAAATAGAATAAGAAATGTAATCAAATAATCAACACAAGAACCTATAAATTTGCTTATACAAACATGAAATTAATACAAATTTTGATAAACTTCCTTAAATACTATATTTGCAGCTGAATTGGTTGGTTTGCCTTCTTTATCACATATGAGTATCTTCAAGTTAGAATGACTTGTAACTTTAGGTATTGCAATATATAATTTCCCTTGACCGAGCATGGCCTTTTAAAGTAAAGACCGACGTGCAATAATGATTGTTCTTGTTTATTATTGATCGTCATGAAATAAGATACTATTAGAAATAGCTTTTAACATATTTTTATAACAAAAATAATAATAGAGGAATGATAATATTTGGATGGCTATATTAGCAACCAGAGGCGGACTGAGAGGGGGGTCATGGGTCGTCACGTGACCCCCAATTTTGAAGTTTAATTTTTTTTTTTAAATGGAAATAATGTTTGGACTTTGAATAATTGAAATTTTTGTGTATTGAATAGATTATTTTAGATGAAATATATGTAAAAGATTGTAGCATGTACTCAATAAATATAGCATCTTTTTTGTACCAATTAAAATCTAGATTTTAATCTTGGTCAAAATCAACAATCAATCTCAACCATAAATTTCATGAGACCCACAACTTTTCAAACACATCTCATCAACTTTTATCAAAATCTACTAAAATTCTAATTTTAATCTACACTAAACAGGAACATAATTGATTGAAATTTGAATATGTTAATTGATTGTTTACTGCGATATAATATGTCAATTTCTTTTGAATTATAACATAAATCTTATTGAAAATAATTTAGTATATCTGGGAGATTGCATATTATTTTGTACATTATCTTTTGTGAATTTAAATTTTATCGTTATTTCCGATCTTTTCCTAAAAAAAAAAATTTTCAAGGGCGCTGCCTCCTATCCCCCGTAAGATCTACCGCAAACTGTGTTCCCTACTACAAATTGTCTGCGTCAGCCACTGTTAGCAACCACGCTTTATAAACTCGACACCACATTTTAATTTCGTTAAAGTTTGATCATATGAGTAGCTACTGATGTGTTCTATTTCAACTGATAAATAATTCAGAATCTTGTAGCGTGTGATTGTGTATATGAATAGTAAAGTGTGGTCATATGAGTAGCTATAATGTAGAGATATTTGCTAGTCCATTTAAGATGAAAAACAAAAATGTATAAATAATTGGAAAATATTAACGTCTATTAGAATTCCAATGGTCTTACGTGCCTTAAAGCCATCAAAAATGTGCTATGAATATTGCTCTTTTAGGAATGATAAAATTTAACTGTACTAATTAGTTAATGAGCATATATATTACTAATTTACATATCTATATCTATATTTATATATCTATATCTATATAATATATAAAAGTAGCTGAGTCAACCCCAGTCAACTTCACTGTTTCCCTCCAAAACTCTTGTACTGTGTGCGGATTTTATTTATTTATTTATTCAATTTTTGGGGACTTCAATATTTATCATGTTCACACTACTTATATCCCCTATCCAATAATCAACTTCAAAACTCACTTCAAAAATAGTTGCGCCTTCAATATTTATTTATTATTTTCAAAATCGCTAACGTCTATTTACAGTTTTCAATATTTGTTGTGTTTACATGACTTTTATTTCCCGCTCCCTAATTACACTGGAAAGCCAGTTATTTTCTTCTTCTTTTTTTTCGCTTTTTCAGAATTTGTTTCATTTTTTTCCCATTTTTCAAAATCTGTTGATTCATTTTTGTTTTCTATATCCTTTTTTTTTTCCATTTCCCTATATACAACCTTTTTCATTTATGTTATATATAATTATTATGAAGATATACACAATAATAAAAGATTTAATTAAATGGTTATTTCTTTGAAAAAAATGTGTACTGTTTAACATGACCGCTCCACTCCACCTTCTATTTATCACGTTTTATGATTCAAAATTTCTGGTGCGGTGATAATGCTTATTAGTTATTAATATTACAAACCAGTTGAAAATAAAAAATAGTAAATTATTTTTTGAAAAAGTAAAAAGAATTGGCACTACTCTTTTCTTCAAGACATGTGATATTTTGAGTCGTTGAACATAGATTTTGGTTTCTAAAAAAAAAGAAAAAAAATATTAAAACAATAATATTGTAGAGAAAGCTTCGAAAACAATATAGAATGCAAAATTATTTTAGACTAATAAGTGGATTTGTTAATAGTCTATTTATATTATGTTCTAGATTTCTCTGTTGGGGTTGCAATGTGTTAACTAATGTTGGGCTATTTAGAATAGTTTTGGGTTTGATAGATATGTTAATGGTTTCGACCGTTGAGTGAAGAAAAAACATATTATTCATGGGTTAGTATATATATATTTAATGAAATTGTATATCACAATGTATAAAAAATAATAAAAATAAGAAACTATAATTATTATTATTTTAAATTTGCTTTTATCGAAAAGTTGTTTTTTATTTTTTATGATATAAGAACGATAATTTGTTTGGTTTTACTTATTTATATTTGACCTTTTTGTGTCAAAAGCTCTATTTTCATAAAAAAAATGTGTTCTTCTAACGTTTTCAATATTACAAATAAATATTTGTGTTCATTCATACAAATCTAAAGTAACATTTTCAGTTAAAAATTTGTTGAAATTTTATTACTAGATAATACTCTCTTTATCCTACAAAGATAGTCCACTATTTCTTTTTTGTCCGTCTCAAAAAGATAGTCTACTTTATTTTTTAAGAGTGAAATTAATATTTTATATTCCATTTTGTCCTTAATCTATGTGAAAATGAGTAGAGGACTATCTTTATGGGACGGAGGGAGTACTAAATTATAAATCACATCATACATATAATTTTTTTTTTTTTATAAATAATCTTATTTTTAATTATTTAGTACATCTAAAAATTGAAGCTTTTTTTTATAGCGTATTATTAAATTATTAAATATTTTTATAGATAATTACATTTAATACGTAATTAATTTTTATAATAATTGTGATATTTTATTGGTCTTAATTTTATGGATAAATATTTGGTTCAGTCATACAGATCCAATGTCAAATTCTCAATTAAAATTATATCTAAAATTTATACACATTCGTATTTTTATAAATCACGTTTTATTGAATTTTTATAACTAAATCCTATTTTTAAGTTACTTATTACATATACATATTAAAGTTTTTTCCTATATTGCATTATTTATCAAAATTATTTCAATGACAATTACATTTAATTCTTAATTAATTTTTTATTCCAAAAAATCTCATATCACATTTTTTAACATTAACGGTTAATAAATTTATCTATATTTTTTGAAATGATATAATTATTAATGATTTTTGTCCTAACTGTTAATTTTAAAATTTCAAAAAGTAATTAACCATACCAAGATATTCTTTGCTATATTTTAATTCAAATTTTATGATATTTTTTCACAATAATATATAAATTGTCTCCCAATTTACTTAACTAAAAATTGAGATGATCAATATTAAATTATAATTTCAATCAGAAAATAATTACGTTGTATAAATATTGAAAACCTAAAATATCATAAATTTGATGCAATATCTTTGTCAACCTCGCAATTTATTATTATTATTATTATTATTATTATTATTATTATTATTATTATTATACATGTTGTTTTTCATTCTCAATGATCAAAATATTGAATTTTATCTTTTATATGAATGGTCTCTATTATTAACTTTTTCATCTATTGTTTTAATGTTCAGTATACATAAATACTGGAGATTCTACATTTAAGTATTCATTTTGCAAGGCGAATTTTTGGTTCGAGGAGATAGTGAATAATCGTTACAAAACTTGAAGACTATATTCTATAAGGTCAAATTCTATTTGACAGTAATGCATAATACAATTTCTTTATTCTAAGGATATCGTTGATCCATTCGAATTTTAGGATACTTATTAGATTTCAAAAAAAGAAAAAAAAAAACAATTTTCATTGATGGTGTCATATGACATGACTATCAATAAGAGTCAGGCACAATCATTTTCGCATGTATGACTTCTCCTTAAAAGGTTGATGTTTATACATGAAACTAATAAATGATGAACTTATCTCTTATTTATAAATGTTATTTATTTTGTTTAAGAATTCATTGAATTTCGAATAGGATTATTTTTATTTAGAAGTTTCTTCCCGTGCATCGCACGGGATGATTCACTAGTTATATGTTAAAGTTCTTGAGTTGGAACGGGTCCCAATTCAAATTTTCCCGCCCAAACTCACTAATTAATTATGCATAATCTACAACTAATATATATTATATTATTGATTTTTTTTGTGTATTTATTAAATTCATTTCATAATAAAATATGCAATAACATATTAATGTTTATACATTGATATCCTAACTCTTTGTTTGCCTCTTCGTGTCCCATGAAAATTGTGATTATGAGGTTGAAAAATGATTTCAATTAATTTGCATGACATTTTTTCTTAATCTATATTAAATGAATGGTAATAATATAAACAAATTAAAATAAATCAACTATAAAGAGATGTTTAATCGTGCAAATTTAATTAAAGAAATATCAAATAAAAATAAGTTATTAAAAACTCAAAGATTTAATTTATAATATTTGTTTTTTAAAATCTTTATACACACATCTAGGCCATTGCAAAATAAAAATTCATTTTTATATCTTTATAACAAATTCATTAAATTCTAGGAATTTTCATTACTTTATTTAATTGTACTATTGAGAGTGGTAACGGCTAAATAAGCCAATCAAAAAAATTTGACAATATTATTGAAAAAGATTGACCTTTTAAATTTTCAAACTTTGATGGTTTCTATTATTGTATCTTTTCAATTTTGGCAGTTTGTAAAACTTTACATTATTTATTATGATTATTGCTTTATTTGATCAAACATAATTTCTTATTTTATATATTAAAGTCTTACAAAAGTATGTCTAGTGTTACTAATAATAATAATTTGATAAATCATATAATTTCTTATTTTATAACAAAATTCTCACTAAAGCATGCCGGATGTTACTACTAATAATATTAAAATTCACACAATAAAATGTCTAATGTTTCTAATAATAGTAATTTGATCAATTATAATTTCTTATTTTATATATTAAAAAAAAAATCACAAAAGCATGTCATTGTAAAGAAAATTGAAATAAGACAAGCATTTTGCTCATAATAATTCTATTATAATCACAAAATAAGGTCCAAGTAAAGCTTCTTTAATGTTACCATTATTAATGATAACTAATTGCATTGGGATGAATAGGATATGTTTTGAATCAATTTGAACTGTCATAAGCATGGTATAAAGATAGCTTCCTAAAGTAATTATTTTGTTTGTATAATTACCTATATACTATTAAAAGTACTAACAAAAAAAAAATGTTTATAATTTCTTCTAACGAAAGCACGTCTTATATTATGAAAAATTAATAAATAAAAAACGTTTTTTTTTTATTATTATAATACAATTAGAAATTATTACAAATTTTGATAGTTACTAACACCGCATAGTTATTATTTAGTTTTTATATATACATATATACTTATTCTTTGTTTGAAACATATTCCACATTAATAGTTGTTAATTAGACTGCATGAGTATCCCGAATTCTTATTTGCTGGTATTAGAAGTTTAAGAGTCTACAATTGAGAATGGTAAAGGCCAAAGTACTCAGTTTCTCTTTAAATATCCGCAAATATTGAAAGTTATCTTACCTGCAATACTTCATATTTTGCTTCTATACATTGCATCATGGCTTCAACATTTGCACTCCTGAAAGATCTTAACAAACATCATGCAGACTTGATGTTAAAACTCCATTGGGCAATAAAATGGGTTGTACGTGGTCTAATGGTACCAGGGATTCCATGAAATTTGTACTGAACCCCTAAGTACAAGGTTCGAATCCCCGGGGAGGCAAAAATCCACTTCCTGGAAACGAGGCTGCCAGTCCTTGAGGAGTAGGACGACTAGGGGGGGAGTGGAAAGACCATGAGTAGACGGCCGACAGCCCTTGAGGATGGAAATGATTTTTATAGAAAAAGATGTGTTATGGTCCCGAATTTAACGCACGTTTTTTACATTTCTAATTGTATTTCAGTTTGTGTTGACAACATTGTTCTATAATCTACGGGCATTATTTACCAACATAATTTGTATTCAGAGTAACATGATTCAAGCTATAGTAAAGGGCCATCTCATTAATACTTACAACCATCTATTGCGCGAACATGAAATTTACTGCATTCGACACGTCACAATTGTTGAAAACTTAGGAAATTAGCCAATAACAAGCCATAAATTCAGACTCTATTTTTTATTTTTTTGCAAGACTTCGTTTGGCCAACAGCTGACTATTTTTTTCCTCAAACAATTTACAATTCAAAGTCTTTTGTTGAAATATCGGGACCAAGTTTGCAAACCCTTTAAATCCTAATAAAGACTCAACATCTAATATAAAGTAATATTTGAAAGCACATACCCCTCAAGGAATGATCATTCTTGCTCCAACATTGAATGATGTTGAAAACATAAATAGATACACGATTCCTACTAAATCACACTGGATAAAATATATATCTTAGTTTAAATGCAATTTGTAAATCGGACAACATGAGAGGTTTGTTCGGTGACATACATTCCACATAGTTCTTAAACGGAATAAGATGTTTTGGTGTGTATGACCACGAGTTGAAGCTGAGAGTCGATGTTCTGATAATGTTGTTGAGAAATATTGATCATACTTTGAGATTGTGCAACAGAACAAGGTTAATTATTTCTAGGCTTGAACACCATGTTTTGGAGGACTCAATTCTATCGAGGAGTAATGCAGGGCAAAAGTTTTTAATTTCAAGAATGTCGTTAACTCCTTTAGATCCAAAGTTGCCTTTTAAATTACAAAGAAGACAGTTCCCTTTAATAGTATCTTACTCCATGACGATCAATAAGAGTTAAGGGCAACTGTCCCACATTGGTCTTTTCTTGGGAAGATCAATGTTTAGTAATTGACAACTATATGTAACAATATCTAGAATTATAAGTCGTTCTGACTTGAAGACACTTATATGTGACGAGGAAGGTAAATCAACCAATTTAGCTACAAATGTCGTATTTAAGGAAGTCTTTCAAAATTTATATAAACATCAATTTAGAAATACAAAAATTTATAAGTTCTTGTGTTCATAATATTTTTTATTATATATTGTGATTCTATGTTTCTTTATAATAAAATATTATCACTATCAAAGATTCCGTGCAACGCACGGGTGTGAAACTAGTTGAAAATAATAACTTAGGCTCTCATCATTCTAATGGACAATTTGGATCTAGAATTTAAAAAATTCAGAAAAATTACAAATCAATGTCGTGCCATTTTGTAGATTGTATATGAAGAATATAAAGAGAGAAAGTTGACGAATAAATTCAGGATTTAAAAAAAAAAAAAAAAGGGACATGGATTGGATTAATTCATAAAAAAACATAGTAAAGAGGTTCACGGCAAATCTATTGTCTACAAACACCATTTCCAATTTCTCGGAGTTCTTCCAAACTCGGAAACCATTCATTTCCTTGCATGGAACCTTTAATACGAAGCAATGTAATGGTAGAAGGGAGATTACAGTTCAAATGTGTCGATTGGTGGGTTGAATTCTTTTGTTTTACCATCAATTATACACAGCATTTATCAAATCACATAGGAATTTTAGGAGTCAGCTGTAGGGCCTGAGATCTTATATAGAATTAGAAACTGTACACGATATTTATAAAATCACGTAGGAATTTTAAGAGTCATCATTGCAGCACGGGATTTTATATAGATAAAAAAAATAGTGTATGTTTTTGAGCGGGAAGTTGTATTGGGGACTGTTCCCAACTCCACAACTTTTATAATATTTATAGATTTTTTTATAGAAAATTTAATATTTATTACATAGGGAATTGGCGCATTTAGTCCCTAAACGTTGACCTCTTTGTACAATGGGTCCTTAACCTTTCATTTTTGGTGCTGAAGTCCTTAAACATTACATTATTTGGCGCAAGAGGTCCTTTTGGATGATTTCTTTCCATTTTAATGTTGAAATTTTTTGGAAAGACGAAAAGCCCCTTATACATAATTGGCGCAATTAGTCCCTAAACTTCATATTTGGTGTTTGAGTCCCTAACATTTTAATTTGGTGCAAGTGGTCCCTAAATTTGGCATAATTTAGCGCAATAAGTCCTTAACCTTTCAATTTGGCACTTAAATATTCAAACGTTGAATTATTTAGCGTTACGTATCCTTTTAGATGATTTTCTTAATCCATCTTTAAAAATTCAATTTTATTTTTATCAAAAATATTAAAATACTCTTATAGTAATAAATAAATAAATAAGTCTATTTTTGGCAACTTAAAATTTTTGTTTCTTGCATTGTCAGAGACTCTTCTGTTGTTTCAATTGAACTTCCTATATAGATTTTTTACTATGCTAACACAAATTCCCCAATTTACCATCATTAAAAACTCAATTTTCTTTTTATACAAAAAAAAGGGGCTTTATTTATTTGTATAAGAAAATTTATTTTAGATAAAATTTAGTTTTTTTTATATAAATTTCATTTTTTAAATAAGCCTATCTATTCGTTTAAGAAAATTGATTTTAGATAAATTTATCTTTTCGTTTTCGGATAATTTTTTTTTTAAAAAAAAAAAAAACAGAAAATGTGTTTCTTCTTTTTTATTGGAAATTTAAAACTTTTAAGGCTTATTTAAAAAATGAAAATTATCTAAAATTAATTTTCATTTAGAAAAAAAAATGAAATTTATCTAAAAAAAGAAAAAAAAAATATTAATTCTATCTAAAATCAATTATCTTAATTAAACAAATAAATAAACCTCTTATTTTATGTATAAAAAGAAATTTAAATTTTTAAAAGTGGTAAATTGAAGAATTTGTATTAGCACAGTAAAATCCTTTATAGATAACCCAATTGAAACAAATGGAGAGATTCAGAAAAAGGAAGAAACAAAAATTTTAAGTTTCCAAAACGGACTTATTTATTTATTATATAGAATTTTAATATTTATTTTTTTGACAAGAGAGCATTTTAATATTTTTGATAAAAATAAAATTGAATTTTTAAAGATGGAATGGAAGAAAATTATTTAAAAGGATACGCGGCGCTAAATAATACAACGATTGGAGACTTAAGCACTAAATTGAAAGATTAAGGACTTATTGCGCTAAATAATGACTAAGTTTAGGGACCACTTGCACCAAACTGAAATGTTAGGATCTCAAGCACCAAATATGAAGTTTATGGACTAATTGCGCCAATTATGTATAAGGGCATTTTCGTCTTTCCCAAAATTTTTAACATTAAAATAGAAAGAAATCATCCAAAAGGACCTCCGCGCCAAAGAATGTAACGTTTAAGGACTTCAGCACCAAAAATGAAAGTTTAGGAACCCATTACACAAAGAGGCCAACGTTTAGAGACTAAATGCGTCAATTTCCCTATTACATATTAGAAAGAATTGTAATAAGTATGTGTTACATTGGAAATGAAAAAAAAAATAGATTAATATATTTGAAGATAAATGAATGTAATATTCTATGCAAATGTGTTACATTGGAAATGAAAAAAGTTAGATTAATATATTTGAATATTAATAAATGTGACATTCTATATAAATATGTTGCATTAGAAACGAAAAAAATGGATTAATATATTTGAATATAAATATGCTAGAATTTTTGCAAATAAATCATTTTAAAGAAAACTTATGCTAAAAAGTATTTTGAGTATCACCCAATACAAAAATTTTAGATTCGGTCATCTATTAAAAGGAAACGGATTGTAAAAGAAGGTAGTTGATGTTAAAATAACTTCGATGAACCTTCTTGCTGCCAAATTTAATTTTCTTGCTTTCTGATTCATTTCATATTTAATATTCATATTCTAATTTTAATTCCATATGAAGAGTCGTATGTCGTAATTAAACATTGCTAACAATTAGTGTCAAATACCATTTAATTTAAAATTAATGCTATTCTCAAATGGTGATGGTGCCTTCATCTACATAAGTTCTTGTTTTATAAGAGTAATGTAATACAATAACATTTATTATTGACAATTTTGTTAATGAAATTAGTGTATTTGTATATACAAATGTAACAAATATCATTCTTTAGTTCTAGTAACGATGCACTAGTTAATAATGATAAACCATTTAGGTAAATAGTTTGGGTGGTTAGAGCATGTTTTGCTTTATTCTAAATAAGTTCCTTGTAAGAGCAATGTGCAATATTAGTAGAACACATGTGTGAGAGAGAGAGAGATTAACATGTCAGGTATATAAAATCTTTTATACTAGTGATAATCGACTCGAAATAGTCTAGTGATCCTAGCGGATAGTTCATAGGTCATGAAGGTGTGAACCACGGATTTCGCGCCTCACATATTCATGGGTTACGGTTAATTCGTTGGCCTGTCAAATAATTAAAAAAATATTAAAAAAAAATTATAAAACATAAAAAATCTAAACAAATAAATTATAATAAATTGATGTCAACCTAGTTGAGATATATTTAAACTATAAATAGTAGTAAAATATATGTGTCAACCTAGTTGAGATGTACTTAAGTTATAAATATTTAATAGTAGTAATTAGAAATGTATTTACGTTGTTATTTTTTTATATTGTATTTATCTTTGCAAAGTCATAAGTAATTCATTTAACATAAGATTTAAATTGAATTTTACGAAAACATTTTTTTTTTTTTTTGTATAAATATGAATTTATCATTTTGTTCATTTTCTATTTAGCAATTTAACAAAAAAAAAAATGAAAAAAAATTGTTATAAATATGAAAAAGTCCGTATTTTTATTCATACAGGCTAAATCAGAACGAACCACGACCCGTAGGGCCAGTGGGTGGAGCTAGGTTGTAGTTCAAAATTTGTGGATACACACAGATTGGCTCGTAAACTTGCAACGAACTATATTTTTTTCACGCGGGTGGTTACCAACTCATATGTTGGCGGGTCTACCCGACCTGGACCACCCAAATTGACATCTCTAGATCCTTATTTGAGTCTCATTTTTTTTCCAGATTAATTTTCAACCACATTCTCACAAAAATAATTTTGCAAGTTGACTCATATATTTTTGTTTAACCACATATACTTAAAAAGTAATTTTTTTTCAAAACATCTACTCCCTCCATCCCAATTATATAGACTGCATTTCCTTTTTTCTCTTGTCCTAATTATATAGACATGTTTCTTTATTGACAAGTGTTTATTTTGTTTGTTTACTAATGTACTCATGTTCATTACTTTCAATAATAATAGTTTTGACACTTAAATAGGGGTAAGTTGAAAATTTTCTTTATAAAAATTACTTTTTCAATAACATTAAATATATTTTTTTAATTTATGTGAAAAGTCAAACCAGTCTATTTAATCGAGATGGATGAAGTATTATCAAATGACTCTACGAAACATAGGTTAAGCCTATATTCATTAATGCAATCATTACAATTTATAAATCAACTGAAAAATAATACAAATTTTCAAATTACTTTGTAATGACATATATTTTCTCTTTTCACTTTTCAATCGACATTTTACATCAAAAATATAAATCTTTTATTTACATGTTTAAAAGTAAAGTAATGGTTTAGTGTGAACACATGGTGTGAACACAAAAATGATATTTGGTTAATATTTATTTGGTTAATTAATGCATGTTTGACTACAATATGATTAAAAATTTGGTTAATATTTACGTGGTTAATGCATGTTTGACTATTTAAGTTTGCATTTAGATTATATTAAAACCACTATTATATTTACTTATGTTTATTAATTTTGTTAATTTTTTATTATTTACTTTTTCAATTAAACAGTTAATGTAATTTTTATTGCAACAATTTTGTGGATGTATATTTTTAAATTTATTGGTATGAGATTAATATTCAAATATATCTTCTTTTCCCCCTTTTTTTTTCTTTTTTATAAATACAAACAAAAATTATATCCAAACTTATTATATAATTGATTAAATTCTTATCTTATTTTAATTTACAATATTGTCACCAAATATTCTACTTAATCTTTTTGTATTCTATTTGACCATTGTTTATAGTTTGAATTTTTTTTACCTAGATATTTTAAATTTTGAACTAATTATGAATTCATGTACGACTATTGCATTTGGATTATCTTGCACGTTGTTTATACTGTACATTCCATATCCCTACTATATTTGCCAAGGTTTACGTTTATTGATTTTTATTATTTATTTTTCTTATTAAATACTTAATGTAATTTTTGTTGCAATAATTTTTCTGGATGTATATTTTTAAATTTGTTTTCCTGTTTTTTATAAATACAAAAAAAAAAATTATTTCAAATCATTCTTCATTTCCTTAGAATAGTAGTCTGATATTTTTTACTTATTTGTTTCATTATTTTAATATCTAAATACTTAAGTTTTCAATGCTGTGTGATCAATTACGTGGGATTCTTTGAATTCCTTATTTTAATGATTAGAATCTTCTTATTATTAGGTTAATTAATTAATTTAGTTAACTATTTCATGAAATATCAATTGGAATAAATAAACCAACAATGTTTGTGATGAATATTTATTTCTACACGGTAATTTTAGAGTCTTTTCACGCTAGTCAAGATAATAATAAAAGATAATGCAAACGATCATTTTATTTTTGAGTTGTACACCTTGATTACAGTACTGTCATTGACGTAAAATAAGAAACTAAACAATAAAAAAAGTATTATAACACTCAAAAGAACACTCGAACACACTGTAATTACAAATATAATTCAATTTCAATCGTGTCTACAAGTTCAAGTTTGAGCAATTTGATCTAAATTATCTAATTAACTACATAAAAAATTTAATGCCTTAATAAGATATTTATATGAATTTGGGAAGTTCACAAATATGATTATTTTTCTGGTACTTTATATATCTTTTTTTTTACTATTCAAATGTTAGATTATAACAATATTTTTATAATTTATACCTTTTTATACAACGAATGAGATAAATAAAATTTTAAATGATCTTCAATTATGCGACTTATTATCTTTCATTTAAATATTATGCATTAGTTGATTAAGGTTTAAATTATCTTTTATATTTTCCAAATTACAATATCAATTTATTATTTTCTTATTTATTCATCATACACATATTTGACGTATAATCAAAAAATTTAGAAAATATTGAAATTGCAATTATATGATTTGACGTAATATCGTACATCGTACGAGTGAAATACTAGTAAATTAATTAATTTATAATAGTTAAAGTGTCAACTAACAGAATTCTCCAGCCATAATCAATCAAATTATTTGAGTTGCCAATGTTGCAAGACAGCCTAGAGAAAAACAACTCAAATTGAAGTGATGTCATGAAAATGAACGGTCATGAAAATGAACGGTCATGATTGAAGATCACATGATCAACTTTTTCCCGAGAGAAAAGCATGGGAAGAGAATCCACAAATCAGTCTGGGCTGGCCCATCAAGAGCGTGACTTGCGGCCCAATAACAATTGCTTTAATAATTGAATTGATGATGCATATCCGAAACGGATGACGTCATATAAAAAGGTCTTTGGTTACTTCTATCATCTTTAATGGTGTATATTTAACTGTGTAAGAGAGAGTGATATAAAAAAAAATTCATAGGTCTCACTCTAACATCTTTATTTTCTTCCACTTTCTTCCTATTTTTCCCTACTTTGGTTCATCACAAGGTTCAAAATTAGATCTTCTACTTGACCCCTTCAATTATTTTTTATTAATTTATTTGAATTTGTGTCTATATCTTCTTTTTTTTTTTTTTTCATTTTCCCTCTATTTTTTCTACTTTCAACATCCACATTCTCTCCGGTCTCCACAATCTATACATGTATAATAGGATAGTCGTCACCATTTTACCCACATAGTTTCCCGTCCATTTTCACTTGTCATTTTAAGAAATTTATTAATTTTATCAATTTATTTTAAGACATGGATCATGAGAGTTCAATTAATGCATGTAGTAAATGTAGCGACCAAGAATTTTTACGCGATTAATAATTATTTTAATAGAAAATCGTGTCGCTACTATTTCACCCATTTTTATTAAGTTAACGCCACGACGTATTCGTATAGCCAAGTCAAGAAATAATCGAGATCGTTCGATTTTAAATTAAATTCCGAATTTCTAAAAATATCTCCATTCTCTTGATTTAAAGTATATTAAGTCCAAGTACTTAATTCAATGTTATCCCAATATTTATTTATACAAAAATTATTTTTATTATTGAAATTAAGAAAATATATGCAAGCATGAGAGGTTCCATTATATATAATAATTATGAGAATCTTAATTTAATAAATATGGAAAAGTATATGAATGAATTATATACTCCATTATATGTAATCATGAAGAGCATAATATTTGTATAAATATGGAAAAGTATATGAATGAATTATATACTCCATTATATGTAATCATGAAGAGCATAATATTTGTATAAATATGGAAAAGTATATGAATGAATTATAGACTCCATTATATGTAATCATGAAGAGCATAATATTTGTATAAATATGGAAAAGTATATGAATGGTTGATAAGATTCCATTATATGTCATCATGAAGAGCATAATATTTGTATAAATATGGAAAAGTATATGAATGGTTGATAAGACTCCATTATATGTAATCATGAAGAGCATAATATTTGTATAAATATAGAAAAGTATATGAGTGGTTGATAAGACTCCATTATATGTAATCATGAAGAGCATAATATTTGTATAAATATGGAAAAGTATATGATTGGTGCTTTACTTTAAGAAAAGGATGTGTTAAAATTAATAGAATTGAATGATTATGTTTACAATATGCCAACTTTATACATCTATTTAAACCCATCTCTTTTACACACAACTCTACACATATACACTTATTTCCAATCTCTTGACAAAATCCACAAGTAAGAGAAATTCAAGGTGGTCAAGAAAGTTTTGGTCCATTTACTACTACACTTCATTTTAATCTTTTAAAAGGTAAGTATATCTTATGTTTTTATGAAAAGTAAGTATGTTTTTATGAAAGGTAAATACACCTTATGTTTTTATGAAAAGTAAGTATGTTTTTATGACAAGTAAGTATATCTTATGTTTTTATGAAAAGTAAGTATATTTTTATGAAAGGTAAATACACCTTATGTTTTTATGAAAAGTAAGTATGTTTTTATGACAAGTAAGTATATCTTATGTTTTTATGAAAAGTAAGTATGTTTTTATGAAAGGTAAATACATCTTATGTTTTTATGAAAAGTAAGTATGTTTTTATGACAAGTAAGTATATCTTATGTTTTTATGAAAATGTTTGGATCATTGCTATGAAATCAATCTCACAAGATTGTTATGGGTTCCATATGATATGTTTATGATTATGCTAAGGGGACCGGAGTTTAGTAGCGCTACACATAAGAATTCTTGCCATTTAAGTTCGGTAAAATTCTTGTGTCTCCCTATGTTTATGAGTATTTCGATCCTATCCTATGTTATGATGAAAATGATCCATATGCTTTCAAAAGAAAATTTATGCTTGGTATACTTACTGGGATTTTATAAATCTCACTCCACGATATTTACCATTTTCAGATAATTGAAGGTTCGAGGCGGTCAACATGGAAGTGGCAAAAGTGGTTAAGATTGATGAGATAATTATGTTGAACTTTATGTAAGAAAATTATGTTCTATTTTATTTTTGTGATTAAATTATGGGATTCTAATTATTCTTTTGAATAATTTTACATTACTATTTAAGTCTCGATAATATGATATGAGTCACTTTTAGTGGCACTCGAATGGTCGAGAATTCGGGTCGTCACAGTTGGTATCAGAGAAAAGAGTTTTAAAAACGATTCTGTAGATTTTTGAAATTTTATTTCTTTAAAAAAAAAAAAAAAAAAAAAAAATCACTATTCACGTGAACAGTAAAACGACGTGCTATTCATGATGAACAGTGAACGAAATCACTATTCATTATAAAAAAAAAAAAGTTGAATTTTCACATGTCAAGTATGGTTATGATTTTGAAAAGCATGATGAAATTTGATGTGCGAATTTCAAGGACAAAATTCATTTTAAGCAAGAGAGTTTGTAATGTCCTGAAAATTTTATGGAATATAATTAGTTAGTGATATGATGTTTATATTGATGTCTTTGATAAATTTCTAGAAGTTCAGGGACTAAAGGAAAAATAAGATTTGACGATAAATTTTATTTGGGTTAAGTTATTAATTATTGATGGGGAGATAATTACTATATCGATATTGGATTTGTTTTGAAGACTGTGATTAATTAGGAATTATGATTCAAGAAAATGTTGATTTGGATACAACCACATTAAATTATTGTTGATTAAAGGAAAATAAGATTATATGAAATATTTTAACTCATCACTCTACTATGTCACTCTCCACGTATTGACTCCTCGAACCAGGTATGTTATATGCTTTGCAAGTCATTTACGATTTTATTAAGACATGTTAAGTATGAAATCTTCATATGTTATGAATCTTTAAGTGAAATATACATGTTGAGTATGATATGAATTGATAGAAGCCTGAATTTTAATTTATTCCTTTTTATGTAGAATCATGAGACATAGAGGATATTGATATGAATTTTGGTTCATATTAAGCTTAGTAAGACTGACTAAATTAGAAAAATAAGTTGGTTCGTAACTTTTGCCAAAAAATATATGGAATAATATATTAAACAAACAAAATTAATAATGAATTTGTACAATAATTTATCCCTTTATCACTACCTTTGTGTAAAAACAAGGGAAAAACTGTGGATGGTTATTAGTACTTCCTCTTCAAGTTTCAATTTTCGGTTCAATAATTTATCCCTTTATCACTACCTTTGCTTAAAAGCAAGGAAAAACTGTGGATGATTATTGGTACCACTCTTCAAGTTTCAATTCTGAAAAAAATTCGGAAAGAAAGAAAGAGAACGGGTGTTGAGCATAATGGGAATAATATGACTTAAGAATGATTTTCAAAATAATTGTTGTCCTCGAGTTTAGAAATGATGAACCTTAAATGGACTTTGCATAATTGATTTTAGACATGGCACTAAGTATAAGAAGTCAACAGAAATGATTAGAAATATGTTCAGATTATCTATCATTTAGATTTAATGAGAAATAGCGAGCCAATTTTATGAAGTTTTATGAGATGTTAAGATTATAAGTGATATGATTTTAATGAGACTTTTATGAGAAGCATTATGAAGTTAGAGATTTAAAGATTTGGTTATTGGGAATTAAGTAATGGCTATTATGTTGAGTAAGTGAATTATGCCTCTATATTGAAGAGAAATTTATTATGAGCTTTGGCCTTGTGATTAAATTTTGGGAATATGATTTATGACTTATAAATATAAGTATGAGTAATCTTTTGAGCCAATTAAGGTATTGAAGGAAGTGATATTGTGATATTGACGACTATGATTTGAAATTTCTATGTTGAGGAATTATGAATTGATTTTCTGGAATATTTTTTTATGATATTGAAGTTTGATGAAATTGTGGTCAATTTTTAGATCGTTGTGATCAAATGTGGAATTATTTATTATTGTGAGTTATGAAGTATGCTTACGGTTTGAATAAGTCCAAATTTCAAAGGAAACTCTGCCTAGAATTTTATCGTTTGGAATTAAGAGCATAGTATGGTATGCAATCACTAAGAGAATTGAGGTTAGACATGCAAATTCATTTACATCACAAACGAGATTTAGTAGATGATAACAGAGATATTATTATTTTCTCGTAAGGAGAACACACAAGAGTCACACTGGAAAGAAATACATGAAACACGCAAAAGCAAAAGAAAGCAACATGGGAAATTCCTCAAATTGAGAGATGTGTTTCCGGAGTAGCCGTATCCTACCACCTCTGACCTTTTGAGGAAATAAAGAAACCTTCAAAGAGGTGTGTTTCGAGAGTAAGAATACTCCGTAATCTACCACCTGGAACCTTTGAGGTACACACAAGATTTAAACATTAAGGAAATCCTAGGAAATTAGAGGGGTGTCTCGAGAGTAAGAATACTCCGTACTCTACCCCCACCTATTCTAAGATTCATAAAGTTAAGTTTACATTAACCGGACTCCATTTTCGCTTGATTCCCCTTCCTTGCGACCAATCTATCTTAACCCCTGCTGGATCTTGTATTGAGATATATGACTGCAGCTTATCCAGTAGTTCATCAATAGTAGGAGCAGAAATAAGGAGCCTTCTGGAAAATGGAGAGATGAATCCCTGTTCCACAGCATAATCAAGAAAGGTTAACAAGCCATCAAAGAAATTGTTAACATTCAGAAGCCCAATAGGCTTAGTATGGAGATCTAGTTGAGCCCACGAGGTAATGTTAAAGATTTCTTCTAAGGTACCAAAACCTCCGGGCAGGGCTATAAAGGCATCAGAACCATATAGCATACAAGTTATGCGTTCATGGATGGATAAGGTTTGAACTTCATGCCCTCGTGTTTTTCCTGCAACATCTACCAAAGGGACAGGTATGACACCGATTACTTTTGATTTCTTTGCAAGAGCAGATTGGGAAACACAACCCATTAGACCACTGCTACCACCCCCATACACAAGAGTGATACCTTTTTCCCCCAGTTTCTTTCCAAGATCTACGGCCGCTTCTAGATAACTGAAGCCTTTCCCCACTTTTGATCCACAAAATACACAAATAGTTTTGATCTGTCGAAGTTTTGGTGCTTCCATCTTTGATAGTATAGAAGAGAAAACTTACGAAGAAGATGTGATTTTGGGATGCCTGAACTATGAAATATGTTTGGCTATTTAAAGCCGGAAAAACTTACTGTTTTTGATTGATTCTGAAAAAGTAAAGATTTACTTTTGACAAAATCGGCCAACTTTTGACTGTTTTACCAAAGATATCACCTTTCGGTGATTTATTTCCAGCTTTATCAAACCTCGAGAAAGGAAAATATATTTATTTCCAGCTTTATCAAAACTCGAGAAAGGAAAATATATTTTATTTCCAAAACGCGTGAAAGAAAACAGCAAAATATTTTAAATGTGTATCAAGAGATTTACCTTATATCATTGATGAACTGCCAGAAGCCTCATTTTGTAAAACAGACTGGCAAACATGATCTTTTGCTATTATATTTTGGAGACTATAACGATTTTTGTCCTCGTTAAACTGAGCGTATAAGGAGAGAAGTTCACGTTGCACATAACCACTTGGGTGCGTCTCAAGAGTCAGTCGAATATCATCCAAAGACTCCTTACTCAGTCCACCCTTTATGAATTTGATTTTATCATCCCGATTAGTAGAAGAATATCCTACTGTTTTGCAACGAGTATCACAGTTCCAACGAGCACATTTGTAGCAACCATTCAGCCTTTTTGCTCTTCGTTTCTTTGCGAAGGTGCTTTTGCCTAAACCAGGCATGTGCTTTGGAAATGTCATAGGTAATTCACCAGATAGTCGAACCTTTGCTTCGATCAACCAGCGAACATCTTCTGAAACACCATGAGCCATCAGCAACCTCAATCTTTCGAGTCTTATTCGATAAATTTTCCTCAGATCATTCATTGGAAGACTGGAATAATACTTGCGAATGTTTGTAAGAATGATATCCATGTTTTGATGGATCTAACCTCTTCCCAGCATGAACTATTTAAAAGCATTAAGGATCGGAGGAAATCCGCGTGATATTGATTCCAGCAAGAAAGCGCGGAATAGAATAATGAAAAAGAGGGAACAAGAGTTATGCGCCGTTTACTTTCTTGATAAAAGGAAGATTTGATGATGACGGGATTTGAGATATGGAATATTTTCTTGGATTTTGGGTACTGATATTTTGATATAATAATCAAGGTATAGAAATAATACGGGGATACGTGAAAGTGAAATAAGGACTGTATTGAATCAGGATTAATAAGTTTGTGCAAGTGAAAGGAATACCTTACGGGAAATGTTATGATATTTGAGTTAAGAATTTTAATTATTTGGGAGATATTTGTTTATTGAATTTTGCAGAAATTTTGGGTTACAAATATTGGAAAGATAAACTGATGATTATGTTGATATGTGAATAACATGTTTGGGTATATTACATAGAAAATATTCAGGTAATCGTTTTAATTATTTTGGGATATTTGGTGATAAGAAGAAATGACAAATTATTATGGTATGATATGTTAGTAAAGATTTATTGAAATTTTAGAGATATTAATACGAATATTTGAGGTTACATGATATGATGATAAGTGACAGGTTACATGAGTACTACAAGATATGATGAAATATCACATACGATTGGGAATTTTCATTTTGAGTCAGAAGAATTTATGAGTAGACATATGTCTATTATTGATAGAAAAGTTCATGTCTTAAGAAAACAAATTGATGCATTTAGTCAAAGTCCAGTGGGTTAAATATGGTTGGGTTAAATATGGTAGCGATGATGCTACATAAGAAGAAGAAGAAGAAGAGATTCTGATTAAGTGTTCAGAAATCATAAGATCAAGTAAGTTTAATTTCGAGGACGAAATTATTTTAAGGGGGTAAGTTTGTAGCGACCAAGAATTTTTACGCGATTAATAATTATTTTAATAGAAAATCGTGTCGCTACTATTTCACCCATTTTTATTAAGTTAACGCCACGACGTATTCGTATAGCCAAGTCAAGAAATAATCGAGATCGTTCGATTTTAAATTAAATTCCGAATTTCTAAAAATATCTCCATTCTCTTGATTTAAAGTATATTAAGTCCAAGTACTTAATTCAATGTTATCCCAATATTTATTTATACAAAAATTATTTTTATTATTGAAATTAAGAAAATATATGCAAGCATGAGAGGTTCCATTATATATAATAATTATGAGAATCTTAATTTAATAAATATGGAAAAGTATATGAATGAATTATATACTCCATTATATGTAATCATGAAGAGCATAATATTTGTATAAATATGGAAAAGTATATGAATGAATTATATACTCCATTATATGTAATCATGAAGAGCATAATATTTGTATAAATATGGAAAAGTATATGAATGAATTATAGACTCCATTATATGTAATCATGAAGAGCATAATATTTGTATAAATATGGAAAAGTATATGAATGGTTGATAAGATTCCATTATATGTCATCATGAAGAGCATAATATTTGTATAAATATGGAAAAGTATATGAATGGTTGATAAGACTCCATTATATGTAATCATGAAGAGCATAATATTTGTATAAATATAGAAAAGTATATGAGTGGTTGATAAGACTCCATTATATGTAATCATGAAGAGCATAATATTTGTATAAATATGGAAAAGTATATGAATGGTGCTTTACTTTAAGAAAAGGATGTGTTAAAATTAATAGAATTGAATGATTATGTTTACAATATGCCAACTTTATACATCTATTTAAACCCATCTCTTTTACACACAACTCTACACATATACACTTATTTCCAATCTCTTGACAAAATCCACAAGTAAGAGAAATTCAAGGTGGTCAAGAAAGTTTTGGTCCATTTACTACTACACTTCATTTTAATCTTTTAAAAGGTAAGTATATCTTATGTTTTTATGAAAAGTAAGTATGTTTTTATGAAAGGTAAATACACCTTATGTTTTTATGAAAAGTAAGTATGTTTTTATGACAAGTAAGTATATCTTATGTTTTTATGAAAAGTAAGTATGTTTTTATGAAAGGTAAATACACCTTATGTTTTTATGAAAAGTAAGTATGTTTTTATGACAAGTAAGTATATCTTATGTTTTTATGAAAAGTAAGTATGTTTTTATGAAAGGTAAATACATCTTATGTTTTTATGAAAAGTAAGTATGTTTTTATGACAAGTAAGTATATCTTATGTTTTTATGAAAATGTTTGGATCATTGCTATGAAATCAATCTCACAAGATTGTTATGGGTTCCATATGATATGTTTATGATTATGCTAAGGGGACCGGAGTTTAGTAGCGCTACACATAAGAATTCTTGCCATTTAAGTTCGGTAAAATTCTTGTGTCTCCCTATGTTTATGAGTATTTCGATCCTATCCTATGTTATGATGAAAATGATCCATATGCTTTCAAAAGAAAATTTATGCTTGGTATACTTACTGGGATTTTATAAATCTCACTCCACGATATTTACCATTTTCAGATAATTGAAGGTTCGAGGCGGTCAACATGGAAGTGGCAAAAGTGGTTAAGATTGATGAGATAATTATGTTGAACTTTATGTAAGAAAATTATGTTCTATTTTATTTACAAATAAAATTATGGGATTCTAATTATTCTTTTGAATAATTTTACATTACTATTTAAGTCTCGATAATATGATATGAGTCACTTTTAGTGGCACTCGAATGGTCGAGAATTCGGGTCGTCACAGTAAATGACTTACGGATTTGTGAAAAAGAAAATATCTATAAAATATTAAATTATAGATTATTTTTATTCTTTCGATAATTATTACATTATTTTCAAATAAAAAAATATGCAATATGAGTGTCAAATTCAAGATCTCACCGAAAAGTTTAATATAAACTAACAAATAAAAACAAACTCTAAACATATTGCAAAATCGTCGTAAATACTAAAGGTAAAAGTTTTACTTATATTTTTTACTTTTTCCAACATCCAATCGTTTAATTTATCTCATTTAATTGAAGTCATAAAATGATACATATTATTTCTTATTTAAATTCAATTTGACCTAAATTATTAATTCCAAAATTTTTTTTATCAAATTGAAGGAAATAATAGATATCCGGTCTTTTTAAATAAATTCAATTAAATCATTTAATTTATTACAACTTTAGGTTTCAATAAATAGACTAAGAAAACTAAAAAATAAATAATTAGCCGTTAAAAGAAATATGCAAGTCGTAATTTTATGTTTTACTTTTATGGGTATTTTTCATTATAAATGAATGCACAATGTATGTCGGACATTATATTTTTACAGCTTATTGAATAAATATTTGTCAATTATATTTTTCATGCATCGCACGGTGCGATTACTAGTTTAATCTTAAAATAATATATTTCTCTCTTTCTCTCTCATCCAACCCACCTCGACTTTTCACACACTCATTAAAAATGCTCTTCTATTGGACGGATTCTCTTTGATGACATCATCCGATCAAGGTCATTACCCAAGTTGCCGACGTGGCACTCCTTATGACTTTAGAACATCTCCCAACAGACAATTTATATTTAAAGAGCATATTCTACAAAATAGAGAGTATTTTTATATTTAAAAAACAATATATTTTACAAGCTCCAACAAATTCTTTATTTTAGGCTCCTTATTTTACTTTTTTTTTTATAAAAATATTTATTATCTTCAAATTTGAAAAATCAAACTCACTCTCTAAATTAAAATGTTAAATTAGAGAGTATATTGCAGTGACATTTTAAATATTGACTCTCTAAAATTAAGAACATTTTTAGTTTAAAGAGCTTATTGGAGGTGCTCTGACGAGGGAAGTGTTAATATCCAAAGAGGTTCTTAGATATTGCTTTAGGTAATGATCGTTTGAAGCAATCGAGATTAATTTTCAATAAAGATCGACGTAAAATCAAATTAGATACGAAGAACATCTTCAATGAAACATTGTTCAAGCTAAAAAAAAAAAAAGTAACATTTGGCAATAATTAATTGAACTTTTAATGAATATCTAACAAACAGACTTTGATTGATGTAAAAAAAATATCTTCAATGCATTATTCTACCGTCCAACAATAATGTCTATGTGGCATTTATTTATTAATTAAAATAAAACTAGTAAATTATAATTTCTTTAAGAGATGCACATTCATCATGTTAGATTGATCGGCCAGAGTTGGACGTTGGTCTAGACAATGTCTAACTTTATTTTTGTCATCTCAGCATGACATGAGATGCACTGAAGAAGAAAATAGTTAGACGTTATCTATTTTGATGATGTAACACACTTTTTTAAGACTGACAATATCTCTTTAGAGTATCTATAATTATTTATGCATGTTTTAATCTATGTGACAGTTAAATAGATAAATATCATTCATGTTAATAAAATAAATAATAAAATTTAAAGCTTATCCAAATGGACTTTGCTTATATTTTTTATGTATCCCCGGATATAGCATCAAATAATCTCTCTCCCACATTAGCATCATTGAAAACTAACCATTGATAATTGGATATGAAACTTTTAAATCCTTATTTGTTTTTGTTATGTGATATGATTTTTTTCACAAATCAACCATTGAAGATGTTCCAAGTATGTTTATATGTCCAAACATGGGATGTTAGAAGGTTACCTTAAAATATATTGTTTACACAAAAAGTAAATATATATGTGGGTAAGGATTATGGTGCCAACAATGGGCACCATATCCTTCGTGATTGTTTACAAGGAAAGAAAAAGAATTATGCCAGCAAATACTTTCTAGTTTTACTAAATCAACGGATAAAATAATGAGAAAGTCGAAGTTGAGGAGGCCAAATTTTCCATTGTTTTTAATTATTCATAAAGCCAATGTCGCCTAAGTATTTTTCTCCTTTAGCCAGAATTGAAAATACGTGCCGTTATCCATTGAATTACTCCTCTTTGGGATGATACTATCTTTACTTTTTATGCCCTCTATTTCAAGCCACAATCGTTGATTATTTAAAAATAAATACCTATTTTTGTGAATTTGTGCAAATATTGATTCAAATTGAAGAATATAAAATAAAATAAAATAATTTAAAAATTCTAGAATTGAGAATTGAAATCAACGTCAATTTGGTCTGATTCTAGTTTGATTCGAATGGATTTAAAAAAAATAAAAATGAATGATTATAATAATTAATATTTATTTCTCATTATCATGCTATTACTATAATTATATATATATATTTCTCATTATCGTTAAAATAAATAAATAAATAAATAAATAAAATTATTCACATGCTCAAGTCCTAAGCTTAAACTTTGTCCAATGTTGCAGTACAATTATTTAGTGGATAATTACATTGGGCAAGGTAAAAATAATACCAAATTGAAGAATCATGTTGCAATTGAATTTACTGAAAAATACTATTGTTCTTTCACTGCCGTCTTCTCCCTCTAGCTTCCCACCTGTGCAACATGGTGATATCTCCACACAATTGGCAGCCGACATCACCACCACCACGGTCCACCATCGGGTCGACATCACCCTACCCCTCGACCCATCACTGCCGGAGCCACCGTCGACGATTATCACCAAAAATTATTCCAATTGTAGGTCCTTCACATGTTGAGAAAAACATACTCTTCAATCGATTTTCATTCAGAAAGTGTATGGAAGCGAAGATTGGGAAATTCTTCGAATCAATTGGTGACTTTTTCTCCGGTGTTGATTAGATCCCTTGGTTCGAGTCTGATATCGTTGTTGTAAGTACAGAGCCAGAAGAAGCCCAATTCAGGAGTGTCATCTGTGCGCCTTTGAACAAAGTCAGGAGAAGCCAAATTCAAGGGGAAAGTTTGCTCAGCATTTGGCATCACCATCAGTGCTCCATTGTATGTCTGTAAAACATTTTCAGCACCAGCTTGACTTTTGAACTCCAGAAACCCGTAATGCTCAGATGTTTGTGCTTGAGGCAGGTAGTGGTCGGCAATGATGGTGGTGGCTGTAACAATTAGAAAATGGTGGTTGTTGTCGTGACAGTCGTGATAGCTGTGGTGTTGGTTTGGTGGTTGTGGGTTTTGTATTTGAAAATGTGAATATAGTATATGAAAAGTGTTTCATTTTATGATTGAGACAAAGTATCATAAAAATTATGTAAAGTATTATGGTGTGATACTAAAATCATGCCTTAAGTATCATAGAAATTTGAAAAAGTTTCATGTTATGATACCAAATTTTGAATGTTTCACAAGTATCATGTTGTGATATTTTTAAAGTATCACAGTATGAAATTGTGATGAAAACAGTATTTTTTTCAAAAATAAAATAAAATAATTGAAGTATTTTCAATTATTCTTGAAAATGAATTAAATTTCAATTATGATACCATAAGTGGGGTATTTTTGCAAATGCCCCATTATTCAACCTTTATGTGGCCGCCATTTTATTTCTTTCTTCATTTTTTTTCTTTTCCTTTGAAAAAAAAAAATAAAAATGATTTTTTTTTTTCAAGCTCTTTTTCACCTACACATTTTCTTAAAATCCATAACTTTTACCAATTACACACTAGTTTTCTAAATATGCTTTGCATAATGTATGATACGATAAAAGAATTTTTATATTTCATAGGTTTTGTATTCTATTTTCGAAAAATATATTAAAATAAAATAAATTATTCAGCTTATATTTAGCAATGGCCAATAAAAATATCTTACAAATGTCTTAAAGAAATAAAAATCTTATACTTGTAAAAGTAAATCAGGAGGATGCGAGAACCAATCCGCTAATCCGAGCAATCCACCATGCCCTCATTACGATTTTACATCAAATACAAAATTGAACTAAATTATACTTATTTTGTAAAAAATAAAATAAATAGAAAATAAAACATATTCAATCAAGATAATATTAAGGAGATAGACTAAGTCACTAAATATTGAGAAAAAGGGGAAAATAAGAGAAAAAAATGAAAATCGAATATTTATCGCTTGTCCACAATTTTCAATAGTAAAAAGTTCAATGTCATCACTAAAACAATGCTTACCCCATTTTATCTTCCAAATTGTTAGTAGAATGTTGGCATAGAGAGCATGGAAAAACTCAAGAGGCACACCCAATAATAGAAAAATTATATGGTTAAAACAATTAGAATCTTTATTCTAAGAGTTTGTTTGGTAATTGAAATTTTTTTTTGTGGAGAATGTACAGTTGAAAAGTGTGAAAGTATTGAATCTCATATAAATATGTTGTGGAAATGAGCTACTAGGGAAAAAAAAAACTTGGAGAAATCCTGAATTAGCAAACGGGCTCTAATACTCTCAAGCATCAATTCTTCACCCTCTTTAAGGTTGTGTCACAGCCATCAATTAATTCTTTAAATTTTATTCATCTTCTTAAAAATCCTAAATTTGATGAAAATTGTTTGTCATCTACAAAAACTGTACAAAAAAAGTTTTATTCAATGTATCGCCAGACAATTATAATTTAAATAGATAATCACCTAATAAAAATTCGCAATCAATCAATCAATGCTACAGTATCTCCAAGTTATGAACAAACCAAATTATTAATATTTGTATCATGCCAAAATAAATTTCACTCGACTAAAGTCAAAATCAAGTTTAATCACTATAGTTCTGCAAAAATCACTAAAGTTATAAATAAAATCAGGAAAAGAAAAAAAACACTAATGCATAATAGATGATAAAATGGAGAAAATATTGAATAGAAAACAGAATTAATGTTAGTAAGAAATTAAGATAATGACATTCCAACTAAAAAATCGAAAATAATGGAAATTAATATAATTTATACAAAATTAAAATTAGAAGAAAGAAAAAACTACCAATGATATTTCAACATTCTTTTAACTTGATCTGAACTTTGTATTTTTATTTATTTATTTATTGTCAGTAAGAAAAGAAGTCATTCACCTATTCTTGTGTAAAAATTTTATTCTTCATTGATATTGACCTATCAAGCTATAGAAATTAACTTATTATTTTTTTTAAGAAGATTTAATTATTTATTTCAATGCGATACATATTGCATCCCTAGTTTCAATTCAACAAAAAATATAAGAAAAATGTGAAAAATCAACTTAACTGTTCTAAGAATAGATCAAATTTCATAATAAATGGAAAAATGGAGAAAATATACCGGGAATAGAATAGTGAGGCTGACAAGATGAGCCTTATTGGTCTTTGCTAGGGCTAGAAATTGGATTGGGAAA
Organism: Ligustrum vulgare; assembly: GCA_963555705.1. Lineage (NCBI taxonomy): Eukaryota > Viridiplantae > Streptophyta > Magnoliopsida > Lamiales > Oleaceae > Ligustrum > Ligustrum vulgare. Next base: position 3,235,312 of record OY743175.1, on the reverse strand, counting down.
TTCTATTCCATCTGATTCCATTCAAAATTTGTCCAAAAAAATTTGATTCTAACTGGTTCAAAATCTAGAACTTTTGATTTTCGAAATTCTCTCAAAAACTTGATTGGAATTGAAACGAGTTCCAAATTTCAAATATTTTGAAATTTTGATCCAAAAATTTGCCAAGTATTCCGAACATATTCTAATTAAAAAATTCTAATATTTTTCTGAGTAAATTCTGAAAACTCTTAGGCTACGTTTGATAGCGATAGTGAAATTTTGGTGAAAAGAAAATGAATTCTAGAGAATTAAATTCCTAGGAATTGGAAGTTTAATGTGTTTGATTGGTTTAATTTTTTAGGTGAAAAAAGTGAGAAATTTTCTAACTTTTATTGTTTTATTGACATTATTTTCTATGAAAAATATAACAAAATTTAGCTATTTTAATCAAATTTTTTATTTTTTTATTTTTTCACACATTTGTATTTGATAATATTAATGTTTATTTTTGGAATAAAAATAAATCAAATAACAATAAGAAAAATGATCAAACGTGACGAAATTTATACAAAACTTTCCTTAAAAAATAAAAGCACATCTACCCACAAGAAAATGAATTCCCCCTTTTCATGGAAAATAGGCGTGTGAGGGTCTTAAGATAGAAATGATTTCCATGGAAAAAATTTGCAATCAAACATGTCAAAGTGAAAATTTTGAGTGGAAAGTCATATTTTTCATGAAAAAAGATGTATATCAAACGGAGCCTTATATTTGTTTTACAATTAATACAAAATTTGAGAAATTAATTTATTGAACATTTAATAATATTAAAATATTATTAACATGAGATGTAACATATAACTGACCGTTAAAATTTTACTTATTCAAAAAGGAGAGAATATATAACACATTAATTTTAGGGCAAGATTTAATTTAGGTACATTGGTGGTGAAAAAATATTTTACACATCAGATATTAAACTCATTTGGCCCTTGTTTGAGCTCCATTACAATGAGTTTTTGGATAATGTTTAATTCTGATTAATATCTGACTTTAATCTCAAGTCAAAGTCAAAAATTCATTTAAATCACACATTTTATTAGATTCACAATTTTTTAGCCACACATCTTATCAACTTTTATCAACCTCTTTGAACTTCCCCTATACCTTTCCAATATATCCTTGAAGAGCTTTTTTTATTCCCTTTTTTCAGGGATAGTGATTTGTATAACTTCTCTCTACTATATATATATATATTTTTATTTCCCCTCTTAATCCCGCTTTATTCGTATTTATTTCTCATTGTATCTAATCTAATTAAATATATGATTTTAATCTATACCAAACAAGGAAATATATTTTAGAATAGTAATTTTTTTTTTTTTAGAATGTGTGGTTAAAAAATAAAGAGTATTTTGATTTATGTGTAATATTATTTTATTTGAGAATGCGTAGTTAAAAACAAAAGAGAAAATGTATTAAAATATAAATGGAACTCAAACTCAGGCTTAATTTCATATATTCAATTCCCCGAATTTCTTTTTTATATGTTTAAAACTATTATAAATCTTAACAAAATGTTAAATATTGAATGGCGTTGGCAACTCCATCGATAAGAAGATGGTTTGAATCTGTAACTGATATTTTTGCTTCCACATATCCTTCGAATTCTCAACATTATCATGCCGTCTTGCAATATTCAATCATCTCAAACCACCTCTATTTTCGATTTCGTTTGATTTTCTCATCTTATCTATTTGTTTATCTACAAATTATGTAATAATGGAACCATATATAATATAAGTTTGAATAGAATGGGAAGCAAAAGAATGGCTGATGAAATATAGTGTTCCTTTTGTGTTACTAGGGTGAAAGTGAATTGTGTCTAAGAATAATGAAATATGTTGATGGTGGATTTTTTATATTTTATTTTTAATTTTTTTAACTTAGTTGGGTGTAAGGGTGAAAACGTCCAAAAAGATTTTCCCTACATATATATAGATATTTTATCAATTGTTAAAAAAAAAAAAATTTACTAAACATATGAAAATCAAACAATGAGCCTCTATTTGGCAAAATATTTAAAAGCGTGTTTTTAACAACATAGTTTCCTAAATCACTTTTTAACCACAGACATTTTCTTTTTTCACATTTCAACCATATATTTTACCTTGAAAAAATAAAAAAACCATATTCTTAAATGCAAAATTTTTAACAAACAAAGCCTGAGAGTCTGAGTCCCATTTTCTAAATCTCTCAAAACTATTATCAAAATTTTAAGCATACATTTAATCATTTTTTTTTAATTTAATAGATCTAATTTTTAGTTAGTCATTGTTTTCCACACATTCGTTATTTTAATCAAAATTTATTAAAATTTAATTTATATATAAACCAAACCAACGGTTGTCTGAGATCCATTATTTGAAATAATGTGATTTAAAATAGTATATTTTTGAAGAATGTGTGATTAAAATGTAGGAAATCTTTTTGAATTTATGCGTAATTATTTTATTGGGAGAATGAGTGGTTGAAAATGAGTTTTTTGGGAAAAAAAAAATTGAATAATGGGAATCAAACATGCCATTAATGTGCTCGAGCCATGCTTAGAGACGGAGATAAGGGGGCAGGGGGGAAACCGTGCCCCCCAACATTGTCCGCTGGTCCACTATTTTTAGTTAATTTGTAATATATTTTTTAGTTTCGTCCCCTCAAAATTTTGAATTTTTATTTTTTTTCCATTAATAAATATTGACCCAATAACTTACACTTTGAAATTTAACCATACAAAAATCTTAGATCTAAACAAAAGATCCAATAGTTACTTAAATAAATAAATAGCCCAAATTCAATACAAAAGCAAACGACACAAATCAATTACCCAAAAACATACTCAGCCCACCTAATATTGTAACGTCTAATCAGACTACACACCTCATTCCCTACAACCCAGAACCCTTGGACTCATTCTTCCTCAAATCAAGCAGGTCAAGGGAGGACTTCTAAGCAAAAATATCATATCACTTAGTAACATCATTACAAAGTTAACTTGCCTACTTTGGTACTCAAAATTGTCGTTTCGAATCCTCTTGGTTTTTAAAAAAAAAAAAATCGGAGGTTACGCCCCCGAACCCCCGAGAGGGGGGCCCGCCCCCTCCACCCCCCGTATTTTCGCTCCCGCAAGATTAAATTCCTAACTACGTCCCTGACCATGCTTACTATTACTTGTACATGCTGGTCCTGTACAAGTAGCTTCTTCCACAGTGGGGAACATATTACATTCCCACAAGAAATTTGATTGGTTGGTAGGGTGAGGCGTGGGGAACATATCATTTCCATTGGTATCACAACCTTTTGTACCATATTTTATTTTTAACGAAAATTCCTAAGTTTTTCCTATTTTTACATTTATGCTCCCATTTTTTTTATATAAATCTTTTATCATCAATCATCTAGTCTCTGTTGGAGGCTTTTTCAGTGATTATAATTAGTTTTTTTTTCGGATCTCGAGGTGAATGTGGGGTTAAAAATTGAAGAAATAAAATATATGTGATTAAAAAATTGTATGAAAAATTGGACAGATTATAAATTGGTTTATAAACCCATTACCGAACAGAGGCTTATTAATTTTCATATCTTGTCCATAAATATGATTATTTTCCTAAATATTTTTTATAAGGACGAAAAAAACTAAGTGACTATTCGGCTGCTCATTATAATGAGCAGCCATCGAGGTAAATTTTGTAATTGAAAATTGGAAAGTGAAAATGTGTGTGGTTAAAAAGTGATTTGAGAAATTATGTAAATTATAAATTGTAATAATTGCTCATTATAATGAGTTTCCAAACGGTGTCTAATTTATCTCTCGTATTTTTAAATAATTAAAGTAAATAACTATTATAAAAGTCAAAAACAAATATATTCCCCTCTTTTATTCTCATTAGCAGAATATTTGGATATAAACTGTAATTAAAAGTAAAATATGTTAATTAATTGAAAATTAAGAATAATAATACTTTGAAAAAAAATTGAGAGCATAAAAGTAAAAGTGAACAAATATTAAAAACCTTTCATATACTTAAAATGTGGTATAAATATAAAAAATTGTGGTGAATATAATTACCTTAATTTGCTTGCACACTTTAAAACTGGCTCGAAATTACAGCAATTCCCTCAATCATTCCAGTTTTGATTTGCTGTATCGAACGGTAATTTTCCAGATTACCCCTCCCTCGGGCACCTTCTTCCTTCCCTAGAAAACACCTTCGCGTATAAATTAAAGATACACGCCCATTCTCTCTCTACATCTCTCTCTCTCTCTCTCTCTCTCTCTAAAATTCAGTGTATATGTATCCCTGTCTTCTCTTTGTGAATCCTCTTCATCTCCGACTCCTTGATTCAATGCATATGTATTGCAGAATAGAATAGGATGAGCAATATACCTAAATCCTTAACAGATTCTTCCTTAACCCGTTTCATACTCGCCATCTCGGCTTCAGATCCTTGGCCTTTTTCTGTTGTGTTCTTGTAATATTTCTTCTTAATTTGTATATAGTATATACACAAAAATAAGGGTTACTTAGATTTTATTTTTTGTTTTTTGAGATGGGTAGTGGAGAGAAAAATAATCATCATCTGAGTTTTCATCTGCACATGCCGCACATCCACTTCCACCACCACAGCCACAGCCACAGCCACGGCGGCGGAAAGAACGATTTGAGGAACGTGCCAAAAGGGTGCCTAGCAATCACGGTGGGGCAAGGGGCGGAGCAACAGAGGTTTATTATTCCGGTGATATACATTAACCACCCACTTTTCATGCAATTGCTAAAGGCAGCGGAGGAGGAATATGGATTTGATCAGAAAGGTCCGATTAATATTCCTTGTCATGTGGAGGAGTTCCGCAATGTTCACGCCAAAATTGATGAAGAAAGCTCCCATCACCACTACCAGCAGCAGCAGCAGAATCACCACCACCACCACCACCGCCACAATCAGTTCTTGTGCTTCAGGGCTTGAAAATTGAAATCTCTAAGAGGGCTAATGTAATTTGATAAGAAGATTCGATATTGGAATGTAAATCAGTAGTATTTACTATACTATGAAATTTTTGTAATTCTATTTTGGATTTTGAATAAATTTGGCAAAGGATTACAAAATCTTGATAATATAGGATTTAGAAAATTTGAAATCGATTTGAACCGGAAAAGACAATGGGTCAAGGGTTAGAAGGTCCGAAAGGGATCGAATCGGTTTCAATTAAAACATAAAAAATTATTTCAAAAATCACAAAATTTTCTAAAACACAAGTTATTTTACAAATAAAGTAATAAACCAACATTTAACTCGTTTAAAAAATAAAAACATACACAAAAGTAGCTTAAAACAATTAGGGGAAAACAAAATAGCAAAAAAAATAAAAATAAAAAATAGGAAAACCGAGATTCAAACCCAGACCGGTTCCCAATTTTCCCGATGAACCGAAAAAAAAATAAATTGGTTTTCAGTTCAATTTTTCGATTGATTCCCGATTGAACTGGATGACCCGATCCGGTCCAATTTTCTAAACACCGGTCATAATCCGTTTCTTCATATTTGAATATGAAACAAAAATGTAAATTATAATAATCAATTAATAAAAAAAATGTATTGCTTAATCTTAAAACTCAACAAAAATTAATTGTTGTGTTGTTAGCTTTATTGCATTTTCTGTCAAGTTATTTAATCCTCTCTACCTTTTATTGAGCTTTATTTGTAATGTAATTTTTGTTGGTGGATGACTTGTACACAATGTATTAAATGCTTGTTGATAAAACTTGATCAAGTTTTTAATTCAACGAACTTTAATTTTAATCCCACAATACATCAATCGTTATCATATTTGCTTAAAAGATTATCAAATTTTTTTGTCAAATACGCCTAATTATACTAGAGAAGGAAAAATACAAATTAAATATCATAATTGTCATTCATTATTTTTCCAAGGTTAGTGATTAGGTGCAATAGAAAGAACCAATAGGGTGTTCAAATATGGGTCCCAGGATGATAATAATTTCATCCAATTTTGTCCTTTGTTTTTTAAGGTGCGAATTAATTTGTTTTGGGGTTAAATTCATAATTACAAAAATTTAGGTTTGGAAATTTTTTTAATCAGGTAATTTATAATTAACTACATAAGTATCAAAATAATTTTCAAAATCAAGTTTTGTAATTAATTAAACTTGTAACTTTATTTCAATTTTGTAATTAACTACAATTATAACTTATGAATTAGTAAAACATTAGTATAATTTACGATGAATTAAATTAGTATAATTTGTAATCAACCATACCACCACCACAACGCCGTCGTCGGACCTCCGCTAAAAATAGAATTGTAATTTTATTTTAATTTTGTAATTAATTACAATTGTAACATTATTTCAATTTGTAATTAATTACAAATTTAATTTTAATTTCTATCACACCACCACCACTACCGCCTCAACACCACGACCACGACCACCACCGTCTCACATGAAACTCAACGCTTTATAACTTCAAATAAAAAACTTCCCTTTCATTTCAATTTCGTCCCCCTCTATCTCTTCTCCATCTCATATGCACACGAAAATGAAGTTCAAGCTCTTCATTCCCATAACTTTTTTGTTACTCCTTTCCATTTCTCAACTCCTGCACATTTTCCCCTCATATCACTTCAATTCCACCTTCGATAATCCCACATACAACAGCATGGGAAGCTTACAATAAGCTTATGGGCTGCCATAATGGTCAAGAGAAAGTTGATGGGTTAACCAAATTCAAGAAATATTTACAATATTTTGTTTATCTAAATTCTTCTTATTCTGATTTCTCAGATGATATTGATGAATATCTTGAATCAGCCATTAAAACTTACCAGTTGAATTTCAATCTGAACCCCACCGATGAACTTGAAGAAGAAACGTTAAAGCACGTCATACGACCAATATGCGGAAACGCCGATATAGTCAATGGCACTTCGACTATGAATTTTGGTAAGCAACCTAGAACAGTGGTTCATTGGAAGTGGTGGTGGTGTCATTGGTGGTGACGATTCATCGGAGAAGACAGTGGTTCATTGGAGGGGAAGAGAGAGAACAGTGATTGAGAGAATGAGAGTAGCTTGTTTTCGCCGAGAGAAAGAGAGAAAAGTGTGATTTGAATTTATAGCTGATTTGGTAAAATATTATCAAATTACCTGATTTTAAATCTAAACATATGAGTGGGCCTAATTACCCTTTCTTTGTGGTGGGTGGTTAGCAGTGGTTTAGAAAATCGGACAAGACTAATGAGTTCAATCGTGAAAATTAGAATCGGTTGGAAAATCGATCCGGTTCGCATCCAAAATCGGGCATTAAAAATCCAGTTATAAAACTCAATTTTTCCCAGTTAATCGGGAACCAATCAACCCAGCCGGGTTTGAAACCTGATTTTGGACTTTTTAGCTACTTTTATATATGATTTTATTTTTTAAATGAGTAAATATTGATTTATTTGTAAAACAACTTGTTTTTTTTTTAAAAAAAAATTGTGATTTTTGAAATGATTTTTAATTGATCTCGGTTCGACTCGGTCGGACCTTCTAACTCTTGATCGTTGCCTTTTTAGGGTCGAACCGATTTTCAATTTTCTAAACACTGGTTAGCACAATGATTTTTTTCCATGTTATTTCAATAATTATTAAGAATTATTATCCTATAATAAATTCATTTATTGAGTTGAGTTTTTATTTAAATCCTTTACTGACTAGGAGATTTAAAATTATATTGTGAACGAAAAAATACAACCAATCACTATCCACCCTTTGAAATAAAGAATAATAAAAACCCATTTTTCTTTATTGTTTTATAATATTTTCATTGAAGACATAAGAATATTTCATTCTCAATTTTCTCTTTTTAAATTAAGCGTATATATATATATATTTGATTTATTATTTTTATGAGATGATATATTAAATATTTTGCTTGGCTTATGTTAATTTCATCTATTAAAGAATTGATGTTTCATGTTACTGTCGTATATAAATTTTTTGAGAAAAATATCAGGATGGAGTAATTATTAATTAAATGCAAGTCAAACATCGTAAAATAAAATGGTTTAAACGATAGAAATCCTTCGACGTATAATGATGATGATGATGAAAAAGAAGAAGAAGAAGAAGAATGTTACATATGGCACTACTAGTATATTCAATTTTAACGATGGTGGAATCCGTCGGTAGAGCTCAATTTTTCGTCATAATTTTTCTTTTCCAATGAAAATTATTTGTTGAAAATATGATGCTACTACACGCGCCGGTGAAACATTTCCGACGAAATTTATGAAGCCGTCAGAGAATTTCCGACAACGGGAAATTCCATCGTAAATACCGACGGGCATATTTCTATCAGTAATTTTCGATGGATTTTTTCGTCGTCAGAAAATAATTAAAAAATTTATTTAGTTTTGAACCGACCTAAATTTATACCTGACCCCTCAACCCACATTTTGGTTTTAATTCATATAATGAATTGTTCAATGGATGAGTTCGAACCCTTGACCTAAGGGTTGAAATTTGATAGAGTAATTGAGTTCTTGTGTTCTTTTCTGTTTTTGTTAATATATATTAGTTAATTGAACAAATATTTTTTTAGAAAATATTATTCATAATTAAAGTTCACTTTTAATTAAAAATAATAATTATAGAAAAAAAATCCTAATTATCGACGACGTCGAATTTCCAACAAAACAAAGAAGCTGTCGGAGATTTCCTACGAGCTTCGATTTTTCGTCAATAATTTTCGATGACCGCGACTGTTGTCAAAAAATATGCCGGTAGTAAAGCTTGATATTCTAGTTCTAGTAGTGTAGATAGAGTAAAATCGTAATTGAGTACAATAAAACATGACTATTGTTGAGATCTGAACCAGAAAACATAAAACTCAGCTTGTTAGTGATGTGATCCAAGGTAGAAGAACAAAGGAGAAATCAGGCTACGGGCGATTCCATAATAATCTACATGGGAAAAGGAGCAACTTTTGTGTTGAGCCCGAGTCGATGATCAAATCGGATCGAGTTGTTTCAAGGGGAAGAAAATTAGAATCAGTCGGGAAGCTCACGTGATCTCGTAGGCCAAGGAGGGAGCGATCGCTCGACTGCACAAAAAAATCACAGAGAGTTTGAAGGTTAACCATGCGATCGCATGTGTTATAACCACGCAATCGCGCGGTTGAAATCGAAACCAGATTTTTCGCTTTTTTTTTAAATTATTTTCTGTTTTCTTTATTATTTTCCGTTTTTTAATTCTTAGCGGCTAGGGTTATGGTTAGAAGCGTTTTTGACATTATATTATTGTAAAGAACAGTTTTGAGTTTATTGATTAAATTGAGAGAGGATTCTCTTGTTGAAAGGTTGAGTTATTCCCTTTTCGTGAACTTATCAAAGATTTAATCTTTGTGACGTTCACCTAACGAACTTATCAAGGAATTGACAACCCTTGTGGAGTTCACCAATCTTGGTTCATATTCTGCATCGTTCTCACGTTGTGAATATTGGGTGAAGGTTTTATCGCCAATCTATCATTTAATTCTGTTATATTATTTCTTGGTTCTTGTTTTTTTCTCGTCTTTAATCTGTCTTAGATCTTTCCTAGGATTTAAATTGTGTTATTTCGTGTTTTCTTCGTGTTCCCTCATTGGGATCGCGTCATCTGGTATCAGAACTTGGATCTATTTCAGATTCTTGCGTTTTCTTGATTTTTTCTGTTTTTTCTTGATTCTTGTGTTCCTCGTGCCAGTAAACTTTTTCAGCTTTTGATCCATAAAAATTCTACAGAAAATTCAGAAGTATTTTTCGGGTTCGTTTTTCGTCCAAATCCAATTCCTTTTTTCTGCAATTTTCGTAGTCAAATTATCTAGTAGTTCAAAAAAAAAAAAAAGTCTTATAAGGAGGAATCCACATCATCATCTTCTGTGGGTGACAGAAAACAACTTAGGGGTGTGAATGGAAGGATGAACAGGTAATGATGATATTGTAGCAATGATGGCACAATTTGATAGGTTTATGGCCCAGATGGAGAATCGATGTGCAGAACGTGAACAAAGACCTTGGGATCAATCTCATAATGTTTCTCGGGTTAGGAGAGGTAATAGGCTTGAAGGTGGTATGGATGATGAGGGCATGGGTAGTGAAAGTGGTAGTATATCTCCGGTGCAAGTATACGAAGGAGGGATAGAGGAGGTAGGTGAGAGAGGAGGTATGATAGGGAGCATCGTGGGGGGTAAGGATGCTGTTGATGATGACCTTGGGAAAATTAAAATGAAAATACCATCGTTCCAGGGTAGGAGTGATCCGAAGTTTTCCTGGATTGGGAAATCAAGGTTGAACGGCTATTTGATTGTCATAATTATTCAGAAAAAAGAAGGTGAAATTAGCAGTGATTGAATTCATATATTATTCAAATATTTGGTGGGATTAGCTGGTGACGGGTAGGAGGAGGAACCTTGAGGAGTCGGTGGAGACTTGGGGTGAATTAAAGACCATAATGAGGAAACGGTTTGTGCCAACTCATCATTACAGAGATATTTACCAGAGGCTGCAGGGTCTGACTCAAGGGTCGAGGAGTGTAGAGGATTATCACAAGGATAAGGAGGTGGCGATGATTCGGGTTAATGTGGTGGATGATGGGAGCTACAATGACTAGGTTTTTTAGTGGATTGAATAGAGATATTGCCAACATCATTGAGCTGCAACATTATGTGGAACTAGAAGATATTGTGCATATGGCAATGAAGGTGGAAAGGAAACTAAGGCGAAAGGGGGCAGCAAGACACTCACAGGGTTCTTATCCTACATCACAACTGAAGCAGGAACACAATGATGACCATGTTCCAAAAGGAAAGGAGGAACCTAAAACAAAAGGTAAAAATATTTCTGTTTCTCAGCCTACTAGGGATAGAAAGATTAAGTGCTTTAAGTGTTTGGGTTTGGGTCATATAGCATCACAGTATCCAAATAAGAGGATAATGATCTTGTGTGATAATGGTGAAATTAGTTCAGATGATGAATTTAAGGGGATACCTAGATTCCAGGATTCTGGGGCTAGCAGTAGTGATGAGGTAGGGTTGACTTATGATGTTAAAGGCTCACTTGTTAATCGGTGTGTCCTTAGTACTAGAGTCAGGGTGGATGAAATCAGTGAGCAAAGGGATAATCTGTTTCACACTAGATGTTTAGTGGGTGAAAAGGTTTGTGGTGTGGTGATTGACAGGGGGAGTTGTACTAATGTGGTTAGTACAATGTTGGTTGAAAAATTTGGCTTGAGGTTGATGAAACGTCCAAACCCTTATAAATTGCAATGGTTGACCGAGTCGGTAGAAATTAAGGTGAATAAGCAGGCTAGGGTCAATTTTACCATTGGGTGTTACAAGGATGAGGTGGTTTTGTGATGTAGTGCCTATGCATGTTGGGCATATTTTATTGGGTAGGCCTTGGAAAATGATAGAAGGGTGGTGCATGATGGGTTTAAAAACCAATATTCTTTTGTGAAATGTGGGAAAAGGATCACGCTTGCCCCTCTATCACCTAAAGAGGTCCAAGAAGATCAAATGAGAATAAAAAGTGAGTTTCAGGCGAAAAACAAAAGAGTTGAGACCACGACCTCAGAAAAAGGAGAGGGAGTGAAAATTGAAAATAAGAGGGTTGAGGCAAAGATCTCAGAAAAAGGAAAGCTAGAGTGCAAAAAGAAAAATAAAAGAGATTCTACCCCCAAAATGAGTTTTTTCACACAAAGGTTGATGTACAAGGATTCTAACCTTGCACTTAGCCAATCTAACAAACCCCTCCCCAATTTGGTTAATTCTATTTTACAGGTACTCAAGTCAAATTCCAAAACTAAAGTTGTAATTGAATTTAATATAAAGAGGGAGCAGGTCAAGGAGTCCAAAGGATGCACAAATTCCCAACATAAATACCAAACCAGCAAGGACAAGCATAAGCATGATCCAAAAGCAAACAAACCCAAAAATTAAAAGAGGATTGGACGAAATCGAGATTCGAGGTTGAATCCTTTTCAAGAGAGGGGGAATGATGTGATCCAAGGTAGGAGAACAAAGGAGAAATCAGGCTACGGGCGATTCCATAATAATCTACATGGGAAAAGGAGCAACTTTTGTGTTGGGCTCGAGTCGAGGATCAAATCGGATCGAGTTGTTTCAAAGGGATGGAAATTGGAAGTAGCCGGGAAGACCACATGATCTCGTTGGCCAAGGAGGGAGCGATCGTGAGACTGCACAAAAAATCACCCAAGAGTTTCAAGGTTAACAACGCGATCACGCGATCGTGCGGTTGAAATCGAAACCAGATTTTAGCTTTTTTAATTATTTTCTGTTTTCTTTATTATTTTCTGTTTTTTAATTCTTAGCGGCTAGGGTTAGGGTTAGACATATTTTTGACATTATATTACCAAGTTTCTATCATTGTAAAGAACAGATTTGAGTTTATTGATGAAATTGAGAGAGGATTCTCTTGTTGAAAGGTTGAGTTATTCCCTTTTCGTGAACTTATCAAAGATTTAATCTTTGTGGTGTTCACCCAATGAACTTATCAAGGAATTGACAACCCTTGTGGCGTTCACCAATCTTGATTCTTATTCCGCATCGTTCTCACGTCGTGAATATTGGGTCAAGGTTTTATCGTCAATCTATCCTTAAATTATGTTATATTATTTCTTGGTTTTTTTTTCTCGTATTTAATCTGTCTTAGATCTTTCCTAGGATTTAAATTGTGTTATTCCTCGTTTTCTTCGTGTTCCCCGATTGGGATCGAGTCAGTGTTAGCTTCATTTGGCTCTTACTTTATACCTGCAAAAATAATAATTTCAGTAATGAATTTAAATAGAAGTGTTTGGGTTGAACAGTTAATTCCAAAGGTTGTTCAACACTAGCATAAAGAAAAATTTATCCATTGGTAATATTTATGATTGATAAACAGCTCTTAAATTTGTTTAATTGTAAAACTTTTGTTCCAAGATCGATAGGTTAAATTGGATAGGAGTTTTAACCAACTTTGCAACAAGTTTCTAAACCATATCTCTTAAAAAATGGAACTTTATATCTGCATGCTTGGTTCAGTCATGATGTACACATGAATTGTGGCTTAACTGGATTGCACTTTGATTATCAGTGTACAGTATGAGTAGTGTTCTAAAACTTGCACACAATGCATGCCTAGGCATGATGTACGCCCACGCGTCACTTTGGCGAAAAGAGCGAAAAAAATAGCATTTTTTGGAAATTTTATCTAAAAAGCTTGACCGAAACGTGCTTAAACTCGTCCGAAGAGCGCTGAAGCACGACCAAAGCACGCTCAGGCTTCCTCTCTCTCTCTCTCTCTCTCTCTCTCTCTCTCTCTCTCTCTCTCTTTTACGCGTTAAAGTATGTGTGAACTTTAAATCCAGTAAATAGGAATTGAAAAACGCTTTTTAACACCTACTCTCGCTTAAGCATGAAAAGCTTGACTTTTGAGCTCTATGCTTCGTCACACTTTTTAGAACATTGAGTATGAGTTCATTCTTTATAAAACTCATCTCATTTAGAAACCCACTAATCCACAATCTTTCTTTTAAAGTATCACAAGGTGATATATATTCAGATTCTGTTGAAGAGAATGCTACAAGTTTCTATGATTGAGATTTATAGGATAAGGTGGATCTTCTCCAATCAAGATCCCAGCAAAATCAGAATCACAATAACCCTTTAAAATTACTTCTTCTTCACATTTTTTGAACTTTAGAACAAGTTTAAAAGAACTACAAAGATATTTCAGTAGCCACTTAACTATTGTCTAGTGTATTTCACCTGAACTTGCCTTAAATCTGCTTAAAACACTTGTACTATGAGCCAGATTAAGCCTTGTGCAAACCATTATATACATTATAGAACCAATAGCATTTGAATATGGTAAATTAACATTCTATTTAATTCAACTTCACTATTAGGTACTAATGAAGATGGAAGTTTAAAGTAATTTGGAAGTGGTTATGAAATAGGTTTAGCACGTGACAAACAAATTTTTTCAAAACCTTTTCAATATAAAAAGTTTGAATCAGAAACAGAGTGCAAAGTACAGTCTTTTCATATTTCTTTTTATTTCCATTCCAAGAATTTTCTTAGCTTTACAAATTTAGCATTCAAATTTTACTTAACTGAAGTTGTTGCACGATTATCATGACATGCCAACAACATATCATCAACATAAATGAGTAGGTAAACAGAGTCTGGGCCTCCAGACTCTTTAAAGAACAAGCTTGAATCGTAACTATCTTCGTGACACCCAGAGCTTTGGATAAAGGTGTCAAACCTATTGTACCATTGAAGTGGTGCTTCTTTAAGCCCATATAAAGAAATTTTTAGCAAACACACATGATTAGGTTTGAATTTCACATAGATGCCCTTAGGCTAGTGCATATAGATGGTTTCTTCAAGTTCGCCATGAAGGAAAACAGTTTTAATGTCAGTTGATCAGATTCCCAATCAAATTGAGTAGCTAAGGCAATCAGAACTTTAATAGATGTGTATTTAGCTGCAAGTGAGAAACTTCATTATAATCTATTCTTTCCTTTTGGGAAAAACCTTTAACAACTAGTCTAACTTTAAATCTTTTATCTAAGCCATTTGAGTCACCTTCTTTGATTTTATAAATCCATTTGCAATCAATCACATTTTAATTTGAAGGTTTAGGAACTATCCAAGTATTGTTTTTATATAAAGATGACATTTTATCTTTGATAGCATCATTGCAAAATTTAGAATCAGAACATGCAATGGCTTCATCAAAAGATTCAGATTCAAGATTCATGCATTCTTGAGCAGTAAAGAATGTCACAAAATTATCATGGCATATTCTAGTTGAAGGGATTATCTGTCTCATTTCTCTATCAATAGATAACACATCATCATTTAAAGGATTTCGAGGAGATTTGTAAGAGTTTCTTAATCTTCAAAATTTTCTTCATGAGGTATAGTATCTCAATCAATTTGTGCATCAAAGTTTGGTGAATTCTCACCTCAATATGTCTTTAATTTGGATTAATAAAATCTATTTGTACTTCTGAAAAAAAAAAAATTCTTTCTTTGTTGTAACATTTTTTTCATAAGAATTGAGTGAACAAGGCATAACATCTTTATTGAAAATGACATTTCTACTGATTATTACCTTAAAACATTTTTAAATCTAAAATCCTAAGTCTATAACCTTTGTTCCCTTCACCTATCCAAGAAAAACACATTTTGCAAACCAATTTAATTTGGGACACATATGAAAAGAGCAACCTGAACCAAGAGTTCATTCACTAGCGGTATGATTTGAGGTTACCAAAAATACTAATACATTATTGTCATCATTTTTAGTCTTGTTTGAGGCTACAATGGATGCTAGATCAATGTTGGAAGTTTCTTTCATATCCTTAATCCGCTTAAAGCAATTCTTTATCAGCTGTCCCAATTTCTAACAGTAGAAACACCCTCTAGACTTGTTAAATTCACTTAACATTAGCCTTTCCCTTCACTGACCTTTATATTTTTCTTTTGGTTTAGGAATTTCACAAATTTTTTGAAATATCCTTTATCTTTGATAAAAATCCTACACATAGCTTAGTGTCTCTAAGTTCAGTCTTTAAATCCAATTCCTTATTTCTAAGAGCACTAATTATGCCATCAATAGTAATTCTCTCTCTCCTATACTCAAGGACTATTTTGAGATCTTGATATTTTTCTCCAAGAGAGTTTAAAAGAACAATCACTTGTTGATCATTCGAAATCATTTCATCACAAGAATCAAGATCTCAAATAAGTTTGTTGAATTTATCTATAATTTCCTCTAAACCTAAAGTGGAGTCAAACCTAAAGTTGTAGAAAAGCCTTAAAAGAGGGCACTTATTAGGCATAGACCTAGTCAAGATATAAAATTTCAAGTTTAGTCCATATTGCTTCAGCAGTGGTTGTTTCTCCAACTTTCTTTTATTATAATATTGGATAGGTGTAGGAAAATTGAACTCAAAGCAATTTCATCAAATTTAGTTCTTCTGCAGGCACTAGTCTCTACTGCCCAAGTTTGATTTAAAGCACTAGAACATCTTTACTGGAGAAGTAAAGCCCTCATTTTCTGGCGCCAGAGATTGAAATCTCTAACACTAGTCCAAAGGTCTACTTCAACTTTGTAGCAACAGACATTAAACAAAATTGAATGACAAGAAAAGAATGATTGAAAAGTTGGAGTAAACTACCAAAACTATATTATCACACGTTTTCGAAAAGGAAAATACTCACAATGTATATCAAGTTAACAACAGAAAACTATATACAAATGAATAAGCATCCGTATTCAACAAATTAGTATAACAGCAGGACATAAGGATTACACAATTTTGTGTTATGGCTTCTCTTTTCTTACCTTAATGACTCAGCCATAACACAAAAGAAAAGAGAAGCCATAACACAAAAGAAAAGAGAGAAAGTGTTTTACCATTGATGAAAAATCCTGGATTTCTCACCAATAGCAAAAGTAAAGAAAACGTGCTTGAAAAATCAGGTTTTCCAGATCTGAATACTGGGGGTAGATTACAAACAAAGAACCACGGTAGAACATTTCAAATACCAATATGGGTGAGGCTTTGATACCATTGTTGAGATTCGGACTAGAAGAAACATTCAAATAACAAGCACGCTATATTTTCACTCAAATGGGTCCAAAGGTTCGACGACCGCTCTCTAACGCCTAATCCCCCATTGAGCCTCCAATAAACGTGGATTTAAAGGCTTAAGAATTTTACTGAACTAGATCACAAAGTTACTAATACAACCGTTTCAAAATACCTCTCTCAACCTTTACAAAAAATAGAAATTATAACTTTTTAAAAAAAAATGGTAATTACATGAATTACACTACAAATTTCCCGTTGCAATGCTCAAACTAAGAGATCAAGACTAAAGGCAAACCCCAATTTTAGAGAAAGAACAAGAGAACAAATAGGCTGCTATCCAACCATCTGACATTAAAATGAAGAAGCTTTAGCATATATATAAGTCATACTCCAGACAGCACAAATATGGGCACATGGATGGCCAGGATGAAAAACATACAGTTGCATTTATAAAATTCCATTTCTCCAAAACATAGAGGTACACATTTTCAACAACTATCAATGTACAAATTATTTGTAACGTGAATAGAAAATAAACATTAACTATCCATCGATGAATTTAACCTATGACCAACAAAAATTCTGTAAAGTGACAAGAACAAATATTTTTGGTTGTTCAACGTATTTTTCTAATTAAAATTGTAAGAAAAATAAAAATTAATGTGGAGAATTCATTCTTGCAATGATGCGATGAACCATAAAAAACTGAAGTGTTGACATGTCATCTCTTTTCTACCCACAAAATGGGAAAGTTCTAAAAGTAGAATCACGTAATGGATTTCACTCGACACGAGAAAATAACCCTTTCACTTTTGAATATTTCTTTATTTTATAATTGGCATAATAAAGATATCGCGGATAACATTATTTTGTCTTTAAAACTAAGACGAATTTAATTTAATACTTTAAACATACAAAATTTTGGTTGGTAATGAATAAAATGTTTGCAAGTAAGAAAAACGGGAACATAAATCTTATTAGGACATCTCTATAATAAAAATAATATAGCAACAAAACAACTAACAAAGTGTTAACATATAAAAATACTCAATTCAAAAGCTCAACATGAAGTCTCAAACGTGAAGACCCAGGTTACAAATATGAGACGATGTGAATGAGCTTGAACGATTGGGCGAGCGGAGCATTATCGGGACGATTGGAGCATTGAATGAAATGCAAGCACATAAATAATTATCTAATTCAACCCACGATCTAGGTAATTCGTTGAAGCCATTGCATGAGGTTTCCATAACATGGACAATTATTGAAAACATGAGCAATTAGTACAGAGCTGGAAGTTAATAAGTGGATGATGGTTATGCAAAGAAGTGGATATCAGTTACTGCAAACCAATTACGAGGCTAAGGTTGTATTTTAGAAATTCAAATGATTAGTTGTATATATTGTAGAATTTAGGAAGACCGACAAATCAAAACTCTCAAACAAAGATTTGATTTTCTTATCTTAGATTTTATTAGAATTTCTCTAGTTTAATTTGTGTGCTAGCACCCCTTGGGGGAATCTTGTAACATAAGTTTTTCTAGTACTGATGCGTGTCGTGATGCACCAAAATAATAAATAAATTTCTTGTTCACTATTACTAAGAATGTAGCAATGGAAGCAAGGGTCGATCCCACGAGGAACGAGAACTAACTTAGTGTCATGTCAATTAGAATCGTAAAGAGGGGTTTTGTTTTGAGTTGTTTGTAAATGATTTAACTAATAAAATAAAGCAATTAAAATGATTGGAATGAATATCAAATGTTGACGAATCCTAGTTCTCAGGTTCAGTTGTATTCTATCATAATGTTATCACTTTCCAAGTAACGCGAGTTCAATTTCTTCTTTGATTTATTACCCGTAAATAGTTAATAAGCTCTAACTATTCCTATTCTCCCTTAGTTGCATTTAATTAGAATAAGCTCTCTAATCAAATATTAGCCATTGAATAACCTAAAACAAGCTCTTTAGATTTAAGACAACAACTATATAATGGTTGAGAAGAATTATGGTGAATTAGATTATCAATCACACAAGCTCGTGACAAATAACCTAAGTTGGAATTCTCTATGAAAATATTAAATTTCCACTTGCTACTATGATTTGAACAAAAAGACAATTACGGATCCAATCATTCAAAATAGCAAATCTCAATACAACAAATTAAATGATAAGGCCTTAATCAAGTAAAGAATTGCATTGATTGAATTAAAAACGCATAAGAATCCAACAAATCAAAGTAAAGAATTTAGAACTACGTTACTAGTTTGGAAAAGCAATAAACAAATTGATTGAAATACAACTTCCCATTCGAACTAGGTATGGAAGCTTAGCCGCGCATAGTCATGGTGAAAAGCCCAGAATTTTGCATCTCATTCATCTTCTTCTCCGGATTTATTTCTCTTCCACGCTCTAAGCAAGCCGTTCTTTCTTTTGCAATTTTTTTTCTCTCTTTTTCTTGTCATGAAATTCTTTTTTTATAGCATCAAATTCATGCCCTAACTTTGGGCTCAAGAAATCTTAAAATTATGGAAAGATTTAAAATATGGAAATTCTTGACTGGAAAGTTACGGCCGTGACTTTTCCTTTACGGCCGTAACACGATTTCTGCATATTTTTTATAATTGAAGGTTACGGCCGTGAATGTGTTTCTGCAGAATTTTTCACCCTTTGAAGGTTACGGTCGTGAATTTTCATTTACGGTCGTAACTCACATTCTGTTGATTTCTCTTAATGCGTTTAAAACTCTTACGGCCGTAACTAAATTTGCACCTAAGGTCCCCAATCTTCAGTTTTGTGTGCATTTTGGTCCTTTTTCCTTCTTTTCTCTTCCTTTATGATCTTATACCACATAAAATATAAGATGCATTAATAATACTTAAATAGAATCATATTATTGCTAATTCAGGGATATAAGTGCATAAAATAAACGTTAATATAACACTTATCAAGTACAAAACACCCATTTTAGGGACTTTGTTTCAAGAGGTTTGTTTCTTACACTTTCGTCTGATGACTTTTTAATTGTTAGCACGAGCGAAACAATACCCGCGTGAAATAATTTGGCACGTCCAATGGGATAATTGGTGTAGGAAAAGTTTGAATCATCACGCCTCATAAAAATTATAACAAGGAGGCGATTACACAATGATATGTTCCTCCATGATTGAGCAATTGGAGGGTCAGTAAAGTACCCCAGAGATAGAAGGATCTCGCGATCGTTATGAACTAATGATAGAGTTGAGTCAACGTACCATGCGTACATAGCTAGGAGAACTCACTCAAGGCATTAGTGAGCAGGTAAACTCAAAAAGCATTCATGTTGTAGAAATATTTGCTTAAAATGAAAATAGAAATTATGACAATATGGCCAAACAATTAGGTATACTGATCAAACTTATGAACAAACTAGTAGGCCAAGTATGTCATACAAATCTTATGAGAGGGGGTAATTACTTTCGAACTAGGAGTTTTATAGACAATAATTCGCCAAATGCGAACACAAGTACTTGTTTACCAACCATAAATACGTGTCAAGGCCTAGAAGCACCGTATATTGGTTCATCCAACATGGGAGGTTTGGACCTTCTAACGTGGGAGGCGTTGAAACATCCAACATGGGGGTACCCTTAATATGAGGGAAAATGTCTAAAACATAGGATCAAATGATTCACGTATTAATGAAGGAGAAAACCAACTATTCATTGGTATTAATGAAGTAAATAATTGTCCATTCATGGCTAATGTTGGGTGCTAATCCTATTAGACCACCAGCAACACCCTATGTACCACAACCAGTAGGAGTTCCATTTGACCCCAACGCCATGTTGAGGGAGCAAATAACTGAAAATCTTACAAGATCAAATGGCCTTTGAAACTAGGTCAGTAATTCGCCCAACATACAAAAAACCTAATTCAGGTTGGGTAGATCAAGCTTATCATTGACCTAGAGGGTTTAAGGTGTTTGAGTTTTCCTTGTTCACTGGTTTAGAGGAAGTATCCACCTTGGAACGCATAGGGCATTTTATATTAAAGTGTGGTGAAGTTACTGACTACTATAGCGATCAAGAAATTTCACGTATTGAATAATTATTTTAAATTATGAAAACGTGCCGCTGCGATCTCACCCATTTTTAAGTTAATGTCGCGACGTATTCGTCTAACCAAGTCGAGAAATATCGAGTTCATTCGATTTTAAATTAAATTCCGAATTTCCAAAATTTTATTATTTTATTTATTTATTTAAATTATTATTTTCAAAATCATTTTAAATCCCAAATTACGTCAATCTCATTTTATCAGTTTCATTCTCCCGATACAATTGAATTCGCGTACAATTTTCCTCGAATTACGTGCAATGATTGTCTAGATTTTCAAAATACCAACCTCCATCTATCACATCAAGCCCATACACTTGCTCTATATCACCTACCCCTCCAAACCCAACTCTCATCATCATCTCACCACCCAATCGGATCCCGGCCTCTCCTCTCCTCTCAACCGTCCCAGCCTCCTCCCAGCTCCACTCCATTGCAGCCTCCATTTCAGTACAGCCAAGGTAACATCTTCTTCCTCCTCCCCCGTGGCTATTCCAATGTTGAAGTTCCACCATCATCACCACTATCGAACCATTCACGGTGAACACCACCCCCACACCTCCACTTTCATCACCTCAACCACAAAACCATTCCCACAACAACCAGCAACTGCCGACACCACACTCAGCCAGCCACGGTTCCACCTCAATAATACCACCAAATCAACACAAAATCCAAGAAATAGAAGAAGCCGGAACTTACCTCGACCCTTAACCCATTTCAACCGAATTTACCATCGGAAATCACAACCCCCATCCTCATTTTGCACCTCGATTTTGACACCCAATCTCGCACAAACCTGGACTCCTCCCTTGCTGCCGCTCGCCGCCACCTGCCGACGACGTCTAGGCTGCACACCACCGGCTGTAGCATTGGGTTTCCCCAATTTTTGCTGTGGGTCGCACCTCCTCTCTTCCGCCTCTCTAATCATGAGAGAGAGAGAGAGAGAGAGAGAGAGAGAGAGAGAGAGAGAGAGAGAGAGAGAGAGAGAGAGAGAGAGAGAGAGAGTAAAGTTTTTGATTTTAATATTTTTAATTTTTCAGAAATTGCAGCTTAGCCCCAAGTTTTTAAATGTTTCAAAATCAGTCCTTATAGTTTTAAATTAATCATTTCAACCCTTAAGTTTTTAAATGTTTTAATCAGCCCCTTCGTTTTTAAAAATCAATTATTTCAAGCCCTATAGTTTAATATTCGTTTTGAGCTTCAAATCGAGTTTTGCAAATTATTCATTTTAGTACCTCAACTTTCAAATTATTCATTTTAGTCCCTCAACTTTCAAATCATCAATTTCAATCCCCAATTTGTAATTTATCATTTTTAAACTATAAATTTCCAATGACTAATTTAACTTATTTTCTAATTGGCTAGACGAGGCGTGCGTAGATTTGAAAGATTGAAGTCATTCCCGCTCAAGCACACTTGTTAAGTTTAAGGTAGACTCGCCCCTATTAATTGATTTAAATTATGATTGCATGTGAATGTGTATGTTATGTGACTTATGTGAAAGTCATTTTTATGAAAAGAGACGAGAATGTATTTCTTCGGAAATATTTATATTGTTATACTTGTCATAACTTATATGCTTTTATACATGAGAAAGAAAGAAAGAAGAAAATGTCTTGCAAGATAAATGATGATGTTATGCATAACTTATGTGCCTTATGTGCCCGAGAAGAAAGAGCACCCCACACCTTATGATTTTAAAGAGCCTATGATTTTCAAAGAGAAGCCATGTGCTTTAATGCGCGAGAAGAGCAACCCACACCCTATGATTTCTAAAGAGCCTGCATTTATGTGTTCAATTATATTGTAGATTAATTAATTGGCAATGAGTCTACTGAGTATTTCTATGAAATGCTCATGTCTATTTTAACAATATTTGCAGATTTCGGAGAGGGTGGCAAGTGATGGATGATTGTGACAATAGTCGTTAAATGGTTGAAAATCTTATTTTAATGATTTCCATATTTCCAAATATTGGATAATTTTGAGAATTTCAGTTATTTGAGAAATTATGACATTGTCAATTGCTTTACAATATTAATGGCTCAGTTTATTATTTCGAATTGTTTCATAAATGTTTTCAATTTTATCGACCATTACAGTTTATTTAATGTTGCCAAAATGAATTTCATATATTTCTTCCGCTAAAATATTATTTTAAAGTTTAGACCAGAAGATGACGTGGTGAACCGGGTATTTAGAACTCGGGGCGCTACAGCTTGGTATCAGAGCCAGTCTGCGTTTCTATAGACTGACCAATTTTCAAAAAGAATTTTCAAGAAACATTTTACACTATTTAATAAATATTGATGAAGATTGTCACTGCCATCATTCGTCCCACCAACTCCGAGGTAAAGAAGTTTATGATGTTTAACGTTATTTCAGTATTTCGGATACTTATTTTAATGATTTATGAGAAAGAATGAAGAGAAAGAGAAAGAGAAAGAGATTATATCCGAATAAGAAAGAAAGAAAGAAAGAAAAGAAAAGAAAGAGAACGAGTGTTGAGCATAATGGGAATAAAATGATTTTAAGAATGATTTTATAATAATTTTTGTCCTCGAACTTAGAAATGATGAACCCTACCTAGACTTTGCATAATTGATTTTAGACATGGCACCATTTACGAGAAGTCAACAGAAAGGATTAGACAATATTTTTGAAATATCTATCGTATAGACTAACACCTCATGTAAAGATATTTGACCACACTATTGACTATTGTGCCGCGCATTGTGAGGCCATGGCTAGTGATTTTAGAGCAACTGTTGCGAAAATTCATAAGTCACTTGTTGTCAACATTTTTAGTAAATCAACGAGAAATAGCAAGCCAGTTTTATGAAGTTGTGATGAGATGTTGAGATTATAAGTGATGTGGTTTTATTGAGACTTTTATGAGAAGAATTATGAAATTAGAGATTTAAAGTTTTGATTCTTAATTATTTGGAATTAAGGACTTGATATTGTGTTTAAGTAAGTGGATTATTCCTCTATTTTGAGAGAAATTTATAATGTTGTTTGGTCTTGTAATTAAGAAATTTTGGAACTATGATTTGTGGCATATATTTTATAAATATGACAAATGAGTGGTCATTTGAGCCAATTAATGTATTGAAGGAAGTGATATTTTGATGTTGGAAACTATGATTTGAAATTGTTATGTTGAGTAATTATGAATTGATTTCTGGGATATTTTTGATGGAATTGAAGTTTGTTGGAATTGTTGTCAATATTTAAATCATGGTGGTCAGATGTGGAGTATAATTATAGGTTGTTATTGTTGGTTATAAAGTATACCTACGAGTTGGATAATTCCAAATTACAAGGGAGACTCTGCCTAGAATTTTATCATTTTGAGTTAAGAGCATAGTAGGGTAAGCACCCACTAAGAGAATTGAGGTTAGACTTGCAAGTTCATTTACACCACAAGTAAGATTTAGTAAATGATAAAAAGGGATAGTGACTCTTGAGATATTTTTGACTTCTTCGAAGTGTGATCATTTTTGTAATGGATATAGTTCTACTGAAATACTCTCCTTGTTTCATAATTTCAAGAACAAGATGATGTATACAACTACTTGGATGTCAAGGTATACTTGAAGTTATGTGATGACTTGATGCATACATTGGGAAATGTCAAGTTATATTTTGAACGATGAGTGAAGATAAATATTATGGCATTATTGGGAAGAATCTTAATTATTCTTGGGAACAAATTGATCATTAGTAAGGAATGATCACTTGTATTGGAGAATATTATAAATTATGAGGTTATGCGATAATACTGTTGATTTATTTTGGAAGTTGATCTGGTAGATGATGTGTTAAAGATTTAGTTATTTACAAGTAATATGATTATTTGGAAAAGTCAGTTATCATGAATGAGAGATATTGGAAGCATTTTATAGTGAGATGCCCTTAAAGGAGTAGAGATTTATTATAGTGAGAAATTGGGGACATGTGATTGAACGTTTGGAATTATGTGAGATAATGATGATGGTCATAAGGTCATTTGAATATAAAAGATATAAGATATAATTATAAGGAATAATGCGATTGCTCTTATGATTAGAACTGAAGGTGATGATGTATTGAGATTATGAAATAAGTTGACTTCCCATGAATAAGTTATGTTATATTTGGTTCTAAGTGGAATTCGAAGAAAGATGAGTCTCAGTCATGGAAATGAATCAGGGTTTCCTCGTAATGTGAATGATTCACCGATGTACATTAAGTTTCCAATTATGATATTAGAAGATCATGAGAGAAATTGTTGGATGAAATTGATGAAAGAAATTTTATCGGGTCCTAAATTTGTACAAGTACTAAGAATTAATGCATTTGATCGGCGAAAAGTTTATGATGAGATCATATCTTAAAAATTTTGGAAATTGCTACTGATGGTATCTTGGTTCGAAAATAAGGAATGAACTTTTATGCATTTTTCCTTGTGGATTTGTGGAAAATGGGGATAAGACTTCACAGTGATGACTTATTATGGAGTAGTGTGCAGAAAGAGTGACAACGGTAGAATCCAAGGTTTTTTGAGTTTGGGAGATTGATATATAATCTTAGAGAGCATATTGACGTTTAAGGTTCATGTGATGGATATGATGGTTATTATGTTGTAATCTTAGAGAGATTGATATGATTAAATTGAGGTCATATGATACGATGATAAGTGGCATG
Source organism: Ligustrum vulgare (assembly GCA_963555705.1). Lineage (NCBI taxonomy): Eukaryota > Viridiplantae > Streptophyta > Magnoliopsida > Lamiales > Oleaceae > Ligustrum > Ligustrum vulgare. Next base: position 3,209,842 of record OY743175.1, on the reverse strand, counting down.
TTACACGACTACTACAAGATATGGTGACTAGACGCTTAATGTATGTTATGGTTAACCCGTGAAAGAATCGTGTGAATATTGAGTTAATTGATCTTATCTTGATGGTTTATTGAATTATGGTGAAGTATTACCTACGATTGGGAATCTTCATTTTAAGTTATAAGATATATGGATTTATTTAAGATTTTGGTGATGCAGTTTCGATTGCTTATTACCGGTTGTACTTTAGGTGTGAGTAAATATTTTGGCTACAATAATGGAAAACCTGAGATGATCAGTTGTGTGACTTTTACTTATAATGGGATTGTATCTTTCGGTTAAGTAAACTTGATGAGGAATCCTGTATGATTCACATAAGTCTTATTTATTGGGGATAGATTTAATCATAGTATTGTTCAGAGCGTGACACAAATTGAAGTTGGAGAATAGAAGAGATTGTATCTTGAACTTCAGATTGGGAAGTTAGTGAAGTTTCTTAAGTTTGAGAATATCATATTTTATCCTTATGATGCTGCTTTAAGTTAGTACCTTAGTCCTCAGCTAAAATGCGTATGTGATATCAAGTACTTGATGCATGATTTAAAAGTATGGACTAAAGGATTCAAGTTTGAACTTCTCCAATTTTGAAAAGGAAATCTCAATCGAGTTTAGAAATGATTACGTATGTGAATATTTCCAGAAAGATTCTGCCAAGTTTGGGTTTTGTACTCAATGTTTTGGAATTGATACCGCGTTTCTATGTTTTGGATCATAAGGTTTTATTCTCGATCAATCTTCTTGATTTTTAGTTTAAGCATTGGATCAATGAATATTTTGTGGTTTCAATATTAGTATAGATCCTATGAAAGGTCGGAAATAGAAGGTTAATGAAGGAGTTAATAAGTTGGATAATGTCGGATGATTGATTGAGTTCTACTCAATAGCTATCAAGCGTCTTTTCACATAGCTTTGTATGAGGTACATATATATGTTAGAGAGGTTGTCCGATTTCATGGATTGCTATTGTCCATTTTTCAAATAGAGATCCGAGAATTTTCCCTTGAGATTTGGAAGAGTTTACATGTGGCAATGGGTACTAAATTAAATTTTAGTACTGCCTACCATCCCCTGACAGACGGGCAGTCCGAATGCACTATTCAGACGCTGGAAGATATGCTTAGAACCTGTGTGCTAGACTTGAGTGGTAGTTGGGAGAATCATCTACCATTGGTGGAATTTGCCTACAATAGCAGTTTACAGGCTACCATTGATATGTCACCATACGAAGCACTGTATGGGTGAAGATGTCGATCGCCAATCTATTGGGATGAAGTGGCGAGAGGAAATTATTGGGACCAAAACTTATTGAAAGAACAGTTGATGCGATCGAGAAGATCAGATTACGAATTAAAGCTTCCCAAGACAGACAAAAAAGTTATGCCGATCAAAGAATAAAAGACTTAATGTTTGAGATTAAAGAGAAAGTGTTCTTGAAAGTAACTCATATGAAGGGTACTTTTCGTTTCGGAAAGAAAGGGAAATTAAGGCCTCGTTTCACCAGACCATTTGAAATACTTGAAAAAGTGGGGAATGTGGCTTATTGTTTGACTTCGCCACCAGAACTTGCAGCTGTTCACAATGTTTTTCATGTTTCCTTATTGAGAAAGTATGTTTATGATCCTAATCATGTGGTGAATTATCAGTCTCTTGCAGTTCAGAAAGATTTGACTTATAAAGAGGCACCTATGTGCATAGTAGAGAGAAAAGTCCATGTCTTAAGAAAATAATCCTAAAGTTGAGAAAATAAAGGAATTGGAGCAAAATGAAGTAGATTGGATGATAAAAGTACTAAAGTGTGCAAATCAAGAGTTAATGAAGTTGATCGGGGGCCTAATTGGAGGAAAATTTGAAGAAGAAATCTGTAACGCCCCGGATTCAGAACACCCGAAACGCCACTTCGTTGTCTCACATTAATTTTGAAAACAATAATTTCGCGGAAAATGAATCAATAATAGAAATTTCATTTCACATAATTTTATAAGGTTTGACCCAAAAGGTCAACAATTCGAATATTGAAATAATTTGGAAATAAATTTGGAAGCAACATGAAATAAATGAGTTTAAATAAAAACATTTCTAAAATCTCAACAATTTCTACCATCGCACGCCTCGCCGCCAATTCCGTCATCTGCAAAATTTGTTTTGAAAAACGTGAGTATTTCATAGAAATACTCAGTAGACTCGCGCACAATAATCATTTAACATTATAAATTAAAACACAAAATCATGATATTCAAGTCTCAGGTGTCTAACGATCACCAGTATTCTCATGAACATACAAGTTCAAGTCTCATGCATTTAAGCAAGTACATTCTCGTAACATAGTCTCATGCTTAGAAAAGCAAGTAATTCTCATGAACACAATCATACATGCTAAACTTATAATCAAAATAATTATTGATGCGCACTTTTGAAAAACGTAAATTTGTAAATTAGAGTCTACCTTAATTTCTCGAGTATTGAGCAAACTGGAAAATACTTCTAATTCTCTCGCGCCTCGTCCAGCATAACTTAAAATAATAAGTTCAATTTAATACTTTAAAACTTATTTAAATGACTTTGAACTTTAGGGGCTGAAACGATTACTTTTGAATGTTGAGGGACTAAAATGAATACTTTAAAAGTTGAGGGACTAAAATGAATACTTTTGAAAGTTGAGTTGAAACTCAAAACGAATATTAAACTATAGGGCTGAAATAATAGATTTTAAAAATGGAGTGGCTGATTGAAATCATTTAAGACTCAAGGACTGAAATTATAAGTTTTAAAGCTAAGGGGCTGAAATAAATCATTTTTAAACATAAGGGACTGAAATGATTAGTTTAAAATTACAAGGATTGATTTAAATCATTTTACAAACTTGGGGGCTAAGCTGCAATTTCCAAAAATCAAAAATATTAAAAACAATTTACACTCCTCTCTCTCATCGTTCTGTAAGCAGAGGAGAGAAAGAGAGAGAGCAGCGGCGATCCACGCCCGCTCCGGCCTGACTGCTGCCGGCGCTGTCGCCGCCGTCACGTGGCGGCGGGGAAGGCGAGTGTGAGGGTTTGAGACAAAAAGGTTTTGGGCTGTTTTTGTGTGGTTTGGTGCGAAGAACCCGAGTTGACCGCGGCTTGGATCGTGATTTCTCCGGCGAAAAACCGGTGAATATGGTCATGAGGTCAAGGTAAAGTTCTATACTTCTTCTATTTCTGGGGTTTGAGTTTTATTTGTGGTTGATTTGGGGTGGGCTGCCGGTTATGGAGGGTTCGAAATTGGATTAGGTGATGTGGTGTTGAATTGGGGATTTTGGTTATGGCTTTGAGATTGAGGTTCTGCAGTGATGTTTGGATTGTGGTTGCAGACGGTTGGCAACAGTGGTGGTTCTTGGCCGGTTGAGTAGTGCAGATGATTACTGTGTCTGCGGTGATGGTGGTGTTGAGCAGTTGTAGTTCCAGGGGAGTTGGGCTGATGACTCGGTGGTCTATGATTGAATTGGCGATCTGCAAATTTGGTGGTGATTCGTTGGATTGCAGACAATGGAAGTTTGATTCAGATGATGGCTGCTTGATGAATTGGTTAACTGGTGGTTTTAAATCTTGAAATGGAAATTGCTGGAAATAGAAATTGAAATCGATTCATTGGTGGTTTCCATTTGAATGATGGTGGTTTCGGTGGTTGGATTGGAGTTGGTGATTAGGTTGGTTGGGCAGTGGTGATGTGCAGAGAAATTCAGCTTGGCAGTCTGTTGGTGAAGGTGATGATACAGATTGGTTTGGCTTGATGGAGAGACGGCTGTTGCTTGAAAACTTGGGCAGTGGCTGGTGATGAAGGTGGTGAGTTGGAGGAATTATATAATTTTGGTTGTGTATAATTTCTTGGTGAATTGTGGCATATTGCAAGGGATTGAGGTTGATTGGTGGCTGAGTGGGAGAGGATTAGGAAGGTATATGTATTGATTTGCTTCAGCTTAAAATTATGGAAAGATGGTGAGATTGGGGGAAGAAGCCTGTTGATATGCTAATTGGCGTGTGAGGGGGAAAATTTTTGGGAAATAAGAATTGATAGAGCTTGAGACTTGGAACAATGAATTTCTAGGAAGGAGGTAAAAAAAAATGTGCAGAATTGTGGTGTAAAAGGAATTGAGGTTGATTGGGGAATGAAATTATGGGATTGTAGAGTGATTAGGGGACCATCCGTGTAGAAGGTAAGAGGAAACGTGAAGTGAGAAGTGAGAGTGCTGATGAATAGGTTGGGCTTCTATAATTGGGCCAAGGAAGTTTTGATTGGGCTCATTTGGGATAAGACAATAAACAAAAGATTAAATGTTTGGACTTAAAAGTTTGGATAAAATGGTTTGGATTTACATTAAAAATTAGGACTTAAATTAATTTGACTTCATTTAAATAAAAAATTGGACTTGGACCCCATTTAATGAAATTTGGAAATTTGGAATTTGGAATATAATGAATTTAAAATAAATCAAATTTTATTTCATTGGCTAGAAGATCACGTTTTTTTTTTAAAAAAATAAATGAGCAAAGTCGTAGCGACACCTTTTTTAAAAAAATAACTATTATTTAAATAAGTCATGGAAAATTCTCGATCGCTACAAAATCAGAAGTTTAGGGACTTAATTTTAGAAATCGAAAGTTGAGGGACCTGCTGTACAATAAAAACATGAGGACAACTTGAAGCACTTCAAATGATGAAAATTGCACTCAAATATTGAACTGCGTGATCACATGGAGTTCAAAGGGCGTGATTGTATGAACCATTCCAAAATGGTCAGAATGTATTTTGGATAACCACGCGATCGCATGCTTTTCTACCGCGCGATCGCGTGCGTTTTCCCTGGGCCGAACTGTTGGGCTTTTGCGCGATTTTCAGCATTCTGCTCTTCCAAGTAACTTAGCCTTTGACCTAATCTATAAATACCCGACCTTAGGCATGTTTTCGGGGGTTCCCAACTTCTTGAATACATGCCAAAATACTATCCAATTGTTGAGGAATCCATGCAAAGTCGAAGTCACAATTGAAGACCAAGGATCAAGAATATGAATAGAGTGATATCTATCCATTCTTCTTATGAATTATTTTCAATAATGTATCTAGGCTAGGTTTCTAGTGTTAGGATTATGATGAAGTTTTAACTATTTGATTCCATGTTTTGACTTATTATTTAATTTACGCAGTTTATGGGTTGGTGCAATTAAATAGAGCTTTTATTATTATGCAATTGTTTGGCCAGCTTTTGCGTAATTGCCTTGATATTTTTCTATGTTCGAAAGAGTAGGAATTCATTACATTTATTTAATTGCCACAAATTTTGATAGGGGATAGAGATATACCCCCATGCTTTGTGTTATCCTTAAAAGTGTTCACAAATTCTTTAATGCTTTTCTATTTGTTTAATTGTCATATAAATATAGTCAAATTGCATTTAGAAAAAATGTTTTTATGCATCGTTCAAAAGGGGGACTTAAATAATTTTAGGAACACGGATATTCAAAACCCTGAATTGTATTTAAATGATTTAGTCAAAATATGGATGATTTGATTAAAATGTATTCATAATTTTAACGCATTTGTTCTTTATAGTTTTAAATTTTTATTGTTTCTTTAGTTTAATAATTAGTTTAGTCTTTAAAAATAAATTTCCAAAACCAAAGCTTTTATAGTTCCGGTTAAGGTTCATAGTCTAAAATACAATTTACAAAATTCTCGTGGGTACGATATCCGGACTCATTGTCCACTCTATTACTTGTACGATCCATACACTTGCGGTTAGCGAACATTTTACACCCACGCAAGACTGCTTTGAGGGTAGCACGATCAAGCATCGACAATTTTTAAAACATGAACTAAAATGTGAATACAAAAGTATTCAGCAAGTAACATACTATTGTTTTAAAATTATGGATTTCATGAGGGCCCGTATTATAAATCATGTGTTATCCTGTGCACGCAAGAATTCAAGCAAGATTTTAAAATCCTGATACAAGCGTGTTATTTTATACGTAATTCAAGCAGGAAATAAATTCCCGTAATTCAAGTATATCCAGTCAAGCACCATGAGGCGTAATATCAAGTGCGATAACATAATGATTGTAATAATTCAAGAAAAACAAGACAAGAACAAGTTAAAATACCAAGTAGTTTAGCACAAAGTAGCATTTAAGACCAATAATAAAGTTGCAGCGTTACTTACTTTTTTTAGAACCTGAAAACAAAGAAATAATAAAAAATCAAACTTCTATTTTATTCTGAAAAATAATGAATGTATCAATACATGTTTAGATCCTGGTTCTTCATGTATCAATACATAGTATAGATACATGAGGAACTGCGTCTGCAGTTTTATCTCTGCTTTCCACAAAATCTCTTGTTTCTTTTTAAGTTATTACTTCAAGATCATTGTAGAATTTCTCAGTATCATGAACATGATTTTAACATATAAAACCGTGGATCAAAAATAAAACTACCTTTGAAAGTTGGAAAATTTTTTAAGAATCAAACTCTCTTTCTCTCACGTTTTTACTGGGTATTTCATTAGTTTATTTGTATTACAAACTTCATGAATTAATCCCTATTTATAGCACAGATTTTGGGTTCAAATCATATAAATTTTAGCTTTAAAAAATAATTCCTAGCCTAATGATTACCTAATCGAGGCTTGAGGATTCATCTAAGCTACAAGCAGGTGCTGTTTCAGTGCATGAAAATGACCTGCACATTTATGACAACTGGCAGAATTTGTTAATTCCAGCAAATCACAACTCAGCCACGTGTAGACCCTATCTGGGTTTTTGCTGTATTGATACATGGATCAAAAATTCAGAATTTTAATTTTCTTAAAATTGTGAAAGTAGTGGATCATTACAATTTTCCCCTCTTAAAAGAATTTCATCCTCAAAATTACCTACTTCATTTCTTCTTCCCTTTCCCATGTTTCTTCTTCAATTGCCACGCTTTTCCATAAAACTTGTACTAATGGAACAGTCTTGTTTCGAAGATTTTTAACTTCTTCATCAAAATTCAAACTGATTTTTCTTTAAGAGTTAAATCAGGTTGTATGTCATTTGGAATGTCACTCAAAATGTAAGATGGATCTGATATGTATTTCCTAACTCCTAAGATTTGAAATATGAAAGACATTGGTCAACTGTTGCAATTTTTCTGGTAATTCCAATTTGTGTGCTACTTCACCAATTCGTTCCAAAATAGGAAAAGGACTGATGTATCTTGGAGTTAACTTTCCTTTCTTTCCAAATATCAATAATCTTTTAATTGGTGAAATTTTCACAAATACTTGATCGCCCACTGCAAATTCAAGTGGTCTTCTTCTTTTATCCGAATAACTCTTTTGTTGATCTTGGGCTGTTTTTAGGTGAATTTTAATCTTTTCCACCACTGGTAACATTTCTTTTAGCACATCAAAATTTATTAATGAATGTTCTTCAGTTTCATTCCAATTTAGAGGAGATTGGCATCTTCTTCCACACAAAGCTTCATATGATGGCATTCCAATTGATGCACGATAGCTGTTATTGTAAGAAACACGACCAAGGGTAGATAGTGATCCCAGCATTGTTCAAAATCTAGTAGACATGCTCTCAGCATGTCTTCCAAGGTATGAATTGTTCGTTCTGATTGTCCATCGATTTGTGGATGAAAGGTGGTTCTAAAGTGTAACCTTATTCCCAATTCCTTGTGTATTTCTTACTAAAATCGCGATAGAAAACGAGGATCATGATCTCAGGTGATGGACAAAGGTACACCATGTAATCAAACAATTTCTTGAATGTATAAATTAGCGAGTTGTAGGGATGTCAATGAGCCGACCCCAGCCGACTCGCGAGCCAAAGATCAAGGCTTGAGCTCGATTCGAACATTTAAGTTTGAGCTTTTTTTGGCTCGAGTTGAGCTGAGCCGAAGCTCGTCCCAAAAAATAAAGCTCGACTCGAGCTTTAAGCTCAAGCTTTTACAAGCCAAGTAGGGCCGAGTCTCAAGCTTTTAATTTTTTTTTGTTTTTATAACAAAAATTCATAAATTTGTTTTTGAAAATGTATATATATAACAAGTTGAGCAGAGCTCGCGACCGAATTTTAAGGTTCGAGTTCGCATTGAGCTTTTTGGGCAGGCTTTTTTTGCTCGAGCCGAGCCGAGCCGAGCCAAAGTTCGTCTCTCAAAAAAAAGCTCAGCTCGAGCTTTGACACAAAAACTCAAGCCGCGACTAAGTCCGAGCTTTTTTCGATCCGAGCCCAAACGGCTTCTAGCCGACGATCCATTTTTCCATCCCTAGCGAGTTGTTCCATTTTATAGGTCATCTTGACCGAAGGAAAGTGAGCTGATTTTGTAAGTCTATCCACAAGTACCCAAATTGCATCTTATACTTTAGTTACTCTTGGTAAACCACTGACAAAATCCATAGTAATTTTATCCCATTTCCATTCTGGTATGGATAGTTGTTTAAAGAAACCGCTGGTCGCTAATGTTTTGCTTTTATTTGTTGACAAGTCAGACACTTAACAACAAAATCAGCAATCTCTTTTCTCATATTTGACCAACAATATTGTGCCTGAATATCTTGACACATTTTTGTACTTCCAGGATAAATTGAATATGGAGTACTATGTGCTTATTCCAGAACCTTGTTTTTGACTTGTGGTGTGATGAGTAATTTAAGAGTACGTGTTTGAATCACTTATTGTCCTGTTTCATTGTTTGTTTAATTTCATTAAATTATCATTTAGCGCATTTTTGTGTATTGCATTGTGTAGGACCACAAAGAAAGAAAAGAAAAGAGTTGAAAATGGATCAAAAAGTGCTAAAAGTCAAGAATCGGGGATCAAAATCCGAAACACACTTACGACCATAAGTGTGTCAATTACAGCCGTAACTCACCTTTCACAGAAAAATATTTCAGAAATCAAGTTACGGCCGTAATTGACTCTCTCACGGCCGTAACTTAAGCTCAGAATATTTTCCTATTTTGATTGGGATTCTATCTTTGGCACCTCTTTGTGGGTCTCCTAGGGCTAAATTAGAATAGTTCACCATGAGAATGTTGGGCTAGAAATCATTGTCTTGTTCAAGGGGGAAGTTGTGTCAATTCAGTTTTATTGTTTTCTTTTCCTACAAACTAGTAACATATCATCTATCCCTTCCCTTTCAATTGTTTAATTATTATGTTTTGAATGTTAATTGAGTTTATTTGATTAATGAATTTGATTTGGCCAATTGAGTTATTTAATGTTTAAATTCATGTACATGCTATATTTAGATCTTTGATCTGTATTTGTGAAATTGACAATCCAATTCAATCTATCTCTTCTCACTTTTCATACTAGCCTTACGTTAAATCCTAAGAGCTTGTTTAGGATTACCCATTAGCTAGAATTGAATCAAAGGGCCTGTTTTGATTTAATTTATATGAGGAAGAATTGTGATAATAAGAGCTTGTTGGTTATCTAAGATTGATAAATTGAATAAGGGACAGAAAAGCATTGCATGGAAAAGTATAACAATAATTGAGGGCACAACCGAACTTGAGAACAAGATCTTCTTTCATACTAGTTCTTTAGACATATTTACTTGTTATTTTATGCATAGTTTTCATTCAAGCAAATCCAAACAATACAACCCCCATTCTATTCTAATTTATCAAGCACTGCTACTACATTATTAACTAATATATTTGGTAAGTAAGGAATTAATTAAATTTTGGTGTATTACGACATGCGTCATGTTGGAACATAAATTCGAACATTACATGTCATAACCCCTTCACTTGAAATGTTAAAATCAGAGGATCCTTGACTTAGTCTAGGTCCTAACTTATCTGCAAAAGGATCCATTTTCAGAGCTTCTCTTATTAATTCTAATAATGTAGGATGTACTACTATTGGAGTATACATTTGAGCTTTTTCGGACTCTAGAATGTCAGGTAGAAATTTCTCAACATCTTCCTGGAGTTCCTTAGGTCGTTTCCTTCCAGTGGGCGTTTTCCGACTTAAAGCATCAGCAACTACATTAGCTTTTCCTGGATGGTAGTTGATTCCACAATTATAATCTTTCACTAATTCCAACCATCTTCTTTGTCTCATGTTTAATTCTTTTTGAGTAAAGAAGTACTTGAGACTTTTATGGTCAATAAAAATCTCACAATGTTCGCCATATAAATAATGTCGTCAAATCTTCAAGGTGAAAATTATTGCGGCAAGTTCTAAATCATGTACTGGATAATTCTGTTCATACGATTTCAATTGACCAGAAACATAAACAATGACCTTTCCTCGTTGCATTAATTCACATCCAAAACCATTTTTCAATGCATCACTATATATCTTAAATTTTGTCTCCACATGGAATAGTTAATATCAGAGCCGTGGTCAATCTCTTTTTCAATTCTTGAAAACTATTCTCACAATCTTCTATCCATCTAAAAGGTATATTCTTTCATGTCAATCTAGTAATGGTACTACTATTTTTGAAAAATCTGTAATGAACCCTCCAATAATATCTTGGTAAACCTAGAAAACTTCATACTTCCATAGGTATAATAGGTTGACTCCACTAAGAAACTGCTTCAACTTTACTGAGATCCACTGAAATTCCATCTTTTCACACCACGTGTCACAAGAAAATTACTTTATCTAGCCAAATCTCACATTTGGAAAATTTAGCACAGAGCTTCTTTTCTTGTAGGGTTCGTAAAACAAATCTCATATGTTCAGCATGTTGCTAATGATCTTTGGAGTAGATTAAGATATCATCTATAAATACTATTACAAATTTATCCAAGAGTTTCGGAAAATACGGTTCATCAAATCCATAAATGCTATTGGAGCATTGGTTAATCCAAATGGCATTACAAGAAATTCAAAGTGCCCATATTGAGTTCTAAAAGTAGACTTAGAAATATCCTCATTTCTAATTCTTAATTGATGGTATCTAGACCGTAAATCAATCTTTGAGAAGGTAGATGATCCTTGTAGCTAATCTAATAGGTCATCAATTCTCGGAAGAGGATACTTATTTTTAATGGTGACATTATTTAGCTCTCGATAATCAATTCACAAATTCATCAATCCATCATTTTTCTTTACGAAAAATACTGGTGCACCCCAAGGAGAAGTACTGCGTCGGATAAATCCTTTTTCCAATAATTCTTCTAGTTGACTACATAATTCTTTTAACTTTGTAGGGGCCATACGGTACGGAGTTTTGGATATAGGATTGGTTCCTGGAATGATTTCAATGCTAAACTCTTTTTCTCATTTAGCAGGAAATCCAGGTAAATCCTTAGGAAAAACATCAGGAAAATCTTGAACAATGGGAATTGTAGAAAACTCTGGAAGTTGATCAGTCTTAACTTGATATAGAATCATCCAATATCCACTATGTCCCTAGGATATCATATTCATAGCTTTGACTGAAGAGATAATTATCTTAGAAGTCTTTAGGTTCATTTTCGGGAAAACTTAGGGATTTGGCTTTACAATTCAAAATTACCCCATAACTGGATAACCAATCAATTCCTAATATGATATCAAAGTCTTTGATATCGAACATAATAAGTTCAATAGGATAATTATTATCCTTGATTTGAATTTGGGCTTCTGGTATATGATTCTGAGTTTGATGTACTTTTCCATCAGGTAAGGCGATTTCGCAAATACTAGGTGATTGTTTAATAAGTATTTGGTGACATTGTACAAATTGAGTAGATACAAACGACCATAGTCAAATAATGTATGAGCCGGTTCAGAAGAAGATAAGTCTTACCTGTGATCACTTTATTATTTTTCGATGCCTCTGGTTGCCCCTTCCAGATTGCAACAAAGGTTTGTTATGATTAGCTTTTTGCTTGGGACAATCTTTTAACAAATGGCCTTTTTCTCCACAATCGTAATACAACCCTAGTTGGGTTTCAGACAAGGGCCTCTATGTGGTTTCCCACAATATGAGCAAGATAATGGATTCACCTCTGTGATCTTTATTTCAGACTTCTTAATGGTTGGTTGAGGTCGAAGAAACCTCGAGAATTTGTTGCCACCATTTCTATTGGTAGATCGGGGATTCCATAGAGTCACCGGCCTTCGAGGATATTGATTTCGAATTTCTTGAGCTTTCATTATCTTGATTTCCACATGTTCAACCATTAACAACCTTTCTACTATATTGGAAAAGGTAGTCGTAGTTGAAGAAGAGATTAACACCTCTCAACTCAATTCAAGTTTTAAGACATTAACACCTCTCTCAACTCAATTCAAGTTTTAGTCCTTCAATAAAAAACGATCTATTTTGTGTCAAGGCTGAATGACCATATGTTAAGCAAATCGAGATAACTTTTCAAATTTCTTCACATATTATGTCACTGTCATATATCCTTGTTTCATTTGAATAAACGCATTAAGTTTTTGATTTTGTACAGATGCTGAAAAATATTTGTTACGAAATCTTTCACAATTTTTTTCCCAATCAAAAGTTGCAGCTACTTCTAGTTGAATCAAGGTATCCCACTAGTGATCGGTACTTCCACATTGCATGAATGTAGAAAAATTTACTTTCTCTTTATTAGGTGTATGCATATACAAAAACATCTGTTCGATTGTTCTGATCCAATTTTCAGCATGTACCAGATCTTTGGCATCTTTAAACACTGGAGGTTTTAAGCGTCGAAATCATTCAGTAATTGCTCCACCATCATTTGGAATTTGACAGGGTTGAATTTCACCATTATGATTTATTAGCTATTCGATTTGTCGATCTTTCCGTTGAACTACTCGAGTTAAACGATTCATTGATGCAACAGTTTCAAGGGTTCGTGATGAACTCATGTGATACATATCTTCTAACCTTGAAATATATCAAAATATGAAAAAAATATATTAAAAAAATTCAAAAATTAAATTTTTAAGCAGAATTGATGAGTGTCGAATCCAACAAATGATAATTTCTTGCTCCTATAAAAATAAATTGTAATAGTGGTGAGCAAGGTCAAATCCACAGAGATTGGTTAGATTTAATTCTTCGAAAAAATTAAAACAATGAATTAAAAACAAGGGGGGGTTTTGAATATTGAATGTAAAATCAATTTGTAAATAAACGAGTACGAAATTAAAATTGTTGAAAATATCAAATTAAATAAATATTCAATCCAAGGTATAATCTTAGTATTGACACACAGAATTGATCATGGATGCAAAAATAAAATCCTTAACTCATTCTCTAAATTGGTTATGGTCATTGATACGATCTAACAACCAACCTACCTCTCCTTACTTTATCGATAATCAAGAGACGATCATTGATTATTTTCGTAATCAATAAACAACCCTAGATACGATCGTAGGATTTAATTTACCAATAGCATTAATTTCTAAAGAGACAACCAATTCTAACCAACAAATTCACACGCGTGATTTATTTAAATTAGGTTATATGTCTTCATAACATGAGTCGAAAATCAATCTATAATCAACTATTTTATTTGTCACTTATATTAGAAAACATAAACAATTACGGATTTAGATTCCTAATTGACTAAGTATCATTTTGACAATTAAAAAACGTGTACTTTGTGTTAATCAATCAAAATAACAACTTCAATTCACGAGCAAAAGACATATAAATAGAGAACAATTAAAAGAACAATTAAATTTAATTAGATCTCACGACTCTTAGTGAATCAAAACTTTGAATATCCTTGAACTGGAATAATAAATTAGCTACTTATAAACATTGCAAATTAAAAACTAAAAGAAAGAAAATAAAATAAAAATCAAACTCTAGGTTGAAAAATAACTTGTAGCCTCCTCCTTAATTCCAATTCGTGCCCAGCCTTTTCCTCCCGTAAAGTTAGCCTCCTCCTTAATTCCAATTCGTGCCCAGCCTTTTCCTCCCGTAAAGTGCCGAGAGTCCTTTTTCCAAAGATGTGCCTCCCTCTAAATTTCCAAAAAACGTGGCTTTTTCCTTCTTCCCTGGAGTCCCCTACCTTTTTAAAGTCTTTCCTTCTTGTGTCATGTTGCAGCTGGGCCCAAATTATCTCCAAGTAGTGCCCTATTAATGAAGCTGGGTTTTTTTTTGTTTAATTGCATTGCTGCTGCCTTTCCTTTTTAGGTCCGTAGTTGGGCCCAAATGGTCTCCAAAATTCTCTAAGTTGGTTGCTCCAAAAACGTCTAGCTCATTTGGAATAAACTTCAAACCATAACCAATCCAAATTAAGGTAAAAATCAGCTCACTAAACAAAATTTCATGTTGGGCTTCAAAAGCAAATGTAAAGAACGGAACTTCTGCTTCAAACTTGAGACATTTAGTCCAAATTGATAATAACTCCTTCATCTAATCAAAAGATTATGAAATATGATCAATATCCAAATATTATGCATTTAGAATCATTAGATTAAGAAGAAATATCACAAATTAAATAACGATGATGCACTCTATCAAATCCCCCCCACACTTAGACAATGCTTGTCCTCAAGAATAAACTAGCTCAAGTTAATGAATTGTTCTCATTATCATTGATTCTTCTATCTCCACAATTCAATACAAGGCTAGTTACTTCAACAAGTTTTTTCAAAATCCACATGTTGTGGGATTTAACACCTTACATTAGATTCACACAATACGCTCAAAGTGTTTAGGGTGTAAAGTATATCTTTACTCTCAAGTCAAAGGATATAAGATTCTTACCATAGGCTTGCTAATATATCACATTGGAGCCACCAATGATTTTGAATGCAAAGTGAGGATCTTAACACCGGTTGTAATGGGGCTTGGGTAAGGTGGGATAGAAATGATATATTTTTGGAAATTTTCATTGAAGGAATTATGCAAACTTCAAAAGAGCTCACTTAGAATTCATGTACTTCAATCAAATCACTTCATAACCCAGCGTAGTTTATATCCTTTCACCTCTCGTGAGTATCCCCTCAACAACTATCAATGTATTACAATATGGGTATTAATTTCAATCAACTTAAAGGCACAAAATATAGACCAAGCAATTCAAACCACTCATAAGCACATGTGATGGGAGTTAACACCCTCACAAGGTATTTCTTTCTTCGCACAAAGTGTATAAGGGTTCACTCAACTCATTGCATGGAGAATATATTGCCACAGACTACTCAGATGTCATGACAGAAGCTAACAATAACACAAGTGCAAAGTAAAGGTCTTTACTTGGTTGTAACAGGGCTTCGGGTGAGGTAGGATAAAAGAAAAATATTTAGGTTAAGCTGAGAGGAGAGTTCACAAGCTGATTTGGTTCAAAACGATAACCTCTTACTCCACTTTTCAATGTGATTTTCCACAATTTCCTAGTATCCAATCAATTCATCCTTTGAATCTTATTACGCACTAGGGGGTTTATTCTCTTTTCACCGGGGAATTTTCTTGATCCGGTAGCTTGATTATATTTTTTTTCCGACCCCATTACCATTTAACCCTTGATTAGCACAAAGTGAAAGCACCCATTCTTCTGAAGCTTAGTCCGTCTCATTTTTCTCAACCAATACAAGCTTGTGAAATTCTTCTCTTGTGAGTTCAAGATAGGGGTAGCATGAAAGAACAGATATCCATGGCTTGTAGCATGGCAACAAAATTACATGGACAAGCTAAGGCTCAAGGAGGCTTCTATTGGTATATGTATCATGGTAGGTCATTTTAGAAGGTCAAATTGAGTTTCACCTAATGCCTTTACTATATTTTGTACTTGAATCAAGAAACTACAACGGCATGCACAAGAGAGCACATCCAAGAACAAACTAACCATGCAGGACACATCAAAGAATAAGAGCTTAATATAAAAATAAAAGCAGCTCATAGGCTCAAAAACTCACGAATTATGGTTTATATGTGGTACTCCCATCCATTTATGAGATATAGGTCATTGCTCGGTCCTGGTTTCAAACTCAAATTAATGTTATTCAAACTCAAATTAATGTTAAAAAGAGTGGAGCTAGGTTAATCGGAGTGGTGTTACAACACATCAACTTTGGTTTGACTCAATTAGGTATAGACAGCAACTCGACCACTTTATTCCCTAACATTTCTTTCACATCATAGGTCTTTGATTTTCAATGTCTTTTATTCTCAACCAAAATAATTTGAAGCTCAAGTGAATAAGCTTCTATATTCCTTCAATGCAAGGTTCAAGAGAACGGGATATTAGCAAAGAATAGGAGTTCTCATGGCTTGTATTGTGGTTAATTTTCAACAAAAAGGCTATGGCTCAAAAATGGCTTTCTAAGGGTATATTTCAAGGTAGGCATTTTGAGAAAGCAAAATTTGGCTTCACCTAAGTGCCCATACTTATTCAGCGCATTCAATTACCAAGAGGCATCTCAACATGCATAACAGAGCATGTTTTAGAAAAAAATCAACCACACTTGACAATCACACAATCAAAAGAATAGAGCATGTCATAATGTTAAATGTAAATGCTTAAGAGGCTCAAAAGCTCACAAAATAGGGTCAATGTGCATCAAATCTCACACACCCTTCATTCAATCCACCATCAAGAGCAATCAATTTAGTGCAGTAAACAAAAATTCAACTACTCGTGCCATTCTCCACTATGCCTCAATTCATCTCAATAATGCATAATAATTCAGATCATAAAGGGGATAGGCGATGCCAAAATCCAAAATTAAGAAGAGAATTTTCAAAAAAATTTCTTTGAAAAATAGAGCAAACATGGATTATAATGGAAATTGAAGCGCAACTAAAATGAATCAAATTTCACAAACCAAGTAAAGCACATCAAAACCCTTCCCTACACTTAATCTATACATTGTCCTCAATGTAATAAAATTATAAATTGTAAAAACCATAGATAAATTACAAAAATTAGAGGACTCCCCTGAAGTTGCTTGATTCTCATTTGCGTGCAGGTGAATCAACATCTTCTGGAGTTGATCTGGTTTCTTTAATGGGGGTCGACTGCTTCGGGTTCGTTTCTCCCTGTCCGTGATGCAAAACCGATGGTAGTTGAGAGAAAAAGGGGTATGCTTGCTATGGTTGATGAGGGGTTGCAGTAAAAGTTTTATGAAGGTTGTGGGTTCTATGATTTGAATGTGAGGGCTGAGTGGTTGGAATCTGAGCGCATGGCGGAGTCTGTGAGAAGAGCAGCGTTTGAGGCTGTTATAGCAGTAGAAGATAGTAAGAGAGGAGAGTGGTGGTTTGATGGTGAGTGGAGGCTGTAGGTGAGAGAGAAGGCCGAGAGAAAGATTGCAGGTTGCGGCGGGATGAAGGCTGTGGAATACAGCCAGTTGTGTTGGTTGTGAGAGGCAGCGGAGTCGCAGCGGGTGGGTGGCTGTGTGATAGAGAGGGTGCAACGAAGACCTGGTCAGGGGGTTGGGGCGTACTGGGTTGCGCCGGAAGAGAGGCGAAGGGAATGGAGTGGTGGTGGGTTGTGTGATAGAGAGGCGATGGGGAGGGTGCGACAGGTTGAGTGGAAGATGATGGCTTGCCCGGCGGCGTGTGGTTGAGGGAGAAGGAGAGAGGCGGGTGAAAGAAGAGGGGAGGGGGCGATGGTAGGTTGTGTGAAGAAGAGAGTGGAGTGAGGCGGTATGGAACAAATCTGAATAGGGTAATTTTTTTTTTTTTTTTTTGGGAACTTGTAAATCCGAGATGCACTTTGGTTAAGGCGTGGGCACGCCTTATTCCAAGTTGTGAACAATGATCTTGTAATCCGAGATGCACTTTGGTTAAGCCGTGGGCACGCCTTATTCCAAGTTGTGAACAATGACCTTGTAATTCGAGATGCACTTTGGTTAAGCCGTGGGCACGCCTTATTCCAAGTTTTTCTTTCAATCCATTGTTTTCTTCATAGAGCGTGCCCACGTCCTAATGAAGATTTATATCTGCCCAAAATTTAAAATAAGGTCAATTTTACTTCAAAAATTATAGGGATCATAAAATAAATAATAGTGAATAAATAAAAAAAATTAAAATTTATTGCTAAAACTAAAGAAAAACTCAGGTTGCCTCCCGTAAGCGCCTTTCTTTTATATCTTTGGCTAGACTCATTTTTTCTTTCTTCAACCATGATCAATTGGATTCCCAATGCTCAATTTTGTCACATTCTCCATTTGGCGACCTTCATAGAAAGATTTATATCCATGATCATCTGCCTCGTGATTCTTACTGTTGGCAATTCTCAAACCATTTTTTCCACTACTTTTGAAAACTTTCTGTGCTAAACAATCAACAACATCAATGTAATTGACAGAATTAACATCATTAGGACTATTTATGGCATCATAAATGTTAAACTTAATAATTTCACCACCAAATTCCATCGTGAGTATACCATAATGTACATCAATTTTTGTCCTAAATGTTTTCAAAATGGTCTTCCTAGAAGAATTGATGTAGAATTAGAAGAAAAATCTTCGTCGATATTAAGTACATAAAAATCTACAATAAAAACCAACTCATTTACTTGTACTAAAACATCCTCTAAGACTCCTTCAGGATAAATATTAGACCTATCAGCAAGTTACAAAATCACACCCATTTCTTTTAATGGACCAATATTCAAAGATGAATAAACAGACAGTGGCATAATTTTTATTGAAGCTCCTAGATCTAACATGGCCTTCTCAACTCTTAATTTACCTATTTTGCAAGGGATAGTGAACATACCTGGGTCCTTGCATTTTGGAGGCAATTTCTTTTGGAGGACAGCTGAAACGTTTTCTCCCATACTTACCTTTTCATTGCCTTTCAACTTCCTCTTGTTCGTGCACAACTCCTTGAGAAACTTACCATAATGAGGTACTTGTTTAATTGCATCAAGTAAGGGAATATTTACCTCAATTTTGTGAAAAGTTTCAAGGATTTCCTTCTCATCTTCCTCCTTGGATCTAATCAATCTTGTAGGGAATGGAGGAGTTGTCACATAAACTCTTTGTGGTTCTCTATTGAGTCTTTCAGATTGAGGTTGAGGAACGACTTCATTTTCAATTTCTTCCCCTGAGTTGCCTTGCTTCACCTTGCTAGGTTCTTTCAATTCCTTCTCACTTCTCAAGATAATTGCACTAACATTTTGTTTTGGGTTAACAATAGTTTGGGAAGGTAATTTACCTTGAGATTCCAGTCGGCTCACAGTTGATGCTAATTGACTCACTTGAGTCTCCAAATGCTTCATGCATGTCATCGTTTCCTGTTGAAATTGTTGTGTATTAGTTGCAAGTGATTTCACAATTTCTTCTAGAGACATACCTGAACTTGAAGACGGTTGTTGTGGTTGAGGAGTAGGCTGTCTAAGTTGGAATTGCGGCCTTGTCTGATAACTGAAGTTGGGATGATCCCTCCATCCTGGGTTATAAGTATTTGAATAGGGATCATAATTCGCTTAAGGTGGGCCTAGAAATCTTCCAACTGCATTAACCTGTTCAAAAGAATCTTCTTGAAGAGTAGGAAATGTGTCCGTTGGATGACTAGTAGCAGCACAAATTCCACATGCTTTAGCCTGTTGCATATTCCCTGCAACCATTTTTTGAACAAGAGGGGATAGATTTGCTATTTGATTTTTAAGAGAAGATACATTTACCTCGTTCACCCTTCTTACAGGGGTGTCTTGTCTGAATCCAAACTGCTGTGTGTTAGCAGCCATGATGGAGATCAAATCCCTAGCAGCAGTTCTGGTTTTATTCACTATAGCTCCTCCGCTAGCTGCATCCATTATCTTCCTTTCCATTGGTAACAATCCCTCATAGAAGTATTGAATGAGTAATTGTTCAGAAATTCCATGTTGAGGACAGCTTGCGCACAATTGTTTAAACCTTTCCCAATATTCATGCAAGGTTTCAGTATCTCTCTGTTTGATTTCACATACCTCTCTTCTGATATTTGCAGCTCTTGAGGCTGGGAAAAATTTGTCAAGAAATAATCTGACCATTCCTATCCATGTAGCTACAGAACCTGATAGTAGATAGAACAGCCAATCTTTTGCCTTGTCAGCTAATGAAAATGGAAAAGCCCATAGCTTGACTTGCTCTTCAGTCAGTCCTTGTGGTTTTATATTTGAACACACCATGTGAATTTCCTTCAGATGTTTGTAGGGGTCTTCATCCTCAAGCCCATAGAATTTGGGTAGCAAATGGATCAATCCAGATTTTAATTCAAATCCCACATGTAAGACCAGATACTGAATGCAAAGTGGCTGTTGATTTTCATTTGGTGCAGCCAATTCCCTTAAGGTTCTTTCCTCATTGGCCATTGTTTTCTCTTGCTCTGTTTCAGAATCACTAGAAGAATCAGTTGTTGAATCTGTCGTGTCAGCTACTAGATTCAATCTGGTTTGTTTGCGCAACTTAGCTTTCTTCCTCAATTTCCGAGTTGTCTTCTCAATTTCAGGGTCGTATTGCAACTCACATGTACGAGAACAATGGGACATAAAAGAATTAAAGAAATAAGTAAAAGAGATAAAAATGAATAAATAAATAAATAAACAGTAAATGAAAAATTAAATCTGATTAACATCAATCCCCGGCAACGGCGACAAAAATTTGATGGGTGTCGAATCCAACAAATGATAATTTCTTGCTCCTATAAAAATAAATTGTAATAATTGTGAGCAAGGTCGAATCCACAGAGAATTCTTCGAAAAAATTAAAACAATGAATTATAAACAAGGGGGTTTTGAATATTGAATGTAAAATCAATTTGTAAATAAACGAGTGCAAAATTAAAATTGTTGAAAATATCAAATTAAATAAATATCCAGCCCACGGTATAATCTTAGTATTGATTCACAGAATTGATCATGGATACAAAAATAAAAATCCTTAACTCATTCTCTAAATTGGTTATGGTTATTGATACGATCTAACAACCTATCTCTCCTTACTTTATCGATAATCAAGAGATGCTCATTGATTATTTTCCTAATCAATAAACAACCCTAAATACGATCGTAGGATTTAATTTACCAATAGCATTAATTTCTATAGAGACGACCAATTCTAACCAACAAATTCGCAAGCGTGATTAATTTAAATTAGGTTATATATCTTCATAACATAAGTCAAAATTCAATCTATAATCAACTATATTATTTGTCACTTATATTAAAAAACCTAAACAATTACGGATTTAGATTCCTAATTGACTAAGTATCATTTTGACAATTAAAACAACGTGCACCTTGCGTTAATCAATCAAAATAACAACTTTAATTCACAAGCAAAATAGAGAACAATTAAAGAAACAATTAAATTTAATTAGATCTCACAACTCTTAGTGAATCAAAATTTTGAATATCCTTGAACTGAAATAATAAATTAGCTACTCATAAACATTGCAAATTAAAAACTAAAAGAAAGAAAATAAAATAAAAATCAAACTCTAGGTTGAAAAATAACGTGTAGCCTCCTCCTTAATTCCAATTCGTGCCCAGCCTTTCCCCCCCTTAAAGTGCCGAGAGTCCTTTTTCCAAAGATGTGCCTCCCTCTAAATTTCCAAAAAACATGGCTTTTTCCTTCTTCCCTTGAGTCCCTTACCTTTTAAAAGTCTTTCCTTCTTGTGTCATGTTGTAGCTGGGCCCAAATTATCTCCAAGTAGTGCCCTATTAATGAAGCTGGGTTTTTTTTTTTTGTTGTTTAATTGCATTGCTGCTGCCTTTCCTTTTTAGGTCCGTAGTTGGGCCCAAATGGTCTCCAAAATTCTCTAAGTTGGTTGCTCCAAAAACGTCTAACTCATTTGGAATAAAATTCAAGCAATAACCAATCCAAATTAAGGTAAAAATCAGGTCACTAAATAAAATTTCATGTTGGGCTTCAAAAGCAAATGTAAAGAACGGCACTTCTGCTTCAAACTTGAGACATTTAGTCCAAATTGATAATAACTCCTTCATCTAGTCAAAAGAATATGAAATATGATCAATATCCAAATATTATGCATTTAAAATCATTAGATTAAGAAGAAATATCACAAATTAAATAACGATGATGCACTCTATCAAGAATCTATTTATTGCTTCAATGTATTGATCCATATAATGTATCGATACATAGTTGCGATTTAATAAGGTTCTAGTCGTCTTTTTCACATAAAATTTTAAATTTTAAACTTCCAATCCACTCTAAGCTTCTTTGAACTTCATCCAATTCCATAGATTTGATTTTACTTTCAGTCTACATTATCACCATAGCTAGAATTAAGCATGGAATTTCACTAAAAGTGAAAAGAACCGAAAAACTGGTGGGGAGTTCAATCCCTTCTTTTGAACTCACTAATTCCACTTCTGAAGATTCTCAATCTCATTCTAAAAAATCTTCATCCAAATCCACTTCTCAGTCAATTGATTCAGAATCTATTGAAGAGATATCGCCTTTCGAAGTGCAGTGAGCCACGCACAAAGCGTGCTCATGATGTTGATGTCAATCCATGACCCACTAAATGGCCTAGGGCTTTTTCTTCATCTAGTCATGGTAGAGATATACGTCGAGGTAGAGGTATAGGTAGAGGTAAAAAGAAGGTGGTTGAATCACAAGAGCCTAGTGAAAATGTAAAACTTTTAACTTTAACTTTTTAGTATCTGTGTTGTGTATGAAATGTTTAAAATTTCCTTTTTAATTTGAGTATGTACAATTCAAACATCCATGTAGTATTTTATAAAAATAAGCATAACTTAGCTGGTTGGAAGATGTTAACTTATAGGCATATCACGATGTCTACAGAACCTGCAACCCGAAGCTCTGATACCAACACTTGTGGCACTCAATATTTTTTGTATAAGTTTTTCATTTTTGAATCATAATACATTTGAATTTGATATAAAAAAAAACCCCATGAGTTTCTGTTGCTGCAAGTATTGATACATGTATTGATACTTGTTGAGTTTTACGACCATGTTGTGATGCTGCAAATTCTCAGATTATAATACCTAACTTGATTTATGCTAATATAAGAGTGAAGTATAATATATATATATACATAGCTAATGATGAAATAATTGGAAGAAATATAGTACTGCATGTATCGATACTTCTTAAAGAATAACAATACTGATTTTCTAGTATTTCCAATTTTATTTTTTTTTTTTGTTTTACAAAACTAAGGTAAACATATTTCAATCCATTAAGTCTCTGTTTTAAGAAACTGAAAATTTATTAAATTTCTCTATATGTATCGATACATGGCAGTTAATTATTAACTGTTAGTATTTGAAAATTAGCTCTAAAGTTCGTACAACGTAAATATAAACAAGTATCGACACATTTATAAAAATAATTTATAAAAACACACATAATTTACATATTTATTTATTTTAAGGCCTTGTACGGTGTTTTTGCAGTGATCAAAATTAAACCCCGTACTATAACTAACTATATATTTGTAAAATTAAAAACATTTGTATACACTAGTTCCAACGTATGTACATCATAGTATTCTACTTTTATTTTGTGTATTCATATCGAAAAAAAAGTTGGATATTCTGGAGGGTAACTCCATATCTCTGTTTCTGTAATATACATTTAAGTCAACCCATCCTCGAAAGTTTTCCACCTTCTCGAGATAGCGTTGAAGGTAGCACGATCAAATATCTACAATTTCTAAAACATGAAAAAACATGAATACAAAAGTATTCAGAAAATAATATACTTTTCTTTTAAAAATATTGATTTCATAAGGGCCTATATTACAAATCATGTGTTATCCCGCATACACAAGAATTCAAATAGGATTTTAAAATCCTGATACAAGCGTATTATTTTACACGGAACTCAAGTAAGAAAGAACTTCTCGTAATTCAAGTATATCAAGTCAAGTGCCGTGAAGTGTAATATCAAGAGGGATAACATAATGATTGTAATAATACAAGAAGAACAAGAACAAGAACAAGTTAAAATATCAAGTAGTTTCGCACGAACTAGCATTTAAGATCAATAACAAAGTTACAGTGTTACTTACCTTGGAACCTGAAAACAAAGAAAGAATAAAAAATCAAACTTCTATTTTATTCTGAAAAATATTGAATGTATCGATACCCCTTTAAATAAGTCAAATAAATTAAAATTTCTATTATTACTTAAATCGCATTCTATACACTATTCGTATCGTATTTCATTCAATTATCATAATCAATAGGAATTTTATCACACAACCTCTTTCTATCATCTTAAAAGAGCTGCCCATCCATTAAATCGGTGTTCTTCACTCCCGTATTTAGACGTTATATTGGTAGATAACCACAACTTCAGTAAAAGTTCTCCAATACTTCATCATGATTAACTTACAATAATATACTTCAACAATGACGTAAACTCGTCATAGGTGATAACTTAATTGTAATTAAGTTCTAGTCATCCACGTAATCTTTTGTAGTGATATTTCCCTGGCAGACTCGTATGTCAAACAATTGTTGCTTGTGTTGGCCTTGTATTCTATACTTTCAAAGTAAATATGGTGGCCATGAAGTCAATGTTGTGATTTAAATATCCTTCTTATCATGATAAGTAATTAGCTTCATTATCGTGTCGTACTAATTCACATCAGAATTTACTCATATAAGCATCTTTATATATAACATTCTCTTACAACTCAAATATTTAGAATTAGCATAAGAACACGTTAATTTTTCAAAAACATTCGCCCTTAAAATATCATCTGTCATATTAGAATGTTTTTACATTTGAACATCATAGTTTGTTTTATACAACTTTGCGATAGTATCCTAAGAAACTTTTCATTTCAATGGAGTTCATAAAATCGATGGGCTCCTATTGGGGTCAAACTAAAATAATCCAACAACTTTTCATAAAGTAGTTGTTGTGAATGAGAGGAGAATGAATAAAGTTTACTTAATATCTCCAATGAGTACACTAAAGTTAATTCATTCTCTAGTTCCAAACTATACAACTCATTATCTCCAAATGTTTAAGTTCTATAACTTTGCTATGCATCTCTTTTACCTTAATCTATATAGTGTTTCCAAATCACCATACACATGTTCAAGTAAAGGAGTTCACCGTAGATCTAATAACCTTGGATCATAGTATCTCAATCTTATAAATTCAGAGTTCAAATTCCCTCTTACAATTAACATAGGTACTTTGAATAGAATGAATAGAAATAATCGACTTTTTCTCAAATGAGCAAGGATACTCGCAATTTTTTTTTACAAGAATCGAGTGGTTCGTAACAAGTTCATCAAATATACATTTTCTTCTGGTCCTAGATTAGAATTAATGTATAGTTATTTGAGTATTGTGCTTATCCATGTTGGTGGAATTATATCAATTAAGACAATATGGTCATGAATCAAGTTGGGACAAAAGAAATATTAAGGCCTAAAAGAAAATTTAGTACTTAAGCAAAATATGAATCAAAATGTTGCAACGGGTGCTATGAGTCATACTCTTTCACTTTTTGAGGATTTCCAATAAAAATAGATGGATTCAAGTAGATGTGTCAATCCGGGTGGTTCGGGTCGGGTCGGGTCGGCCCGGTAACAGCCCGCCCGATGTGGTTTCCGGGTCAGCCCACAAATTTCGAACTACAACCAAGGCCCGCCGCTGGCCCATGCGGGTCGAACCCATGCGGGACGCCATTCGTTCTGATTTGGCCTGTATGAATAAAAATATATATTTTTCCATATTTATAGCAATTTTTTTGTCAAATTTCTAATACAAAATGATTAAAATGATAAATTCATATTTATACCATAAAATATTTACATAGAATTTAAATTTATATTTTATATTACTTGAATTACTTCTAAATTTGCAAATTTAAATAAAACATAAATAAATAACAATTAAATGTTAAATGTATTTCTAATTACTATTATTGATTAACATTATGTTTCTTAGCTATTAGGGAGAAAAAATAAGATTTTTCTTTAAAAGTTGTATTAGAGTTGTAGAAGAAGGGATATTTTCAATGTTATCATATTTAATAAAAATGGGTTTTTTTTTCACGGGCCAGCGGGTTAACCGCGGCCAGCGAAGGTTTAACCCGCGAAATCCACGGTTCACAACTTCTTGACCTGTGAACCGCTCACACAGGTCACGGGTCGATCCGGACCGATTTTCACGGGTCTGGTCGGCCGTCCCTCTTGACACCTCTAGATTCAAGAGTTCTTGATTATTATGACATAATAACTCAATGAATTGGTAATTTTCCTTAAATTCAAATTAGAAGGTATTACGACATTGAATCATACATGTCTATACGAATATGAATGCAAAAGAAAGTTCAATATAAAAACTGGACTAAAAGATTTTAGATCCACTAGATAAAGAAAGTATTTCTTTTGTAGATGCAGATTTAAAGATCTTCGTATTTCAAAGGAGAAATAAATATGATTCGAGATTCAATAAAATTAGGATTGGTTTAGTTTTTTTAACAATAAGGTAACGAATAAGACACCAAAAGTTGCGATCATAGCAGATCAAAGTATCAGGTTATTGTAATTGATGATCACAACACAATTTAAAGTGTGAATAAGTGTGTTGATTCTATCAAATGAAGATGTATGTATGTAGAAATCAATTGGTAGAGAAAACTGAGATTCACATGAAATAACTGTTAAGGGAAAGATTTCAATTTTTCCCTTATCACAAAATAAGAAAGAACTTTGGGCTTAGGAGACAAGAAAATGTTCTTTCAAGAATTGTAGGGGCAGAAGGAGAAAAAAAATTAAAGACATCAATTCAGTACAGTTTACTTTTAACGACATACTTTGAAACATAGGAAGTACATTGACATCAATGGAGTATGAAGAAAATTCGAGGGAAAAGAAAATTCTTTAGCTCCATGGGAAAACGATATCAAATTATAAGAATTCAAATCAGGGAAAGTAAATAGATTCAAATACATTTCACTCTAATCGAAGCAAATAAAAATCAGATCAAAATATTAAAAAGTTAGTGAGTTGTGGTCTTCTGGAGATTATGAATTATGAACAAAAAAGCTTGATCCAGAATTCATGGGTAGATAAATATTAAAGAGTAATACTCAAGTTGAGATTAGGATTGCTAAATTCTTTCACGAAGTGAAATAACAAAGAAGAATATGTGATTTATAAATGAGGAAATGTCACATTAGGAATTATTAGAAACAATCGACTGTTGAATAAACAAAATTCAATGATTAACACCCGAACAACAAAATATCAAAACCGAGTGTTATAATGGTCACATTATTTCCTGAATTAAAATAACAAATAGGAAGATGTGATTTATAAATCAATGATTTTGATAGATTATCCAACGTATTGGGTAATTTACATGAGCTTAATCAAAGAAGGACTTTAT
This sequence comes from Ligustrum vulgare, assembly GCA_963555705.1. Taxonomy (NCBI): domain Eukaryota; kingdom Viridiplantae; phylum Streptophyta; class Magnoliopsida; order Lamiales; family Oleaceae; genus Ligustrum; species Ligustrum vulgare. The sequence goes on along the minus strand of OY743175.1, from coordinate 3,182,540 downwards.
TGATAGGAATGACAAGTAAAAGATTAGCAAATATCGAAGATGAGGTTGACTAAGAAAGTGACCTCTATGATTTAGGTTTTCCTTCACATGCAAGTGAGAGGAAAAATATCTTATAAATACGATTAGAATCCAATAAATTGAGGATTGTTATGTCATCTCGAATAACACAATGGCTAAGATTAAGGATATGATTGAGTTGGATCGCAAATGATATTAATTGATTATGTTGCAAGACAATGTATTAATCGAATAATTTTCACTTATGAAAGATGAGATATGGATCTTAAAATTTAATTGGTGTACTAAACGTGAAGGGAAATCAAGAATTTAAACTTTCAATATACCGCCAAGTGGGTAATTTAGAATTCCAAAATTTAGTAATGGTTGGATCATCAAGAGATACAACTGAGATGTTAACAATCGGATGATCAAGAGACATAATTGAGATGATTAGAGATACGAAACAAATAGATTATAATACAATGTCTTATCTCAGACAAATATTTATTAATGAACAAATATTCATAATGAGACGAATAAATATTGAGTCAAAAAGAAGGTTCACATAGGAGTCAAATATTTATTAATAAACAAATTTCATGAAAACAGATGGATGTCAAGTCAAAAGAACATTTAGATAGGAGTCAATATTCAAAACTTTGACATCTCAAATATGTAAATATTCAATAAAGTAAATTGAGAATGGGGCCTTCAGACTTAATAAATAAAGGGTAAACAGCACAAATGGTCCCCAAAGTTTAGATTTTGACATTTATACCCTCAAAATCACCAAACGTTGAGAAAATGGTCCCTACCGTTAGATTTTGTTAGTTTGCACCGTTAAAAATGTGCAAATAGCACAAATTATCTCTAACATTTGAGTTTCTTGCGATAATAGTCCCTAACATATTAAGGTCATGTTTGACATATTTAGTTTGTAACCTCCAAACGTTTGGCGTATTTAATCCATAACATATTAAATCTCTAAATGTTTGACATATTTAGTCCCTAACATATTAATCTCCTATTTGATACCAATTATTTCAAATAATGTGGTTTGTAATTGTAATTTTTGAAGAATTTGTGATTAAAAAAAACTTGAATTTATTGTAAATTATTTTATCGGTTGAATGTGTAGTTGAAAACGTGTTTTAAAAAAATAAGTTTATTCTGGATTTCTAAAGTGCATGATAAAATATTTAACAAAAATTCATTGCATTAACATTTCAACTTACTGATAAAAAAAAATATTCATGGAGCATAAACAAACAAATATATTGGACATCATTTTAGAAATTGAATAACAAATATGTTTTTATCAGTTCTACTTTCGATTTCGATTTCGATTTTTGATTTTGAAAATCGATCGATTTGAAAAGTAAGTTTGGAGAATTTGGGTTAAAAAGTAAGAATTTTTAAAAAAAAAAAATTATGCATAATTAAAAAAAAATTAATAGAATGTGTGAAAGAAAACGAGTTTTCAAAAAAATGTAATTTTGAAAATCAATGCTGGATGGTTCTCAAAATCAAAAATAAAAAATGGAACTGATAAAAACATATTTGTTATTCAATTCCTAAAATGATATCCAATGTATTTGTTTGTTTATATTCCATGAATTTTTTTTTTACCCATAGATTGATGAACTGTTAATGCAGTAAATTTTTGTTAAATATTTTGTTGTACACTTTAGAAATCCAAAATAAACTTTGTTTTTTTAAAACTCGTTTTCAACCATACATTTCATCAATAAAATAATCTAAAATAAATTCATTTTTTTAATCACAAATTCTTCAAAAAATTATAATTAAAAGCCACATTATTTGAAATAATTGGTCTCAAACGGGGGCTTAATATGTTAGGAACTAAATACGCAAAAATATAGGAACTTAATATGATAGGGACTAAATACACGAAACGTTTGAAGGTTACAAACTAAATATGTCAAATATGACATTAATATGTTAGGGACTATTTTCGTAAGAAACTCAAAGGTTAGGGGCCATTTGTACTATTTACACGTTTTTAACGGTTGATACTAACAGAATCTAACAGTAGGGACCATTTTCGCAACGTTTGGTGATTCTGAGGATATAAATGCAAAAGCTTAAACGTTTGGGACCATTTTCGCAAGAAACCTAAAGGTTAGGGACCATTTGCGCTGTTTACCCATAAATAAATGAAGAGTGGATTTTCAAAAATACTGTTGTATTAGAATAAGTTTCGAGATCGTTGTAATAAATAATTACAACATAAGATTTGGGATCATTGGAATATATTTCAATGAAATGAAATGAAAGATCACAAACAAAGAATATCAGATTATTACAATTTTCTCAGCAATACAATTTCTGAACTTTCCTTACATTAAGGAAAACAATAAGGGTATTTTTAGATAAGATGGTGGCATTGCCACCAAAACATGCGGAATACATTACGTGAAAAATAAAGTTTGATAAGGGTATTGTAGTGAGTATTTTACGAAGGGAAAGAGTTGACTTTTCTAATATCCTTGACAAGGACCAATGCGACGATTCAATAATCTTGTATAAATTCGATCCATGATATATTTCGAAGTACATTTAAATTAGATTGTAGGTGAATATTAAGGAACAACACCATCATCTGCACAATATCAACGAGAAAATACATATGACTGGAAATGTCATTATCGTTGCCATTACTAGTCATTATCATTCTTAGTTACTCCATAGAATAACTTATCTTATGCACATCTTACATTATGCATCCTAAGATTGGCTACAATGCATTATCAGGATTATGCTTCAAGATATTTATAGGTTTCCTTAATATGAGAGTAATCTCATAAAGAACTCCAAATACTTTTCAAGAAGGAACTTGAAATTTCCTAGATGCCAATACACGTATTCCTTATTCTAAAGTCAAGAATTTCCTTTCCTTCAAATGTCGACTTTAAGTTCCCAAGGGTCGACGCCTAACTAGAATATACATTCTCATAAATTTTGAACTCAATCTAGTTTTTCGATATAACTCTTCCATTTCAAATATTAATTATAGATTATCTGTTATAAGATTGATCTCTTATAGATCCTCGCAATAAAAGAAATCGATATATTAGATGATGGAACGTCCTAGATGTCATCAATTTTAATATACATTTCACTAGATCATGTCCGTTTCAAATATTTTTATGAACAACGCACATTCTTTTAGCTGTTGAGCGTGTCCCGTCAACGAACTTCTTCCAAGTTATCACACTTATCTCATCATCTTTATAAATATCCATACCATATTTATCTCGTAAGCTCTAAATTTTCTAAGTTGAACTGTCATTTCAATTTTAACTCAAGATATCAAATAAATACCAATGAATAAAAATTATTCTAAGGAAAATATCCACTTGAAATTTCACATTTCTCACAATTAATTCACATACAACAAGTATATACTCACTTGGTTGGTGCAACTCCAAAATAAATTTGAACTTTTACTTTTAAAGCATAATTTGACTTTAATGAAAATAAGTATTTATCTTTGAAAGTACACTGATGATAATACAAAAATACGATAGTAGAGAGTTATAATAAAAATATTGCTCCAAATTCATTTCTATTTTCCATACATTTATATATTTTCCCACCAGATTTTATGATTTTTCAAACGAATAAAATAATAATATATCAATTAGATCTGAAAATAATTTAAACTTTTATAATTAAAGCATAATCTGACATTATTAAAAATAAGTAAAAAAAAATCTCTAAAATTTCACATGTAATTTAGTTTTAAAGAAAACAGAATAAACTAACAATAATATAAAAATACTATAATTAGAAGTTGATATAAAAACATCTGTTTAAAACAAGGAATAGAGAGCGAATGTGGAAGATAGCTAGGAATTTCTTATTTAAAATATTTAACTATTTTGAAATTAAATAAAACTATTTAAAAGTAGTTGGACCTTTTTTGGGGTTCCTTGATGAGAGGCTCATGAATCATATGGTCAGGTACCCAATTCACAATTTTCCCATCATTTGAGAGCTTGCACCAACATCCAATTCATGCATTGTCATACCTACAATGCAAAATTACATGAGCTAACGCTCAGCAAGCAACAACATGCATGATCATGCGCGTGAATCTCGATTCATTTTCTCAAAAGAATCTCATTCCCAAACTTTACACCTTCTCGTTATCTCAATTTATCCACATTTCCTACTTGGGCCCGAATTCCACTATATTATACCGTATGAGCTCAAATATCAACATGACTGATAACATGCACCTTCCAGTGTCTGTGGTCCGTCATCGCCCACAATGATCTCATTCATAGGCCTCACCGCCTCACGCATTTCTCATTATCTCAGTTTATCCATAATTTCTATTTTGGGCCCAACTCCCACTATATTGTACCGAATGAGCTTAATTATCAATCTGGATGATGACATATGCCTTCCAGTGCCTGTAGTTCCATCATTGTCCACCAATACTCAAGATACTACACCGAGAATTATGTTATAAGATTTATATGTTAGTCCCAAAAATTATTAAAAACTCTAAAAGGACTTTAAAATTATAGGATCATATGAAATCGTAATAGAGTGTTCTTGGGGCCAATATGAAGTTCTCAGGGTGTAATTTATAATGATATTTTTGGATCATAAAATCGATAACCGAGGTAAAAGTTATCGCTCGTTAAAGTTTACCACTTAAAACTATTGTATTTTTATCCTTTTCGATTTCTTTTCAATTGGCTATTTTCTTCTTAATTCTTCGCACTCTTATTACAATCAAAATTAAAATTCCAATATACAATTATAAAATATTCACGATCTAGTTTCTCGTATTCTTACCGAAACGCAATATGGTCAACTGTATCAAAAGTCACGGCTCGTCAACTAAATACATGTCTACAATATGCCATTTCGAAGGACATTCAGAGTTATACATGATGGTATTCTCGAATAGTCAAGATAAATAACGAAACTAAGGATTTACGAGTCCCGAAACTATACGCATAATTCGTTGTTAATAAAAAATATACTAATAAACATATGTTACATGTCTAACTTATATTTATACATATGTAGATATATTATTATATTATTATAACCAAAAAGGTTTACGGTTTAACTTTGGTCTATTATTTTTCAACGTCAGGACGAATTCTTAGTTCCACTTTAAAGTACATTCTATATATTTCAATTCATATCTTCCTAATTGAGGAACCGATAATCGATTTATTTAATCAATAAAATTAATTAATGTAATATTTAATATTTTTATTTATTTTTTCGTTGATATTACGTTAACTAAATTAAAAGTCTCATTTAATGTCGAATATGTCCCTTTAAATAAGTTGAATAAATTAAAATTTCTATTTGAGTTTCGAGTAGGTCCCGTTAAATATGAATAATTTAATATAATAATAGAACGAATTTTCGAGGCGTTACAATGAATTAATCCCTATTTATAGTACAGATTTTGGGTTCAAATAAGATAACTTTTAGCTTAAAAAATAATTTCTAGCCTAATGGTTACTTAGTCTAGTCTTGAGGATTCATCTGAGCTACAAGCAGGTGCTGTTTCAATGCATCAAAACAACCTGCTCATGTATGACAAGTGGCATGCTTTGTTAATTCCAGTAAATCATAACTCAACCATGCGTAAATCCTACCTAGGTTTCTGCATGTATCGATACATGGATAAAAAATTCAGAATTTTAATTAACTTAAAATTGGGAAAATGGTGGATCGTTACATGCATGGTGTAGAATGAGGAGAGTACCATGTGACAAGCTTCTTAAGAAATTGTACCAAAAAGGTAATCTAGCATTAGTCATGTTTCTCAAACCATCTGGGCAATCATTTGACTACCTAATTCTATGTGAAACACCTAAAAGGAAAAGAAGGAGACCTCGCGCTGAAAAGTACTTGTCACCCCCGAAGATATTTTTTCCACCTAATGGTTGGGGAGAACCGTCAGAATGTTCCATGCAAGTGGGGAAAGTTAAGTAAATCCACAATAATGACATGTTGCAAGTGGATGAGTCTAGCATAAATGAAACGAAAAATGGTAAGCAAAAAATAAAAGTTTGATCAACAAAGAATGTCATGTTAAAGAAATCTTCTTTGAGTTTGACTACGCACTTAAGTTCTTATATATAAAGGCCTTAATTAATGAATTTCAGTTTCCAAGGTACTCATTGACAATGGGACAACCATCAACATTATTCCGTACAAAATGTTAAGGAAGTTTTCCAAGTCAAACACTGGTATCATCCCAATAGAAGTGGTGTTGACCAGCTTCAATGAAGGAGCAACTTCAGCCAAATGGGGGATGCCTCTAGAGATAATGGTGGGGAGTACAACAAAGGCTACTATTTTGTTCCTAATAGATGGCCCTACTAGTTACAGCGTGCTACTAGGAAGGGATTGGATACACTGGAATCAATGTATTCCTTCATTGCTATACCAGTGCTTAGTGATCTGGAACGATAAAGGAGAGGCTGAAGTCGTTCTAGTTGATCAACGACCTTTTGTAGCAGAACTAATCCAGTAGAATGATTCATGTATGAAGGAAATTATGGATCATTCATGGTGATTCAAAGAGAAGAAGAAACATAAGTGATAGCACAAACAAAAGAGCTATATTTAGTGGAAACTTTTACTGAAATGTTTACCCAAATGAGGCCAAATATAGTGGTTCTTGAAGAGCCAATAATTGGCAAGAAGGTAATCCAAGAAATGTAATGCAATACTAATCAAAGACGATAATCCAAGAAATTATTATTGTTCGGGGTCGTTGAAAGTAATGGATTTGATGAGTTGAGAGTTATCGTTCCCACGAGAAATAAAGTCTAGTTTTAATTATCAGTCTACTATCGATTCAATTAAGTGTACAATTAAAAAGGAATTTTCCGATCTATTCCAAAAATTGTAGTGAATAAATAATAAATAAAAATGTTGAGAAGTGAATATGAATGGAGAGAATGTATTGGAATCCGAATCCATTTGTTATCATCTTCATCTAATACATAAAGGGAATTAGCCATCTTAATATGTAAATGACACACAAAGAAGTGGAAAAACATTGTTAGGGTTAAACATCTTTAATTAATGTTATGTTTTGGTTCCATCCCATAAGTATTTATATGGGCCATCCTTATTTCATTATTTGTTTAAAGCTCAGGGACCATACTTGCAATTTCAATGAAGTCAAAAGTCTAACCTAATCATTTAGAGTCAAAGACTTTTCTATTTGGTTGGGATTTCATTTTTCTATCATAGATAGAGGTTGGACATTCATATTTTTCACGGCAGAGGCTAGAAAGAAAATGGATAGGGAGCTGCTCATTTCTGGCTGAAATATATACACACACGTAGACTTCAATGGTGAAAAAGGTGCCATTTTCTTAGTATTATTTTTTGGGATATAAAGAAGTATTATTCTTCTTCAAAGGTTGGGTTTACCTAAGTTTTATCTTAGAATGATTTAGACGCTATTTATTCTCCATTATTATTGTTGTTGTTGGATTCCATCTATTGTATTAAATGATGTATATTGTGGTTGTTAAGATTAATTCTTGAAGGTATATATTGGGTTACCACTAGATTTAGGGCAAAAATCTAGAAAATAAAATATTGTATTCCTATTATTTGGTAATAGTGGAATTGTAGGTTTACCTCGATTTTCCCTTTGCATTGGAGGGTTTTATGACATTAAATAATTATTGGTGTTATCGCATTATCATTTAGAATTCCAGTATTCTATTGTTTGAATTGGCTTGTTTGAGTTGTTGATTTCCTGTTTTAATCATATGGAGTTTGAAGAAAAATTTTACCATTGCTATTTGTGTTGACAATTCTAGTAGTCCAACTTACCTACAGTGGTATCAAAGCTTAGATTGGATTGTGTAGATTAAAATGGAGGATCCAGCTGGTTGTGCTATGATTAGACTCACTAATCATAATTGGGTAACTTAGAAGCCCAGGATGGAGGATATCCTTTATTGTAAGGATTTACATGACCATATTGAGGGTGACACAGCTAAACCGAATGATATGTCAGAAAAAGAGTGGACCAAACAGAATTGAAAGACTATCGGAACTATAAGAGTGGACGGATAATAGTGTGTTTCATCTTGTTGCACAGGAGACTGATGCACAGAAGTTGTGGTAGAAATTGGAGTCTATGTTTGATAAAAAGACTGCATCTAGGAAGTCTTTTCTTATAGAGATTTGGTCAACATGAAATACAAAGATGACATGGGTGTGACAGAGCACTTGAACATTTTTCATAATATTGTAAATCAATTGTCTACTATAGGTATGAAATTAGAAGATGAATTGCAGGCTTTGTTGCTTTTGAGTTCTTTGTCAGATAGTTGAGAGACCTTTGTTGTGACTATCAGTAATTCTACTCACAATGGTGTTTTGACTATGGAGTCTTTGAAAGACAGTATGCAAAATGAGGAAACAAGAATACAGCTGCTGTGTCCATCAGTGAAGTACTTTCTTGTGTAGATGGTCATTGCCTACACGTGGGTGATCCTAGTACTGAGTGGATTGTTGATAGTAGTGCTTCCTACCATGTTTGTTCGAACATGAACTTGTTTACAAATTATACAGTTGGGGATTTTGGTATTTCAAAGATTGGAAATACTAGCCAATCTAATATTATTGGGATTGTTGATATTTACTTGCAAACATAACTTGGTTACTCTTTGATACTAAATAATGTGAGGCATATTGCTGATATGTGCCTCAATCTAATTTCAGTTATGGTTGTTGATAGATAAGGTTATTATAAGAGATTCAGATATTTGAACTAAAAATTTTCAAATGGTACTTTGATTGTCGCCAAAGGAAAAGTTTGTTTCATGCTCTATATGACTTATGCAAAAGCTTGTAAAAATTAGGCGAATGTAGTTGAAGGTACTTCTCCTGATTTATGGCACAAGAGGCTTGGTCACATGAGTGAAAAATGTTTGCAGGTTCTGGCTTAGAATACATCTATTCCCTTAGCCAAATGTATGTCTCTAAACCGATGTGATCATTGTTTATATGGTAAATAGCACAGAGTTTCTTTTAATGGTTCATTTAAAGGAAAATATAATATTTTGGAACTTTGCATTATGATGTGTGTTCTCCTAATGATGTATCTTCTTTGGGTAGAAATAAGTATTTCCTCACTTTTGTTGATGATGCTTCTAGGAAGCTTTGAGTTTATATGTTGAAATCTAAAGATCAAGTATTTAAGAGTTTTCAACAATTTCATGCCATGGTAGAATGAGAAACGGGGAATATATGAAATGTCTCAGAACAGATAATAGTGGGGAATACACTTGACATGAGTTCAGGGATTATTGCTCAAATTTTGAGATTCGACATGAGTTTACAGACGCAGGTACTCCTCAACATAATGGTGTGGCAGAAAGAATTAACCTTACCATTCTTGACGGAGTCATATGCATGTTGAAGACAACCAAGCTACCTAAAATCTTTTGGAGTGAAGCAGTTCAGACTGTTTGTTGTTTGATCAATAGATCTCCATCTGTTTCTTTGGACTTTGATATTCTAGAAAGAGTTTGGATAGGAAAATATGTTTTCTACTTTGTTATTTGTGCACATGCCTAAGGAATAGAGATCGAAGCTCGATGACAGAGCTACTCCCTGTATATTTCTCAGTTATGGTGATGAACAGTTTGGGTACAAATTTTGGTATCCAGAGAAAAGGAAGATTTTGAGAAGCAGAGATGTGGTCTTTCATGAAGACCAAACCATTGAAAATTTGGATAAATTGGAGCATCCTGAGTGATTGCAGTTGTTCCTGATCTCGCATCAACTAGCACTTCAACACCATGGCCTATTGTTAAAGAGACCTTTGCTCCTACTGATGAGAATGTTGATGACATTGTTCATGCTGATATACTAGCTTATGAGAGTGCTAATGAGGAGGGGCTAATTCCTGACACAGAAGAAGATGAAGAAGCACGTGTTATAAGGTCTACTAGAGATCACAAGCCATCTACTAGGTATCCCATTTCTGACTATATTTTGCTTACTGTTGATGGGGAGGCAGAATTTTTTTTTTTTGAGGCACACGCTAATAGAGACAAAGTTCAGTAGATGAAAGCAATGATAGAATAGATGAATTCTTTGAGGAAGAATGATACTTATAACTTGGTGAATTTTCCTAAGTGCAGAAAAGCATTGGAAATAAATAAGTGTATAAAATCAAATGGGATAGCAATGGTGATTTGATGAAGTACAAGACTCGTTTGGTTGTTAAAGGCTTTGGGTAGAAATCCGGTGTTGATTTTGATGAGATTTTCTCTCCTGTTGAGAAAATGACATCTATCAGACTTGTTTTGAGGTTAGCAGCCAGTCTAGACCTAGAAATGGAGCAACTTACTGTAAAGACTTTCTTCCTACATGGTGACTTGGAGGAAGAGATTTATATGTTTCAACCAGAAGGTTTTGAACAAAAGGGGAAAGAACACCTTTATGCAAATTGAAGAAGATTTTTTATGGGCTCAAGCAAGCACCAAGACAGTGGTATAAAAAGTTTGATGCTTTTATGGCAAGTCAAGAGTATACAAGGACGACTGCAGATTCTTGTGTTTATATCAGATCTTTTTCAAGTGACAAGTTTATTATTTTACTGCTTTGTGTTGATAATATGCTAATAGTTGGCCAGGATGTAGGGTTGTTCAAGAAATTGAAGGAAGCCTTATATAAGTCATTTGATATGAAAGATTTGGGGCCAGCTAAGCAAATATTGGGCTTGGAGATAGTTCAAGACAAAATCTAAGAGGTTGTGGTTATTACAAGAAAAATATATTGAAAGGGTACTTGAAAGGTTCAGTATGAAATGAGCTAAATCAGTTAGCTCACCTCTTGGGGCTTATCTCAAACTTACCAAAAAATCTTATCCTTCAACGAGTGAAGAGAAGAAGATGGAAGCAGTATCCTATTCTTCAGCAGTTGGTAGTTTGATGTATGCTATGGTATGTATTCGTCCAAATATTGCACATGCAGTTGGCGTGGTAAGCAGATTTCTGTCTAATCCAGGCAAAGATCATTGGGAAGCAGTAAAATGAATTATGCGGTATCTCAGGGGAACTTCTACTTTGTGTTTAGGCTTTGGGGGGGCTCAACTAGTTTTGACAGCGTATACAGATGTAGATGTGATAGGAGATCTTGAAAACAGAAAGTCTATATCTGGGTACTTGTTTACTTTTGCAGGGGGAGCTGTTTCTTAGCAGTCAAAATTGCAAAAATATGTGGCTTTGTCTGCAATTGAGGCGGAGCATATTGCAATTAGCGAAGCTGGTAAAGAGATAATATGGATGAAAAAGTTTCTTGATGAGCTCAATGTGAAGCAAGGTGAGTACGTCATTTATTGTGATAGTCAGAGTACTCTTGAGCTAAGTAAGAATTCCACTTTCCATTCTCGTACTAAACACATTGATGCGAGGTATCATTGGATACTTGGAGCGGTTGACGAGAAGTTAATGCAGTTGGAAAAGATTCACACCATAAGAATATTCCTGACATGTTGACCAAGGTTGTTTCCCAGCAAAAGCTTGAATTTTGTGCCGAGCATGCCGAGATGGACTCCAAGTGAATGGAGTCTTTGGTGTACCTTCTTCATGAGCTGGAGGGGGAGACTGTTGGGCTTAAACATCTTTAATTAATGTTTTGGTTCAATCACATAAATATTTATATGGAGCATCCTTATTTCATTATTTGTTTAAAGCTCAAGGACCATACTTACAATTTCAATGAAGTCAAAAATCTAAACTAATAATTTAGAAGCAAAGACTTTTCTTTTGGCTGAGACTTTGTTTTTCTAACGTGGATAGAGGCTAGACATTCATATTTTTTCACGCTAGAAGCTAGGAAGAAAATGGACAGATTTCAATGGGCTGGAGGGGGAAGTTGTTGGGTTTAAACATCTTTAATTAATGTTTTGGTTCCATCCCATAAGTATTTATATGGACCATCCTTATTTAATTATTTGTTTAAAGCTCAAGGACCATACTTGCAATTTCAATGGAGTCAAAAGTCTTAACTAATCATTTAGACGCAGACTTTTCTTTTGGATGGGACTTCATTTTTCTAACGTAGACAGAGGCTAGACATTCATATTTTTTTCACGGCAGAGGCTAGGAAGAAAATGGACAGGTAGCTGCTCTTTTCTGGCTGAAATATATAAACACACGCAGACTTCAATGGTGAAAGGTGCCATTTTCATTTCTTAGTATTATTTTTTGAGAAGAAAGAAGTATTGTTCTACTTTAAGGGTTGGGTTTCTCTAAGGGTTGGGTTTCTCTAAGTTTTATTTTAGAATAGTTTAATTATTATTTCTTAGTATTATTTTTGGGAAGAAAGAAGTATTATACTACTTCAAAGGTTGGGTTTCTATAAGTTTTATCTTAGAATAGTTTAGGTACTATTTATTCTCCATTATTGTTGTTGTTGAGTTCTATATATTGTATTAGATGATGTACATTGTGATTGCCAAGATTAATTCTTGAAGGTGTATATTGGGTTACTTCTAAATTTAGGGAAAAAAAATATTGTATTCATATTACTTGATAATAGTGGAATTGTCGGTTTGTCCCGTTGATTTTTCCTTCGCATTGGAGGGTTTTATGACATTAAATAATTATTGGTGTTATCGCATTGTAGAATTTCGGTATTCTATTGTTTGATTGGTTTGTTTGAGTTGTTGATTTTTTATTTTAATCCTACAGAGTTTGGGAAAATATTTTAACGTTGCTACTTGTGTTGGCAATTCTAGTAACTCAATTTCCCAGCAAACATCACCCTTTTATTTTTGTTTTCAACTAGTTGTCTACCCGTGCGATGCACGGAATATATAATTTTTAAATCATAATTTTGAAAATATCTTGATTCAATCATATCAAATAAAAAACATAATTTTAATAAAACTTCAATAAAAAAATGTTATTCAATTTGAAACTTTAAAAAAGACAAAAATATTCAAAATAAAAAATGATAAATGTACACTAAGTATAACGCGTCACTCAAAATTTCACACTCATTTAAATTTTTTTATATAATTTTTTTTTTTTTTAATACTTTTGATTACATTTTTCTCTAAAATTTGCTCACCTCATCACATATTTTCCTTTTAATATATTATAATTTTTTATTAACTATATTTTTTAATATGTTGCTTACATATTTTTTATTTGAAATCCAATATATTAATTAATATATTTTATTTTTCCTTGTATTTTAAACATGCCAATTTTTGTCAAAATGGTGAAATGATAAAACCTCGATTTGGTAATAATGTTTAATTTATAAACTTGTTTATTTATGATTTTGAAGTAAAAAGCAGTGGCTGAAAATTGGATAGTGAAAATACGTGTGGTTAAAAGGTTGATAGAAAACAATTAATTATTTTTGTAACATACGTATTGAAGAACCTACTCATTTATTGACATATTAGGAAGTAAAATTTCAATAATTCTATTTATTTATTTTCAAAATATATTAATTCAATTTTTTTTATTTCTAACTTAACAAATTTATAAAGCATATATTTATTTATTTTAAAATATATTAATCCAAAATTTTCATTTTCAATGTAACACATTTACATAGATATGATATGACATTTATTTATATTCAAATATATTAATCCAATTTTTTCATTTCCTATATAACACATATTATTGAATTTGAAACTTTAAAAAAAAAATCTAATCAAAATAAAAAATTATGCATGTACACTCACTATAGCACGTCACTCAAAGTTTGACATGTAATTAAATTTTTTATATAAAGTTTCTTTTGACTTTTATTTACGTTTTTCTTTAAAAATTTACCCGCCTTATCACCTATTTTCCTTTTAATATGTTAATTTTTAATTAACTTTATTTTTAATATGGTGCTTACATATATTTTATTCGAAATCCAATATATTAATTAATATATTTTATTTTTCTTTATTTTTTAAACATATCAATTTTTGTCAAAATGATGAAATGATTAAATTTTCTACCAATTTATCATTGTTGGTAAAAAGTTGATAGCAAATAATTAATTATTTTTATAATATACTTATTGAAGAACCTACTCATTTATTGACATATTATGAAGTAAAATTTAAATGATTTTATATAATGATTTTCAAAATATATTAATTCAAAATTTTTATTTCTAACTTAACAAATTTATATAGCATGTATTTATTTATTTATTTTCAAATATATTAATCCAAAATTTTCATTTTCAATGTAACACATTTACATAGATATGACATTTATTTATGTTCAAATATATTATTACAATTTTTTTTCATTTTCTACGTAACACATTTACATAGATATCACATTTTTCCATTTCCTACATAACACATTTACATAGATATCACATTATTTATGTTCAAATATATTAATCTATTTTTTTTTATTTTCAATGTAACACACTTATACATAGTACATTTATTACAACTCTTTCTAAATATGTAATAAATAATAATAATAATAATAATTTTTCTTACAAAAATCTTTATCTTTTATTTATTTATTTATTTATTATATATAAAAGTTGAAGTGAGGAGAGATAGTCATTAAATGCAATTTTCCCTCCAAAATGACTCTCTCTCCTCACTTCTACTTTTATATATACTAGTGCATCACCCGTGCGATGCACGGATATTGTATCGTACAAAATATATTGTAAAATTAGTGAATAATTTTGATATATTGAAAAGAGTAATCCTACAGGTACAGGCCCTGTACGAATGCAATTTTTCAATTGAAAATACAAATTTGATTTGTAATAAAATATGTCAACACTTTTTTTTTTAAGTTTAGTATAAGCATTATAAATTCAATACTACACCATTTTAATCCATAAATAAAAATAAATGAGATATTGAGGATGCTATGTTTGTCGGATACTTTAGTATTTTACTTAATACATTAGTAAATAATACTAAAGTATTCGCCAAATATAAATATATTGTGGAATGTATCAATTATTTTTCATGATTTATGCCTCTCGTATTTAAGTTTTTCCAATTTTGATTCAAAAATATAAATCACAATAATTATAAATGTGTGCTTAATCTTAAACCTACAAATATTTGTATTTAACCAATAAAACTATATTTTTAATTATAAAATCAAGTAGTCAAAATAATAATTACATAAATTTTGCAATTATCATGATATGACAACATGCTATGTTGGTGACAAAAAAATTATAACGAAAATGGTATACCATATAATCTTCACACAACTATTAAAATTAAGAATGATTAAAAGAATATTATTCGTTTTTAACCATAATTTTTGCATTTTCCTCACGTATTTAACATTTTATCTAAATTTCTTTCAGAAACATCAATTACAATAATTATAAGCTTTTGTTTAATCTTAAGAGCAAATATTTGTATTTGACCAATAAAAATGATTGTTAATTTCAATAATTTTTATGAGTTATGGTCAACTTCAAAGAAAATCCAAATTTAATAGTATATTTAATGGTGTATCATGTTTTTTATTTAATATTATGGATACAATATTGATTATGTGGAATGTATCAATATATTTCTAATGATTTATGCATTCTCCTCTCGTATTTAAGCTTTAAATTTTTCATTCAAAAATAAGAATCATAATAATTATAAAAGTGTGCTGAATCTTAACCCACAAATATTTGCATTTGACCAATAAAATTATATTTTCACCTATAAAATCAAGTGGTCAAAATAACAATTTCATAAATCTAGCAATTATCATGATATAACAATCGACAATGTTGGAGTAAAAAAATTATAACAAAAATCGTACCATATAACCTTTACACAACTATTAAAATTAAGAATTATTAAAAAAATATTATTCATTCTTAACCAATAACATTATAGTTTTACATATAAAATCAAATAGTTAAAATAATACTTACGCAAATCTTGCAATTATCATGACATGGCAACTGGATAACATTGAAGGTCAAAAAATTATATTGAGAATTTTAGATCATATAATTTTTAGACAATTATTAAAATTAATCTTATATTTGTTTTATTCAAAAAAATGTATTAATACTAATTAATACTTAAGCCAGCAAAAAATTGCATCGAGCATTTAATATGAAATGGAAAAATGAAAAGTCATTTCCCATCCACACCTCATTAATCAATTCAACATCAAAAAATGAAAGGTCACTGGCATGACACGTCTTCCACCTATTCCAATACATATTCAAGTTGCTAATTAATGTTAAACAATTGTATCGGAAATCAGAAAAAAAAAAAACACAAAAAAACATAAGGTTTCCAAAAAAAATAAGTGACAGTGGGCGGGAAATTTTTTTACGGCTGTTGTAGTTTAATATATACTATAGATGATGATGATGATGATAATAATAATAATAATAATAATAATAATAATAATAATAATAATAATAATAATAATATATTATGATTAAGATAGGATTTCTCCCGTACACAAAATGCATAAAAAATAATATATTAAAACAATTAATAAAATTTTACAAACAATAAAACTACTTCAAATTATAATAGCTTCTTTGAGTAATAAAAATAAATTTATATATTTAAGTAGTAATTGATTATTAAATTTTCCACATTTTTCACAAAAAAAATAAAAAATGAAGTTGTTGTTCGATAAAAAATTGATATTATTTTTTATCGAAAATAACAGATATTTGTACATTGTTTGGAGTTGCGTTTTTAAGTATTAAAATGAACATCCTTAATAATTTCAATTTCATTTTCCATTGCACTAAACGTATCATCAAGCCCCTGTTTGGTACCTATTATTTTTAAATCTCATTTTTTAAAAACTCATTTTCAACCACACATTATACCAATAAAATAATCTACACATAAGTCCAAAAATATTCTCCAATTTTTAACTACACATTCTCAAAAAAAAAATTACTATTCAAAATCACATTACTCCAAATAATGGGTCTCAAATAGGGACCAAATGCAGTCAACACGTCATCCATAACATAGTAATTAATTTCACTATATAAAATGATTTCCATAATACCATTCAAATGTATATCAATGTGATGACATAATAATTAGTTTTAGTTTCAATAAATTATTAATTATCATGAGTACCTCTTACGTTGATGCAAGCAAGTTTAATTCAAATAATTAAAAAAAAAAAAAATAGTCACCGTTTTCTAAAAAAAAAAATTTACTGCTTTCTGGAAAAAAAATCTATTAAGAAGTGTAAACAAACTTATTTGTCACTAATATTTTTAACTAAACAAAAAAGAACAAATATTAAAGTTTAATAAAATATTAATCTAATTAATGCACAAATAATGCACGCAAAAGTAAATTTATTTTTGTTTTTCAAAGTTAATGTGTAGTTTTCCAAATGTATTAATTTCTTTATAAATTTTATTTTTTATAAAGCAATTAATGATGAATATTAATGCATTCCAATTTTTGGAAAATATTTTAGACTGGAAAACAAAAATGATCTACGGAAGTTGCAATTTAACAATATGAATTTTGATAAGTGCTTGTTAATTTTTAATGCTTATACATAATTTCTCTCGTATACAAAATGCATAAAAAATAATATTATATTAAAATAATTATTAAAATTTTACAAACAATAAAACTACTTCAAATTATAATAGTTATATTAAAAAATTTTATAATTTTTTTATCATCAACTCTTTATTAATTTCCACATCTTCTTTTTTGAGACGATTTTTGTTCAATATATTTGTTTTATTGGCGAAAAGCACTTATTTATCTCTCATATTTTTAAATAATTAAAATAAATAATTAATACAAAAGTTAAAAAAAATATTTGCACATCCTTTCAATGCAAATTAGCAGAATATTTGAATAGAAATTGCGATTAGAAATAAAATTTATTAATTAATTGAATGTTATAAATAACAATGCGATTAAAAAAAGTTAAGGATATAAAAGCAAAACTAAACAAACACCGAAGATTTATCTTGCAATTAAACTATGATGTAAATTTAAAAAAATGTGTTGTATGAATATAGTTCCCTAAAATAATATATATATATATATATATATACAAACTATTGGCATTCAATACATGTAGTCAATTGCCTATTTACAATGCATTACACACTTTCCCATATTAAATGTCTCATTAATTGTCAACAACTCATTTCCCAATTCCGGAAATTCAATTGAAAAAAAAAAATATTCCAAAAATAGAAAGTGCAAATGGGCGGGAAAAATTTTTGACGGCACTTCTGTTTTTATAGATATATAGATATAGATATAGATTTAGATGGATTAATGAGTGAAGTGAATGAATTGGAATATAAATAAATGTTATGTCAACAATTATTTCTTGTAGAATCCATAAAAATTGCAGAAAATATATATATATATATATATATATATATATATATATATATATATATATATATATATATATATATATATATATATATATATAGAGAGAGAGAGAGAGAGAGAGTAAACAAATTATTAGTATTCAATACATGTAGTCAAGTGCCTATTTACAATGCATTACACACTTTCCCGCATTAAATGTCTCATTAATTGTCAACAACTCATTTTCCAATTCCAAAAATTCAATTGAAAAAAAAAAAAAAAAATTCCAAAAATAGAAACTGAAAATGGGCGGGAAAAATTTTGACGGCTGTTCTGCTTTAATATATAACTAGTGCATCACCCGTGCGATGCACGGATATTGTATCATACAAAATATATTGTAAAATTAGTGAATAATTTTGGTATATTGAAAAGAGTAATCCTACAGGTACAGGCCTTGTACGAATGCAATTTCCCAATTGAAAATACAAATTTGATTTGTAATAAAATATGTCAACACTTTTCTTTTAAGTTTAGTATAAGCATTATAAATTCAATACTACACCATTTTAATCCATAAATAAAAATAAGTGAGATATTGAGGATGCTATGTTTGTCGGATACTTTAGTATTTTACTTAATACATTGGTAAATAATACTAAAGTATTCGCCAAATATAAATATATTGTGGAATGTATCAATTATTTCTCATGATTTATGCCTCTCGTATTTATGTTTTTCCAATTTTGATTCAAAAATATAAATCACAATAATTATAAATGTGTGCTTAATCTTAAACCCACAAATATTTGTATTTAACCAATAAAAATATATTTTTAATTATAAAATCAAGTAGTCAAAATAATAATTACATAAATTTAGCAATTATCATGATATGACAAAATGCTACGTTGGTGACAAAAAAATTATAACGAAAATGGTATACCATATAATCTTCACACAACTATTAAAATTAAGAATGATTAAAAGAATATTATTCGCTTTTAACCACAATTTTTGCAATTTCCTCACGTATTTAACAGTTTATCTAAATTTCTTTCAGAAACATCAATCACAGTAATTATAAGCTTTTGTTTAATCTTAAGAGCAAATATTTGTATTTTACCAATAAAAATGATTGTTAATTTCAATAATTTTTATGAGTTATTGTCAACTTCAAAGAAAATCCAAATTTAGTAGTTTATTTAATGGTGTATCATGTTTTTTATTTAATATTATGGATACAATATTGATTGTGTGGAATGTATTAATATATTTCTAATGGTTTATGCATTCTCCTCTCGTATTTAAGCTTTAAATTTTTCACTCAAAAATAAGAATCATAATAATTATAAAAGCGTGCTGAATCTTAACCCACAAATATTTGCATTTGACCAATAAAATTATATTTTCACCTATAAAATCAAGTGGTCAAAATAACAATTTCATAAATCTAGCAATTATCATGATATAACAATCGACAATGTTGGAGTAAAAAAATTATAGCAAAAATCGTATCATATAACCTTTACAAAACTATTAAAATTAAGAATTATTAAAAAAATATTATTCATTCTTAACCAATAACATTATAGTTTTACATATAAAATCAAGTAGTTAAAATAATACTTACGCAAATCTTGCAATTATCATGACATGGCAACCGGATAACACTGAAGGTCAAAAAATTATACCGAGAATTTTAGATCATATAATTTTTAGACAATTATTAAAATTAATCTTATATTTGTTTTATTCAAAAAAATGTATTAATACTAATTAATACTTAAGTTCGGCCAGCAAAAAATTGCATCGAGCATTTTAATATGAAATGGGAAAATGAAAAGCCATTTCCCATCCACACCTCATTAATCAATTCAACATCAACAAATGAAAAGTCACTAGTATGACACGTCTTCCACCTATTCCAATACATATTCAAGTTGATAATTAATGTTAAACAATTGTATCGAAAATCAGGAAAAAAAAACACAAAAAAACAGAAGGTTTCCAAAAAAAAAATAAGTGACAGTGGGTGGGAAATTTTTTTTACGGCTGTTGTGGTTTAATATATAATATAGATATATATAATAAAATAATAATAATAATAATAATAATAATAATAAGATTTCTCCCGTACACAAAATGCATAAAAAATAATATATTAAAATAATTAATAAAATTTTACAAACAATAAAACTACTTCAAATTATAATAGCTTCTTTGAGTAATAAAAATCAATTTATATATTTAAGTAGTAAATAGTTATTAAGTTTTCCACATTTTTTCACAAAAAAAAAATAAAAATGAAGTTGTTGTTCGATTAAAAATTGATATTATTTTTTATCGAAAATAACAGATATTTGCACATTGTTTGGAGTTGCGTTTTTAAGTATTAAAATGAACATCCTTAATAATTTCAATTTCATTTCCCATTGCACTAAACGCATTATCAAGCCCCTGTTTGGTACCTATTATTTTTAAATCTCATTTTTTAAAAACTCATTTTCAACCACACATTATACCAATAAAATAATCTAAACATAAATCCAAAAATATTCTCCAATTTTTAACTACACATTCTCCAAAAAATTTACTATTTCAAATCACATTATTCCAAATAATGGGTCTCAAACAGGGACCAAATGCAGTCAACGCGTTATCCATAACATAGTAATTAATTTCACTATGTAAAATGATTTCCATAATACCATTCAAATGTATATCAATGTGATGACATAATAATTAGTTTTAGTTTCAATAAATTATTAATTATCATGAGTACCTCTTACGTTGATGCAAGCAAGTTTAATTCAAATAATTAAAAAAATGAATAGTCACCGTTTTCTAAAAAAAAACTACTGCTTTCTGGAAAAAAAAATCTATTAAGAAGTGTAAACAAACTTATTTGTCACTAATATTTTTAACTATACAAAAAAGAACAAATATTAAAGTTTAATAAAATATTAATCTAGTTAATGCACAAATAATGTAAGAAAAAGTAAAGCTATTTTTGTTTTTCAAAGTTAATGTGTAGTTTTCCAAATGTATTAATTTCTTTATAAAATTTATTTTTTATAAAGCAATTAATGATGAATATTAATGCATTTCAATTTTTGGAAAATATTTTAGACTGGAAAACAAAAATGATGTACGGAAGTTGCAATTTAACAATATGAATTTTGATAAGTGCTTGTTAATTTTTAATACTTATACATAATTTATCCAGTATACAAAATGCATAAAAAATAATATTATATTAAAATAATTATTAAAATTTTACAAACAATAAAACTACATCAAATTATAATAGTTATATTAAAAATTTTTATAATTTTTTTATCATCAACTCTTTATTAATTTCTACATCTTGTCTTTTGAGACGATTTTTGTTCAATATATTTGTTTTGTTGGCGAAAAACACTTATTTATTTCTCATATTTTTAAATAATCAAAATAAATAATTAATACAAAAGTTAAAAAAAATATTTGCACATCCTTTCAATGCAAATTAGCAGAATATTTGAATAGAAATTGCGATTAGAAATAAAATTTATTAATTAATTGAATGTTATAAATAACAATGCGATTAAAAAAAGTTAATGATATAAAAGCAAAACTAAACAAATACCGAAGATCTATCTTGCAATTAAACTATGGTATAAATTTTAAAAAATGTGTTGTATGAATATAGTTCCCTAAAATAATATATATTATATATATATATATAGACAACTTATTAGCATTCAATACATGTAATCAAGTGTCTATTTACAATGCATTACACACTTTCCCACATTAAATGTCTCATTAATTGTCAACAACTCATTTCCCAATTCCGGAAATTCAATTGAAAAAAAAAATACTTATTTATCTCTCATATTTTTAAATAATCAAAATAAATAATTAATACAAAAGTTAAAAAAAATATTTGCACATCCTTTCAATGCAAATTAGCAGAATATTTGAATAGAAATTGCGATTAGAAATAAAATTTATTAATTAATTGAATGTTATAAATAACAATGCGATTAAAAAAAGTTAATGATATAAAAGCAAACTAAACAAACACCGAAGATCTATCTCGCAATTAAACTATGGTGTAAATTTAAAAAAATGTGTTGTATGAATATAGTTTCCTAAAATAATATATATATATATATATATATATATATATATATATATATATATATATATATATATATATATATAACTATTAGCATTCAATACATGTAGTCAAGTGCCTATTTACAATGCATTACACACTTTCCCACATTAAATGTCTCATTAATTGTCAACAACTCATTTTCCAATTCCGGAAATTCAATTGAAAAAAAAAAAAAAAAATTCCAAAAATAGAAACTGAAAATGGGCGGGAAAAATTTTGACGGCTGTTCTGCTTTAATATATAATATAGATATAGATATAGATAAAGATAAAGATAAAGATTCCAGCTCCAGCCGACCACCTTCTCACCAAGTTCTTCCAGCCGAGCTCCTATATTTCCCCTCCACCAGCCTTCTGCCTTTTTTATAATGGCGTCTCATCCAACTCCTTTAATTCCCAGCAGCTGACCACTATCCTTTGCTAAGATGTATATATTCTGTTTTATTCCCAACCAACCGTCTCCTCTCTCCCCACTTCACAATGAATATATGTATCTCTCTCCACTGGCGGACCTCTCCTTCTCCTCTAATCAACCGAACCCCCTCTACAAGTATCTTTCTCCTTTTATTAACTCCAATTCTGCTGACCAATACAACCTAATGGAGTCCAATTTCAAATAATCTTTAAAGCCCAATTATAAGTAGATAGTAGGTTTTGTTTTAAGACCTCAATTTTCCCAAATAATTTAAGTTGGTCCTTGAGTCTTTAATAGCCAACGTCTTCATTTATACTAATTCAAGTCCTTCAATTTTTTGATGTTTACATTTTAGTCCCACTTGTCATTTTTTGTTTGATTTCAGTCCATTTTCTCCCTTTCATCTTCAATTGCATTCAAAATTGAGTTTTTTCTAAAACAAACAAAATCAATACATAATTTAGAAATATAATAACCAAAAACACTTACAATTGTCTACATTTAAAGTCGGATAATCATACTTATCAGTGACGACATTGTTATTTTTACTATCTAAAATTTTGGATAACTGATAATTATTCGATTTTGATTTCATTCTCTTATTTTTAATCATATTCTCAATATTCCCTTAGCTTCTTAGTATGTGTCCTTAATATTACCTTGATTGAATGTGATTTGTTTCTTTACTTTTCCTATTTTTTTCCTTTTAAAAAAAAACGTATCATTTTGGTGTAAAGTTGTAATGAGTGCATGCTTAATTTACTTTTAAAGCAAACAATTTTTAATTCATTAGATATTTGTAGGATCTTTTTATGGGCACTTGTTAAATTATACACCGAATAACTTGTTTTTTGATTTAATATATTTTCAAAATACAGAATGAAGAAAATACAAATTCCTTTGTCGTATCATACAAAGTGCATAATACATTTAGAAAACAATTATTTCTTATAAGGGTGAGTGAGGGCAGTCACTGTTCATTTGTGGTTGTCCTATATTTTATCTTTTAATGTTTCTTTTCTTTTTCATAATTTTGATCGACTTGTGAGCTCAAATGAAGTCGTAATAGTAAGATTTGATATCGATATGTAAAGTTCTCATACAATACTTTATCAAATTATTCTCCAATTACAAAATTGTCAACCAAAGCAAAAGTTATAATTGTTTAAAATGGTCTCTTAACAACGTATTATTATTTTTATTTTACGAATCAACATTCATTTCATTTTTGATATATGCAGTCTAGACAAAACTAAATTTTTAATGTACCATTTTGAAAATCTCATAAAAACTATAAACTTGTCTTTTCAAAAATCATATAATGACTGTCAAAATAAGGAGAAAACACATCAAAAAATGATCACTCACTTTTTTTAAATCATTGTGGTTATAGTCGTTAAAAAATTATTATTATTATTTTTTTCCTTATAAGATTTAAATTTCATCCAATTTCAAAATCATGCATACTTTTGATAAAATTGAGTTTTTAATATAAAACTCAAAGAGCTCGCAAAGATCTACAAAATCTTCTTCGAAATTATATAACAACCGATGAATCATAATTTGTCAAATATTACTTTTGATTGTTCATGTGGAATGTGAAGTCATCACACAGTATATTATTTTTTAATTAAAAATTTGTCATTTTTTTAAAAATTTTTAAAATTACAAATGATCCTTTAATGATGTATTTTTCATTTTTTTCATGAAACTTTCATCTCATTTTCGATATATATACTCTAGACAAAACTGTGTTTACCGATCCTTAAAATATATTTTTCGATTTTCCTTTTACGCGTTAGATTTCGTCCCATTTTCAAAACCATGCATCCTTATAAACAAAACTAAATTTTTAATATAGTAATCAAAGATTTTGTAAAAATCTACAAATTCCTCTTCGAAATTATATAACGGCTGAGGAATCATCATTTGACAAAATGTTACTTTTGCTTGTCTATCTATATATAATAATAGGATAACCGTCATCATTTTACGCACACACTTTCCCAACCAAAATTCTTTCTAAATTAGGAAACTTTTGTCAAAAAAAAAAAAAAAAAACAAATATTAAATGTAATTAATAAAAGTTGGTATTAAATGAAAGTTGGTAATAAATGCAGTCATTAATTATATATATAATTATGTTAAGGTTAAAATGTATAATTATGTTATAATTATAAAATTTCAATTAATAAACTTAAAATCATAATTGTATAAGAATTTAAATATTGAACTGAATAAATAAATATTGCAAAATATAGTACATGTTTATTTTTTTTTTAATGCTTATAGTTTTATTTATATTTTTTATAATTATACTATTATTTTGAAAATTGAAAAATATGCATTATGGATGTCAAATCGAAAATCTCAACAAAAACTTTTATACTAACTCACAAGTGAGAGCCAACTATAAACATATCACATCAAATATTAAATGTAAAGATATGTTTGATTGACTTAGTTTTGTTTATAAAATGTCACATCATGAAAAATATTTTCCACATTTTGTGTTTGTTTGATGTTTGATTGAAAAATTTGACTTATAAAATATTTTCTATGTTACAACCAATTGAAATATATTTTATACATTTGTCTTGAAAATATTTTCTTACTTATTTAGCGAGAAAACATTTTCCACCTTAGAAATCAAACTCGGCTTTAAAGTTTTATTTTGATAGATGTGATAAAATAAAATAAAAAATGAAATCGATATTTTTGCAGATGGTGATTTGGACTCTATAGTCATCAATCCACTATATGGTACATTTATACTTAAAGATATATACACATATCTTCCCAAAAGCTTTTGAGATATGTTTGTTACTTTTAATAAATTGTTGTAATTTTGTAAAAAAATTTTTATAAATTCCAATTAATTGAGATTATATTTAGTTTAATTGTTAATTATTTTGATTAAATACAGTTCAAAAAAAGAATTAGGGACTTTAAAAAGTCACTGACGACAAATAGTATATATAACTATTTAAAAAATTAAAATGCTAAATATTTTGACTATTTGATCTTTACGTGCTTATATCTAAATATTTTTTTTCTCACAAGTATGAAAAGTAATTTATAATAAATGTCACTAACACCGTCTGATCCAAGATTGCCTTGAAAATTTGATCTAATATAATTTCCTCTAATTTTTCATACGCCATGAAAATCAATAAAAGTCAAGGTCAATCGCGTTTTAATTTATGTTTTTTTTATTTTTATTTTTTTTTTTGGGAAAAACCAGTTTTCAGTCATGGTCACTATACGTTGTTGTTTCAAAAGTTACGAATCGCAAGGATTTAAGAATTTTGATCCGCAACAAGAATGACAATCAAAGTAATTCAACGACAAACGTTGTATTCAAGGAAGTATTCCATAATTTGTAATAGAGTATCTTTTTTTCATTCCATTTTTTAAAATTTCTACAAAATAATTTTCAGTTTCTCAGTGAAATTTTTTTAAATATCTACATATTTTTCCTCCAATATGAAAATAAATATAGTCCTATTTATAAAGTATTAACATTATTATTGCAAAACATAAATAATCGTGCATCGCACGGGTGAAATACTAGTTTATGTACAATAATACTATTACATACATAAATACAAATATTGTTCATGAATCGCACAAACTGGACTAGTATTATAATAAACGTATTTATTCTCTCTCTCTCTCTCTCTCTCTCTTTGTTTTTTTATATTTTCTTTTTCATGTCATCACACCTCACCCCCATGTGATGGAATGTGATAAATCAATGTTCATCTATTACATCGATAAGTGAACACCATAATTCACGTTCACTGTGGACAAGATATCAACTCTATATGTATACAAAATGTATACACTGATGTACAAATAGAATTATTATAGAGAACTCTAAATTCTATGATAAGTAAAAATTCAAAGTGGGGATTAAAAGGAGAGTTGGTGTTTCCTTGGTGGTGGTAGAAGGAATATGATCCATAACAGCAAAATGTGGAGTCCACGTACAATATGTTGTAATTATTCTATGTTCCCTGCTTGGAGGCAGACCATTAAGTTTCTATCTCACTCCCATCCACTTGATTTTCCAATTTCGAAAACTTTATATTTATTAGGAAAAATAAGGTTGACTCCAACGTTTGCAAAAAAATACAAATAGACTATTTTATTACCCATTTGACAACCATTATTTTTAACTTCTTTTAGTACATTATATTCAATTTTAACAACAAAATATTTTACATATAAACTCATTTTTTTCTTCAGTCCCATATTGATGTTCATTTTAAAGAGAAAATAATTTTTTATATAGTGATTTTTTTGAGAATGTGGTTGAAAATTATGAAATTTTTTTGAATTTATATGTAGAATATTTTATTATGTAAATGTGTAGTTGAAAATGAGTATGAGAAGTATTGCATCATTAATCGAGACATTATCAAATCATGACATGTTAACATTTTTATTTTATTTTTTTGGTAGTTTTTTATTTTTTACATGACAAAGTGGAGCTGAGGGAAGTGAGGGGGACTCGAACTTGGACCTAATGTTCGGTAAGGGGGTGTCTTTACCACTAGTACCAACAAATCCATTGGTCAATGGATGGGCTCCGGGTCGTCCCTTTCTTCGCCTCTAATCCAAAAGAACATTAATTTGTGCACTTTATAAAATAAGATTAAGATAAGTTAAAAATAAAATTATAATCATCCTCTTTCACCATAAACCCTGCCAAGTTCCACCTGCAAACCGAGTACAAGTCTAGAACCGTTTCGAAAAAATAAACTAACAAGCCATCAAAAAATTGTTTTACAACTGTCATCAAACTTTACGATATTTTTTTTTTTTTTTACAACCATTGTACTTTCCAAGCCTCCGTTCGATTAACATGTTTATAAATAATATAATTTTAAATATCACTTTTTAACCATGTATCAACTTGAAGGAAACGAACAGAGGAGGGCTTGCTCCGGGGCACAGTTCAACTGGTAAAGGCTAAGGAGACATAATGTCAATTCTACTGACAATCCACAAAGTATGGAGTTCTAGTCCTGACAACAACGTTTTAGACTTTGCTTCCTTGTGGATTTGATCAGTGGCTAAACTCTCAGTCTCTGATCAGCTGAGATATGAGGAAATTACGCCCCACCTTATATTTGAACTATTAATTTCAAAAACAAAAATCTCATGATATCTATTCAAAAATCAGGTTGTTATAACTTATAATATACAAGCCAAAACCCTAATACCATCATTCTCTCTCTCTCTCTCTCTCTCTCTCTCTCTCTCTCTCTCTCTCTCTCTCTCTCTCTCTCTCTCTCTCCAACCCGCCGGCCCAACCACCGACGACATTGTTCACTCCGGCCAGTGACACAATACCTCCGACGAGTATCGCCTGAGCGATAAACATTCTTCTTGCTGTGCAGTGTTACCGTCGCAAGAGACCACCACCATCTCTCTCTTCTCTCCATTTTCCACATAATCACGGCGGTGCCTGCACAGCCACGATCGCGACTGCGTGGTGCCTGCACTGACACGATCGCGACTGAGCGGTGCCTGCACAAACGCGATCGCCCAGTAGCATTGTCGGAGTCTTCACGGTGATTTGTGGTGTTCCTGGGCATAGATCTAGGTGGTTGTGGTGGATACGGGAGGGTTTTTTTTTTTTTTTTTTGTGCTTGTGGTGCGATGGGGTAGGGTGGTGTGGTGTGGCAAGTATTGGCTGGCTTTCATTGATGGTGGTATTGGCTAGTGGTTGGTGGTCGTGTGGTGGTTAGGAGGTTTTGCTGGAGGTGGTGCAGGTGTTGGCTGGCGTTCAGTGGTGTTTAAGTGGAGGTGGTGTGTGAGGTTGGTGGTAAGGTGGGGTGGTTGGTAGTGTTTTGTGTTGGAAGACGGCAGTGGGTGGTGATGGTGGTGGTCGGTGGTGGAGATGTGTTAGATGCAGTGGTGGTTGTAGAGATTGTGGTTGTTGTGCGGTGATTTGTGGCGAGCGGATCTGTGGTGACATTGAGTGGTGGTGGTGGTGGTTGTAGTTGGCGGTGAGGTGAGGTGTTTGTGGTAATGGCGGCAGCGATGGTGGTGGAGGTAGCACTAGCGTCAACGGCAAATGGTGGTGGGAGAGGGTAGTGTACGGATAATGACTATTTGACGTTTGTGACCAATTATTTTAGTGTTTGTGACCAATTATTTACGTGATTGTGACCAATAAATAATATGTGACCTAAATAATTTTAAGATTGTGACTAGTAAATAATATGTGACTTATAACTATTTTTTGTGACTAATTTGTAATTGTGACTCTCGAATTTTTTATACTGTGACCAATTAATTTGTGACTTGTGGTCTTTTATTTTTTAAGTTGTGACTAATTATTTTGAAATGACATTTGTGACCAATTATTTAAGTGATTGTGATCAATAGATAATATGTGACCTAATCAAATTTAAGATTGTGACTAATTATCTTGAAATTTGTGATCGAAATAAGTTGTGACCTATAATATTGTGATTTGTGATCGAGAATCAAGTCTATTGACCCATGGTTAACTTAATCTTATTGTTTTGATCATAATATGTAGCGACCAAGAATTTTTACGCAATTAATAATTATTTTAATATTTAGAAAATCTTGTTGCTACTATCTCACCCATTATTTTGAAGTTAACGCCGCGACGGATTCGTCTAGCCAAGTCGAGAAATGTTAAATTCATTCGATTTTAAATTAAATGTCCGAATTTCTAAAATTATGTTATTTTAATTATTTATTCAAAGTATTATTTTCAAAATCATTTTAAATTCAAATTTTCCTTATCTAAATTATTTCAAGTTCAAATACGAAATTCAATTTTTATCCCAATATTTATTTATTCTCAAATTTATTTTTAGTCCAATATTTATCATAATCAAAATTAATCCTACATAAATTTTCCCCACTAACTCCACTTTCTCCACCCCATTATAACCTAACTCTCCACCTACCACATCATTATTACGTCTCCACTATCCTCTTTAATTGCCAAACATCAACTTCATCATCACAAAATCCTCAAATTCTCTGCAACTGAGTTCCCAAATCACAGCAGCAGCCACCATCATCTCCAATCTGCAAACCATTTGCCATCCAGCCACAATACCACCACTGCCTGATCAAGTCTCAATTCATCAAACACGTCAGCCTCGTCCCAAATCACCTGCAGTTCCATCACTGCCAAACCAACCCAAATTCCCAGCAACCTCGTTTACTCTCACCACCACGCCACAAGTCCAACACAACCACCGTCTGCATCAAACAATTAGCATCATCATCAACCAACACCATTTCCCCAACTCCAATGCAATCGGCCATCAAGCTGACCATTCCACCACCACTGTCGAAACAACCACTAATCCGTCAAGGAGCCACCACCTAACCACCTGCACCACTATGTAAATCTCACCACCCCTCAACTGTTATCACCAAACACACGGCCAAACCACTGCATCGAACACCACCCCTTTTCCCAAATCGCCTACTGTCCAAAGTCAACAAAACCCAAATTAAAAACCCAAAACTGAGAAGAATCGAAGCCCAGAACCTTACTTTAATTCGACCGAGCTCTGGCCTGATTTCCACCGGAAGAACCGCAAATTTTAGCTTCGGTTTCAAGCCGTTTTCTCGCACCCAAAACTGCACCTAATCCTCTCAAAATCTTAACCCTACCTTGCAGTTGCTCGCCGCTGATCTGCGCCGGTATTTCGCCGGCAACTCGTCGGCTGAAGGGTCGAACCTTGGCGAGTCAGTGCGCCTCCTTCCCTCTCGCGTCCTTTCTCTCTCTCTCGTCTGAATAATGGGAAGAAAGAGAAGATAAACCTGATTTTATTTGATTTTTCAGAAATTGCAAATTTAGTCCCCATGTTCCAAATTATTTCAATTCAGTCCCTTTTGGTTTCAAATCATCAAAATCAGCCCCTACTATTTTAAAACCTAAAATTTCAGCCCCTTAAGTTCCAAATGATTTTAAATAAGCCCTTCATTTTTTAAAATTACTTATTTCAAGCCCTACAATTTAATATTCATTTTGAGCTTCGACCCAACATTTGAAAATTTACGTTTTAGCCCCTTAACTTTCACAGTATTCATTTTGGTCCCTCAGCTTTCGAAAGGTCCATTTTAGTCCCTCAACTTTCAAAAAGTCGATTTCAGTCCCTAAATTGTAATTTATCATTTTAACTATAAGTTTCAAAAGACTAATTCGACTAAATCTTCTAATTGGCTAGACGAAGCGTACGGAGAATTAAAGAATGGAAGTCGTTTCCCACTCAACCACACTCGTCAAGTTTAAGGTAGACTCGCCCCTATTAATTGATTTAAATTATGATTGCATGTGAATGTCATGTGACCTGTGAAGGTCATTTTTATGAAAAGAAATGAGAATGTATTTCTTCGGAAATAATGGTTGAATGTTATGTGACTTGTGAAAAGTCATTTTCATGAAAATGAGCCTATATTCCCTCGTCAGGAATAATGATGATATGAGTATACGGGCAAGATTGGGAAAAGGCCCCTTGAGGGAGCCCAATCAGCTACAAGAAATGATGATGTTATGCATAACATACGTGCCTCATGAGCACGAGAGACGAGACTACCCACACCCGATTTTCTAAAGAGCCTATGATTTTCAAAATAAGCCCCGTGCTTTAATGCACAAGAAGAGACTACCCAAGCCCTATGTTTCTAAAGAGCCTGCATTTATGTGTTCAATTATATTGTAGGTTAATTAATGGGCGATGAGTCTACTGAGTATTTCTATGAAATGCTTATGTCTATTTTTACAACACTTGCAGATTTCGGAGACGGTGGCAAGTGATGGATGATGGTGGCAATAACCGTTAAATGGTTGAAATGTCTTACTTTAATGTTTTCCGTATTTTCAAACATTGGATAATTTTGAGAATTTCAGTTATTCGAGAAGTTGTGACATTGTCAACTGCTTTACAAAAATTAATGGTTCGAATTGTTTTTCCTAGATGTTTTCAATTTTATCGACCATTACAGTTTATTTATTGTTGACAAAAATGAATTTCAAATATTTCTTCCGCTAGATTATTATTTTTATATTCAGACCAGAAAATGACGTGGTGAACCGGGTATTCAGAACTCGGGTCGTTACATAATAAATAAGATTATATTGTGTTATTAACAAGTGTGTTTCAAGTGTTTCATGTAATGATAATCTTCAAAGCATTCAAAGTACAAATCATCTCTCGAAGATAAAAGATCAAAAACACAAGACGTGATGTTCAAATCATGAAGCATGATAGTATGAAGATCGAGGAATGAAGCCTACAAAGAATTGAGCTTTTACAAATTTCTTTTCAATCTTATGTAAGGTGAATGCATCAATAGTTGGCAATGCACTTCATAAAGCTCAAGAAACATTTTTAAAGTCATTAAAATATCTTTTTCAAAATCAACTTTGATCAGAAAACCTTTAAAAATCAAAATCTTGAAATGCTGTTTTTTGAGGTCGACCGCAAATTTTTTCAGGTCTTTTCAGGTCGACCGAACTGACTATTTTTGAACTCCAACGACTATTTTCTAGCAACAGCTATATTGAGGTCGACCGCATGGCTGAATAGGTCGACCGCAAAAGACAGTATTTACGAATTTGCTCTATAAATAGCCTTCTCTCTTGCATTCATTTTCAGCAACTAAGTGGAGATTTTAGAAAAGCTTTCTTGTGAAAAATTCATTATTTTTACTTGATTTATATTTATCTTTATTAGAAAACTTTGATTGATCCAAACTTTGTTTTATCAAAATCCATCAAAGTTTTTGTGAAAATTCTTGGTTTTACATTGTATAAACTTCCTCAACATCTTCACATCATTTATTAGAATAGAAGTGTAAGTCTCTCTTTATTCTAAAATTGTTTCAATTTTTTAAAAGAGAAAAATTTCAATTAAGGAACTTTGATTATTTGTGCTACATTTTTCATTATCATTTGATTTATCAAAGTTCCATTACCTAAACACTTTAAGCTTAACTTATTGTTAATTATTCAAGTGTGACTTCTCTTGGTACTTAATTTGATTCAATATTTTAATAAGATCTTATTTGAAAAACTTTGTTTGATTGCATTGAACTTTTCATTATCATTTGCATCAAAGTTTTTCTCTAATACTCGAGCTTTAAATATTTTAAATCTATTGAAGTGTTATTCTAAAACTCTCAAGATACTTGACTTGATCATATCATTTGTTAAAAGAGTTTATTAAATTGTAAAATTCTCATTTGTATTTTGTTTATGGTTTCGAGATCATTGTGAAAATTCGATTGTAAAGGATGGTGCTCCTTGTTGTAAAGTCACCAAAGGATAAGTGTTCTTTATTGTAAGTCACTTAAGGATTCGATACTTCTTATTGTAAGTTATCAATATAGTAGATTTGGCCTTGCTCGTGAAGGAGAGCTCGGTAACGGAGGACGTAGATCACGTTGGTTGATTGAACCTCCTTAAATCGCGTTTGCATTCTCTTATCATTTTTACTTACTTACATTGCACTTACTCTATTCTATCAATTTATATTGTGCAACACTATATCTAAATGCTATACTTGCTTCATCAATTAAGTTTACACATTTATAGCACACTACATTGATAGTTAAGTTACTTGCAATACTAAGTACTCATACTTGTACCCATTGATTTTTAAATTTGAGATTATTTATCGAAAAAAATTTATAAACCAATTCACCCCCATCTTGATTAGTTTATCTTGAGCTAAAAAGTCGTGACCAAAGAAATTTATAAATTGTGACCTATAAAATTTATGATCTGTAATCAAGAAAATTAGTGATTTTTTAAAATTGTGAACTAAAAAATTCTTGATGTGTATTCGAGAAAAAATTGTGACACTGAAATTTGTGATTTGTGATCAATAAAGAAATTGTGAGTCATAATTTGTTAAGTTGTGACCAATTGACTCAAGATTTGTGACAAAAAAAAAATCGTGACTTACGAAATTCGAAATTTGTGATTGAGAAATAAATTGTGACCTAAAAAATTATAACTGTGACCATAAATTTATGACATAATTTGTGACTTGTGACCTAAAAAATTATGACTTGTGATCATAATAAACTGTGACCTAAAAATTGTAACTTGTGATCATAAACAATAAAATATATAATTAATTATGACCTGATATTTGAAATAAAACCTTAAGCTTTTTAATTTTGAAAATGTATATTTTAAAAGCCTGGGTTATGTATTCTTCCCCTGAAATATGTCCTGTGATTTACATCTTTACCAAGATTCATAACATGACAGGACAGTGCAGGGCAGATAGGATCTTCAAGGTGAGGATTTCACGTTTTTTTTTTTTTTTAACAGAGGAGGGCTTAATTCATTTTTCAAAAGTAAATGAACTTTTAAGTTGTTTTTCATGCCACGTTAGATCTTACGCAAAGTTATTACATTTCATGTATCACGTTCTCAAAGCGTGATTGATAAGAAATAATGTCATTGAAATTTTAATTAACTTGGTAAAAGATTTTTATGTATAAATAAAAAATGTGATATTTTTTAAGTAAAAATATGTAGTTAAAATGTAATTTGATGAAATGTGTGAGGTTGAAAATTGGTTTGAATAAATGTATTGTTTATAAATATATTTATAAACAAATTACAAAACTGATATTTTGCCCTTATTTGATTCTATTTAAAAAAAAAAAAAAATTCTACAGTACTCAATCTCAACTATTCATTAAAAGTTAAGCCCACAATATTTGACTTTTCTATCAAATCTTTACTATCAATACTTCTAAAAATCACTATCTATATAATAATATATAAAAGTAGCTGAGTCAACTACAGTCAATTCACTGTTTCCCTCCCAAACTCTTATACTATATGCAGATTTTATTTATTTATTTTTCCAATTTTTGGGGAT
Organism: Ligustrum vulgare; assembly: GCA_963555705.1. Lineage (NCBI taxonomy): Eukaryota > Viridiplantae > Streptophyta > Magnoliopsida > Lamiales > Oleaceae > Ligustrum > Ligustrum vulgare. The sequence continues at coordinate 3,147,700 of OY743175.1, read as the reverse complement.
TCAGTATTTATCATGTTCACACTACTTATATCCCCTATCCAATAATCAACTTCAAAATTCACTTAAAAAATAGTTGGGCCTTCAATATTTATTTATTATTTTCAAAATCGCTGACATCTACTTACAGTCTTCCAATATTTATTGTGTTTACATGGCTTCTATTTCCCACCGCCTAATTACACTGGAAAGCCAGTTTTTTTTTTTTTTTTTTTTTTTCCTTTTTCGCTTTTTCAGAATTTGTTTCATTTTTTTCTCTTTTTTTCCAAATCTGTTGATTCATTTTTGTTTTCTATATCCTTTTTTTTTTTCCATTTCCCTATATACAACCTCTTCCATTTCTGTTATATATAATTATTATGAAGATATACACAATAATAAAATATTCAATTAAAGGGTTATTTCTTTGAAAAAATGTGTATTGTTTAACATGACCGCTCCACTCCACCTTCTATTTATCACATTTTATGATTCAAAATTTCTGGTGCGGTGGTAATGCTTATTAGTTATTAATATTACAAACCAGTTGAAAATAAAAAATAGTAAATTATTTTTTGAAAAAGTAAAAATGATTGACACTACTCTTTTCTTCAAGACCTGTGATATTTTGAGTCGTTGAACATAGATTTTGGTTTCTAACAAAAAAGAAAAAATATTAAAACAATAATATTGTAGAGAAAGCTTCGAAAATAATATAGAATGCAAAATTATTTTAGACTAATAAGAGGATTTGTTAATAGTCTATTTAAATTATGTTTTAGATTTCTCCGTTGGGGTTACAATGTGTTAACCAATGTTGGGTTATTTAGAATAGTTTTGGGTTTGATAGATATGTTAATGGTTTCAGCCGTTGAGTGAAGAAAAAACAAATTATTTATGGGTCAGTATATATATTTGATGAAATTGTATATCACATTGTATAAAAAATAATAAAAATAAGAAACTAGAATTATTATTATTTTTTAAATTTGCTTTTACCGAGAAGTTTTTATTTTTATTTTTTATGATATAAGAATGATAATTTGTTTGGTTTTACTTATTTATATTTGGTTTTTTTGTGTCAAAACCTCTATTTTCATAAAAAAAAATTGTGTTTTTCTAACGTTTTCAATCTTACAAATAAATATTTGTATTCATTTATACAAATCCAAAATAAAATTTTCAATTAAAAATTATGTTGAAATTTTATTACTAGATAATACTCTCTCTGTCTTACCAAGATAGTCCACTATTTTTTTTTTGTCCGTCTCAAAAAGATAGTCTACTTTATTTTTTAAGAGTGAAATTAATATTTTATATTCCATTTTGTCCTTAATCTGTGTGAAAATGAGTAGAGGACTATCTTTATGGAATGGAGGGAGTACTAAATTATAAATCACATCATACATATAGTTTTTTTATATATATAAATAATCTTATTTTTAGTTATTTAGTACATCTAAAAATTGGAGCTCTTTTTTATAGCGTATTATTAAATTATTAAATATTTTTATAGATAATTACATTTAATACGTAATTAATTTCTTATAATAATTGTGATATTTTATTGGTCTTAATTTTATGGATAAATATTTGGTTCAGTCATACAGATCAAATGTCAAATTCTCAATTAAAATTATATCTAAAATTTATACGCATTCGTATTTTTATAAATCATGTTGTATTGAAATTTTTATAACTAAATCATATTTTTAAGTTATTTATTACATATACATATTAAAGTTCTTTCTTATGTTGCATTATTTATCAAAATTATTTCAATGACAATTACATTTAATTCTTAATTAATTTTTTATTCCAAAAATTCTCATATCACATTTTTTAACATTAACGGTTAACAAATTCATCTATATTGTTTGAAATGATATAGTTATTAATGGTTTTTGTCCTAACTGTTAATTTTAAAATTTCAAAAAGTAATTAACCATACAAAGATATTCTTTACTATATTTTAATTCAAATTTTATGATATTTTTTCACAATAATATATAAATTGTCTCCCAATTTACTTAACCAAAAATTGAGATGATCAATATTAAATTATAATTTCAATCAGAAAATAATTACGTTGTATAAATATTGAAAACTTAAAATATCATAAATTTGATGCAATATCTTTGTCAACCTCGCAATTTATTATTATTATTATTATTATTATTATTATTATTATTATTATTATTATTATTATTATTATACATGTTGTTTTTCATTGTCAATGGTCAAAATATTGAATTTTATCTTTTATATGAATGGTCTCTATTATTAACTTTTTCATCTATTGTTTGAATGTTCAGAGTACATGAATACTGGAGATCCTACATTTAAATGTTCATTTTGCAAGGCGAATTTTTGGTTCGAGGAGATAGTGAATAATCGTTACAAAACTTGAAGATCATATTCTATAAGGTCAAATTCTATCTGACAGTAATTCAGGATACAAGTTCTTTATTCCAAGGATATCGTTGAGCTATTCGAATTTTAGGATACTTATTAGATTTAAAAAAAAAAAAAACAATTTTCATTGATGGTGTCATATGCCATGACTATCAATAAGAGTCAGACACAATCATTTTCACATGTATGACTTCTCCCTAAAAGGTTGATATTTATACATGAAACTAATAAATGATGAACTTATATCTTATTTGTGAATGTTATTTATTTTGTTTAAAAAATCATTTAATTTCAAATAAGATTATTTTTATTTAGAAGTTTCTTCCCGTGCATCGCACGGGATGATTCACTAGTTCATTTAAAAAGAAAAACTCTTTTTAAATAATACTAAACACACACTTAATATCTTAACTCCTCTTTCATTCAATTTCTTTAAAAACATTTTTTTCCATGTTCATTTTCAATGTATTTCATCAATAAATATTTTTGTACGTAACTACGTAAGTTTACACAGTGTGTTTGATTTTCTAACTTTTGGGAAGGAAAAAAGTTTTGAGAAATCGTGTGGTTAAAAGGTGATTTGAAAAGTAAGAAATTGTGGGCTTGACTTTTTTGGATAGTTGAAATTGATTACTGTAAAAAAAAAAAAAAAAAAAAAAAAAAAAAAAAAAATAGTAGATTTTTTGAGATTGTTAGAAAATCAAACAAGGGCATATATATATATATATATATATATATATATATATTTAAAAAAGTACTTTCCACAAAAATTAATTCTCAAAATCAAACATGCCCTTCATTTTTTTTTATCAAAAATAATAATTAAAAAAAATTAAGAATGTTTAGGGTAGGGTGGGGTGGGGTGGGGTGCATTGCGGCCTGCGGGGGTCTTGAGTTGTTGGGGGTACTATTTGTCTTGTATGGGTGATGATCTGATGGATACTGCATTATCTTATTCCACAGCTGTGTTTTCCTTTCTGGTTTGGCCCCTTCATTAATGTTCGCTTGTCCTTTCAATTTCAATTCACTTGATACTTTCGTTTGATATTCTTTTTTTTTTTTTTTTAATAAACAATAAATGTTCAAAAATAAAAAGGACAAAACTAAAATAATCTAAGCCCTTGTTTGATTGTCATACTTTTTAAAAAAAAAGAGTTTTGAATAGTAATTTTGAAAAATTGTGTGGTTAAAAAGTGATTTGGAAAATAAAAAATTATAAGTTTGACTTTTTTGGATGGTTGAGATTGATTACTGTAGAAAAAATAGTATTTTTTATGAAAATAGTATGATTGTCAAACAAGTGCTAAATATGGTTTGAATAAATTCGTCCATGAATATAATGCTCATACCATGAGACTTATAAGAGCATACGTCATGGATATATTGATAGTTGTCATCTAAATTTCACTAAATAGACAATAAAATTAATATTAATTGACACGTATGCATATTAAGTTTAACAGAATCTTGACTATCACGTTAAATGAATTGAATCTAGCTAATCAATCATCTATTGGCCAACACATTTCAACACATGGAATGTGAAATATGTTGTACCAATAGTCACCCAAGCACATCGACGGGTGGGCGCTATACTTCTGCTCATTGTGGGAAGAAGAACATTTTCTCATACAGGCCGTTCTCGTGTAAATGGTGGGTAGGAGTTATATTGTTTACACGTGGATGTAGCAAGTGGGTATTGAGCCAGCACATTTCATCTCATGGGAGGTGAAATATGTTGGACTCCACATCGGTGGGTGGGCATTATACTCCTACCCATTGTGAGAAGGAGAACATTTTTCATACCCTGATATTTATTATTTGATATGTATGAAATTAGAACCAATAATAATAATAATAATAATAATAATAATAATAATAATAATAATAATAATAATAATAATAATAAAATGCCACACCAATTAAGATGCTAGCTAAAGTTAGCATGATTTTAACTTATATGTATAATAAATCTACTAAATTAACACACGTTCATTGTAGATATAAACTTGAACCCTACCTAATATATGACATTAACTTGAACTCCTCAAACTTTTCACTTGTTGTCTCCACGGTCTTTCATTTTAGCAACACTTGGGTCTTTGTTGTCATAATGTCATTGGACAATTTTAATTTCGTCTCTAAGTAACAAGCTAAAAAATTGTTAAGATATTGCCTTCTCACTAAAGCCTCTGCTTGGTAATATTATGTGGTTTATAAACTGATTTATTTATGATTTGAAGTAAAAAGTAGTGATTGAGTATTGGAAAGAGAATGTGTGTCGTTAAAAAGTGACTTGAAAAATTGTATAATTTATAAAAAATTTATTATATTTACCAAATACTTGCTAAGAAAAAAATTAATAAAACCACTATTACTGATTAATACCTATTTAACCACAAAAGTAAATAAGAACGGAGGAATAGAAATTTCTTGGGATCGCTTTAAGTTGAGTGGAAAGAGGAAATAGGAGGAATATATACAAGATGAGATGGGGGTAGTGGTGGTGGTGGTGAAGGTGAATGTGAAGGTTAAGGTGGAGAAAGTATTCATTATGAAGGTCGCATATGGTAGATTGATCGCTTAAATCGTGACAATTTGATCCTTGACTTGCTCAAGTCATGACGCCTCGACATTTGAGTAGATTCTACCATTTACTCGTTTTCTCTCACTATCTTGAATGTTGATATATCATGACTTGACTATTTATGGTTCTGAATCTCCATCTTTTAAAAGTGAGATTTTGAGTCCTTTATATATTTAAATTTGTTCGTTTCAATCCTATCAAAATAATCAATATTGACATCAAAATCATATCACTACAACAAAGTTTACCTTTTACGGCGTGCATTGCACCCCGTAAAATTTGCTTTTAGATGCATGCCGTAAAAAGCCATGCCGCAAATAAAGATAGATTTTTATTCCTTATTTGTCCGTCCCAAATTATAGACTATTTTCTTTATTGAAAGTTAACATATTTTTATATTTTCTAATATGCCCTTATTTAGAGCTTGTTTGATTTTCATCAAATTTTTCTCATTTTTCTACAGTATTTGTTGCGACCACATCCTAATTACGCATGACGTGTCACACATGGAACCTAATAACCACCTAAGTAGGTCCCCACCTAAGGGGTTATTATTTGTCCGAGGCATTCCGAGGCACATTCCTCCTATGGCCGAACCGTCTCCATAAGCGGCATCGTCCGAAGCAACCTCAAGGACCGACATTTAGGCAGGGCAGAAACGTCACCGACACAGGACCTATAAGCTAACTGTAATTTGATGGGACATCGCATTTATCGTTGATGTGATAGCCGCCATAACACTATGGTAGACTGTAATGATTATGCCCAACTAAATGGTTAACTTGACCAACGGATGGGGAGAAGCCACGTGTAAAGGCCAAACACGTGTCATGATAATAATAAATGAATGTAACTATAAATAGAATAGGTAAGTCTCCCAAGAGGGGTTTAGCAATTTTCTCACTCTTAACAATATACTTCTCTCACTCCCTTTTCTCTCTTTGACACACTTATATTTCCCGCACCCAATAAATATATTCGCCTAAAATGAGTACTGACTTAGGCATCGGAGTGCAAAAGGGAGCCACCTCGGCCCCCTTTGCAAGCTGATTGTTTGTCCTAGTGCGCAGGAGATCCCCGTGTTCAAGAGAGAGGAGCTGAGACGTGTTGGTCCAAGGTCCAGCCGGATCTTGTGGTCAACATTTTGACGCCGTCTGTGGGAAACCATACTGCTAACCACAAAAACACATGGTAAAAAGCCACACATAGAGAGGTAATCCTGAAAAAGGACGAATAACCTCTTACAAAAGAGCAGATAACTGCAATGAGCTTTGAAAGATAAGCTGGTTGGCCTTGAAAAAGGCATAAAGAGCTTTGAAACATAAGTTCAGTGACCTTGAAAAAAAAGGTAAAAGTTTTGAAACATAAGTTTATTCACCTTGGAAAAGACGTATAACTTTGAGATATAAGTTTATTAACCTTGAAAAAGGCGGGGATTTTTTAAACGAAAGTCCACTCATCTTTGAAAGACAAGATAAGATTAAGGAATTTTCCTAAATATGAACGAAAGTGATGGTGATATTAACCCCCGTAGGGGAAGAAGTGGCCAACACAGCGAGGGTGAGGTTCCTCAAGGACTTCATGAAAACGCCAATGAGGAAGTGGCGCAACCCAACCTACCTCGCCGGCACCGTAATCGCCGCATGATGCGAGATATGACACGTATGGCGGCCCAAATGTTAGAAATGCAGAAGCAGCAGATAGAACAGACTGCTGTAATGAATGGCTTTATGGCCAGAGGGTATGTTATGAATGAACCCGTGATGCCTCAGCAATACCCACTGCCACATTATTCACCATCCGAGGCGGCCACTGTCTCGTATTATTATCAAGATCCACAGAAATATGCCGATGTGGAATCCGAGCCCTTCTGCGAGCAAGACCCGGAACATGAAGCACGTGAAGAACAAAACCCACTCCCACCTAGACACAGGGAGGCCTCTCCCACAAAATCCGGCAGTGTCTTCAACCGAATAGGAGGGTTATTCAGGGGCCAACGACGGGGGCAAACGGACCCAGGTCGGCACAATGTCCTAGAGCCTAGAAATAGGCGGGAGCGACGCGCTGAAAAAGCCTTGTCGCATGGTCAAATGTATAGGGACCAACATGGTACGGGAGCGGAAAGGTTGGCATCAGCACATGAGCCTAGGAATAGGCAGGAAAGAAGAGCCGAAGCAGTTCGGACAAGGTCTCGCAACGAGTTACCAACCCACGGAAGGCTAAACCACGGCCATGTTTTACCACCACAAAAGCAAGAATATGCCCCGTCGCTCTATGACTAATACCATGGTCCAATGTATTCCGGTCACGATGAGAACAGTGAACTGCCCTCTTACGAGTTGGATGACGAAGAGGAAGTAAGTCCCTTCACAGAGGGCCTCCATAGATGCCACATACCTCATGACTTTGAGATGCCAGAAATAGCAAAATACTCTGACCGAGGCGATCCTGATGATCACCTGTTAAATTACCGCGCCAATATGGAAATAGCCGGAGCCACTCCGGCATTGAAATGTAAAGCCTTTGCTTTGACCCTTGAGGGAAGTGTCATACGATGGTATAAAAAACTCCCTCCTAGCATCATTCACAGTTGGAGAGATATGAAGACGACTTTTAAAAATGGCTTTGTTTCCTCTAGGCCTGGCCAACTCCCGCTCCAACGCCTTCAGGATCTGAGGCAAGGAATGGACGAGTCTCTAAAAAGTTACCTAGCTAGGTTTACTGAAGAGATGCATATCTGCGAAAATATCACAGAAGCGGAGATGTTTTCCGCCTTAAAAGGAGGGCTAGATATGACCAGCATGTTCTGGAGGGATGTCCGGAGCAGGAAACCAAGGGATTACAATACCCTGGTAGACCTGATGAAGGAAGAGATTGTATCGGAGGAAATGGCTAGGGCCAGAGATAATCACCCCCAAGGGAGATATAACCTTAGATATTCTAATAAAGCGGACCTCAAGAAAGGAGGGAACAAGGATAGGGTCGGCGGTAACCGAGGTGGCGCGCCTCGTCCATTTCCGGGGACAGGATCCAGCTTTGCAGCGGAAATCACGGAAGCTATCCCTCACTTGCACTCTAACACCCCTTCTCAAAATCCTCCCACGGCTCAAGGGAGAGTGGAAATCGGCCGAAGTGGAAAACAGCCCATGATAGGGGTTTACTGCGCCTATCACAGATATTACGGTCACGCAACAGAGGATTGCAGGGAGATCCACATGTTAGCTGACCAAAAGGCGCAGGGGAGAACGGGGGTTATTTTCCCCCCGATACAGGGAGAACCCAAAAATCTGGTGGTCAAAAGTTCAACCGAGCTGATAGGAGAGCTCCGTGGAAGAACTCAACTAAGGAAAGAATTGACAATCGTCAAAGAGACAGGAATAAAGGCTAGGATACCGCCCCGGCACATGCTAAAGATACATGGGAGCCACCTGTGCTTGTGGCCGACCTCCCCATTCGTGAAATCGACACAATACTGGGAGGCCCCCACCCAGGTGGGAGCACAAACAACTCCCAAAAGAGGTATATAAGAGAGGCCAAGCAGCCCGCCAACGTGAATTATCATATCCATTCACATCCAGTTGGGATACCTCGGACGGAATCTATCACATTCACACAAGACGATGCCGTTGGAGTGCACTTCCCGCACAACGACGCATTGGTAATCAGAGTGGTGGTGGCTCGGAATGGGCTATCACGGATGATGGTGGATGATGGTGCCTCGGTAAATGTGATTTACGGGGTAACTTTTGATAAAATGGGGATCAGCACTCCACTCATTCCATTCCCTGATCCAATATACAAATTTACGGGGGACAACATAACCCCCAGAGGGTCCATAACCCTCATAAATGAAGTAGGACAAGCACCGACCCTCTCCAGAATCCCTATGGAATTCCTGGTGGTTGACAAAATCTCCTCCTATAATGGTTCAATTGGGAGGCCTGGTCTTATTGACTTGGGGGCTGTAACGCATACCAAATACATTTGCATGAAGTTCCCCACGGAGCATGGCGTTGCAACTGTAAGGGGAAGCCAAACTGAGTCGCGGGCCTGTTACACGAATGCAATCCGAAAGTTTCAAGATCGAAGCTTGAACATGATTAGCGATGTAGCCATGGCCGAGGCTGCTCCAGACCCTGAAAAATTGGGTGGAGAGCTCTTTGAAAATAAGGACATCATGATGACACTATAAGAAGACTTGGAAGACCTGGACCCAAGAATTGCAGGAGACAATTGCTCCACCTCGGCAGAAAGGCTAGAATGCTTCGGCGTAGACACACATGACCCAATCAAGGAATTGCAGATTGGGATGGATTCACCAATTGAATACAAAGATCAATTGAAGAATTTCTTACTTAAAAATCTCGATGTATTCGCGTGGAAGCATGGCGACATGGTTGGGATTGATCCTAAAGAGGCCTGCCACATACTCCAGATTGACCCTCGAAGCCCCGGGCATAGGTAGAAGAGAAGACCCATGAGTTCGGACAAATACGAAGCCTTGAAAGACGAGGTCACGAAGCTGTTGAAAAATGGCTTCATCAGAGAATCCCGCTACCCGAAGTGGGTATCAAACCCTGTGTTGGTACCAAAACACAATGGGAAATTGAGGGTATGTACTGACTTTTCAAACTTGAACCAGGCATGTCCAAAAGACAGTTTCCCACTGCCCCGGATCAATCAGTTGGTTGACTCAACAACAGGGCATGAACTGCTGAGCTTCATGGATGCCTACTCCGGGTACAATCAAATCCCCATGTGTGAATCGGACGAGGAGCATACTTCGTTTATAATAGATAGAGGACTCTATTGCTACAAAGCAATGTCATTCGGCTTGAAAAATGCGGGAGCTACCTATCAAAGGCTGGTGAATCGCATGTTTTCAGAACAATTGGGAAACACCATGGAGGTGTATGTCGATGACATGCTGGTCAAGAGCATGGTCGCCGCGGATCATATCCGCCATTTATCAGAGACCTTCGAGGTGTTGAGGAAATATCGAATGAACCTCAATCCAGCGAAGTGTGCATTTGGGGTAGCGTCTGGAAAGTTTCTTGGATTCATGGTGAATAAGAGAGGAATCGATGCTAATCCCGACAAAATCAACGCTTTGTTGAACATGCAATCGCCTTGAAGTCCAAAAGAAGTGCAAAGCTTAACGGGGAGAATCGCGGTATTGAATCGATTCGTCTCCAAATCTACTGACAAATGCTTGCCATTTTTTAAGGTCCTCAAAGGGGAAAAGCGATTCCAGTGGACACCGGAATGTGAACAGGCTTTCATCGACCTTAAAGCATCTTTGGGACGGTCCCCATTGCTATCAAAGCTAAAGGCTGGCGAGCCTCTCTACTTGTATATGGCTGTATCCAAAGAGGCTGTCAGCTCAGTGTTGATCAGAGAAGAGGATGGGAATCAGTTCTCAGTGTACTATGTGAGCAAAGCCATGTTAGATGCAGAGACACGATACCCAGACATGGAGAAACTCGCCCTCTCGTTACTCACAGCCTCTCGCAAACTTCGTCCCTACTTTCAAGCACACTCAATACGCGTGCTCACCAACTTTTCCATGAGACAAGTGTTGCAAAAACTAGACGCATCTGGAAGGTTACTTAAATGGGCCATAGAAATCAACCAGTTCGACCTACACTATACGTCTCGGACCGCTGTAAAGGGCCAAGCGCTGGCGGACTTTGTAGTTGAATTCACACATCCCCCTGAGGTTGAAATGGTAGATAACACGGATGACAGCCAAGATGACAACCAAGAGTGGAAATTGTTCGTTGATGGGTCCTCGGCTGATGGGCGATCCGGCGCAGGGATATTATTAGTAAGCCCATAGGGGTTTAAATTACACAGCGCAATCCGCTTCGAATTCAAAGCCTCAAACAATGTTGCCGAATACGAGGCATTATTAGCCGGGCTAAGACTTGCAAAAGCCTTGAAGGTTAAATCCGTGGTGGCCAATAGCGATTCGCAGCTTGTTGTGAGCCAATTCAATGGGTAATTTTCTGCCAAAGAACCTTCTATGGTCGCTTACTTGAAGAAAGTAAGAGATTTGGCTGTGCACTTCGGAAAAATGGAGTTGCAACACATCCCCAGAACAGAAAATTCCAACGCCGATGCGTTGTCCAAATTAGCAAGTAGCATCGATTCAGAGTTACACAATCTAATCCCAGTTGAGCGCATGTTGACTTCATCTATTGAGCCAGGACCGGAGATTTTGGCGATTGAAGAAGAGGGGTCCGGGATGAACCCCCTGGTCGCATATTTGAAGCACCAGACAGTGCCAAACGAGCCAGAGGCAGCTCGGAAATTACAAAAATATGCTGTAAATTTCTTGCTCTTGGATGATCTACTTTATAAACGAAGCTACACCTCTCCGTTACTAAGATGTGTGGGGCCTGAGGAAGGTCGATATGTAATGAGAGAAATCCATGAGGGCATATGTGGCAACCATGCCGGGGCGTTATCGCTAGCCCGGAAAGCCCTCAAACAGGGATATTTTTGGCATACTATGCGAAAGGATTCCCATGACTTCGTTCGCAAGTGCGATAAATGCCAAAGACACGTAACCATACCACATCAGCCACATCACAAGCTAACTGTGGTAACTAGCCCTTGGCCATTTGCAAAATGGGGGGTTGACATTATTGGGCCTATGCCTAGGGGAGCTGGTAACAATTGCTTCGCGATAGTAGCAATTGATTACTTTACCAAGTGGGTCGAAGCGGAACCTCTGATGAGAATCACCGAGGCCAACACCACCAAGTTCATTTGGAAAAATATCATATGCCGGTTTGGGGTACCACACTCATTGGTTAGTGACAATGCGAAACAATTCAAAAACAGAAGCGTCGATGAGTTATGCGACGATTTGGGAATTAAGAAACTGTTCTCATCTTCACATCACCCGCAGGACAACGGACAGGTCGAAGCTGTGAACAAGACCATAAAAAATACCCTGAAAAGGAAATTGGAATCCAAAAAAGCCGCATGGGTAGATGAACTCCCACAAGTGCTATGGGCGCTTCGAACCACCTTGCACACCGCTACTGGTGAAACACCTTTCTCGCTGGCTTACGGGGTCGAGGCGGTATTCCCCGTTGAAATCGAAATCCCTTCGCTTCGTCAAATTCATTATGATGAAGTTAGGAACGAGGAAGCGCAAAGGGCCGGTTTAGATTTCCTCATGGAAAAGCGGAATGATTCCCAAGTGGTAATGACCAAATACCAGAAAAAGATGGCTCGATACTACAACAAAAGAGTGAAGAGCCGACACTTTAATATTGGGGACTTGGTCCTCAAAAAGGTTCTTCCTTCAACACAGGAACAAGGAGTAAGGACTCTAGGTCCTAACTGGGAAGGCCCTTACAAGGTCGTTGCCGAGGTGGTACCCGGAACATACATAATTGAGGACTTGTCTGGAGTACCTCTATGTAATCCTTGGAACACGGACCACCTTTGCCATTATTTTCAATAAAACTAAATTCCTCTATGATTGCAACATTATCATATGATTTCAAAAAAAAAAAAAATTGTGGGCGAGCTGCGTTAACAATTACGCTAATCTCTATGTTAGACAAACATAATGGATAAACGCACATTCCAAAATTATTTTGGTCATGATGCCATACGTCCACGCTATGCATAAAAATTGTTAAGAACAAGGGACTCTCGTAAGGCTAAACTACGATCACCATGTAAGGATAAGGAGATTTAGTACGATCAAAGGGAGTTCATACAAAAATTGTGTATACAAATCTTATAAAGTATAACTTAGACGCGTTCAAATGTTTGTCACAATCAGATCTCACTGGTAAACATAAATGCCTCGAATGTACTCATTCACCGCAAAATTGTTGATACTTTTACACATACATTCGGACAAAGCGTTTGCAAGACATATGTATACTAAGTGATGTGTGAATAAGCGTAAAAGACACATAAAAAATTCTTATATTATTTTGGTCACAAAAACCACACGCCTCCGCCAAGCACGAACTTTGTTAAAAACAAGGGGCTCTAGTGAATTTACACTGCAACATTAACAGAAGTTCATACAAAGTTTTAAATAAAGGTGTTACAGAGTTTTAAGGTACAATCGCTCAAAGGTTGGTCAAGATCAGATCTAATTAGCAAACATAGGTACATTAACTGTGTCGGATCTGGGGGTATAGCAAATGATTAAACTTGAATATGATTATTGCTGCGAAGTGATGACAAATTCGATCCGCTCATGAATGACTACATCGGATTTGAGGGACTAGCACGCCCAAAATATGGCACGTTTAACCGCCTGAGAAGGCCCAATGAGATATCCATTGGACTTCCATCCATGACCAAAGTTTTAAATACCGCCTTGGACTAATGGCCGAGGAGGAACTCCGGCCGAACTAGGTTGTGCCTGTCCGAGGTGCTTCAAATCAAGAGCATTCTACATCATACAAGACATTTACAATTGCAAAGGCATCCGCGCTGGGAAGCATTTATGTGTAAACAATTCGACCTGGTTAACGCCTAGCCGAGGTGCTTTATACTCAGCCGGTGTGCTTTATGGCGTTGTCTCTCATAAAAGCTATCCTTGAATGACTTAACAATATTTAAACCTTGTCTATTGAAATCGTGCTGATTATCGAAGGTCATAATTTATTAAAACGAATTGGTCCCACGATCTCATTTGGCACTAGTCATTTGTTAAACGGTGTGGGCAGGGTAACCACATGTCTGAGGGACTATCAAACATGCTATGTGAAAATCCAAAAACCCATGCATACGAAGAAAAGAGAGACATTGAATTTGAAGTATTTACGATAATACAATAGAAGTAACAAAGAATCACATTACTACAAAAGACAAAATTATGTACAATGACTAGAGGGGAGGGGCATCGTCTACAGCGTTGCCACCGGACACATTCTGAGGGGGCTCGGCGGGATCGCCTTCTTCAACATCTTCTGGTTCAAGGTAGAAAGCCTCAATGGTGGAAAGATCCAAGTAGGGGAACTTCTCCTTCACATCCCTTAGAGCCATACGGGCACCGATGTTTCCAAATATTCGCTGCATAAGCCCATATTCTTCGGTATTCTCAAAGGTATCTTTAAAGTTTTGAATGCCTTCAGCGATCTTGGCTCCGTACTTTGCTCCAGAAGCCCAAGTTTACCTTCCAAAGAAACCAAAGACTCAGCATCCTTTTTCCGGAGCTCCTTTTCCTCCTCAAGTGCCCTCTTTAGATTGGCAACCTCGTCAAAAATTTTACCCTTTAGAGCGTTAGACTCTGCCAACACCTCGGCTGTCACCGTCTGAGCCTGGTAAGCATTATCGTATTTCTTGCATAAGTTAGCCACATCTGCTTCGGAAGAATGAAGGTCATTTTTTAGCTACTCGTTATCTTCCTTAAAGGCTCTGGATGTGCTCTTCGCCTCATGGAGGGACCTTCGGGTGGAAGAGAGAGTTTCCTTCAGCTCCTTGATCTCCTGCACCATGCCATCCGCGTTACGCAGGGCCACCTTAGTGCTTTCTTCCCTCTGCTCAAGCTCCTTGACCGGCCCCTCCAGATCGTCCGCGAGAGCTAAAGTCCTTGCGCTCAAAGCCTTGATGGCGAGCAGCATTTGACTGGGAGAGCTTTTGGAGGAAAAAGATTCCAACCCTTCTGTCCAAAAATCATCCACCGCAATGGCTGCCTTAGCAGCATACCCCGGGAGAGATGCCAGGCCTTCGGAATCCAAAATAGATGACTTAGGGACAAACCCCTCTTTAATCCGAGCCACCTCCGACGCTATAGATTGGTCAGCTTCCTCCACTTGACCTGGAGGGGATTTAGGAAAAGCTTCGGTGACTTCACCGGGTCCAGGCAGGTCTGCAGGAGGGATATCTGAAGGAACCCCTGCTCCACTGGATTGGCCCTTACCACCCCTCTTTAGTCTCTTTAAGGGTGGTTGCTCCTTAGCGGCTATTTCCAGCACCTCGTCCTCCTCAATATTCACCACCTCGGAAGGGGCCTGGGGGATTTTTGATTGCTCCATTCTCTTCGTCTTCTTCTCCTTCTCCTGCCCCTCGGCCATTTTACGGCCGTGCTCCTTCTTTACGGCAAGGAGTTTCGGAACAGTTGGTACTGAGTCAGAAGGGTCTGGAAGAGGTGGCGAACCCAGTTTCCTGGAAGCAGAGGCGCCTTCGAAGGCTTCATTTGAAGCTTCAGCTATCATTTTAGTGGCCTCCAGGTGGAAGCCCGCGAATACGGACCTTTGCTTCCTTTCCTCGTCACTCTCGACAGCAAGAATAGGAGGAATCTTCTTGGCCTTCAAGCCCTTCAGGGATATCTTCGGGAACTCTCTTGACCCTGTAAGGAATGTGCTAAGTCACAAAATGTAGAATGAACCGATCCATAAATATCGGAGAAAGAAGTGAATATACCCATATCCCGCATTGAGCCGTGCTTGACGAAAAGCCTTTTTGAGGAGATAACCTTTTGAAAGTCACCGCGATACCCAAAAAGCTTCCTCACAACTTCCAGATCCTTCGGCGGGAGCTGATGGTCGTATGTTTGTCCTGTAAGATCAAAAGGACCATTTATATAAGCACAAAAGGTAATAAGAAGCAGAGTGTAAATATGGTGGTACGCCCGCATAAGAGATTATAAGAACTCACGGGGCAGAGAAAGGGTTCGGGGAACTGTTATCTCAGGGACAGGATCCGAAGGAGTACATTGTCAATCCCCTCCGACCCAAAACCATTGGGTTCTCCAATTCTTGAGGGACGTTGGATGCCCGGTGATGATGGGTGGGTATTGTCCCCTAGGGGTTAAGTAGTACCAGTCCCTCACATCTGGCCTTGTATCTTTTTCTCCCCTAGCAGTTTTCTTCAACACAAAGTGTGTGGATGATGTAAAGAGAAATTGGATACTCTGGACTGACCTCCTGCCAAAGTAACTAGGTCCCCATCACTTGGGTCCAGAAATTTGGGGCTACCTGGTACGGGCATACATTATAACTACGAAGAAGAGCCCTGAAGAATGGATGAAGAGGCAAGCGCATCCCACACGAAAAAGCGTCAAGAAGTACCGCTACTTGGCCATCCGGTGGGCAGCAGGGTCGGCACAACGGACTCGGATGAATTACCCTTATTTCCCGAGGCATCCTATACACCAAAGACACTTCGAAAATTCCATTCCCCCTAACCTCTGTCTTAACTTCATTAGATTCCCACTGCTCCGGTTGATGCTGGGGATCAACATGATAACCAGAAACTCTATTAACCTGATCAACCCAATCCTCCACTTGGGCGATCTCCTCTGCGGTCAGGCCCAACTCCTCCCTATGGGCCCTAAAGGGGGCCCTTACCCCTAGATGGGATTCTGAAGCCCCGGATGAGGTGCCTGCCGCCTCCTCCCCCTTAAAGTATTGTTCTTTCTCATGACGGATCTCCTGTAGTGCCGCTTCTTCTTGGGTCGAAAGCTTGGCCATGTACGGTTGAGATGATTCACCTTCGCTGTCAAAATCACTTAAAGATATTACGCTACAGAACTGTCGCTCTCTTTTCTTCCTACGCTCCCTAAAAAGACGGGAACTAAATACTAAGCAGGACACAGGACAAAAACCCCTTATGGGGTCCGCCACCACCATTACCTCCTTCAGATCCTCTTCCCTCGATCCTTCCATGTTTTCCAAAACCCAACTTACCCCCAAAGATTACACGTAAATGGGGGTACGCTCCATGTACCCCAAGAAAATAAAATATGTATATGTGTATATATATGTATAAGAATGGGCAATGTAAGCAAAATAAAACGAAGGCGGGAAGAAATATTAATAGATCAAGGAGTTACCTGCTTAAGGAGAGACAAAGGAGGTTTGATGAAGAGCAGCGCGACAAAACTGGAGGCAGCAGATAGTGGTTTCCCACGGAATACCAAGAGCCTTGCGAATGGGTGAGCAGGAGAGATGGTGGAGTAAATCGTTGAGTATTGACAGAGATAACGAAAGAAGAAAAAGATAGAGCCAAAAAAGAGGGAAAAGGATGAAAAGGAAGATGAAAGGTTTACAAAAATGCACCCCGCAAATGCATACCGTTAATTGGCCAAGTCCAGCTTTAATCCCAGCCATCCACGTGCCAAAGCTTTACTGGGGGGTTAAATGAAGCGCCAAGCGGCAGCATTTTGAAAGAAAAATAACCATTCGTGGTAAGGGGTACAGCTCATGAGCCGTAATTGCGAGGAACCCAAAGGAGTAATCTCTCCAAAGTTATTAATGCACGACAAATATGGATCGCACATGAATGAACCAACCATATTTAAGGGACTAGTGTTGCGACCACATCCTAATTATGCATGATGTGTCACACATGGAACCTAATAACCACCTAAGTAGGTCCCCACCTAAGGGGTTATTATTTGGCCGAGGAATTTCGAGGCACATTCCTCCTATGGCCGAACCGTCTCCATAAGCGGCATCGTCCGAAGCAACCTCAAGGACCAGCATTTAGGCAGGGCAGAAATGTCACCAACACATGACCTATAAGCTAACTGCAATTTGATGGGACAGCGCCTTTATCGTTGATGTGATAACCGCCATAACACTATAGTAGACTGTAATGATTATGCCCAACTAAATGGTTAACTTGACCAACGGATGGGGAGAAGCCACGTGTAAAGGCCAAACACGTGTCATGATAATAATAAATGAATGTAACTATAAATAGAACAGTTAAGCCTCCCAAGAGGGGGTTAGCAATTTTCTCACTCTTAACAATATACTTCTCTCACTCCCTTTTCTCTCTTTGACACACTTATATTTCCCGCACCCAATAGATATATTCGCCTAAAATGAGTACTGACTTAGGCATCGGAGTGCAAAAGGGAGCCACCTCGGCCCCCTTTGCAAGCTGATTGTTTGTCCTAGTGCGCAGGAGATCCCCGTGTTCAAGAGAGAGGAGCTGAGACGTGTTGGTCCAAGGTCCAACCGGATTTTGTGGTCTACAGTATTCAATCTCAATCATTCATTAAAAGTCAAGCCTACAATATTTGACTTCTCAACCAAATCTCAACCATCAATTCTCCTGAAAAATACTATTCATTTCAAAAAACTCATTTTAACTAAAATCAAACACACACTTAGTGTTAATTGTTATCAACAAATATAAAATAATCATATTTATTACGTTATTTAATGTAGGAATATATTAGTAAAATGTAAGAAAAAATTATATTTCCAACTATATTAATTGACATTTTCTTAATCTATGTGAATTTTGGTTATACGTTCGTTCCAACCCTCAACCCTCTTTTCTAGATTCATTGACATTGAATCAATTGAATGCACTTCTAACACCTATTCCACTTTTGGAAGAAGGTCTCGATTTTTCATATATAAATGTAATTAATGTATCTCTTTCGTATTGGACTTTCACATTGCTCACCAATAGAGGGCAAAATTCACATTAATTAAAATTGTAAAGAATCCAAAATTCCACTTATAACTGTAGATTACGTGAAACGCTAGATATTAAAAGTTAAAATCTTGATTAATGTTATAAATGTTAGGAATATTTAGGTAAAGTTAGGTAAAATTAGGTGAATTCCATATTACCATTATGCCCCTGTAAAATTTACATATTACGATTATACCATTATCCGCCCCCCTATAAATAGGGCACCATATATTCATTTGTATGTGTACCATTCTTGAGAATCAAGAAATTCTCCTCCTTCTCTCTAGTTCTCAATCTCTCTCTAATTCTTGGTTAGAATTTTGATAGTTTTACAACACGTTATCAGCACGAGTCTCTACCCTATTGAGTAATATGACGGGAGTATGCTCTACAGTTGCATCTAAATGATGAACCTCTGTATCAGAAACCAGATTATTATTAATCATCATTTATACATCATAGATTAGAAGATCAATTCCAAATACGTAGAAAAAATTGAAGAAATTGTATAATCCGAAACTTCCAAACCAAATTCACGCCAAACCGTATATCCAAATGATGATCGGAGACCGGATCCATGACCAAGACGACTGGACGATTCTTCCGAACTGGCGCGTGTCGACGGCACCGGCACCGGCTCGGCGGCGCGTGACGCGCGTGAAGACCACGCGCAGACGTCAAGTCGGCGCGTGCGGAGGAATCCGTCGACGACGTCAACAGGCAGTTTGTTCATATCGAAGATCTTAATTTTTCTATGATCTTACTTTTCTGTTTTATGCAGTTCTGAGATTTTCCGGCGATCGAACGTGGCGGTTTTCTTAAAAACCGTTTTTGAAGCACTTCCGACGGGATTTTGAACTTCGGACCAAAAGTAAATTTGTTCTAAATTAAATTTCAAACCTATTGACGGTTTTGATTTATCCATATGAGCAACATATTAAAATATGGACAATTTTACCCTTGGTAATACATAAAAGTAAATTAATCGAAAATTAACGATTAATATGTGATCAACAAGATAAATTAAAGATTTTAAACAAAGTATAATTAAAAATAATCATTGTCATACCGTGACGGATTAAGTTATTATGGACTAAATTTATACCGCAACGGATTGGACTATTATGAGTACCTTGACTGGATTTTGACAATATGACTTGATCACTATTATGAATACCTTGACTGGAGGATATGACTCGCTCACTCATGAAAGGTAATTATTTCATTATGTTGTTACCACCTACATGGTTGGTTCTACCACCTACATGGTTGGCTTTATCAGTTTAATTATTTCATTATGTCAATTCCGCCTATATGGCCGGTTTAGCAATTGAATATATAGAATACTTTACATATATTCATATTTTATATTATTTCAAAAACACCTCAATTGTTGGTTAATTCTAACATATTAGAGGATGTTGTCAACATATATACATGGTGATATTATTATTGTTTAACCTATATACATGGTGATATTATTGTTATTTGATACTTCATCAAATGATACCAGAAGTTATCATTACCAAAAATTTGGTAAATGTTGATAAAAATATTTCATCCAATGGTACCAGAAGTTACCAATATCTGAATTTGAATGGGTGGATGAAAATTATTCAACAAGAGAATGTTGATTTATGATAAGATAATATCACATGATAGCACGGAAATGGCTAATGTGAAAATAATCTCATCAGTATTATGAGATGAATATTAGATGATAAAGTGTCTGGAAATGTTCTTGCACGAGCACTTATGTATTCCAGAAGAAGTGTATATTTACTCCAGAAGAAGTAAAAATTATCATCTAAACATACTGAAATGATACTATTATTGCTCCTGAAGAAGCATAAACGAGACATACATGCAAAACGCAAAAGGGGGAAACATTTATGATCCTCAAAATGAGAGATGTATTTCGGGAGTAGCCGTATCCTACCACCTCTGACCTTTTGAGGAAATAAAGAAAAAGGTGTGTTTCAAGAGTAAGAAATACTCCATACTCTACCACCTTAAATCTTTGAGGTACACAAGATTAAACATAAACAAAATCCTAGAAATTTATGGTGTGTCTCGAGAGTGAGAATACTCCGTACTCTACCACCACCTATTCTAGGGTTCACAAATATAAATTTACATTAACCGGACTCCATTTTCGCTTGATTCCCCTTCCTTGCGACCAATCTATCTTAACTCCTGCTGGATCTTTTATTGGAATATATGATTGCAACTTATCCAGCAGTTCCTCGATAGTAGGAGCAGAAATAAGGATTCTCCTAGAAAATGGAGAGATGAATCCCTGTTCCACAGCATAATCAAGAAATGTTAGCAAACCATCAAAGAAATTGTTTACATTTAAAAGCCCAATAGGCTTAGTATGGAGATCTAGTTGAGCCCATGAGGTAATATTAAAGATTTCTTCTAAAGTACCAAAACCTCCAGGCAGAGCTATGAAGGCATTAGAACCATATAGCATGCAAGTTATGCGTTCATGGATAGATAAGGTTTGTACTTCATGCCCTCGTGTTTTGCCTGCGATATCAGCTAACGGAGTAGGTATAACACCTATCACTCTTACTTTCTCTGCTAGAGCGGATTGTGAAATACAACCCATCAATCCACTGCTACCTCCTCCATACACGAGAGTGATACCTTTCTCTCCCAATTTCTTTCCAAGATCCACTGCTGCTTCTAGATACCCAAAACCTTTCCCTACTTTTGATCCACAAAATACACAGATAGTTTTGATCTGTCGAAGTTTTGGTCCTTCCATCTTTGAAAGAATAAGGAAGGAGAAACTTACAAGAAAATGTTATTTTGGGATGCATAAACTGTGAAAATCATTGGCTTTTTAAACTTGAAAAACTTCACTATTTACTACTCGTATTTCGAAAAAGTGAAGATTTACTTTTGACAAAATCACCATACTCACCTTTCGGTGATTTAATATTTAATCAGCCTTTATCAAAACTCGTGAAAGAAAACAGAAAAATATTTTATATGTGCATATATATCAAATGATTTACCTTATATTAATGCTGCATAGCCAAAACATCATTGTTTATAACAGTCTGGCAAACAGGATCTTTTGCTATTATATTCTTGAGACTATAACACTCTTTATCGCTGATAAATTTAGCCCATAAAGATAGTAGCTCACGCTGTACATACCCACTAGGGTGCGTCTCAAGAGTCAAGCGGATATCATCCAATGACTCCTTACTCAGCCCACCCTTAATGAAATCTATCTTATCATCTCGATTTATAGATGAATACCCTATTGACTTACAACGGGTATCACATGTCCATCGAGCACATTTGTAGCAACTATTTAATCTTTTTGCTCTTCGCTTCTTTGCAAAAGTACTCTTACCTAAGCCAGGCTTGTGCTTAGAAAATGAATCTGGTAATTCACCAGCTAATCGAACTTTCGCTTCGATCAACCAGCAAACATCTTCTGGGATGCCATGATCCATCAGCAACCTCAATCTTTCGAGCCTAATTCGATAAATTTTTCTCAAATCATTTACTGGAAGATTGGAATAATATTTGCGAATATTTGAAAGTATGATATCCATTTTTGATGAATCTAGCCTTCTTCCCAAATCATCTATTTAAATACATTATTCAACGCGTGAAAGAGCGATGGCTCCGCGTGTCAGTGATATCGATTCCATTAAGAGATAATGGAATAAATTATTGAAAATGTGAGAACAATGAGATAATGCGTCATTACCTTTTTCGATATAAGGGAAGATTTGGCGACAAGATTGAGATCATGAGATATTTCCTTGGATATTGTACCTGATTTTTCCGGTATAAAAGTAATAAAGGTATGCTGATTTGAACTGTACAGAAATACGTACTGATGAAATGAATATTGTATTGAACCAGAAGTTCATACATATGTACAAGTGAAATATCTTGTTGAACCAGAAGTTCTATAATAATTGGTTAGATTCCAATTCAATAATGGCATTCATTAAAGGACCAGAAGATTGTTATCATTGCTGCTTGTTCTCAAAAGCAAATTAATTATCTCACTAAATGAATGACTGATTTTTGCTCAAGTAATGATATTACGAGCAAAGTGATAAATGCTAGCATGAATATATCTTAAAGTCATTAATGATTTTACGAATTAGTTGAGATAATAGAATATTATATTGCTAATGGTTTAGCAGATTAAAAGCCTCAAGTTATTTTCTATGAGAACAATTTGATTATGCAGCAATATTCTACATATAAATATGTCAATACGATGAAATAATGATTTGCTTGTGAAACTTTATGATTTCTAAGAAGTGCGATATCTATATACACTCCAACAATACGCACTTGATATATGATTGTATGACATGTGTTGCGGCATTTTAGCCGATTGATATAATATAAGATTTGTGAATATTATGGGGAAAACACGCTTAAAGCGTAATTATGCCTGAAGCATAATGAGAATCGATTCCAAAAATAAATATCTCTTGAATGATTGAGATGATCCCTTTGAGGCTGAATACTCATAGTGAGTATAAGGGACATAGTTAAAAGAGATTCAGGTACCTGATGATAGAACATATACAGAGATCTCTCTATGTTATATTGAGTTGAAATGGAATCGATAAATAAGTCGACTACATACAACCCTCTTATGAAAATGAGGTTGATGAAATTATAATACTTTGGCCAAGTATATAACCCCAATGTAGGGATTATTATTCAAGGACCAGAAGTCGAAATGCTTAAATGTAAAGCCAGTAATTATATGTACAAATGAAAAATATTTCACAGTCGTAGATGACGACTTGTTGCGTGCAAGATTTTTCATTGAACTGGCATGACATATGGTGGATGTGACTATAATCTAAATCACTAGCTTGAGCTCTTTGATATACCAATGAGTGAGATCAAAAAGTGTGATTCTCATCTCGGTATTTTGAGGGTATTCTTTGATGTACCAGTTGATCGCGGTACGTTGGGATTTCAAGTAAAATGATTGTAGATTATATGTCAAAATTGATATCTATTTCAATGATTGATTATGCTCCTGCAAATTAGAAATTGCAGTTTATAAAGTGCAAGAACATACATGTATAAATCATTGAAAGATTCAATATGCCCAGATTAGTATCACTATAGGATGATACAAATGACCCCATAATATAATATGTTGAAATTGAAATTGGAGTGTACTATTATTATATTTGAATATTTGGGCATGCAATTGATTTTCAATATGCAAAATTATATTATCCACCGGAAATTGATTATTCACCAGAAGTGAATATGAAAATGAATATTTAATTATTCATCAGATGTGAATTCTAGATTTTGATAGAAGTGAATCAATTCTAGATTTGAGTAATGCAATCAGTCAACTAAATAAACATTGCTTGGTATAGTATGTTCAGTACATCATAAATAAACTATGACATCATAAATGAGTTATGAATGATTTATATAAAGCTCATCATGAATGATATGTTTTGATGAAAATATATGAGATTGCATCAATATACTTGTGATATTCCATGAAAAGGAATAAATACGCGTTGCACTCTTTTTCCCTTAGCTAAGGTTTTTCCTACAGGGTTTTCCTAGCAAGGTTTTTAATGAGGCAACAGTTGAGGCGTATTGATGAAAACTAATGAGAATAATGTACTCTTTTTTCCCTTCGCTGAGGTTTTGTCCCACAGGGTTTTCCTAGCAAAGGTTTTTGAGGCATCATCATAGCTATCAACAAGCTATAATTCTGCAACACATTGTTATGCTGGAATGATATCAACAAATGAAGAAAATCATACACATCTTATGAAGAATGTTATGATATCGACTACACACAAGAAGATTTTCATATATATTCCAGACGAAAGATGATATCAATGTTCGAGAAGTTCATGAATCCTCAATTGCACACTTCAGGGGGAGAATCATGCTGTACTCTTTTTCCTTCGTCCAGGTTTTGTCCTACTAGGTTTTCCTGACAAGGTTTTAACGAGGCAGCGGCTGTAATCTTTTTCCTTGATTCAGATTTTATCCCACTGGGTTTTACTGACAAGGTTTTAATGAGG
Source organism: Ligustrum vulgare (assembly GCA_963555705.1). Taxonomy (NCBI): domain Eukaryota; kingdom Viridiplantae; phylum Streptophyta; class Magnoliopsida; order Lamiales; family Oleaceae; genus Ligustrum; species Ligustrum vulgare. The sequence goes on along the minus strand of OY743175.1, from coordinate 3,123,232 downwards.
CAGCACTTCAGAACTTCAAGATTCAATACATGATTTGTTGGAATGTCAGATTCAATGATTTACCATGGCCAACATCAGGGGAGCAGCTGTACTCTTTTTCCTTCGCTCAAGTTTTATCCCACTGGGTTTTCTTAGCAAGGTTTTAACGAGGCAGACCATTGAGCAAGCGAGTAATATGTCATTCAAGGGGGAGTGTTATAAATGTTAGGAATATTTAGGTAAAGTTAGGTAAAATTAGGTGAATTCCATATTATCATTATGTCCATGTAAAATTTACATATTACGATTATACCGTTATCCGCCCCCTATAAATAGGGCACCATATATTCATTTGTATGTGTACCATTCTTGAGAATCAAGAAATTCTCCTCCTTCTCTCTAGTTCTCAATCTCTCTCTAATTCTTGGTTAGAATTTTGATAGTTTTACAACAATTAACATATTGTGCAGTATTATTAAAATATATTAAACCATCGCGTAACAATGATTTTTTAAGAATCGTCTGAGGATTATGAGTTTATTTATAAAAATTAATAAAGTAGTACGGTCGGTGGTCTAGCTTTATGAATACAGAAAACAATAGATATGGCAATTATAAGAGAGAGAAAATAAGAGCTTTGCATTTATCCATTGTAGTGTTTAGTGTGCGAATGTTGGAAGAATGGAGGCAAACCAAAGGCCAACAACGGCGACAATATACTACTAAAGTCCAAAATCTACCCCACCTCTTCCATAAAACCCAGTTCTTGATTATTATGCTTTTCTATTAACATAACACTCAAGCATGCCCTAGTTGAAAATTGAATCACAGAGAAGAAATAAGCACTTTTTTGGATTTCTTTTTCTGCTTTCCATTCTTATTTTGAGCAATAATAATAAATAAAAAAAAAAAAAATTTGTTTTTCCAGTTTTGGTTATTTGGGTTTATGAAAAACTGTGCTAATCTACAGTGGGTTTAGTTTAGATTTTCAGATAAGGCGGCATCATCAGATGTATGTAGGGATTTTGGTTTGAAGGTGCAGAGTGCAGAATCATTCCCTTCCAAGATTATCATGACGAGTAAACTTAATCAAGGAAATCATGGCCGTCAATTCGATTATGGTCGTGGGACCCTCTCTAACCATGGCGGAGGTTACGAGATTGGGGGAAATATATACGTGGATGATGTTCTTAGTAGTGGTGGTAGTGGTGGTTCAGCAGTTGTTAAAACTTTGCAACTTTTTGATATTTTTCCTTCTTCAACCGTCTCGAGATCCCCAGGTAAAGTTGTTCTTTCTTTCTCTTTTAATTCTGTGTAAAGAACTGTGAGAAAGTGAAAGGACAATGTAAATGCTATTTTGTTTGGTGATATGCAGGGGGGATGGAGTCAAATGTGGGGTTTCCTTTTACATCAGATCAATGGAAGGAGCTTGAAAGACAAGCTATGATCTATAAGTACATGGTGGCCTCTGTTCCTGTGCCTCCCGATCTTCTTTTTCCCATTTCCAGCCATTCTTCTACAGTTGGACCAGACCCTTATGCTTCGTGTAAGACTATAATTAACCCCACCCCTAGAACATCCCACTTTTGATGGGTTTTTGTGCTCACTTTTTGGATTTTCATTTGTTTTCAGCTTCTTTTCTTGATTTGATTTGTGGGTTATTCTTGTTTGGTGCTTGGGGTCGACGGTGGTGGAATATTTTAAAGTTCACGTCCAATCTTTAATGAGTTTATTTTTGGCTCTATCATTTTGTGTTCATTTGATTTGAGCTTTCTTTTCTTGATTTGATTTGATTTGTGGGTTTTCCTGGTTTGGTGCTTAGGGGGTAGTGGTGATGAGTACTCCCATTTTTGACGGGTCATTTTCTCTGTTTCTGTGTTGTCATTTTCAATTTTTGATATGATTTGTTGGTTTTTCTTGCTTGGTGATTTGGGGGTAGTGAATGGTGGAAGCATATTTAACATGAGAAATTCGAAAAATGGAGATCCCGAGCCCGGAAGGTGCAAGAGAACGGACGGCAAGAAATGGAGGTGCTCGAAAGATGTGGCTCCAAACCAGAAATACTGTGAGCGCCACCTGCACAGAGGCCGTCCCCGTTCAAGAAAGCCTGTGGAAGTAAAAAACAACGTGTCTTTCAACACCAATGTACAAGCCGCCAGTGCTGCCTCAAACCAGTATCTTGCATCAAATGAGACTCCTCTGCTATATTATCCTAAAACTGATCTAAATATTTCTACAGCCTCTTGCAAGGAACCTAACAGGTTGGTTTTTGAATGGCAGCTAGCTTGTGTTAAATCTGTTTGGTGTTTCATATGCATTATTGGATAGAATTTAGAGTATAATGAACATTTAAACGAGATTTAACTCTTCTTTCTTTCTCAATGCTAAAGAACTATTCAACCTCCCATATTCAATGTACCATTTATTGAAGCTTGTGTTCCATCTTAAGTAACTCGAGCCTTACGTTGATTGTTGATTTCCTCTTTTAAGCCATGTGGTATTATACCCTTTACACCATTACTGTAATAGGGTATCAAGTACTCAATCGTACTAGACTGTCGAATGAATAAGATTTTATCTTTTTCTTCCTTATACTGTCGTGTCAAGCAATGTCCGATCCAGCTAATTGTACATATGCTATTAATGTGTTATTCTGTTTCCTTGTTCATTAATTTGGCCTATGCATTGAAGGGATTTGGACTTGATGATAGAGGCTGAGATGGTGGGAATGCGTGTGGCTAATCCGCAATGGCAGCATCTGATGGATGCAGATATAGCAAATGAAGGCTCCATTTATTACACTAATGCATCTGTTTTTCATCAAGATTATGTTGAAAATCAGTTGTTGAATGTGTTCTCCTACACAGATTACCCAGCCCCTGATCCCTTCGTTGATCATAGTGGTGGTGATCCGTGCTATAGAGGATCATTTCTCAACCCTGGTTTGGTGTCTTTGGATAAACAGTCAGATATTGAAACTGCAAGAGGATTTATTGATGCGTGGTCAAATAACAATGGAAATGCTGAGTCCTCTGTATCATCAGATCAAGGTAATTTTTCCCCTTCCTCACTTACTTTAACAGTGGCAATGGCTGCTGGAAATATCCTAGATGAACAAATGAAGATTGAAACCGGGAGTGGCATAGGAGGAGACTATGACGACCATAAACATGAAGATTCAAGTTGGCTAGAACCCGTTTCTTGGGTGCCTTTTGCACAAGGAGGGCCTTTGGCCGAGGCGTTACGACCTGGATCATCCACTCTAAAAAGCTTGAATTCAGCTTCTCCACATAATTCAATCAGCACCCCGACAACTACTGTTTCATCACCATCTGGGCAACGAACATTGTTTTCACATTCTGATGGCAGTGTTTGCAATAGTCCAACTCTTGCAGCTCCACCAGGATTATCAGAAGCTGTTGCATTCCAATGGTTGAATTAGGCTTGCGAGGTTCTTGAAGTTGATTCCTGAATTTGGTTATTTAGTGCAATTTGCTATTTCTGATGTTTTGTTTCTTATTTACTTTGTATGAGCACTCACAATAGGAACTTTGATATAGCAGCGTGATGAATGCTTCTTGAAAGTTCAATCTCTCTTTGTGATTGAATCATGTCAATCAATATCTATAGATGTGTGAATTTCAGTGTTATATTTTCCATATTCCAGAAGGATTTCAGGTATATGTCCTAACACACTTGAACCATGTTTGATATTAATTTAGACCCAAATCAGATGGTGTTTCTTGTTATTGGATGATGGCGTTCTTGTTGAATCACTCGTCTAAAATTTCAAATTATTATAGATTTAGCGTGCATCGCGTGTTTTATGTATAGTGGATGTACATAGATTTATTAGTCTTTCATACAAATCTCTCGTCGACAAGTTGGAATCATTTTTAGGGAGTGTTTTGCGGCTCATTAAATCGATTATAATGAATTATTTGTATTTTCTAGGTAAAATGTGATTGAAAATTAGATAAAGAAAATATATGTGGTTAAAAAGTAATTTGAAAAATTGTGTAAATTATAAAGGCAATCATTGCCTTTTATAAATAGATTCCGAACGCAAACTTAATTAGCGTAATTGAAATTCTCGTAAATGGACGATGAGACTTCACATCAAATTTTAACACAGGAGAAATCATTTTTTTGCAAAATCTCAGAAGATTTCACTCAAATTTCCCTTCCACTCAAATTTCACGTTTTCATTTCATTTTCGACCCTCGATCAAAAAACTACGGTCATCTCATTTAATTGATGAGACAAGGGGTACAGGCCATACGGGTTCACCCAGACAGAAATAACGAGGAGGCCCCCTAGATGATCGCAGAGGCAATGCTTCTACTGGGACTGAAGTTGAACTACACAAGTCCCCCACCAGTCAAGGGGCTCGGGCTGCCAACTGCCAAGTCCAGCAAAAACTAGCCAGCCACAGGCGAAGCCGTTTTGGGAGGAAATACTAGAACTAGAAGAGCCAAAATGAGGGTTAATTGGCAATTATGAATTGCCAGCTTCAAACTGATAAAACTGGATGTTTCCCGAATGCAGGAGAAAACCAGCGAACTGTATGTGAAATGGTGGTTGAGTGACATTTTCATAATGCAGACCCTTCGTCAACATTCATGAATTCTCCACCCATGGCCCACCCCACCCCACCCACCCTCCTCTTTTCACCCTATAAAATCCTCAATCCCAACCACACAACAAACATTCCAAAACAGAAAATTCATTCTGCCATTTCCGCTATCTGTTTTTTGCAGTTCGTGTTTTACTTTTACTGTTACTATAAATGGCTTCTATGTTCTTGGCACCTGCCTCCCCTTCTTTAGCCTCAAACGATGTTGTTAGGACAAATAGTTGTGTGTTTCTCCCTTCCGCCTGCAATTTAATAAGGCCAGCATCTGTGAGAGCTCAGGCAACCGGGAACGACAAGGATACGGCAGTCAATCGTGTCAACAGCAGCAACAAACGTGATACCGTGCAATCCTGGCCCTGGAGGTTAGCTATGGACATCTCTCCTTTTAGTAAGTCATTTTTTTTTCCTGCGGCTTTAATCTCTCCAACAGAAATATGAATGACAAGATTGTTAGAGACTGTCTTCAGTCTCTCTAACGAAACTATGGGTGGCAGGATTGTTAGATCCTGTGTCTTCAACGAGGACAATGCGCCAAATGTTGAACATGATGGATCGGCTCTTCCACGACATGTCAACATTCCCTGGGCAGAGCCGGACCACAGGGGAGGTACGCTCGCCATGGGATATCAAAGATGAAGAAAATGAAATCAGAATGCGCTTTGACATGCCGGGACTCTCCAAAGAAGACGTTAAAGTCTCTGTGGAGGACAACGTACTCGTCATCAAAGGCGAGCACAAGACGGAAGAAGGGAAAGATGTGGGGTGGTTAAGCAGGGGGAGCAGTTCCTATGACACCAGGCTGCAACTACCTGATAATTGTGAGAAGGATAAAGTGAAGGCAGAATTTAAAAATGGGGTTCTCTACATTTCCATTCCTAAGACCAAAGTAGAGAAGAAAGTGATTGATGTTGATATTCATTGAAAAATTCAACATGCTCTCTAACAAAATGTTCTGGTTAAAAAGTACTTTTCTATAAAGAACTAATATCCATGGCCTAATTCGTCCCATTTTACACATCTAGTGTCCACCGCAACAATCAATAATTTCTTCACAAAGTTATCAAAGGCACAGATACAATAACAAGAGGAAACATCATCAGAGTTATCGACTCAATATATATATATATATATATATATAACATGAATTTAAGCTTGAAGAAGCATCTTGGAAATCAGAAAAAAGGACAAGAAGCCAAGAAATACTTCTGCATCAGGAAATCCACCGCATATAACCATATATACCTGTTAGACACGACCATCTAAGAAAAACTTACTTCCAGCCAGGTAGCAAAACACGAGGAAACAGGTATGGAAAAACTCATCGAGATTGATCATTGACAGATAAAAGATGAGAAGAAATTAGTAAAATAAGTTTTTCTACAAATTAGAAGGATAAAATAATGTGCAACATAACTAAGTTAACTCAAGCTTCGAAAAAGGTCCAACTCTGCAAACTAAACATACAACCATAAATACCCTTTGCAGGTGACATAGACTCGGTCAAGACCCAAAAGGAGAAAAACAAAAAATATAAATGCCACAAAGCACCACAAGTATCTAACTTTGCATATATATATATATATAGATAGATAGACAGATAGATAGATATTAGATAAGTTTATCGTGTGAACGGCTGAATAGAAATTCCACGAACAGTTTAGTGCATGGATTGGCGAGGTGCACGGGGTCGAACAGGTGTCTTCGATGGGCTTACCCTGAAAATGTGCAAATGTGCAAGAGGTTACTTACTATTGAACAAGACAAATGTGCACTGAACAAATTACAAACATTATAGAGTATAATCGACCTTATTGGCAGTGATCCTAGGATAGCACCACTGCAGTTCAAAGCTGCAATTGCACTCTCAGCCTGCCAAAAGGGAGAGAGGAAAAATATATTAAATAATACAATAGAAAGGACATAAAAATGAAAAAAGACGGAAAGTGATGAGAATTGACCGATAGCTCTATCACTCATAAATTATCCATGAGAAGAAGTTAAAGATTCTATCTGAGCTGGTTACTTGTAATCTTCTCGTGAGAATAACTGGTAATAATATCAGAAATCACGTACAAGATGCATCTAAAATATGCATAAAGAATGGTAGTTTGCACATTAACTGTCACGTTCATCAACATAGAACTATTGGTTGAGGAGGATTTACTCATTAAATATGCCTAGCAAGTAATATTTATATTCTCTGCAAAAAGAGGAATAGTAGCATGTACGTTCATAAAGGAAAGAATAGTGGATGCAATAAATCATTGCAACATCAAGAAATATAGTGATGCTTAATCCAAAGAAATAAGCCGAAACCAAAATACTAGAACGAAAAAAAAAAAAAAAAAAGAGTGCTCTTTTTAGCACTTCATCCATCAAATATGCTTAAAATGCATTCTCCATTTGCATGGGAAAAAATGAAATGAAGTAATTAAAAAGGTCGAACTTGCTGAAGGAGCTCTTTGACGCATCTAAAAATGGTAAAACTAGCATCTGCTATGCAAAAAATGGAAATAATAATCGTTTCAGCAACCAGGATAGACCAAGAAATCTTGGGTTGATGTGCAAAAATTTGAAAATCATCTCCATTGACCTCCATCCCTGAATTCCTTCAATTTATAGTATTCTTCCTATTGCAACATACTATCTCATTGTGGGTTAATTAAGCTTTCAGATCAATTTTCAGTATCACCAGGAACTAGGAACTGACATAAAAATTAATTTGTTATAAGATCCTCGAACAGGAGACAGTTAAGAAATTTAAGGGAAAATATTGCAATGATTAATGTATTTAATGCTCATCTGCGACACACTAAATGGGTGATAGATTTTCATATTAAAGTTTTGAGCGAATTATGCATATTAAGAAATTCAATTAACTTTAAAGGGTTTCTAAACCTAAAGTATGTTGTCTAAAGCTAAAAGATCATTACAATGGCAAATAGCTCCAAATGGAGATTTTTTAGTTCATGATCCTGGGCTAATATTACTAGTTGAAATGAGGAAATCATGTCAAAGTCGATGTATCAGCAAATAGCAAAACACATTCTGGATTCTTTGTCAAAAAGGAGAAAATAGAAGTGCAAAAACTTCACTTCTTAAAACTTAAGGCGCTCATACACTCATAGCATCTTTTCAGTTGGTAGTCATTTTTAGCATGAAGAAGTTTAATAAGAAATTTAATATACCACTGAATATCTGCAGTAAATATAAAAATGTTCATTAAGAAAGCCTATTTAACCCCTATTACGCATCTTTTCCTGAAAAGCAATGTGGGTATTATGACCAAACCACCGTATAATAATTATTCAACATGGACGTGCATTACACGAGCAAACCCCCAACAAACACATCAGCCCCTTTTGAATTTGATAACCGCAAAAGAAGACTTCGGTTACCCAAGAAAAGGTCAAGTAAGAGGAGACGACGATAAGAATCAAGATTTTATACAAACAAATAAATAAAAGGCAACTACCTGAAACGAGTTTTATAAGGCAAAAATATTTGAGAGAACTGATCAAATTAATAGAGACAAAACTAAATCGAGTTGACAGCGTTTTGTGTAAACAAGGCAAGCAAATCATGAGTGAAAAGCTTGTGGCTCTTACCATTACAAACTCCACGAAAGCAATCCGAGTGGAATGACTGTAGTCACCGAGCAACCTCAAGCGGTGAACCTGTGTTGAAGAACAGTTCCATTACACAAGATGGGAATTTAAATAGAAGAGTTACTTATAGTTGTTATACTCAGCTACAGACCTCTCCGCAGAAGGATTCAAAGAAGAGTTTCACGTCCGCTTGCGTAACCTGCCAAAAAAAAAAAACATTCGTACATGTTCCAATAAACTGATAACTACATGCGATAAGTAAGAAAATTCCAAAGCTACCTTTTTATCAATGTTTGTACAATAAATGGTTCTTGCGCACATCTCCCTTTCATCCTCAGACTGGAGTGGAAAAATAGAATATGGATATTATAGTCATATCCTTCAACTGATTTACATAAGGGACGTAAAAAAAGAATGTAATGAATTTCTCACCCTAGGCAAGAATGTTGGATTAACAGGTGCAATTGCTGTTTTGGAAGGCAGGACTCTTAATGGATAATATCCAAGCATAATTCCTCCCAAACTCAAAGCATTTTGTGCTCCTTCTGCTTGTCATACAAAAGACAGTGCAATGTAATGTCATACAACCTTTGGATTCACCAAAATACAGAACCAGATTACAGATCAATGACATACCCTCATCAGTGAATTCAATAAAGGCAAAACGGAGCACAGAATTAGGGTCACCACAAACGCGACAATCCACAACCTTCAGGATGCACATGGAAAATAAATATTAGAACATATAATTGTGTTATTTAAGTTCTGATGCCAAGATAGAATGGCGAGAGACTTTACCTGTCCACAAGTAACAAAAATTGCTGCAAGTTGCTCTTCAGTAACCTATATCCACGAAAAAAGTATAAAGCAATAAACATGGTTACCATTGACAAAACAAATCAAAATTCGTAAATAACACAAGTGCACAAACACTAAAATTCATTTACCTGATGATCAATGTCAGATACATACACTGTCCTCCTAATCACTTCTTCTCTCTGCGCCAAGCTTGTTCGGCCATTCATCCTTGGCTCCCCATGGTTATAGCCATTTTTCTTCTGTTTTACAACATGACAAAACAAACACAAACACCAACACAAAAACCATCAGCAAAACCACACATCCTAGTCTTTATTTCTTTTTCTCTAAAGAAAATGATCTCTAACAAATACAAAGGTAATGAAATTGCTGCTTACTCTACCGAAGATGATAAATATATTACCTAATCTTCTACTAGAATCCAATTAAAGATCATTACGTTCTAGAAATGGAAAGATCATGAAAGACAAACCTTTCTCAAAGAATTGCCAATTGGAACTCCAGAGTTGAGATGCTGCTGCATTATAAACCCGTTAGCGTTATACCCAAATATCCCAGCGGCCGCACCAGCAGCATGTGGCGGCGGCACAACCAAACTGCGGTGGCGGTCGCCATTGGATTTGACAGTGAGAGACGGTGGAACAAATTCCTTGGCCATTGGGTTCAATTTGGACAACATTTCCTCTAAATCCCTCATCTCCCTCTTAAATTCCTCCTGGCCATCATCATCCCCATCATTTATATTCTTTTGACCATCGTTAGTACTGTTAGGGTAAACTTCGGGGACTCGATTGCCGTTGATACTCTGCTGCCGCCGGTGATGGCCGTTGGATTGCGGAGAAGAAACTTTCTGCTGCATCAGGTTGTAATTCTGATCGTTCAGTTTAGTTGACCTCTGATTAACAGCGGCCTTTGTTGACTGCTGATTGAGATGATGACGATCCACGGCGACGTCAGCATTCGGTTCGGGTTGATTCGACGACATCATCGTGTTTACCCTGGTATTTTCCATCACCGTCATAATCAAAAACCTTACTCGCACTTCAAAAAATTCAAACAAAAATCTTCTTCCAGATTTGGGTCTGCAAAAATGATTAGAAAGAAATACAGGAATCTTCAGTATATCAGATCAATATGGACAAATATCTAATTTTTTCAACATATAAAAGAAAAGAAAATTTATACCTGCTTAAGTGGGTCTAAATGGCGTCCATTGATCAAAGATCGTGAAGATCCTGGGCTAAGATAATCAAGAAAAAGAAAAAGGGTACGCAAATAGAGCAAAAAACTTTTTTTTTTTGTTTATCTTTCTATTATATTATTTTATTTAATAGAATATTTTACTGAGTCTGCAAACAACAGAAGATATGTAGAGCGAGAAATGAAAATGCTAGTATGCTCTGTTTTAGAGAGAGAGAGAGAGAGAGAGAGAGAGAGAGAGAGAGAGATAGCTTGTAGAGAGAGAAAATAGGTCCGGTTACAATCGGATCATCCGTACCCGGCATACCAAGTGCCAATTCATTTTCATGATATCATAATACGCATTTCTATTTGTAACTATGGCTTCATATTTGCGTCTCTCTTGGAGCTTCCATGAAATTTTTCATTTGTGTTTGGTATTATTTAAAATGAGTTTGTTTTTTTTTTTTTTAATAAATAGTAATTTTTAGGAGGAATGGCGGTTGAGATTTTGGTTAAAAATCAAATATTGTGGACTTAACGTTTAATGGATTGTTGAGATTAAATACTGTAGAACAATAATAAAATTTTAATGAAAACTAAACAAAAGTTAAATAAATAGTAATTTTTAGGAGATGGATGATTAAGATTTGGTTGAAAAGTCAAATCTTGTATGCTTGACTCTTAATAAATGGTTAAGATTTAGTACTGTATAAAAAAAAAATTAAAGAATATCAAACAAGAGCTTAATAAAATAATAAACTAAGCCCCTGCTATTCTAGAATTACTATAAACACCCCCCCCCCCCCCAAACTCCCCTCCCCTCAAACTCAGTTTTAACAATATATTTTTATAGAAATCACTGCTCTCACATTTTTTCAATTTCTTTTAACTACACATCCTACAAAATAATTCAAATTTCTTTCAAAATATCCTACAGTAAACGAGCTCTAAGAACCTAATTGGTAAAGGATATGTTGGATAAATTGTTGCAAAGTGGTTGAAAGTGTAAAAATTGGTTATCTCATAACAATGTATAGTTGAAATTAAATTTTAGAAAAAAATTGAAAATTTTCACACTCATCACGGAGGCTATAAATGACTATAGTTTCCAAAAGCAATCGAACAAATGGAGAAATTTGAGTTTTGAGGGGGCGGGGGGCTTTTTTTTTTTTTTTTTTTTGAAGCAAAATGTGTTGTGAAAAATAATTTTAAATAAAATAATGTTATTCATAGTCGCTCACTGCGATTATCACCCTACGTGACATATACATGACAGTTGTTCATTTGATTCACCATTGTGGTAGTTTTTTATGGAATCATGCATCAAATAACTACATGTCATGTGTATGCCACATAGGGAAAACTGCTCTAGTAAACAAGTACAAATAGTATTATTCTTTCAAAATATGTTCATGATTAAAAAGATATTTGAGAAAATGTGATATTATAAATAAGTTTATCAGACACACTGTGAAGTCTCAGTTTGGTAACATAGTAATGATTTTTAAATTGATTTATTTATGATTTTAGGGTAAAACGTGTAGTTGAAAAGTGAATAAAGAAAATGTATGTAATTAAAAAGTAGTTTAGGAAATTGTGTAATTTATAAACTGACACTATTTATCAAATGGAGGCTTTGTCCGTTCGCACATCAAATGACAAATACGAAGTACTTTTATCCAACCCAAATATTTACTTTTATGTTCTCATAGATGATTGACAAAGATAAATGTTTCTTGATTCATGTTAGTGACAAGACAATAATATGATAAATTCATTGATTGACTTCATCACCTTCATCATGTAGAAACTATGAATATCACCCAAAGGATACATTTGATAATCAAGAATTACGTATCGATCAGAGAATCATGGTACATTAGTAGAACTCCTGTTATCGGGTTTGATACTAAGTGTTGAAAAAATACACGATCACTCAATAATAATGATTATTTAATGAAAGATAGTGATGTGAGATAATATAAAACGTAAAATGAACATCAATCATTGATCTTGTTATGTGATCTACATATCAGTCTAAAATTTATGCTCCATTATGTAACGTAATCATTACAATTTATAAATAATACAATTTCTCAAATCGCTTTTTAATAATATAAATAACACAATTTATCTTTCCACTTTTGAATCACAAATTTTATCTAGGAAAAAAAAAATATATATATATATACACACACATATACTTACTATATATAAAGGGAGAATAGTGGATTAGTGTGAATGCAAAATTTGGATATGTGTGAATGTATTTATTGCCTTTTATATATATATATATATATATATATATATATATATATATATAAAACAATGTTTAATATTTTTTTAATAATTTTTAATTTTAATAATTGTGCAAAGATTATATGATACAATAGTTTCTTATTCTTTAATGTTGTTCAATTGTCGTATATTTAATGGGTTATGATTACACACATATTTATAGTTTATTGTGATTTTTGAACGAAAATTGAGAAAAAGTTAAATATGTGAGGCAAATATATCTATACTTACTATATATAAAGGGAGAATAGTGGATTAGTGTAAATGCAAAGTGAATTAGCGTGAATGCTAAATTTGGATAGGTGTGAATGCATTTATTGCCTTATATATATACATAACAAGATCAATGATTGATAGTATTAGTGTGAATTTATATATAAAAGGAGAATATTGGATTAGTGTGAATTTATAGTATTATTATTTACTATAATACTAAAACATAAAGAATTTAAAAATTAAATCCTGCCAAACTATTCTACTTTTATATATAGTATAGATTTCCACCAGTGCGATGAACTGAAATTGCTATCTGTAATATAGATAATCATTTATAAAATTTAATGATTATACATAATCAACACAAATACAAAAGATACAAAGATAATTCTTTATTACAACAATTATTAAATTTTAAAACAATATAAATAATTCAAATTATCAAAAACTTCATTGAATGATAAATGCTTCTGTAGTTTTTTAATTGTATATCATGTTGATGTAATATTATGTATACAAATATTGGTATTTGTTTAAGATATAAATATATTTATTATAATTTTTACATTTGCCTCACATATTTAACTTTTTCTCAATTTTCGTTCAAAAATCACAATAAACTATAAATATGTATGTAATCTTAACTCATCAAATATACGATAATTGAACAAAATTGAAGAGTAAGAAATTATTATATCATATAGTCTTTGCACAATTATTAAAATTAAAAATTATTAAAAAAAGATTAAACATTGTTTTATATACGATAATTGAATAACATTTAAGAGTAAGAAATTATTATATCATATAGTTTTTGCACAATTATTAAAATTAAAAATTATATATATATATATATATATATATATATATATATATATATATATATATATATATATATATATATATATAAGACAATAAATACATTCACATCTATCCAAATTTTGCATTCACACTAATCTACTTTACATTCACACTAATCCCTATTCTTCTTTCTTCTTTTATTATTTTATTATATATATATAGAGTAAGTATAGATATAATTATAGATATAGATATTTTCTATATATATATATATATATATATATATATATTATTAAATATTTTAATAAATTAAGCCTATGTTCAAAAGCTATATTTTGTTTAGAAGTAAAATGTGTGGTTGAAAAATAGTTTTGAAAAAAATATGGTTAAAAGGTGGGTTGAAAAAATGTGCTGCTTATAAATAATTTATAGAAAAAATTATTGAACGAAGGATAATATTGAAGAATTAATGCTTTGATTTTTTTAGTGAATAATATTAATAGAAAGATTAATATTTTTAAATCATTCTTAATTGTAATAAAAATTTTAAAGATTAGAGGGTATAATTTTCGGTATAATTTCGTAATCTCTAACTTTACTCGGTTGTCGTATCATGATAATCGCTAAATTTTCAAAATTATTATTTTGACTACTTATTTTTGTAAATAAAGTATTATTGGTTAAATTCAAATATTTTGACTATTTCTTTTTTAATTATTGTGATTGATGTATTTGAATGCAAATTAAAAAATACGTTACATACAAGAGGAAAATGTAGAAGTTATGAGAAATATTGTAATACTTTTCACATGCATCAATACTCGTACACATAATATTATATCAAATATGATATACCATTAAAAAACTACTAAATTTACATTTTCAATAAAGTTATATAATAATTCATAAAAATTATTGAAATCAATAATAATAATTATTTAAATGTATAAATTGATGTTTACTATTCAATGAATTTTTTAATAATTTGAATTACTTACGTTACTTTTTAAATTTTAATAATTATTGTAATAGAGATTTTTTTTTTATGCATCTATATACGCACTAAAATTTTACGAATACTAATTGAAATCAATATTGTAGATAATAATTTTCGTACATCGCACAAGTGAAATATTAGTGTGTATATATATATATATATATATATATATATATATATATATATATATATATATATATATAGAAATGAACATTGTTATTTAACAGAGCATTGATCACTGGACTTTAAAAATCCACAATCATCTTATTATTGAACGGCCTTATTATTGAACGGTGAACACATGTCAAATTATCGTTTTAATCCAGTTTCATTAATAAATATTGAGAAATTCTGTATAATAATAATACTCCAAATAAGTTCTTTATTTCATTATTATTTATATATACTAGTATTCGCACCCGTGCGTTGCACGGAAAAAAATTATAACAATTAATTAATGAATAAGTAATTAAATATATTTAATAATTAATGAAAATGTGGGAAATATATAACGAAAATAATTAAATTTAAATATTATGGGAAAGAATATGAAGAAACAAAAAGGTATTCAATAGCAAAATTCAATGTAAATTACAAAATACTTCTTTAAAAAATATATATGCATTTTTAATAAATTAATTTATTTCTTCTTATTTCACAATGATTTTTATTGATTGTGTTAATGTTGCTCAACGTTACAAATAATCCTTTTTTTAGTAATGTTAAAATATAATAATGATAATAAGAAATAAAAGTAAGAAACAATTTCTATATATTTTACACACAAATATATTTTTTTTTCCTATTCATGAATGTTACATAATATGTTCTTCAAATCAATATAAAAAATTTGGTTATCCAACTATATGATGCTTATTTTTATCTTTTCATTTTCATATCAGAAATTAGAGATTTTTTATAAATTTGAATGAGCAGAAATATTATCCTGGATAATATTATTTTATTTGGACTGAAGAAGTCGTCTCTTCATTCGATTATTTGTATGGCACTGCATATTTTCGAAATTATGTGGTTAAAAGCATAGTTTAAATAATAAAATTAAACTTATAGAAATAGTTATATGGGTAGGTGGAAAGTCCAATTATTCATCTTATTTGGATAAATGATCCATAAAAAACCATACATAAACATTAACCTCGAGAAAAAAAAATGTATAAATAAATAATAAATAATAAAAAATGGATATTAAATATTAAATAATACAAAACTTTAATAGCATAAAGGATGCCCATAGCCAAAATAAATAAATAAATAAAAAATAAAAAAACCCCATTTTATTGAAAACAACAATGTTTTTTTATTACTTGCATTAGTTTATATAAACGAAAATATATATATATATATATATTTATTTTTTTAGCCATATAGAAATTTTTAGTTAGAAATATTATCAACACTCCTTGGACGTTAACTGCTTCATAATATAACATACAATAAATATTAATGTGCATGGACCATTTGCATTATACAAATTATTACACATTTTACGATCAAAAAAATCTTATACGATAAAAAAAAAATTACGATAAAAAAATGATTAAACATTTTTTCAGTATCAATGCATTGATCCACGTGCAATTGATATTAATGATAGTTTATTAATTAATGATATTGCACCAGACAACGAAAAACCATATTATGACCCTTTTTTTAAAAAAAAATAAAAAATAAAAATATGCCAGCAGTTTTGGCGGGAAAATAGGAGCCAACTATCCTGTTATTATATATATTAAGATTAAGATAAGATTAAGATTAAGATTCTCATTTTTCTTTAAATAAATCCTGTTTTTATTTTTTTTACATTTCAAAATAATTAAATAAATTATGAAATACTTTTATTATGTCATATTGGACAATAAAGGACGACAAAATTATTGTATCGTTGCATGTGTTACCTTTGTTCTGCTAGGTTTCCAATACTGAAGGGAAGCTAATTGTGATGGGAGGATGGAACCCTGTCAAAGTGGGACCCGGTTAGTTATTTATATAAAATTGATTATTTAAAAATAATTTTTTTTAATGTTCATTCACAACCACATATTATTTAAAAACTAATTTTTCACAATTGCACATAATACTTTTTAACCACACATTCTAAAAAAAGAAAATCAATTTTGAACCACTCAATTGATTGATTTGACAATTATTTTATTTTTTATACTACTTTCTTTCACTTTCAATCACACATTTAAAACTATTTCTATAGTCTATATCAATATCAATGTCAAACTTACTCCTATTCAATGATTCAAATAAAACGTGACATTTTATTTTTCACCAAGTATTAAAAATGGTCACGTTACACACACACACACACACAAAACTATTTTTTGTGCATGTTAAATAAATGTATTAACAATATTTTTACTTTTAAATAGAATAAGTTTGATAAAACCTCATATTTTTATTTTCTATAGAACTCAATGAATTAATTGTTAAAGTCTGTAGTATATATTTTACAGATTGATGTTCTTTTAAATTTATAAAATTAAAAAATAGATAAATGAACAAAATGAGTAAATTTATAAAATTAATTTCAAAATTACCAAAAAATTTGTCGAAATCTAAAGTTGTAGAAATTAAAATATTTTAATTGAATTTACTTAGAAAGATTGGATATCTATTTTTTTTTTAATTTGATAAGAAAAAATATATGAAATTAATCATTTATGTCAAATTGAAGTTATGTAAGAAAAGATAGATATCATTTTATGATTTAAATGAGATAAATTAAAAAGATTGGATATTGAAAAAAGTAAAAAGTGTAAATTAAGCTTTTACCTTTATTATTTGAGATAATTTTACGAATGATATATTTAGAATTTGTTTTCATTTGTTAGCTTGTATTAAACTTCTCGTTAAGATCTTGAATTTGACAGCCATATTGCATATTTTTTTACTTCAAAATATTACAATAATTATCAAAAGAATAAAAATAATATACAATTTGATCTATTTATATATTTCTTATTTTTTACAAATCAATAAGTCATTTATTATATGTCACCTATAATTAATTTTGCATTAATTGAAGTTTCCTAATTCAATTATTAAAATAATTAATAAAATTATAAATTTTCCTAAAATAGCAGGTAAAAATGGCGGGAAATTATGTGCGGATTTATGTGACGGCTATGTTGTTATTATATATATTAAGATGAACTTATCAAAAAGTATCCAAGAATAACCGATTCTGCATTAGATGAGTACTATGTACAATCACGTCATGGTATTGTACCATTGTGAAAACTTGATGCCGCTTGTCCGACACGTGTCCTTCCATGACGTACAATTCTTGGTGATTTTAAAATATTCTCCCTGTGACGTCGTTTAGCGCACGCGTTCAAATTTATGTTTAGTAACTTGTGAAAGTATCCACAAATCACAATAGTTATGTTATAATTTAGAGTAATTATATTTACACAACATTTTTTGTTAATCACGTTACATTATATATATATACAAAATATGAATTTTATAATTATACCACATTCTTTTTTACAAAAATAAGTTTCTCTAAATCAAATAAAAATAGAACGGTACACCAAATCATTCACAGACTTCTTCCATCTCCATCTCAGCTCCCATGACATATAAAACAAGAACCAAAACCAAAGTCTAATAAAATTTACGCAAGCATCCATTTTTGCTGAGAAGGCAATTATCAACTATCATTCTTTAAAAAAGAATTCTTCAACAAATAGAGAATCATGAATGTATGCTGGGCTCAATCAATCAAACTATGCAAAATTTGGATATGTGTACCGTTCGACCAAAATTCATAAGGAATACTAATTATAATCAAAGGAGTACCAAAATTCGAATTTAGAATTCTTATCCGAATTAGAGGAGAGCAGCAACAAGTATATAATGGGAGTGATTACTGATTAGAATAAAGATTAATATTGCTATTGAAATTTAGAAGGAGAGTGATTAGAATAAAGATATGAAGAGCATGAAAATGATAGAAGAGCAGCAGCGCAAATAAGTTGGGCCGTGTTTCAATAAATCGTTGGATGCAAAAGAGAAATATTGCAATTGAAATTAGCACAACATATAAATTTTAGGATTTTAACGTTCGTGGTTTACACAAGAATAGAAAAACTAATATAATGGGATGATTATTTCAGTCAATTTAATTGTGGTTAATTTAGTAAATATGAAAAGTGTGGTGTAATTAACAAAATTAGTGGTGTCAATACAATTACCCTAACTTTTATTAGTTAAACACTATCGTATAGATAATAAAGTAAATTTTATGTGTCACATTTACCTGTTAAGAACATTTGCATTGGATGTATTAAATTTAGCTAGTCATATAGACAAAAAATTAGATGTTGAATTACACGTGTACATGTTAAAGTTAATTACTTATTATTGTAATAATGGATATTTTAATTTCTAATTAAGTCCAAGAATATAATAAATATTTATTTTTAAAATAGTAAATTGTATATATTAATATGGTACTCATTTTGAATATCTCATTAAATCATGTAATATAAAATGTACAAAAATTTATTTTTTTATCGATATTAAAAAAATTAAGAAAAAAAATAAAATAAAATGAATAATGAATTGAGTGGGTAAGTGGTTAGGTTTTAAGGTTAGGGGTATGGATGAGATGCATTTATGCTATTAGAGAATTTTTAAAACAAGTGTCACGAAATGTTAACTAAATTTAATAAGAAAGTTAACTTGTAACTAAAATATTCATTTAGCAAAGAAGTTAACATATCCAATGTAGTCATGAAATAGACTATAATTAATTAATATCTCATACTAACAAATACTTTAACATATCCAAGGTAGATGCTCTAACTTTAACTAATATTTAAATATCATATTGAATGTGTTAAATTTACTCATAAGTAACTATTTAATGTTTCAATCTCATATTTATCCCTTTTGTTTAACAAAATATATATATATATATATATATATATATATATATATATATATATATATATATATATATATATATATATATATATATCATGTCAGCATTAAAATGTTTATGAACTTCAACAAACAAGTTCAAAATATAATTCAAAAGATTCATGTATCAAACAAGTACATATTCAATGCAAACATAAAATTAATTATTAGTTGACATATGACACTAACAAACACTTTAACATATTCATTGTGAATGTTAAACTTGTTCTTAAAAATTACAGTTTCTCAAACTACTTTTAAGAACATATATTTTTTCTAATCACTTTTCAATCACGCATTTTAACTTTTAAAAAAAAATATGCCGTCAAAGAGAAGCTTAAGAATAAAAAGTATTGTTTTCAGTAACACCTCGTTTTATTCGTGATGCCTTGATTGTGTTTTCTATATTATTTTTAATTCGTGAAATGCAATTACCTGAAATAATAGGTAATATAAAATGAAAAATACAATTAATCCAATAAATATCTTATGAGGAAGAGATGGTTAAGAAGATTGAAAAAGCTAATTGTGGATCACTAAACAAGAAACTCAACGAACTTCATCCCAACTTTCGTACGAAGCAGTGTAAATCTTATTTGCCTGCATTTAACTTTGGACCTTTAGTACTGTTCTGTTTGTGTTTCGATTTTGAGTTTTTGAATTTATTTCGAGTTTATTTTTGTTTTCGGTGTTTGTTTTGATATTGCTCAAAGCGTAAAAACTATTTTTCAAATTAAAAAACTGAAAAAATGAGTTTATTTTGAAGTTTCGAGAATCATTATTTTATGATATTTTGTATGTAAAAAAATGATTGATTTATTTAATTAGATTAGAATAATTTTTAATTTCACTCTAACAAACAATTCATGAAATGTAATACGCAATCTAAATTTAATTTGGAAGAAGGCATCCAGTTTCATTCGATCTAAATTTAATTTGCTTCAACTTGATAATCAATCAGCTCTCTCTTTCTCAAACACAACACAATCCTCTGTTATTCGGGAGTTGTTAAATCCACTCTCGGAGTTGCACAGAATTCGATCCATTTTAATTTTAAAAAACAAAATTTTAAAAGTTAGTAAAAAATTTAATTATTAAATCTAAAATATAAAATCTTTTATTGAATTTAATACAAAATCTCTAATTTTCTATATATGTATTTTTTTGTTGTATGAATTGAATATTGTATGAGTTGTTTTATGAATTATGCATTAATTTGTTTGTTGTTAATGAAAATAGATACCGAAAATTTCTTAACCCGAAATCCCACGACACGAATTTGAATTAACACAGATCCGCCCGATTCATGTTGGATATTGGTTAAATAAATCGAGAATTGAAAATCGATTAAAGTGACTTCGTGTCGACTTCGGCTAAATACTCAAAAGCTCGGCTCAATCCATTTAAGCAATATTGTTTGCCACTTCACCGCTTCGGGGCGCACAAACGGGGATCGACCTGCCCGGTCAGGTCGCGGGGGTCGAGGGGGCAGCGCCCCCGAAAGAGAATTTTGATTTCTCTTGCATGTATTGAAGAGTATATTTGGCATTTCGAAAACCAATATCGGATGAATGAGAAATTACGGAAATGGACAAAAATCAGGTCAAAAGTTTTGACCGTGCGACCGCACGGTTCATAAACCATGCGACCACACGTCAATTTTTAATCCCGGTTTTTGACTAAAACCGTGCGACCGCACGGTTGTCCGGCCAAGTGACACCTTTTCATAAAGATGCATTGTTTGGAAATGGTGCATGGTTTGGCCTCAAACCATTTCGTCCACACCCTTTGATGATCTATATATAGGACCCTTTGGGTGTCCTATTCCTCACACTTTTTGATATGCAAAAACACCTCTCTTCCTCACTTCTCTCCTAAAATAAAAATCATTGCATTTGTTATTTTGATTTTCTTCATTTCATCTTTGGAGTACGTAAGCCTTATTTTGGTTCGTTGTACTTGTGTTTTGGAGTGCTACAAACACAAGTGTTG
The DNA here is from genome assembly GCA_963555705.1 of Ligustrum vulgare. NCBI lineage: Eukaryota > Viridiplantae > Streptophyta > Magnoliopsida > Lamiales > Oleaceae > Ligustrum > Ligustrum vulgare. Next base: position 3,101,745 of record OY743175.1, on the reverse strand, counting down.
CCGTTGTATCTTGGGAGTCGATTGCCGTTATCCGTAGGCACCGTTGCGGGGCAAATTCGACTTAAGGACAAAGAGTTCAACTCTTACCTCGGCATTGTTCCTTCTTTTCTTCTTCTTCTTGTTTTGTATTTTCCTTACCGTTACTCTGTCCAAATTTCGGCACGGATTTACAAATTCTTCATTCTACTTATTTGGCGTCACTATTCACAAATTCACTCAACTCTTGTCTCGGTATTGTTCCTTCTTTTCTTTTTCTTCTTGTTTTGTATTTTCCTTGCCGTTACTCTGTCCAAATTTCGGCACGGATTTACAAATTCTTCATTCTACTTATTTGGCGTCACTATTCACAAATTCACCCAACAAATCATCTCGCGAGTTGTCATCACTATATGGAGATCATTTTTATCTCAATGTTCAAGTCATTGTTTGACTTTTAGCAATGACGAGATACGTAGAAAAATATAATTAAAAGAAAACGAATTTCTCTGCTTTTAGGTAAAGAGTTACTTTTCAAAGTAATAGGTATTTTGGACTGAAATAATAAATATATGCAATTGCTAGTCTCTCTTTGTACCTCCCCCCACCCACCCCACCCCACCCCTTAATAATAATAATAATAATAATAATAATAATAATAATAATAATAATAATTAATGACTTAATAAACGTGCGTTTCTATTGGCTAAGTAGTAATGTCAAAGATGCAGGTCAAATTTCTACATATTGTCCAATCTTTGTGTTGACAAACTTGGGCAATGTCTATTAGTGCCTCTAAACACGTAATCACTTCTATTAATATGTTTGTTGATTTTTGAATCTAAATATTTATAAGTCTCTTTGACATGTTATCAGGTCGGTCCTGTGATTTTTAATATTCTGTACAAATATTAAAAGAGTGTTCCATGTTCTTTAACTATAAAGCATACGTATAGAAAAAATAAGATTATTTATATAAATTCATTATATATAAAACTGCTACATAACAAAAAATAACATTTTCAATATTTTTCTAATATCATTTTCATGCCATAAAGAAAATGCACATCAACATTGAAGACAAACATTTGAACATCTTATTTTTAGGACCATTTTCTAATGAATGATCTCTTATATGACATTTTACTACCAATATATCGCTAGATTTTATGTCAAGAGAGTTCCAAGTTCTTGGATCATAAATATTAGAGAGAATAGTCTCATGATCAATTAAATCATCTGCATCTTCATTTTTATAAGTTTCATCAAGTACTTCATTTGTATCACCTTCATAATGTGCTTCGTCATGACCATCTTCATTATTATCATTGTCATTGAGTCCAAATTCTTTCTCATGATTTGGTTGATTGTCATTAGTTAAATCCTCCATTGGTGTGTCAATTAGAAAGTCTTTATCTTGCATTTGTCTAACCTCAAGAGCACATTTTTGAGATTATATTAACTCTTTACATTTTTTTTCTTTCATTTGTTACATCCAGATAGTTTTCTAGGATACATTTTAATCTTTTTATGGCAAACAAAAAATTAAAAACAGAGAAGATAAATATTATCGAAAAAATATGACATACTTTATTATAATAGAACTATAAAAGCATCATTCATCAAATATTGCAAAATCGTTAATTCGGTGAGGCTTTAGAGTTTCAATATAACTAAGAAATCAAAGAAAAATTACAGAGGATCATGCAAGTAACAAATTCTTCAATTTCAAAAGATGACATGCGCAACTTCCAAATTCTTTTTATAAAAATTCAACGAAAGATATTTTGTACAATTATACTTGTTATGAACAGTCTAAAGCAATTAAAAAATTCATTTTATAAAACTTCAAGAGACATTAAACAGGTGAATTTTAAAGATTACCCAGAACTTGGAAGAAACTAGAAAGTAGTAGAAAAATTATTTTAATGATTTGTGTATTGATTTTTGTTGAAGTAATGAGAAGGATGCAATAGCAAGAATTTTGAACTTTGAAGATTGAAGACTAAAATTAAATATATGGTTAAGTTTGGGTTATTTGGAAAATGGGTCAATGTGCCATGGGTGCAAGTTTGATAGTTAAAAGATGGTCCAGTTATATAAATTATTTTTGTTTTTCAAAAAAAAAATAAAAAAATACAACCCATATTATTTTTAATTTTTGGTGCCCCAAAAATCATAGTGCCCTATTCGTACTCCTCGCACGGTCGTACTCCTCGCACGGCCTTAGGGACACCCCTACATTTTACTTGCCTTTGTTTGCTAATGGTATAGTATTTATAAATTTGTTTATTTATATTTTTGAGGTAAAGTGTATTATTAAAAAGTTGAAGTGAAAAATATTTGTAATTAAAAATGGTTTGAGAAATTATTTTATTTATAATTGATTTATAAATTGTAATGATACGTTAAATAACAGTTATTAATAGACAAGAAGGGCAAGAGTTTTACTTTTAACTCCCTCGCATCGCTAGATTATGTCCAACTATAAATATCAGTTAAATACAAAAGGTAAATCAAATTATGTATTTTTTAGAGTACACGTGCTCATTAACTTAAAACATGGCTGAGAAGTGTTTATATTTAGATAAAACTAGTATTAAAATTGTAAGTCATATGCAGTTTTTAATAAATTAATATTTTACGAAAAATATTTTACAAATTCCTTGAAATGCATATGAGACAATTGTTTAAAGTTCCAGGTTAATAAAGAAATCACATGTCATGTGTTAAAAAGTAATCTGACTGATACATTAGCAAAATTGAAAATTGATTTATAAAATATTTATCACAAGTCAAGAAAAATATGAAAAATTTGTGCATAGGAAAATCAGGTTAATTTAGGAATGTATTGTAATAATAATTATTTTTAAAATAAATTAAATATTAAAGGTAATATTAACAAAAAAAATAACAATTTAAGGGTGTGATTGACCCAAAAAATAGAAACATATTAAAATGCATTGTAGATTAAAATTTTAACTAATAATAATTATATTTAATTTAAATAAGTTAAATAATATTAAGGATAATATGGATCAAAGACATAACAATTTAATGGTAAAATGGCTCAATTTTTTCACTCATCCCCATTTCTAATATATTTCAAATTAGTTATTAAATTAAATTAAAATATAATAATATGACATCATATTACAATATTTAAATTATTAGATAGTAAATTAATTTATAATAAATAAATGAGTTAGTATAATAATTTGAAATTATATTATAATATTATAATTTTTTAGATAATAAATTAATATAGTGAATTATTTAATGTAATTAAATAAGAGGGTAAATGTATATATGGTATATAGCTAAATATACAAGAGTAAAATAGGTATTCAGAATGAGAGGGAAGCCTGGATGGTGGCTGAGGAAGCGCTTTTCTCGTTGGAGCAAAGGGTTGAAGCCAAGGTGCCAGAAAGTGCTCAGAATTTTAAGGATGCCTTTGAGAACACAGAGGAGTATGAGCTGATGCATAAATTTTTGGCAAAAACTGGGGCTTGGATGACCCTTAAGGATCTTTCTGCCTCAACATATTGAAGCATTTGAGACACACTGCCAAATTTTCATTTGTTTTCAAATTGCGATGCCAACACGTGGCGCAAGTAATTTATGAAAATACTTTTATCTTTCCTTTTATAAGTCAGTGGCGTAAACGACATCATAACTGATATTTCAAAATCACTTTCCTTTAAAAAAAATCCATTCATTTAAAAAGTAACGATAAAATATTAATATAAGATTTTGACTTTAAATTTTTTTAGATAAATAGTAACCATAATAAAATAGAGAGTTTGACAGTTCAAATACAAGACCTTGTTCAGTTAGTTCACAACTCACAGGTCATCACTTAGCGCAACACTGTCTGTCTCGTCGTCCGAAGATCCCACCAACTCCTTTTTCATTTCTATTATTATCTGAAATATTAGATATGTCGTAGAATGAGCCATTTGTCCAGTGAGTGCAATATGGTGCACTTGTGTTACTGTACGTAGACGAGTTAACTTTACATATTCAAGATTTATGCAAGTTTTATTTATTAAATCAGTCAACCTTATGTTCACGTTGAGTCATATTTTCATATCAAGTTATATTCATAACTCCTAATCATGTTATATATTCAAGACAATCAAGTCGAATCAAGTTCGAGTTCTTGTATTCACGACCAATCATATATTCAAGTCAAGTCCTATATTCACGTCAAGTCAAGTCAAGTTATGTCCAGTCCCAAGTCATATTCAAGTCAATTCAAGTAATTTTCATATATTCAAATCAAGTCAAATTCACATATATTCTAGTCTAGCCAACTCATATATTCAAGACTTATGCAAATATACGTATTTTCAAGAGTGTGACTTTAATGGGGCCCATATTACAATCAACTATTATCCCGAGCGTGCACAAACAGGGAATGTAATCTTAAGTTCAAGCGTGAAGTTTATTCCATGAGTTTTTTTACAAGCGTGGTTTTCATACCATGGGTTTCAAACAGGGAGTCGAAATCCTTGAAATTTATTAACAAGCGTAACCACATCGTGATCCAATTACTGGACTTAGTGGTTCGCATATCAAGATAAGTGCCATAGGCGTATTAACAGGCGGGATAGAGTATGACTGTAATATCATGCAAGAAATTCCTTTTTATGCAATGCATAAGGAAAAACATGAAAATCCTTTTAATGCAATGTAATAACTTTAAATGTATCACAAAAGTAGCATTTAAGATCACATAATCAAGTATAAGTGCTACATCGTATGAAACAAGTACAAGTATTATATCATATAAAAGTATTATTCACAATTTCTATAAATAGCTGGAATAAAGATTATTCAAATATATCATACTAGGTATTAAATCCAACAAGTCATGTTCACATCATAATTCAATTAATGAACTCCATGTCACGTTTATCAAGACAAGCATTACAAGCGTTTAATGGGAGGGATAAAAATGCGATAATAATATCATGCAAGAAAATCTTGATTGTGCAATATGTAATGAAACAACGTAACAAAGACACTGAGTGGCATTTAAGAGCACATAAATCAGGAACAAGTGTTACTCACATTTAACGAGTGCCTGAAATGAGAAAAAAAACTTGTTCATGACAGACTACGGGTATCAATACATATTATATCGATACTTGCAGTTTTATTTCTTTAACAAATTCTGGTCAAGGCCTATATTTTCAAAGTTTTCTTGTGATTTCAATTATCCAGAACCATTACAGAACTTTAGTGAAGCTTATCAAGGTCAAGTTATTACATTTGCATGCCTTGATTGAATTCAAATTTAGAAACTAAACTAACTACCTTAAAACTTAAACTTTTCTTTGAATAGTATGATATATTTGAATAATCTTTATTCCAGTTATTTATAGAAATTCCACCCCATCGATTTCTGAAACACAACCTTGTGACAGAAAATCGTTCTTATCAGGAATACCTAGACAATAGTAGGAGGGATGAGTTATCATCTAATTTCATAGATTAATGGAACATTAAGGATAATGAGAAGGTAATCAAGTCACTTGATAGTGATACCAGCATTGATGTAAACATTATGATTCCAAATGATTCCACGGTCCTGTATATGTGGCCCCTTAGAAAAAGTAAGAGGGTCATTAGTCCACCTACTAGATACTTGTTGGTCGGAGAGTCCAAATCAAGCGATCTCCGTAGTACAAGTTGATGATTCAACTTTGTATAAAGAGACAATAGATGATGTAGATGCAATGATCTTTCTGTAGATTGAAGCGGACATCAAGATCTTAGATCAAGAGATTGGACGAAGTAACTAAGAGATATGGTTTTGATTAGAACTTCTACGAGCCTTGTGTCTATGAAAAGATAAGAGATAGTATTATAATTTTTTGGTGCTTGATGTGGATGATATTCTATTCATAAGGAATAAAGTGGAAGCATTATCATCTATGAAAGTGTGGTTGGCCCAATAGTATCACATGACGAACTTAGGTGAAACTATCTTTGTTCTAGGTATTCAAATCTTAAGGGATAGAAAGAAAAAGCTGATAGCTTTATCCAAAACTTCATATATTGACAAAACACTTGTTAGATTTACTATACTTGATTCCAACGCTCTAAGGATCAGTTCCCTAAGACTCCTGAAGAGATTAAGTACATGATTATGATACCTTACGCATCAATGTAGATAGTTTCATGCATGCTTGCCGCGTAATAGAGCTGATATTTGTTATACTGTTGGTATAATAAGTCGATATCCATTTAACTCTAGACAAAGAACATTGATTGGTGATAAAGCATATCCTTTAGTCCTCTAGAGAACAAGGAATTATATGTAATAACCATATCTTGTTCTGATTGGTTATAATGATATAGACTTCCAGACTAATAATGATTATCACAAGTCTACATCAGAATCGTGTTTGCACTTAATGGTGGTGACATTTTTGGATAAGATCAAGCAATCATGCATTGTTGATCCTACCAATAAATGACGAGTACTTGACAGCTTGTGAAGTGCTAAATTGGTTGTATGAGTTAGAAAATCCTAATGGACATTAAGGTGGTGCCTGCATTTGTACAGCTCTTTACAAATGTATTGTAATAATAGTGGGATTGTGGCAATTGTTAAAGAACCAAAGTCATCAGAAGAGTAAACACGTTAAACAGAAATATCATATCTTAAAAAAGATGGTTGATGTAGGAAATGTGTTTGTTAGTAAAATTGCTATTGGGGATAACCTCATAGATTCGTTTACTAAGAGCTTGTCGGTTAATGTTTTTGAGTGCATCTACTAGACATGAGGTTACAAGACATAACACAAATACTTTAAGGCAAGTGGGAGATTTTTCGGGGTCGTGTTCCCACATAGTATATTTTACTGTAGTAAAATAACATTTTATAATAAATAAATTCTAGGTTTATGTATTTATTGTATTTATTAATTACTGAGCATGTGAATTAAGGCTCTCTTCGGAAAAAAAAGTTTAAAACATGTTTTTTTTATGTTTTCTAAGTAAAATATGTGAGTGAAAAGTTGAGAGAGAAAGTATGTATGATTAAAAAGTGGTTCAAATTGTATAAAAAGAAACATTTAAACAAAAAGAAATACTTTTGCCAAATAGAGGCTAAAGTGTCTGTGATCACTTGTGATAATATAAGTTGGGTACTTGCGTTGAGAAGTATAGTGTGGCACAACTTATATTTTGATCATAAATAACTTATTCACAATCAATGTATATGGTTGCCACCTTCTACTGGAATGTTGTAGTATTGACTGATTCATTATTTGGGTTTGTAATTTGTCCTTATCACAGAAATAGTTAAATGAGACTCTAATACACTTAGAGTGTTTTGAATGGACCACATGTCGACTTTTATTCTATAGCACGATCTTGCAAAGGATTAAATTTCACTTGATCGTTCGTATTTCATCTAAATCCTTTTATAGTGTTATGTATATGTTTTAGTGATGATTCTTTGATTCACCAATGGGTGAGATCAATTTGAATGATCAAATATATCGATCAGCTGGAAGCTTGAGAACTAGAGAAGTAGGAAACATGAATTCATGTCGGGATTCGTCAACCTGAAAATAGTTAAGTAACTTCTTAAGTATTTTTTGTTGAACGGATAAAATCTAAGCTCATTGTTTAGCAACAGCTAAAACTTGACGTCTATGATTGTTTCACAGTACCGTTGAAGAGAATGGTACTTAAGTTAGTAGAATAATTAAAGGGACAAAACGGTTATTTATGCTCGTACCTAATTATTGAATCTCGGTCAAGGATAAAATAATATTTACGACATGTTGAGGAAAATATTATAGATTGATTGATTTTTGTGATCTTATATATTACAAGATTCAGTCTTTTTCCTTTAGTGAAAAAAACAAACACTAATAATTAGATTGGGTGGTATAAGGTCGACTAGACAAGATCTAATTATTGGAGCTTATATAATATATGTTCGATTAGGTCCACCTTCCACGTGGTATCTCCACAAAGTATTGGAACTTAATTACAATTAATAAAAAAAGTTTTGGGCTTCATTGTAATTACAATAAAGTTTGGCACTTAATTGTAATTGTCATGAAAGTTTTAAACTTGATTGTGATTGTAAATAGAGTTTAATAACTGCACAAATAATTAAATGTAAACTGATTGAATTTGGACTTTAATTAAAACATGTAGTTTGAATTTAATTAAAACTCTTGTTTGAACATGAAATTCTTATTGTAATTGGATTGATACTTTCCTATCTTTATAAATAGAAACTACATGGTGCCTAGAGATCTAACTACAACACTACAATAACATTCCATGGTCATGTTCAATTTAGAGAAAGAAAATATAGTTTCTTGTCCAATAATAAGTTTCTTGATTTAATTAAGAGAACGTGTCCATTCAACGGTGGAGTCTTGACTTTGGAGGGTACCATAGAAAACTTGAAGGTTTGGAGCATAGGATTCTTGTAATTAAAAGTCGGAAGCTAGAGATATCAAATGCTGAAAGTTCGTGATTCAGATCCAATTCAATAATTAATCATCAAATTGAGGTAATAAATTTGAATCTCTTATTCTTGATAAAATATACACATGAACATCTAAACGGTCTTGTTTATTACATGATATAAATTCTTCATTTCTTTTTTCCTGAATACAAGTATTTCTCTTGAATGACATTTTTTTCCTCCTCGCCTATTTTTGAGGAAGAAACTTGATAAACTCTCAAGTCTCACCTCTTTATTGATACTAGCTTTTTCGTTCACCTCAACATTAAAAACATCGTCATTCAATATTTAATTTAGAGAAAAAGAATGGTCTAGCATCGAACGAAATAGAATGATGGGAATCGTGTAGTAATATTAAGGGTCCATTTGATAGGGTGTTTAAGAAATCAAAATATTTTTTTGATATTCAAAATCTATTTCTAAATTTATTTGGATAATTTTTAATTATGAGAGATTTTAGAGGAAATTGGCTCTATGTGACTTTCTCTAAAAGATCTATCGAAAAAAGTTCATTTTTAATATTTTCCAAATATCACTTAATGCAGAAGTAGAAGTCATGTGCAAGGACCCTAGTCTTGTTGATGGATAAAATTTGACATGTTATTGTCGTTATAGTATTTGTAGAACTTGAAGTCCATAGAAAACATGCAGAATGAATAATTGAGGTGGCCTGCTCGGCAATTGGTCTTATCATGATATGAATTTAGCAAGGGTTCATTTGACGGGACTCTTGAGACGTCAAAAAAATTATTTTGATATTAATAATATGTTTCTGAATATGTTAAAATAATTTTTTGAAAGTATATTATTCTAGAAGAGTTTTAAGAGAAATCTTGACTAATATAACTTCTTTAAAATCATTTCTAAGGAAGCAGAAGCAAAAATAAATAAATAAAAATACTATAAAAAGGCAATCTGCTTGAACTATTTGTCACAATGCTAATTAGGCACGAGCACAATAAGTTATCAAAATGAATGGTCGAGATTAGTACATCCAGAAATATCTTGAACGCATTCCCATGAAGGGGAAAGTGACAACTGATGGATACCTAAGCACGTGTCAATGATTGTGATCTTTCAATAACAAATGAGAAACATATTTTGGTTGAAAGACTCGAATTTATAGAACACCTTTTTCATTAACCAATTTGAAATGCAATTTGCTTACCGCCTACTTCATGTCCCGGTGTCCCTAGATGTTTAAATCCAACATATTTTTAAATAAAAATGATGTGGGACAATGTTTAATTTATTTATTTTTGTTTTTTCGCGTGTCATAAATGAGTGACAATAACAAAATAATTCATCATTTATATTTTGGCCCCAGTTCTTGATAAATATTTTGGTTTTGAATAGTGTTTTTAGGAGAATGTGTGGTTAAAAATATTTGAAAAGTAAAAAACGATGAACTTGACGAGATTGGGTGTTGAATAAATTTGACTTTTGAAAAATGAGGACCAAACAGAGGCTTCATTATGTTTCAACACGAGGTTGGTTGCCTTTCCGTCCCACATTTTCCTATATAAAGTCCCAAAGAGCCCCCACATTATCTGCACCATCTAAAATCCAAGTTCTCTCTTCAATCCATTCTTTGCTTGTCTTTACTATCAAGGAATCTCAAACTTATTCCAATTTCTCTCTCTGAAATACTTACAAGATATTTATATCTAACAAGTTTTTGAAGCTTAAAATCTGAAGAAATGGCATTTGCTACAATTTACACCACAGCAACTGCAGCAGCAGCAATAGGGCTTTATTTCTTTGTTAGAAATCACCACTCCACCAACCAGGTAATATTTTCCCCTATATTTTTACAGTTATTTTATTTAAGAAAATTAGTGTAAAAGCCATTGTTGGTCAGTCGTTGCTTGTTAGTTTATTTACCAAGAAGAATAAAGTTTGGTTATAAATTAACAATGTTTTTCATATCTTTAACATGAATTATGCTTCGTTTTTGTTTGAATTCTGTGGAATCTTCATTGTGCCACATTCTTTTTCCTGTGTGCTTAGGAAACTGGAGTACGAGGTTGCATGACCGATTTTTTAGCAGAAGTTAAGAAAGAGGAGAAGAGTGGTCAAATGACAAAGTTGGCACCACATTTTGATGGTTTAAACTCTTTTGAAACCCTGGTTGGTCATTAATCCATTCCAGGCTGTGGAATTCTGATCGAAAATTGAATATTGTCATCACTGGAGCAGTTACGAGTCAAGATCTTCATCAAGAAGCAAATATTGGTTTGCCTTGTGTTGAATCAATCTTTAATTTTTCATGATTATTTATGTACAGTGTTCTAAAAATCACACTTGCGTCTACGTATAGGCACGTTTAGGCTTGAAACTTAGTCTCGTCGCTTCATCACGCTTTGCTCTTCTCTGACACATTGTCACGCTTTTTCGCACTAGCACTTAAGCATGATGTTACGTCTCGCCCCTTCGTCACGCTCTATGCTTTTTACAACATTGTTTATACGCGATGATTGTCAACAAGAACTTCACAAACATGTTGAATTTTCAAGACTTGGATAACGCCATCAGAGATCTCGAATACCATTTGGGAGGTATCGAGGAACTATTCACGAAATTACTCGAGACCACGAGAGCCATGGGGAAGTCCCAAGCAGTAGAGCTATTTAGGACCCCCTAGAGCTTCGAAATAAGGAAAAATGGAGATGGGAACGGGGAGAAACTGGCTGGGGGGGAACCCTTCATGGAAAAATAAAGCACAAGAAAAATAAAATGAAACACGAAAAAAAATCTCAGTACTGAACAGTAATAAGTGATGAGAAGAAATTGCCAATAGTTTGAAACAGAAAAAATAAAACATACAGAACGCCATTCATCACTGTAATTGAGTTTTTATAGAGTGTATTGATGTGTTACAGCCAAAAAGAGAAGTTCATTGTAAGACAAAAATCTTAATAATTGGGTTTACAAATATATCTTTAGTTACTCCTTGGACACGCTCTTCTTCCTATGTTCCCGAACGTTCTTGCCAAACCAAATATAAGGGGCTTGGTCAAGAGTCCTTGGTCGAGACTACAACCAATTACAATTGCACCGCCAATTATCAGAAGCTTCGGTATGTTTACGCCCCCCTTTGGTTTCCCAGGTGAATCAAGTATTTGTGTCTCCGATGATTCGTCTTCACCCTCCAAAATCTCCAGGTAGTCGGGATCAATTTTTGTGTTGATTTGAGCCATGAACGCATGACGAGACACTGGCGCTCCTGAAGCCCTTGACTTCTGGTAAGCCCGAAAACCACGATCAATATTCCTAACAGTTCCCCACATGCCCTGTCGTACCCCAAATCTTGCAATTTCCCATGGGATGCCCATATCTTCATGATGGAAGAGTATCACCTCACACGCAGACAGTTCACCGTCTCTTTTCCTTGATTCCACTGTTCCATAGGCAAGAAGGATTTCAAGAACGAAGATTACTCAAGCTACGTCTACAATATCAGATAAAACCAGAACTTACTCAAAGAATATACACGGACGACACAATTTTGTCTGTCCTCTGTATAGCCATTCGTTTGGAAATACATAAAATTTAAACGCTCCCACAAAGAAATAAATAAATTTATTACCTGCTTGAATGTACCAACTCGAGTAATACAGATCAACACGTCTTGGCTTGTCTTTCCTTGGAACAGAAGGGCAGGGAACACCCTAATCAAGAAATAAAAGGTGTCAAGACTGAACATAGAAATCTGACTTCACCAGAGCTGAAAATGATGGAAACAGATGCCTTGGAGGAAGGCACAACTAGCAGAGATATTTATTTTCTTTCCATTAGTTGTCTCTCTCTTCCCAGTCACAAGGGAGAAAAGGCTCAACAAAGGCACAAATGAACCAGATTTTAGTTTGGTTTCTGACTCAACTATTGCAAATCATTTCATACCTTTGTCACACAGTAATATGATCTTCCAGACTCCCATATTCGACGGCCTATTATATATTCTCTGTTGCTGCAGAAAAAAGGGAACTGCACAACACAACTGACCTTCAGTACTTGGAAGTAAGAATAAATTCCTTGAGCAAAATAACAAATATGCAATGTTTAAAAATGTTTAATCAGGTACTTAGGTGTTTTCCTACATGAGGTGCAACTGTGCAAGACTACAACAATCTCATAATACATTATATACTATCTTCAAAATTCATAATACAACAATTTAAAGTGTACAAATGAATAAAAGAAAAATGTATAATCTGTTATTTTAGTTCGTAGGGGATAGTGGATTATTCCAGAGTGGATATAGGAGAAACAATTTTTCACTGTTTAAGTAGGCCACTGGGATTATTCTCAAAATGGGCAAATAAGAATTTTTATGTTATGTCGGATACAAGCCTTGAAAAGGTGCTATGAAGCATGTGCCTCACATAACTGAGGCGTGCGCCTCCAAAAACTGTCTCACAATCAATGCCTTGAGGCGGTTTTTGCATGCCTCACACTCTGAGGCGAGCCTTAAGCAGGGTTTCAAGTGTATACAATTTTTTTAAAAAAAAAAAAAAAAAAAAAAACCATGCATATATGAGCCCATGTTACGACTGGTTTCAGTTTCCTAACCTTCCGTATCCAATGAACAATCATTGTTCCAGTGGTGGGGCATTCTTCTATAATTGACGCATGGATAAGCATATCGTCCCACTTCATTCGAAACTCATCATCCCAGAAGAAATCCCTCAGCAATTCGGGAGTTGCATCCTCGTACACAGTTCTGCTACAATACTGTGGAGGACCATTCTGAAAGAAGCTTAAAGATACAAATTAATTTAAAAAATTGCATAATTAAGAAAAAATAACACAGATAATGTCCTTTAAACCGGAGAGAATAATTCGATAAACAACAGATTCAGTACCTCAGGATCTCTCTGCCATGCTTGGTAACTCATATTGTGGGTTGAACGATCCATCATATGCTTCCAAGGGGGGCCTCCGTCTTTCCTCTCAACAAGATGACATAAATGTACCAGATCCTCATTCGTAACAACCACGTTCTTTTCTTTTCTTATCTCTGAAGAACTATGAGAGCAATATAATTGTTATGAATAAGTCTTAGTTTGTCAACATAAAAGAAAAGTCTAACATGTCTTACTGACATGGAAAGCTATATATATATATCACTTTTCCAGTAACATAAGAAGAAACATTCTTTGAGCCAGAACAATAGAGTCAAGTGCTCTTTACTCGAACAAGAGTAATTCACTGATTCTCAAGATTGCAGTGAGTACACGATTAGCATAACTAAAAAGGTTTCACATTCAATCCAACTACACAACTGCAAATAGCATTACCAACAACACAAAAGCACCGATTCTACAATCATGGAAACAGATAGCTTTATCATCTTAAATGATTGTTGTATACTTGTATTAACAATATAGCATGAAAACCTTAAAGAAGCATAACATCAATTAGCCAGGTCCCCTTCTATTGGGAAGGTTGTCAAAAGTTATCTTTCTTTGAGTTTGATTGCAGAGTCAGTTCAGTTCAAATAAATAGTGGCACTTTGAAGATGGATGATGAGTCAGTGAAGAATAGACAGGTACACAAACTATAAATAAACACATCGGATCCATCTTCAAAGTGCCACTATTTATTTGAACTGAACCAAACAAACCTACATATTATATCATCAAAAGCACCTAATTTGGCAGAAAATGGAAGCTTCAATACATTAATACGCAGAATATTTGAAAAATACAACAACTAGGCTTCAAAGTATAAACTCAATATCATATGAAATGAGCAAGAACACAAACAGCTGATGTATCATTAGTTTTTGAACAAAATCTTGAACTCCTAACATAAAATTTACCTCGAAACAACGTTATCCGCCCCGGACAATTCAACACGGTTGTTCTCCAATCTATTATCCAATTCCAAAGAATCCAAGATTTGGGGTGAACCAAAACCCTGAACAGGGGAAGGGATCAAGGCAGAGGGAGAAGAAGGTTCAAATTTACGTTTCTTCAAATTAGCCCATCCTGGTTTCCATGCCCATCCTACCATTATACCCAGAAGAAAAGCAATGCAAACAGGACCCAAAATCTGCAACATCCCTACTATTATTGCCCCCATTGTGGGCCTTTCTATAATCTCCAAGAACGCCTCAACTAATGTCATGACTTATTTACAAGAACAAAAGAAGAAACTTGATGATAAACAGAACCTAAATTTGTAATCAAGACGAAATTGAAACATCCGCTAAAACTAACGGGTGGTTGACGAAAAAGAAAGGGAAAAAATCAAAAAATAAATATATATATCACAAGTATATACACAGCACAAATTTTCTGATAATGATAAGATTGAAAGGGACATTAAAGGTGGAAATGGGAATTCTAGATTTGGGTTTTGCCCTTCTCCACCAATAACTAAAAATTGGAAGAAAACAATACAAAATGGATACTAAAAATTTACACCACCAATAGTTGTTTAGCAAAAGGTTGCCCAGTTGCCAGCTGTTTAGTCTACAGTGGGTGCTGTGCTGTTCAATTCTAAGTGGTTGAAATGGAAATTGCAGCTTTCAAAATTTTCTACAAGAAAATAGCCACCATAGATTGTTAGAGGATTTAGGGGTGGAGCGTGGTGGGGGCTGCCGGCGGGTATTCTGAAGTCGGTGGTTGCTTTCGATTTTGGGATAGGAATGAACGGCTGCTCAATTTGTGGTGCCTTGTTTACCACGTACATAAAATTAGGAATTTAATCTTCATCCTTATCCGTTTGTTGTTTTGTTTCTTTGTTTTTTTCAGGTTTGGGAACTGATAGGGATGGGAGGTTCCTCGAACCGGGCTTTTCATTATATAAGGTTGCTTTCCTAAGAACATTTTCAATACATTTCGTAAATTAAAAAAATATATGTCATCAAATAGACGAAATATGATAAAAATTCATCTTCAATACATAACGTGAATTAAGATGTTAAACTGACATGACACTAAAAAAAATAGACATTATGGAGTAGAGCGTCTACATCTAGATCATCTGCAAGACATGCTAACTCAGTATTAACTTTTATTTTTTGATTATTTAATTATTATAAATAAAGACATTAACCAATCAGATTTTATGATACAAGTTAATTATTTCTATTTGGGCTCTTTATACAGTGAGAAATCCTGCAGATAACTCCAATACACTTCGTGGATTGATACTGACGTGACAATAAAATAGACGAATTCGTAGAGAGCGTGGATAAATAGATGGAGAAGTCAAAAATCTACTCTTCAATAGTTCCTTCTACATTTAAATAATATTGATTATGTGACATTTTTTTATTTAAATTTAAAACTAATTACTATACATAAATTGAGCCTTATTTGTAAGATTTCTCACGGTATAAAGAGTCCAAATAAAAATAACTTATATCATAAAACTTGAGTGACCAACGTCCTTATTTATAATAATTAAATAATTAAAAAATAAAAACTAATACTGAGTCAGCATGTCTCACGGAGCGTCTAAATGTAGAAACTTCACCTCACAATGTCTATTTTTTTAGTGACACGTCAGTCTAACGTCCTAATTCACGTTGTGCATTATAGAGAGATTTTTATCATATTCCGTCTATTTGCTAATGTATCATGTGTATTTTCCCAATTCACGGAATGCATTGGAGATGTTCTAACCACTGTGATGTTGTCTTGATTCTATCCTTATCCAAATGTTACGAGGTTAATTTTCAGCATCTTGGCCAAATTATGTGTATTTATCTTTTTATTTATTACACTGTAGGAAGCATAGGAGGGGCGGGGGAAATGAGATTTGAACCCTGGACATGAACCGGATATGAGGACGCACGAACAATGTAACCACTGAGGCACATCCCTAAATTCGACTACATTATGTTTATTGATGTATCGTTTATATAATATAAAGAACTCGTTTTTAATGGTTACATTAATTATTAATTTATGTGACACATTTAAGTGTCTACATGCAAATAAAAAAATATTGTCCATAATTTTCCATGATTGATAGTTAATATCAAGGGAAGCGATGAGTTTAATTGTGGGAGACTGTTATTGAAGAAATGTGAATAATGAGATCAATCAATTAGAACATGACAGTTACAAGACCAATATCAATTTTAGAGATGCAGTTAGGAAGATATATATAAACAAGAAATCAAGACATTTAGAGCTCCGAAAAAATTAACTCTAAAATAGATAATGCAATTTCCTTTTGTGTTATTTCATTTATAGCACAATTTACTTCTTGTCATTGTGGGCTTACACTCCTTGGAGCCCAAATTCAATTCTCAATTATAGATTTTTTGAGATATTACCCCCATGAGGTTTGTTGTAGAACACATGTCCGAGTTTAATTGTTTTTCATGAAAACACGAGAAAGCAATAACTAAAGTCGTTATCGAGAATTAAAAGACGTGATATGGTTTTCAAATTTAATGGCTATTAGACCCATTTTTATAGAATTTTTATTGAATACACGTCATGTCTTTTAATTCTTGACATTTGTGTATGATGTGGCAACATAAATAACATAATCAATTTTGCTACACAATGAGTTTCATAAGAAGGTTGAAAACCAATGGCTAAATGACTTATATACCCATCATTGAGATTTCTCGTCTACCTTATCTAGGACAGAGCCAAACAATCGAAGATATTATTGGCTCTCTTTATTTTTTGTCATTGAAATCTATTGCAAGAAGTAGAAGAAGCGGGTGAGTAATTTTTCGGTGGAAGGCATCGCCGTCTGTTAAATTACAATTATATTGGGCTATCTAATTTAATAGGACCAATTAAGTGATCTAATCAGTTTAGGTTCGAGAAACATATATTGGTATGAGTTTTCCAATGTGTAGATATGCGATAGTCTAATTAGGGTTATGAAAAAATTGTTACGATCATGCTTGAATAGACATAACACGTCATCTATATGGGCCCACTAGGGGATCCACAAAACATTCAATTACCTAAGTCGGACCCACAAGTTGGACTATGGATACCAAATTGGCTGGACTCTTATGTATCGGACTCATGCTATGCCGGAATGGTATTTGTTGGGATCTTATATGCTGGACTATATATGTTGGGGTCAGTATCCTGGAAAGGTAACATGACAGCTTAAGGTGATTTATCTGTAGAAGACAGCTTGATGTGACAATGTCTTTAATGAAGAGAAGTACTTTCTTACAGAAGTTATAACTATACACTTATAAGTAATGATTATTACCAAGAAAATAGTTTATAACATGAATATTTGAGATCTTGCCACATGTAAAGCTTTACACGTGTCATGATCCTAGACATCAATTCCTCTTATAAATAAATCACATTTGCCTACAAGAAAGTGGTTAGTAATTCAACATATTACGCACAACACATATACTCTCACTTCCTTTTCTCTCTTCTACACTTATTTCCCGCATCCAATTATATTTACTCAAATGAGCCCTAATTTGAGCGTTGGAGTGCAAACAGGAGCCATCCTGACTTCCTTTGCCTGTTGACCTCGTTTGTCCAAGTGCGCGGAAAACTTACACGTTCAAAATGGAGGAGCTGAGACGTGTTAATCCGAAGTCAGATCAGGCTTTGTTGTCAACAAACCTAAATATTAGATATTATATAAAAATAATTGTAGTTATAGTCCCCCAAGTTCAACATAACATATGTTTGAGATTTTTCTCGTCTCTTTCCACAAAGAATCAATTGAGCACTAAGGTTATTTGGCTGTGGAAGGTCAAACCTCGTCAAATTAAGATAAACGGATATAAAATATTTTTTTTCAGTTTATTATTCTTGGTAATTTAGCATGATTGACTTGGTCATTAAAGAATCAAGGTAATTCTTCTAACAAGTGGTATCACAATCCCAATAATTATCAGATTTATTTGTATATACATGCTGCCTTTTGGTCGTTAGTAGTTTGTACCTTTTTTTGAATTTCAGTTGAATCATTATCTTTACGCAATTAATATATGTATATTTCTGTGAGTATGTGTATGTATTATGCAAACTTTCAGAAATTAAGGTTTCTTCTCTCTGCATGTCATATGGAATATTGGTTGTTGGATATGTAGATGTATGGTTGTGCTTACTGCTAAATCGCATGAAATTGATTCCTCGCTGCCGCGTGTATGTTGAATTTTGATTTTGGCATTAAAATGGATATCAATCTATTAAACTTTTGGTATATTAATTGAAATTGGACTTTTGAATTCGATGTTGGGCACGTGTGTATATGGATTCAATTTCAACACAAGAAATCTGTAATTTCTGATGTTGAAGGAAAGTCAGGTTTTGAGTCCATCGGAGTTTTACAGCCTCAGAGATGGTGGAAAACGTTGGCATGTGCTGCTTGGAGGATGTCGCTTTTGGCCGAGTTGCAAATTACTACTGCTGTGCTTGTCGACACTGTGGGGACCGAGGCACAGCCCCTGGATGTTTCTAAGGGTGGCTACTAGTTGAGCTAGGGTTTAGGAGATGGGGGCTTGAGTGTAAGTTGGTAAATTCTGGTTTTTTGCACCTCAAGTCCCCATGTTTGTTAAGAAATTGATTTTAATCCCTGAAAATATGGAATTTAAAATTAAGCCCCCTAAGGTTATAAATTATTAAAGTTGGGCCTTTAACGTTCTGAGTTCTATAATTCAGCCCCTAAGATTTGAAATTATTTTAAGTTGACCAGTAAAGTTTTAAAAAAAATCTAGTTATGACCCCTAAATTTAGAATTATTTCATAATTGACCTCTAGAGTTCTAATTTTCTAAATTTAATCCATAAAGTTATGTATTTTACAATTATAAGTCCCTGAAATTTTGAATTATTAACCCTTAGAGTTTCATGAATTATATATCAGACCCTTAAAGTTTTGAGAATCAAGAACATGGCCCAGAAAGTTTGGGATCTCGAGTTTTAGACTCTTAAATCTTTCAAATCCATCAAATGTATTTTATTTGGGATAAGTTAATTGGAATGATGTGTTTTCAAAGTAACCTCAATCATGTTAGTTATTTTAAAGTACAAAGATGAGTGCGTCTATTATCTATACGAATATTGATCGACTCAAAAGAAACTTAAAGTTTAGCCAAATGCCAGAGTTACTATTTGGTCAAATGATAGACATATGCGAATAATAAATATATGATGATCATCAAGTTAATCACATGCACAATGAGTCGGTCCAAAGAAAGGTTTATTGTTTGAAAGATTGATTATCGATATTTGATTACTGCATGAAGAGTATCCTGGTCTGAAGAAATGTGAATATGATATTTTGAAATAAATAGATTCAAATGACACATATCAAAGTAATCTATTTCGTGTGATTTGTTTAATTTCGAAAAATGAAGATGCATGTTTTGTTATTTATGTGAAAATGATCGACCCAAATAAAGGTTACTGTTTGGACAAATGATAAACACAATTGTGGTAATAAATATGTGATGCTTATAAAGTTTTGCAGTAGGATAATAAGTCTTTCTAAAGAAAAGGGTTATTATATGACAGATTTATTATCAGTATTTAATTACTGCATGGATAGTACCACTTATAAGTTGAAATTTCTGTCCAAAGACTAAATCTATTCATGTGCTTAACGACATGAACTTCAAAAACTGGAAAGAGAACTTTATGATTATTCTTGGTTACATGAATATTGACCTTACACTTCAAATAGAATGACCATGTGCTCTCACTGATGTAAGTTTCATTGAGAAGAAAAGGGACGTTGAGAAGTGAGATTGTTCTAATCACATGAGTCTTATTGTAACAATCAGGACAGGAATATATAAAAGATTTGATAGGTACTACTCATACTAACAAGGTGCACCTTTTTTTTTTCCTGAAAGTCCATCGTTAGAAACTCCACAGTTAAGCGTGCTTGGCTGGGAGCAATTCTATGATTGGTGATCTCTTGGAAAGTTTTCTCGGGAAGCATGCTGAAAAAACTCGTGTTGGTACAATGGGAATAGTACGTCGTCAGCTGACAGCTGTGACAGCCCGTCAAGTGGAACCCGGGTTATTACAAATGGTATCAGAGCCTGCTGCCAGCCAAAAATCGGGAACTAAGTGCTATGCGGGACAAAGTGCTACGCCATAGGGCGGGAACCACCTCTAGAATCTCAACGCCTGGAAAAGGATCCTCAGATAGATTAAGCGCGAAGAGGACTTTGCGAGTCTAACGGGGGTGATTTTAACACCCATGCCAAGAAAGCTTAAAAGACTTGATAGGTACTACACATACCAACAAGGTGCACCTTCTTTTCCGGAAGTCCATTGTTAGAAACTCCAGAGTTAAGCGTGCTGGCTTGGAGCAATTCTGTGATAGGTGACCTCCTAAGAAGTTTTCTCAAGGAGCGTGTGAGTGAGGACAAAGTATGTTGAAAAACTAGTGTTGGTACAGTGAGGACAATACGTTGTCATCTAACTGTCGGGACAGCCCGTAAAGTGGGACCCGGGTCGTTACACTTATGATCTGAAACGCTCCATACGAGGAATTTTAATAGTCCTATCTAGCTTTTAAACTAATGGCACTAAAGGTATAACTATCTAGGGATTTGCTCTGCATCTAATTTGCTTTCCCTTCCTGCTCAACACTATTAATTTAAAGTGAGTTAGACACCCTAAAGGATAAATGGACTCTTAGAGCTTATTTGGTAAAGGGTATTTTGAAAGAAAAATGAATTTTTGAAAGAATGTGTAGTTGGAAAGAGGTTGAAAAATGTGAAACTGGTGGATACCATAAAAGTGTGTGGTTGAAAATGAGTTTTTAGGAAAACTTTTTCAAAAAATCTAGGACCAAACCGGGGCTTAATGAGTTAACATATCACCGTGTGGAAGAAGAAAAAATACTTAAGCGAGATAGGGCTGAAAGTATTCACTTGTCAACAACTCCTCAAGATATAGGGAAAGAAGATGCAATTGAGGTACTACGAAAAGTGCAAAATAAACATGATAAAGAATTTACTTGTTACTTTTGTAATAAGGATGGACACATAAATAAGGAATGTCTCTATATAGCGTGTTAAGAAAGGTGTGCTTCTCTTTTCTTTTCTTTTTTTCATTTTTGTTTTGAAGTTAATTTAACTTCTGTGCCTGTAGACATGGTGGATGAATTTTAGTACTACCACTCACATAAGTGTGTCTATGCAGGGTTGACTGTGGAACCTATAGCCAATTGTTGTTGAAAGATTCTTGGCAATATAGCTATAGTTGAGACTATAATGAATTTTAGGTTATTATTAAGAACTGGTCATTTTTTTGATTTTAGAAGATAAAGTGTCTTCTTTTAGAGGAAATTTGATTTCTCTTTCCTGTATTGGACAAATTCAGTTATTATTGGTCATTTGGAAATAATAAAGTTAGTCTTTTTCATAATTCAAATATTGTTGGACCAATCCTTCATCTTTGAATGATAAACCTATACTTATTTACTTGCCTCATATAATGAAACCTTGTATATAAATTCACATGGTACAAAATGTAAACTAAATAATGAAGATTCCTAGCGTGAAAGTTAAAATTGATAAGTGATGGACCAATGGAAGTACTCAAAATTTATTTCTACTTAAAAGATACATGTGGACATTACAATGCATTTAAGATATGTGTAATTAATATAGGGTGAGTGATAGATCAATCGTTTAATGTATAATAATCATATAAGTAAAATATGGACCAATCAAGGTTGACCTTATGTATTTGTATCCAATATAGGATTATAATGAGTTTATAATTAATAAATTGATTATTAGTAAAAATACACTATTTTTAGGAGATACTTTCATATTTATTAAAATGAGAATTATTGTATAAAAGTCAGTAAAAATAGAGAAAAAAACCCACTAGAATATGCTTGTTAAATCAACTCATTTGATTGATATTGTGAATGGAATATGTTCATATGAATGATTTGATTGTCACACGAAGTGGATAATGTTTACTTCAATAAATTATGCTTAATTGAACCGAGAGCATAATTACACATTTGACTTGTTAGTTGATAACGCGACTAGGATATGGTTATTCAACTTGTTTGATTGATATCGTGAATAAAATATGCTTAGTAACTTTATTGGAGACACATGGATTGTGGTTATCTTAAATGGAATTGGTACTAATATACTTAAAATGTGCATGAGTTTTTTATATGTGCCATGTAATTGTATGAGATAATTGAGATATTCATCTTATTGAAACCATTGATTATAAACATATCATGCACTTACATTATTGGCTACTTTTGCTACATTATTATGCACATTGTTATTGTGGCCAACCTATTGATTGATTGTGGTCACCTAATCAATTTTGAATTGAATTGAATTATTGTTGAGCACTCGTGGTATGATTTGAAAACTGTAGGGGCCCATCATTGTCATGTATTCGTTTTTATAATTGTCAATCAGTACAGTTTACAGTTATTGATATTTGAAAATATATATGATGTATGGATCACCGCTGATATGGTACTTACAACATATCATGATTTTGATATGTCAATTATTTATGATATATAGATATTGAGACTATATGATGCAATTCCTTTTGGGTAAAGGTGCGAACATGGGGAATTAAAAATTGAAACGCTAGAAAGAACTATATTCAGATAAACAATAAAAAGTAGAGATATGATTTCAGCCCAAACCTCATGACGCAAGAACTAAGATGTAGAAATCTAAAACCCACGTGTTGCGAAAGCAACAACTGGAATTGTCGAACGCCACAAGGATTGCCTACTTCCTTATAAGTTCTTGGTTTTCTTTGAAGAACAATGAAATGAGAATCATAAACCTTTTGAAAGAGTAAAAATACTCAATTTAATTCTAAATAATCAGTAACCTAATTTTTACAATGAATGAAAATAGTTAATATAAGTTAAAAAACAAAATAATGACCGCTAGCCATAATAATAGAGTTCTAAGCAGAATAAAATACTTAAAAAAGCAATTAAATCAAAATACTTGCGAAACACTAGTTTTAGAAAGCCATGTGATCGCGTGGGATTATTTAGCGCTATTGCATGGTTGATCGTTGAGTACACTGACCATTGCAACAAGGTTTGTGCGATCCTCCCCCCCTCCCCGAATTTCGAAGCGCGATCATGTGGTTCTCTGTGTCGCGATTGCGTAGTTGATTTTTTGGCCATTCTTTTCCCAATTTCATTCAACTCAAATCTTAGTTTCAACCAAATTTCACTAAGCTTGAGCCTTCTTTTATCACTCCATGCTTGATCTGTTGGGTCATCGAACTTGTGTCTGCACTTTAGTTCATTGTAACCTGATCTCTTCTTTGAGTTTCTATCTTGGATCACATCATCCCCTCTCTTTTGAAAATGATTCGAACCCGACCTCGAATCAGTATCTGGTCCAATCTTAGATATAGAAGCTAACTTGGGTACCTGTGAAATAGAATTAACCAAACTAGGGAGGAGTTTGTTAGCGTGGTTAAGTGCAAGGTGTAAATGCTTTTATATCAACCGTTGTGCAGAGAAACTCGTTTTTGTGAGGGACTCTCTTTTCTTTTTTTCTCTACATTCATTCTCATCTTCTTCTGAGGTTTGGACCTCAGCCCTTTTTTCAATTTTTTCTACCTCTCCTTTTTATGAAGTTGTGGCATCAACTCTATTATTTTTCCTTTCAAACTCATCCTTTAACTTCAATTGATTCTCATGGACCTGTTTAGGTGACAAAGGAACAATAGTATAGCTTTCCTTACCCCTCACAAGATTGTATTGATATGTAAACCCATCATGCATCATGCCCTATCATGTTGTTATAGCCTCCTCAACAATATATGTCCAACAGGCATAGGCACCACATCACACGCCACCTCGTCATTGTATCCACCAATAGAAAAGTTCACCTTAACCTGTTTGCTCGCCTTAATCTCCCCACACTCGGTCAACCACTGCAACTTATAAGGTCTAGGATGTTTCATTATGGGAAATCCCAATTTTTCGACTAAGGTAGTACTAGCTACGTTGGTGCAACTTCCCCCATCAGTCACCATACTACACTTTATTATTCACTAAGCACCTATTATGAAAAATATTATCGCGCTGCTCATCTACATTATTCACCTTAAATCTACTGTTAAGAGCACGCCTATTAACAAGTGATTCACCTACAACAACATATACTAATTCATCACTACCACTAGCAACCTCTAACTTAGGCATCCCTTCAAATTCATCCTCCGATACAAATTCCCCATTACGCATAACCATTACACTTTTATTTGGACATCAAGAAGTAGTATGACCCAAATCCAAACAACAAAAGCATTTAGTATTTCTATCCTTAGTAGGTTGGGAATCAGAAATATTTTTACATTTAGGTGTTGGGTCCTCCCTTCCTTTTTGGGACATGATCTTCATTAACTTCCCGTTTTTATTTTGAAGTAGGTTAAGAGCCCGAAGATTGCCTTGCTGCCCCCTTTCGCTTCAATTGTCTTTCAACATTCATTTCCTGTGCACCATATCCTTCAAATCTACATAGTGTTGTAGCTCAATCACATTGTCTATCCTTGTTCAACTTACTCAAAACTTGGCCATTGTAGCCTCCATCCTTCACAACATTGGCCCCAATCATAGCAATCTCCATATCCTTATGATAATCTTCTACACTTCTAGAACCTTGAGAAAGACTTTGTAGTCTTTGGTAGATGTCTCTATAGTAGTGATTAGGAATAAACCTCTTCCTCATAATCGCCTTCAACTCATCTAAAACTTCCACATGCCTCTCATAATTCCTCCTTTATACATTAATGTTTCATCACCATATTTTGATGCTCAGATATCAAACAAGGAGAGAGACTAGAAAAGGAAATCTGAAATGCTAAATAATACAAATGCTTCATCTTCTATTTCTTCATCAACCAAGACTGATCATGCGTAGATTCATGGATCTGAGAATAAACCAGCAAAAAGGCCCAGGACGAGCAATGCGACATGTAGAGAGGTATGTAAAAAAATAGAAATCCTCTATGAACTTATCACTCTCAATGAAACGTTTGATGCTTCACTTAAGAAACTTGACACTCATGCATCAAATATGTTATCTCAGATTTCTCCAATTCCAATTGATTTCTCTCAAGATATCAGTCCTGTCAACAAGGTTATCCGAGACAAAATCTCTTATGATAAGAAAGAAGAAGTAGGCAACATTGCAAGAGAAGGTAGTGCATATACATTTTTGTCTACAACACGTGTGAAGACCCACCATTAAGGGTGGGCGCTGTTAACTTCCAAAAATTCTATGAAAGGTACCTCAACAAAAATCACAGGTATTTACGGACCATATAAAATTTCCATGATTTTATCTTTTGTTTGAATGTAAGAGTTTTTAACAATTTTCAATACATTCAATTCACACAAGAAAATGAATGGTGACACCAACGTTGTCGTAATTCGCCAGGCAACGAAGCTTGGTCCTATTTTCATTGAATTTGACATGTGGTGGCATGACCTCCACGAGGAAGCACGTCCTCTAAACAATACGGTACTTAGGTTTTCTACTCTTCGTACTTTGATCCATACATATCAATGGATGGCATATTCTTCACTAGATATTATCTTGACCGAATATGTAGCATATGGACGTAGCTTTCTACTTCATCCGTATGCTTTTAAAACTGAGAAATGGTACCTACGGGAAACTACTACAGACTGCAACTTTGACGCTAAGATTCGAGGTATCTCGAATGATTTAATAGTTGATCACAAGCATTGCACAAGCATGAATCTCTGTTCTCATACACAAACGACAAGAAGATGCCATTTAATGTACCATGGACATAGGTTGACCACGTCTTGATACCAATGTGGATACAATCCCCTGCTCACTGGATCCTAGGCCACTTTGACATGGTTAATTGGAGGTTGGACATCTATAACTCATACAATAAAATCATAAAGACTGGGTTTGTGCACTAGACTATCCACTATATGCTCATTGCTATCTCCATGTTGGCTAGATCTATGAACTCTGGTTTATGCAAATTTCTAGATACTCCACTTGAATGTAGAGTTATTGACAACAGTCCTCAGCAATGCAAAGGGTAAGTCCCTTCATGCATGTATTAACTGTCCTATTTTTTTGGATGTCACTAGTTAAATAATGTTGCATGACTTTTTAGATGTACAACATTACTTTCTGATGTCTTCCATTGGTTGGTTACAAAATTTCATTTTCTGACATACTATCCATTTCAAATTACAGTGGTAACTCTAGGATCTATGTTATAAAGTATGTTGAATATTTAATTGAAGAAAAAATTTCAGAGATGCCTGCAAAGTTCAATACCACGAATGTTCGAACCAACATCGCCATTCAACTATACAATTACATGTTGGAAGAGCCTGGCATCGTGTGGATTAATAGTCCTGGATGTGTGTCGCTGAATAAGTGATCAAATAAAATGAATAAAACTCACATTAGTTTGGGGTTTATAATTTTAAGATGATTTTATTCACTGTGATATTTTAGACCGCAATTTAGTAATTTTCTTTGTTCAATTTGAATAACATACTGGAAGTAGTCTCGGAGAACGCAAACTACCTATGTATAATGTTTTTTTACCATTACCGATTAAACATGTTTAAGAAATAAAACGTGTTCTTCATGGTGTACTTGCATCTGTCATTGACTGTGTTATTACATAGTGTCTAAAGTGCATTGTGATTTTTACGTAATTTATTCAGAGCTTTTACTGCATTTCATATGTTATCAATAGACCTCACCTGATAAATAGATATCAGGTTTTACTGATAAATAGATACCAGGTGTCAGGTTTTACTGCATTACATTGTGTTTAAAGTGCTGGTGATATGATTCTTGGCTAATTCCTAACACCTAACAGATGTCTTGGTAAGTTACCATCAATACCGTAAAACTTGACACTTCGATATTAGTTATCGCAGTCAGATTCTAATCCCACCATGCATCCAATATTAAAGCCAAATATATACCCCCTGAAACTCTGGCTTGGTTTGCACCAGATATAGAAGGTTAAAACAAACGAGTGTCCCCCCATTATTAGACCTTTGATATCATGTTAAACATCATCTTCTAATAAACCTTATATAGATTATCAATACTATCACTCTTAGGTTCAATATTCCTAATTATGATGCGAAAAAAATACAAAGAACTGGTAGCAAAATAGATCGAACATTCATAGGATAGATACAATGGAATAAATGTAATAGTTCTAAAATAATATATGCTAGACATTTTGTAATGGTGGTTGGTACACTTACATATAATATTCAAGATCTAAACATCAAGTTCAACAGACATACATATAAAAAACTGATATACTGTCTTTATAAAAGCCAAAAGATTAAAGTTGCTTGATCCGTCTACTTTTACTACATCATCCACTCGAAATGACCTCAAAGTAATTGATTTTTTCTGACTTATGTCTTCATTGACACTTGTTAATTTTGAAACCAATCCGTCAGGAAGCTTTGTCTGATAGTATCTCAATGAACATCTGGAATTCTCTTGTCCGTCATATACGGAGTGTGCTGAAAACTCTATGAGGTGTAACATTACTGCCCATTTTTCACAGAACAAATGTTTGAATCAAGCTGATTTACGACCCTGTCTAATAACTGATTTTTTGTTCAAACTTCATTAGTTAATTGCAGATTTACTCCTTTTAAGATTGTTCTCTATTTCCTACTTACCGAAATTCCCAGATAACAAGGATAAAGTAATCATTTCAATATTATGACTTAGTATGGAAGTACCAAATATCACAGATAGCATAAAATGCAAGCTTATTGACAACACACGAATTATAGTTTCATAGGTTTTTTGTAAGCCTGATGCTGACAAATCAAACACCCAATTTTCTTTATATATACTAGTGGGCGGTCTGATGTGTGTAAGTGGGAAGTGTAGCTTGAAGAACCTGCACCCAAACTAAAATTTACATGACCCCCCTAGCCAAATACATACCTCAATCCGCTTATGATGCCCATCAAATTATACAACAAATTCATACTGGTGGGCGATCTGATGTGTGTAAGTGGGAAGTGTAGCTTGAAGAACCTGCACCCAAACTAAAATTTACATGACCCCCAGCCAAATACATGCCTCAATCCGCTTATGATGCCCATCAAATTATACAACAAATTCTTAGGTGAATTCAAAAACATCTAGACAAAATAAAAGCTATGGAACTTGGGTGTGGGTCATATTGGGATTCGGTTATACTTTTTAAGTATTCCTTTTTCTTTTTCTTTTTTCTTTTGAGAAAGGGCAGATATATAGAAGAGATAGTGCTTTTTCAACTCTCTCAAAATTTTTGAATCCCAAATCTCTTAAAATATATTATACAAGAATATCTTGGTGTAGAGCCAACTAAAAATATTAACTAAGCATCCCATATTTTAATAAACTATTCGAATTAAAAGTTGAACTGTACAAAGTAGCAAATACCCTGAAACCAATTCACATTTGTGAATATATAATTATTAAAAATGCAAATAGTTTGATAAAAATATTAACTAAGCATCCCATAATTTGAATAAATATAATGAAATCAATTCACACGTGTGAATATTTCATTACAAAAAAAAAAAAAAAGAGTTTGATAGTGCTAGTTACTCTTCCGTGGAGTGTACTACTGATCGTCTGCTACCCCCATCATCGCATTGTTCATTCACCTAGTGGAAACAAGTCATGTAAATTAACGTCTTTAATGATTGGATGATAACGAGAAAATGTAAATGAGTTTATTAGATACCTTTCTCTTTCGTGATTGGCATTTTATCCCTTTCCTAATATTAGTGTCATTATTGAACATCGAATTGGGACAAGTCCGAATGTTGTGATCAGAAGCATCACAATTCCCACACCGAGTTCTCTTCTTATATTCAATTGAAGATTTGAATCTACTCTTTTTTGGTCGGCTAGGTCCACACTTTGAGATAGGCGGAAGCACTTTCTTCATTTTCACTTCATGTGGAGTGTTCCAATTTTCCTTACTACCAAGAGGATATACAGAAGCCTGATAAGCCGCGATGTACTCTTCCTTTGTAAAGTATCTTGAACAATATTCTGATAATGCATAGTTACATTTTGTAATCACCGCAACTGCATGTAGACATGGAACGTGGTCGACCTGAAATCGTCGGCATGAACACGACCTTTGTCCATGTCAACCACATATGATGAGCATTCGTCATTGACATGGTATATTGTGTCGCTTGAAGGAAACACCTAAGATTTTAAAATCAAACACATAAAATAGATATTAGTGAATTAGGAATTTTTTTTTATGTAAAATAGAATAACAATGATTAAACTTAGTAGGTATGACATAAATAACCCGTAATCTCCTTGACATCTTTATCCTCTCATTTAACATTGCATCGTGACGAGTAGCAAGGTGTGAATGTTGATTTGGCATCACTTAGATTTTGGTAAAACCACTTCTGAATTGTGCACCTATGGCACTCATACAATGCTTCTATCGAATAATTCTTCGCATGCTTAATCACCGAGTTAACTGACTCAGCAATGTTGGACGTCATTTGTGGAGTACCTATTGTTAGTCATATATGCTCTTGACCATCATTCAAAACCTACCTCTTCCTGCTTGTAGTAAACATAATTAGAACATATTTTATAAAACAGTAAATGCAAATAAAAATTGAACTATTGGATCTCCAAGGAGATGTTTTTACCAAAAACCCTCTGATGTGCTTGTCCATAGCATGCATCCGTCCCATCATCATTGAAGGGAATTCTTACCTTTTGCTTTCTTCCCAAATTGTTTCTTTAGACTCTGGAGTAAATGATACGTACATGCTCCATGCATAGCATTCGGGAATACCTTATCAACAGCGTGTGCTATACTCCCGTGACGATCAGACACAATGCATAAACCCTCTCGATCACCATATGCTTCTTTCAATCTTAACATAAACCAATCCCAAGCATTGTTGTTTTCACCATCCCCAACACAAAATGCAAGAATAAATATGTTATTATTTGCGTCTTGCGTGCACGCGGTGAATATGGTGTCACCATACCGACTCATAAAAAATATCCTGTCAACTACAATGACAAGTTTGCAATGCTTCCACCCAGCTATTGATGCCCCAGGGCAACAAAATTAAACAAAAACCTTTCTTCTGAGTAAGTTTCAATCATAGTGTATGAACCCGGGTTAGCAACTTCGAGTCTATGCATGTATGCTGGTAGATCTCCATACGACTCCTCCAGATCACCCTTGATCATTTTTATTGCAAGCTCTCTTGATCTCCATGCTTTGTCATAACTCAAAAGAACACCATATGCATGATGCATGTCCTACATTAAGTATCTCGCAGTATAAATTTTCCTGGAGGAGAGAAAATTTTATTTGATGCATTTCGCAATTACAAAACTAGTAGCTTGTTTGTGATCACTCATCACTGAGTCTGTAGAGCATGTATGTGTGTTAATTA
Organism: Ligustrum vulgare; assembly: GCA_963555705.1. NCBI lineage: Eukaryota > Viridiplantae > Streptophyta > Magnoliopsida > Lamiales > Oleaceae > Ligustrum > Ligustrum vulgare. The sequence goes on along the minus strand of OY743175.1, from coordinate 3,070,827 downwards.
CATCTCTCACCTTAAAATGACCATTGAAATACCCGTGGATGATTTAAAGTTCCTTTCGCAGCCCACTTCGAGACATTTCAACCAATAGAACTTACTATCAGATTTTACCACACTAAACTGGAACCTATTATGTATAGAAAATAATAACATGCCGGTTATAATCAAATCCTTGTTCCCTTCTTCATTTCCACAATGTTAGGCTTTGTTATTACAGAGCACAATTGATCTCCATCATCTTGATTTTGTACTATCACATAGTTACACAATTCCATTCCCATTTCTTCAATTGTAGGATTATCCTCTACCAATCCAGATTCCATTGAAGTTCAATCAATTGAAGGTATGACACATATTGAATGATTACAATATTCATCGTAGCTTGAATCTAGCCTCGTGGAATTTTGATTCTGTAACGAATTGGGTGTCACAACATCAACATCAACTAAAACAGGGTAGCTTTACTTATCACTATCTCCTTCTTTAAATTCTAAATAAGAATATAGTGAATCATCGTCGCATATCGGGATGACCAGACCATTATCAAATACTTGGTAATTCAATTTGAACAGATGCTGATCAGCATCATTCCATAATTGTCAAGTTATCATATTCACAAGAGTTTCATAAGAGCAATCTGGTTCTAGCATTATTCCATGTATCGAGTGTTTAGTGTATTTCATCTACTCATCCCATTCACCTCCAAAGTGTAAAAAGACCACTACTCTGTTGATGTGATTCAGAACCTGAATACAAGTCTTCAAACAACAATGGATGTAAACACATTCTTGGCTGAGAAAGAAGCAAGTCTCATGTTGGAGTCGAGCCGAGAAACTAAGTGGATTAACATCATTCAAGCAGTTGTAACTGAGACAAAATCATGGCCGTAACTTGGTTACTCATGACTGTAATTTGATTTCTGCTCTACTGGGCATAAGTTAGAATTCCCTGGATTACGGTCGTAATATGGCTACTCACGGTCGTAACTTAAGTCCTGCATCCATCGAGAAAGTTATGTCGCGAATTTTGTTTCCTTTTTAGTTTTAGTTATTTTAGGTCAATTAGAACTCTATTTTGAGCTCATTAACGGCTACCCTAGTTGTTAGGATATTTTTCATTTTTTATATCCTATTTAATTCATTGTAAGACAAAATTATTATAAAAGACAACTTTGAGATTATTGTGAGGTTATCTTGCTTTTAACAACTTATTCTTCGTTGAATAAAATCCGAACTTGCGAGTTTATTCTTGTGTGTTCAAACTTGAGTAAGATTTATTATTATTGTGATCAAGAGGTTAATAAATCGTTTGTTTGTATTGGTTGCTTGGTTCAATTAATCTTGAATCAATCTCTAAATTGTGAATCTTTTGGCATTCTTGGGTTGTATCAATCTTTTGTGGGTTGCGTGACTACATTTGCTACATGGTTTGCATCAGTTGGTATCAGAGCTTAGGCTCCAAAAAAATCAAGGTTATGTCTTTTTATTCTATCCAGTTTAATTCTATGTATTTATTATAGAGTACACATGAGAATTATCCATATCTTGCTTTTGAGTCTTTATTTTCTTGAGTTTTCTTGTTTCTTCTTGTTCTTCGTGCCAGTAAAATTTTTCAATTTTTGATCCATAAAAATTTCAACAAAATTTCAAAGTGTTTATTTTATTCAATTCTTATCCGAATTCAATTCCGTTTATTTCACTGCACTCGTAGTCGAATTTTGGATTTATATAACCAAAAAAAAAAAAAAAAATTCTGAAAATTTAAGAACCACTTTCTTGAATTTCTTTAATATTCTGGATATTCTTTTCTTTTCCAGTCAAAATTAAAATTCCTACTTTCTTGAATTTCTTTAAAATTCTCGATATTCGTTTCCTTCTGAGTCAAATTAAAATTCCTTCTTGCTATTTAATGTCTAGATCCTCTTACTTTGAATCTTCTTGAAATTCACATAAAGGGATGTATTATAAGCTAAATCCTACTTTCATGAATAGATGTCATGTGGGTGATAAGCTGTGTAGTTTGGCTATTGATAGGAAGTACATTTCTAACTTGGCTAGTATCAACATGGTTCAAAAATTGGGGTTGCATTTACTACAACATCCTAGACCTTATAGGATGACATGGTTGAAGGAGTGTCGGGAGTTCAAAGTGACCAAGCAAGCCCTAGTGAGTTTCCCCATTGGGAGGTATAGTGATGAAGTATTATGTGATGTGGTGCCTCTAGAATCTTGTCATATGTTGTTGGGTAGACCATGGAGGCATGAGAGGAAAGAATTTTATGATACGAATAGAAATAGGTACAAATTTGTGATGGATGGAGAGTCAATCACCCTATCTAGTTTAACACTAGAACAAGTACTTGAAGATCAAAAGAAGGTGAAGAAAAAGATTAATACATTATCTAGATTGAATATCAATTAAAACTTCTAGAAGAGGACATGATTGCACAGAAGGGTAAAAATGTAGTTAAGTTGCAAGAAGAGCCCCGGGATAGGAATGTTGAAAATGATGGTGAATTGAAAAAAGAATTTGATCAAAATTTGAACATTGGGTTAGAAAATAAAAATTTGAGTGGTGGTGAAGATGAGCCTAAACAAGAGGTTAAAACTAATGATGATGAGATGCATGAATTGAAAGTTGAGAGGGTAGAGGTTAAAAATGTGGAGAGGAAGTTGAAACTAAAATTTTAGAAGGAGAGAATGAGCAAGAAAGTGAAAAGAATGTTGGAGGTGAAGAGAAGAGCCTCGTGGTTGAAAAAGAAGAGGTGGAAGTGTTGTATCATGAGTATAAGGATCCATACCTTGTACATGGAGAAACTAACATTTTCCACCCTATTTTGCTTAGGCTGCGTTTGATAGCAAGGGTGGAATTTGGGTGGAAAGAAAATGAATTACAGGGAATTGGAAGTTTAATGTGTTTGATTGGTTTAATTTTCTAGGTGAAAAAAGTAGGAAATTTTTCAACTTTTGTTGTTTGATTGACATTATTTTCCATGGAAAATAAAGTAAAATTGATCTATTTTAATAAAAAAAATATATTTTTTTTATTTTTTCACACATTTGTACTTGATAATAATAATGTTCATTTTTAGAAAAATAAATAAATAAATTAACAACAACAAAAATGATCAAACGTAACAAAAAATGGTATAAGATTTTCCATGAAAAATAAAACCTCCTCCCCCCATGGGAAAATGAATTCATTCAAAACAATGAAAATACCGAATTTCGAGGCAAGTGGAAAAATGAATTCCATGGAAAAATTAAGGAAACCAAACAGCGCAAAGTTGGAAAATCACATGGAAAATCATATTTTCCATGGAAAAAATGGCTATCAAACGCGCCCTTAATCTTTCTTGCAGGTGGAATATACTTGGAGGCTTGAGCCACACCACCTATGGACAAGGAAGTTCATATTTAAACCTGATGCAAACTACGTAGCAATTGTAGCTACGCAACCCACAAAATATTGAATCGACCCAAGAACGCGAAGAAACCACGATTTATGGATCCATTTAAAATTAATTGAACCAAACAACCAATATAATCATAGGGATATATTGACCTCTTGATCACAAGAAATATTAATTCTCACCGAGATTTGAACAAACAAGAATAACTCGCAAGTTTGAATCGTGTTCAATGAAGAACGAAGTTTGAAAGCAATTTGCCTCACAATAATATCAAATAATTTGTCTTCTCAATAATGAAGATTACATCCCTATAAATAGGGTCAAAATCTGGTCTAAGAGTTCTAATTAAACTAGGGAAGAAATTGCTAAAAATATGGAAGAAATAAAAATATAAAAATTACGCGTATTGACATTTACGGCCGTGACCTTATTCTTTACGGCCGTAACCTGGTTAACATTTACGGCTGTAACACTATGACTTACGGCCGTAAGTCCAAAATGTCCAAAATCCAGTTTTGAGCAGTGGCTTCATTACGGCCGTGACATTCAGCAATTACGGTCGTAATTCCTAATTCCTTGCAATATCAATTTCACCAGTGAACTCGTTACGGCCGTAACTTGGAAACTTCAAAACTTCCTTCGGTGACTTGAATGAGGTTGATCCACTCGTCGTCTTGGCTAGGTCCCTACATGGAACTTGCTTCTTTTGATGACACGAACATTGTTTTGGCCATTGTTTCTTATACTAGCTTGTCCATCGCTTCGTTGGCCCTCTTCGTTTGTAATCGAGTCATCGGTCCCCTTTGATCATCAACGGATCTTTGTGTGGGCTTGTATTCGTGGTCTGGATCACATCATCCCCTTCCTCTTCAAAAGGATTCGACTTCGAATCTGCACCTGCATCAAACGGAGATAGATCAGAAACATTAAACGTAGCCGAAACATTATACTCACCAGGAAGATCTAGTTTATAGGCATTGTTGTTGATCATTTCAATCACTTGGAATGGACCATCTCCTCGCGGTTGTAATTTTGATTTGCGTTGTTCCGGAATCGCTCCTTCCTCAAATGTACCCAAACCCAATCACCGGGTTCAAAGATGACGCCTTTTCTTCCTTTGTTAGCCTGCGATGCATAATGTTCATTTTTCTTTTCAATTGCCTTTTCTTTTCATTTTTCTTTCCATCCAAACTACTACGTTCATTCACAAGTAAATGAATTAAATCCAATGGTGTTAGCGGATTAAATCCATAAACAATTTCAAATGGTGAACAAGAAGTAGTATAATGTATAGCCCTATTAAATGCAAATTCAATAAATAGTAAACACTCTTCCCAATTTTTCAGATTTTTATTGATTATGGTGCGCAACAATTGAATCATGGTCCTATTTACTACCTCGATTTGTCCATCGGTCTGTGGGTGACAAGTTGTAGAAAAAAAGTAGTTTGTTCCACAAGACTCTCCAAAAATGACTAAGGAACTTAACATCCCTATCCGAGACTATACTCTTAGGAACCCCATGTAAGCGCACGACTTCCCTAAAGAAAATATCAGCTATGTTGGTAGCATCATCAGTTTTGTGGCATGGTATGAAATGTGCCATTTTACTAAAGCGATCTACTACCACAAAAATCGAGTCTCTTCCCTTCTTAGTCCTAGGTAATCCCAAAACAAAATTCATAGAGATATCGACCCAAGGTTCACTAGGGACGGGTAAAGGCATATACAATTCATGGGGTTTAATCCTAGATTTTGCCTTCTTGCAAGTAATGCATCGACTACAAACCCGAACCACATCAATCTTCATCTTAGGCCAATAGAAATGTTCACTTAAGTTTTCGCAGGTCTTTTTAACCCAAAAATGACCCATTAAACCTCCACTATGGGTCTCTCTCACAAGTAACTCCCTCATTGAACACCTAGGGACACACAATTTATTTTCCCGGAATAAGTAATCATCATGTTTAAAGAATCTATCCACAGCCCCCTTACCACATGAATCATAAATACTAGAAAAGTCCGGATCATTAGCATACATGTCCTTAATGTATTCAAATCCAAGAAATTTAGCATTCAAAGAAGTTAAAAGGTCATACCTTCAAGATAATGCATCTGCCACCACATTTTCCTTACCTTGTTTGTACCGGATGACATAGGAAAATGTTTCGATGAACTCTACCCACCTTGCATGTCTCTTACTCAGCTTAGCTTGACCCCTCAAATGCTTCAAGGATTCATGATCAGTGTGTATCACGAACTCCCATGGCCACAAGTAATGTTGCCATGTTTCCAAAGCGCGCACAAGTGAGTACAACTCCTAGTCATATGTGGGGTAATTAAGAGCAGCACCTTTTAGCTTTTCACTAAAATAAGCTACTGGCCTTCGATCCTGCATTAAAACAGCTCTAATGCCTAGTCCTGAGGCATCACTTTCAATCTCAAAAGCCTTGTCAAAGTTAGAAAGTGATAAAATCAGTGCTTTACACAACATGTTTTTGATAGTCTCAAATGCATGCTCCTGTTCTACACCCCATTTAAACCCTACACTTTTTTGACAATTTCTGTGAGTGGTGCGGCAATTGTGCTAAAATCTTTAACAAAACGCCTATAAAAACTAGCCAAGCCATGAAAACTTCTAACCTCAGTTATGCTTTTAGGTGTTGGTCATTCTTTAATAGCTTTGACTTTCTCTTCATCTACTTCTATCCCCTTAGCACTAACCACATAGCCAAGAAACACAATTTTTTTCATGCAAAAACTACACTTTTTAAAATTAACAAAAAGTTGCTCTTGCCTCAAAAACACAAGCACACACCTAACATGCTCCACATGCTCATTCAAGGTTTTACTATATATCAAGATATCATCGAAGTAAACTACAACGAATTTATCGATAAATGCACGTAAAACATGATTCATTAAACGCATAAATGTGCTAGGTGCATTAGTAAGTCCAAACGGCATAACTAACCATCCATACAACCCATATTTAGTTTTAAAAGCAGTTTTCCACTCATCTCCTTCCTTCATTTGAATTTGATGATAACTGTTAAGTGCATTTTTATACACTTTTTATACCTTTAAATTGGCATATTTTGGAACATCTTGAGCAAATATCTACTAATTTATGCATATTTTGTATTTAAATAGGTTAATATCCAAGTTTGAGGCCAAAAACCACAAAAGAAGTGCAAATTACGCTGAAATTGGAAGCCTGGGGACCATTTTGTCAGTTCCGGGAAGTTTTGGACAAGCCACGCAATTAACTAAGGGACCAAATTGAAAGATTTCAAAATTTGAAGGGCCAAAAGTGCAATTTTGGAAGGACATATTTGAAAGAAATCTGAAAATTTGGGGACTAAATTGCTCGAGATTAAAAGATGGAGGACTTGATGGCAATTACGGAAAGGACTTAGCTGCAAAACCATCATTTGGCTGAGCCACGCGATCGCGTGGCTCGAACCAAGTCGCGAACGCGACTTGGACCATGAAACAGACCCGAGGCTAAGGTGGCTTAAAAATTTAAACCGCGCGCGATCGCGCGGTTGTAAAACAAAAAAAAAATTAATTAAAAGATTTTTCGGGCCGGACCGGGTCAACCCGGCCGACCCGGTTCGGCCCAGAAACTGATTTTCGCGGATCTTTGCCTTTTTTTTAGGGTTTTGGATGATTTTAGGGTTGTATAAATAGGAAAATTCAGATTTTTGGAGAGGGATGTAAGTTTCTTGCCTCTTTCTTCTATTTTCTCTTGTATTTCTCTTAACATTTACATCTTTAATGCAATTTTTCAAGTAATGTTTTTATGATTTAGTAATGTTTTCTTACATTTAAGTATTTTGTTGTTGTTTAAACTTTTGAATATTGTTATTTTCTCACATTTTCATCAAGAATATCATTTATTGCTTGTGCATTTAATGCTTTGTGTTTGAGTTGTTGAAGATATTAATGGGTGGTGAAGAAACTTTGTTAAAAGTGAAGGATTCTTGGGTTTTCACTTGAGGAACTTTACAAAAATGGGAGTTTTCTTTATTCTCTTGTTTTTAATCTTTATTTTAAGTATTGTTTATATGTTTATGTTGTTTGTTAAATGTTGTTGTTAGTTTATTATGGGTTAATGTTATTGTGTTGGAATCTTTGACTAGTTTATTTTTATTTAAGCATTTTAAGTAGTTTCTAGGTTTTGGGTATTTATGTTTACATGTTTTTGATTATGAATGTTGTTTTAGGTTTTTGTAAAGTTTAAATGTTTGTTACTATTTTAAGTCGTCATTGGAATTTACTACACAAGTTAGGTTTAATTTAGAATTTCCCATGTAATTTGGTTAATTAATTGACTACCACTATTTGATTTGTGAAAGAGAAATTAGTGTAGTTATAAAAACTAAATTCACCTTGTTTCATGTTTTCTAGTTTAGTTTAGTCACCAAGTCTTTTTATTATTAGTTTATTTTGGATAATTAATTTTAATTCTAGCTTTTACATATTGTTGTCTATTTGTTTTTATTAACTAGTTTTTCATGTTGCCATGTTTTAATTTTATGATAGTTAGTATTCACCATCAACCCAACTTGTTATGTTACTTGACTTTTCTTTTAAAATGAAATCAATAACTTTAGCTACAAATCAATCAATCCTCGTGGGTACGATAACCCGGACTTCTCTAGTCCCCTTTACTACTTGAACGCGAACCGTGCACTTGCGGTATACGATTTTAGCGAACAAGTTTTTGGCGCCATTGCCGGGGATTGGTGTTATTTGTACTAAATGCATTGATTTTTGTTAATTGAATTGTCTTCTCATTCTCATCTCTTTCTTCTTTTTATTTTCATTTTCTAGGTACTCTTGCCTTGTTTATGCAACAACGTCCGACTTGGGGTATTCTTCCAATTGATCCCGAACCCGAACGAACATTTAGGAGGAGGATTAGGGAAAGAAGAGAACAAGTTGAACAACAAAGAATACAAGGCAATATGGGGGACAACAATCAAGGTGGTGCCAATCCCGCTATTGATGAAGATGATAGACCAATGGGGCAATTCATGGTCCCTCTCATCACTCAAAATCGAGGAAGCATCACATATCCCCCATTTGGACGTCCGGACTTTCATCTAAAGCCGGATGTGATAAATCTCTTCAAGGGGCATCTACAATTCTATGGAATGACCGAGGAGAATCCATTTACTCACATCTCGCGGTTTTTGGAGATGTGTAGTAATTTTGATTATCCGGGAATTAACAAGGAGGCTATCAACATGCGGTTATTTCCACATACCCTTAGAGATGGAGCTCGTGAATGGTTAGATGCCAATCCGGTTGGAAGTATTACAACATGGGATGATCTTGCTCAAAAGTTCACTACAAAATACTTTCCTCCATAAAAAGTGGCTAAATTGAAGAGTGATATCTCCACATTTCGACAAATTGACACCGAATGTTTCTATGAGGCATGGGAAAGATTCAAGGAAATGTTGAGAAAATGTCCAAATCATGGGTTCACCAAGCAAATGCAAGTTCAATATTTCTATCTTGGGATGAATCCATCTAGTCGAGTGACGGTTGATTCGGCTTCCAATGGAGCTATCACTACAAAATCACCTAATGAGGCAATTGAGCTCTTTGAGAGGATGGCTAGCCACAATTCTACTTGGCCAACCGACCGCATGGTACCAAAGAAAGCCGCGGGAATTCATGAAGTGGATGCATATGCGGCTTTATCGGCAAAGATGGACCTTCTATTCAAGAAGTGTGATGATTTGTCTTCTCAACATATGGTAAAAGCAATCTACCCTCCTATTTCTATTTGTGATGCATGTGGAGCAACACACAAGGTTGAGGAATGTCCCATGCTCAAAATGGCTTGTACTTCAAATGAGCAAGTGAATTATGCTCAAAATTTCAACCGACCACAAGGCAATCCTTACTCCAACACATACAATCCGGGTTGGAGGAATCATCCGAATTTTTCTTGGTCCAACAACCAAAATCAAGCAAAGCCTCCCGGTTTTGTTCAACCTCCCGGTTTTGTTCAACCTCCACCACCCCAAGAGAAGAAGCCTTCCATTGAGGAGATACTCATGCAATTCATGAGCAAGACCAATACTATTCTCCAAAATCAAGCGGCTTCTATCAAAAATCTTGAGACTCAAGTTGGGCAATTGGCAAAAATGATGACGGAGAGACCACAAGGAGCCTTGCCAAGCAATACCGAGATCAATCCAAGGGAAAATGTGCAAGCCATCACTACAAGAAGTGGAATTCAATTACCGGAAGTTACGGTAAAGCAACATGTGGCACAACCCGAGGTGAAAGAAAAAGGTAAGGAGCATGTTGAGGAGGCGAGTGAAAATGATGCAACATTGAAGGAAAGTGGGGAGACCTCAACAAAGGTTCCTACTCCGGTGAAAGCTTATGTGCCTCCCATTCCTTTTCCTCAAAGACTCCAAAAGCACAAGGTGGATGCACAATTTGGTAAATTTCTTGAATTTTTCAAGAAACTTCACATCAACATACCATTTGCCGATGCATTAGCACAAATGCCTAGTTATGCAAAGTTTATGAAAGACATCCTTTCAAACAAAAGGAGGCTAGAAGATAATGAAACTGTGATGCTCACGGAAGGATGTAGTGTCATACTACAAAACAAATTGCCTCCAAAAATCAAAGATCCAGGGAGTTTTACTATTCCTTGTATTATTGGTGATTTAACTTTTGGTAAAGCATTATGTGATCTTGGTCCTAGTATTAATTTAATGCCTTTGTCTATTTTCAGGAGATTGGGCATGGGAGAGGTGAAGCCAACCACAGTTTCATTGCAATTGGCCGATCGCTCTATTAAGCATCCGCGTGGTATTGTTGAGGATGTGCTAATCAAGGTAGACAAATTCATCTTCCCTGCCGATTTTATCATTCTTGATATGGAGGAAGACCTTGATATCCCAATCATCTTGGGAAGACCCTTCCTAGCAACCGGTCGAGCTTTAATAGATGTGCAAGGAGGCAAATTGATATTGAGGGTTCAAGATGAGCAAATCACATTCGACATTATGAAATCCATTAAGTACCCCGTCGAGGTAAATTTATGCTCCCGAGTAGACATCATTGATCAAGAGGTGGCTACATCATTCATCTATGGGTCATCTAAGGATCCCCTTGAGACTTGCATTGCTCACTCCATAACCACCGAGAGAGAGGATGATTTGGACATCGGAAGGATGTCACAACACTTGGATGCTCCAAAATTTTATCCCTTCAAGAAGAGGCCATATTTTGAAGAGTTGGGAGAGAGCTCTTCTCCTTCACTACCCTCCATTCAACAAGCCCCAACTCTTGAGCTCAAATTTCTTCCATCACATTTGAGGTATGCATACTTGGGTGATTCTTCTACTCTTCCCGTTATTATCACGAATTTGTTGGATGAAGTGGAGGAAGAAAAACTACTTGAGGTGTTGAAAATGCATAAAATGGCTATTGGGTGGACTATGGCGGATATTAAGGGTATTAGCCCTACCTTGTGCATGCATAAAATCCTCATGGAGGATAACTTCAAACCAACAGTGGAGCACCAACGCCGTCTAAATCCAAACATGAAAGAAGTAGTGAAAGCCGAGGTATTGAAGTGGTTGGATGCGGGGATTATCTATCCAATCTCGGATAGTGCATGGGTGAGTCCCGTCCAATGTGTTCCAAAGAAAGGAGGTGTCACGGTGGTTGAAAATGAGAACAACGAGCTTATTCCTACAAGGCCCGTGACGGGATGGAGAGTGTGCATTGACTACCGGAAATTGAACAATGCCACTCGAAAAGATCACTTTCCTCTCCCCTTTATTGACCAAATGCTTGAGAGGTTGGCGGGGCATTCTCATTATTGTTTCTTGGATGGATACTCGGGCTACAATCAAATTTTAATAGCCCCCGAAGATCAAGAGAAGACCACCTTCACATGTCCATATGGGACTTTTGCTTATAGGAGGATGCCATTTGGTCTTTGCAATGCACCGGCTACTTTTCAACGTTGTATGATGGCCATTTTCTCCGACATGGTGGAAAAATTCATCGAGGTATTTATGGATGATTTTTCAGTTTTTGGTTCTTCTTTCAATGAATGCTTGGATAATCTTGATCTAGTGTTGAAAAGATGTGAAGAAACCAATTTAGTGCTTAATTGGGAGAAATGCCATTTTATGGTGAGAGAGGGCATTGTACTTGGCCATCGGATTTCACAAGGGGGGATTGAGGTTGATAAAGCCAAAATACAAGTTATTGAGAAATTGCCTCCTCCTACTTCGGTGAAAGGCATAAGGAGTTTCTTGGGGCATGCGGGTTTCTATAGGAGATTCATCAAGGATTTTTCTAAAATCACTAAGCCTCTTTGTTCTCTACTTGAGAAGAACAACACTTTCCATTTCTCTCAAGAGTGTCTATTGGCTTTCAACACTCTTAAGGAGAGGCTTATCTCGGCTCCTATTATTGTGGCCCCGGATTGGAGCTTACCCTTTGAGCTCATGTGCGATGCTAGTGATTATGCCGTGGGAGCGGTTTTGGGGCAAAGGAGAGGTAAATTGTTGCATGTGATCTACTATGCAAGCCGAACATTGAGTGATGCTCAATTGAATTATGCCACAACCGAGAAAGAGATGCTTGCCGTGGTCTTTGCCTTTGACAAATTTCGATCTTATCTCATCGGCTCAAAGGTAATTGTCTATACCGATCACTCCGCTCTAAAATACTTGCTTGCTAAGAAGGATGCGAAGCCAAGATTGATTAGATGGGTCCTTCTCTTGCAAGAATTTGATTTGGAAATCCGTGATAAAAAGGGTGCGGATAATCTGGTGGCCGATCATCTATCTAGGATGGATCAACCTAAAGAAGTGGGAGTAGAGGAAATCAATGAAGCATTTCCGGATGAACAACTATTGCATGCCAACCATCTTCTCCAAGTTTTCGAAGCACCATGGTATGCGGACTTCGTGAATTTCCTTGTAAGTGGTATTCTTCCCCCGAATTTCTCTTATCAACAAAAGAAGAAATTCTTTGCCGATTTGAAACATTATTTTTGGGATGAACCATATCTATTCAAGAGGGGGTCGGACCACATTATTAGAAGATGTGTTCCCGAGGAAGAAATGGAAGCAATTCTTGATAGGTGTCATTCATCACCTTATGGGGGTCACTTTGGAGCTTCCAAAACCGCCTTAAAAGTTCTTCAATCGGGATTCTATTGGCCAACTTTGTTCAAGGATGCTTATACCTTAGTATCCAAATGTGATAGATGCCAAAGGAGTGGGAATATCTCTCGGCGTAATGAAATGCCATTGACTTCAATTTTGGAAGTGGAAATCTTTGATGTTTGGGGAATTGATTTCATGGGGCCATTTCCTTCCTCGTTCTCGAATCAATATATTTTGGTGGCGGTGGATTATGTTTCTAAATGGGTAGAGGCGGTGGCATTGCCTACTAATGATGCTCGGGTGGTGGTCAATTTTCTCAAGAAGAACATTTTTACACGATTTGGAACCCCCCGACTCATCATTAGTGATGGAGGCAAACATTTTTGCAATCGCCTCCTTGACTCACTCTTGTCAAAGTATGGAGTGAAGCACCGAGTTGCCACACCTTACCATCCCCAAACAAGTGGCCAAGTGGAGATCTCAAATCGAGAGTTGAAAAGAATCCTTGAGATGACGGTGAATACATCAAGTAAAGATTGGTCAAGGAAGCTAGATGATGCATTATGGGCTTACCGCACCGCATTCAAGACTCCTATTGGTATGTCTCCATTTTGTCTTGTTTTTGGAAAATCATGTCATCTCCCCGTTGAACTTGAGCATCGAGCATTTTGGGCTACACGGGCATTAAACTTTGATGCAAAATTAATTGGTGAGAAGAGGTTGCTTCAACTTAATGAACTCGATGAATTTCGCCTCAACTCATATGAAAACGCTCGCATCTATAAGGAGAGGACCAAGAAATGGCATTATAACCACATTGTGAAGAGAGACTTCAAAGTTGGGCAACAAGTTCTTCTATTCAACTCCCGACTTCGGCTATTCCCCGGAAAGCTTCGATCCCGTTGGTGGGGGCCATTCACAATTTCTCAAATCTTTCCCCATGGAGCTATTGAGCTATATCATCCCGACAAGGGACATTTCAAGGTCAACGGGCAAAGGTTGAAACCATTCTTGGAAGGAGAACCCCCGGAGGAAAAGTCATCATTTCTCCTCAATGCTCCCGAATGAAAATCCAAAAGTCGAGCTTATGACTTTAACCAAGCGCTTTTTGGGAGGCAACCCAAATTTCTTCTCTTTTGAGTTACTTGTATTTATTTACTATATTTCTTTACTTCCTTTTTAATTATTGTCAAACTTTTGTAGGTAACAATTTTTTGCAAATCCTAAGTAACATGGTCCTCAACAAGTTTGGGGGTGAACTACATTCGACGAAAGCTTAGGTCAATTTCAACGTCACAACCAAGCATTGAATCATGGAAGTTTCACTAACTCTCATCTTCGTTACATATTGTTTCTATTTTCACATTGAGGACAATGTGTAATTCAAGTTTGGGGGTGTTGACTTCATTTTGCATTTTATCATGTTAGATAGCCTTGCCGGCTTAAGATATTGTGACGTTTGATTTTGTTCATTTTGTTGTGGATATTGACATGCTAGATAGCCTTGTCGGCTCAACTGATTTGATGTTTGAAATTGCTGATTAATTCATGAATTATGATCGAATATGCTACTTGTGCCTATTTTTATAAATTGCTTATCTATGAGTGATCCTGAGTTCTCTTGAGCACAATAGTCATAACTAATTGTTGTTGAGATTTGGAATCCATTGAAGGTTGGAAAAATTTGTGAAGTAGAAAAATTAGGTTGTGAGCTTGTATTTTCAATTTTTATCAACCTATCCAATTCCCTCTCTATGCTATTAATCTCTTAATCCTTTGTGAGACAAGTTTGAGGGTGGTCAAACCGGTAAAGGAGACGGTCTAGATGTGTAGTGATTCCATGCATGCTTGATCTAAATCTGTGTGGAGTGTTGTTGATGTTAGTATAAGCTAAGTGATGACCAAATGCTAGAAATCTAAGCCCATTTTAATTATTGCATTGCCCTATCTCGTAGCCTTTTTGACTCGAGTAATTAAGCCCGTAGGAGTATCTTGAAACTTGGTGCCTTAAGTTTGAAACTTGGGAGTCATCGGCCTAAAGCTCGCTACATGGGTCAATTAGAAAGCTTAATGAGTAGGGTACACACACACACTTGAAAAAAAAAAAAAAAGCACATCATCATCATTGCATTTGCTTAATAAGTCTACCTCACTTCGTAGCCTTTTTGACTCGAGTTAGTAAGTCCGTAGGGGTATTTTGAAACCTGGTACCCTTTGATCTTAAAACAATCGGGGAGTTGCCGACCTAAAGCTCGCTACATGGGTCAATTAGAAAGCTTAAGGGAGTGAGGAAGTCACGAGCAATCATCACATTAGTTTGTAGAAATCATGCATTTGTCTTTGCATAAGGGCTTAGATTAATAGTGGGTTTGAATTGCTTGGTATAAACTTTAATGTTGAAACACTCATCTAGTGGAGAGTCACTGCATATCTAGATTGTTGAGAGTGCTGGTAAGTCATAACCAAACTTTAGTGGAAAAAGAAAGGTGTGAATTGAGAGTCACCCCTAGGATGCATTTTGGGAGAGAAAAGAAATAATATGGGGGGATGAATGTCACGAGAGGGTAAGGAATGAAATTGACCACTAAGGGTGGATAGTATTATTTTGAAATTTATCCCTCCTACAATGTTTCTTTGAACCTTAGTGATAATTGGAAGTGACTATGCACACACACACCGATCAAACATGAGATAAGCTCAACTTCGTTTTGTAGTATTATTTTGAACACACAATTGTGAATTAATCATGCAATTTTACACTCAAGAAAGAATTTACAAGTTATCTAGCATTATTGATCATTCATTCATTTACTTTTTGTGTTAGTAGATATTCTTGCTCGAGACGAGCAAGAGTTTAAGTTTGGGGGTATTTGTTAAGTGCATTTTTATACACTTTTTATACCTTTAAATTGGCATATTTTGGAACATCTTGAGCAAATATCTACTAATTTATGCATATTTTGTATTTAAATAGGTTAATATCCAAGTTTGAGGCCAAAAACCACAAAAGAATTGCAAATTACGCTGAAATTGGAAGCCTGGGGACCATTTTGTCAGTTTCGGGAAGTTTTGGACAAGCCACGCAATTAACCAAGGGACCAAATTGAAAGATTTCAAAAGTTGAAGGGCCAAAAGTGCAATTTTGGAAGGACATATTTGAAAGAAATCTGAAAATTTGGGGACTAAATTGCTCGAGATTAAAAGATGGAGGACTTGATGGCAATTACGGAAAGGACTTAGCTGCAAAACCATCATTTGGCTGAGCCACGCGATCGCGTGGCTCGAACCAAGTCGCGAACGCGACTTGGACCATGAAACAGACCCGAGGCTAAGGTGGCTTAAAAATTTAAACCGCGCGATCGCGCGAGGTTTAGATCGCGCGATCGCGCGGTTGTAAAACAAAAAAAAAATTAATTAAAAGATTTTTCGGGCCGGACCGGGTCAACCCGGCCGACCCGGTTCGGCCCAGAAGCTGATTTTCGCGGATCTTTGCCTTTTTTTTAGGGTTTTGGATGATTTTAGGGTTGTATAAATAGGAAAATTCAGATTTTTGGAGAGGGATGTAAGTTTCTTGCCTCTTTCTTCTATTTTCTCTTGTATTTCTCTTAACATTTACATCTTTAATGCAATTTTTCAAGTAATGTTTTTATGATTTAGTAATGTTTTCTTACATTTAAGTATTTTGTTGTTGTTTAAACTTTTGAATATTGTTATTTTCTCACATTTT
This sequence comes from Ligustrum vulgare, assembly GCA_963555705.1. Taxonomy (NCBI): domain Eukaryota; kingdom Viridiplantae; phylum Streptophyta; class Magnoliopsida; order Lamiales; family Oleaceae; genus Ligustrum; species Ligustrum vulgare. The sequence continues at coordinate 3,054,522 of OY743175.1, read as the reverse complement.
CATCAAGAATATCATTTATTGCTTGTGCATTTAATGCTTTGTGTTTGAGTTGTTGAAGATATTAATGGGTGGTGAAGAAATTTTGTTAAAAGTGAAGGATTCTTGGGTTTTCACTTGAGGAACTTTACAAAAAGGGGAGTTTTCTTTATTTTCTTGTTTTTAATCTTTATTTTAAGTATTGTTTATGTAATACCCCGACTAAGAAAGATTAAAAGAAATGATAGGTACTACTCATACCAACAAGGTGCACCTTTTTTTCCGGAAGTCCATCGTTAGAAACTCCACAGTTAAGCGTGCTTGGCTTGGAGTAATTCTGGGATGGGTGACCTCCTGGGAAGTTTTCTCGGGGAGCGTGCGAGTGAGAACAAAGCATGCTGAAAAGACTCGTGTTGGTACGGTGGGGATAGTACGTCGTCATCTAACAGCCGGGACAGCCCGTTAAGTGGGACCCGGGTCGTTACAAATGGTATCAGAGACGGCCGCCAGCCGGAAATCGGGAACTAAGTGCTACGTCATAGGGCGGGAACCACCTCTAGAATCCCAACGCCTGACAATAGATCCTCAGATGGGTTAAGCGCGACGAGGACGTCGCGAGTCTAACAGGGGGTGATTGTAATACCCCGACTAAGAAAGATTAAAAGAAATGATAGGTACTACTCATACCAACAAGGTGCACCTTCTTTTCCGGAAGTCCATCGTTAGAAACTCCATAGTTAAGCGTGCTTGGCTTGGAGTAATTCTGGGATGGGTGACCTCCTGGGAAGTTTTCTCGGGGAGAGTGCGAGTGAGGACAAAGCATACTGAAAAGACTCGTGTTGGTACGGTGGGGACAGTACGTCGTCATCTAACAGCCGGGACAGCCCGTTAAGTGGGACCCGGGTCGTTACAGTTTATATGTTTATGTTGTTTGTTAAATGTTGTTAGTTTATATGTTTATGTTGTTTGTTAAATGTTGTTGTTAGTTTATTATGGGTTAATGTTATTGTGTTGGAATCTTTGACTAGTTTATTTTTATTTAAGCATTTTAAGTAGTTTCTAGGTTTTGGGTATTTATGTTTACATGTTTTTGATTATGAATGTTGTTTTAGGTTTTTGTAAAGTTTAAATGTTTGTTACTATTTTAAGTCGTCATTGGAATTTACTACACAAGTTAGGTTTAATTTAGAATTTCCCATGTAATTTGGTTAATTAATTGACTACCACTATTTGATTTGTGAAAGAAGAAATTAGTGTAGTTATAAAAACTAAATTCACCTTGTTTCATGTTTTCTAGTTTAGTTTAGTCACCAAGTCTTTTTATTATTAGTTTATTTTGGATAATCAATTTTAATTCTAGCTTTTACATATTGTTGTCTATTTGTTTTTATTAACTAGTTTTTCATGTTGCCATGTTTTAATTTTATGATAGTTAGTATTCACCATCAACCCAACTTGTTATGTTACTTGACTTTTCTTTTAAAATGAAATCAATAACTTTAGCTACAAATCAATCAATCCTCGTGGGTACGATAACCCGGACTTCTCTAGTCCCCTTTACTACCCAACAAAATGTGCCCGGCTTGCATAGGAACCACATCACACATCGCTTCATCCATATAGCTACCAATCGAAAAATTCACTAACACCCTCCTATTCACCTTAATTTCACCACTATCATTTAATCACTGAAGTCTATAAGGTGATGGATGCTTCAACAATGGTAATCCTAATTTCTCAATTAGTGTGGTGCTAGCAACATTTGTACAACTACCACCGTCATACTACATACCTTATCTTGGTTGCGACACCGTGTATGAAATATGTTCTCCCTCTGTTGCTCCACATCATCCACGTTGACTCGAGCACTAAGGGCTCGCCTTGCTACTAATAACGGCCCAGATAACAATTGCTTCTCTACTTTCATGGCCATATGTAGCATATCTTCTAACTCCACATAGTGTTGCAATTCGACCACATTTGCTATTTCTTTATTCATACCATTCAAGAAACGGGCCATAGTGGCCTCCTCATCCTCCTCCACATTGGCTCTAAGCATCAACATCTCCATCTCCTTATGATAATCCTCGACACTCTTAGAACCTTGGTAAAGACTTTGCAGTTTTTGATGAAGTTCCCTATGGTAATGACTAGGGATAAATATCTTCCTCACGACCGCCTTTAATTCACCCCATGTACTAATAGGTCTCTCACGATTTCGCCTCCTTGAAGATGCTAATTGATCCCACCAAGTAAGTGCATAATCAGTGAATTCAAGAACCGAAACCTTAACCTTAACCTTTTTCTCCTCCGTATAGCTGTAGCAATCGAATATCAACTCAATCCTTTTCTCCCACTCTAAATATTGTTCCGAATCACTCCGACCCTTAAAGGAAGGATTAGTTGTTTTGATATTACTCATGCCACGATCCGGTCGATCCCCAACAACCTCTCTACCTCTTTGTTCATGCCTAGCCTCTCTATCCATAAGTGTCCCATCATCATACTCATCAAATTCATCTTCTTCCTCCGTCTCTATCCTATGACCACGCCCCACTTGTCTCCGTACATTGGGCGCTTCCCTAAGCCGCTCTAACCTTTCAATCTTGCCCGACATATCCCCAAGCATTTTCTCAAAGCGTTGTGCCAACTCTTCCACCATGTTGACTTGATCACCGTTCTTTGCGGTAGTAGAATTTTCCGACATCCTAAAACTAAGTAATATATGCCTCACGTGTATTTCGCTCGTGTATCACTCAATTTTTGGCTTTTACCCTCTATTGATCTCACCTCTCTGCCTTTTTCCACTCAATGGCTTTCACCCCAATTGCTTCAAAGAACGAATCCGAACTCAAACAAGTTTAAACCCGAATGATTCAAACCGAGTATGAGTGAGAATTTATGAACTTGTTGGAAAACTCGAAGAAGTCCTTGAGAGAATAGAATCTGACTCTATAAGGGACTTGACACTTTTATGAAAACTAAGATTGATTCAAGAAGGTAATTCTTGAAATCAAATAACAATTTTCTTCTTTGCTGTTGAAATTTTTGTTTTTTTTTTCTTCTCGAAAATTCAACTACGACAATAAGGAAACAAACAAAATTTTATTTGAATACCAAACGAAGGAAATAACGACTTTTGAATTTTTTTGTGACACTTTTTGGATTAAAGACTCAAGAACTGGAAGAACACGAAGAACAAGATTTAAGAAAACTCAAGAAAACAAAACAAAGATATAACCTTAATTTTTGGAGCCTAAGCTCTGATACCAAATGATGCAAACCACGTAGCAATTGTAGCCACGCAACCCACAAAATATTGAATCGACCCAAGAACGCCAAGAAACCACGATTTATGGATCCATTTAAAATTAATTGAACCAAACAACCAATATAATCATAGGGATATATTGACCTCTTGATCACAAGAAATATTAATTCTCACCGAGATTTGAACAAACAAGAATAACTCGCAAGTTTGAATCGTGTTCAATGAAGAACGAAGTTTGAAAGCAATTTGCCTCACAATAATATCAAATAATTTGTCTTCTCAATAATGAAGATTACATCCCTATAAATAGGGTCAAAATCTGGTCTAAGAGTTCTAATTAAACTAGGGAAGAAATTGCTAAAAATATGGAAAGAAATAAAAATATAAAAATTACGCGTATTGACATTTACGTCAGTGACCTTATTCTTTACGGCCGTAACCTGGTTACTGATTAACATTTACAGCTGTGACACTATGACTTACGGCCGTAAGTCCAAAATGTCCAAAATTCAGTTTTGAGCAGTGCCTTCATTACGGCCGTGACATTCAGCAATTACAGGCGTAATTCCTAATTCCTTGCAATATCAATTTCACCAGTGAACTCGTTACAGCCGTAAGAAAAAAATTGTTAACCCAAGAGTAAACTAACCAAGAGGGGGGGTGAATTGGTTTATAAAACTTTTTCGATAAATAATCTCAAACTTAAAAATCAATGGGTACAAGTATGAGCACTTAGTGTTACAAGTAACTAAACTATCAATGTAGTGTGCTATATATGTGTAAACTTAATTGATAAAGCAAGTATAGCACTTAGATATAGTGTTGCACAATATAAATTGATAGAATAGAGTAAGTGCAATGTAAGTAAGTAAAAGGGATAAGAGAATGCAAACGTGATTTATGGAGGTTCAATCAACCAACGTGATCTACATCCCCCGTTACCGAGCTCTCCGTCACGAGCAAGGACAAATCCACTATATTGATAACTTACAACAAGGAGTATCGAATCCTTAGGTGACTTTACAACAAGGACCACCTATCCTTTACAATCGAGTTTTCACAAGGCTCTCGAAACCAACAATCGAGTTTTCACAAGGCTCTCGAAACCACAAGATATAATGAATTGAATTTACAATTGAAATAACTCTCTTGACAAATGATATACTCAAATTAAGTACCGAGAGAGTTAGGCTAACAATTCAATAGATAGTAATGAATTAAGCTCGAGTGTTAGAGAAAAACTTTGATGCAAATGATAATGAAATGTTCAATGCAATCAAACAAAGTTTTTCAAATGATCTCTTGTTAAAATATTGAATCAAATTAAGTACCAAGAGATGCCACACTTGAATAATTAACAATGAGTTAAGCTCAAAGTGTTTAGGCAATGGAACTTTGATGAATCAAATGATAATGAAAGATGTAGCACAAATAATCAAAGTTCCTTAATTGGAATTTCTCTCTTTTAAAAGATTAAAACAAGTTTAGAACAAAGAGAGACTTACACTTCAATTCCAATATAGTGTGAAGATGTTGAAGAAGTTTAAACAATATAAAACCAAGAATCTTCACAAAACTTTCTTCCAAAAACTTTGATGAATTTGATAAAACAAAGTTTAGATCAATCAAAGTTTTATAATAAAAATAGATGAATATAAACCAAGTAAGAACAATGAATTTTCACAAGAAAGTTTGTATAAAATCTTTTCTATATTGTTTTTTTTAATTGAATGTAAATGAGATGGCTATTTATAGATCAAGAATTTGAGCTGCAGCCAGTTTCGGTCGACCGGTTCACACTTTCGGTCGACCGAAAGTTTAAAAAATTTAGCCGTTACATTTTAGCCGTTGAACTTTCGGTTGAGCAGATGTTTCGGTCGACCAGAGTTTCGGTCGTTCAAATACATTTTCGGTCGACCGAAAATGGAAAAATTTGAGTTTTTATTTTTATATCAAAAAATTTATTTTTCCAAAAAAAATTTCATGTTATGATTTGAAAAATAATTTTTATGCAAGTGACGAATTTTCATGTAAGTTTCTTGATCCATAAAAATCATTTTCGAGCTCGTTGAATTTCATCGCTAAAGATTGAGAGTGTTATACCTTTACATAGGTTAAATCAACTCTTGAACTTGAACTTTAATCTTGTATGCTTGAATTCTTGATCTTCATGTCATGCTTTTCAACTTCAATTTTGATCTTTGAATATCTTCAATTCTTTCATGATCTTCTTTGCGTCTCATGTGCTTGATCACATAGTTTTGATTTATATCTTTGAGAGACGATTTGAATATAGAGTGCTTTGAATATTTATCATTACATGAAACACTTGAAGCACACTAGTTAATAACACAATATATTCTTGTTTGTTATGATCAAAACACTAAGGTTAAGTTAACCATAGGTCAACAAAAATATGTTACGGCCGTAACTTGGAAACTTCAAAATTTCCTTCGGCGACTTGAATGAGGTTGATCCACTTGTCGTCTTGGCTAGGTCCCAACATGGAACTTGCTTCTTTTGATGACACGAACATTGTTTTGGACATTGTTTCTTGTACTAGCTTGTCCATCGCTTCGTTGACCCTCTTCGTTTGTAATCGAGTCATCGGTCCTCATTTGATCATCAATGGATCTTTGTGCGAGCTTGTATTCATGGTCTGGATCACATCACAACCCATTCATGCAATTCAAGTATTGGACTACTTTTGGTTGATCCTATGTAATGGAGGCAAGAATTTTCCATTTTGTCTAGGCGGAGCTGTAACGCCCTGAATCCTGTAAAAACCTGGGACGCCACGCCGTCCTTTAAAGCTGACTTTATTGCGAAAAATAAATTAAATATTAATCATCACATTCATTATTTGAAAAATTTTAGCTGAAACTTTTAATCAAATGAATTATAAATTAATTCATAAAACTTAATTCTCAATTTTTCAAAGGAAATTAACGATGAATAATTTAACCAGTAACATTCATAAAAATTGACTACAAATACCATCATTATTAAATTTTCCAGCGCTACCCTTTCATTCGTCGCCATCTTCGAGATCTGCAAAGCTGTTAAAAAAAGGAATGAACATTTCGAAAGAAATACTCAGTAGACTCATCGCCAATAATTAATTTACAGAATAATTAAACACATACTTATGAAATCATACAGTGACATCATCATCATCATCATCATCATTATAGGCTCTTTTAACAAAATCAAAGGCTCTTTAAAAATCATAGGGTGTGGGTAGTCTCGTCTCATGTATTAAAGAATGTAAGTCATGCATAACAACATCATTTCTCATCTTATCTCATAAGAGATATTCTCGTCTCGTCTCATGCATCAAAGCATATAAATCACGTAGATTCACATAAGACATGCAATTATAATTTGAACTAATTAGTGGGGGCGAGTCTACCTTAAATCACGAGTTTGAAAGTGGTGCGAAAAGTATCACGTTAATCCTTTAAATCTCCAAATGCCTCGTCTAGCCAAAGAAAAATTAAATTAATTTAGTATTTCAAAAATTAAAAATTTAAAGTGATAAAATAAAATTTTGGGAATTTAAAGGTTTAGGGGCTAGAATAGATCTTTTCGAAAATAGTAGGTTGACTGAAAATATTCTAAGACTGTAGGGACTGAATAAAACGTTTTAAAAAATAAGAACTGAAATGAAACACTTTAAAAAACTAAAAAGGACTGAAATAAATGTATTTTCGAAACTTGGGGCTCACAAGCAAATTTTTTAAAAATAAAGTATAAAAATATATGTATGATTCCTCTCTCTCTCTCTCTCTCTCTCTCTCTCTCTAAACTCTCTAGAGAGAGAGCATAGAAGAGAGGGGCGTCGGATTCGCCCCTATTCCGCTGTATCAGTCTGCCGGAGGAAAAGTCGGCGATAGCGCCACCGTCGCGTGGTGGCGCCTGTGCGTGGGTGGAGGCAGCTGCCAGATTTTGGGTGCGAAAAGCAAAGGTGAACGGGGCTGTGAGGTCGCGGCTCCTTGATGGAAATTTGGTCAAAGAAACCCATGGTCGAGGTATGTGATTGGGTTCTCTTTGTTTCTTGGTTGTTTTGTGGCAGTGGCGGTCAAGTTGTGGCGATTGTTGGTGTGATTTTGAATTTGGGCTAATTTGGGAAATTGGGGTGGTGGCGTTCCGATGGTGAAGGGCGGTGATGGAGGTGGCGGCTTGGCAGCGTGGTGGTGGCGTTTGGATTCGTAGGGGCGGTTCTGAAGAGGTGGATGAAGGCTGTGATGGGTGAAGTTGATTGAGGTAGTGGCTGGTTTGGTGGCATTGAATTTGTGCAGATTGTGGATAGTGTAGTGTGAGAATGAAGATGGGAAAGGACTACCTTGTGCTGAAAGTCTGTGGCTCGATGGTGGTTGCTGGTCTGGTTGGAAGTGATATGATGGAGTTATAATATGCATTGCTTGCTTGTTGTCATATTGGTAAGTAAGGGAAAATGGTTATTGATGGTAATTGGGGAAGGATTTTGGGGTTGAAAATGGAAAATATACATTGAGTTGAATTCAAAATTGGCAAATGCTTGATTGGTGATTGAGTGAGGGAAGGTTTGATTATGAGATATAGGTATGGTATGGGGGAAAACTTGTGGAAATTGGAGGGGGTTTTGGGGAAGGAAAATTGTGTGAATTTGGGAGGATAAAATGACTGATTGGGATGAAATGGATGAAGTGAGTTGGCAAAAATGGAAATCTGCAAAAACTGAGGGAACATGTGAAAAGGAAGTGAGAAGAAGAAGCTGAAATTTCATTAAATGTGAGTGAAGATTCTTTGGAAAATATTTGGCCGAATCATAGAATTTTGAGGAATTTTGGGGTTGATAATGGAACATAGAGTGGAAGTAAATTGAAAACGTGTGGAATTGTATGAAAATCAGAATTCATCGTGTAAAAAATGTTTTCAGACTTGGTTGGACTTTTATAAAAATTGGGCCTAAAGAATTTGATTTGGTTACATAGGAATTGGATAATAATAATAATAATAATAATAATAATAATAATAATAATAATAATAATAATAATAATAATAATAATAATAATAATAATAATAGATTGGGTCCACAATAAATAGAAATTGGGAAAAAAAACGTATCTTAGGCCTTTATAGATTCACAATTCATAATTAAGAAATAACTTTCATTTCTTCACTAATTAGGTGCTAATTACTTATGACATATATATATATATATATATATATATATATATATATATATATAGTGATCTGAAACCCACCTCATCCCCCAACTTCAGTATCAGTGCTTCCAAGTCTGACTGACACACCACCCAAGGCTCCGATGCGTCACCACCATCTTCGATGAACAATCACCACCACCACCACCACCATCTCCGACTCACCACTACTATTACCATCATAATCATGTTCTCTCACGGACGACCACCACAATCTCTAATGCATCATCACAACCACCATGCTCACCTTCATCTCCGACGAACACTGACAACCACCACCCCGAACTAGGTATTATTACATGTGACCTACGAATTATTACATGTGACTTGAGAAAATGAACATGTGACTTGACGAACTGAACGTGTGACCAGATGAAGTGAATGACTGCGTGACTTGGAGAAAATCAAAGGGAGAAGAAATGAACGTTTGTGACTTTAGAAAATGAACAGGAGATCAAATGAACGTGTGTGGCCTTATAAAATGAACATTTAACTAAACGTGTGACCTGAGTCTAGCATGTGGCCTAAGAAAATCAACATGTGACCTGAAACTATCTCAAACATCACACCACCATCGAACGCCATGGTCCACCTCCAGCCACCACAGGTTGCCTGGACCCCACCACTACAATAGATCCATCATCACACCACCACCATCAAAGTTCCATCACCACAATGCAAACCTCCGGCATTTAACCTCACCACCGGTCACTGCCTACAACACCACCACCAAAAACAACAAAACTACCACAAATAAATGGTCACCAAAAATTGACTGCGACTGTCACGCAGTAGAGCGGACGAGGAAACCACTGTAGTAGGTCTTAACATGTAGGAAAATGCAAAATGCGTAATGTCCACAGCGCGCAATAGTCTGCATGTTTGCTTAGAAGGAAATCAGCCACAACCTGAAACCACACCCTTCGATGAACCTCCACCGTCATCACCCAAAATAAAGTGGCGAATCACTGTCACAGGGGGTATTGTAGGTGATTTCGCAGGAGAAGAGGTGGGGAAGGTTGCCATAATTTTCGAAGGAGAGGACAGGAGATGTCACCATCGTCGGAGGAGGAGAGAAGAGAAGAGGAGGTCGTCGTCTTGTTTACTGATTTTTGATTGTGTGAGAGTGATTTTGGGGTGGGGGAGGAATTATGTATTTTGTTGCCAGTCGGTGCGGGGGATTTGGGGTGGGGGAGGAATTGTTTTTATTTATTTATTAATAAATAAATAAATTAATAAATAATAATAACTATCGGATTTGTGAATCTATTCCGTTTTCACATGAAAAATGAAATGCAGGCTCTAATAACCCGCTTGGGCATAATTTCCACTAGAAATTGTGCTTGAATGATTGACAATAATATTTGGGCTTGAAAGTTTGGATCTAAAATAAATTAAAATTTGGACTTAAAATAATTTGAATCCAATTGATTTAAAATTCAACTTTAAAAATAAATAATGGACTTGGACATCATTTAATAAAATTTGGAATTGGAATAAGATAAAATTTAAAATAAATTTAATTTCACTTCATTGGCTAGATGATCACGTTTTTAAAATAAATGGACAAAGTCGTAGCGACATGTTTTAAAAAAATATTTATTTAAATAAGTCACGGAAAATTTTCGGTCGCTACAACCCTACCACCTTAAATTAATTTCGTCCTCGAAATTTTAAACTTTCTTGATATAAAATATCTGGATACTAAACTAGAAATCTCTTCTTTCTTTTCTAAGTAGCTTCATCGCTACCGTGTCTACCCCATTGGACTTTGACTAAGGAGACTTCTTGGTTTCTAAGGACATAGACATCTCTCTATAGGGTACACACATGTGCCATATCATATGTCAAGTCTGGTCGAGTGCTAAAAGATTGAAAATTTCATCACGTGGTTTGGGCTAAAATAAATCACGTTCTCTGTTCTTTCTAGTATCTCGAATGTTCTAATAAATATGCGTCTAAACCATAAAATGTCAATCTACTAATAATCACTAGTTCCATTCTCACAAGGCATCGAAGTCGATTAAAACACATACAGGAATGCTAGCGAGAGTACACCTGCGTTCTCATCAGAATCTAGATCGACATCTTCATGTGTTATGGCAAACACTCTGGCATTCCCTTTCTTGTTCTGATCTACTTTCCTTTTCTTATTGAAACCCTGAGCAGGTGTGGCACGACAATTGTATGCAAAGTGGTCTTGCTGACCACACTTATAACAAACTCCTTTGCCCAAAAGGAATTCTCCTTTATGCATCTTCTAGCACTTGGGACATGGGGGCATGTAGTTAGTCACTTGACCTTTGGACAGCCCTGTGTTCTGCCTCTTGTTGGATGTCTGATTTATGTTCTGATTGTGGTTTGAACCATGCAATTTCCTTTTTCCCTTCTCACTCTATGAACCCTGTTCTTCATATCCCATACTGGCATATGCTACGGCCTGAGCTTTCTTCACTACCTCCCGATAGGTAGGGAGCTCGTAGGAGCTAACTATTTGACGAATATCCGAGTGTAACCCCTGCTTGAAGCGACGAGCCTTTTTACCCTCAGTTTCCACCAGATGTGGAGCATATCGTGATAGTTCCTCGAACTTTCTCTCATATTCTGTTATGTCCGTCTCTCCCTGAGTCAAACGCAGAAACTGAGTCTCCTTATGGTCTCGAAGGGCTTGTGGGAAGAACTTTTCTTTGATCTCGGCTTTAAATTCATCCCTAGTTAAAGCTGCATGTTCTTCTTCAGTTCTAGTCCGCGATGCGGACTCCGACCAAAAGTCGGCCCTTCCGACCAACATCAACTCAGCACAAAAAACCTTCTTATCCTCAGGGCAAGATATGTGCCTGAAGATTTTCTCGATAGTTTGTAGCCATTCCTCAATAGCTAGCGGACCATTCCTCGACATTTCCTTAAGAAGAAGAGCAAAAATATATTTAACTTCTCGATATATATATATATATATATATAAACCAAATATCAAAATAATAAAAATATTTTTTATTAAAATAATATCTTTATTAATAACTCAAAATTCCTTCAAGTGAGGATACAAAATAAGATGGCGTGAAATGCTACACAGTTCAAAATAAGTAAGGCCTATTCTACTTCCAGCTTTAGTAATCTACTGGGTAACACACGACTCGGCATCCGAGATTTCCTCTAGTGCTACCTCAGCATCTTCCTCTGGTTCCTCCTCAGGTTCTTCTTCTGGATCTTCTTCAGGTTCCTCTTCTGGGTCCTCCTCGGGATCGCTCTCGAGTACTAACTCATCCTCTTGTCCTGGCTCGGCCTCTAGCTCAGACATTGGCTCAGGTTCTTGCTCGAGCATTGGCTCGGGTTCTGGATTCCCTTCAGGTGCAACCCCAAAGCGGTACTCGAAGTACATGGGCCAATATGCCACATCAGGGGACACTAGTGCATCTACGTATATTCTATAAGTTACCTCTGCATAATCACTTCGAAAAGTCGAGAGTAAGCGGTGGATTGACTGGTGGTTACTAGTCACGTAGCCATGTTGTATAGCCTGATCATGTACGATATTTAGCTGTTCTACGTGTTGGGCAATGGTCCAATCAAGTCTAGGCCTGAAGCGTTCATAATCTCTAATGGCTTGTTCTGCTTCACTGGGTTTATCTCTATAAATGGGGGCCATGTCCTAAACCAATTATGTAAAGTCCAATTAAGTGGGATTTTATCAATTTCTTTTTGTTAAAAATTACATGGACAGAAAAATTTAAAAGCTCTTTCGAATTTATGCTCAAACTCGTTTTCTTTCTTTCTTATTTCGGATACAAAATTTTCTCATTCTTTCTCGTCTAAATCTCAAAACATTTTGTTTCTCATGTGTCCGAAACTAAAATAAATAAACTTCATAAAATCATTTACCATCGGAGGTGGCAGAGTGAAAGTGGTAATGGCAAAAGTCATCAAAACATTGTTTATTATTATTTTAGAAAAATTCTCTTTTAAAAATTTGCAAGTCTACAGAAACGTAAACTCATTCTGATACCACGCTGTAACGCCCCGAATTCGGTTAAACCTGGAACGCCACGTCGTCCTTTAAAGCTGACTTTAAAAATAAATTAAATTTTAATCATCACATTCATTATTTGAAAAACTTCAACAGAAACTTAATCAAATGAATTATAAAACAATTCATAAAACTTAAATCTCAATTTTTCAAAGGAAAGTAACGATGAATAATTTAACTAGTAACATTCATAAAAATTGACTAAAAATATTATCATTATTAAATTTCCCAACGCTGCCCTTTCATTCGCCGCCATCTCCGAGATCTGCAAAAACTGTTAAAAAAAGGAATGAGCATTTCGAAAGAAATACTCAGTAGACTCATTGACAATAATTAATTTACAGAATAATTTAACACATGCTTATGAAATCATACAGTGACATCATCATAATCATAGGCTCTTTTAATAAAATCAAAGCTCTTTAAAAATCATAGGGTGTTGGTAGTCTCGTATCATGTATTAAAGTATGTAAGTTATTCATAACAACATCATTTCTCATCTTATCTCAAAGAGATATTCTCGTCTCGTCTCATGCATCAAAGCATATAAACCACATAGATTCACATAAGACATGTAATTATAATTTAAACTAATTAGTGGGGGCGAGTCTACCTTAAATCATGAGTTTGAAAGTGGTACGAAAAGTATCACGTCAATCCTTTAAATCTCCAAATGCCTCGTCTAGCCAAAGAAAAATTAAATTAATTTAATATTTCGAAAATCGAAAATTTAAAGTGATAAAATAAAATTTTGGGAATTTAAAGGTTACAGGCTGGAATAGATCTTTTTGAAAATAGTGGGCTGACTGAAAATATTCTAAGACTGTAGGGGCTGAATAAAGTGTTTTAAAAACTAAGAACTGAAATTAAACACCTTAAAACGCTGAAAAGGACTGAAATAAATGTATTTTCGAAACTTGGGACTCACAAGCAATTTTTTCAAAAATAAAGTATATATATATATATATAATTCCTCTCATCTCTCTCTAAACTCGCTAGAGAGAGAGAGAGAGAGAGAGAGAGAGAGAGAGAGAGAGAGAGAGAGAGAGAGAGAGAGAGAGAGGGTCGTCAGATTCGCCCCTCTTCCTTTGAATCAGTTCGTCAGAGGAAAAGCTGGCGTTAACGCTACCGTTGCATGGTGGTGTCGGTGCGTGGGTGGAGGCAATTGGCAGATTTTGGGTGCAAAAAAAAAGGTGAACGGGGCTGTGAGGTCGCGGCTCCTTGATGGAAATCCGGTCAAAGCAACTGGCGGTCGAGGTATGTGATTAGGTTCTCTTTGTTTCTTGGTTTTGTGGTTGTTTTGGATGTCGATATTGTGGAAATGGTGTTGTGGCAGTGGCGGTCGAGTTGTGGCGATTGTTGGTGTGTTTTTGAATTTGGGCTAATGTGGGAAATTGGGGTGGTGGTGTTCTGATTGTGAAGGGAGGTGATGGAGGTGGCGGCTTGGAAGTGTGGTGGTGGCATTTGGATTCTTGCAGTGGGAAGGGGCGGTTCTGAAGAGGTGGATGAAGGCAGTGATGGGTGAAATTGATTGAGGCAGTGGCTGGTTTGATGGCGTTGGAGTTGTGCAGATTGTGGATAGTGTAGTGTGAGAATGAAGATGGGAAAGGATTACCTTGTGCTGAAAGTTTGTGGCTCAATGGTGGCTGTTGGTCTGGTTGGAAGTGATATGATGGAGTTATAATATGCATTGCTTGCTTGTTGTCAGATTGGTAAGTAAGGGAAAATGGTTATTGATGGTAATTGGGGAAGGATTTTGGGGTTGAGAATGGAAAATATACATTGAGTTGAATTCAGAATTGGCAAATGCTTGGTTGGTGATTGAGTGAGGGAAGGTTTGATTATGGGATATAGGTATGGTATGGGGGAAAACGTGTGGAAATTGGAGGGGGTTTTGGGGAAGGAAAATTGTGTGAATTTGGGAGGATAAAAAGACTGATTGGGAGGAAATGGATGAAGGGAGTTGCCAAAAATGGAAATCTGCAAAAACTGAGGGAACACGTGAAAAGGAAGTGGGAAGAAGCTGAAATTTTTGTAAATGTGAGTGAAGATTCTTTGGAAAATATTTGGCTGAATCATAGAATTTTTAGGAATTTTGGGGTTGATAATGGAACATAGATTGGTAGTAAATTGAAAATGTGTAGAATCGTACGAAAATCAGAATTCATTGGAAAATAATAATAATAGATTGGGTCCACAATAAATAGAAATTGTGCTTGAATGATTGGCAATAATATTTGGGCTTGAAAGTTTGGATCTAAAATAAATTAAAATCTGGAGTTAAAAAAATTTTAATCCAATTGATTGAAAATTGGACTTTAAAAATAAATAATGGACTTGGACATCATTTAATAAAATTTGGAACTGGAATAAGATAAAATTTAAAATAAATTTAATTTCACTTTATTGGCTAGACGATCACGTTTTTAAAATAAATGGGCAAAGTCGTAGCGATACGTTTTAAAAAAAAAATTATTTAAATAAGTCACGGAAAATTTTCGGCCGCTACAAGATCGCTGTAATACCATGAACCAAGCTATAATTTAGGACGAATCATCATGAAGAATGAGGGAATGATGTGATTCAGAGCCCGAATACAAGTCTTCAAGCACCAATGGATGAAAACACATTCTTGGCCGGGAAGAAGCAAGTCTCATGTTGGAGTCGAGCCGAGAAATCAAGTAGATTAACATCATTCAAGCAATTGAAACCGAGACAGAATCACGGCCGTAATTTGGTTACTCATGGTCGTTATTTGAATTATGCTCTACTGGGCGTAAGATAGAATTCCTTAAACTACTGCCGTAATATGACTACTCACAACTGTAACTTAAGTCTTGCTTCCATCGAGAAAGTTATCGCGAATTTTGTTTCCTTTTTAGTTTTAGTCATTTTTAGGTCAATTAGAACTCTATTTTGAGCTCATTAGCAGCTACCCTAGTTGTTAGGTTATTTTTCATTATTTATATCCTATTTAATTCATTGTAAGACAAAATTATTATAAAAGACAACTTTTAGATTATTGTGAGGCTATCTTGCTTTCATAAAATTATTCTTCATTGAATAAAATTCGAACTTGAGAGTTTATTCTCGTGTGTTCAAACTTGGGTGAGATTTTTTATTATTGTGATCAAGAAGTCAATATATCGTTTGATTGTATTGGTTGCTTGGTTCAATTAATCTTGAATCAATCTCTAAATCGTGATTCTTTTGACATTCTTGGGTTGTGTCAATCTTTTGTGGGTAGCGTGACTACAATTGCTACGTGGTTTGCACCATCTGTCAATTACCTGATAAAAGGTACAAATTCAGAATCATAACAACATATGATTATAATCTGATATAAGTCGTCAATTCACATTCCCTAGTTCATTCATCAAACAAATTAATAATTGAAAATCAAATTATATACATATTGAATAAATTTGAATGATGACAATTGGATTTCGGAAGCGAACTAAAGTTCTAACAGTTACTGAAAATCATAAGTCAAACCAGTGTCCACTTTCTAATACAAATGCAATGCAATGCTCAGAATCATATGCACCTAAAGCAGTATCAAAATTATACAAGTTTTGAATCGATCAAGCTATTTTGATTTGAACATATAAAAACATATCCACAAGATTCAAAATTAAAGAAAGAATATATGAAACTATCTAGATCGTATTCCTGGAAACATCAAACAGACGATCATGGAAATTATTCATTAGTGGGTTGCACATCTCCAACAAATATAGACATATCAATGACGCACTTGCTGGAATTTGAAACCTTTAGGCTGCGTTCTCTTTGTGTTTCAGTTTCCTGTTTTCATTTTCGAAAATGTTTTCTGTTTTCCATTTTCTGTGACTTTTTTCGAAATTGCTGAAAACGCGTTTGGTTTGTTATTTCTGAAAACTGTTTTCGAAAATGAAAAGCTGGAAAACGCGTTCTGTTTAAAATTTTGAAGAAAATTATTTCATATTGTTTGTGAATATAAATGAAATAAAGATATCATATTTTGAGTTACACAACAAAAATAAATGAAATAACCTCTTTCACACAATTTGGTTATACCAAAAAAGTTCAAAAATTCATGTTGCTCTTCTAAAGTAATCGTTCAACATTTGAGTAGTAATTTTCCCTTCTAAAGTAATCGTTCCATTTAATTTTTTATATAGATACATCCTTCTAGTAAGCACTTATAACGTTTAAAATTTATGTTTCAATAAAATTTGCAAAAATCAATTTACGTTAATTAATTATGCCCTTACAAAATAAGTGTCTACAATACAAAAGTAAAAAAGAAATGTTTAATAATTAAGCACATGATACATCATCAGAAAGATGGTTGAATTTGGAGTTCTACGCAAAAAACAGAGTGCAATTCGGAGTTGTACATCAAAAGTTATACATGTTTGAAGAAAATGACCTATAAAGCAAATACGAAAAGGACTAAATTGAAAGAAAAGTAAAATTTGTGAACTAATGTGCAACAAAATCTGAAGTTGAGGGACTTAAGTTGCAAATAAATTAGGATATTTTCGAAAGAAATTTCAAAATTTGAGGATTAAAATGACAAGTTTTGAAAATCAGGGACCAATAATGTAATTAAAAAGGATAAATTTTGACAAATTTCAAAATTTTTTGATTATTTTAATTTATTTTTTTTTTACGCGGAAAACGCGCGTTTTCCGCGCTTTCCACTTACAAGGAAAAAAATTTCGGAAAACGCGAAAAACGTGATTTTTACGTTTTCCATTTCCTTTACAAATTTTGAAAACGTTTTCGAAATTTTTTTCCGAAAACGGCGCAAGAGAACGCGTTTTCCGCGTTTTTGGAAATGGAAAACGGAAAACGGCTGAAAAACGTCAAAGAGAACGCAACCTTAAATTCTCTGAAGGTAGTATTTGATATCCTATCGCTAGAATATGTTTTCTCACGTTCAGAGACTGTTGGAGCAATGTGTTGGAGTTTAGAATTCTTGGATCGTTAAAGTTCCGACAATGAGAATGTATTCATTATCGTCGAATGTGAATGGAAACATTAAACGAGTTTGTCACAGAATAATCCACCAGCCGATAATTTTTTAGGATGGTTTCTGGTTTGTTGTTTGTGATGAAGATGATGGTCGGTGATTGGGTAATACGGCTGCAACAGAAAGGTGCAACTGACAATTACATTTATTTCATATAAACTTTTACAATTTTATTTCCTATAATCAAGGATGATATTTTTTTTAAAAAAAAAAAAAAAAATTATTTTAATTATGGATGATATTTATACAGTATATTCATTTGTGGATGTCATTTTTAGGTTTCAAAATTTCTAGGTTGCATTTTTTCAATTTCAAGCATCAAGGATGAATATCAATCCAAATACTCCAATAATTTAAGGGAAAAGTACATAACTATACAACTAAAACTTTCACTTTTTAAACATAACAAACTTAATTTTTTTTTTTTTTTTTTTTTTAAAATCAGGTGTTAATATGTTAATTAATTAATACAATATTATAATAATTATAATGAATTGTCAAACAAATGCATAATATTAAATAATAAAATAAAAACAATACCAAATCCACAACAATTCCATCCCAATCCAACATCCACTCACCCCACCCACCCCGACACCACATCACCCCACCCACCCCATCGGAACCCACCCACCCACCCCACCGGCACACACCCACCCCACCCCACCCCATAAAATAACTTTTTTCCTTCTACTTTTCCACACTCACCCCCACCCCCAACACCAGCTTACCCACCCTACCCAACACTCCTCCCCAATCCCACCCACCACGCACCCAACCACCCCGTCACCACTCACTCACTCACCCACCCAACCCCACCCCACCCCACCGCACCACACCACACCACAAGAATGATGTTACTTCTATTTTTTTCTCCCCCACCCACCCAGTCACCCACCACCCACCCACCCACCCTACCCAACCCCACCACATCTCATCCAAAATGATTTTTTTCTACTACTTTTCCACAACTCGTCCAAACCCTACCATATCCTACCCACCCACCGACCCCCACCCCTCCCACCCCACCCAAAATTAATTTTTTTCTTCTAATTTTTAACTCCCCACCAGCCTCACCCCAGACCCTACCCCAACCCACCTAATCCAAAATGACTTTTTACTACATTTTCACGACTCGCCCAAACCCTACCCCGCCACCCATCCTCAACCCCACCCCACCCAAAATTAATTTTTTTCTCCAAATTTTCCCCACCCCAACCCTACCTCGCCACCGACCCACCCACCCCATCCTAACCCACCCAAATATGATTTTTCTTCTATATTTTCACACCCACCCTAACAAACCCACCACACCCCACCCTAGCAACCCCACCACAACCCACCCCACCCCACCCCAAAATAATTTTTCTTCTATTTTTTCATACTTCACCTCAATCGTCCCATCCTATCCCACCCTACCCCCATTCAAAAATGATTTTTCTTCTATTTTTTACACTCCACCCAACCACCCTCACTCCACCCAAAAATGGATTTTCTTCTATTTTTTCACACTTCCCCCCAACCGCCCCACCCCATCCCACCGCACCCCGCACCCCGCCACCCACCATAACCCATAAAAAAAAAAATTTCTTCTATTTTTTCACACTTCACCCCAACCACCTCATCTCACCCCACCCCACCCACCAAAAAAATAATTTTTTTTCTTCTACTTTTTCCAATCCACAACCCGACCTAGACCCCACCCTGACCCACCCTACCCCCACCACAAAAAAAAATAATTTTTGTCTTCTACTTTTCCAACCCCGACCCCACCCACCCCGACCCTACCCTCACCACAAAAAATGATTTCTTCTACTTTTTCTAGCCCCACCCGACCTCTACCCCCACCATCCCCACCCCCAAAATCACAGTCAGTCACGTAAGGTGACACAAGATCGTAGTTAAGTCACATAAGGTCACACAGAGTCACAATTGCAAATTTAGTTGTAAAATCTCACCCCCTCCAAAGTCACAGTTGGTCACACAAGGTCAAATTCCGGTCACACAAAGTCGCAGTTTGGTCAAACGAGGTCACAGTTAGGTCACGGTTGGTCACACAAAAGTCCCAGCTGGTCACAATTCGGTCACACAAAGTCATTGTTAGGTTACATGAAATCACAGTCTGTTCAGAAGGTCACATTCCAGTCACAGATCAATCACATGAAGTCACAATTTTGTCACACAAGGTCGCAGTTCACTCACGCAAAGTCACAGTTACCTAATATTTTTTCAAGATTAGTTAACATTTTTTTGTCACAATTACCTAATATTTTTTCTTGTAGTCTACAAGATTGAGATGTGAAATCCGCAAATTGATTAATCACGATTAATCAAACATTTGGTCACATATTATTTATTTATTTGTCACAACTTACTTATTTTCTTGATCATGTTTAGTGAATATTTTTTTGTCACAATTACTTAATAATTGGTCACATTTCATATTTGTCACAAGTCGCATAAAGTCACATTTAGTCAAAATTTTGGTCACGATTAATTAATAATTGGTCACATTTTGTACATGTCACATGTCATATAAAGTTACATTTAGTCAATATTTTGGTCACAGTTACTTAATAATTAGTCACAATTAGTCAATTACACATAATCAATCACACTATATTCACCCAACCCAACCCAACCCCCTCACCTCACCCCACCCACACATCCACCCACCCCACCTAAACCTTACTTCTCCCCCAATTCGACTGTCGCCCACCACCGAAACTACCGGCTACCACCCCCACCATCACCATCACCTCCACCGGCACATCACCACCACGTCACCACAGCACCTCTTTCCCACAGCCGATAACCACTACACTTAACAGGAGAACACGAGCATCACCACCCCGACTCACTCACCACCACCTTTTGCCTTGATGCGTGTCGCAATGCACCAAAATAATAAATAATTCTTTATTCGCTAAATATTAATTAATAATGTAGTAGTGAGAGTAAGGGTCGATCCCACGAGGAACGGAAACTAATTTTAGTTGTTCGATCAATTAGAATGGAATGGGGGGTTTTGTTGTGTGAAATTGCTTGAATGAAAACTATGCATAAAATAAATAATAAAATATAACTAGATAATTAATATGAGAAGAAATCTCGTTCTCGGGTTCGGTTGTGTCCTTAATTAATGTTATACTTTTCCTTGTAACGTATTTATATCCCTATTCAATTATCAATCATAAATAATCAACAAGCTCTGATTATCTAAATTCTTCCTTATGTATATTGATTCAAAACAAGTTCTTCGAACCAATTCTAGCCACGGACAATCCTAAACAAGCTCTTAGGATTTAATGCAAGACTAGTATGAAAATCTAGAAGAATAGATTGAATTGGATCGTTAATTTCACAAGCTCGAATTAATCAATCCAAGTTGAATTATTACTAAACCTGCACGAGATTTATTTTCTACTAAAGTAAAGATTCAATGACAATTACGGATCAAGAATCTAAACATAGCATATTCATGAATCCAAAGATCAATAATCCAATTGGCCAAATTAAACTATTAATCAAATAAACTCAATGAACATTCAAAACATAATAATCCAACAATTGAAATAAAGGAATAAATTCACGCTACTAATTTGTAGGAAAAGAAAATAACATAATCAAGTTAATACAACTTCCCCTTTGAACAAGATATGGAATTTAGCCTAGCATGGTTGTGGTAGATTCTTCAAATTGCTTCATGGATTCTCCTTGCTTTTGATGCTCTTGTGCTAAAAAATCTCTCAAGAATACTCTATATTTTGCTCTCAATTTTCCTCAATGTCTAGCCTCTTTTTTTGTGGTGATTTTCCTCCTTTAATACTCCCAAAATCGTGCCCTAACTTTACCCCAAAGATATACCAAAGATAGACATTGAATCATATAAGGAAATTCCTTGGAGAGAAATTTACGGCCGTAAATTTCCTTATCACGGCCTTAAGGTAGCTACTGAAAATTTTCGGAATTTGGAAGTTACGACCGTAACTTTATAATTTACGGCCGTAAGTGTATTTCTGTCGAGAAGCGCATGTGCTCGATGTTTTAGTCATAACTTTCTCTCCCGAAGTCCGATTATGGTGATTCAAGTTGCGTCGGAAAGAAAACTCAAATATCTACAATTCTTTGTGAAATAGATCTTCCCAAATTCGAAAGTATTCTAAGAAAAAATTGAGCTTCAATATATGACTAAAATTCATGATCACAATCCTTGCGGGTTTTTGATTTCCAACTTCATTCCAAACCTTCTTTGACCATAATTTTTGCATCTAATCTTCTTCCCACATACCATTATTGATTTGAAGCTCTTTGAATATGCCCTTGAACCTCACTTCTTAATTTTTTTGTATTTCTTTGGTCATGTTTCCTTTCTTTTTCTTCTTTTTGACCTTACATAGCACAATAAGTGAAATGCATTAAACGATGCTCCAATAGGATCAAACCAATAACAAAATAAGATAATAAGTGAATTAAATACATGCTAATAAAGCACTTATCATGCCTCACCAACAAACACCAAAAAAAGAACCTGATAACCAAAAAAAAAACAAAAGGAAGAGCAACACAGATGCCATCGCATCAACATCGCCGCCTCCAAAATGGAAGAGCAGCACTGACGAGCGGTTGCGTTTCATTTACGGCCTCCGGCGACGCTAGCTGCTGCTAGCGGTGATCTCACCGCTGGAGATCGCAACTGTACCCAAACCACCATCACCACCCCTGAATCACAACCACCATCACCACCGCATACTGCACCCAAACCACCTCATGCTGCAAAATAATATAAAATTCAACAACTGCATAGCACCATCGCCGCAAGCACCCAAACCACCTCCTGTACCACCGCACACCCAAACCAGCCATCGCACATAAAAATTTAACCACCGGCTGCACATGAAAATCACATCAAACCAGAGAACCACAAAAACCATAAAATAAGAGGAATTGCTACAGCAGCGGCACAAAAAAGTACACCCCTTTGCGCGATGGTGCAACGCCTCGCACAGGCACCACCACTTGCGCGGCTGTAGCAAGCCCCCTGTGCGTTTCTGCTTCCATTGTACGCCCGGCTCTCCCTGGTGCCACTATGTCGTTGGAGGTAGAGAGAGAGTGGTTTAGGCATAGCAGAGGCGTGAGGAGAGAGGAGATAGTAGAGAGAGAAAGTATTTTCTGCGTGTTTGCTTGCTTATGTAAGGGTTAGGAATTATAGTGATGTATTAATTTAAATCTTAATCTTAATTAGCACCTGATATTTGAAAACTTTTCAGCGTCCAGTTAAATTTGAATTGTAATTTTTAAGTGCAGGGTAAAAACCTTCAGAAATTAAAAAAGGAAAAATTAGATGGAAGCCTGTAAATAAAGTACACAATTTAAAAGTAAGGTGTATAAATTATTTAATCAATCTTCAAGTGATAATGCTATTAATTAAATTCATTAATACATTGTTGAAAGGTAGACTACATAAAAACCTCCCTACTATCTCCTATCCTCACATTATTTAGCCCCCACCCACCCTAATTCCAAGTATTTTTTTTCTGGCAGTGGCAACCAATATGTCTCTACAAAAATTCTCTCTACAAAAATATAAATTATGTCTCTACACATACACTTATATTACATATATTGCTTGATCAATTTGGACAATAAAGTTTAGTTTGGATGGAAAGTACTTGCTACCGTTGGAGAGGATCACGTGACTCATATATTGTAGGTTGTTGAATCAGAAGGGAAATGAGATTTCTTATTTAAAAAATTGAAGATGAAACTTTCAATTTTTAGTTTTAGTTTTTGGCCAATGGGTCATTGGAGACCTCTTTAATGTCACCAAATATGACAGTTTCTCAGAGAATAAGAGATGAGGGAAGTCGACTATAAGCCAAAAATCAGTGAGCATTAAACAGATATTGGTGCCAAAGAACAAAGAATTGATCACAAATAGTCGCAGTTCACAAAGATCCAATCATAATCAATGCATCACATCTCATGGATTTCATAAATATGATCACACTTAATACTAATTGATCACAAATAAATAAATTTCAAACAAATCTGGTCACAATCAATGCATTACAGGTAGGCCTGAGCGTGGTTCCATATAGTTCTAGTTCCCAGAGAACTGAACCAAACCAAGAACCGATTGTTCTTTTGAAAAAAGAACCCTTGGTTGTTTTTGTAAGAGAAGAACTGAACCATTTGGTTATGGTTCCCTAAACTAAGATTTTCAAATATAAGCGATGAAATGATGGTAGATTCCAGGTGGTAAGAGTCGTAAGACGATAAAGTCACCGTCCTTGATCAATATGTGATTTCAACAATAATGTGTCCCTAACATTAAAATATCAACTCATTTCCAGACAGTAACGTATCTCCTCGTATGCGTGTATGTGATCTATGTAAAAAAAATTCAATTTCTACTCGTAGTTTTCCACCTTCTCAAGGAACAGCTGCACAAGTCCAGCAAATCCTTGAAAATAAGATAACAACTGATTGTAAGATAGAGAGTGAAGATTTCTTGTTTGTCGATTTTTGAAGAATTGAAGGTTGAAGGTCTGAAGTGAACGACAGACAGTTCCGAACAACGATCGAAATTGAATGGTTCTTGATTTTTAGAACTAGAACCATTTAAAATTTTGAAAGAATCGAACCAAATCGGGACCGAACCAGAACCAAACCGAACTAAAACTTTGATTCCAATTTTTTGCCTAGTCCTAATTACAGGCCAAAAAATAGTCACAATTTTAATAGACTTGGTCAAAAATATTTAAATATCATACACATCTAAACACACTTAATACCAATAGTCATAGTTCACATAGATTTGGTTACAATTAATGCATTACATGTCATAGACAATCAGAATGTTCACGGATTCGATTGCAACTTTTATGCACCTATACCGCATCTCAGGTCCACCAACACTATAAACTCATTACCATTGCCACCACCAAAACAACACCAAAACCACCACCCACACCAAGAAAGTTAATCAATGCATTACATGTCACAAACAACCACAATTTTAATAGATTTGTTCACAACCACTAAGCGGCTATGTTTTTGTTTACAAATTAAAATATTGTTGTTTTCGAGGTAAAATATGTAATTGAATAATAATTTCTAAAATGTATGTTGTTAGAAAGCGAGTTGAAAAAATGTGTTGTTTGAAGAGTTGATGCTTTTATTTTCTCTTTAGTTAATAACATTAATAAACACTAATAGGGCAATTATATTGACATCACTAATTTTGTTAAGCACACTACATTATGTAACGCCCAGAATTTTTGGTCTAAACAATTTCATTTTTTTTAAAATAAATGCGGAAACGTAAACGAATAGTTTTTCCAAACATGAAATTTAAATTTTTTACAACCAAATCTAAAAAAAAAAAAAAAGCATAACTTGATAAATTTAACATGTTTGGAATAATAAATAGAACTTAATTAAAAAATTAAAACGTTTAATTCTTCAAATCCTCTTGGCAGTCCGCTTCACCATTCCGCTATAATCCAATCAACCCGAACAAGCCTGTAAAATTATAGGAGAGTATTTGGGAATAGTCAGTAGGACACGAAAACTATGGTTCTATCCCGGGTAAATATATTTAATGCATGTGTCAAAATTATCATACCGTCATCATATCATTAACTTTCATATGTATAATAATTCAACACGAATGTCAAAAATATCATACCGTCATCATATCTTTAATAACCTATTAGAGCTCAATCATATCATACGTTTTGTACTGGATGACCATATCAAAAACATCATATTACATCATATCATTAACTTTCATAAGCTTAATAAATTAACAACATGGACAAATAATTTAAACAGGATAAGAACAACTGCACCTCAATGTCCTACCTCAATAGATCAAATGGATTTGAAAGAAATTATGATTACACGTTAAAGATCCAAAAGTGTATTTGACTACCTTGAAAAATATGCTCTTGAAATATTTTGAAGAAGGAAATCAACTACGTGTATCTGAAGCTTATATATATATATATATATATATATATATATATATATATATATATATATATATATTGGACTGGTGATTGATCTAACCTTGGGGAATATTTATAGAGAAAATAACAATGCAAAATTTGAATTCTAGGATGGTTACAATTGGTAAGCCGTGTATTACAAGGAAACGTGATAAAGGTTGAATAGGATTTTGTTACTGAAAAGTGAAAACCGTGCACAAATACAAAATAAGGCAGAAACGTCCGAAAAGAAAGGTTTCCGCCAACTACAAAACAGTTTTGTCATTGAGAGAAATTAAAATTCTATTTAAACTCCTATCCTTTCAATCAAAAATAATTTGACGTGATTTTATTCAAAATAACTTTTCCTTAGGTCAATACTCCTAATTAATTATGATCTACAAAACAAGCCTAATATGAATATAGTAATTATCATTGTAGATCATAATTAATTACTTGGCCCGAATAAAATTGTCGTCAAAACATAAAATACTTTAATCCTTTGATTTCACAAAATCATTAAAAGGCATAAATGATAAAATCATTAAAATTGAAGGATGTCCTAAAGCTATTCTAAACACAAAGGACTTAATTGCCGAAAGTGAAAATGAGGGACTAAAGCAACAAACTACCAAGCATAGAGAGATGAAGTCGCACTTCACCTATCAGCATTTCATAGACGTTTTTCTTCATACGTGGCATACACCAGCTTAGATGGAATTCTGTTATGATAGATTCCTTTTGCTGTCAACATCACCGCATGATCAGGAAGAAGGACGTGAAATGAGGAGAATTGTTATGACCATGTATATTGTATCTATTTTGTCATTTTCTTCTTTTAACTTGTATATAATTGACCTTCCTATATTCTTTGATAAAAAGGTTTTTATATATAGAAATATACATTAGCATTCCGTCTGAGTTTTTATTTAAATCAAACTTGGTATCAGAGCCTTGAAAATGGCAACAAATACTGATAGCACTGAAGCTAGTTCACAGATACAAAATTCCTCCACAAACACTCAATTCAGTCCATTTGGTTTAACCTTAACCCAGACACCGTGCATCAAACTTGACAAGAACAATTTTATTCTGTGGAAAAATTTGATTATGCCCATTGTTAAGGGCTATAATCTTGAAGGCTTTCTGCTGGGGACAAAGAAGTGTCCACCGGAGTTTATTACTAGTTCAGCACAACAAACAGAAGGAGCAACAACTGAAATGGTCTCGAATCCAGAATATGCTAAGTGTGTGTCCATTGATCAACTCCTAATGGGTTGGCTTTACTCATCCATGACTCCCGAAATAGTGATGAGAGTCATGGGCTACAGTACCTCAAGTAGTCTCTGGACTATTGTTGGTGAAAATTTCGGAATACTCAACAAAGCAAGGGTGACTTTCCTGACTGCTGAGCTTCAAAGGACTAGGAAAGGAGGACTGACTATGGATCAATATCTAAAAAACATTAAACAGCTAGCAGATAACTTGGAGACAGCTGGAAAGAAATTTGAACACAATGATTTGGTCACACAGGTACTTGCGGGTCTTGATGATGAATACACTCCCATTGTTGTACAAATCAATGGGAGAGACTCAATCAGTTAGCAGGAGCTTAATTCAGTGCTCTTAACCTTTGAAAGTAGGTTAGAGCATTTGAATCAAGTTAGAACTGGCTTCAACTCCATCAACTTGAGTTATGGAGGACAAAGTAGGAGATCCTTTGTAGGTGGAAGAGGAAATAAAGGAAGAGGCAGAAGCACGTTTCATAGGGAAGATCCAGGGGTAGAGGAAGGCTAGGCAGGGGAACTGATTTCAAGGTCCCTTGTCAAATATGTGGACTGAATAATCATCAAGCAGGGTGGTGCTTTAAGCGTTTTGATGAGAAATATACTGGATCAAGATTCCCAAATCATGACAATCAAGGAGAAACCACTCAGAATGCAAGGGCATACATTGCAACTCCAAATACTGTGGAAGATAATGCCTGGTTTGCAGATTCAGGCACCAGTACTCATGTGACTGGAAGTAAAGGTAATCTCAGTGCACCTAAATCCTATACATGTAATCAATCTGTTTTGGTTGGAAATGGATCAGCTCTTCCTATTGCTAACACTGGTAATAAGACTTTTTTTTTACTGAAAGAAGGAAAATCCTTACATCTGAGAAATCTCTTGCATGTACCAAAGATCAAAAAGAATCTGATTAGTGTGTCTAAGTTTACCTCTGATAATTATGTTTTTATAGAGTTCTATTCTAATGCTTGTGTTGTGAAGGACCTACAAACGGGGAAGAAGCTACTGCAGGGGAAGCTTGATGGTGGACTATATCAACTCTTTCCTTCAAAACTTCAATAAAACACAGCCTGCAACTCAGCTCAGACCTCAAACAACTCAGCCTTTTCTATTAGCATCAATGAAAAAGACATTGTAAAACCGTCATCGTCTATGTCTGTCCTAGAGTTATGGCACAGAAGGTTAGGTCATCCTTCTGTGGTTATTTTGAGTCACATTTTCAAGTCATGTAATGAAGCACTTAATGATAATAAAAGGTTCTTTTGTGAAGCGTGTCAGTTCGGAAAATCACATGCTCTTCCTTTCAAGTCTTCTACTTCTCAATCAAAAAACCCTTTGGATTTAATCTTTACAGATGTATGGGGACCTGCCCCCATTACATCAACTTCTGGTTTCAAATATTATGTACTATTCGTTGATGATTATAGTAGGTATTGCTGGATCTATCCCATGAGACATAAATCTGAAACTCTTACCCAGTTTATTCACTTTAAGAAACTTGTTGAAAATAAATTTGAGAGAAAGATAAAAGTTCTACAATCATACTGGGGGGTGAGTATAGAACGTTTGGAAGAGTTGCTCAAGAATTAGGGATAGAATTAAGGTATACCTGTCCCTATACATCTGTCCAAAATGGGAGAGCCGAGAGGAAGCACAGACACTTGACTGAAACTGGCCTCACTCTTTTAGCTCAAGTCTCTATGCCCTTACACTATTGGTGGGAAGCTTTTACTACTGCAGTGTCACTCATAAACCATTTTCCTACACCTATACTTAACTATAAAACACCTACAAAACTTTTATATCAAACACAACCCAATTACACAAGCATTAAAACCTTCGGTTGCGCCTGCTACCCGTGTCTAAGACCTTATCAAAAACATAAGTTGGGCTTTCACTCACAAAGATGTGTCTACTTAGGTCCTAGCAGTAAACATAAAGGGTACAAATGCTTAAGCTCAACTGGAAGAATTTATGTCTCAACGCATCTTGTGTTTGACGAGTCATTTTTTCCTTTCAAAACTTGTTTCCTCAACAAATCAACACAATCTACATCAACTGGTATACTCCTTTTTCCTCTACCATATAATTCTGTCACTGAAGTTCTTACTCCTCCTGTACCCTCTAATGATATAGTTCATGATGAAGCTGAACCAGTATCTAGCCCTTTCTTTGTTGAAACACGACATGAGATTACAGAACAAGAGGGGGATCAAAATCAAATCACATAATTTTTTGATGGGGTTGATTCTTCACCAATAAGATAAGAGGTTGAGCAGGACTTTGGTTCAGAGGAGCCTTCTACTGATATTGAAGTAAGAGATGACATAATTCACCCAATGGTTACAAGAGGTAGAGCAGGCATTTTCAAACCAAAGGTACTTAACATTAGTCAGACAGATGAAAATGAACCTACTACAGTTGATGATACTTTAAGGAATAAAAACTGGAAGCAGGCCATGGCTGAAGAGTTTGATGCTCTAGTGAGAAATAAGACATGGGATTTAGTTCTACCAGAATCATCTAAGAAGATAATTCGGTGCAAATGGGTTTTCAAAACCAAATATGGAACAGATGGAATCTTACTAAGGTACAAGGCTCGTTTAGTTGCAAAAGGTTTCTTGCAAAAGGCAGGTGTGGATTATCATGAAACATTTAGTCCCGTTGTTAAATCATGTACACTAAGGATTGTCCTATCTTTAGCTGTTGAGAATGATTGGTTAATTAGACAAGTAGATGTAAACAATGCATGTCTTAATGGGGTACTGGAAGAAGAAGTCTTTATGAGGCAGCCTGAAGGGTTTGAGGATAATAAGAGGCCTGATTATGTTTGCAAGTTAAAGAAAGCTATTTATGGTTTAAAACAAGCCCCTAGAGCTTGGAACACTAAACTCAAAGACATACTAATCGGCTGGGGAATGAAGCAATCACGTGCTGATAATTCTTTGTTTTTTGTAGAAAAGGAGAGCTACTCAATTTTCCTTCTAGTTTATGTAGACGATATAATTGTGACTGGAAGTTGTACCGAGAAACTAGAAAAATTGCTCAAAATGCTAAATGATAATTTTGCACTTAAAGATCTGGGAACACTCAGAACACTCAGAAATTTTTTGGAAATTGAGGTACTTAGAGATACTACAGGCTTGCATCTGACACAGAGAGGATACACATTGGACTTGTTCAGAAGATTTGGATATGAGAAGTTGAATCCTAGTGTAACACCAATGGTTAGTGGAAAGTTGATCTCAAAAGATGATGGAGTAGAGCTTGAAGATCCAACCATCTACAGAAGTGCAGTAGGTGCACTTCATTATCTTGGGTACACTAGATCGGATATATCTTTTTCAGTAAACAAATTGAGTCAATTTCTCCAAAGACCTACTGAAGTGCACTGGAATTCTCTTAAAAGAATCTTCAGATATCTGAGAGGAACACTTGATATGGGAATCTTGCTACAAAAGAGCCAAAATCTTGATATCTCAACCTATGGAGACGCTGATTGGGCCTCTTGCCCGGATGATAGAAGATCAACAGCTGGTTATTTTGTGTACTTTGGGAAGAACTTGATTTCGTGGTGTTCTAAGAAGCAACATGTAGTTGCTAGATCAAGCACAATAGCTGAATATAGGACGTTAGCGCATACAGCAGCTGAAATTACATGGGTGTAGTCATTGCTAAAGGAGCTGAAAACCAAACAAGAAAGTTTGCCCAGAATCTGGTGTGACAATCAAGGTGCAAATGCTTTAGCTTCGAATCCGGTGTTCCATGCTCGTACAAAGCAAATAGAATTGGATGTCCATTTTGTTCGTGATAAAGTGTTGAATAAAGAGCCTCGGATTGAGTACATTCCCTCAACTGAACATATTGCTGATATTTTTACGAAACCTCTTCCACCATCGAGGTTCATATGTCGTGTTATTCGTCTTCATCTTGAATACCACTCTAACCGCCTACTCCATCACTCCTTTTCGACCGCTTCTCTCATTCATGTTCTATTTTCTCTCCCATCTCTCACATGCACTTTCACGTATCACGTATCTGTAATTTTACACCGACAATCGTGAAATAGAACCACAAAAATGTAAATATTAAATAAGTATCCATTTCTCGTTCAAGATGGTATTGCTGATGTGTATCTTAAGGTCGAATCTACTGCGAAAAAGCGGTATACTGGAGTACATATAAAAAGAGAGTGAATTTGAATTTAAATAATCTTTATTTTTTATTTTATTTATTTATTTATTTTTTTGGCCAAAATAAGACTCGTACCCAAAAATCTCACGGTGTGACTCGGTTGAGCTTATCCAATCCGAAAACAACCCACCGTAAAGGCTACGCTCCTTACCATGACTGCAATCCGACTACCTCTAGCCGGCGATTATCGGACGTTACAGATCAATTTTCCGGCGAACTATTTTGCCCCTTACACTCTTACAAGTTCCGCTTTCCGCCGTAAATTCGCCACTCCAACAAACAATCAAAGAACGCCACTAACTCTTCGCGTTCATATTCAATGCCATTGCAGCTCTGTCACTATCGACGGCAATAACTCCGCTATTTTCACTCACTCGAGTAAGTACACGTTTCTTAGTGGTTTTTCCACACTGTCAGTGTCAAATGTTCAAACAGGTTGAGGCTATGCATTGAGCGTTGGACTTGGCCTTAATTGTTCCAAGACACGTTGATTATGAATATCAACGTGAAATTTAAACTTAACACGTTCTTGTTTGTGAACATTATTCTTGAATTTCAACTGCTCTATTTAAAAGGTCAAACTTTGTTAAAGAGGAGTAGCCAAGATTATTTTCTCGTTTAAGAGACGTGGAATTATACCATGAATACAATGTATTCATTTCTTGTCTGATCGATCTATTTTATTTGTCGGGTTTTGTTTTCTTAAGGTGCAATGCTGTTTTCACTATTTCAAGAAATTGGGTTCAACGATAGAGACACTGAAGCATTATTCGATAGCCACCCTGCTCTCAGGCTCATGCCTTTTGAATCCATTCGTATTAGAATTCATTCCTTACAATCCGTTGGAGTCTGTGGTCTTTCTCTTTCTCGATTAATTTTGAAGCGTCCCAATGTATTGACAGCCAAAGAAATCGAGGCATTGTTATATTTTCTTGTTAATGATGATGATTTAGATTTGAATGGAAGAGTAGAGCCCGCGCAGCTGAAGAGGCTTCTTAAAGCAACAGACCCCAGATTTCTTGTGGGACTTGAGAGAAAAGTGAAGTTGCTAGTTCAATACGGTATTCCCCAAGAGAAGCTTGTTCATGTGCTCAACACTGTTAATTTAACCAAGGCTTTGTGTCTTAAGTCTTTTGAAGAAGTGGAGAGAATGCTTAATTACCTGAATCGTTTTGGTGGCGTTAGTTTGATTCTTCGCCGGCCTGCAATTTTGAATAATGATCTGGATGCACAACTGGCTCCAAGAATTGAGTATCTCTTGGAGTTGAGTGGGGGAGATGAGAAAGCCACTGCAACCGTATTGCACAAATTTCCGTTTGTATTAGCCTATAGTGTTGACCATTTAAAAGACCATGTTGAATTCTTGAATTCTTATGCTGGTTTAAGCTATCAAGAGATCTTTAGAATAATTCTTGTTTACCCGAGCTTGTTTAGTGTGAGCAGGAAGAGGAAATTGCATCCCAGAATCGACTTTCTCATGCAGTGTGGGTTGAATTCGCAGGACATATTTAAGTTCTTGATCAAGGCACCCTTGTTCTTAAGCCTGTCATTTCAGGAGAATTTATCATGTAAGCTTGTTTTCTTGGTGAAGATTGGTTATGAGAATAGGACTAGGGATTTGGCTATGGCTATGGGAGCTGTTACACGTACCAGCTGCAAGAATTTGCAGGAGAATATTGGAGTATTCTTGAACTACGGACTGACTTGTGAGAACATTTTAGAGATGAGCAAGAAGCACCCTCAAGTTCTGCAGTACAACCATGATTCTTTGGAGAAGAAGATAGTTTACTTGATTGAGGAAATGGGTCGTGAAGTCAGAGAGCTGTTGTCTTTTCCTGCATTTCTTGGTTACAAGCTTGATGGAAGAATTAAACATAGGTATGAAGTGAAGAAGAAGATTTCAGGTGAAGGAATGTCCATTAACAAGCTACTGAGTGTATCTACAGCAATATTCTCGAAGAAAAGCAAGAAGCAGCGTCCTGTGAACGTAATTGACAGCCAGAAAGAAGAAGTTGAATGAAAAAGAGAGGATTGTGTTATTATTTTTGAATAAGTAAATATTACCTTGGAGGCATTCATTGCTAAAATGGATTCACAAATATTATGGTTTTCTTTCCACATCTGAAGTGGAGAATCTCCATAATTTTATGCAGTTTCATGGGATTGAAGAACGGAAGGTAGCGACCTTGAAAATTATATTTGTACCTAGTAAATTCAAGATCAGGTAGTCAGGAAAGTGATACCTCGTGAGTGAGAGCATAGAGGATGATGCAAATCCAGGTATAATTTTGCATGCTGGTAATAATCCCATTTGTGTTGGTAGTTCTTGATATTTTCTTGAACTTAGATCGATTGAGTGGTAATGCTGCAAAGATGATGACAGTTGCTTTGAACTATGCGTCTATAAATTGAGTTTTTTAGATTCTATTGAGTTATATCCTGTTAAATTCTCTGAATCTGTAACCGGGTTAAGAATGATTTTGTACAAAAAGAAATTATTTTATATATGTCTATTATTCCATATTCAAGTTTTACGCAAAAGTTGAAGCTGATAAGTGCCCTGATGTCAGAAAATCATATTCTTCTTCTCTATGCCTGATTCATGGTTGATTTTCCAGAAAGCAAAAGTGCAGTGCTGTAGAAATTTTTGGGGAAATTTGTGCATTTAGTCCCTAAACCTTTGCTTCTTTGTGCAATGGGTCCATAATTTGGTGCAAAAGTCCTTAAATGTTGTATTCTTTGATGCAAAAGGTCATTTTGGATGATTTTCTTTCATTTCAATGATAAAAAAATTAAGGAATAACGAAAATGCTATTATACATATTGGCGTAATTAGTATCTGAACTTCAAATTTGGTGGTTAAGTCTCTGACCTTTCAATTTGGTGCAAGTAGACACGTATTCTTTTAGATGATTTTCCTTTATTCCATCTTAAAAAAATTTATTTTATTTTTTAAAAAAATATTAAAATGCTCCTATATTAATAAATAAATAAGCATTTTTTTGACAACTTAAAAATTTTGTTTCTTCCTTTATCAGATTCTCTTCTTCTGTGTCAATTGGGCTTCCTAGAAAGATTTTGACCGTACTAACACAAATTTCTCAATTTACCACATTTAAAAATTCAATTTTTTTTTTTTTTAAAAAAAATGTGGCTTTACTTATTTGTTTAAGAAAATTGATTTTAGATAAAATTTTTTCTTAAAAAATAAATAAAGTCTCTTTTTGTTTCTTTCTTTTTTTTTTTTTTTTTTTTTTTTTTTTTTTTTTTATGAAAAATTTACAACCTTTAAGGTCATTTAGAATATGAAATTTACCTAAAATTGATTTTTTTTAGAAACAAGAATTAAATTTATTTAAAAAAAAAACAAAAATGAAAGTTATCTAAAATCAATTTTATTAAAAAAATAAATAAAGATCTTTTTGTTTATTTTTTTATGGAAAATTTACCACCTTTAAGAGTATTTAAAAAATGAAATTTACCGAAAATTAATTTTTTTTAAAAATAAGAATGAAATTTAAAAAAAAAAAAACAAAAATGAAATTTACCTAAAATCAATTTTTTTAAACAAATAAGTAAAGCTTCTTTTTTTATTATTATTAAAAAAATTGAATTTTTAAACATAATAAATTGTAGAGTTTGTGTAAGAACAGTAAAAACCTTTATAGGAAGACTAATTGACACGGAAGAAGAGAATCTGACGAAGCAAGAAACAAAATTTTTAAGTTGTCAAAAAAAAAAATGCTTATTTATTTATTAATATAAGAGCATTTTAATATTTTTGATAAAAACAAATTAAATTTTTAAAGATGGAATAAAAGAAAATCATTTAAAAGGATACATGACGCTAAATAATACAACTTTTAGGGACCTAAACACAAAATTGAAAGGTTAAGAATCTATTGCGCTTAATAATGGCTAAGTTTAGGAACTACTTGAACCAAATTGAAAGGTTAGGGACTTAACCACTAAATTTGAAGTTTAGAGATTAATTGCGTCAATATGTATAAGAGCATTTTCGTCATTCTTTAATTTTTTTTTATCATTGAAATGGAAGAAAATCATCCAAAATGACCTCTTACATCAAAGAATACAACGTCTAAGGACTTTAACATAAAAAATGAAAGATTAGAGATCCATTGCACAAAGAGCGTCTAGGAACTAAATGCATCAATTTCCCAAATTTTTGGCTTAGCAACTTTCTAAAATGGTTGAGAATTTTCACTAAGCAAAAGTTTTCTTGAATACATTATGAAATCATATTTCATTATTTCTACATTATAGTTACCAAAAAGAAAAAGAAAAAAAAAATGTAGAAAAAAGTTAACGGTAGGTCCAAATTAATCACAGGTTTACTCATTCTCAAACAAGTAAATGAAGTTACGTAAAATCCCCATCATTGCTACTGGGTTATTTTGATTAAAATTCTGTTAATTAATCTTTTTTTGGAGGGCATATTCACATATAAATATATACCCAAGTATATAGGATGGCAACGGGCCAGAAAAAATTAGCAAAACCCAAATCGGTCCCACGCCCCACGAATTTCGGGATGGGGTGGCTGCCCCCCCTCCCCCCTCCCAATAATCATTCGGGACGGGGGCTTCTTGGGTTTTTCCATCTCGTCCCGCGGGTCAAGTTATTTTTGTATCTCTACAAGTATAATAAATGCTACACAGAGTCTATAAAAATAATCATGTTTTCAAGCTCTTATATCTTCATAAATCGAGTTAAATGTTTCAATGGTCAATGTACTTTTGCATCATGTCACGACTTACCCATCGAACTTTCTTAAGCATCCCATTAGCCACTGAACTTTGCTCTTTCCTTCTCCATTACTCACTGAATGGCGTTTAAATTCATGCATACGTGGATAACGGAAATATGATGTGGCATGTTAAATCCCTCCACATAATAAGAAAATTGCCAACTCACCTGACACATGAGCATTTTTTGAGATTCATCCAAACATGAATTGGAACAATTAAATTAAAAAAAAAAAAAAGCTTCTTCTTCCACCCCCACCCCTGCCATCACCACTGCAAACAAAACCAAAAAACAAAAACAATCAGTACCGCCGCCGCATCAAACCGTCGCCACCGTTGGCACCACCACATCTGGCAAAACCACAAAATCCTATCACAAAATACACCAAATAATCAAAATAACTTCAATCAAATAAATAAAAACCATAGAAAGAGGAAATGTGAAGCTTATGAATTTTTCTGTCACTCGTATAATTCGGGTTCTCAAACTCATCGCAGATTCTCATCTGAGTTCTTGAATTACCAGGTGTCGAAGCACAGTATCGGAAAGTTTTGTATCCATAGCAATGTAAGGATTATCATCGACACTTTCCCGAATCAAAGCAAAATCTTGATGCAAATTATCTGCCCAAATCGGATCCATATTGAATTGCTTATTTTGCAAAATCAATTCTACATCAACGAAATCCAATTGAAACCTCAAAGTTCTTATTCCCAATCATCCAAAATATAAGCCCCAAAGAGTTCCTTCAACACCTTTCCAATTTAGCTTGAATATGCCAAAAAATCATTGCCCAAATTTTATGTTCATAAAAACCCAGAAATCAAAATGGTCAACAAATTAAATACAAATACGTTTAACACAAATTGGGAAATTACCTTGGAAAAAACAAAAGACCGAATCTTTGATAATTTAAAACAGGAATCAAGAAGAAAATGATAATGAATATTAGGAGCCGAAGTGAAGGTATAAGATCAAACGAACACAATTATTTTATATTTTTCTTAAAATGTTCTTGTGTGCATCGAACATTATAGAGTAGTGGAGCTGGCGTTGTGGTGTCGGAGGCTTGTGGTGACGATGGGGATTGTAGAAGGTGACTGGGTGAATTTCTTTTGGTTTGGGTGGAGATGGGTAAAGCTATGTTTGGATGAATCTTATATACTTATGTGTAGTTGAGTTGCCACTTCTCTAACTATGTGGATGAATTTGACATGCCATCTCATATTTCCATTATCCACGTAAGCATCAATACAAACGGCATCCACCTGATGAGTAATGGAGAAGGAAGGAACAAAGTTCAGTGGCTAATAGGACACTTAAGAAAGCTCGGTGGGGGTAAACCGTGACATGGTGCAAAGTATTGTGACAATTGAAACATTTAACTCTCATAAATCAAGATTAGAAAAGGAGCATTTGTCTCCAATCTTTCTTAATAGCAGCACAATCAATCTTACATCGTCCAAATCTAAATTGCTACATAGTCATTACGAAAACACATCTCACTTCAAATTTGTAAAGATGAGTCCCGAGAAGAAAAGTTGAAGAATCGATCTTTGTTTTCCGTCCTAGGACCTAACATATAGTATGGATAACAAATATGATGTCTGTTGACCACAAAATCCGGATGGACCTTGGACCAACACGTCTCAGCTCCTCCCTCTTGAACACGTGGATCTCCTGCGCACTGTGACAAACAATCAGTTTGCAAAGGGGGCTGAGGTGGCTCCCGTTTGCACTCCGATGCCTAAGTCAGTACTCATTTTGGGCAAATGTATATTGGGTGCGGGAAATATAAATGAGTAGAAGAGAGAAAAGGGAGTGAGAGAAGTATAGAGTTAAGAGTGAGAAATTGCTAACCCTCTACTTGGAGACAATTGTGCTTCATTTATAGTGAAACTTCTTGTCTCGGATTGCGACACGTGGCACACTTCACACTTGTCATCACCCTAGCTTATGGATGTGACAATCTTGCTTTTCAACCGTAATCATTGCTACATTTTGTAGGGGATGGGCGCCTGTCACATCTGGTAAAGGCAGTGTCCCATCACTGACTCCATCTCTCTCTTCTGGTCAACGCCATACAGCGCCCCGGCTGAGTATAAAGCACATCGGCTGGGCGTTAATCAGGTCGGCTAAAAAGGTTTGCTTGACATACCACCTCGGCATTCATCCCAAGGTGATATTCTAGGCCTTAGTTGTGGGTCAAGGTCCATTGGGGCCACTATTGGGCCTCCACAGGTGGATCACTGTACCTTTCTTTGGGTCCGGATTCAACACTAGTCCCTCAAATCCGAAGGGATCATTCATGGTCGTGTAGGATTTGCCATGATTTCATAGCATTAACTTTTTAGGGAGTCAATAATGAAATTCCTTAGGTAAGGCTTGGATCCATATCATAGCTGACCTTCTGCCTCGGATTTTCTCTCCCTACTGGCCAGGATCATATCAGCGCATTTCCTAGGCGGCGCATTCAATTCAGAGGAGCTATCGATATTTATTTCCAAGAAATATATATATAAAATGGGAGCGAGGCAGCATTTCGCAGCGCGTGGCATGCACTGTGGTAGCTGAACGGTTTTTGTCCCTCCCTTTGACGGCTGGCGCTTTGATTAGCTCATTTTCCAAGAAGCATGGGTTACCCACATTAATCATGCGGCTCACGAAACTCAAGGAATCTAGACCGTTAGGATGCCTATAAATCCTTCTTCATTTTACCATTTCACCTTTTACCATTTTCTTAGAATCTTTGCAGCCATACTTTCGCGAAAACTTGCGCCGTCTCTCTCTTCCTTGAGAGTTTCGTGTCTTTTCTTCAAGGGTTTTCTACCCAGCATCCACCTTTAACGTTCCACAGTTTTCCTTGGCGAGTTCTTCATTTCAAGTGCACAGTGTCAAGCATTCGTCTTTTGAAGGTAAATCTCTTGATCCCTGTATATGCGAGACTTTCTTATCTTTAGTTTCTCATTGTGGGTTTGAGAATTCTGTTTTTGCACTTTGTTTTTCTTTTGTTGAGTCTGACTCTCCTTTAAAACAAAAAGAAAAAATGGAAAGAGTTGGGGGAACGGGTTCACAGGAAATGTTAGCGATGGCGGTTCCCATCAGAGGTTTCTGCCCCCTCTCTTTATCGGTTTTTAGTTCCCGTTTCTTTAGGGAGCAGGTTAAGAGGAGAAATAGGAAAACCAGTGGCATAATTTATTTGAGTGATTCTGACAGCGAAGAAGAAAAACACCAGAACTACATGGCTCATTTGTCATCCGAGGAGGAATCCGCGCTTAGGGAACTCCGAAGCAAACGAGACAGGGACTTGGGAGGAGAAATGGAGGCGGGATCCTCTTCAGGTCACCAGGACCTCGGCTTGATCGTTAGGGCACCGTTTAGGGCGCATAGGGAAGAGTTGGGTTTGACTGCTGAGGAGATCGCTCAGGTAGAAGATTGGGTTGACCAGGTCAACAAAGTTTCAGGCTACCATGTCGACCCCGATCCAAACCCAGAGTCATGGGAAAGCAGTGAGGTTGCTACTGAAATCCGAAGGATCGATTTGGCCTCAGCTTCGACAAAACTCAGGTTTCCAGAAGGGGTCCTTCTGGTGCTCCCTACCCCTTCCTGCCGACCTTGCAGCCCTCTCCCGGGCCAGGCGGCTATATGCCACGATGCCCTTTCTTGCGGGATGAGGCTCCCCCTGCATCCCTTTTTCAGGGCACTGCTTAGGAGCTATAACTTGTGCCCCTACCAGCTGGCCCCCAATTTCTGGACTCAGACTGTGGGAACTTGGTTGGCGTGGCAAGAGGTCAACCCGGATCATCCCATCTCACTGCACATCATTCACACTCTCTATACTTTGAAGAAATCAGTTAGGAGGGAGAGAGACGTGAGATCGGATGTTAAGGATTGGTATTATTTGTCCCCCAGAGGTTCTTATACTCCCATTATTACCGGTCACCCTACCTCAATAAAGAACTGGAGGAACCAGTGGTTCTGGGTTACTGGGGAGTGTTAGAGTTCCCCTGTGGACCCTAGTCCAGAAATTACAGTTTTCCGAACTCTTTCCATACCTAGTGAGTCTTATATTTGCTTTAGAGTCTTTAAGTGTCATGCGTCTTTTGCTCTTTCATCCATACTCACTTTTCTTGACTGCTTCTTAACATATTATTGGCTTATGGCAGGGGACATTTTTGCCCATCTCCTCCCTGACGCGGATCTAGCGTCAGTGAGGCGTCTATTTGCCTACAAGGGCACTTTCCAAGGGGTCATACAACAGAACAAATTATTCGTTAAACACGGTCTTATGCGAGCTATGAGTAAGTTCGCCTCCTTATTGCTGTTACATCTTGTGTTTGTTCGTTTTTTTTTTTTTTATATAACCCCCATTGTCCTCCTTTCCTTGCTAGGTTCCAAAGAATTCCCAAAGATTTCTTTAAAGGGCATCATGGCTACGAAGGTTCCTCCGGCTCTGCGCCATGGGAGCGAGGTTGAAAGAAAGCAGAAAGCGGTCTTGGCCGACTTGCAAATTGGGGTGGCAAGAGAAGTGTCTGAGAAGTCTACTGCCCAACTTCAGGGCCCTCTCCCAGCTCTACTGCCACCGCCCACTTTGCTTCCAGTGGGTCCCCAACAACCCAACATTGCTGGAGAGGCCGATCCTGAAAAAGGCGTTGCCAAAGGGAAAGGGAAGAGGTCGGATAGAGGCGGACCCAAGAGGGGCAGGGAGACTAAGGATGCCCCAGTGCCACCTTCCTTGTCCAAGGACATTTCTGAGCAAGCACTTGAGGAGGAGCCTGCTCCCTTAAAAAGGCTCAGAAGGGGAAAAGGCAAGGAGTCCACTTCCGCACCTCCGCCATCAATGATCGAGGAACTGGAGGACGAGCCATCCGTGCCCATGCCGGGCTTGGCTTATGAAGTGACACCAGAAGGGGCGGAAGAGCTTAAGCATATTAAAACCAGAATCCTCCCCAGAGATGTCACTTTCAACCCTTCATTGTTCGACTCACCCAGTTCGCCTCCAGCCAGGGCGGCCTTAATTACCGAACAGTTTTGGACAGAGGGTTGGGCCGCCTTTTCCTCCAGTGCTACTCCGTCTCGGAAGCTGCTCGCTGCCAAGGCTATGAACGCCAGAACTCTGGCTCTCATTGACGAGGTAGAGTCCTCCGTGGAGGTAGCTCAACGGGATAAGAGGGATGCTGAGACTGCTCTCCGCCACGCTGACAATATGCTCAAGGAGATTAATGACCTTAAGGCCCAGCTGTCCATAGCCCGCAAATCTTCTTCAGAAGAGAGGGCTAATGTGAAGCGCCTCCAAGAGGACAATGACAAATTGAAGCATGACCTCCATGCCTCTGAATCAGACGTGGCGGCCTTATGCAAAAAATTGGATGATTCCAATCGTGCACGGTCTAATGCCTCTGAGGCCCTAGCCGCCGCTAATGCAGCCAAGTTAAAGCTAGAAGCTGAGGCGGCAGCGGTAAACGAAAAACTGGGGAGGGAGCTGGAGGCTAGGGCGAAAGCAGAGGAGGACCTTGCCTCGCTGGAAAAACACATGCAAACGAGGATCACAAGTCTTGGAACAGACCGTCGCAACACGGGTGGAGAATGCTTTAAAAACTAGAGTGTCGGAAGCTGTCCAGGACTTCAAGGACACCTTTGAAGAGACCCCTGAGTATGAGGCTATGCAGCGGGTTTTTGGGAACTTAGGGGCTAGGATGGCCTTGGGGGACGTGAAGGAAGCTTTTCCAACCTTGGACATGTCCTCCATTGAAGCATTTTACCCCGAGCCTCAAGATGCTCCAGCAGATCCTTTAGACGCATCCAGCAAGGGTTCTCCAAAAGGCGTTCCTCCACAATGATCCTCTTCCATCTTTTACCTTTTTGTTAGTTAGTATGTTCGTTTCTGTTTTCTTCTTCTTCCCTTTTTTTTTTGTGAGTGCCCCGGCACCTAATATTGTGAGTGTAGCCTTTATTTGATTTGTAAATGCCTCATTTTCATGAATGGAATGGTCTACTTATATTTCGGCGTAGCAACATTTCTAACTGTTTAAGCATGAATATTTCCAAGTGCGAGTGTTTCCTAATTGTATGATGATATGTGGGGCATTGTGAATGTCTGTCTGTAAATGTCTTGATTTGTGAAATGCACATATTGTAAATGTCTGTCTGTAAATGTCTTGATTTGTAAAATACACCTGATTTAGAGCACCTCGGATAGGCATAACTTAGTTCGGCTGAAGGGGCTTCTGTGCCTTTCCTCCTCGGCCATTAGTCCAAGGCGATATCTAAACTTTGGTCATGGATGGCCATATGGCCATATTTTGGGCGTGCTAGTCCCTCAAATCCGATGTGGTCATTCATGAGCGGATCGAATTTGTCATCACTTCGCAGCAATAATTCTATTCAAGTTTAATCATTCGCTATACCCCCAGATCCGACACAGTTGATGTACTTACGTTTGCTAATTAGATCTGATCTTGACCAACCTTTGAGCGATTTCATCTTAAAACTATGTGACATCTACATTTACAACTTTGTATGAACCTCTGTTAATGTCGCAGTGTAGATTCACCGGAGTCCCTTGTTTTTAACAAAGATCCTGCCTGGCGGAGGCGTGTGGTATTTGCGGCCAAAATAACATAAGAATTTTTTACGTTTGTCTTTTACGCTTATGCACACAACACTTAGCATATATATATATATATATATATATATATATCTTGCAAACGCTTTGTCCGGATGTATGAACTAACTTAACGCACCAAGGATTTTGGTTCATGTGACAACATTTGGTTATATTTGAATGATTCCAAACATATTGCGCGGTGAATGACGGTGAACGAGTGCAGCACCTTAGATTTGAGTGGTTCGAAGCATTTATTGTATTAAAACTCCCAATCCTTACGTGGTGATCGTAGTTTAGCCTTATGAGAGTCCCTTGTCCTTAACAATTTTTATGCATAGTGTGGACGTATGGCGTCATGACCAAAATAATTTTAGAATGTGCGTTTATCCATTATGGTTGTCTAATAGAGATTGGCGTAATTTTTAACGCAGCTCGCCCACGATTTTTTGAAATAATATGATAATGTTGCAATCATAGAGGAATTTAGTTTTATTGAAAATAACAGCGAAGGTGGTCCGTGTTCCAAGGATTACATAGAGGTACTCCAGACAAGTCCTCAATTATGTATGTTCCGGGTACCACCTCGGCAACGACCTTGTAAGGGCCTTCCCAGTTAGGACCCAGAGTCCCTACTCCTAGCTCCTGTGTTGAAGGAAGAACCTTTTTGAGGACCAAGTCCCCAATATTAAAGCGTCGGCTCTTCACCCTTTTATTGTAGTATCGAGCCATCTTTTTCTGGTATTTGGCCATTACCTCTTGGGGATCATTCCGCTTTTCCATGAGGAAGTCTAAACCGGCCCTTTGCGCTTCCTCGTTCCTAACTTCGTCATAATGAATTTGACGAAGCGTAGGGATTCCGATTTCGACGGGGCATACCGCCTCGGCTCCGTAAGCCAGCGAGAAGGGTGTTTCACCAGTAGCGGTGTGCGAGGTGGTTCGAAGCGTCCATAACACTTGTGGTAGCTCGTCTACCCACGCGCCCTTTCTGAATTCCAACTTCCTTTTCAGGGTATTTTTTATGGTCTTGTTCACCGCTTCGACCTGCCCGTTGGCCTATGGGTGATGTGGAGATGAGAACAGCTTCCTGATTCCCAAATCGTCACACAACTCATCCACACTTCTGTTTTTGAACTGTTTTGCATTGTCACTAACCATCAAATGTGGTATTCCGAACCGGCATATGATATTTTTCCAAATGAACTTGGTGGTGTTGGCCTCGGTGATCTTCATCAAAGGTTCCGCTTCGACCCACTTGGTGAAGTAGTCAATTGCTACTATCGCAAAGCAATTGTTACCAGCTCCTCTGGGCATAGGACCAATAATGTCAACCCCCCACTTTGCAAAGGGCCAAGGGCTAGTCACCACAGTTAACTCGTGATGCGGCTGATGTGGTATGGTCGCGTGTCTTTGGCATTTATCACATTTCCGCACAAAGTCATGGGAATCTTTTCGCATTGTAGGCTAAAAATATCCCTGTTTGAGGGCTTTCCGAGCTAGCAATAAAGCCCCGGCATGGTTTCCGCAGATGCCCTCATGGATTTCTCTCATCACATACTGCCCTTCCTCTAGCCCCACACATCTCAGCAAAGGAGAGGTATAACTCCGCTTATAAAGTAAGTCGTCCAAGAGCACGAAGTTCGCAGAGTATTTCTGCAATTTTCGAGCTGCTTCGGGCTCGTTCGGAGCTGTCTGATGCTTTAAATAGGCGATTAGGGGGTTCATCCAGGATCCCTCTTCTTCAATAGCCAGGATCACCGGTCCCGGCTCAATGGAAGAGGTCATCATGTGCTCTACAGGGATCAGATTGTGGAGCTCCGAATCGCTGCTGCTTGCTAGTTTGGCCAGAGCATCAGCGTTGGAATTTTCCGGTCCCGGCTAAATCTTTTACCTTCTTCAAGTAAGCGACCATAGAAGGTTCTTTGGTAGAAAATTGCCCATTGAATTGGTTTACAACAAGCTGCGAATCGCTGTTCGCCACCACGGACTTAATCTTCAACGCTTTTTCAAGTCTTAGCCCAGCTAATAACGCCTCGTATTCAGCAACATTGTTAGAGGATTTGAATCCAAAGCGGATTGCACTGTGTAATTTAAACCCTTCTGGGCTTACTAGCAATATTCCTGTGCTAGATCGTTCATCAGCCGAGGACCCGTCAACGAACAATTTTCACTCCTGTCCATCATGTTCGTTGTCCTCGGTGCTATCTACCATTTCGACCTCAGGTGGATGGGTGAATTCAACTACGAAGTCTGCCAACGCCTGACCCTTTACGGCGGTCCGAGGCGCATAATGCAGGTCAAACTAGCTGATTTCTATAGCTCATTTCAGTAACCTCCCAGAAACGTCTGGTTTTTGCAACACTTGCCTCATGGGAAAATTGGTGAGCACTTGTATGGAGTGTAACTGAAAGTAGGGATGAAGCTTACGAGAGGCTGTGATCAACGAGAGAGCAAGTTTTTCCATATCTGGGTAGCGCGTCTCGGCATCCAGCATGGCTTTGCTTACATAATATACTGGCAACTGGTTCCCATCCTCCTCTCGGATTAACACTCAGCTAACAGCCTCTTTGGAAACAGCCAAATATAGGTAGAGAGGCTCGCCAGATTTTGGTTTTGATAGCAATGGGGGACGG
Source organism: Ligustrum vulgare (assembly GCA_963555705.1). Lineage (NCBI taxonomy): Eukaryota > Viridiplantae > Streptophyta > Magnoliopsida > Lamiales > Oleaceae > Ligustrum > Ligustrum vulgare. The sequence goes on along the minus strand of OY743175.1, from coordinate 3,009,540 downwards.
CTTAAAGAAGCTTTCAGGTCGAAAAACGCCTGCTCGCATTCTGGTGTCCATTGAAATCGCTTTCCTCCCTTCAGGACCTTGAAAAATGGCAAGCATTTGTCCGTGGATTTTGATACGAACCGGTTCAAGACCGCAATTCTCCCCGTTAAGCTTTGCACTTCTTTTGGGTTTCGAGGCGACTGCATGTTTAGCAAAGCATTAATTTTGTCCGGATTGGCTTCGATTCCCCTCTTATTCACCATGAATCCGAGGAATTTCCCAGATGCTACCCTGAAAGCGCACTTCGCTGGGTTGAGTTTCATCCTATATTTTCTCAAAACATCAAATGCTTCTGACAAATGGTGGATATGATCCGCAGCGACCATGCTTTTGACTAGCATGTCATCAACGTATACCTCCATAGTGTTCCCCAATTGTTTCGAGAACATGCGGTTTACCAGCCTCTGATAGGTAGCTCCCGCATTCTTCAAGCCAAATGGCATAGTTCGGTAGCAATAGAGTCCCCTATCTGTGATAAATGAAGTATGCTCTTCATCCGATTCGAACATGGGGATTTGATTGTACCCGAAATATGCATCCATGAAGCTTAGCAACTCGTGTCCTGCTGTGGAATCAACCAGCTGATCGATCCGGGGCAATGGAAAGCTGTCTTTGGGACATGCCTGGTTCAAGTTGGAAAAATCAATGCATACCCTCAATTTCCCATTGTGTTTTGGTACTAAAACAGGATTTGATATCCACTTCGGATATCGGGACTCTCTTATGAAGCCATTTTTCAATAGCTTTGCGACCTCATCTTTCAAGGCCTCATACTTGTCCGAACTCATGGGCCTTCTCTTTTGCCTGTGCCCAGGACTTCGGGGATCCAGCTAGAGCCTGTGACAGGCCTCCTTAGGATCAATCCCAATCATGTCTCCATGTTTCCATGCGAATACATCGAGGTTTTGAAGTAGGAAGTCCTTCAATTGACTCTTGTATTCTGTTGGCGAGTCCAGTCCGATCTGTAATTCTTTGATTTGATCAAGTGGGTCTACGCCGAAGCATTCCAACTTTTCGGCCGGGGTGGGGCAATTGTCACCTGCCATCCTGGGGTCTAAATCAGCTAAATCCTCTTCTAGGGTCATCGTGACATCCTTATCTTCAGATGGCTCTTCACCCAATCTTTCAGGGTCTGGGGCAGCCTCGACCATAGCTACATCACTGATCATGTTCAGGCTTCGATCCTGAAACTTCTGGATCGCATTTGTGTAACAAGCCTGTGATTCTGTTTGGCTTCCCCTTACGGTTGCAACGCCATGGTCCGTGGGGAACTTCATGCAAATGTATTTGGTATGCGTTACAGCCCCCAGGTCAATAAGGCCAGGCCTTCCAATTGAACCATGGTAGGAGGAGATTTTGTCAACTACCAAAAATTCCATAGGAATTCTGGAGAGGGTCGGTGATTGCCCTACTTCAGTCATAAGTGTTATGGATCCTCTGGGGGTTATGCTGTCCCCCGTGAAACCGTATATTGGATCAGGGACTGGAATGAGTGGGGTGCTGATCCCCATCTTATCAAAAGTCACCCCGTATATCACATTTACCGAGGCACCATCATCCACCATCATTCGTGATAGCCCATTCCGAGCCACCACCACTCTGATAACCAATGCGTCGTTGTGTGGGAAGTGCACTCCAACGGCATCGTCTTGTGTAAATGTGATAGGTTCCGTCCGAGGAATCCCAACAGGATGGGAATGGATATGATAGTGCACTCCCAGTATTGTGTCGATTTCACGAATGGGGAGGTCGGCCACAAGCATAGGTGGTTCCCGTGTATCTTTAGCTTGTGCCGAGGCAGTATCTTGACCCTTATTCATGTCTCTTTGACGATTGTCAATCCTTTCTTTGGTTGAATTCTTCCACGGGGCTCTCCTATCAGCTCGGTTGAACTTCTGGTCACCAGATTTTTGAGTTCTCCCTATGTCGGGGGGGGGGAAGTCACCTCCCCTTCTCCCCTGCGCCTTTTGTTTAGCTAACATATGGATTTCCCTACAATCCTCTGTTGCGTGACCGTAATATCTGTGGTAGGCGCAATAAGCCCCAATCATGGGCTGTTTCCCACTTCGGCTGCTTTCCACTCTCCCTTGTGCCGTGGGAGGATTTTGAGAAGGGGTGTTAGAGTGCAAGTGAGGGATAGCTTCCGTGATTTCTGCTGCAAAGCTAGATCCTGTCCCCGGGAATGGACGAGGTGCACCACCTCGGTTACTGCCGACCCTATCCTTGTTTCCACCCTTTTTGAGGTCCGTTTCATTGGAGTACCCAAGGTTGTATCTCCCTTGGGGGTGATTATCTATGGTCCTAGCCATTTCCTCCGATACAATCTCTTCCTTCATCAGGTCTACCAGGGTATTGTAATCCCTTGGTTTCCTGCTTCGGACATCCCTCCAAAACATGCTGGTCATATCTAGCCCTCCTTTTAAGGCGGAAAACATCTCCGCTTCAGTGATATTTTCGCAGATATGCATTCCTTCAGTAAATCTAGCTAGGTAACTCTTCAGAGATTCGTCCCTTCCTTGTCTCAGATCCTGAAGGCGTTGGAGGGGGAGTTGGCCAGGCCTCGAAGAAACAAAACCATTCTTAAAAGCAGTTTTCATATCCCTCCAACTGTGGATGCTACTCGGAGGGAGTTTTTTATATCATCGTATGGCACTCCCCTCAAGGGTTAAAGCGAAAGCTTTACATTTCAGTGCCAGGGTCGCCCCAGCTATTTCCATGCTGGCGCGGTAATTTAACAGGTGATCATCAGGGTCACCTCGGCCAGAGTATTTTGCTATTTCTGGCATCTCAAAGTCATGGGAAACGGGGCATCTACGGAGGCCCTCTGTGAAGGGACTTACTTCCTCTTCGTCATCCAACTCGTATGACGGCAGCTCGCTGTTCTCGTCGTGACCGGAATACTCCGGGTCACGGTATTGGCCATAGGGCGGCGGAGCGTGCTCCTGCCTTTGTGGTGGTGGAACGCGGCCGTAGTTTGGCCTTTCATGGCTCTGTAATTCATTACGAGGATTAGTCCGAACTGCTTCGGCTCTTCTTTCTTGCCTATTCCTAGGCTCATGTACTGATGCCATCCTTTCTCCCCCATACCTTGTTGGTCCCTGTACATTTGATCCTGCGACAAGGCTTCTTCAGCACGTCGCTCGTGCCTATTTCTAGGCTCTGCTGCATTATGCCGACCTGGGTCCGTTTGTCCCCGTCGTTGTTCCCTTAATAACCCTCCCATTCGGCTGAAAACACTGCCGGATTTTGCGGGAGAAGCCTCCCTGCGTCTAGCTGGGAGTGGGTTTTGTTCCCCATGCGTTTCATGTTCTGGGTCTCTCTCGTAGAAGGGCTCGGATTCCACTTCGGCGTATGCCTGCGGGTCCTGATAATAATAAGATACAGTGGCCGCCTCGGATGGTGAATAATGTGGCTGTGAGTATTGCTGAGGCATCACGGGTTCGTTCACAGCATACCCTCTGGCCATAAAGGCATTCATTGCAGCAGTCTGTTCTATTTGCTGCCTCTGCATCTCCAGCATTTGGGCCGCCATACGCGTCATGTCTCGCATCATGCGGCGATTTCGGTGCCGGCGAGGTGGATTAGGTTGTGCCACTTCCTCATTGGTGTTTTCATGGATTTCTTGAGGAACTTCGTCCTCGCTGTGTCGGCCACTTCTTCCCCTACGGGGGTTAACATCACCGTCACTTTCATTCATGTTTCAGAAGAGTTTCTGGTCTTAGATTGCTTTTCAAGGATAGATAGACCTTTGTCTCGCTGTTTCAAGCCTTTCTCAAGGTTGTTAAACTTATGTTTCAAAGTTCTTTACCTTTTTCAAGGGTGTTTAGACTTATGTTTCAAAGTTCTTTACCTTTTCCAAGGATGTTTAGACTTATGTTTCAAAGTTCTTTACCTTTTTCAAGGTTATCCAGCTTATCTCTCAAAGCTCCTACCTTTTTTAAGGCCAACCAGCTTATCTTTCAAAGCTCCTACCTTTTTCAAGGCCAACCAGCTTATCTTTCAAAGCTCCTACCTTTTTCAAGGCCAGTCAGCTTATCTTTCAAAGCTCCTACCTTTTTCAAGGCCAATCAGCTTATCTTTCAAAGCTCCTACCTTTTTCAAGGCCAACCAGTTTATCTTTCAAAGCTCCTACCTTTTTCAAGGCCAACCAGCTTATCTTTCAAAGCTCCTACCTTTTTCAAGGCCAATCAGCTTATCTTTCAAAGCTCTTTGCAGTTATCCGCTCTATTGTAAGAGGTTATTCGTCCTTTTTCATGACTACCTTTCTATGTGTGGCTTTTTACCATGTGTTTTCGTGGTTAGCAGTATGGTTTCCCACAGACGGCGCCAGAATGTTGACCACAAAATCCGGATGGACCTTGGATCAACACGTCTCAGCTCCTCCCTCTTGAACACGTGGATCTCCTGCGCACTGTGACAAACAATCAGTTTGCAAAGGGGGTCGAGGTGGCTCCCGTTTGCACTCCGATGCCTAAGTCAGTACTCATTTTGGGCAAATGTATATTTGGTGCGGGAAATATAAATGAGTAGAAGAGAGAAAAGGGAGTGAGAGAAGTATAGAGTTAAGAGTGAGAAATTGCTAACCCTCTACTTGGAGACAATTGTGCTTCATTTATAGTGAAACTTCTTGTCTCGGATTGCGACACGTGGCACACTTTACACTTGTCATCACCCTAGCTTATGGATGTGACAATCTTGCTTTTCAACCGTAATCATTGCTACATTTTGTAGGGGATGGGCGCTTGTCACATCTGGGTAAAGGCAGTGTCCCATCACTGACTCCATCTCTCTCTTCTGGTCAACGCCATACAGCGCCCCGACTGAGTATAAAGCACATCGGCTGGGCGTTAACCAGGTCGGCTAAAAAGGTTTGCTTGACATACCACCTCGGCATTCATCCCAAGGTGATATTCTAGGCCTTAGCTGTGGGTCAAGGTCCATTGGGGCCACTATTGGGCCTCCGCTGGTGGATCACTGTACCTTTCTTTGGGCCCGGATTCAACAATGTCTGTAAGAACCACCATGTCTTCCCTTTCGATCCATCCGATGTTTTTTGCTCTGCTATTTGCATACGGCAGATATTTGCTAACTCGGGTGAATCTTGAAACCATGGAACATGCTCCAATTACATCTTGATAATAGGCACATAGGGGAGTTTCTCGACCCAGTATTTTGAACACCACAATCAGGATATGTCCTTCAACTATATTAAATATATTCATATTTTTTAGAGAGTGAATTACATACAGAAATTTTGAATTTTTGTTTTTGCTTATCAGTTAATTAATGAAAATGGACAAGATAATTTATTGATCTTTCATTCATAAAAGTCTTCAGTATATCGTCTTGGTGTAGTCAGTGGACTCAAAGATAAAGAGTTACAGATATGGATTCTCTAGTATTGCAGCCAAGTTGACAAGTCTCAATCCCAAAGTATTAAAGGTACTTTACACAACGAAACCTGTTGTATAGGAATGAACTAAGATAGATCTCTCGAGTTTCATGCTTTTACTCTCATGACTCGGAGGATCTCTCATCTCCAGGTCAAGAATGACACTTGAAATCATTTGCCCAAGATTGAGGCTATATACACAACTGATATTTAATCAAATGCTCAATAGAATAACATATTTGGTTTTTGCACGAGACAGCCAGATACAGCAGTCCCTGGAGCTGATATATTAGCAGCATATCCTCCAAGTCCAAGGGCAAGAAATGGATATATGTTCTCATCTGCAACATCAATGGCTGATCCTCGTGGATCGAGAATTGTTGCTTTACTCAAGTCAAAATGATAAGGGTACACTGGACTTCTGGGAAGCCCAGTCATAGTCAGCACACCATGTTTTACTTATCCAGGGGTGGGGTAAGGGGAAGAAGTTTCTGGGAAATTAAGGGGGAGAAGAAAATTTGAAACTCAATCTTTTATGTCCTGACAGTGACATGGAATGAATGTTGACCACAAAATATCATATTATCTATACATGTAAGAATCAACTACTCACTTAATAATATAGAGAGACAATGAGACTTAGAATAACCAACATCAACATGTCTTTACTTTCAATCCATCTGATTTTTTTTGCCCATGTAGCAGATATTCTGCTAATTCTGGCGAAACTTGAAACCACGGTCAGTAGTCCAATTCATGATGTGAACATCCAACTTAACTCTTAAAACATGAACATTTATTTTATTGTTTGTAGCAGGTTCATATTGTTTATATGGGAGAAAAGAAGCATGATGATATAGAGCTTATTACATCTAGCCATCATGATTTGCTCTCTTCAGTGCTGGGAAGGTAAAACGTGGATTTAATGGTGAATACACTCAGAATTTTAGTCTTTCTTGATTTTGTTTACTGAATAATTCTCCCAAAAAAATTGCAGTAGAGAAGCATCAGCTGCGTCCATGATATACAGTTACAAACATGGCTTCTCAGGTTTCGCAGCCAAGTTAACTGAGTCTCAAGCACAAAGTATTTCAGGTACTGTTGAGCTCCAAAGCTCATTTCCCAGCAAGAAGAAGAAGAAGACCCAGCAGTTTTCTTGTTCTTTGTTTGAGCTCAGTTTATGACCACTTAAACACACTGGAACATGGCACCGTCGTCCTCGAGAAATGGCAACCGGATCTAGGCTCACCGGAGGTAGCAAGATTTCGCCGGAGATGTTGGACCTCTCCCACTTCTACCTCTCCACCCAAGTATGTGCCAAGTCTCTTGAAACAAGAAAAGGTTTCCCCCTCTTATTCAAATTCAAATCCCATAGGTAAGTGAAGTGCCAATCATAGGGTGCCATGTGGATTAAGTGGACCACCACTATATTCCACAAATCTTCACCTTGGGCCACCTTAATCCATTACCAATTTCTCCGGTTACAAGTGCTATCCATGTGTGTGTGGTCTAATAAATCATCATCGCTCACTCCAGCCAAGTACCTGCAAAACAACTAACCATTATCAATGGCAAGAATTGATAAGCACTTGTTGAATTTACCTGCCGCAAGTACCTTTGTCCCAACATCTGCAGGATTATCATCAGTTGCAATTTTAAGCAATGTAAACTCACCCGAAGCTAACTTCTCCCTAATGAAATGATACTTTACCTCAATGTGCTTAGTCCTTTCATGATAAACAGGATTTTTACATAACATTAAAGCACTTTGACTATCAGTAAATATCATAGCAGTTTCATTTAAGAAGTTCAATTCACACAATAGGCTTTTTAACCACATGCATTCTTTTACAACTTCAGTGAGTGCAACATATTCGGCTTCAGTGCTGGAGAGTGTAACAATAGATTGCAACTGTGATTTCCATGTGATACAATTATCACCCAAACAGAAAAAATAAGAAGTGGTAGATTTCCTCTGATCTTTATCACCTGCAAAGTCAGAATCTACATATCCCTTAAGCTCAAGCTTATCACTTCTCCTTTCAAACACTAACCCCCTTTTAAGAGTTCCCACTAGATATCTTAATAGCCATTTAATGCAGCCCAATGAGGTTTACCTGGGTTAGACATAAACCTACTCAATAAACTAACTACATATGCAAGGTCCGGTCTAGTGGTAATCATAGAATACATCACAGAACCAATGGAATTAGCATAGGGAACATTACTCATTTCTTACTTTTCATCTTCATTTTTAGGACATTGTGCAGATGATAAATTTATGTGTGCAGCTAATGGTATATTGACAGACTTAGCAATTTTCATGCCAAATTTGGTTATCACCTTGTCTAAATAAGACTCTTGATTAATAGTCAGTCTATTATCAGCCCTATTCCTTTTAATAACCATGCCAAGAATCTTTCTTGCCTCTCCCAAGTCTTTCATGTCAAATTCCGATTTTAAAAGGTTTTTCATTTTAACAATTTCAGCTTTAATAGAACTAGCAAGCAACATGTCATCCACATATAACAACAAATAAACTTCACAACCTATCTTACAGTTATTATAATACAAGCATGCATCATATTCACTCCTTTTAAAACCAATTTTAAACATATAAGCATCAAATTTCTTATACCATTGCCTGAGACTCTGCTTAAGGCCATACAAGGACTTTCTAAGCAAGCACACAAGTTCCGACTTACCCTTCACCTCAAACCCTTGAGGTTGAGCCATGTAAATCACCTCATCCAATTCCCTATGAAGAAAAGCGGTCTTAACATCTAGTTGCTCTAATTCCCAATCATATTGGACAACTAAGGCTAAAACTAACCTGATAGTTTTATACTTAATAACAGGTGAAAACACCTCATTATAGTCTATCCCCTCTCTTTGAGTAAATCCTTTAGCTACCAATCTGGCTTTATATCTTAAAGGGTCATTAGCTTCTACTCCTTCTTTCAACTTGTAGATCCATTTACAATGGACTACCTTCTGATTCCTTGGTTTTTCAACCAACTTCCAAGTCTCATTTTGTTTCAGAGACTGGATTTCCTCCTTCATTGCCTTTTTCCAATTTTCAGACTTTTCACAATTGATCGCTTCCTCAAATGAAGCAGGTTCAACTGAATCTAAGGCTTCACCTGAAACTAAGACATAGTCAATCAAATTAGAAGAGACGTACTTCATATTTGGTCTAACTTGTCTCCTCTCCCTATCTCTCACTAATTGGTAGTTTTCCAAATTAGTACCTGCAGATGTTTCTTGATCGGGGACTTCCGTTTCAGGAATTTCAAGTTCAGGTTGCTCTACCATGACTTCTTGTTCCGCTTCTACTTGAGGTTGGGTTTCACTACCCTCTGAATTATCTTCACCTCAAAGTCAATCTTCTTCTCAGTAGAAGATTCCCCCTTCTCAGTTTGTCTATTTATGGTCTTAAGACAAGGCATATCGAGTTCATTGAACTTCACATCTCGACTGTTGATAACTTTCATACCCTTACCATCTAAAACCCATAACCTGTAACCTTTCACTCCCTCGGGATAACCTAACATGACACACTTAGTAGCCCTAGGGTCTAACTTACCCTCAACCTGATGTGCATAGGCCGCACAACCAAATACTCTAAGGTATGACAAATCTGGAGGTTTCCCAGTCCACAATTCTTGGGGAGTCTTAAAGTCAATAGTACTAGAAGGTGACCTATTTATCAAATAGGCAGCAGTACAAACAACTTCACCCAAAAATCCTTTAGCTAACCCCGAACTAATCAGCATGCACCTAACTTTATTCATTAAAGTCCGATTCATCCTCTCAGCTACCCCATTCTGCTGGGGGGTAGATCTCACAGTCCTATGCCTTCTGATACCTCTATCCTTGTAGAAGGTATCGAACTCAAAGTTTCAAAACTCTAGACCATTGTCCATCCTAAGAGTTCTTACACTTTTCCCCATTTGTTTCTCAACCAAGGCAATCCAGGACTTGAACTTACCAAAAGTGTCAGATTTAGATTTGAGGGGATACACCCAAACTTTCCTCGAGTAGTCATCAAAAATAGATAGGAAAAATCTACTACCTCCATTTGTAGGATGTTTTTCTGGTCCCCACAAATCAGCATGAATGTAGTCTAAGGGTCTGTTAGTGTTGTGTTCACCTATCCCAAAGCTAACCCTGTGTGACTTTCCTAGAACACACGTCTCACAAAAGCTTAAAGGTATAATACTATCATTTCCTAGTAAACTCTGATCGCTAAGACACTTCAACCCCTTGTTCCCTATGTGTCCCATCCTTTTATGCCAAAGATCTGATCTATCTTCATAAATTGTAGATAATGCAGACTCGTAGGCCTTTAAGGATTTACCTTCAAGGATATACAATCCATTCCTCTTGGGACCTTTCATAACAACTAGAGAGCCTTTACTCACTTTCATAGTACCGAAATGAGATCTGTACTTATAACCCTCATCTTCCAAAATGCCCAAGGAAATGAGGTTCCTCGCAAGGCCCGGGACATACCTGACATTCAGAAGAGATCTGATCATGCCATCATGCATCCTAATAGCAATATCACCAACTCCTTCCATAGTCTGTGTATAGTTGTCCCCCAAGTACACTTTCCTAGGCTTAACTTCTCTATAGTTATAAAACCAAGATTTAACAGGACTCATATGGACAGTGGCACCCGAGTCTAAAACCCACTCACTGTCAAAATCAATTTTAGACACATTCATCATCACATGTCATGGTCATCATATGAAGACTATCAAAAGCATCACCTACAGCAACTAGGTTCTGATCATCACTCTGCTGAGGTCTATGTTTCTTCTTAAAGTCATCACAGTCTCTTTTGAAATGTCCAATTTTACCACAATAGTAGCATTTCTTAACACTCTTATCCTGAGACTTGGACCTACCCTTCGATTTTCCTCTACCCTTCTTCGTTTGGAAGTGGTTTTCTCTCGACTCATTTCTCCATCTAAAACCACTAAACAAACTCTCTTCCCTCGAGCTGCTACCCCTTGACTCCCTCTTCATCTCGAGCTCCCTAGCCCTTAAAGCCTCAACTACAATATCTAAGGTCACAGTGTCCCTAGCATATGTAATAGCATTCCTAACATCTCTATAAGATTCAGGCATGGCATTTAGCATAATAGCAGCGAGATATTCATCATCAAATTTCTTTCCATTGTGGGTCAAACACTTGACAAGACTGTTAAACTCACTCAAATTAGATTCAAGATCCTTTCCTTGATCCAATTTATAGTTGAAAAGTTTTTGAATTAAGTGAATCTTCTTCGTTAAAGATTTTGTCAAAAAAAGTTTGTCAAGTGCTTCCCACAAATCTTTAGCAGTCGTATGCTTTTCAACTTGTCCCACTATGTCAAAAAAGTTTGTCAAGTGCTTCCCACAAATCTTTGTTGAATTAAAATAGCCTTCATTTTTTGCTTCCAAATGGAATAATCTCCCTTACCGTTAAATTGTGAAAATTCAACACGAGAACCCATAATGCAAATAATGAAAATTCAAACAAGTTAACACAAAGCAATTACCCACACTCAAATGCAAGATCAAACCAATTTCACCGAAATTACTCTTCAAGATTATCACACAAATAATATAATAACAAGTAACACACGACAATTTCAAAAAATTAAGCACGTAGTCAAATTCCAATCCTATGTGAGTTCTACCAACAAGCAATGGTTACCGGCAAGGTAACCCCTAACACTATGTGGCCACCTCACAATAGCCTCTAGAATATAAAATACGTAATGAAAAAAAAGGGATAGCCAATGCAAACCAAGCGGACTTTTCAATGTCCGTATAATCGAGAGTTGATTTTGCAAAATGGACTTCGGAAATGGAACGAGCAGGTCGAGCTGAAGATTCTGTCGGGAAACGCCTCGCCGGACCGCCGCCGGACCACCGCGCCGGAGTTCTACCGCCGCTGCCGGAAAATTCCAAAAATCACAGGAAGATGCTCCTCGTCGTCACGAACCCAACGGTGGTGACCGTTTCGCGATTGGAGCTCCCTACCGGCCGGAATCGCTGTTTTTCAGTTTACCAACATCTTCTTCTCCGGCAAATAACTTCTGTTTCAACTGTCGGATCAGCGCCAAATTTCAGACGAGTCTTCTCCTCGACAAGCCCGTTCTGATGGCGGTGGCCGATCGTCGATTGGAGTTCTGGATCGGACGGAATCACCTTTTTTCAGTCCGGCCAGAAACTAAAAAAAATGGACAGCAACCTTTTTTTTCTTTTTTTTCTTTTTTTTTTCTTTCCTCCTTGCTTCCAGCGGTCTGTGCTTCTCTTCTTGCTTTCTTTAGCCCGTTTCTTCTATGCTTCATCCAACATTGTCTCTGATACCATTTGTTGAGCTCCAAAGCTCATTTCCCAGCAAGATGAAGAAGAAGACCCAGCAGTTTTCTTGTTCTTTGTTTGAGCTCAGTTTATGACCACTTATACACACTGGAACATGGCACCGTCGTCCTCGAGAAATGGCAACCGAATCTAGGCTCACCGGAGGTAGCAAGATTTCGCCGGAGATGTTGGACCTCTCCCACTTCTACCTCTCCACCAAAGTATGTGCCAAGTCTCTTGAAACAAGAAAAGGTTTTCCCCTCTTATTCAAATTCAAATCCCATAGGTAAGTGAAGTGTCAATCATAGGGTGCCATGTGGATTAAGTGGACCACCACTATATTCCACAGGTACTTCACAAATATAGAAACCTTGGAAATTCAACTTTGATTGATCCCTCCAGCTTCTTGCTACACTTACAACTCAAAGATACATTGAAGAACTTAGACTTCTTTTCACAAGATGGATATTCTGAAAAGCAAGAGGCTAGAAACAAATGGAGAATCGACCATAGTAAAGGAAAAAAAAGTTAAAATCTTGTTCATAATAGATATTAATATCGAAACCGAAGAATAAATACTTGTTCGTCTCTTTCTTGCAATATTGTTGAAAAACTTCCTTCCATTTTAGAATTACCTGGCGTGGTTCATGTTATCCCAAATCGTTTCTACAAGGTGCAGACAACAAGGAGTTGGGATTACCTCGGTCTCTCATCTTCCTTCCCCTCAAATCTCCTACTCGAAACAAAACTAGGGGAAGATGCCATAATCGGTGTCTTGGATTCAGGTCCTCTCTCTCACTCTGCCTCTATTGAATAACAATAATAAGTTAAAATCTTGTTCGTTATAGTACTGCCTAGTAACATGCATGAACAAGAAGCAGGAGTATGGCCAGAATCGGAATCTTTTAACGATGAAGGTCTAGGACCGATTCCATCAAGGTGGAAAGGTTTTTGTCAAAAGGGAGAACGCTTTGATCCAGCAAAGAACTGCAATAGGAAATTAATTGGAGCTCGTTTCTTCATCGATGACCTTCAAGCAGCACTTGGAGAATCGTTCAATTCATCGAAACACAACGAGTATCTATCAGCAAGAGATGCATTAGGACATGGCGCACACACAGCCAGTACTGCAGGCGGCTCTTTCGTGCATAATGTGAGTATCGGAGGACTTGCTTTTGGCACTACTCGTGGAGGGGCACCTCGTGCTCGTCTTGCCATATATAAAGCTGTTTGGGACAGATTTGGAACGGCTGCTGACATTCTTAAAGCATTCGACGAAGCAATTCATGACGGGGTCAATGTTTTGTCGTTGTCACTAGGCTTGAGGATACCTTTATACCCAGAAATCGACAAGCGTGACTTAATTTACTATGGCTCATTTCATGCTGTTGCAAATGGAATAACAGTTGTTTGTTCAGCAGGAAATTCAGGGCCAATTACTCAAACGGTATTGAATGTGGCACCCTGGGTTATAACTGTTGGTGCTAGTACTATTGACAGATCATTTCCCACACCTATCATACTAGGAAACAACAGGACATTGATGGTAGGTTATTTAAGGTTTTCTTTAAAATCTTGAATAATTATACTTGGTATAAAAGCATGGATGGTCACAAAATGTTAGAGAAATTTCAGGTTGGTCAGTAAACTTCATTTTGTTCTAAAAGGGTATTCATGGTAACTTCACTTCAGTATCACCGGCTTAATGGATAAATTGCTGAAAAATAGGTTAGTGCATAAGGGTTTCTACTACTTCTCTTAATAAGTTTAACCTAATAACGTGGAATCTCGAATTTTAACATGGTATTATAGCCAATTTAGCTCTAAAGATCAATTTGATCATATTAAGACTAAAAAAAGCACACAAACTTCAAAATCGGTCAACTCAAAACGAGCCATCATTTTGTGGAGGTACGTTAAGAGATAATTCCCACGTTCGGAAAAATTATCGAAATATAGACCAACATATATAAAGGTGTGAACTATTTCTTAACAATGTTGAATGAAACTTCAAGTCCTGGTAACTAGTACTAGCCCAAGAATCTTTTAAGTCGAGGGCAACCTTGAAATAAAATGAAGTTTAGTGGTGAACCAGAAATTTCGCTAAATGTTTAGTGACTACCAGCGCATATAACTCTGTTTGGACATGTCTTTTTGTGCCTTCCTTGTGTGACTTTTAAATTATTAATATTGCTTGAAGGGTCAAGCAATGTTCTTCGGAAACAATACCGGGTTTGTTGAATTGATTTACAAAGAGAGATCAGTATTTGAATTGCCACAGTAAGACTCCCTTGTGTGATGTACTAGACTAGATAGGAATCATAGGATTGAGGAAGCTTTATCCTATACAATACAATACTACTGTTAATGATGTTTTTGACTTTGTTTTATAGCCATTGTGAATCACTTATCATCGAACGATACTTGGGTGGCTGGCAAGGTAGTGTTGTGCTTCACATTAACTTATGGTCAGGGACTATCCTCGACTTTATCAAATGTTCTCAAGGCTGGGGGCTTGGGTATGATCGTTGCCAGAAATCCTACGCGATTCCTATATGAATATGCAGGCATGCCATTCATTTTCGTAAATTACAATGTCGGAACTCAAATACTTCATTACTTTCGCTTGAGCAGGTATAACTCTATGAACCATACTATATGAACATAGAGGGTGCCACCCCCTCACATGGAGGTGAGGTCGCTCATTATGAGGCTGGCCCCACACACATTCATGTGAGGGGATGATACCTCGGGTGGCACCCTCTATGTTTAAATATCATTATTCTATCTCTATTCCCTTGTAGTTTCCAATACCAATTGTAGTATGAAAAATATGTCCTATGAATCGTGCAGGAATCCAAAGGTTCGATTCGTACCTTCAAAAACATATATAGGCAAACGTGCACCAACTTACGTTGCATCTTTCTCATCCCGAGGTCCGAATTCTCTTAGCCCTGCAATTCTTAAGGTATCCCTATTATCTCGTCCAAAAAACTTAAAGTATGAGAATAATAATCTTCCATCAAAGACTTAACTAGAATACTTTATTTGGTGAGACAGCCAGACATAGTAGCTCCAGGAGCTGACATATTGGCAGCATATACTCCAGGTCCAGGTCCAGATGCAGAAAATGGATATAAATTCTTATCTGGAACATCCATGTCTGCTCCTCATGTTTCAGGGATTGTTGCTTTGCTCAAGTCTTTACATCCACACTGGTCTCCAGCTGCTATAAAGTCAGCACTCGTCACTACAGGTAAATCATTCCAATCCGTTTAAGCTTTCTACTTCTCACAATTTTTTTTGATAAACAAGGCTTAAATCCAAAAACTTATAATTTTGATAAAATCCAAAAACTTATAATTTGGATAAACAAGGCTTAAATCCAAAAACTTAGCCCCTGTTCTCTTTGCTGTTTTGAGGTCGTTTTCTGTTTTTATTTTCGAAAACGCTAAAAACGCGTTCTCTTTACCATTTTCGAAAACACATTTTGGAAAAAAAAAAAAAAAAAATTGTACACAAAACGGAAAACGCCCGAAACATCGTTTTGGGCGTTTTGTGTGTATTTCGACAAAAAATGTCCAAAACGCGGAAAACGCGTTTTGAGAATTTTTTTTTTTTTTTTTTAATAGAATTATCTTAACTTAGAACTAAACTTAATATAAAGTTTTTATTTTTTTATTATTTTTTTTAGAATTATCCTAGCTTGGAACTAAGCCTAAATAAATTTTTTTTTTTTTTTTTTTTTTTTTTTTTGAGAATTATCCTAACTTGGAACTTAGTTTAAATAAATTTTTATTGAATTCAATATCAACATTACAAAAAAAAATTAAATGAGAATTCTTGTTGTTATATTTCAAAAAATGCAATGATAAATGGACTCTGGTGGTTTTGAAAGAACTTGCATTTTCTGGATTTTAATAGAAGTAGAGCTTTCTCAAGTTTCGAACCTGACCAAGCTGTGTTAATATAGACTTTTAATACTCACATTAGTGTGTTGCATGTAACCATATTTTTAGTGTATTGTGAAAGGAAATTTGAGTTGGAGTTAGTAGTATTCTGCAAGCAAATTAATTAAAAATAGTTTAAATAGTGTTCTGCAAAATTTCAAACAGAACGTGTTTTCCAACTTTTCATTTTCAAAAACAGTTTTCAGAAATGACAAACCAAACGCGTTTTCAGCAAATTTGAAAACAAAAATGAAAACACAAAACACAAAATATTTTCGAAAATGAAAATACAAAATAAAATACAAACAGAACGCAACCTTATAATTTTGATAAACAAGACTTAAATCCAAAAACTTATAATTATGATATCATGTGTTCCTAGCCATTTCATTTCATAGTGAATAATAAGATTTTTTACTTCTTGTAACTATCCAGTATCCTCACAAAACATTTTGCAGCCTGGAGAAGAGATCCTTATTCAGGAGAATCAATTTTGGCAGAGGGAGACATAACCAGGATTGCAGATCCATTTGATTTTGGAGGTGGACTTGTTAATCCTAAGCGGGCAACAGATCCAGGTCTGGTGTATGACCTGGGAATTGAAGATTACATACATTATCTGTGTTCCATGGGTTATGATGAAATTGCGATTAATCATCTCACACAAAAAGCTATGTCTTGTTCAAGAACAACTACTACTGTCTTGGATTTGAATCTTCCTTCCTAACTATTCCCAATCTGAACAATCCAGTTAATCTCACCAGAACTGTCACAAATGTTGGAGCCATTAGTTCTGAATATAAAGCTATAATAAAACCTCCTCCAGGGATTAATGTAGTTGTTAAACCTGATTATTTGATCTTTAGTCCTAAGATTAAGAAGATTGCCTTCAGTGTTACTATCTCTACAAGTCACAAGGTTACCACTAAATATTACTTTGGGAGCTTGACTTGGACTGATGGTGTACATAAAGTAAGAATTCCTATATCAGTCAGAAGAGGAGTTACCTTACCGGTGGGATGGGATGAATAGAAATTATAAGAAATGAAAGCAAGTTAGAATTTTGTCCATTGTACTCCACGATGCACACCAAACATGTTTTTAACTTATTTGGATAAGCCCATGTTGCTGTTCGGAATTAGGACGCAACTAATCCCGCCCAGGATCGATGTGACACAAATAAATTGGAATGAGAAAATATAAATACGCAAAAAATAAAATAAAATGCAAATACGAAACACAAAGATTTACGTGGTTCAGCAATTTACCTACGTCTACGGACCCACACCAATATATTTCACTAACTTGAAATATGAGGAGTACAAAAATATTACACTATATTTTTATCTGCCTATGCAAAGGCTATTCTATCCAACTCACTTTTCTCCCTATTTTGTGAATGTCTCTCGATTGTGTTGCTTTTCTACACAAGAAACACTCTATGTGTGGTGATATAAGTTGCAAATGAGAGCCTCTATTTATAGCAAAAGTTTAGGGGCGGATTGGGAAATAACTTTCACCTAACTCCTCCACCTACTAGTATCCACCTACCAACAATCTCCCACTTGGAGACTAATGTGGCTTCTCTTGAGACATTTACTCCTTGCAACTCCTTGTGAAATATAATATGGGTCAACTCCTTTGTCTTCATACTAGAAGACCGATTGAAGCTGAGCACAGCTCCAATTTTTCTTTAGTTACCGTCTTGGTCATCATATCGGCTGGGTTCTTGCTACCCTGGATCTTCTCTAGTGTTAATACTCCATCCTCCAAAAGAGACCTGATGAAATGATAACGGAGTCCAATGTGCTTGGTTCTAGAATGAAATGCTGAATTCCTTGCCAGATGTATCGCACTCTGACTATCACTATGCAAAATATTCTTCTCCTGACTGAATCCCAATTCTGCCAACAAACCCTGTAACCAGATCATTTATTTGCTAGCCTCGGTTACTGCCACGTACTCTGCTTCTGTAGTGGATAGAGCAACAATCTTCTGTATCTGCGAAATCCAGCTAACTGCAGTAGTACCTACTGTGAAAACATAACCAGTAGTACTTCGTCTGCGATCTACCTCGCCAGCAAAATCTGCATCTACAAAGCCTTATAGAGTCACCTCGCCTCGTCCAAAGCATAAGCATCTATCAGTAGTTCCCCGTAGATATCTTAATATCCACTTTACTGCTTCCCAATGCTGCTTTCCTGAATTTGCCATAAACCTACTCACAACTCCCACTGCATAAGCAATATCTGGTCTGGTACAAACCATGGCATACATCAAACTTCCAATGGCTGAGGCATATGGTATTTTAGCCATGAAGTTTATCTCGTCCTCTGTCTTAGGACTCTAGTCACTTGATAGACGAAAGTGATTAGCTAGTGGCGTGCTGACAGCCTTCGCACTGCACATGTTAAATCTCTGCAGAACTTGATTAATGTACTTGGCCTGAGATAACTGCAAGATATCCTTCTGCTTATCTCTGAAAATTCTCATTCCGAGAATCTGCTTCGCTGCACCCAAGTCCTTCATTTCGAACTCTGCTGACAGCTGCATCTTTAACTTCTTGATTTCGTCCATATCTGAGCCTGCTACTAACATATCATCGACATAAAGTAGCAAAATTATATAACTGGACTCGAATCTCCTGAAGTAGCAACAATGGTCAGCATTACATTTGAAGTAGCCATTTTTCTGCATAAATCCGTCGAACTTCTTGTACCACTGTCTTGGGGCTTGCTTTAAGCCATACAGGTTCTTCTTCAATTTGCAAACGAGCTTCTCCTTTCCTTTGACTAAGAAACCTTCTGGATGCTGCATATATATTTCCTCCTCAAGGTCACCATGGAGGAAAGCAGTTTTCACATCTAACTGCTCCAAGTGCAAACCTTCTGCTGCAACAATACTCAAGACTGATCTGATTGTTGTCAGCTTCACAACTGGCGAAAATATTTGTGTAGTCAATTCCTTCTTTCTGCTGGAAACCTTTGACCACCAACCTCGCCTTGTATCTCTTTGATCCGTCATGTTCTTCCTTGATTCTGTACACCCACTTGTTGTGCAAAGCTTTCTTTCCTGTAGGTAACTCAGCTAGTTCCCATGTCTGGTTAGAGATGAGAGACTTTATCTCATCTTTCATTGCAAGCTCCCACTTGCCAGAATCACCTACCTGACATGCCTCATGATAGCATTCAGGTTTACCTGCATCAGTAAGTAACATGTAGCTCATGTACTTTCTATTTGGAACATGAGGTCTGGTTGACCTTCTAAGAACAGGGACTGGAGACTGTGATGCATCAGTCTCTAGAACAGGCTCCTGTAACTGCAGATCCTCCTCTGTCTGCTGCGACGTACTACTTTCTGTAGCATCATCCAACTCAACATATGCTGGATCATCATGTACTATGTCATCGGACTGCACTGCATTTCTGTCCTTATACATAACCTTCTCGTTGAATATGACATCCCTGCTTCTGATGACCTTTCTGTTCTGGTCATCCCATAAGCGGTAGCCGAACTCATCTCTGCCATATCCAATGAATGTGCACTTTAGTGATTTGGGGTCTAGCTTGCCCCTTGCCTGATCACTAATATGTGCATATGCGACACATCCAAAAACTTTCACGTGGGAAAGTTTTATTTCTTTTCCGCTCCATACTTCCTCCAGTATTCTGTACTCCAATGGTACCGAGGGTCCTCGATTGATCAAGTACACCGCTGTGTTGACTGCTTCTGCCCAAAACCGTTTGGGCAAGCCTGCATGTAACCTCATGCTTCTGCTCTCTCCGTTAATGTCCGGTTCATACGTTCTGCAACTCCATTTTGCTGTGGAGTCCCTGGCAACGTCCTCTCCATTTTGATGTCATTCTGGTAATAGAACTTCTTGAACGCCATATCCGTGTATTCTCCTCCGTTTTCAGACCTCAGCTTCTTTACTCGCAATCCTGTTTCATTTTCCACCATGGCTTTCCACTTCTTGAACACATCGAATACTTCGGACTTGTGTCTCAAGAAATAAACCCACACTTTTCTCGAGTGGTCATCAATGAAAGTCACAAAGTATGACTTTCCTCCAATGGATGAAACTGCGGTTGGTCCCCAAACGTCTGTGTGAACTAACTCAAGCTTCTCTCGCTTCCGAGTTCTACCACTAGTGTTGAAACTCACCCTGGTCTGCTTCCCGAAAATACAACTCTCGCATAAGTCTATATCAGTAGACTGAAGCTCTGGTAGTTTCCCTTTTGCATGCATATACTTGAGTCCCTTCTGACTCATATGCCCAAGTCTCTGGTGCCATAGGTTTGGGCCTTCCTTGCTATCAGCAACTGCAATCGTCACACAACCATCCGCCGTTGTGTAGAGAGTGCCAGTATCCTTGCCACGAGCGATAATCATGGCGCCCTTGGTGATCTTCCAGTTATCACCAGAGAAGGTGGTGACATGTCCTTCTCATGACAATTGCTTGACGGAGATCAAGTTCTTCCTCAATTCTGGAATATGTCTCACGTCCTTCAGCTTCCACACAGATCCATTGATCTTGATCTGTACATCACCTTTTCCGACCACGTCACACGGTTGATCATTACCGAGATAGACTCTACCAAAATCACCCCGCGTATAGTTTACAAAAAACTCCTTGTTTGAGGTAGCATGAAAAGATGCTCCGGAATCAATCACCCAGTATTCCGTTTTTCTCTCCAAAGAGCATATCAAAGCATCGTCCGCTTCCTCTTCCACAACATTGACCTCCGTCCTGTCCTCCTTTTCTTTTGGAGGTGTTGGACACTGGTTTTTGTAATGACCGGTCTTGCCACACTTCCAACATTCCACAACCTTTGTCTTGTTGGAATTGTTTGGATTTCTGGACCTTGATCTGCCACTTCTGAATTTGCCGTTGCCCCGCCCATTTCCTTTGTTGGAACTCCTGCCTCTGCTTTCCACGTTCAACGCCGATCCTGAAGTTGAGACACCTTCTGACTGTCGTCTGATCTCCTCCGTTAAGATCATGCTTACGACATCATCGAACTTCAATTTTGACTTTCCGGCAGAGCCACTAATTACTGTGACTGTACCATTCCAGCTGTCTGGCAACTGCCCAAGAATTAACAGAGCTCGAACTTCATCACTAAAAGTGATTTCGACTGTGTTTAGCTGGTCCGTCACTTCATTGAATTCATTTAGGTGCTCCCCAAATCTTCCGCCTTCAGCCATCTTCATATTGAACAGCTTCTTAATTAAGTGGACTTTATTTGCTGCAGATGGCTGTTCGTACATGCTAGAAAGGGCTTCCATGAGAGACTCTGTCATCTTCTCATTTTTTATGTTGAAGGCCACTGACTTTTCCAACGTCAGCCTGATTGTGCCGAGTGCTTTTCGATCAAGCAACTCCCAATCCCCCTGGCTTATATCTTCTAGATTTTCTTTTAGTGGCTTGTATAGATCCTTCTGGTACAGATTGTCCTCAATTTGCATTTTCCAAAATCCAAAATTTGAACCATCAAATTTGTCAATTTTGGATATTTTCTCATCTATCGACATTGCTCCCACTCAATCACAAAACAGTCTAAAGAAATCTTTTCTGATGTGGAAGATCAGTCAAAGCTGCAACCACAGAGCATACTAAGAATTTCAAAAGATTTCAATGAGCCAAAGCTCTGATACCAATTGTTGGGAATTAGGACGCAACTAATCCCACCCAGGATCGATGTGACACAAATAAATTAGACTGAGAAAATATAAATACGCAAAAAATAAAATAAAATGCAAATACGAAACACAAAGATTTACATGGTTCAACAATTTGCCTACGTCCACGGACCCACACCAATATATTTCACTAACTCGAAATATGAGGAGTACAAAAAATACTACACTGTATTTTTATCTGCCTATGCAAAGGCTATTCTCTCCAACTCACTTTTCTCCCTATTTTGTGAATGTCTCTCGATTGTGTTGCTCTTCTACACAAGAAACACTCTATGTTGTGGTGATATAAGTTGCAAATGAGAGCCTCTATTTATAGCAAAAGTTTAGGGGCGGATTGGGAAATAACTTTCACCTAATTCTTTCACCTAACTCCTCCACCTACTAGTCTCCACCTACCAACAGTTGCACCATGTTCGAATTAATTATAAATTAAATAAGGAGGTTTTTACGTAGCAGTTGTTCGTGGATTCTTGTAGCATATAATTTCTCTACATGGGATGTTTCTTTTGCTTGAATGTGTTGAAACAGGTTATGTTTTGATGCATTAGTAATGGAGTGAGAATAAGTGTTTGGCTATTACTTTGATTGTAACAAGTATAAAACATAAGCAGTCACACTAACATAAATTTCTTGCTATACCCTATGTCGTATTAAAACATATGAACAAAAAGATGGTTATCGCGCGATTCTGCCATCTCGGTCTGCAATTCCTCCAATTTATTATTTTCTTTCGCCTCCAGCTCTCCTTTTATATACTATGTTAATCTCACCTGCAGTAGCACACCCGATCAAATGACAATTATGAGGCTGCTGGATTAGAAAAATATGCATACAAGTAGCATGAGATCTTACCAGTTTCCTCATTCCGAAAACCATAGAAGTCGTGATCAACATTTTCACTCGATTGTCTCAACAATGGTTAAGGGTGGCTTATCAAAGTATTTAGTGCGAACAATCTGAGAAGCAGGTTCATAAATCAGATACTGGAAATTTAATGTATGTTTGTTTTATAGTACTCTGTCATACTAGAACCAACACTGAACAAGATCTTAATTTTTCCTCTTTTTAATATTTTTCGATGATATCTAATCTACTGCCTAATCTACCTTAGCAAACATAGTGTTAATGTTACAAGCTATCCTTAAAAAAGAATCATCAGATTATTTTGTCTCAACACCAGTAGAAATGTCAACAAATCATCATTAAGAAGTAATCAGTAAAATACAAAAAGTTCATAAATAATCATGGAGAAGAGACAACCTTATCAATGACATCCTCCTGGTCTTCTTGTTGAGTCACCGCTAGATCATCAATTGATAGAAATACACCAGGGTCCCTAACCTTTAGCCTATCAAAACTATTAAATTGTGATCCCCAAAGTCCAAGTGTTTCAAACTTGGAGGGCCAACTTATGGCAACCGGTGAAACCTTGAGGACCTCATGTGCAATTTCCATCAATAAAGGCTTTAATTCTTGCTCATTTGAGAAGATACTGAAAAGGACTCTCTCTCTCTCTCTCTCTCTCTGAGAAGATGCTGAAAAGGACTCTCTCTCTCTCTCTCTCTAAAATAATGCACAACTCCCTTTCCTCTCCGGTCGCAATTTGTCTCACCATTTCTTCTCGGTTTTAGCTCCATTTTTACACCAAATTTTTTATCTACTCAGATTAATGATTCGGTTATTTTGTAGATCATCTTGTGGGTATTATTGTGCGCGATTGGTGTGGTTTTATTGAGAAAAACAGGGGTTGTATAGTTCTGTCTTTGAGACGAACTTGGTGCGTGAGTTCTTGTTAATTTCTTGACTCTCTTTGAAAGGTTTTGGCTAGTGAAATGGGTTCGGTCCTAAGCCCCCCCAAATGTAGGTGTAATTCACCGAATTGGGTCACCAAATCGAGGTTGTTTCTTTCTTTGATTTACATTCATTTTGGTTTCTTGATTGTATATTGTATGTTATCCGTTTTAGTCACTTGAAATAGGTACGAAAATTCCCTTACAACTGGTATCAAAGCCACTACTGTAATTTTTGAGTTCTCTGTTGTTTTTCTAGGGTCACTAAAATTAGAGCTTTTCTAATTTTGTGGAATTACTATGTTATTGAATTGATATTGCACTAATTTTATTTAGTTCTTACAGTTTTTTGGTAAAATTTTCAGCCTCTGTTGATCGAGGCAGTGTCTGATTCTGCAACCAGTGACCATTCTCGAACATGTTTTACTTGTCTTGGATATCTGGTGAGATTGTTTCAATTCACACCCTTAAGAATTAAATTCTTAGTATTAAGGCATATAGTAATTGTGTTTATTTGGCATGCTATAATCTGTGTTTTCTTGATTAGTTCATAAATTGTGATTTGTGAATTGTGCATGTTGTAATTACTTGGCTGCCCTGTTTTCATAAGTGTTGGATTGTTGTTTAAAATTGAAAAATTATTCGTGAGTCTTGAAAATTTTTCCTTGAAAACTTTTTCTATTGATTTATGAATTTCAATTATAAACTCACGAATGGCATCTAGTAGTCATTCCCCATTTTCCGAACCCATTATGGGATTGAGGATCGAATTGTCAAAATTCGATGGTAAGGGTGACTACTCGATATGGAAACAGAAAATGAAGGCCATTTTGGTTCAACAACGAGTACCGGAAGCTATTGAAGATCCCGATAATTTTTCTGAAGAACTTAAAGCTAAAACTGATCTTATTGCTGATATGAATGAGATTGCTTACAATTCTATTATCTTACACTTATCTGATAATATCGTTAGACAAGTAGATGAACATAAGACGGCTAGAGACTTGTAAGATATCAAGAGTGTAAGATATCTGATAATATCTTACACTCTTGACATGATGCTCTTAACTAAGACCTTGTCCAATAACATCAACCTTTTTGAAAAATTATTTAGTTTTAGAACTAGAATCGAACCTAAGTGACTTTAGCATAATAGTGAAGAGTCTGGCCCATAATGATAAAAAAAAACTGACGACGAGGACTTAGCGGTGATTTTATTGAATTTGTTACCTGAATCCTATAGCAAAATTAAGAATGCAATAAAATACTCTAGGGACAAACTGACTCAAGCTATTGTAATAGATGTTGTAAAATCAAAAGAACTCGAAATAAAGAAAGAACAAAAAGCTAGCCATAGATACATGAGCATGTCTGTTAGAGGCAGACCTGACAAAAGAGACAAGAACCCTCACTTTAAGAAAGGTAGAGGTAAGTCTAAAAGTAGGTCTAAATCAAGAGAGAGGACTGAGAGGTTTAATGGAAAGTGTTACCATTGTGGGAAAGAAGGACACTTTCGAAAAAATTTCCCTTATTTGAAACGAAAGCAACAAAAAGACCAAAGTAGTGAAGAAACAAGTAATGCTGCTGTTGGTCTAGACTTAGACAGTCTACATGTCATGACCGTGACGGGTAATGACATGAGTGAATGGATTCTAGATTCAAGATGCACATTCCATATGTGTCCTGTTAGGTCATGGTTTTACAACTATAGAGATATTGAACCTAAGAAAGTGTATATGGGGGATAATAATACCCAGACCGTTATCGGCATTGGTGACATTGCTATCAGGATGCATGATAGCGCTATTAGGATGCATGATAGCATTATCAGGACCATGCACAATGTCAGTTATGTTCCACATTTGAAAAGGAACCTCATTTTATTGGGTGTTCTAGACGATGAGAGACATGTATTTAAGTATGACAGTAACACTTTGAAAGTGTTGAGAGGTTCAATGGTTGTTATGAAGGGACCTAAGATAAATGGGCTATATTACCTTGCAGGTGAAGTTGTGTCTTCACAGAACTGCAATTCCTTCATAGTGACTGAGAGTAAATCTGAGTTGTGGCATAATCCGATGGAACATATAGGAAATAAAGGGTTAAAGTTCTTAAATGAACAGAAATTACTTGGCAAAGAATTAATTGAACCCATAAACTTTTGCAAGACATGTGTTCTCGGAAAATCGCATAGAGTGTCATTTAAAGTTGGTTCCCAATATTCTAAGAGACCCCTAGACTATGTCCATGCAGATTTATGGGGGCCTGAAAAATATCAGACATTCAGTGGAAACAAATATTTTCTATCCCTGGTTGATGACTACTCTAGGAAGGTATAGGTATTCCCATTAAAGATTGAACATGAGACATTTCTAAAATTTACAGTATGGTTGAAAGTTTTGGAAAACAAAATAGACTGAAGGTTAAAAACTCATAGAACGGATAATGGGCTTGAGTTTTGTAACTTTGAATTTGACAACTTTTGTAAGAAAAATGGGATAGAAAGACACATAACTGTTAAATACACTGCAACAAAATGGGGTAGCTGAGAGAATGAATAGAACCTTGATGAATAAGGTTAGGTGTATGTTGATTAGTTCAGGCCTAGCTAAAGGCTTCTGAGCTAAAGCTGTTAGTACTACAGCTTACCTTATCAATCGATCCCCATCGAGTTTTGTCAATTTTAAGATTCCACAAGAGTTGTAGGCTGGTAAACCCCCTGATTTGACCCACATTATGGGTATTTGGATGTGTTGCATATGCACATCAGAACGAGGGTAAGTTAGAGCTGAGGGATACGAAGTGTGTGATGTTGGGGTATCCGAACGGGGTAAAAGGGTATAGGTTGTGGATGATTGGAGTTCAGGGTATTAAAATTATTATTAGCCGGATGTAGTGTTCAATGAATCGAAGATGCCTTGTTTGAAGAAGAGTATTAAGGCTGATGAACTTGAGGCTAGTAATGAGATTAAGAATGTAGTAGAGTTGACTAGGTTGACTGACACCCATAGTGAGACTCCCGAGCCTGTTGTTCTTCTGGTTGGAGAGGAAGAAGTTGCACCTGTTGAGCATGTAGGTGATGGGGATGTAGAACCCCATGTTGAGGCTAAACCTGGGATACCTAACCCCACAAATATTGATACCACCATACAAGACTACCAATTGGTTAGGGATAGGGAAAGAAGACACGTGAGACCTAACCCTAGGTGAGAAATTTAGAATTTGACGGATTTTGCCTTAGTTTCAGGTGAAGCTATTGAGAATGTAGAGCCTACTTCCTTTGAGGAAGCGACGAGTGGGCCTAAATTTGAAAAGTGGTTAGAGGTAATGGGAGAAGAAATGAAATCTCTAAGTGAAAATAAAACTTGGAGTTTTGTCAAGGTACCGGAGAAGCAAAAGATAATCCAATGCAATGGATTTTAAAGTTAAAGAAGTCCCGGTGATACTTTGAGATATAATGCTAGATTAGTAGTCAAATGATTCACCCAAAGAGAAGGCATTGACTATAACGAGATATTTTCTCCTGTGATTAAGTGCAAGACCATCAGATTAATGCTTGCCTTAGTTGTTCAATTCAATCGGGGAATTGGAACAATTGGATGTTAAGACAGCTTTCCTGCATGGAGAGTTAGAAGAGAAGATATATATGAGTCAGCCTCAAGGCTTTGAGGTGAAGGGAAAAACTGACTATGTTTGCAAACTCAAGAAATCTTTATATGGTTTGAAACAAAGTCTGAGGCAATGGTATAAACGATTTGATACTTATACCATAAAGATAGGTTTTAAAAGGAGTGAATATGACTCATGCCTTTACCACAATAATAGCAAATATGGAAGTGAAGTGTACTTACTTCTATATGTGGATGATATGCTATTAGCTAGCCCAAGTAAAGGTGAGATCATGAAGATGAAAAACCTTTTAAAATCTGAGTTTGACATGAAGGACTTAGGATGTGCGAAAAAAATCCTTGGAATGGTCCTTAAGAGGGATAGGACGGAGAACAGACTGTCTATTACACAAGAAGGTTACTTAAAGAAAGTAGTAACCAACTTTGGCATGAAAGATGCCAAGTCTGTCTCTGTTCCTCTTGCTGCACATATGAACTTGTCATCACTTCAGTCTCCCAAGACTGAAGCAGGGTTCAAAGAGATGGAAAATATTCCTTATGCTAACGCAATAGGGTCTATGATGTTTTCCATGATCACTACACGGTCGGACTTGGCCTATGCCATAAGTATCTTAAGCAGATTTATGTCTAATCCAGGGAAACCTCATTGGGCTGTGTTAAAGTGGCAGCTGAGGTACATAGCGGGTACTACGAGCGTTCTGTTAGTTTACGAGAGAAGGTTAGATAGATTGACTCTTAAAGGATACGTGGATTTTGATTTTGCTGGAGATAAAGACCAGTGAAAGTCCACTACGGCTTATTACTTCACATTAGAAGACAATTGCGTTACCTGGAAATCCCAACTGTAGCCCATAGTTACTCTGTCTAGTACAGAGGCTGAGTATGTGGCGATCACCGAGGCCGTTAAAGAGTGTAAATGGTTAACTGACATTTTAAATGAGCTTAATTTTCTGCATGATACTCCTGTAATACGCATTGATAGTCAGAGTGCACTTCTGTTAAGTAAAAATCATGTTTATCATGAGTGATCTAAACATATAGAAGTTAAGTATCATTCTGTAAGAGAGAAAGCAGCTTCGGGTGATTTAAAACTTGAGAAAATACATACTGATAGAAAGTCATCTGATATGGGGACGAAGCTAATATCTGCTTGTAAATTTAAATCTTGTTTATCAATGCTAAAAATTGATTATGGCTGATACCTGACGATAATGGTAATGATCGAGCCCACCCACTTAACCTATAGCAACCAAGAGAGTAAGAGATTGAAATTTGGAGATCAAGATGAAGTTTATTAAATTGTGATTTTCAAACTTGGAGGGCCAACCTATGGCAACCGGTGAAACCCTGAGGACCTCATGTGCAATTTTGGTCAATAAAGGCTTTAATTCTTGGTCATTTGGAAAGATGCTGAAAAGGGCTCTCTCTCTCTCTCTCTCTCTCTCTCTCTCTCTCTCTCTCTCTCTCTCTCTCTCTCTCTCTCTCTCTAAAATAACGCACAACTCCATTTCCTCTCTGGTCGCGATTTGTCTCACCATTTCTTCTCGGTTTTAGCTCCATTTTTACACCAAATTTTGTATCTACTTAGATTAGTGATTGGGTTATTTTGTAGATCATCTTATGGGTATTACTGTGCCCGATTGATGTGATTTTATTGCGAAAAACAAGGGTTGTATAGTTCGGTCTTTGAGACGAACTTGGTGCTTGAGTTCTTGTAAATTTCTTGACTCTCTTTGGAAGGTTTTGACTAGTGAAACGGGTTCGGTCCTGAGCCCCCCCCCCCCCCCAAGATGTTATGTAATTCACCGAATTGGGTCACCAAATCGAGGTTGTTTCTTTCTTTGATTTACGTTCATTTTTGTTTCTTGATTGTGTATTGTATGTTATCTGCGTTAGTCACTTGAAATAGGCATGAAAATTCCCTTACAAAAACCGTTCATGTAGCGGCCATGATTCCGATCTTTCTCAATTTCAGAACAATTTTTCTGATCAAACATTACTCTAATTAAATATGATATCTTCTGTGCCTCGAATAGTCATACCTTATTGGGAACCTAACTTAGATTCATCTCAGTTTTCTCTGACATTTATGATAAAATATTGTTTTGAGTTCTAAATTCACATGCATGATATGCATTTTTTCGCCAAATTACAATTGATTTTTTTTTTTTTATCATGATTCTAAGATCTGGATAAATTGTCAAAGGATGTTTATCATTCTTTTTCACTGCAGCAGTGGATTGATTATAAACTATATACACACATAGAAGAAGGAATCCTCTCAACTCTAGTTTTTTCGAATAAGGTAGTCTAAGAATACATTTCAAGAGAAACAAAATTTAAAGAAGACGGCAATCAGTAATTAGAAAAAGATGCTAGTATTATTGATAAGGGTATTGCGTACTTAAAATTTTGAATAATGTTTAGGGTAAATTGAGTTGGATATTGAGATTGTTTAATTCGACACTTTGAATATTTTTTAGGTAAAAAATATAGAGAAATTTGGACAATTTCTTTCAATTTCAAAAATATAGAGAAATATAGAGAAATATAGATTGTTCTATGAACAAATATTGGGTTGTTTTTTCAATTTCAATTTCAAAAATATAGAGAAATATAGATTGTTCTATGAACAAATATTGGGTTGTTTTTCTTTGTTAATAATATTCAATCTCATACAATATATTTGTTTTGGTATCATTCATAAAGGTAGTTATATTCACACAACAATTTTTTATATCTACACCATATTTTAATTGTAAAAAATATTTTGTCTCTAATCACGTTTCTATCCAAATATTTTGCTAATGTGAATTGGAAAGATGTATAAACATTTTGTTTAACTTTTATATGTTAGCCCAAGAGTAAACTAACCAAGAGGGGGGTGAATTGGTTTATAAAAATTTTTCGATAAATAATCTTAAACTTAAAAACCAATGAGTATAAGTATGAGCACTTAGAGTACAAGTAGCTAAACTATCAATGTAGTGTGCTATATATGTGTAAACTTAATTGATAAAGCAAGTATAGCACTTAGATATAGTGTTGCACAATATAAATTGATAGAATAGAGTAAGTGCAATGTAAGTAAGTAAAAGGGATAAGAGAGTGCAAACAAGATTTATGGAAGTTCAATCAACCAACGTGATCTACGTCCCCCGTTACCAAGCTCTCCGTCACGAGTAAGGCCAAATCCACTATTTTGGTAACTTACAACAAGGAGTACCAAATCCTTATGCGACTTACAACAAGGAGCGCCTATCCTTTACAATTGAGTTTTCACACGGCTCTCGAAACCAACAATCGAGTTTTGACAAGGCTCTCGAAACCAACAATCGAGTTTTCACAAGGCTCTCGAAACCACAAGATATAATGAATTGAATTTACAATTGAAATAACTCTCTTGACAAATGATATACTCAAATTAAGTACCGAGAGAGTTAGGCTAACACTTCAATAGATAGCAATGAATTAAGCTCGAGTGTTAGAGAAAAACTTTGATGCAAATGATAATGAAAAGTTTAATGCAATCAAACAAAGTTTTTCAAATGATCTCTTGTTAAAATATTGAATCGAATTAAGTACCAAGAGATGCCACACTTGAATAATTAACAATAAGTTAAGCTCAAAGTATTTAGGCAATGGAACTTTGATGAATCAAATGATAATGAAAAATGTAGCATAAATAATCAAAGTTCCTTAATTGGAATTTCTCTCTTTTAAAAGATTAAAACAAGTTTAGAACAAAGAGAGACTTACACTTCAATTCCAATATAGTGTGAAGATGTTGAAGAAGTTTAAACAAAATAAAACCAAGAATCTTCACAAAACTTTCTTCCAAAAACTTTGATAAACTTGATAAAACAAAGTTTAGATCAATCAAAGTTTTATGAAAATAAAAGATGAATATAAACCAAGTAAGAACAATAAATTTTCACAAGAAAGTTTGTATAAAATCTTTTCTAAGTTGTTGTGAATGAATGCAAGAGAGAAGGCTATTTATAGATCAAATTTTGCACATTCTGTCTTTTGCGGTCGACCTGTTCAGCCATGCGGTCGACCTCAATATAGCCGTTGCAATAAAATAGCCGTTGAGTTCAAAAACAGCAGTGCGGAAGATAGACCGGTCGACCTGTCTTTTGTCAAGCGGTCGACCCCCCCTTATCATGCGGTCGACCTCTCTGATCGACCTCAAAAAACAGCATTTCAAGATTTTGATTTTTCAAGGTTTTCTGACTTGTTTTTCAATAGTATAATCATGATTTAAGATCAAATAACCTTTGAAAGACAATCTTGACTTAGATAAAAATATTTTATGCAAGCGATGAATTTTCAAGTAAGTTTCTTGATGCATAAAAAATCATTTTCGAGCTCGTTGAATTTCATCGCTAAAGATTGAGAGTATTATACCTTTACATATGTTAAATCAACTCTAATTTTGTATGCTTGAATTCTTGATCTTCATGTCATTCTTTTCAATTTTAATCTTTGAATATCTTCAATTCTTTCATGATCTTCTTTGCGTCTCATGTGCTCGATCACATCGTTTTGATTTATATCTTTGAGAGACGATTTGATCATTGAGTGCTTTGAATATTTATCATTACATGAAACACTTGAAGCACACTTGTTAGCAACACAATAAATTCTTGTTTGTTATGATCAAAACAATAAGATCAAATTGACCATAGGTCAACATTATATAGTTATTAATTTCAATTATTTAAACTTACGAGAGATATAACAAATATTTTGGATGAAAATCGTCTCTATAGATAATATGTGAAAATCAATAAAGAGTTGATAATAAAAAAGTTATAAAAGAAACTTGGCAATGCAAATGAAAAAATAAGGAAAACTTAAGCCCATGTTCTCTTTGCTGTTTTGAGGTCGTTTTCTGTTTTTATTTTCGAAAACGCTAAAAACGCGTTCTCTTTACCATTTTCGAAAACGCATTTTGGAAAACAAAAAAAAAATTTGTGCACAAAACGGAAAACGCCCGAAACATCGTTTTGGGCGTTTTGTGTGTATTTCGACAAAAAATGTAAAACGCATTTTGGGAATTTTTTATTTTTTTTATAGAATTATCTTAACTTAGAACTAAGCTTAATATAAAGTTTTTATTTTTTTATTATTTTTTTTAGAATTATCCTAACTTGGAACTAAGCCTAAATAAAGATTTTTTTTTTTTTTTTTTTTTTTTTTTTTTTTTTTTTTTTTTTTTTTTTTTTGAGAATTATCCTAACTTGGAACTTTGTTTAAATAAAGTTTTATTCAATTCAATATCAACATTACAAAAAAAAAATTAAATGAGAATTCTTGTTGTTATATTTCAAAAAATGTAATGATAAATGGACTCTAGTGGTTTTGAAAGAACTTGCATTTTCTGGATTTTAATAGAAGTAGAGCTTTCTCAAGTCCCGAACCTGACCAAGCTGTGTTAATATAGACTTTTAATGCTCACATTAGTGTGTTGCATGTAACCATATTTTTAGTATATTGTGAAAGGAAATTTGAGTTGGAGTTAGTAGTATTCTGCAAGCAAATTAATTAAAAAATAGTTTAAATAGTGTTCTGGAGAATTTCAAACAGAACGTGTTTTCCAGCTTTTCATTTTCAAAAACAGTTTTCAGAAATGACAAACCAAAACGCGTTTTCAGCAAATTTGAAAACAAAAATGAAAACACAAAACACAAAACATTTTCGAAAATGAAAATACAAAATAAAATACAAACAGAACGCCACCTAAGGATTTTTATTGCAATTAAAAGATAGTGTCATTAAGGCTAGTAAAGCTGTTGCAATTTTGTGACATAAATAAATAGTCAGAAAATCAAAAATACATTTACCTCCTAGCAAATCTAAGGTTGCGTTCTGTTTGTATTTTATTTTGTATTTTCATTTTCGAAAATGTTTTGTATTTCCTGTTTTTATTTTTGTTTTCAAATTTACTGAAAACGCGTTTTGTTTGTCATTTCTGAAAACTGTTTTTGAAAATGAAAAAATTGGAAAATACGTTCTGTTTGAAATTTTGCAGAATACTAATTAAACTATTTTAAATTAATTTGCTTGCAGAATATTACCGACTCAAACTTAAATTTCCTTTTACAATATACTGAAAACATGGTTACATGCAGCACACTAATATGAGCATTAAGAGTCTATATTAACATTAACACAGCTTGATCAAGTTTGGGATTTGAGGAAACTCTAGTTCTATTAAAATCCAGAAAATGCAAGTTATTTCAAAATTATCAGAGTCCATTTATTAAGGCATTTTTCGAAATATAACAACAAAAATTTTCAATTAATTTTTTTTCGTAATGTTATAATAAAACTTTATTTAAACTTAATTCTAAGTTAAGATAATTCTCCAAAAAAATATATATATATTTAGATTTAGTTCCAAGTTAGGATAATTCTAAAAAAATAAAAATAAAAACTTTATATTAAGCTTAGTTCCAAGTTAGGATAATTCTTTAAAAAAAAAAAAAACTCAAAACGCGTTTTCTGCATTTTGAACATTTTTTGTTGAAATACACACAAAACGCCCAAAACGAGGTTTTGGACGTTTTGCGTTGTGTACAAACATTTTTTTTTTTTTCAAAATGCATTTTCGAAAATGATAAAGAGAACGTATTTTTATTATTTTCGAAAATAAAAATAGAAAACGATCTCAAAATAGCAAAGAGAACATGACCTAAATGTCAAGGACTACAATTAAACTTGGTCCCTAGATCATTCGTGGTTTCAACTTTGTAAAAGTTAATTTAAGTAGAACCCTGTTTGTGTTTATTATGATGGTATTCCAAGTCTTGTCAAGATTTTTGGTATTCACCCCCTCACTATCAATTGTAATTTACAGTTTTTATTAATCTATGAACAAATTATTTTCAAAGCATTCAAATCGCGTATTGGAAAGCTTTTTTTTTTTTTTAAATTGTCTAACGGCTAGAAGGAAATGTGCCATATGAACCACGACAAAAAGGGATAAATGTCAAGAAAATGAGAAACCAATCAAAATAACGTGGTAGATCATCTTTTTCATTCATTAACTGAGATTTTAAAGGGATTTTGCTTCGCAGACTGTAATATTATTTTCAAAACAAGATCCCCCAACCCACATTCATACAACATTGGGTTCCTTCAAGTGTTGCGTGACTTAGCTTCACCATCAAGCCAAGCCATAAACCTTTTCTTTACTCGAAAGTTAAGGACACATTCACCTAAGCCCAAGGGGGCGCCCATAAAGTCAATTTCTCAGATTCTCTGCTCTTCCTTTTGAACTCCTTTTCTACAAATTCAAAGAAAGCAACACCATTTAGACTTTGATTACAAATAATTAACATTTCTACACAGATTTCATGTCAAATTTTACAATTAATCATCATGCTCATGGAAACTCATTTGCTAAATGCACAATTTGTCATCAATGGTAAAGGCTACTGCCTATCAATTTCTTCCAACTTTAAAAAGTGTAAAGCTTTTCTTCCAATGATTCTAAAACTTTTTTCCCATCAGATTCCTCTAAGATAGATATCCGACGCTGCGAAAAATTAAATCTTCAAGTTCAAGATATACTTTTAAATTCTCTCACATGACAGCAGGTGCATGCATATTCATGAATCACAAAGGGATTTTTCTTTACTGAGCAAAATAATTCCCGCTTTCTAGGTTCGAGAATCCTTTATTAACTATATCATTTCGACTTCTCCGTTTACTAAGTAGAGTAAACTCCTCTTTTTCTGCTCTGCAAATGTCTCGAATTGATGTTATTTCTCCCAAACACTGTGCCAAGCAAGGACTCGACTTCAAGAAATTCAACAAGAAGCTCTTTGCTGCTTTCTCTACATTTCTGCTTACGGTTTTATCATTCATCTTGCTAGTTTGGTTCATCTTACACCCCACAAAGCCGCAGTTTTCTCTCAAAGAAGTTGAAATCAATCAACTCAGCCTCTCAGGTCCCTGCCTTGTCAACTCTTCAGTCCAGATTGCTTTCCTGTCCAACAATCCGAACAAGAAAGTCGGGATTTATTATGATGAGATACAAGTATGTGCATCTTACAAGAGTCAAAAAATTACTCCTGTTACTTCCATCCCTCCTTTCTACCAAGAGCATGAAGAAACCAACTACCTGAGTGCTTCTCTGGTTGGAAATCAGCAACCTGTGGCTCCATCCTTTGGTTATGATATCAGGCATGATCAAAGAATCGGAAAACTGGTTTTGACTGTCAAGGTAATTGGAAAGCTTCGATGGAAGGTTGGGACTTGGGTTTCAGGGAAGTATAGGTTCAACGTACACTGTGTAGCTATCGTGCCATTTGGACCTATACCATCACCTCCCCTAAGTTCCAAACAAGGTACACAATGTTCAACTACCATTTGAATTTTTCAAAACAACCAAAAGGATTTCATGGTAAAAAGTAAAGTGCTTTTCCTGTATACAGCATAATATCCACATATTCAACTAGGAGATGCACTTAATACTTAAATTGGATAAACCTTTATATGCAGTGTTGTTTCAGAATATCTTGTATGAATATAACTTGAATTAACCTGTCTACCACTACATGGCATATATTGTATAGATGCAAATCTAATATTTCTAAGCAAATTCCAAATTTTTCGCAAGAACAAAGCACAGCATCCCAAACCCACCCTAAAGAAAAGAAAGAAGAAATAAACTAGAGCATTCATCTGGCCTAGCTCAGAGTTCTGGCCAAAGTGTAGGCAAACATTTTCCAGATAAATTGACCACTTGAAGATACAATCAGAAACATAATAAACGAATTCTTTCGTGTCAAATTTACAGTATGTATTCAAAAAAGTCAAGTGCAAATTATTGAGACATGACTCTCCTTAAAGAGAGTTCTGAATAACATGAAAAAAAACATGGGCACTCATGAATTTCAATTTCTTCAAGCATTTCAAAAGATAATCGATTTGTGCAGGTAGTGAGTACATGTCGATTGCTAAATCAAAAGCTTGCAATGCATCCAAACAAGACACTTTTGCGCATACGCAAACCTTCAAAACTTAGAAAGGTTTTGGCTGGGATGAACCACCCTTTAGAACCCAAGTAATAATTTTTCCCAGATATTACCCTTGTTTGAGCCCCATTATTTCTCCTTTTTTTTACAAACTTTTTCTACAGTAATCAATCTCAACCCTCCAAAAAAGTCAAGCCCACAATTTTTTACTTTTCAAACCACTTTTTAACCATTAGATTTTCAAAACTCAAATTTTAAATTGAATTAATGGGGCTCAAACAAGGGCTTAAAATTAGAATAAAGAAACTTCAAAAGGCCACTATTGAACCTTTTTCAAAAATAAAATGTCAAGTGAATTGTTTCTTGTTATAATTTTACATCTTTTTCAACGAAAAACAGCAGTCTACTTTCACATATTCCCCCAATGTTCTATGCTTATGTGTAGGAAGAGAAGATGGATGATCTCATTGAAAAGATTACGCAAATGAGAACTACCCATCTGATTAGAATTAACTTATTGATCAACGTCCCAAATTTCAAAGAAACCTGGAATGTTACTAAAACTCAATTCTGGATAAAACAGTCGTAATGTTCCTAAAATTTCAGTTATGCTAAATGAAAAGACAGACTATGCAAGTAACAAACTTATTTATTCCAACGTGCTAAAAGTAAATACTTAACAAGTGGCGTCAATGCTGGACGTACCAATTCTCCGTGGCCCCACCTCATTCCAATCGAATGAGGTTAATGGAGCGCAGAATTTATTACTTTTGCTATTAATGAAGGTACATATTGGCTCAATGGAGTAGTCGCCGAAGGAGGTGAAGAGGTTGGTGGTAGCGGTAGGGCGGGGCGGCGTGGGGTGGAACATAAGCTTCGTTGGGGGGGGGGGGGGGGTAAGGGTTTTCGAAGGAGAAGGAAGGTACGGGCTTGATGGAGTTGGTGTCATCATCAAACAGAATTTCAACCCATTTGTTGAATTCTTCAATGAAGCTGCCAACAGAAAAGCTGCGGCGGAGGGCTGCGGCGAGGTGGTGATGGTGATGGTGGTGGTGGTGGTGGTGGTTGACACTGGATGGCGTATCGTATGTATGTGGATACTAGGAGTCAAACGCGACACAGTTTTCCGATCGGAGGTGGGGTACTTGGGTTCAATTTCCATTATTGCGGCAAAATTGGGTAAATTGGGTTGAATAAATGGAATTGACCGTCGAAGTTTCACATTGTCAAAGTAGATTGTTCAATTCTGACTTTAGTGGGTGGGGTTGCATTCTTCGACTAGAGTTTACTGACATGACTTGAAGTATGTTTGATTGGGTTGTTTCAAGGTAAAATGAAAATATTTTTTGAACCATACATATACATTGTTTGTATATGTATATTATGCACCGTCTTAATTTTAAGAAACAAGTTTAAAAATTCAAATATGTATTAAAACTAGATCATTTTATCTATTCCGACCTTCACCCTCGCCCCCAGACCCCCACCCCATCAACCATAGTTGTTGATGTCCAAATCGGTCAATGTCTCATCACAATCACCATTAATATATGACATCCGATGTATCACCACCTTCGACTCACCAACACTCTCTGACGTATCATCAACATCCCATAATCATCACTTCACCACCAAACATCTATAGAGTAGGTTTTAGTAAGTAATCATCATATGATCAAGCATTCGGTTACTGCATCTTTTCATTCCATATAGGACTCTCCAATTCTAAAAATTGTAAAGATGATGCAAGAGAATATATGACCTATTAACTATCACCTAAGACCTGAAACTAATAAACATTTACATGTTACTTTGATCTAATGACATGTGACTAGTACATTTAGATCAGTGACATGTGAACTGAAACCTATAAAAATTTACATATGACGTTGATACAATACATGTGATCAGTTCTATTGGATTTGTAACATGTCGGCATTAATATATGATCATGAACTGTGAATTGTAACATGTGAACTGTCACTTGTGACTTTCGACATATGAACTGTGGCATATGAACTTGAATTTATAACCTAGCTTGAACATTTAAAGTTTAACTTGTAACTTAATGCATAACATGTGACATCTGATCTGAACATGTGATCACTTCAACCACCAGCAAACCATAGTCACTTAATCCCCCCCCCCCCCGCCACAACAACTGCCACAACCACAACTTCCTATGAACCCATCTGCACTACAACCACCCCCACACCCGCTTCACCTCATGCACCACACCACGCACCATAACAGCAACACCACCACTCCCACTCTCGTCGGCACCATCCACCATCACCAACTATCCTTGTGTTAAACAGATCATGTCGTTGACAGTAGTGGAGTGGTCCGATCGCTACTGCTAACAGTAGCGAAGTGGAGAGAGAGTTATGTTCTGCCATTGTTGTTACATTGGACAGAGTAATGATGAAAAGTAGAGAGAGTATACGGAAGAGGGGTTGAAATTGTGGATCAGCAATTAAAAATTGGGAGGTGGGGTGTAGGTAGGTTAATTTAATTTAATATTAATATTAATATTTAAAAATTTAATTATTACCTAATTTGTGTATAATAAAAAACCTAGACATGATTTTTGATTTGTAATCTTCAATTACTTGTTTACCTGTAATTTTCTCAATATTTTCTCTCATATTTCAAGAAGTGGTGTTTGATTTTCACATTGACGAGTAGAATTTGTTTTCAGTCTTATCTCGATTTTCATGATTTTTTTAAAGAAAAATATTTTCCTTGATTTAGTTGAGAATTCATTTTCCACATTTACTACACTTTCAATCAAACATATCCAAATTTTTTGCATTTATTTTTGAAAAATAAGTTCTTGACAAGTCAATTCGCTGAAACTTATTTTCTTTTACCCAAGTTCCATGTTTGTAATCAAACTATTAAGACCAAATTAAATTGAATAATTAAGCATCTGTTTGGTAAAAATATATTTATAATTTTTTTTTTAATTATAAAATGATTAATAGAATGTTGCTACATCAATATTTATGAATTAGGTTTATTATAAATAATTTTACAAACGGTTTGTGAAATAGAGCATAAGTCAAACATCAACCAATACTATTATTCTTTTTCTCATTTCCACCAAACCAATGAATTAGATGAATGTTGGATATTGGTTAATAAATCGAGAATTGAAAATCGATCAAAGTGATTTCGTGTCGACTTCGGCCAAATACTCAAAAACTCGACTAAATCCGTTTAGGCAAAATTGTTTGCCGCTTCGCCGCTTCGGAGCGCACAAACGGGCATGTATTGAAGGGTATATTTGACATTTCGAAAACCAATATCGGATGAATGAGAAATTACGAAAAATGACGAAAATCAGGTCAAAATATTTGACTGTGCAACCGCATGGTTGGGAAACCGTGCGATCACACGTGAAATTTATTTTCGATTTTTTGTGTAAAACCGTGCGACATCACTGTCTATAACCGTGCGGCCGCACGGTTGTCCGGCCACAAGGTACCTTTTCATAAATGTGCATTGTTTGGAAATGGTGCATGATTTGGACATCAACCATTTTGTCAACACCCTTTCATGATCTATAAATAGGACCCTTTGGGTGTCCTATTCCTCACATTTTTGATATGCAAAACATCTCTCATCCTCTCCTCTCTCCAAAATCAAATCATTGCATTTGTTATCTTGATTTTCTTCATTTCATACTTGGAGTACATAAGCCTAAATTTGGTTCGTTATACTTGTGTTTTGGAGTGCTACAAATACAAATGAAGCCGTTGTATCTTGGGAGTCGATTGCCGAAATCCTTAGGCACCGTTGCGGGACAAATTCGACTTAAGGACAAATAGTCCAACTCTTGCCTCGACTTTGTCCCTACTTTCTTCTTCTTCTTGTTTATACTTTCATTACCGTTACTCTGTCCAATTTTCGACTTGAATTTACAAATTTTCATTCTACTTATTTGGCGTCACTATTCACAAATTCCCTCCAACAATGACAATAAGAAAGCAAATGGGCACGAACAATGATGGTACACAACCCACATAAGGTCGCAATTAGGGGCTAGCAACGGAACGGAGAAGCTGGGACATCGATAGTGAGATCAGAGACCTAAGGTATGTGGCCGCCGTAGGGAGTTTGGTAGGGGAAGGCTTGGTGTAGTTCGTGTTTCCGGGTTGGTGATTGGCACAAAAAGTGGGTAAGTGAGACGACAATGAAATGATGAGGCAAAGCTTGGATTAGGAAGCGGCGTGTAATCCGTTAGTTTTACAATGTAACTTGGACGCCATCTTCTATCGTGACAGGTTGCCGTGGATTGAGGTTTGACAATTGTTATATGGAGCTAAAATAGGATATGCCCAAGTCTTTGGTGGTTGACAATGACGCGGGTAGTGAGGATGGCTAGGCCTAGGGCAACTACTCAAATTGTACCCATAAATTAGACGTGTTTAATCGAATTCCTTGTATAAATGTCGTGTACAATTTTGAACCTCACTTTTCCATTCGTCCATAAAAGTAAACAAAGAATGACAATTGCATACCAACTTTATTGTATAATAACTTGATATACAAAGAGATTTATTCAATCTTATTTCCTTTGATCAAACCACAATACATTTTCCGTGTAAGAAGATCGACAAAATACAACCTCAAAATCCCCAAAGGTTTCAACTTCACTTCAAAAGTTCCATGATCCATGAATTGAATGCACAGCAAACCTTTCGAAAATCCCTAAATCCAGCCCCTTTAGCCAATGCCTTGAATTCATTTTCTGTCCTCTCTTTCCCACCTGGATTGTGTGCCAGCATAATTACATCAATATGGACAACATTCTGAGTTGCAAGTCCAGTGTCAGGTGCCTCTGGGAGAATACATTCAGCCAATATCACTTTCCCATTTTCTGGAAGGGCTTCATGGCATTTCTTCAAGAATTTCAAGCAATGTTCATCGCTCCAATCGTGACAAATCCACTGCACGATCGTGAAAATTTCAAGATGATGTTAACGTCTTGATGTGTGTAATGATCTAAAAAAAATCTTTTATTGGACGTCGTTTGTCGTAATAACCAACCAAGAGTCCAATACTTTGATCGTGTGGGAAAAAAAATTTCGGGTTTTTAGTGAGGAATCAATTAAGCTCACCTTCATGAAGATGGCATCTCCTTCAGGCACACTAACAAACATATCTCCACCAACATGCTCCACTCCTACAATGAAAAAAGAGAAGCCACTAGTGATTATATTATATACAACATACTCGATATATACAGTACTAGACATGTCACAGAAAAGTACATGAATATGATTTTAGTACGGAAAGAGAAAGACCTGGATAAGACGGAGCATCTTCGATAACATGGGGCAGGTCGAAATTAATGCCCTTGATTGAAGGGTGCTTGGAAACTATCATATTAAGTGTTGCACCAGTTCCACCACCAACATCAACAATGGACTTGAGGCCCACAAATCCTTTATATGTCTCAAGAATTTTCTTCATGGTAATGGTAGAATGATTGGACATTCCTTGGTTGAAAACCTTGTTAAACCTTGGATCAGTACCATGATAATCAAATGCTGTCATTCCATATGCTTTGTTGAATGGAATTCCCCCATCAAGAACTGCATCCTTTAGATAATACCTGGAATTCAAGAAACTAATTGTGTAAATTGCTACTACTTAGCAGGCGAATGGGATTCCCGGGTTCAATGAAAAGTTTGAACCACGTCATCTAAAACAATAAGTTGTTAGAGAAGAGACAATTTATTTATTTTTATTTAAATTTTATCTATCTGATAAATGGAAACTTTTTATTAAAGTTGGCTTGTTTAGACTTTTTAGGCAATATTGGTGTATAAGAACACATCCTACCACCAACCGCTCATTCTTTAATATCTATTTATCAAAATACTAAATGAATTTTTTTAATAAGGAAATACATTTTTCCATTGTTTCAATGGGATTTGTTCTCTATATGGGGACCAATAGAGACCAAAAGAGTCTGACTGACCGAGCTTTTAATTTCAATTTTGCTATTTTTTATTTTTATTTTTTATAGATAAGAATTTTTTGAGAAAAGTATCTTAAAATTAACTTCCTCTAAAAGTTATTAGAGAATTATTTCAATTTGTCACGGGACTCTTTATTATTTCTAAAATAAGTAAGTTTGTTTTTTCTTTTTTACTTAAAATTGAAGACATTTAGTACCATCTTGAGTTCCTCTTTGATTTAGATAAAAATCAAAGCTGGTAGAATATGTAGTTCAAAGTTGTGGATCAAATGAAATATTTAATGAATTAATTGTTGATTTTTACTTAAATTTTAATTTAATTTACTTTTCAAACTGAAGCTGAACCAAATTAACAGGGACCAACAATTGGGATAATAGTATGTGAAGGAAAGAGAAGTTACCAGCTCTCCATGAGGATCTTGTCCTGGTTCATGAGCAACAAAGGTGCCATGGAAACACCATCTTCATTCTTGGTCAAGAACTTACACACCGGTGCAAGAGAGTACAGCCTCTCAACACCGCCGTCCGGCAAGGTTTTCAGGCTGCAATTCAGAACAGAATAGCTTGTAAGTAGCCGGAGAATCCTGTCCAGCATGATTTTCGCCTCCGGGTTCTTCGTCGGAATCTGCTCAGCAAGCTCTGCCGGAGAAACGAACGCACCAGGCCCTGCTTTTTTAATCAGTTCAAGAAGGTCGAGTTCAATGGCAGATTTGAGAACCATGGGAAGTACAGAAGCACTTGCCAATTGCATGGCAAATAAAAAAGCCTCTTCTTCTGATGAACCCATTTGGATGCTTGTTTTTGAGGATTTTAATGCGAAAAATCAAAGGAGCTAAGATGGGATAAATGGAGGTGTTGGAGTGGTATATATGATACTTTTGGACTCACCAAACTTGTGATTGCACCCCACCCTATACCCCACAAAAAACGACTATTGGAAAAATCTTACATTTTCTTCAAATTTATTGTTGTTTGTCAAATAATAAACTAATCAAATTTTATTTTTAATCACACAATTCATTAGATTCACAACTTTTATTTATTTTTAGACCACACGTTTCATGGACTTGTCAGCTTATAATTCAATAAACTTTGTCAATTCGGGACTATATTTAATTTGTGTTTCACTTCCGTCAAGAAAAACACAATATTAAAGAAAGTAAAATTTAAAAACAACAAATATAATTGGTATAACCCAATTCCCAATTGAGTGTTAGAACTTAGAAGCGTGACAAATTTATAAACAAAATTATAATGTATATTTCTTTTGACTTGTGAACATTGTTCGAGTAGTGAGTGATTTATGAGAAGAGCACGCCGCTATTAGTGATGTTATGCAAGCTTTAACTAGACGATATTGAATTTTTATATCGTCTAATTTTGTTGCAATTTTGCATTGCCTTTATATTGTGCCTCAATGATCACTAATGATAGATTTTTACAACCAAAAATAACAGTTTCTTGAAATATTTATTCCAATAATCCTCGTGTTATTATTCTTAAGATAAATACTTTTAATTTTTTTATGGATATATTTTTTATGTATCGATAATATACATAAAAAAAAAAAAAGTTGTCCACTCCAAACTTTGTCCTTATAGATCGTGATTATAGATAGTCCGATTAAGAATTTACATAAATCTTTGGGATCACTGTGTACTTTTTAAACTTGTTTATAAGCATTATTATATTATATCAAATTACTATTTAATCACGCACATTTTTAAAATCACGTTTTGATCATACATTTTACTTTAAAAAAAAAAAAAACTCAAAATATTTATTTATAAATAAATAAATATCAACTGTCAAACTAAAGCCAAGTAGGTTAGGTGGGAATGACTAATCAAAACGATAAAACCCAGTTCTCATTTTGGAGTTGGACTAATGCCCCATAATCGAGCGACTTTTCAACTGCAACTTCACTACCAAATAAAAAAATTGAAGATCCAAATAAGAATCAATGCTGCTGAAGAAAGTATAGATTGATTTTATTAGATTATGATCTTTACCTACCACCAACTAATGCATGGGCCCACTCCCAATTGCTTAAAAGTGGGATAAAGAATTATAGATTAAGCATGTCTTTGGTAAATTTTAAAAATAGTTTATAAATCACACAATTTTTCAAATCACGTACGTTTTATCTCTCTAATTCTCAACCATTGTCTTTTACCTCAAAATCAATGTTTAGAAAATCGGATTGGACCGACAGGAAAAATCGATCCGATTGACCTCAAAAACCTGCCAATAAAAAATCGATCGAAAAACCCGATTTTCAACCGGTTCAACGGGGAAAATCGAGAACCGGCTGATTTTTAAAACCCGATTTTCAATTTTTTTTTCTCTATCTGTTTTAAGCTACTTTTGTATATAATTTTATTATTAAAATAAGTAGTTTATTTGTAAAATAATTTGTTTTTTAGAAAATTTTGTGATTTTTGGTAATTTTTTATATTTTAATTGAAATCGGTTCGACCCGGTTGGACCTTTTGACTCTTAACCCGTTACCTTTTTCGGTTCGAACCGATTTTCGATTTTCTAAACACTGCTCAAAATCATAAATAAATCAGTTTATAACCAAACAGTATTACCAAATCTGTTTGGTAACATTGTTTGGCATGATTTATTTATGATTTTCGGTTTAGCCAAAATATCGAATAAATAGGGTCATGAAGAAATAATGTTCAAGTCTATCGGGCAGTTAGGACGCATCGGTTGTATATCACTGCACATCCATTTGACAAATATTCGTTTATTGCATCTTATAGTAAGATCTCTCATCTGAGAACAAATATTCTGCTAAATTTACAGGCCTCACGTATATTAAAAAACGTCTTCTTCTATCATATTTTAAATAGATTTTGATTAAAAAATGATAAAATG
The DNA here is from genome assembly GCA_963555705.1 of Ligustrum vulgare. Lineage (NCBI taxonomy): Eukaryota > Viridiplantae > Streptophyta > Magnoliopsida > Lamiales > Oleaceae > Ligustrum > Ligustrum vulgare. The sequence goes on along the minus strand of OY743175.1, from coordinate 2,964,809 downwards.
TGAGGTTAAAATATGAAATTTGTTGAAAAGTTATGAAGCCTATAAAAGTAATTAAAAATAATTGGTAATTTTGACTTAGATTTTTATAAACTTTTTAAAATGAATGAAACGTGGACTAATTATTCTTCTGTAGATCATTTGTGGTGTTTTAGGTTAAGATCTATATATTTTTTTATTAGTGTAAACCATAACCATAGGAGGCATGGCATATAAGGTAGTACGAGTTGAAGCAGGTGCAGTGCCTATAAAAACGTATATGTTATTATATTTTTCTATAAATATTTAATGATATTATGAGCACAATTCATAACAAATAGTTTGGAAACTCACATTTACCATTTCGCAAATATATAATAGATAACTAAAAGAGTTGTTAACTCTTTTTAAAGGAGTTGGGGGAAGAAAAAAATAAATATGAATGAAAGCGACACCTTACGACTACATGTGACAGTAGAAATAGTACCAATTTAACCACTTCTGTTATTGGCTACTTGAAGTATGTGTATTGCATGTACATCATCTATAAAAGGTGCATATAGTATTATTTTTTATTTTTTATTTTTTATTAATTAATGAAGTTTTAATTCCATTATGAACACAATTCATAGCAAATATTTTGAAAAAAGTGGTGATTTTGAGCTTATGAACACAATTCATAGAAAATATTTTGAAAAAAGTGGTGATTTTAAGCTTAAATGGAGAATGATTTGGGCACTTGAAGATCATCTGGGGTTACAATAAATAAATTAGAAGAAATGTTGAATAATTGCAGGAGATTTATGAGTTTAGAGAGGCAAATTTTGATAATTGAAAAGTTTGAGAACTAAAACATAAAATTTAAAAACTTAAAGAAGGCCAAGACTTCGTGCATTTGGAAGGATAATATCCAAATTCTACCTTGTAATAATAGTGAAATAAAGAAAGAGGAATGAAATAGGAAAATTTCGAGATCAAAGTGAAAGTTTTGAGAAGTTGGAGTAAGAAAAGTAAAAGCCCGAGGGTGACCAAAGGTGGTGTCGGAACATGATGACATGAGTAGTGCTAATATATTGACTCTTTTTTTTATTATAGGTGGATATAATTAGAAAAATTGTTGAGCAGTTGCGTGACATTCATGAGTTTATGGAGATAAAGTTTGATAATTGAAAAGTTCGAGGATTAAATTTTAAGAACTTACAAAGGATCGAAAGGTTATGAATTTTAAAGGACAATGATCAAATTGGACCTTGCGATAGTAGAATGATAAAAAAAAATAAAAATAAAAAAAATCAAATAGAAAAATTGATGACCATAATTGAAATTTTGAGAAGTTGGAGGAAGGAAAAAAAATATGGATGACAGCCAGAAACATGAAAGTAGGAATAGTATCAATTTTAACCACTTTTATTATAGGTAGATAATTAGAGTAAGTGTTGGACCAATGACATGAAGTTCAAGAGTTTAGAGTGGTACAATTTGATAAACGAAAAAAATCGAGGACTAAATCGCAAATATTAGGAACTCTCAAAGATCAAGGCGTCATGAATTTGGAATGACAATGATCAAATTGTACCTTGCAATAGTGAAATGACGAAAGAAAAATGAAATAAAAAAATCGAGAACCAAAATTCATGAGTTTAGGGAGGTAAAATTAGATATTGAAAAAGTTTGAGGATATAATTACAAATCTTAAAAAACTCACAAAGAATCAAGATATTATGAATTAGAAGGACGATAATCAAATTGTACCCTATAATATTGGAAGGACGAAAGGAGAATTAAATTGGAAGATTCGAGGACCTAAATTGAAGTTTTGGAAGGTTGGAGAAAATAATAAATATGGCAGACAACCACACAGAGTTGACACGTGGCAAATTGAATAGTAAAAAGTGTCAAGCCTCCTAAATTATATAGTAATATAATAAGTAAAAGTAGACAAGAGTAGAAATATATAGTAGAAATATATGACGTTTTCTAATCCGCATATAATAAAAGAATCTCTTTAGAAGGCACTATTCATAAGCCAACAAAGCCACGTAAGTCATTTGAGCCACCTTAAAGCTAAATAAGCTGCATGAATTAAGTTGTGTTCGTTTCACTTCTAATTTAACAAAAATGGGTCTGTTTGGTTCTTTAAAAAGTTATTTCATTAGAATGGACCTTACAAAATTTTATGACTCGTTAATAGACTCATTAATAGGATTTTTCTAGAATTAGCTTAGTCCTTACAAATATTCAATCCTAAAATTTCTTCTACATCTTCACGCTGACGCTCAACAATACGAAGTCCACATCAATGCTCCTATCGTTGTAAAGATACTGTTGCAGTGAGTGTGTCTTTTCGTGTTTTTTTCTTCTTCTTCTTCTTCTTCTTCTTCTTCTTCTTCTTTTTCCTTTTGTGTTGACATTTTTTTCACGCTAAAGTTTCATCGTTCGAAATGTGTTCAGATCATCGGAACTTTGCTCACATCGATTGTCTTTTGGTGGTTCTTGTGTTGGATCCTTTATGTTGATCGATTTATTATTATTATTATTATTATTATTATTATTATTATTTTGTGTCTTTAGTAAATATTTTACTTTTCAGATCTACCTTACGCTTTTCTTTTTTTCTTTTTTTTTTAGTAAAATAAACTTCTATGTAATATCTTGTTCATTGAATTTGAGTTTTTTATTTTTTAATTTTTGATTTTCCTATTCCAGTGTAGTGAAGAAGAAATTGTAGATTGTTATACAGCTTAAGAATCCAATTTCGAAAGTATGTTTACAACATATTTCTTTTTTTCCTATTTTTTTTTTTTAAATACGTAGTTGGACATACGTTTTTTATAGATGTTAATTTCAACAAAACATATTTATTTCCTTTTTTTTTTTTATGAATCTTGCATTTTTTTGTACACTAATTAGATGCTTTGTAAAGAAAATATTGTGTTTGGGTTTACATGTAAAATTGATCTTTACCTGTGTCATTTCTTATTATGTGTTTTTATGATTGGTGATCTTTAATTTCATTTCTAATAGATTTGTTCTATATGTACTCTTCCAGTTTAAGATTAAAGATGTTTAAAGTGTCTTTAAAATATGTAAGCTTGGAGACATCTAACGTGTAGATAAATTATTTATTTTTTTCCTTTTTACCCCTTTGCGTACATATGTTAAGGTTTTGTTGCTGTTGACCTATGACTATTCACGCATATATTGTTTTGATTATAACAAACAAGATCTCATGTATTACTAATGATTTCAATTCTTGAGTTGTATCATATTTATGTCATTTGAATACTCCGAGATCAAAATCGTCATCCATTGAAGTACAAAGCAATCATTAAAGAGATTTGAAGTGAACAAGATCGTCGAAGACAGAAGATCAAAGCTTTAGAAGATTTATTTTCAACTCATTTGTAAAGGTATCGACTCATCAATTTTTAGCAAGTTTATAAAGCTCAAAAATATTTCTAAAATTCATCAATTGCATAAAAATGATTTTTCAAATCATATCATGAAATAGTTTTTGGAAAAATAAACTTTTTGACATTAAAATAAAAATTTATGTTTTTATACTTTCGGTCGACCGAAAGTATACTTGATCGACCGAAAGTCTGGTCGACCGAAAATCTTGATCAACCGAAAGTTTAAACGGCTATAATGCAACGGCTAGTTTTTGACTTTCGGTCGACCGAAAATACTGATTCGGTCGACCGAAACTGTCTGAAGCTCAAAATTTTGATCTATAAATAGCCACTTCTCTTACATTCATTTTACTAACTTACAAGAGCATTTAAGAGAGATTTATTGAGAAAATTATTGAGCTTACCTTATTTTAAATTCTATTTCATTTATTGCAAGGAATTTCTTGATTGTTCAAAACTATCTCATATCTTTATCAAGAATTCCATCTTGTTGAAAACTCAATACTCTTAATTCATTATTGATCTTTGATTAAGTTAAAATCACCAAACACTTATTGAAGTGTATATCTCTCTTTATACTTAACTAAGTATTATTTGGAAAGAGAGATCATTGGTTGAAAAACTTTGATTCAAGCAAAACTATATCATATCATTCTTCAAAGTTTTCAAAAACACTTGAGCTTTATTCATTGCTATCTATTGAAGTGTTAGCCTAACTCTCTTGGTACTTAATTTGAATATATCATTTGTCAAGAGAGTTATTTCAATTGTAAATTCAATTCATTATATCTTGTTGGTTTTCGAGAGCCTTGTCAAAACTCGATTGTTGGTTTCGAGAGCCGTGTGAAAACTCGATTGTAAAAGGATAGGCGCTCCTTGTTGTAAGTCGCCAAGGATTTGGTACTCCTTGTTGTAAGTTACCAAAATAGTGGATTTGGCCTTGCTCGTGACGGAGAGCTCGGTAACGGGGGACGTAGATCACGTTGGTTGATTGAACCTCCATAAATCGCGTTTGCACTCTCTCATCCCTTTTATTTACTTACATCGCACTTACTCTATTCTATCAATTTATATTGTGCAACGCTTTATCTTAGTGCTATACTTGCCTTATCAATTAAGTTTACACATATATAGCACACTACATTGATAGTTTAGTTCTTGTATCACTAAGTGCTAATACTTGTACCTATTGGTTTTAAGTTTGAGATTATTTATCGAAAAAGTTTTATAAACCAATTCACCCCCCTCTTGGTTAGTTTACTCTTGGGTTAACAGTTGCGTGGTTTAATTTTGAATGAGTAACTTTTCGTTTTGATTTTCACCAAATGTTGATAGATTTTCTAACTTTTTTTCAAAAAGCAATTGAATTGTGAGGATTTCTTTAATTTATAGTTAGTTTTTCATTACTTATGTAATTCGTTTACTGTCTTTTTTGTGGTCTATGTTTTTATATATGAACAAATGTGTTTTCTTTGTGTTTAACATAGAGGTGTCAATTCGGTTGATCCGGGCCGGGTCGACCCGTCAATATAAAGCCCGGCAACGGCCCGCTTGAAAAAAAAGCCCGCCCGCTGCGGGTTACGGGCCGGTTACGGGTCAGCCCGCATATTTTGAACTACAACCCAGGCCCGCCCGCTGGCCCATGCGGGTCGCGATTTGTTCTAATTTGGCCCGTATGAATAAAAACATAGATTTTTTCATATTTATATCAAATTTTTTGTCAAGTTTCTAAATATAAAATGATTAAAATGATAAATTCATATTTATACCATAAAATATTTACATAGAATTTAAAATTATAGTTTATGTTATATGAATTACTTCTAAATTTGCAAATTTAAATAAAATATAAACAAATAACAATTAAATGATAAATGTATTTCTAATTACTATTGTTAAAAAACATTATTTTTTTAGCTATTAGGGAGGAAAAAAAAAGATTTTACTTTAAAAGTTGTATTAGAGTTTCTAGAAAAAGAGAGATTTTCAATGTTACCATATTTAATAAAAACAGTTTTTTTTTTTTTTTTTTTTTTTTACGGGTCAGCGGGTTAACCGCGATCCGCGAAGGTTTGACCCGCAAAACCCGCGGTTCACAACTTCTTGACCCGTGAACCGCACGCACGAGTCATGGGTTGGCCCGCGGTCCCGGGTCAATCCGGGCCGATTTTCACGGGTCTGGTCGGTCCGTCCGTCTTGACACCTTTAGTTTAACATTTTAGAATCCACTTTCAAATGTAGTTCTATTAGCACAGACATTCTTCCGTTAAAGACATTATATTTCTTTTTGTTTTTTCTGCATTTTAATTTAATTTTCTGATGAATGTGATTTATTTTTTTTTTTTGGGGTACTAGGATGCATATTCCTTTCTGTTTTGGTTGGAATACTCGATGCATATCCTGCTTTGAAGGTATTACTTTCAACACATAAAATCTAATTTCACAAAAGCATTTTGTTTCATTTTCTTCTTTTTTTCCTTACATTTTGTTGTACGCTAATTAGATGTTTGTTAAAAAAAAAAATCATGCATTTGAATTTACACACAAAATTTAAATTTAACCGTGTCATTTCTTGTTCTGTTTGTTTACGATTTTTTTTTTTTATTTAGTTTTGTTTCTAATACATTTGTTCTATTTGTACTTTTCAATTTAATATCGAAGATACATACAATTTTTAAGAAAATGTAAACTTAGATCCCATTTTACGTGTATATTATATTTAAAATGTATCGCTGTGATTTAATTTGAAATTTTTTCTATGTTACCTTTTAAGGTCTCTTAATGTCTATTAAATGTATAATAGAATGTGTGCACGCTATTATATATTCAACGAAATTATCACATGTGCGTCAAACTAGTTATCAAAAAAGAAGGGGACAAAGTGAAAATTAACGCTTTAGAATTTGGTTCATACATTTTAGAAAATATAAAGGGTATAGGATTGAAGTTGTAGCGACCAAGAATTTTCTGTGACTTATTTAAATATTATTTAAAATGTGTCGCTACGACTTTACCTATTTATTTTAAACACAATTTCGTCTAATCAATTTAAGTTAAAAAAATTTAAATTATTTAAATTTATTGTAGTTCAATTTCAATTTCAATAAAAGTATCTTATTTTCATTATTTATTTATTTATGTATTTTAATCCAAATTTTAATTATTTAAGTCCAAAAATATTTTATCTCCAATTCACATTCATTTTAATTTGAATCCCAAAATTTCTTCCCCAACTTCCACTTTCATATTCAGCACATTATTTTCCATTCCCATGTTTATTCATTTGGCTTAATCAATGGAATCAATTTTCAAAAATTCCTCACTCCTGCAATCAGCATCTTATGCTCTCCAGTTTCCACACGTTTTTCCCAACAACATTCATATTCCATAATCGAATCCTACCTCACAGCTTTTACTCCATTCTAACCTTGTTTCTTTCCCTAAGCAATTTGCTAAATCACTTCCACAATTCTCAGAAATTTCTCCCGATCAGAAAGCTGTCCTAATCTTCCATTTTCAGCCCTAAAATCCTTCCCTTTTTTTTTTCCTCAATCATAAACACTCACTTTCCATCAACCAGTTTATCCTTCCTAATCCTCTCTCACTCAGTCACCAATCAAGCAATTGCCGATTCTGAACCCAAGCCACTGTATATTTTCTCATCTCCACTTCATCAAACTCACGCCACAACAAGAATTCAATCAGCAAACCAGTGTAACCTCTAAACCAACACTGATTCCCAGCAACCTCTTTCATCATCAAGCACACTGCCCTCACAGCCATCAAACGCAACCAGTAGCCAATCACCATCAACCTGCACAAACCATTATCATCACCACCCACCGAGATCACAACCAACCGGCAGTAAAGTTTCACCATCACCATAACCATCACCCCGACCCAAAACCCCAGCCATGTCAAACCACAAACAACCAAACTTCAATTCCCAATCTGCAAAACAAAACCAACCACCGCAACGCCACAGTCAAACCACCGCCTCCATTGCCAACTCCAAATTTTCATCAATCAGCCCCAAATTCATCATCATCACTTCCCGCACCCAACTTCAGCTCAAGTCCACCCCTCACAGTCACCACCACACGCAGTAAACCACTATCAATTTCGAATCAACCATCACCGTACGACAACCAATTGCCCAAAACAGCTCAGTCCCAAATCAATTCAAATCCATACTCAAATCAAACCCCAAACCCAAGAATAAACCAAGAAAGAAAGTAACCTGATCCTTACCTTATAGTTTCGACCGGAGTTCCAACGGAAATCACAGTTTCAATCCAATCCTAGACCTCGGTTTATTCTCGTTTTTGCACTCTCACGCAGCCCCAATATCCAGCCTTTTTGTACCCTCGTTACTCGCCGCTCACCGCGCCAGCGTTTCGCCGGCGTTTGCGCCGGTAGTGCCTCACTGATTTTTTTCCCCATCGCCGCTCACCTCGCTCCCTCTGTCCCTTATCTCTCTCTCTCTCTCTCTCGTTTTTAATCTGAAATGAAATAGAAGAGATAAGATCTGAATATATTAACTTTCGAAAATTTCATTTTGGTCCCTAAGTTTGTGAAATAATTTAATTCAGTCCCTATGTTTTAAAAAGGTTTTATTTCAGTCCCTGCTGATTTACTTTACTTGATTTTAAGCCCAAGTTTTAAAAGATTTACATTTTAGTCCTCAAATGTTTAAAAGCAATTATTTAAGCCCCATATTTTAAAGTCTTTTGATTTTGTTCATATTGATTTAAAATGATATATATATATATATATATATATATATATATATATATATATATAAATCTTAACTTTCAAAGTATTCATTTTAATCACTCAACTTTCAAAAATACTCATTTTAGTCCCTCAACTTTCAAACCATCAATTTCAGTCCTCAAATTGTAATTTATCATTTTTAAACTATAAATTTCTAAATACTAATTTAAATTATGGGCTAGACGAAGTGTACGGAGAATTAAAGAATTTGAAGTCATTTCCCGCTCAACTTTTGCACTCGTCGGATTTAAGGTAGACTCGCCCCCACTAATTGATTTATACTATAATTGCATGTGTTATGTGGATTTGTGTGATTTTATGTTTAATTGCATGAGAAAAGAATATCTCTTTTGAGATAAATAATTTATGTTATGCTGGGCATAACTTATCTGCTAGCCAAGAAAAGAAAAGAATGTGTTCATTTGCGTTCACTATGTGATGCCTATGAATAAGAAAAGAATGTCACTACATTATTTGCATGATTACGTGTTCAATTATCTTGTAGATTAATTACTGGCGATGAGTCTACTGAGTATTTCATTTTTGAAATGCTCAACCCGTTATTTTAACATTTTTGCAGATTTCGGAGACGGTGGCGAGTGATGGGCAAATTACAAATTGATATTTTTTAAAAAGTCGTGAACTTTGAAATAATTATTTCATTTTATCAAGAATTGTCATTTTTATAAATTTGTACGAATTTACTTATTCCATCTGAATTATCGCTAAACTTTTATTCAATAAATGTGATATTTAATATTTATTCAATTTCCGCAACAAAGTTCATTCAAGAATTTAGAAAAGTGACGTTTCCGCACTCCTCGAAACTCGGGGCATTACAGAAATGGTCAAATCAGTGATGAAATTAGATGACAAGTTGGGTGTTTAATTCGTTGGTCAAATTTTATTTTTTGACTCGTTTCCAATCCAGTCTAATCAATCAATTTGGTTTAGGTTTCGTAACATGGATTTTATTTTTATTTTTTTAATTATAAAATGAGAAACATAGGCGAGGAAATGGTGGGGATTCGAACTCAGGTCTTTCATTCGATAAAAGGCATCCTTAACCATTGAGGTGTTGGCCTTAGCCCTGTGTAATGTGGACTGAAAGTCTATATATTTGATTTAAATAATTAATAATATATGATAATCAAGTCGAGAAGACCCAGACAAGTAATAGAATTTATTAGCACAATGTGATATTTAACACATGTATCCTACAGTTAAATGGTGTAATGGAATTGTTTGCATCGATATTAATAAGGTTCCATTTTGCAAACTACTTATAACACAAGTTCATAAGAAACACGGTCTCAAAATACTTTTAAGTCACACACATTTTTTTAAATCTTTTTTCAAACATATATTTTACCTTGAAAATATCATCTTTATTTATAAACAAAAAACTTGTACCAAATGGAGTATAAGTAATTTTTCCCCCTTTTAGTAATTCATCCATTCTTGTCAAACAAGTATTACTCTAGGAAATTATATAAAGTAATTCGATGACTTATCATCGGTGGCACAAAGAGGTGAGAGTCAATTAGATGTAGCAAACAGGTCGAGCGGCTCGCTGACTCAACTTGCACAAGTTGCTCAACTCATCCAAATCGGCCTTGACTGAAGCCAATAAGCAACTTTGAGAAACAAGCGGCTCGTGGAAATGGCTCGTTGCTTATGGCAACGAGTTGGCGAATCACTCAGGTTGTCGGCTCGTTTAAGTGACCAAAAGTTCATTTATCAAAAAATGTTATTGTTTGCTCACTTTTTAAAGACTTGTAATCGTTTTCAAACGGTCATTTTAACGTCTATATTCATTTTTCATTTTCATCTGTATGTACTATATTTTTTATTCCAATTTCACACAAATTCTCTAAAATTATCTACTCCCCCACTCTTTTCTATTATAATCTAATTTAAATCTTAATTTATATATTTCAATTCAATTCAATTCAATGACTACATAATACATTATACACATTTCATCTTTACATTCTATACATTTCAGTTCTCGTACTACAAGTCTATGATCACATTCACACTTCTTCTATTTATTCAAATTTCATTTTTCAACATATAAAGAATGGATACCGAGCGTCGATTTGTTGAGGAATTGTTTGACGGGAAAATTGGAGGATCAACCCCACAATCACACTTTAACGAAGAATTTACCGATCTCAATGACATTCTAATCCCAGAAAATATTGATGAGGTCGAGTCATCCAATTGATTTGGATGGAATTGAAGAAGATGTTGAAATATTAGTAGATGTGCAGGTCAATATTCCAAATGCAAGAGGGAGCGAAAGGGGAAAAACTACAAAGTGTTGAGAACATTTTAAATTGGTCTCAACTGAGTGTACAATTAACGAAAACCAAGAGTACAAAATATTGTGCACAACAATTGACTTGACAAAAGGGAATAGGCACTACTCAACATATCCATCACTGACGCAAATGTGTGACTAAACATGGTTAAGTTGAAGCAAATCAATCTCAACTTCAATTTGGTACATTTGGTAGTGGTTCTATATCTACACTTATAACGTGGATGTATTCTGAAAAAGAATCTCGCATTGGAATGGTTAAATTTATTGCTGGGGTAGAGTTGCCAATAAGTATAGTAGACAACCAGCACTTCACTACTTACGTCAAGGAATATCATCAACCAAGGTATGCTGAAATTAGTAGAACTACTCTTCGTTCTGACACTATTTAAAATTTATTAAAACTAAGAAGAAATCAGTAAATGAATTAAATAAATATGGCAGTGTTATTTCATTAACTTCTGATCTTTGGGAAAACATTAATAAAAAAATGTTATATAGCTGTAACTGCACGCTACATTAATCCACTTTGGGATATGCATAAAAAAGTATTGCTTTTAAAATAATAGAATTTACCCATAGTGTCATCAACATATTTAATTCTATATTACAAATTGTTAGACAATATAAATGTGAAAGTAAAAAAAATTCTTTACGTTCAATTATGCTAGTATAAATAAACCAGTTGTAGATAAATTATGTAGATTTCTTAATCCTGAATTTGGTGAATTTTTATTCCATGTTAGATGTGTATATCATATTTTAAATTTAATTTTTCAACATAGAATGAAGTATATTAAAAGATCAAATTGATAGAATTAGAGATGCACTAGTTTACATAACTGTTTCATCAAGTAGGAAACAAAACTTTGAAGAGCTATGTTTACAATATGGTAAAGATGCTAAAATATTTATCATTGATGTAAGGCATAAGTGAAACTCGACATATTTATTACTTAAATAAAGTGAATGTTATGAACACTTAATAACCGAGTATTATAAAAATAAAACTATTACAAATGAAAATGAGTCTGTACTAATAGAAGAAGATTGAGAAATTATTTTAAAGTCAAAAAGATTTTTGACAAGTTTTTATGATTCAACCAACGTATTATCTGTGGTATAATATTCAACAAGTTCAGAAGTTCTTGAAAGTCTTTTTATTATTGCAAGAACGTTTTATAAGTATAGAAATGATTCATTATTTTTTATTTTTTTTACTGATATGCTAATTGCAATGAACTATAATTTAGAAATTATTGGAATATTTACCTAGATTACTTCCTTTCGCGTGCGTAATGGACCTGCGTTACAATTTAAATGATACCAAACATACTATTTAAAAAATTAGTAACGTTTAGATTTTGGACTCCCCTATCACTTATAACAATCTAGAAAGTACGTTAGTAAGCATGTATGACTCACATGCAATAAGATCACGTGCTAATGTTAGTCATACCCCCTCAAAACCATCACGTTCTACTTCACTTAGAGAAGACGAAGTAGAATTATTGTATCTAATGGAAGAATTAGGGATATACAAGGAACTTCTTACACTACGTCCCCTATTTTTTTATCACATTTGAATCTGTATCATTTGGCCCATTTCCAATACTTGAAGAATTAAAAAATTATTTTAAACAAGAATTACTTAAGAACGTAAAGCCTACTAATTCTATCACAACCCCAAAAATCAGGCCTTTTTTTTTCCAATTCTGCTGATGGCTACTAGTAACATAAAATGAACTGAAAATATAACTATGGGTGGTTACTAGTAGCGTTCTTTTAGAAACATGGTAGCTTTAATACATTTACTAAAAACTCTTTCTAAACTTGTTTACCCTGTTACACATTTAGGATTATTATCCTTACTTTGACTTTAACATTTTAATAACAATTGAGTAAAAACAGTTTCAATATCAATATTTCATAAGAGTGAAACTTAAAATTTTAAGCGGAACTTTAAAATACAAGGCCCATTCTTTTCATATACTTTACATCTCAAAATTAAGCTCGAACTAATAATTTACTTATAAATATAAAGAGAATAATATTTACATTCCAAAATTAGTTCAAGCTATAGAGAAGCTTAATCTCTCATTATCTTCGGTTACCAATGAGTACTCTTCATTCTCAACCAGCATTCTCCATAGAGAATCCACACATACAAGAATTAATGCTCCATTGCCTACAAAAAGAGATGTGAAATAACTATGAACCACATGGTTCAGTGAATAACTTGATGCATGTAATAAGAGGTTAATTTTGTTGACCTACGGCTAACTAAACCTTATTGTTTTGATCATAACAAACAAGATTATATTGTGTTATTAACAAATGTGCTTAAAGTGTTTCATGTAATGATAATCTTCAAAGCATTCAAAGTACAAATCATCTCTCGAAGATAAAAGATAAAAAACACAAGATGCGATGTTCAAGACATGAAGCATGAAAGTATGAAGATTGAGGAATGAAGCTTACAAAGAAATTGAGCATTTACAAATCGCTTCTCAACATATGTAAGGTTAATGCATTAATAGTTAACAATGCATTTCATAAGCTCAAGTAACATTTTCAGAGTCATTAAAATATCATTTTCAAAATCAACTTTGATCAAAACATTTGAAAAATCATATTTTTGCCGCATCTCAAGAGAGGTCAACTGCATGTAGCTTTGAGATCGACAGCAAGAAAATACAGGTCGACCGCATTGTTCTATTTTGAACTCCAATGGCTATTTTCTCGCAATGACTATATTGAGGTCGACCGCATTGCTGAATAGGTCGACCGCAAAAGACAGTATGTGCAAAAATTGCTCTATAAATAGTCTTCTCTCTTGTATTCATTTTAAAACAATTAAGAAGAGATTTTAGAGAAGTTTTTTTGTGAAAATTCATTATTCTTACTTGGTTTATATTCATCTATTTTTAATCAGAAAACTTTGATTGATCTAAACTTTGTTTTATCAAATTCATCAAAGTTTTTGGAAGAAAGTTTTGTGAAGATTCTTGGTTTTATATTATTTAAACTTCTTCAACATCTTCACATTATGTATTGGAATAGAAGTGTAAGTCTCTTTTTATTCTAAACTTTTTTTAATCTTTTAAAGAGAGAATTTCTATTGAAAAACTTTGATAATTTGTGTTATAATTTTCATTATCATTTGATTTATCAAAGTTCCATTGTGTAAACACTTTGAGCTTAACTTATTGTTAATTATTCAAGTGTTGACATCTCTTGGTACTTAACTTGATCTATTGAATATTTATTCTTTTATCTCATCAAAGATTTCAAGTGGGTAAGAAAACTTTTCTAGCTTGATTATTATCATTTTTACTTACAAAAGTTCTTCTTTACCAAGCACTTTTATTAAAGTGAAAATCTCTCTTCATACTTAACTTGTATTACTTGTTAAGAGAGATTATTTGGTTGAAAGCTTTGATTCAAAGATCCTACATATTTCACATCATATTTATTAAATACTTTTCAACAAAACACTTGAGCTAAATTCTTTGTCATCTATCGAAGTGTTATCCAAAACTCTCTAAATACTTGATTCGATTATATCATTTTTTAAAGAGTTTTCCACAATTGTAAACTTATCATTTGTTATCTTACAGTTTCGAGAGCCTTGTGAAAACTCGATTGTCGTTAAGGATGGATGCTCCTTGTTGTAAGTCACTTAAGGATAAGTGCTCCTTCTTGTAAGCCACTTAAGGATTTGGTACTCCTTGTTGTAAGTTACCATTATAGTGAACTTTGCCTTGCTCGTGATGGAGAGCTCGATAACAGAGGACGTAGATCACGTTGGTTGATTGAACCTCTATAAATAACATTTGCATCATCTTATCCCTTTTACTTACTTACATTGAACTTACTCTTTTCTATCAATTTATATTGTGCAACACTATATCTAAGTGCTATACTTGCTTTATCAATTAAGTTTACACATTTATAGCACACTACATTGATAGTTAAATTACTTGCAACACTAAGTGCTCATACTTGTACTTATTGGTTTTAAGTTAAAATTGAGATTATTTATCGAAAAAATTTTATAAATCAATTCACCCTCCCTCTTGGTTAGTTATTCTTGGGCTAACAATGGTATCAGAGCTTTGATGCTCATTTTTAAAAGATTTTACAATCTTGAGTTAATGGCTAATCATAATCTTAAGGGGCATTCTACAAATCGTCCTCCTTTCTTTGATGGTACACATTATAATTATTGGAATACTAGAATGATGATTTTTGTTCAATCAATAGATTATAATGTTTGGTAAGTAATTGAATTAGGTCCATGTATGCCTACCAAAGTTATTAAAGTTGATGGAAAATCGGACCAAATCATTCCTAAACTTAGAGAGGAATATGATGAAAATGATAAAAGAAAATTGTCTTTAAATGCTAGAGCAAAAAATATACTTTATTGTACTTTAGATATAAATGAATTTAATCATATTAACACATGTGATTCCGCATATGATAATTGGCATACATTAGAAATCACACACATGGGCACAAACAAAGTGAAATAAACTAAGATAAATCTTTTATTTAAAGATTCGAAAATTTCTTTATGAAGCAAGATGAGCCCAGTACTTGTATGATTACTCGTTTTACTGATATTGTTAATGGCCTTAAAGGTTTTGATCATAAATTTACTAACGGTGAACTTGTAAGTAAAATACTTAGGTATCTCTCCCAAGATTGGAATTCATTGAGGATGTTGATCGAAAACACAAAAAAACATCAACAAATATCCATTGGAGGAGCTTTATGGAACATTGATGACTTGTGAGCTCAACAATGCCAAAACAAAGGAGAAGATAAAAAAAGGAAAAGAAGAGGCTAGGCAAAAAATTGCTTTCAAATCGTCTCATGGTCACAAAAGTATCAAGTGCCGAAACAAGAAGAGATTCACCAAAAAGAAAACACTCCAAGCCAATTGGGATGAAAGTGATGAAAGTCAAGATGAAGTGACCAACGTGTGCTTCATGGCAATTGGAGATGAGGTAGACTTTATTGATAAATCTTCATATGATGAATTATCTACCTCTTATGATGAAATAATTGTTGAATTTGAAAAACTTATTTTCAAACACTCTACTCTCCTTGAAAAGCACAAATTATTGAAAAATGAAGTAGAAAGACCTTCGATTCTTCAAAATGATTTTGAGAAAGAGAAGATTGATCATGATTCCTTAGTTGAAGAAAATTGTTATTTAAAAGAAAAAATTTTAGACTTGACAAACATTGTTTACAAATTCACACAAGGAAATAAATTTTTTTATTTAATGCTTGGTAAACAAAAATGTAAGGAATTGGATTTAAATCACATTTGAAGCAAAAGTTTATCAAACGCTTCCTTAATAAAACATCAAATTCTCACACCCCCACTATATGTGGTTTTTGCAACAAAGATGGACATATAGCTTCAAATTGCTTTATTAAAAAGAGGATACACTTTACAAACAATCAAAAAAGGATTCAAAAGTCCACTCACACTAACAACCAAGGATCCAAATTCATGTGGGTACCAAAGAAAAAAATCTAGACTATCTTTTGTAGGTACCAAAGAAGATAGTGATATTTCTTGGATTGTGGATGATCAATGATCGAAGATCTATTATTCAACATTTTCATGATCAAAAGTCAAAACCTCTAGCACTTCCTAAAGAATTCTTCATATTGAAAAGAGGTATGAGTATGAATATGACACATGGTGGTAATTCTTTTTATATGCATGATATTATGTTGTATGAATGAACTTGTATTTCTCATGATTATGTCTTTGTACTCATTACGATGAAGTTATGCTTATGTGTTATGCATCTTATGTTTTGGAATGATATGATTATGTATTGATATGATGTTATGTTGATAATAAATCATGTGATTAAACGTTTGTGACAAGATAGCATTCTTATCAGTTTGAACAAGTGAAGGGAAATCCATGCCTAATTTTTATTAATAAGAAATAATATTTTAATATGTGGGAAAAGTGAGAAGTAATCTTATTGATATACATGTTTATTCTAAAATAGATCATTTGCTTATACATGTCAAATGATTTTTTTTCAAAATCCCATTTAGTTGACAATATGGATAAACAATCACATACATTGAAATTACTTATGTACTTTGTTATACACCTTGAACTCATTTCATGAAATAAGTGTTTTACTAAGGGGGAATATGATATTCTATTTGTACTTCATTATTATGATTATCGCACATATGCTCATGATTAAGGAATATATGTCACTTTTTTGCTTATGCCAAAAGGGGGAAAATATGGTGATGATTTGTTTAGCATAATATACGAAATACCTCTACTTGTATTGTTTTCTTTAACACATCATGATTTTTCTTCCTACACCACGACAGTCTCTTTGAACTCTCTATCGTGTGACATCATTACCATGATAAACGAATCTCATTCTCTACCCATGTATAATTCAACTAAAACTCAACACAACAAAATATTAACAAAACATCATTTACCAACGAGGGCACGTACCTTTTTTTTTCCTCTCTTCCTTTTCCTCTCTTCTTGCAATTGCCCTCTCCTCTTCAATTTATGGCTTCCCGCTTTTCGTGTACTCAACAAACCTATTACGCCAATATATAAAGAATTGAAAGGAATCAAAGATGCCCTAATGGGCTTTGACCAAACTCTTCTCTCCTTCTGCCTTAAAAACCCATTAGAAGACATGCTCTAATTGGCCTTAATTATCCACATAGGTCCGAAAATTATTTTGGGTGAAGAACCCAACAATTACACGGTGATACACAACTTAAATTACCAGGATTTTATACATCGTAGAAAGAGAGTAAAGTCTGTCCACAGCAGTGGTACCACCCTCTATCGGATTTCTCCACTATGATTTAGATAATCTTATCAACGATGGAAGTTGCATCAAGGTTCTTCATTGGGAGTTGTTTGGCTAGTTCATTTTGAATTCGTGGGTCGATGATACACCTATCGGGCTTAGTTTCAAACCTCTTAATCGAATACCTACTCCACCAAAAGCTCGATCTACACAACACCTTAATTGTCTCCTTCTTACACCCACCTACAAAGGATAAATGGCCATGAATCCATATCACAATGGGAGAAGAGACGAACAAGATAGCAATGGTATAATTTCAAGCTCCAAGTCGATTTCCAAGTTTCCTCAATCTCTATTGATTTCAAGCACAAAGCAACAGTAAGGAACAAACTAAATATATATGGGCTAGATCAAGGGAAAGTCTTATGGATCAAGAGTACACTTAAATGGCCCAACAAAGAAACCTAGATCAATATTCAATGGGGAATTTACACAAATACCTTACTTTTGCTATCATAATTGAAACTTTGAAGTATCACTGAAAAATACTTCAATTTTTTTTTTATTTTTTTTATTGAAAAATACTGTTTCGTCAAGTATCATGTTGTGATACTTCAAAAGTATCTTGAAGTATCACAACATGATATTTATGAAACTTTCAAATTTTTGATATCATAAAATGAAACTTTGTCAAATGTTTTTGATACTTTGGGCGAAATTGTAGTATCACAGTTTGAAACTTAATACTTTTTTTATGATACTTTGTCTTAAACATAAAGTCGAACAGTTTGCATGCAATATTCTCTAATTTTTCTGGTGTAGCCAAGCAACCACCATCATCACCAACCGGAAACCACAAGAAAAAAATCATTAAAAATCACGTCACTTTCACAGTGGCTCACTCCTTCCCGGAACCACCACCACCCGCATAGCCACTCACTGTGGCTCTCTTCTTCCCCGAGTCACCACCGAACCACCACCACCAGCAGCATTCAAGTATTGGCAGCTGCAACAGAGTATGATGTTGGCTGGAAATTTGTATCATCATGGAAGAAATCCAAGACAACACCGTGGAATCAGTGCCGGGGGTAGACAGCGATGTTGTTGAGGTTGGCTGGCAATTTGTATCATCATGGAAGAATTCAAAGTCAACACCTACACCGTGGAATCAGCTCAAAGGGGAGAGAAGTTGGGGAACGTATTTTTCATTTTTTCCATCTTGAGCAGTATAAATCAGTTTTTTTTTTTTTTTTTTTAGTACACAGTGCATTTTTCCCATATTCAATATCAACGGCGAAAAGGCCAAAGACAAAATGGACCACACCATGTGGGTTATGAAAAACTAAATTAATTTATTTCCAATTACTCCAATTATTTCGGATCGAGCTAATCATTTAGGCGTCGATAGTATATTTCCACAGTCATTTTAACATCATCGCCTGGATTTATTATAAAAAAAATCAACAAATCTCCACATTGGTACCCAATCAATTTGCAAGCAAATAACATGATGTTTATACATGCATAATCAAGGTAACAAATAAAAATTGAAATCACATACCTTACCTTGTGTCTGAAGCTCGAAATACATACCATACTTGATTCATTTACTCACAAGAGCTAAGGTCAACAACACCCATGTAGAAGACATATAATCACATTAATCAATCAATAACGTATAATACATACGATAAAGATATAAACATAGGATAATACACAATCTTTTTTAACATGTTCACCAAGTTAGGAATATAAGGATAACTCCAAGTTAATCAAAATAATAGCCAACAAATACAACAAAATGCATAAATGACCCAATGAAAAGATCTTGACATAATCATTCTATCTCATTTCGTATAGCTCGCACATCGAAAACACATATCACACTTTTCCTGGGCATTTTAACCGGAACCGACCCTCCCTAACAGAAACCAATCTGAAACTTGAGGTTTTGGTCTGATTTCCAAAAATATATATTCAGAACCAAAATC
Organism: Ligustrum vulgare; assembly: GCA_963555705.1. Lineage (NCBI taxonomy): Eukaryota > Viridiplantae > Streptophyta > Magnoliopsida > Lamiales > Oleaceae > Ligustrum > Ligustrum vulgare. The sequence goes on along the minus strand of OY743175.1, from coordinate 2,945,491 downwards.
GAGAACCGAAAATTAACTAGGTCCGGGTAGGTTCTTAAAGTTGAACCATGGGTACTTGAATGAAACAGGTTTTTATATAAAAAAAATTTATGTTTTACAATTTATATGTTGAGAAAAAATACAAACTTAAAAAATCTAATTTATGTAGTAATTTTTCCTAAGAAATCAAGACTTACTACTACTCTTTTGTCTCTCATCTCACATTAGATTATTGCATTTCATGGGTTAATTTAATCTTTGCAATTTGAGTTTTCCATGAATCAAAAAGTTCAAGCTATGGTTTTGATTTAAGTTGATGAATTAAACTTTCATTCTTTGCAATTTAAGCCTTTTATTTTATTGTGTTGTTTAAAACTTAAGTGTTTTTTAATCTTTCACCACTAACAATGATCACTAGATTGATTAGTACTCATGTCTAACTGGTAGTCTATGGGATGTTCATCTATCAATACCTCACTTCTATCATCCTAAGTGGATAATGGGTCTCCACCTAATAGAAGTTATCAAAGTGTCACTCTCACACTTTACACTATCAGAATCCTCACGGATAGAGGACTCAAGACATTTTATCACATACCCATTTGTGATTCAAATGTTACGTTCATCCCCCGTACAAATCACCGATGCACCCTCAATCATCTATCCTTCACATTACCAAAAGAAATGGTAACTACTAATGCACCATGACCACTATGCATGCACACACATTAAATACAGCAAAATAGACCACACACAAATTCATGCAAGAAAAAAAAAACATATCAAGCAAATTGAATACAACATAAAAAATTCACAGAATTAAGAAATCAAACATGCAAAATAGACTTCACGTGGGATGCACATGCATTAACTAGGTTTACCATCAATAAGTGTCACCAATAATCTCACTTGGGTCATAACTAGACCCAACAGCAACATTCGCCTCAACTTTAACCTTTTTCTTCATGTTTACCATTTTCATTGGACATTCCCTTATAAAATGTACAACCTTATCGCATCTAGAACATTTCCTGCTACCCATACTAGACTTGGACTTGTCCTAACTCTTACCCTTCTGCTTACTACCCTCATCCCTTAAGTCATCACACTATTGTTTTGAACATGACCCTTTTGCATAAAAATGTGCACTTCATGATCGCTCTTATCCTCTTTCTCGGCCCTAATCTTCATTTCCTTACTCCTTAGGGAGTCCACGACAATCTCGGGTGTTGGGTTGTCACTATCATGCTTAATTGCATTCTTAGCCCATTTCATTTCCCCTAAAAATCGTATTTCATTTCCCCCAAACCAGGTGTGTCTTCTTCATCTCCTTCATTACTTCACAACTATTCAATCTTTTTCTCTTCATTCTTTAAAGTGATCGTGACGTCGCTGCTTTCAAGTGCTACACACAGGTATTGTGACTTCCGGACATAGCAGTTGCTACGAGCGAAGTGGGGTCACGACACTGCAGCTGCTTCGCGATGACCGTCGATCGCGACGCTGATCCTAGGATCATCGTAATACCTAACCCAGAGCCGAGTTTCTTGCATCGGCACTGGAAAGAGGTCAATGATGCTATGATGTGTATGTCTTGATTTGTGTACTCTGCAAATTTAGGTGTGGTTGTGGTTGTGGTTGGATGATGGTGTTGGTGTTGGTGTGGTTGCGGTATTGGTCGTTGTGATGACGAGTCATGGTGATGGTGGGTATGTGATGCTGGTGGTGGTAATGTGGAGGGTGGCATTGCATGTGCAAATGGTTGTGGTGGTGGTGGTGGTGAGATGAATGTTTGGGGGTGGTTGATGGTGGTGATGCGGCAGTGTTCGATGGATGTGGAGGTGGAGGTGGTGGTGGTGATGGGGGTGGTTGGGTGGGTGGTGGGAGTGGGAGTGGGGTAGAGTTAAGATTGATTGTGACACATAAGCATCTGTTTGGCAAACTTGTTTAAAAAATTATATTTTACAGCACAATTTTTTATACCAATTTTTAACCACACACATTTTTTATCCACTCTTTTATCCACATATTTTACCTCTAAAACATAAAAAAGAAAATATATTTTTAAATACAAAAACTTTTAACAAACAGAGCCTAAATTCGTAATTTGTGACCAGAAAATAATGTGTTACCTAAAAAATTGAGATTATGATTAAATTTGTAATTATGACTCACAATTTTTGTAAGTTGTGACTAATTAATTTCAAATTTGGGGATGTTAAATAAGTTGTAATATATAAAATTCTCGAATTGTGACAAAAAAAATATGATGTGACCTATAAATTCAAGATTTATGATTGTGATCTATAAAATGCATTATTTCTTTTACTGAAAAATAAGTTGTGACTTAAGAAATTCGTACATTGTGATCGAAAATTAAGTCATGGCGGATTATTTTCATAATTTGTTATTAAAAGAGAAGACATAACCTATAAAATTTGTGATTTGTGATCGTTAAATAACTTGTGATAAAATAATTTTATAATTTATGATCGAGAACAAAGTCGTAATCAATTAATTTGAAAATTTATGACATGTAAAATCTATGTTGTGATTGTGACCATGAAATGTAAATTATTGTGACTTTAACCTATTTACACAATAAATTTTAAATTAATTAAATAATTAATCTTGGCTAGTTTTTGGATTAAAATTTTAAGTTTATTAAGTCCTTGTTTGGTAGCACTAAAAACTTAAATTATAATGTAATTCAAATTCAACATTTAATCTCAACCACACCTTTTATGAGGTCCACAACTTTTCAATTACACATCTCATCAATTTTTATCGAAATCTGCTAAATATTTGATTTTCATCAATAATGAAACAGGGGATAAATTTGAAAATATGTATTTTAAACACATTATTAATTATGTATTCTTCCCTTTTAAAATGAGTAATTACAGTGAGACATTTTTAAGTGATATTGTAACATGACGCATATACATTGGGTGATGAAAAAAGTAAGTGGTGAGGTAGTTATTTACGCCATTCAATGTATGTTTGTCATATCACAATGTCACTTAAAAATATCAAAATATCTCTTCGGAATTTTATTTTTTTAAAATTGAACATATTGGGCTTTTAACAGTCCAGTGCAACAGAGCCCGTATAAGAATGTGCTCTTTCACTTCTCCCCGGCTACCTCAAAAATTTCAAAATCAGGATCACAACCTTCTCGTCCTCAACAATCACAAGCGCAATCCTCCACCGCCCACATTCCACTCCACCCTGCCCCAGATTTTCAATTGCCTAGGGTTTTTTCCATTTACAGCAAAAATGGGTGGCAAAGGAAGTAAAAAAAAACCCAAAAGGAAATTGTCAAATATGGAAGAAAAACAACTAGAAATAATCGAAATAGATGATTATCACCCTTCTCCTGTGTCGGAGAAAAACGGCACTCCTTTAAGATCTATTGTTTGTGTGAGAAACAGAGAGCACATTAAGAATTTCGAGAAGACGGAAGAGTGTTTTATTTTGGAATTTGATCCCAATGATTCTATTGATATTTTGAAATCTTCGGGTTCTAATAATATTGAAGGTGGCGATTCCCCTGATTTGCATGTTCTTGCTGAAAAAGGCCAGGTAATCCCTCAATAATCTTATGATTCTCGTCTATAAGTATGAACTCTGCACTTATATGGAAATGTGATTTACTTTTTGAATTGGTTATTCTTGATTTTGTGAGCATGTTTGGCTAACCTTGAAAGTAAAAGTTGCTCTTAAGTAAATTTTATATTTCCAAACTTGTTTGGATAACTCGACCTTGTTGTCAAAATTACTATCTCTAACTTCGATCATTATAACATAGCCAAACATGATTTTTGATGGATACCACTGATTTTTATATTGAACTATACGCATATCAGAGGAATGATTCATTTATACAATGTCATTGTGAGAGACTATGTATAAGCTCACTGGATAATAGGCATTGTGGATTCAAAGACTCATTGGTTAATTTTCGTTTGAGTTAAAATTATTTGCCAGTTGAACTTTAATTGTAGAATTCTTCTGTTGAATTTGAATAAGTTGCACAATTCATTGTTTTTGCTTGTTTTGGAGCATTAGATGTGTACACTTGATGCTAGTGTCAAAACATGAAGTCTTCTGCAGGTTTAATCTTAGGAACTATGTCTGAAAATTGTGGAAATTGATGACACGAAAAAATCTAATGATATTTCTTGTAATAGAGGTAGTCAAAATTATGTGGATTAGATGATATCATGATATGGAAGTCCATGACTATGGAAATTTAGCTTTTCATAGAGCATTTGGTACCATTTTAAAAGTATACACTAAGATTTTCATATGAAATATGAAATATAGGGATGGATCAAGTGGTGGTGTAACAAGGAGTAACATCTAGACGCGTGCATTAACATTTCGATTTCATTATGAGCTTGTTTTGGTTTTTGTCCTGAATAGGTGGCGTATAGAGACTACCCTCATCCGAGGCACAATTGTGTGAAATATTCTTTTGAGAAGACACCTCACACCAGCCACTGTGAACTGGTAATGTTATTGATGAGTAATTTGATCATCGGTTTTGCCATTTAAAATTTGGATCTTTTTTTCTGTATTCAAAAGCACGTTTATGCAGTGCTTCTGTTATGTATGTGATGTGGCTGCTCCTTGTAAGAAGTGGGATGGAGCATCGGGACATTGCCATGCATTCAACAATGAATCTTGGAATAATGGAAGGATATTGAAGAGACAACTAGACACAGTCACGAAAAGAAATGAATGATCCTCCACTGCGATTAGACAAGTTGTGAAGACTGACAAGGGCCGATCTCTTGATTGTTGTGAATTTTAGCTACGCTGCATAATCTCGACGAGAGTGTATGATAAGTATGCAGATTTCAAAAGACGCGCTTTGCTAGCCTCCACCCCTTTTGGTCTGAGTAAAGCTATGAACCAATTGCTTGTCTACATTGAATGCAAGCTTTTTGTGTTAAATGATCATTTGTCTCGACTTATCTAAACTGTCTACCAGGGTCTTCTAGTGCCCTTCAAGGCACAAGGGCTGGGCCCATAAGAGGTGCCCTTCAAGGGAACTCTATTATTTTTCAACAGTCTACATGCCTTTAATTGTTTGAGGAGAATGAAGATTGGAGATGACTTTAATTAGATGAGAATGCAGAATGTTCTTGTCCAAAATATATTCTCCATGTGACTATGACACAATGGCGATAGTATTAATCATGGATTTAGCTTCGTGTGTCCTTAGGAATTTTGGAATTATACAGTTTGAGCAACTGACAAGTATGAAAAAATTTCGTTCTCCTGTCATTTTAGTTTGACAAAGCAAGAATATGTGATATATTTTGCAAGTTTGACATATTTATCTTTGTGATATTATTATGCTGTGAATGCAGTGATCTTAATTTCTTGGACCCTACGATGAATTATAAACATTGGGGAGATGTTTGACACTAAATGTGTGTTTGATATTGTTTAAAATGAAAAGGCTCTCTTGTCTGTGACGGATTTCCCCGTTTGGGTCAGGAGAGTGGGGCACTCCCTGTGAGTGACGGGAATACTCATTACGAGTAATAGAGAGAAATTGTCATTTAAAAATAGTTTTTTTTTTATATGAATAATGATTTTAAGAGAATTGATTGTTTAGATTTAATTGAAAAGTCAAATATTGTAGGTTTAACTTTTAATGAATGGTTAAGATTGAATAATGTAGAAAAAGAGAAAATTTTAAAAAGAATCAAATGAGGGCTAAGATAATTCGAAAGATGATCTATTATGTGCGTGCTTATCTAAGCTTAGAGCATTTTTAATAGGCTCTCTAAACTTGAGATGCACTTAATTTTGGAGAGTCGACTCTTAAAATTTTACTTCAATAAACTCTTTAATTTAACATTTTAATTTAGAGAGTGAATTTGACTCTTCAAATTTGGAGAGTCAAATTCACTCTCTATGCATTCAAAAAGTTTCTATTTTCAATGTTTCTACAATAGCTTTCTTTATTACATATATTAAATATCATTGTCATTTACTTTTAAAAAAATAAATATTAACTAAAAATAAAAAAAGAAAATAAATATTTTATGAAAACGTAAAAAAAGAGTTAGTTTAAGCTTGTAAAAATTCTTGTTAATTAAATTTAAAGACAATCTTTAAAATGAAGAATATACTCTTTAAATATAAAAAGTTTATTGAAGATGCTCTTAAAAAATTATTACTTGTATCATTCTAAAATTCAAGGTAATCGATTCAAACATATTTATTGGCATGGCAGGCAGGCCCACCAATTTTTTAGGAAAAAGAAAACAATGGAATAATTTGGCCCGCCACTAGTCCCAAGACGTTCTTTTCACTCGGAACTCCAAGCATCTACGCTTATCTACCTATATAGAGATTTTCTCGTATGCAAAGCCAATAATGCGGAAGAATAAACCTAAACGTGACTACCATGTGCATTGAATCTAGAGGTCAAAAAAAGCTGAATATTTATTTTTAATTCAATAAGAGATTGTTTGGTGGAACATATTTTTTTCACTTTTCCCCTTAAATTTAATTTCAACCATACATTTTTATGGAACTCATAACTTTTCAATCACAAATTCTCAAAAAATTCTAATTTTCTTCAAAACCTCCTACACCGGACAAGCTCTAAAATTCTTATGAGATTTACTAATGTCTATATTGACGGTTTCTGTCATGTGACCCAAATTCACATATTTCAGTAGACCAAGGACTCATAACCTCAATTTTATAGTTGAAAATCAATAATTACACTACACAAAAAGTTGAGGGGCATATCCCTAATTCTCTCAAAAATTGTTGGCTGCTTTATTTAAAGGGCATGGTCAAACAAAACTTTCATTTAAAAAGACCTCTTCCATAATTTATTAGTTCAATAACCTCTTAGTTGGGGAAAATGAGAAAATGATTTATACAATTACCCAAATGTCCTTGAATGCCAAACAAACATAATTCTTTCTTCCAATTCCCAAACGTAACCAGCTGGGTCTCCTTCCTCTCCCACAAACGAACATTTTCGCACCAAACATTCCTCCCATCTTCTCTCCGCTCTTCCCTCTTCTCGAACCTAGCTGCACTTCCTTCTTTGAACCAAGAAATACATTGTCTTCCTTTGAGTAATAATATTGTTGAGGAAGTTTGGAAATCTATTTTGTAACATTGGTATTGGGCATTTGGAGAAGAAGAGAATGTAAGGTTTAATCTGAAAAATTCGTAACCATTTTATATAAGCAATGTCTGAATCAAAACCTTCATGATGTATTTTTGATTTTATGTTGTGATTCTGCTCGTAACGATTTCGAAGTCGTTTTGGGCATATGGATGTCGTTATTCTGAATGTATTATTTTCATCGATACTTGTGATAGTTGAAGTAATATATATGTTGGTAAATACATGCTTCTCATCATATCTAAAAGTTGGAAATATCTCCTTCTTTGAACCAAGAAATATATTATCTTCCTTTGTTGAAGGTTGAAAATCTATTTTGCAACATTGGTATTGTGCATTTGGATAAAAAGAGAATTTAAGGTTTAATATGAACAATTTGTAACCATTATATCTAAGCAATGTCTGAATCAAAACCGTCACAATGTAATTTTGCTGTTATGTTGTGATTCTACGCGTAACGATTTCTAAGTCGTGTTGGGCATACTGATGCCGTTATTCTGAATTTATTCTTTTCATCGATACTTGTTATTGTTGAAGTAATATATATGTTGGTAAATACATGCTTCGCATCATATCTAAAAGTTGGAACAATATCTGAAGCATGTTCTTTGCATTTGTGTTTCACCGCAGTTAGATATTGCATGTTTTACATAAAAAAAAGCTGTTTTGAATTGCAGTTATGGACAATGTGGATATGGTGTGGATATCAGCATGTTACAAAGTGAGTTTCAGCAGAATCTTGAAGGTACATGGATATGGAAATATGTGGGGAATGAAAGAGGGAGAACATTTCCTATTCTTGTTTCGAGGACGATTTCGTATGTAGAATTGTATGACCAAGTGAAACAGGAGCTCAACATTGATTCAAGGCTACATGAAATAGAGATGGCATGTCTTTCCCAAATGATGTCTAAGATTCCAATAGCACCGATTTTCATTGATTGTGACAACAATGTGAAGTGGTTTATGTCGGTATGTGGAGAAACACCTCTATGCATAACTCTTCTGAAAAAGCTCTTGGAAATCGAGAATGGATTGATCTTGATACATGTGTATCGCGAGTTGGGTGTGAGAAAGAAGTTGAAAATATGAACACAAAGGGAGATGTTGTGTAAAAGGACAATGTTGCGATCGATGGCAATGATTGTGGAATGTTGCTAGATTGGAACGATTTTCATGTAATTCGAAATAGCCCACAAAGGCCAACTGCACAATGCTTGGGAGCCACGAATGATGTCGGGTTGCTTGAAATTGAACCTTTTAGTCAGGCAGGAGCAGGTGACAATAATGCTGATTTGAGTGAACCTAACTACCATACTCAGAATCTTGCAGATGACAATATTGATGGCCGAACAAATGAGGGCTATTCGCAGGCTGTAGTTTCAAGTTTTCCTTCTGTCCATTGTGGTTCGTCTATAAGAATTCTAGAAGACGAAGATGTTCAAGCAAAACAGTTGTTTCAAACGAAAAAGGCCTTGACAGAAAAATTGCAATGGCTTGCTATGAAGTGTTACTTTGAATTCAAAGTTAAGAAGTCAAATAAGAGCATTTATACATTTTTTTGTGTAGAGGAAAACTGCAAGTGGCGGTTGCGGGAAACGAAAATGAAAAATTCTAATATCTTTGAAGTTCGAAAATATCAAGGTCTACATAATTGCTCCACGAGTGTTCGTCGCAAAGACCATAGGCATGCGTCATATATGGTTATTGGAAATCACATTGTCTCAAAGTATCAAGATGCGAACCGAATTTATAGGCCGAGAGATATTATTAATGATGTTCATCGAGAACTTGGTATAACGATAAGTTATACCAAGGCATACCTGGTGAAAGATTATGCTACTGCATTGATCCGCGGGAATCCCCGTGAAAGTTATGCTAAATTGTCATCGTATTGTCATATATTGGAGTTGCAAAATCCAGGCACCCAAACATTCATTCGAACTACTAGAGAGCAGCATTTCAAATACTTCTTTATGGCTTTGGGACCAAGCATACGTGGATTTCTTACCTCAATTCGACGAGTAATTTCTGTGATGGGACTTTCTTGACATCGAGTCGAAAAGATACTCTACTTTTAGCAACTTGCCAGGATGGAAATTACCAAATATATCCGCTCGCTTGGGGAATAGTTGATTCAGAAAATAATAAGTCATGGACATGGTTCTTTAGGAAGTTGCAGACAATCACAGGTGATACAGATGACCTTGTGATAATTTCCGACCGTGCAACAAACATTAAACATGGATTTCAAAAAGTTTTCAAGCTTTCCCATCATGGAAATTGTATTTACCACATCCAAACGAACCTGAAGAGCCGATTTCCATGTTGTGATCTTACACATTTGTTCACGACAACATCGGAGGCTTATACAATCCCTGAATTTGAGAATTATTTGGCAGCACTGTTAAGTAAGAATGACGGAATTTAGGACTACTTGTTGGAAGAAGACTATCGTTATTGGTCTAGAGCGCACTTTGATGGTATACAGTACAATATCATGACCACAAACAATTCGGAGACACTGAATGGTTTGCTCAAGAGTGCTCGAGATTTTCCTATAATTGGTTTGATTGATCATATCCGAGAGACACAACAAAGGTGGTTTTATGAAAGACATGTCGAAGCAGGGAAATGTGATAAGTGTATTTTATACACTTATTTCTATCCTAAAAGTAGGATTTTATATGTTTGTTTTAGAATATTCGCTATTTATTTTGTGTTATTTGTTTACATTTCAGAAATAATCCCAAAGTCGAGAAAACAAAGGAATTGAAGCTAAAATTGAGCAATTGGATGTAAAAGGGGTCAAAGTGAGCAATTCAAGAATTGATGCAGTCAATCAAATAGCTAATTTGAAGAAAAAATCGAATTTGGAAGAAATCAGAAGTTCAGGGGTTAAATTACAACAATCAGAAGTTGGAGGACTTGCTGTGCAATTAAAAGACAGGGACCAAGTTGCAGAATTTAAAAGATAAAAATTGCAGCCGGAATTACAACCGTGCGGCCGCACGGTTGAACAAGGCGTGCGGTCGCACGGTCAAAAAATTCAGCGATTGAAGTTTACCTGCAGAGTCATGCGACCGCGTGTTTTTGAACCGTGCGGCCGCACGGTAGTCCCTGACTGGGCCGCAGGTGGGCTTTTTACGCGGAATTCAGCAATTTTCTCCTCCATTAACCTAATTCTCGGAAAAATCTATAAATACCAGACCTAAGGCACGAAATAAGAGTTCCCAATCTTCATAATTCATGCCAAAACGCTGTCGAAGTGCCGAGGGATCCAAACCACGCCAAGATCAAGATTGAAGATACAATTGCAAGGAGATGAATTGGGTTACATCTTTTCATATCTCTTATTATTTATTTTCTATTATGTTTCTAGGCTAGGTTAATTGTGTTGGAATTGTGATGAAGTTTTGATTTCTTAATTCCATATTTTAATCTATTATTTAATTTATGCAATTCATGATTTTGAGCAATTGATTTATACTTTTTTTTATCATGCAATTACTTGATCACTAGTTGTATGATTTTAGGTAATGATTTCTTAAGTTCGAAAGATTGAGATTTCATTAGACTTGTGTCAATTGCCACAAAGTCCGATAGGGGATAGAAATATACCCCTATGCTTTGTGTTATCTGCTATAGTATTCACAAAACTTGTAATGATTTTTTATACATTTAGATTCGTCATAGAAATATAGTCGGATTTTGTATAGAAATAGGTGTTGATTCTTGTCCGAAAGGGAGTCTTGACAATATTAGGAATATGGATTTTCAAAACCCGTGAATTGTATTTAAATAATTGGTTAAGATATGGATGATAGAGTCAAAATGGATTCATAATTCTAACGCATTTATTTTCATTCATTTAAAATCAAATTTGTCAATTTTTTAGTTTAATCTTCATTTTAATTTTCAAAATCAAAATTTTCAAACTCAAACAATTTCTAGTTCCGGTTAAGGTAGTAGTCTAAAAATACGATTTAAAACAATCTCTGTGGGAACGATATTCGGACTTATTAAAATCCACTTTATTACTTGCGCGACCCGTACACTTGCGGAGCGTCGTCAAAATGTACGACCATTCTCACCCCAACTTTGGAAAAGAAGATGTGCATGAAATATAATGAATCGAATGGTTTGGATGTAAATCCTATTTCTCCGGACATTTATGATGTTCGCAACAATCTAGGCCGCCACATTGTCGACTTGGATGCACGAAGATGTACTTGCAAGAAGTTTGATCTCGACAAGTTCCCATGCGAGCATGCAATTGCTGTGGTAAAGTATAAAGGGGATGATGGTTATAGTATATGCAGTCCCTTTTACACTACTACTTATTGGAAGCAAGCATATTCCGAGTTTGTGTATCCTTTGCCGAATGAAGTTGAATGGAAAATTCCGGAGCATGTGATGTCTAGAAATGTATTACCACCTTTAAAGCGTAAACAAAGTGGTTGCCCATCAAAAAAGAGGAAAAGATTAGCTAGAGAATCACGTAATCCTCACAAGTGCAGTAAGTGCAAAAAACAAGGTCATAACAAGTCCACTTGTACAAGCCTAGGAGATGCAGATTAGCAAAAATGTGCAGAGTGATAAGCTTCCTTTGATATTATAAATCTTCATGTGATGAATGTACAATACTTTGTTTAATCTATCCATAACGAGTTCCAGACCGTGACTTTGTATTAAAAACGAGTTTAATGTTATTGCAATAGAAAATAGCTTACTGCTTAAGACCGTTCATAACGATATTTAGTTCGTTACTTCGTACAGGTGACGAGTTAAAGGTCGTTATGAAGGAGATGAACAAACAAAGTTACTAAGTTACATAACGAGTTCTAGGTCGTGACTTTGTATACAAAACGAGTTTAATGTCGTTGCAGTAGAAAATAACTTACTACTTAAGACCGTTCATAACGATATGTAGTTCGTTACTTCGTATCAGTAACGAGTTCAAGGTCGTTATGAAGGAGATGAACAAACAAAGCTACTAAGTTGCATAACAAGTTCTAGATCATGATTTTGTATACAAAATGAGTTTAATGTCGTTGATGTAGAAAATAACTTACTGCTTAAGACCGTTCATAACGATATGTAGTTCGTTACTTCGTACCGGTAACGATTTCAAGGTCGTTATGAAGGAGATGAACAAACAAAGCTACTAAGTTACATAACGAGTTCTAGATCATGATTTTGTATACAAAACGAGTTTAATTTCATTGCAGTAGAAAATAGCTTACTGCTTAAGACCGCTCATAGCGATATGTAGTTCGTTACTTCGTACCGGTAACGATTTAAAGGTCGTTATGAAGGAGATGAACAAACAAAGCTACTAAGTTACATAACGAGTTCTAGATCGTTATTATGTATACAAAACAATTTTAATGTCGTTGGAGTAGAAAATAGCTTACTGCTTAAGACCGTTAATAACGATTTTTAAATCGTTACTTTGTAACCAGAACGTGTTCTATATCGTAATGTCATATTTACAATAATGCCCCCGACATCCATAGATCCCAACGATCAAGGAATTTGGAGCAACATTTCAATAACTAGGTGTAACTCGTTCTACCGAGTTCGACATCGTTATAATTTCGAAAATCGTTTCAGTTCAAGAGTAACGACATTGAAACCATTGGCGTGGAAAACAACAATATAACGATACTAGGATCGTTTCTTCATATATATATATATAACGATTTATTTGTCGTTTTGCAACATGCACACAGAAATATAACGAGTTATATATAGTTCCTTTACAAATTTTACGATATCTCTATCGTTCTAGTGCAAAGTAAAAAATAAACGACACTTACGTCGTTTCATCGTACACATAACGACATTAACATCGTTATGTCCAGATCCGTGTAACCATCATAACGAGTTAAATGTCGTTCTAGTGTGAATTTTTCGAAGTTGACATCGTTCAAGTGAAATTTATAACTATAACGATAAATACATCGTTTCTTCTTCCGGAAGACGACATATATGTCGTTGTAGCCCAAATCTACGATTCGATAGCTCGTTGTCATCTGAAATTCCTTTAATAAACTTATGGTGACAATAAGGGGAGTTAGAAAGTTTTTGAATCCATCATGAAACTATCAATATCATTTGAAGTTCCTATTGTTAAGAATTATCATAGAACTTGTACAATGGAGATAAATGATCATGTCTTCTAATTCTTTCGATTTACGTTTATGTTTGAAGCACCTACTAGGAGCCTTTATTGTCACCGTACGTGTATTGAAGGTTCTTAAGCAATAAGTTTTTTTCTACTACAACAACATTAAACTTGTTTTGTATACAAAATCACGATCTAGAACTCGTTACCGGTACGAAGTAACGAACTAAATATCGTTATGAACGGTCTTAAGCAATAAGTTTTTTCTACTACAACGACATTAAACTTGTTTTGTATACAAAATCACGATCTAGAACTCGTTATGCAACTTAGTAGCTTTGTTTGTTCATCTCCTTCATAACGACCTTGAACTCGTTACCAATACGAAGTAACGAACTACATATCGTTATGAACGGTCTTAAGTATTAAGCTATTTTCTACTGCAACGACATTAAACTCGTTTTGTATACAAAGTCACAACCTAGAACTCGTTATGTAACTTAGTAACTTTGTTTATTCATCTCCTTCATAACGACTTTGAACTCGTTACCTGTACGAAGTAACGAACTAAATATCGTTATGAACGGTCTTAAGCAGTAAGCTATTTTCTACTGCAACGACATTAAACTTGTTTTTAATACAAAGTCACGATCTGGAACTCGTTATGCATAGATTAAACAAAGTATTGTACATTCATCACAGGAAGATTTACAGCTATCATGTCTGAAAATGATCGACTAAATACAATATCAAAAGGGACATTTCGTGTACATGATCCCTGAAATAAAATGATATGCCCAATATAAATCAAAATGAACAACAATCCACATCTGATATGCTTAGTTGTTCATTGTTTGCACCAATGACCCAAAAAAAAAAAAAACCAAACTCCAACTACACAAACGAAGTTTATAATGCAAACTAATCAACCATCCCCCATCCTCCATCCACCCAAAACACAACTACGCATACATGTGAAAACCTTGACAAAAAGAACACCAAATATATCACTAAAAGCTAAGGCTCGAAGTTCCAAGTCAATAGCTATGCAGCTAATTTCCTCCGCCACATTGGTATGGATTCAGAGCGGATTTTATGGACATCCAGATTCCCTTGGAGAAATTCAATATACTTCAAGGTAAATATTCCACAGTCGGATCTACACAATCAATACAATAAAGTGTAGGTTAATTATGAACACTGCAAAGTACAATAAATGTGAAATTTGTGTTCATGTAGTCTTACCCATTTCTTTGTTGTGGAATATTGTCAACCTTCACAAATTTGAATTTGTGTGATGTAACTCTCATCAAATGTCGCATGAAATTTAATCAGCAACGGTATAACCTCCTGTAATGACAAAATGTATCTCTCCAATGCCGCTCGACGGACATGACCCTTCAAACTATCAAAAATAAAAATAATTTTTTGCTCCAGATCAATTTGCAATGCAAACCAATGATTGTTGGAATTGCATGGGAGATACAAATATTTGCAATCCTTCCACGGCTTGGCTAGCTCCGGAGCAGCCCCTCTCACGTAATTGAGCAGACTTTTACTACAGCAGAATTCCTTCTTTTGCTGCAACGCTTCATGTGTTGTCTGGATGAATTGGTAGAAGTAAGTATCCAAGATACTACAATTATGTTGGAACACATTCGGATATTTTGAAGCTCTCTCACGTATTTGGTATAGGGCTTCGTTCATAATCTGTAGTCACAAAAGCTATTACAAGAAATAATTGTGTTTCAACTACTTTGTAAGAGCATTGAAATTGATTACTTACATTACCCATGAGCCAACCGTCCTCATCCAAAAGGGCTACCAAACTTTGTGCCTGAACATCCGTACAGTGCAATGGTATGATCTGACTGTGCACATCACAAAACCATTAGAAAGTGCTTAATATTTTGGAAAAGTTATTAATTTCATATTAGCTATATGTATAAAATTACCCAAAAGCTCCAACTTCAATCCATCTATCTAGAGATTCCGACTTAGAAGGATCAAACTTGTCAACCACCTCTAATTTTCTCCTCTTCGCGGGATCCGTAAAGGGAGAACATAGAAAATACGTTTTCCTCTTCGTTTGATACCCCCGTCCTTTTGGTGAGTTAGATCCATCCTCCTCAATCTGTACACTTTCACCTACATGTTTTAATAAAAACTGAGTAAACAATGAATTTTGTTTGGACGCGATTATATGAAAAATAACTAATGGCTTATTACCTAACATACCTAAATTGGACTCGGTAGATTTCCCCTCAAGTTTGTCCGGCGTCTGAAAAGCAGTTTCTCCCCCCCCCCCCCCCCCTCTCTCCTCCATCAACTTCAACTTCAACATCTACTTTCTTTCCTTTCTCAATCTCCTCTTCCAACCCAACTTCAACATCAACTTTCTTTCCTTTATCAATCTACTCTTCCAACCTAGCTTCAACATCAACTTTCTTTTCTCTCTCAATCTCCTCTTCTACCTTAGCTTCAATATCTACTTTCCCCACCTTCTCATTCTCAGCAGCATCCATCATATCACCCTCCGATGCATAGGCTGCACTGCTAGTAGCACCTTCAAATGCACTACGTGATTCATTCATCCTCCCCCCATCCTCTTGTAACTCAACCAACTTATCAGTCTTATGCTTCATGCGATCAAGCCGGGTTGATATGACCCCTAACATTCTTACTACAGCTTCCAGGTTCATCTCATTACATACAGGTGGTGGTTGATCTTCCCGAGGTGATTGTTGGTGAACAGAATGCCGTTGCGCTCCATCTTGCTCAAACTCCTCTCCTTCTACATTATGGGGGAGCAGTACCATCTTCTTCCACAAATGGGATCAGCTCTTGCCAATAAACCTCCCGCAACTCGTCTTCAATGGGAACCAATGTAGATTTGACCTCCAGCTGTATAGATGAAAGTGTGAAATGGTTAGTCATTCACAACAAAAATTATATTTTACAATTTCTATTTGTTTAACGTTAATAGATCATGCATGTTACCTCTCTAGATTCCAGAATCGAATCAATGGCAACAGACATCAACCTCTTCTGTATTTTCCAAGCGACCATTCTTGGAATCTCATTGCCATGTTTCGTAGCAAACTTGTTTCCTAGAACTGGATTTGCTTCAAAAGCCCAGATCTGTAGTAAAACAAGTGTTGTAATCTCATTCACATAAAATTTCAGCCAATTAATTTTACAAAAGTCAAGTTAGTTATTGGGTCATACCATTAAAGCAAAAGGAAATTTGTGCAACGTATATCTACAATGTTGTGCCTTCAATACATCTGTCAAGTCATGTTTGAGTACCCTAATTGTGTACTCAAATGACATTTTCCCCCAAGGATACTTGTTGAACCTCTCTAGATCATCGATCAAATCAAACCACCACAAATCAAGAAATGTGTTCTCCTCTGTAGCCAATACCACATGCGACAAGATAACAAGAAGTCCCAGATTGTACTTATCGATCGATCTCTTTTTGCAACGGTTAAATGCTTTATACACATCTAGCCTGGTTATCTTTCCCCGACTACTCTTAAAATAACTTTTGACCAGTGGCGAGTCTATTTCGTAGGTCTTGTCAACGTCTTCAGAACTACCTGCGTTTAAGCCCATCACTAATACAAACTCTTCCAGGACAAATCTTGTCAGTTTATTTCCAACAATGAACCAAGCTTCCTTCTTCTTAGTGGTCTTTGCCAATCTCAGTATCAATTGGTGCACGAGCTGTGATGCCAATTTAATTTTTCTCAGTTTAAGTAGTTGCCCAAAACAGCTACTCTCCAACTTCATTCTATGTTTTTTGTCCAGCTTCTCATACACTTCTTTCATAGTTTTAATAATGCATTTATTAGTGAATGTGGCATCACCTATTTCTTTCCTGTCAATCTCATATTGCTTCTCCATATCACTGCAAAATACAAAACAATTAATTATAACATCTACACCGTATAACTTAAATAAATCTAATTGAAAGCATTATGTCATTTGCTAAGTTTGAATTCAGAGTTTAAGAAGTAATCCACCTACTCAATTGTATTGGAACGATGTTGAAGTCAATTCATTCAAGTTTAAAAACCTTTCTGCTTAACATATGTTCAAAACGACATTTAATGTGGACAACAATTCAATACTTTAAATTTCAAAAATGCAAAATTAAGTGAACACTGAACGACATTGACAAAGCATAAGAATTGAGTTCGAAACAGTTTTCCACACTTTGGAACTTGAAACTACAGTGAATAGAAAAACATTTTTCGTCTAGTTGTATTTTTGAAAATATTGGTCAAAGGCTATTTGAACAATTGTTTTGTGTGAGGAGGACATCCCAACTAATTCCCCAACAATTAGTCATCTTCCATTCACCTTTTCAAGCAGCTACAAAACATCGTTTAATGATTTGCTTTTATGATTATCAATCTCTTCCATAAAAATAACATTCTAAAATGTTCTTGAATAAATTGAAGAACTGTGAAAAGTCATAATTTATCATCTAAACTAATAGTCAATGTCATTTAAACACAATTACAAAACTAATAACACCAACCAAACTAAACTTAGAAGATAATAGTCTACCAGAAATTCTTCCCTTATATGATCATCAATCTAGCTCTATAAAAGTTTAAGTTGAAACTTGACAACAACAAAAATTTCATGTCAATAGCTTTAGAAAGTCCAAGATTTCTCCATATGATCACACTGATCTTTTGACTAAGTTTTTCGCCAAAATTAAATGATGTGGTCAAAATCAACACTATTGTACCCATTCCTTTGTTTCTATATTCTGTTTCCAACCAGCAAGATAACTATGATAACGTCGAAAAAGAATATGCAACTTTATAGAACCACAACATTTATAAAAGCGTAATTCAGTTTTCCTAAAAAAAAATGTTAGTTTTTCACACTTAGGGGAATCAAGAAACAGCCCTAAACTTATCAGAAGAGATGTAGACGGTCACCCTAAATAGACAACTCCTTAGAGGGTCTCTACATACTCGCATGATTATTAATTCATATAAAAAACAATGTACATTAAATTTGTCTAATTATCACATAATCCCAAATCATAATTCATACTTTAAACAAAATCAACATATCAAAAACTTCCCAAAACAAAAATCATCCAAAAATAACAATCATCGAAATTAGAATAAATACTAAATCAAAATCAGTATAAAAATCACAAAATTATTGTTGGCAAGAAACTAAAAATAAAGCTACAAACCTCAATTTTAATTTTTATATAGAGTTTCAGCAAATATCACAACATTCACAATTGCACATTCAACCTAACCTAAATCTAATAAACAATATGTAAAAAACATTGCAGTCTCGAAATTCAGCCAAACTAAAATTACCTAACAGAAACTTTATAGCTTCTAACCAAGCTCTAACCTTAAAAATTAAAATTACCCAACAGAGAGGCTAGGAGCCAGGCTCTAAGAAAGTCGAGAGACTGCACTATATTGGCTGTGGTGGAGGCGGAGCTGTGCGGCCGACTTCAGACTTGTGCGGTTAGGGGCGACAAACCGAAGAGCGAGAGAGAGGGAGATGGAGGCGGGAGCAAGATGTTTTTGGTTGTTGGAGGCCGCAGGTCGGGAGTGAAGAGCTTCTGCAATTAGGGGCGAGGGATCAGAGAGAGAGAGAGAGAGAGAGAGAGAAGCGGCGGCGAGATATCGGAGAGCGAGAGAGACAGAGAAGCGGGAGCGAGGTTTTTGGTAGGGGGAGGTCGTGGGTCGAGAGTGAAATAGAGAGTGAAGAAGGAAAGAAATTCAAAATATTAGGTATATCTGAGTGGATAGAACTGTCATTTTGTACTGTAATATATTTTTCTATTAATCTTATTTATTCATTTTTGGTCAAAGGCCATTTGGACAAAACTTATGTAGGGGGAGTCCGTTTCAACTAATTCCCCAAAATTGTTGCCAGTTTTAAAAAACCTATAAAAATGGAAAGGTGGGATAGTAGTGGACTCTCCAACCCCATTCGAATTTCGACCATCCCCACTTCCAAGGGCAGGCTATGACCTTGTGTGCTAATGCAATCGCATAGACCCACCAAGATGTGAAAGCTTTCAAAAGTATGAAAGGTTCAGTAGTATAGTAGATAGCCTAAATTTTTTAATAAAAAGACTCTACTAATATAATTATTAATTTTCTCGTCTAATAATGTTAGAAGAGTAAATTTAATTTGAACTCTTGACGATTTACATTATTATTGTTGTGACTTCAAATGATTTTATTTAGTAATTTTTTTATCAAGACTTCATTTAAAATTTCGTCATTTAAAATTACGCATAAAGGCCTTCAATTCACAGGGGCGACCTTGACGATCTCCTAACCCTAATCAGCTGAGAATACTTTTGTATAATACACATCTATTATAGTTAGGGAAAAATACATATGTAAGGAATTACGAAGATAGGATTTAATATTTAAGAAACTTGTTCTTTAAGTTCAAAAATTAGGTTTTTATTAAAAATATATATAATTAAATTGATAATTAAATAATTAAGGTCACTACAATTATACAATTTATGGTTACAGTCACGAGTTACAAATTTTAAAGGTGTCAAATTATCAAATTAATTAGTTACAATTTATTTCTCGATCACAAATTATAAATTTATAGGTCACAACTTAAATTTCGGTCACAAATTATCAAATTAATTTATCATGGCTCTCTTATTGGCCACAAGTCACAAATTTTATAGGTCACAACATTTTTCTCGATCACAAATTTAGAAAATTTATTTCACAACTTATTTTTTGTCACAATTTACAAATTTTGTAAGTCACAACTTATTTATCGGTCAAGGATCTCGAATTTTGTTGGTCACAACTTTTTCTCGGTAAAAAAATCTCGATTTTATAAGTCATAACTTATTTCACAATCACAAATTTCAAGTTAATTGGTTACAACTTAACAAATTCACGACTTATTTTTTTATCACAATTTACAAATTTCGTAAGTCACAACTTATTTATTTGTCACGAATCTCGAACTTTGTATGTTACAACTTTTCTCGGTCACAAATCTCGAATTTGTACTTATACAATTTAAGATCACAATCACAAGTCACAAATTTTAATGGTCACAAATTATAAAATAAATTAGTCACGATTTATTTTTCGATCACAAATTACAAGTTTTATACGTTACAGCCTATTTTTCAATTA
Source organism: Ligustrum vulgare (assembly GCA_963555705.1). Lineage (NCBI taxonomy): Eukaryota > Viridiplantae > Streptophyta > Magnoliopsida > Lamiales > Oleaceae > Ligustrum > Ligustrum vulgare. The sequence continues at coordinate 2,925,030 of OY743175.1, read as the reverse complement.
TAATTTATCAAATTAATCCATCACAATTTATTTATCTTTCACAAGTCACAAATTTATAGGTAGTCGACGCAAAACATCCCTGCCTTTGGACATTCTTGTGCAATTCGTCCATATCTTTGATTTTTTTGGTAATTTCATCATCACCTTTACATTTATGTACTAAAAACATCCATGTCGTCAGATTTCATCCAAATTTTCGTTAGTTGACTCATAAATTGTTCATTGACCTTTTAATGAAGGGAAAAAAAAAACATTTTGTATTATTACATTTAAAATTATATAAAAGAAAACGAGGAATAAAAATAAAATAAAACAAATTCAAAAGAAAAAAAAAATCTTCTTCCCCAGCAGCACCCTCAGACCCACAACCACCGCCATCACCACTCCAACCCAACAAATTCAATCCCATCAGAAAAGAACATTCGACGTTAAAGTGATACAGAGACCGAAAAGGAACCAACCAAGAAACTCTCTGCAGCTGCTCCTCTATTTAATCCATCCACATTTCCAGCGTTCGGCTCTCTTCCTGTGCCTAGCCGTACAGAGCAAGGAGGAATATTTCCTCACCATGTGAGTATTACTCCAATGATTGTTGTTAGTCCTATTCATAGATCGCCACACCAATTAGCAATTGCAAGAGTTCCATATGGTCCACGAAGCCAAGCTTCTCAGGTGGCTGTAGTTGATCTAGAAACCGGGATCCAAAGAAGCCGTTTTAAAATTTTCTTGCTAAAGAAAGAGTTCAAAATATTTAAACTGATTTTTACATATTGGAATTAACATCCCTTTCTCATGTCTTGCTTTAGATACCACGTGGCCACAATTTTTTTAAAAGCTCTTCCAAAAATGGGTAGGTCGTAGGAAGCACACTAATGCTGCAGTGGGAAGGTTTTTGTTACAGTTCCTCTTGATAATTTTGGTTCAAATACTACAGATCATGATCCAGAAAGAAATCTGAGCATGTTGATTGGTGAGACCTAGGAAGATAGGATGGAATGCAGATAGTTGGGGCCTCACTTTACTCACGTTGCAAGGATTATTGGGCAATCAGAGTATGGAGCACAGTCTATTGCACTATCAGGGGTTGGGTTAGAGTGGTGATGGCAGTGGATGTGGGGTTGGAGCAAGGTCTGGGCTGTGGGGTTTGGGAAGAAGAAGAACCTTTTGTTTTAATTTATTTTTTCTTCCTCATTTTCTTTTATATAATTTTAAATGTGATAATACAAAATGTCTTTTTTTTCCTTCATTAAAATAGTCAATGAACAATTTATAAGTCAACTAACGAAAATTTTGGATGAAATCTAACAGCATGGACGTTTTTAGCACAAAAATCTAAATGTGAGGATGAAATTGTCAAAAAAATCAAAGGTATGGACGTTTTGCACCAATTACCCCAAATTTATTTGTAACGACCCGGTTTATACAAGTCAAATTGTCAAGTTAAATAAGGACTAAAGTTGAACAAATAATATTTCATGGGGTTTATTTTGTTATTACATATACTTGAAGACTAGAGATAATATAATAAGGAATTTAATGACTTAGTTTCTATTATTGAGATTTTAATGACTAAATCTTATATTATGTGCAAGTTTGGGGACTTGACTTGTTAATACACTTATAAATTGCCAATTAAATAGGTATCAGAGCCCATTTATCATGGATTTGGCTGGAGAAGATCAGAGAGTCACAAGAAGGACCGAGAAGCAACAGAAATTGTGGGAAAGAAAAGAAGAAAAGGGAAATAAAGAAAGGAAAAAGGAGAAAAGGAAGAGGAAGGGTTGATCTCGTGGCCAACTTCGATTTTAAGAGGTAAGTATGAATTACCCATTTTAGATTGAGATTGAATTTGGGATTTTTGGATTATTGGCTTAAATTTGAAGTTTTGCTAGTATTAAGCTCCATTGACGTGTATTCGAGATAGTAAGTTAAAACGAATGTCAAGAAGTTGTGTATGTAGATTTTGATGGCTAAGTTGATTTATTTATGACATGGGTTTTTAAATTGGTACCTAGAACTTTAATTTTGGTATGATTATGTAATTCTAAATACCTTATTTGTGGTATATATATATAAGTGTAGATTAAGGGATTAAAATTAAATAAGAAGAAAAGGGAAGTGAAAGGAAATGGGTATTATATGATAATTATGCAAATTTCTTGCTTTTGGTTATGGAAATGAGTCATTAATATATGGAAACAAATGAGTGCATTTTCAAATGATAGAATCTTTTATACACGTCAAACGTGAAGTATGTTGGGAATTTGATAAGTAAAGGCATGTGATTGGATGAAATGAGGAATAATGACTAAAAGAGAGCTTGATTGGATTTTATAATTATTATTTGAGAATTATGGATTTTGATAGAAAAGAAAGCATAAAGTATATACTTCCTTAATTCTGGCAAAGAGAAGAATGTAAAAGAATTAAGATATTATTAGTTGATTTTTAAATGGTTTGATATGATTGGTTTTGATACAAGAGATTTATATTGTTATTTTAGGAGATGTTGTGGAGATTGGATCGGGCCTATGGCCCAACTAGATTCCAATAGATAAACTCTGTGAGTGGAAAAGTTATTCTTTTAAAAACGTAAAAGAATTTACGTTATGCAAGTTTTCTATTCCGTCGATTTTCTTTAAGTTACAAATGATTTTGAAATCAATGACTTTTAGCATGATTATCGAAATGAATGTTTTATAATTAAGCTTGTTTATCATGATGGCTCTTTTTACCATGTTTTATGAGCATGATTAGTCAAGTTGATGTATGATTTGAAAATCACCAGAAGTACCCGATGTGGTTATATGTCCTTGTGTTAGTGCACGGAGGGGGCCTTGGGCCCGTGTATTAGCGGATATTATTTGAGATCTTAAGGCTCTGTCACGGAGGGGGCCTATGGCCCGTGTTCAGATGATCTTAAGATCCACTCTTATGCACGGATGGGGCCTATGGCCCGTGTGTAAGGGTGCATATATGAGGTCTTTGGGACCCACTTTTGTACCCAGAGGGCCTTTGGGTGGGTACGGAGGTGCTCAGTAGTATACGCGCGTATGACTAGATACAGATTACAGTTTTAGCAGATGTTTAAGTTGGGTACCTTTTGGTGTGGTTTCTTATATATTACTGTTTTTCAGTTATGAAATAGCCAATTATTCTACGATCCTTGTGAACAATTATTGTCAGAAAGTATATTTTGAGTTCAAGTTGCAAAAGCATTATAAAATAAATTATGTTTTCAAAAATACGTTTATTTCAGAAATTCCACTCACTGAGTCACAAGCTCATGTTTTTCCCCACCTTTTACAGTATAGGAAGAAAAATAAAAGATTCAGCAGCATCGAAGGAGTCTTTGCAGCTCTCGAGGAGCTTTGTAACATTGTCATTTGTAGGCGTTACTTTGGTAAGCTCTTAGGAGACATATTCTAGGAAGATACAATTGGACTATGTAGTTATTCTGTATAAGTTATATACTTTATGAGGAATGTATCTGATGATGATGTATTTTGGATCATGTATGTATAAAGAAGTGGATTAAGAATTGTAGTTATTATATTATGTCAATTGTCTTGGTTGAAATATTTGAAAAGTGATATATTTATTTATGATTGCATGTTTGAGGATTTGTCATTGTTTTACAGGTTGGTTAAGTCAATATTATAGAGGAGACTCTGTCAAAATTTTATAAATTCCTATAGGATTAAAATTATATAAAGCAAATATTGAAAGTTGAAGAAAAGTCAAGGTTGCCTTGGTGGTGGGTCCAACATCTAATTGGCACCTGTCATCGGTGCACATCACGTTTCAGGTCCAGTATGGTGATCTAGGACGGGTCGTGACATTATTAGTCATGACAACGTCATTCTTGATCACAAATAATGAAATTTTCGGTTGCAACTTATTTTTCGGTCACAATCTACAAATTTTTTAAGTCACAACTTATTTATTGATTATAAATCTCGAATATTTAAGTCGTGACTTATTTTTGAGTAGGGATGGCAATGGGACTGGGACGGGGATGAAAAAGTATCCCCGATCGGGGATGGGACGGGGTGGGGATTGCTATCAAATTCCCATCCTCGCCCCAGACCCGCCCCAAAACCATACCCATTTAATAAGTTCAATTAAAAAAAATCTAAACAAATTAAAAGTATCATAAACTACCCGACGTCCAAATATATAATTTAAAAAAACAAGCACTACGTCTCAACTCTATACTACTCTTCATCTCTCACTCTCAAGTCTCATCTCATTCTCTTCAAGTCTCATCTCATTCTCTCCAAACATACTTCTTAACATAATTAAATTTGTACTACTCTATAAAAGCTATTATGAGTTTTTTATTTATTAATATTAACATTCTTTAGAGCTATTAAATGAGAATTTTGTAAAATAATTATACTTTAAGAAAAGAATTTGTATAACTAAGACATTAGATAACCATTACAAAAAACATTAATGGACAAATATATATATATTTAATAAACTGGGATGTAAAGGGGATTACGGACATCCCCGCCCCGTCCCCGTGACGGGGACGGGACCGGGCGGGGATGTGGATGGTAAATCTCTGACGGGGAGGAGACGAGGATTGGCATCCCTACCTCGAACCTATTCCGTTGTCATTCCTATTTTTGAGTCACAATTTACAACTTTTTCAAGTCACAATTTATTTTTTAATAACAAATCTTGAATTTTATAAGTCACAATTTATTTAATAAAGTTGAAAACTTCAAATTAATTGGCCACAACTCAAAAAAAAATTGAGTCACAGTTACAAATTTTGTCACAATCTTAATTTTTTTTTTATGTCACATAATTTCTTCTAATCACGAGTTACAAATTTATTGGTCATAATCATTCTTAATCCTATCCCACTACAACCACCACCAAACCCACACCCAGCAATATCGCCACCACCACCATCGTCGCCTCTCCACAATCACCACCACTATCACCGCCTATCCCCAACCAACATCACCACCCATTGCCAATACTAAACCACCACAACCACCGCCCCTCCCCAACCACCACCACCTCCCCACCACACTTTTTCACCACAACCAACGACCACCACCATTGAAAAAGCAATAAAGTCCAACCACCACACCTCTCCACCACAATCAACAACCAACAACACCACCACCTTCACCTCTCCACCACAATCATCGATTTTGCACATAGCTGTCATCACACCTTAGGACCACCACCACCACTGCCATACCAAAACAACCTGCATCACCTGCGCCACCACTTCCGCATCACAACCTGCACCATCGACATCAACACCAACAACAAGAATCAACCACTAAATAAAACTGAAGACAACAACCGTTTCATCGTTGTAAGTTGCCAGCAACGCATTCCAACAATAACGGGCGGGCATCATCACCATTGTACCACCACACCAACCGATTCAAAAATACCTGTAAATTTGGACCAACTATTTCACCCTTTTTGACAGGAAGAGATCTGGAAATTTCATATCGAATCTGATTCAAGGTGGAAGAGATCTGGATAGTGCAGATATCGAGTTCGTCATAACTTTATTCGATGGTCAACATCTGGGCCATCTATTTTACCAACTTCGACAAGCGGTAGGATAGTCATGGCTCAGATGTCGACGGTGAAAGAGTTCGGCTGTGATGTGTGGATCTTGTTGTTTGGGTGAAGATTTCGGTGCAGGTTGTGGGTATTTTGTGCGGCGACTTCGGCAGATTCTCGATGATGGTCTATAGATGGGATGTATTTGGGAATATTAGCATCTGTTTGATACTGTAGTAGTTTATAAATTGGTTTATTTATAATTTTTGGGTAAGATATGTAGTTGAAAATTGGAGAGAAAAAATATGTGTGATTAAAAAATTGTGTGATTTATAAACCGTTTACCAAACGGAGGCTTAATTGATAGGTTATGGCGGATGGTGGGTTTTGGGGATGGATTTGTTTTTATTAAATAGTTAATGTTATTAACGTTAAAGAATTTGAATTAACCTGATTTTTGAATTATGATACATGTTCAAATTTCAAAATTTGAAAACTTTTTAATCTACATCTACATCTATCTACATCAGCAATTTACATCTACAATATCTTAAAAGTATGGATGAGCGGAAATATTTTGATTTATCATTTTATCCTTACGTTATTTTTTTCTCAATAATATCGTTAGTTCATTTATTGAGACTTATTTTACATTTATTTTAATTCATCGAAAACATTAATTTATCTATATTGACTAAATCGAAATTGGTTATTCAATTAATTTTAATTTAGCGTCGTTACTTTTTAATTTACTTTTAGATTATTATCCCATCAAATTCATTTTTCGTGATAACTTCATTGAACAATTCAAAGAGTGTATTTATGTGTTTAATAGATTTTTTTCTATTTTTAGAGCTTATTTACTAGTGGTAATATTTTTACATTTTTCCTCAAATTCATTTTCGATCAAACATTTTTGTGGGACTCATCGCTTTTCATACTTTTGAACCACACATTCTCAAAAAAATTCAAAAATTTTAAAAATTCATCCAAAAACTCCTACACCAAACATGCTCTTAATTCAAACAATTATGTTTTAGCCATACGTTGGACAATACTATTTTGTTTATAAACACACTCTTTAAACAATTCAAATAACGTGTTTATGCTTTTAATGAATTTTTCTATTTTAAATTCAAACAATTATGTTTTAGTTACCAATCTAAATATATTATTTTATTATTACTTTCAAAGTATGGTGAGTGTGAAACTTTTTATTTTTAAACTCACTTAATTTTTATCAAAATCATAAATTAATTTATATAAAAAGAAAATATTTTTTAATTATTTTCTAAATAAGAATATAAAATAAATAATTTCAAAACTCTTAGGAAAAGAAAAAATCAAAATTGATATTTTATTTTAAATTTATTTAATCATTGTTTGGTGATGATTAAAATCGGATATTGAATAGATTTTTGTTGTTATATAAAAGTAGGATACTTGTAAGGGAATTTCCCGCCCAAATTCCACCAAAGAATCCCGCCCAAACCAAAAAACATAGCAAAAAACTGCCTCCCAAAATCGTGGTCTCCACAGCCAATTTAAAAAAATTCAAAATGTTCCCAATTCGTAGGCTTTCTGTCTTCTGCAGAGGATGAAGGAAATAAGGAAAAAAAAAAAAGAAAAAAAAGAACGCGTCTTCAATTCTTTAAACTGAAGCCAGAGTATTCTTTCATCTTCTAGGATATTCTACACCATTTATGCGTCGTCGTCCGTTCATCCTTCATCTCTTCCAAAAATTTCTACTCTCCTTCCAAATCGTCTATGTGCTTCTAAAGTGCCGTCAAACCATAGATCCATCTTGCTTCAATTTGTAGGCTATAAATGGGTGGGAGATAGCTGCTTTCCTGGGCAAGATGTTATAGCAGTAACCTTTTCGGGAGTAATGTATCACACCGAGCAACTGCTGACTAAGGTAAATGGTGTATTGCGAAGCTTAAAAACTAAAAAGTAAAGTTTTTAGTAAGTTTTTTGCTAAGCATGTTTGAAGAGATTTGAAAGTTACTTATTTTTTGGATTTTAAGGTATAAAATAAAAGCATACTTCTTTTAACTACCTTTTTTTCCAGAAAAAATGAAATTGTGTTTGAGGTTGAATCATAAGTTAAGAGAATAGCAAATTAGTTGGTTCCTTGGAGAAACAAAAGAAAATGTATAAAAATTTTAGATTAAATTACAAATTGTTTTCATTGTTGAGCAGGCCAAGGCCACTTTAGAAAATTATTAAAAGTATAAAAAATCAAGTTTAGGAAATGGATCTCATATTTTCCTAGAACCATTTCTCAAGCCTTTCGAGGTTTTATCCTTGATCAAATCAATCTATTATTGTTTATGAGTTTATGATCAGATCAGGGACACTGTTCACTACAAAGTGTGTACCGCAAGCGTAATGGTCACGTACAAGTAATAAAGTGAGTTTTTTGAGTATAGATTGTTAATCCCACAAGGAATGTATACATAATTACACTCTAATTAATTTAATCTTAACAAATAAAAAATACAATTAAAAGATGAGTTTTGAAAATTCTAAATTAAAGAAACTAATTTTAAACTAAATTAAAATAGGGAAAATGGACTATAAAATAGTTGGGATATATGATTTCACTTAAATCTCATTTAAGTAATTTCTCAACACGTGCAAATTAATAAATTACTCATTTCTAATTTTAGACCCGATTTTTCAAGTTTAGCTAATTACCTCTCTCGAGTGAAATTAACCCTAATCAATTGGCTTAACCTACTATATCTCTAAGTCGATTAATATCCAATTAATTGCATTAACTCTTTGTGACAATAGCTCAATGGATCATCTAGGGTTTAAGGTATGTCTCTATCCTTAACAAGAATCTAGAGCATTTATTATTTGGTCTAAAATGTACGATATCTCTCGATTATCATACATTTCACAAAAACATATATTTGGAGATCAATCAAACCAATGGAATAATCTCAATAATAAACACACATAAAATAAGCTCAAAAATTAATAAACAAACATTAAAATTACTTAAATTAAGTTAAGCTACATCAATCACCTCAATATAAAACAACTAGCCCATTGTATAAATATTGTACAAAAGTTGAGGTTTATAAAAATACATCACAAAATATAGAAATCAAAGATTAAAATACAAGATAATGAAACAAATCACTTCCCTTTATTTTTACTCCAAAATTCCTTCAACGTTGCTTTGAATCTTCACCTCACTTCTTACTTCATAGCTTCAATGGGGACTAGCAACTTGGAAACTAAACCAAACTATAAACTAAATTACAAAATAAAGCAAAAACAAAGAGAAGAGAAGAAATAAAAGAGATAAAGAGGCTAGGGTTTGGAGAGAAAAATTGTGTATTTGTGAAGTGGAGTACAAATACTCTCAAAAATTAGACCTAAAAAGGTCCCAAAAAGGCGTTCAAACCGAGCAAAAGCAACCTAAGAAGAAAATAATAAAATCGGCAATTAAAATTTGATTGGACAAAAATTTGCCCGATCGTATGGGAGACAGATATATAATCTGTCTAAATTTGTTGGGCGCTAGCAAAGTTATGACAAAGGCATGGGCTTTATGCCCATGCCATATAATATATATATTATAATATTTTTTTATTTTTTTTGTCTTTTTCTTTTAAACAATTTGCAAGTCAAGTCCCTCATCTTCTGATCTTCTTCAATTTAGTCATCAGATTTTGACTTTTATTACAAAAACACCCCTGAAATATTTGGACTTCTAGTCCTCCATCTTTCTGAGATGTTACAATTGAGTTCCCAAACTTTTAATTTCTCTCAATTAGGTCATTGGACATCAAATTTGCTCTTCTTTTAGCTCAATTATTGTTCAATCTTATCTATTTTCTTTCCAATTGAGGTTATCCCTAATTGTACAAGATAAGCACAATTTATAAGTAGAAATTCATTCAATTGGTCAATTAAAATACTAATTTAGGAACTAAATAAGTGTGTAAAGCACACTTATCAGACACCATAGTTGGCTTATTTCTGAGTATGGTTTCAATGATTTTGTTTGCTCTATCTTTTCAATTAGGGTCCGAGAAGAAAAATCCAGTATTGAGGCTACTTGGATAGTTAAGGACACTTGCGTCGATTTCTGATTTGCCTCTTCATGTGTTGTTGTGGTTCGGTGTTGGTGTGTGGGTCAATGGGTGGAGTTCTTTGGTTTGGGCGTGTTGATTCTACTGGGTAATTTTTGTGCTTACGTGATTGCTTTGTTTGGGTGGGTTGATTCTGACTGTGCAAAAAAAAAAAATCAAAAAAAATGCAAGCCAGGTAATTTGACATGATAAACAAATTGAAGAAAATGACGAAATAATTCTTAAGGATTTTCATGCTCTTATTACTATGAAACAATGTAAAGCTATAGTTACGAAGTTAGAATTAAAGTGATGCACATATCTTTTTTAATTATGGATCAGGATTAACTAGTGATTCAGTTTTACTATGTTTTAATTTTCTTTTTTCTTTCTTTTACATAAAAGCAATTGATCTGGGAGTTCATTTCTTTAGGTTTGAAGAAGGCGCAGAGCAACTTAGATTAGATGTTGCACAAAATCCAAATGATACTGGAGAGTCGATATGGTGCTTTGTCTTTGAAGCCAAGCTAAATGGAGTTGATGAAGCAAGAAGAAGATTTGTGTCAGGTATTAACTTATTCTTTCTCTTTTGTCATATTTCAATTTTTTGGATTTTTATTTGTCAATTTGATTTGTAGTTGTTTAGAAAATGCACAAAAGTTTACAATTTAATACTTCAATTTGATTTGTAGCGATTACTTTCATATAACATTTCAAGCTAAAATGTCTCTCTTTATTTTGAAAATAATAAGGTCAAAAGTTCACAATATTGCTTTCAGCATGATTGTCCTTGACCATTTTCAGCCAAGAAGTCATGTTTCACGAACGTATGAATGAGGTGGTTGTACTTCCTCGAACGTATGTGCCATCCCTACGCCGTCGATTTCGTCAAAGCCATTAAAAGGTATCATTCGATTAATAGTAAAAAATAAAAACCATGTTAATAAATGTGATCCGTAGTTGCTAATTACAAATTTGAATCTTTCATTTTGAATAAACGTCCAATAGCTAATATAGCAATTTTGTTCATATTATGAGTCACTTTACATTATTTTTAAAAATAATTGTTGGTGTTGAATATTTAGACATATTTCAGATTTTTCTGAAAGTTTGTGTGTGCATCATAATTCAATCATGTGCCTTTTTCTTTATGCATCAACTATGCTGAAACTTAAAAGAAATGATTTTTATGAATTTTTCATTGAATCGAATGAACCCATGAATTTAAAGCTTGACTGCTTCCATTTACTCTTTATCTTCTATGTAGGATAGTTTAATTTTGTATGATTGCAAGTTTGTGGTGCAATAACTCTTACAACTTTGGACATATAGTTATTAATTTTGATTTATTTCAATCTATAATATTAAAAAAATTATATTGTCCAAGTTTTTTCCATTTGAGCATGTACTGAAGCTTTGTGTTATTACTCAAAGGATGGGAATTCTGACATAGTTTAGTTTCATGGGCTAGGATTGGAAGCACTTGCATAGTTTAGGCTTTTCAGTGAATTCGATCAATGCAAAAATGAATAGATGTTAGCTAGCTATATATTGAAATATATGATGATGTTAGACAAATTTTTGAATTAGTTTGGATTGAGAGCAAGAGCGGCACGTGGGTTCCCTGTTAGGAGTGTCTTTTTTCTTTTCTTTTTGTTGATATGAAGGTAATTGCATTGGAAAAAAAAAACATCAGCTTCAATGTCACAATAACAAGGTAATATTTCCTGGTGGGTGAATTTGTCTTATGTGCATTTATATCAAATTTTACCTAAACTTCATTAAGAACAAGAAACGTGAATATTTCACCATTGATTTATCAAGTTTAAGAGAGAAGGGGGCATCACATAAAGCTTACTGGATTTTATGAAGACTTTTAAACAAATTTTTCATTTTTCAATGTTTATTACCTGGGCTCGAATTAATCCTGTTTGGATGAAAAATGTTCACAACTACCTGCTCATTTAGTGAATAATGTCCCACTTATAAAAATTTTAACAATACTATTGGTACTTTGATGCTTTATTTATTGTTGACAAATACCCGCTTATTTATAAATACACTAGAGTTGGATGAATTAATGAATCTTTGGTGTCTGTTTCTTTGGTAGTAGGGATGTCATCGAACCGAGTCGAGCCGGCTCGCGAGCCAAAGATTTTTTTTTTGCCCAAGCCGAGCCAAAGCTCGTCCACAAAAATAAAACTCAACTCGAACTTTTTTCGAGCCGAGCCGAGCGGAGTCCCGAGTTTTAAATTTTTTTAAAATTTTTATAACAAAAATCCATAAATTTTTTATTGAAAATATATATATATACAACGAGTTGAGCTGAGCTTGTGGTTGAATTTCAAGGCTCGAGCTCACATCGAGCTTTTTGGGTGGGCTTTTTTTGGCTCGAGTCAAGCCACAGCCCGTCTCTAAAAAAAAAGCTTGACTCGAGCTTTGGCTCGAAATCTCGAGTCGTGAGTCAAGCTAAGTCCGAGCTTTTATCGAGCCAAACCCGAGCGGCTCGAGCCGGTGAGCCATTTTGTCATCCCTATTTGATACTCCATTTTGTTACAAATGGGTTTTCCTTAATGACATGTTGATTGTGGTAGTAAGTTTATTATTTTGATGGTGTAAGCTTTTCTCATTTCCAAACTAATTTATTGTCTTAGAAACTACATTTTTCTTAATTATAATATTCTGAAACATGAGCTACTTTGTTATTCTTTTAATTCAGTTATTTTGTTGGAATCAACATTCATAGTGTTCCATTTTTGTAGATAACAATTTTTGCTTCGTGTAATATTTTAATTCTCATAATTATTAATTAGTTACATTTGTCCTTTACAATTTATACTTCATAAATATGTATAAATATGTGAGAAATATTTTGTATTTTAGAATTTAACTTTTTCTTTGCAAGTTTAATATTTTTTTACATCTTACTTCAAATATTTTGTATATATCTAATATCGTGCATCGCACAGGTGATATAACTAGTTAGTATGTGATATTAAAATTAGACCTTAAATATCATAAAATTTTTGAAAGTCAAATTCCAATAAATCGAAAGTATACGACTAGAAGAATTGTCAAAATGCCCAAGTCAAAAAAGGGCTAAGTCAAAATACCCTAAATTTTTAAAAGGATAATTATAATGACACCACTTAAATTGTTAATCACACCACATTATATATACACATTTATTAAAATACAAATTTTATAAATACACCACATTTAATTTTACAAAAATAACCTTTAATAAAGTAAATGAAAATAAAATCGTACACCACAATCTACCAACATACCAATATATTTTTTCTCTCTACAATTGAATACCCATTCATCTCTATTTCTAGGAATGGTAGTTATAGACACTTGAGGCCAGGAATAGAGAATAGTTTGGATGATTTTGATCAATCTAGTGAGAGATCTCGAGATGCTCGACAGTACGGCATTCAAAAGAAGCAAAACATTGTATCTTGGGAAAACGGGACTTGTAGCAGCTAACATATGATTTCTGCAAATCTCGTTCTGCTTTGGGGGAGCCTTGTGATCATTATGGTTGTATTGTATAATTTTTCTCCCAATTCTGGTCTCATGATCTCGTTATGTCGTAGACGATAAGGCTTCCTCATGCTGGGAAAAGAATTCACGATATAATTAGCAAATCATTATATAAAATTTAGGTTTTTTGAAATTTGTGGTGTACATGAGATTAACAAATAAGATATATTAATATAAATGAGATTTTTATTTAAGTCAGTTTAATTATGGTCAATTTAGTAAATATGAAAATTGTGGTGTGATTAACAATTTTTGTGGTGTCAATATAATTACCATTTTTAAAAACTAACCACAATAACTTTTTCTCTATAAAAAGACTAGGATGCCCTCATAACCATATTTCCTTTATACCCTTATTTCATATATGAAATTGATAAAATAATTATACCTAAAAAGTCTATAATACACTCCTAGCCACATAAAAAATCACCAAGTCTCACTTTTCATTATTATCTCGTTTTTTCATCTGTTTGTGCTAAATACACAGATAAATTATTCTCTCATTTTTCATCTGCTTGTGTTAAAAAAATCAGCAAAAAAATTTCAACGCTCAACTGAAAGATTTCATTCGTTACTTCTTATCAGTAAGTTGATTTAGAATATTTATAATATTGTATTTAATTTCGTTCTCGTTGTGTTAAACTTATTCAATAGATCTATAATTTCAGTAACCAAAAATTATCGAAAAATTCATTTGTTAGTTTTTTAGTTAATAATTTTAAATTGTTCGATAGATCTATAATTATGTAGACTAAACAATGAAAAATTAATATGGCAAAGTGTGAAAAATTTGTTAGTTCAGTAAATAGAATAGGACGGATCAACAGTGTCGGTCACGGTCCGGCCAGACTGACAGTAGTTCAGCCGAAGCATGGGCAGTTCGGTCGGACCAACGACAGTCCGGCAGGACCCACTATTTTTAAATTTTTTTTATTAAATTTACTGTCATTCTTCATAAATTGTTGTTTTAAATATTTATCATTTTTAATCAATGCAGATATGGCTTTCTGTCCCAATTTCATATTTTGGTGAATTCGAAATTGACGAAAATATGCAATGGTGATGGAAATATACAAGTGATCAAAACATTTCTGGAATTTTTATAACACCAGGTACTTCATTTTAAAGACTTGTACTGCAAAATACAAGAACAACTCGAAGTTGATTCATCTAAATATGATATGAAATTCGGATTTCTATTTAACTTGAATTCTCCAGTTACATTGCCACCCGTGTTTGTTACTTCTAATGTTCAAATTATGTGGTTAATTGAGGCGAACAAAAAGGAAAATATTCCTCTCTGCGTAACTTTAGTACTGAGGGATATCCCTGATAATCAGAATGAAGAATTTGATGTTGGGGATCAGAATGTGATTGATATTTGGGACACATTAGAAATAACTCGTGAGGATGATGATGATGTTATTCCTAATATAGTTACTATACGACATGATCCTCTTGTCACCCATAGGTAGTCAAAGACAATCAGGAGGACATTCCATTTACAAACGATGATCTGATTGCTTTATCTAGATGTCGACATGAGCACTTGGAGAACTCACAGGATGGGCCAAATTCACAACCAACTAATTGTTCACGTGTGGTTCCAGATGATGAAGATTTGGAAGTCCAGCAATTATTTAATACTAAGCAAAATCTTCAAGAAGCGGTGCACGGTATTGAACTTAAGCACAATTTCAAGTTTAAAGTAAAGAAGTCAGACATGAATACCTACACAATTATCTGTGTAGACGATAATTGTAGTTGGCGTTTGCGAGCAACAAAGATGGACACAAATCATTTCTTTGTATTTCGCAAGTATGCACGAGAACATACTTGTCAAGTGGGCATTCGTCGAAATGATCACGGACAAGCACATTCATGGTTTATCGGATGACGGATAATGCATAAGTTTGATGACCCAATGACTATTTATAGACCTAGAAACATCATTAACGATGTGCAGAGAGATTTTAGGGTGACCATGAGCTACAAGAAGGCCTGGAAGGCTAGAGAATGTGCGTTAGAGGATTTAATGGGTTCAGCCGAGGAAAGTTATGCTAAATTGGCCAAGTATTATCATAACATGTCAAGAACTAATCCTGGTTCGGCATTTTTTTATTGAGGCCGACGACGACAATCGCTTCAAGTATTTTTTTCATGGCTTTTGGATAATATATAAATGGATTTAGAAGATCGATGCAACCTCTAATTCTAGTAGATGGTACAAAACTAAAAGCTAGATATGAAAGTGATTGGAGACGTCGATGACCTTGCTTTTATAACTGATGATCGGGGGAATTCTATTATAAATGGTATCGCTGAAGTTTTTTCCGAGGCGCACCATGGTTATTGCATGTACCATATACAAGGCAATTTGAAGACGAAGTACTAGGGCAGTGGAATCGTTTCTTATTTAAGAGAGCTGCAAAGACTTACACTTTTGAAGATTATAATAATAAGTTCATGATCAAAATAGATAACAAGAGTAAGGATGCCTCGGGCTACTTAATAGATAAGCTGGGAATTCAACATTGGGCACGGTGTCAATTTCCAGGACGTTGATACGATATGATGACGTCAAATAACGTGGTGTCCCTAAATGCATTATTTAAGAAGGATCGAGAATTACCAATTCTAGCAATGATTGAGAACATTAGGGAGAAGTTACATGTTTGGTTTCAAGATAGACGCGAGGAATCTCAATCATGCACATCTTATCTCACCCCTTCCATGGAAACCAAACTCTTCAAGACATTAGACCTGGCTAGAAGGTTGTGCGTGGAGCCACTAGATCAGTTTCGATTCAACGTCGTATGCGGGCGTAATGTTGGTTATGTTGTGAACTTGAATAACAACACATACACGTGTAGACAGTTTTAGCTTGAGAGCTTTCCATGCGCTCATGCAATTGCAGTTGCCAGACATTGAGGCTTTTCACCACATTCATTATCAACTGAATACTACACAACTGCTTTTTGGAGAGAATTGTATGCTGAAACTATATTTCCTCTACCAAATGAGACTGAGTGGGAAATTTTCGAACATTTGCTCCCGCTTGATAATTTATTGCCACCATATGTCCATCGACGTACTCCTGAACGTGTACGTACGTCTAGAATACCATCTACTGGAGAGTTTTCCAGACTGCGAAAGTGCGGTAGGTGCGGTGCAGTCGGTCATAATCGCCAAACTTGTAATAGTCAAATTCCCTTGAATAGTTAATTTTATCACTACTAAAACTATTATTATTGGAATTGTAGTATTGGTTGATAATAAATTATCTTATTTACTTGATGATAATAAAGTTCGTGAATTGCTTATCATATGATGACCAACTTAAGAAGTCGTAATACCAGAGAATCTATAAGCTGCGGTGAAAACTGAATTGTACTCAATTCTTTCAATGGTCATAGGCAAGACCGCTTCAACATATCTTGATGATACTCATAAAGGCTGTCTAGAACTGTTTTGAAGTTGTTGAAGGTCATGTACTATGACACTTTAGCTAGACGCTCTCTAAGTTCGAGACCGCATACTCCATCCTGCAATAATTTCAAATGTTAAAATCACGTACAAGAAAGTATGGCGCAATATCTATAAATTTAACCATTTAAAATTGTAAACTACTGCAAGTAAAAGAACAAGTAGAAAAATTAAACATTAAAGAAAAAAGTTTATTAATTAATTTTTTAATTATTATGGTATATATATTAACATTATATAATTATTATTATATTTTTTTTATTAAAGTTGTGAAATTATGATTACAATTATTAACGTTATAATAATATTATATATATTTTTACAGTTATGAAATTATAGTTCATATTTATTATTTCTAATTATTAAAAAAATATTAATAGTTTTTATCAACATTATTTAATTATAAGTATATTTATTACCGTTATGAAATTATTATATATTTTGATACAATTAGATATTATTATTTTTTATTATTATTTTTTTTTGGCATTATGAAATTATAATTACATATCTTATTTCTAATTATTATGAAATTATTAATACATTTTTATTAGAAAATTATGAAATTATAATTACATTTTCCAACATTATGAAATTATTACATTTTTTTTACAATTATGAAATTGTAATTATATTTAATAATTCTAATTATGAAATTGTAATTAAATTTATTATCATTAGTAATGAAAATATATTAATTTTACATTATAAAATTCTAATTAATTTTATTAATTCTTAATATTATTTATCGTTTATTACAAAAATAATTTCGTTAATATTTTTTATTATCAATATTAATTAAATAAAATTAATTTTATTAAAAGTTAATTAATTGGTCCGGCTGGACGGACCTTTTGTACTGTCCGGCCGGCCGGACCTTTTGGTTGAATATGATCGGTCCGGACGGACGGACCGTCTTCCTCCTTGACGTTGCGGCTTTCACGCCCGCCATAACCGGGGCGGACGATAAATGCAGAAGAAAATGTCGGTTCCCGTCGTCGAAGAAATTAAAGCCGAAGAAAAGTTTCAGGTACCTTTTTCTGTTTTTATATACAGGTATATACATGTCTCTTTGTGGTTGTGCACTTGTTTGTGTAACTGAATTCACTGTTTATTGTTGATGGACTGAAGGATAAGCCGGTAATAGAAGACGTGAAAGAGGACGAGAACCATGAAGATGACGCTGAAGATTCCGATGAGGAAGATGATACAGTGAAGATAGTAGCCCAGGTCCTTTTCTTGAAATTCTAATTCTTTTCGTCCTGTTTATGTTCATTTAATGATAATTTATCTCCTTCAAGCATTTTTTTTTTTTTTATATGTTGGGAATATGAGTTTTATTAAGGGTAGGCACTCATTTCAGGTAATATTTTGTGGGTTTTTAATTGGCCATTGACAGCATTGTATACGATAGCTTGGAAACTAGAAGGATGATTGAGATGATGAGCAAATATAATGAATATTGAACTTTTATTTGTTTAGACTGGATTAATCTTTTAGGTGAGATGATCAATGTGTTTAGAACCTGAATTGTAGTTTCATGTTGCACAATTTCAATTTGTTTGGGCATAGGCTTAGGCCTCGAGGTGGGCTTCGTGCAGGGCTTTCATCAAGGCCTCCGTTTGTTGAGTGTAGCTGATTGAGGTGTGTTCTTGTTTATCTTGCCTGGCTATTCATTATTTTCTTTCATGAATCTTTCTTCACTTTTGGTGATTATAATCAATACGTCCAGTTTTATTCAAAAAATGGTACTTTACTAGTATTATTTTTGCATATGTTATGCTTCCTTTATGGTCTATGATGCAAAAGTGAATACAGGAGCGAGTGAAAGTTCTAAGCAGAGCAGAAGTGAGAAGAAGAGCCGCAAGGCCATGTTGAAACTCGGATTGAAACCTGTTCCGGGAGTTAGCCGGTCACCATTAAAAGAACAAAAAATGTAATCCTCTATACATTTTGCTCTATGGATGCATCTTTGATCTTTCTGTTGGCTGTTGCTAAACCTTATATTCATGAAATTGCAAATATTATTTTTCATCTCGAAACCTGATGTTTTCAAGAGCCCAAATTCTGATACCTATGTTATTTTTGGAGAAGCTAATATTGAGGACTTGAGCTCTCAGCTTCAAACACAGGCTGCCCAACAATTCAAGATGCCCATTATGGGTTCTGTAATGGCGAAACCTGATGCATCTGCCTCCGTTGCTGCAGAACACGTGGACGAGGAAGAGGTCGATGAAACTGGTCTTGAGCCTAGGGACATTGATTTGGTCATGACACAAGCAGGGGTGTCTAAGGATATCAAGGCTCTCAAGGATCACAATGGAGACATAATCAGTGCCATCATGGAGTTAACCACCTAAATGGGATTATTATCCTTCCTATTAATCTCAACTCTTGTGATAAGTTTTGGAGTTGATTGAAAAAAATTTCTTTCATTATGGTCTTTCACCGAACCTTATTGAGTAATGGAACTTTCATTTTGTGTTGTGAAAGTTCACTTTTTGACTTTTGGGAGAGGAGGAACAATTCCCTCAGTTGAACAAAGTCGACGACACCACATTACAGGTGTTTATTTTAAGAAGAATAATACGCAGGTAGAATCGAGTGTTATTGGTTCATAGCCCTGCAGTTGAGCCTAATCTCTCCGGCATTCCCTGTAAGTACCTCTATTTGACTCATCTTGATCATAGCATCAGCAAAATCTCTCTGCCATTGCATGTTATTCCTTGCATAGTCTCTGACTTCTGATAGTGTGTCTGGACTTGTAGTTAGCGTCTGATCCGAGGTAAATAATCCTCGATTTCTTAAAATATCAACATAGTAGCTGTTCTCAGACATAGTTGGGCTGATGTTCATGAAAATAACTTCATTAGGATCAATATTCCCATTAGGCCCTCTTGGACATTGCTGCTTCAGTTGCATAGCATATAAAGGGTCCAACGTTGGATCTTGACTGTTTCTTGGGCTGAAATTGTATAATCTGTTACTGAATTGTGTGCAGTGAGAGCGACCAATTGTGTGTGCACCTGTATTCAGGAATACATGGAGCTTGTCAATTGGAAGATCATGTAATCACTTTTGATTCTGTCTAGTACCAAGTTCTCTTACCTAGGAGTGCAACCATATCATCCGATGACAAACCTTTCTTGGCAAAAGCCCGAAGGTTTTGGTCTAGGTTGTTGAATGGTGCTGGTATATCGCTAGTTTCTGCAGCCAGTGAAATTCGCCCGTCTCTTCTTCCTGCTGGAACATCCCACCCGAGTCCTCCAGACTACATGCCAAGAACAAGTCTTTTGTAAGCCACTACATCGCCTAACATTATAAATAAAGGATTTTAGAGGTGCGGTTTTATGTCGAGATAAAGTACTAATACTATGGAGTCTCTTGCAGCATATGCAAGAATATCTGCACATGACACAACTCCTCTGCATTCTTGTTCAAGTTTGGCCTTTGCACATTCGATCGCTTCAAACCCACAAAGAGATCCAGCATTCGAGGAGCCATCTTCTTCTGCAGAATTTCCAGGAGTTGATTTTACAAGAACCGAGCCATCACACCCCTACAAGAACCAATCAGGGAATTCATAGTAAGTTTTATGTACACAGTGCTATACAGTACAATCTACCTTATGTAATAGACACACACAATGAAAAAAAATATATGCTATTTACATTACCCTAACGAAGCAATCATGAAAATGCATTCTAACAAGGCCAGGGGCTATTCCTCTGTCTCTGAAGTAGGCTGTTTGGACCTCCTGCCTTATGATCAATTCTGCATTAGGACATGTATTTCTATAGAAATTTACTTGAAGCTTAGCTTCTATTTCGGAGCTGAAAATTAAGACCAAGGCCAAAATTATAGGAAACATTTTTTTTTATTTATTTATTTTTTGCTGACAGAAATATATCAAAGTACTTTCTGAATATGGCTATTTTATCTGAAATGAGATCAATTTATGGTAAGAATTTATGTTCAGTTTGCACTAATAAGGCAAAATGACCTTGGGACCATTGCTCATCATAGAGGTAATCGGTATGCAATTGAAAGAAGTTTTGTTGGCCAACTTTTCAAGTAATTCTTGGATTAAATTAAATAATCTAAAGAATATACTTTACATTACATAGCGAGCGAGCCGATTTTCATGCAGGCATAAAGGCAAGAAATTGGATGGAGAAAATATGATTAAATTTAATTAATGCACACCCAACTTAATAAATAATCTATTCAATTGCTTATTTGTCCATCACTAGTCTTATATCTCTACACCCTCAATTAACAGAATGTACCTGTGGCGCATCATGTACATGAAATTAGGCCAAATGAGGGGGCAAGAACATGGGTGGGACTCGTAACCTCGTTTTTGGTAAATTGTTGAACATAACATTCTTGTGTCTCTTTCTTGTTATTCATTTTAAGGACCTGTTTGATGTTTGATAAGATTTTTGAAAAGTCAAAAGTTACTTCTAGAACTAAGAAACGAATTTATTTGGATCATTTTTTTAAGTGTTTTATTTGACTAGAAGAACTTTTAGAGGAATCTCATTTAAGGTAGTTTTTCCATAAATTTTTGCAAGTAACAGAAGCAAAAGCAGAAGCCTGGTCAAACAAGCCCTAAGTCTTCCATTTGGTCGCATTCACACGTGTGGTTTTGTAAAAGTTTTCTAATAATTGGAAAATTCAAATGGTTTTTGATTTATTGATGCAAAGACAATTATAATCATATTGTTTATTGAATATATTTTAAACAAGAATGAGAATTTGGAGATTACAGCCAAACAGAACATGGAGCATAGCGAGTTGGAATATATATAAACAGATTATATGGTCATATATTTCAACAAATCCGAACTGAAAAAGCTAGTCTAGCGTATTTTTTGTGCCAAGCGGTTGGGCTTTCCCCTTTAATTGTGAATTCCATTCTCTCTTTTTTTGCTATTCTGCTATAAAAAAAAAAAAAAAAAAAAAAAAAAAAAAAAAAATTGGGAATCATGACTTGTGATTGAGTTTGATCGAATGGTCATTTATGGATTGTTTGTTTAACTGATGCACAGGAAGTGTTGCTTCCCGGTGGGCACGAATTTATGGTCATGGGTTATCTCCATATTATTAATACACAGGCCAAAGGTCTTGATATCCGGTTAGGTCACAAGTTAGATAGTAATGGTTACTCTAAAGGATACCTCTCCTCACAACAAATCAAAAGACATTCAATCACGTTATCTTTACAAAATAAAAAGTGCATAGTTTAACTCTATATTTTAGACGGTTATATATCTTTGAGCTCGATTGGAATCTACTAATTTATTTGTTGATAGACTGCGATTTCAAATCGCAAAAAATTGTTTAGTTTGATTTGGTTCTGAAATGAAATTGTTTAGTTCGGTTTGAAAACATTTCTAAAACGATTTGGTTTGAAATTTTGTTACAAATCGTCCAAATCAAACCGTATTCATCCCTAACATTTATAAATTCGATTGGTACAATATAATTTGATTTTTTTTGTGGGTACGTTTCAACGTCCAATGTTTTTGCTTTCAATTGGGTTGGTGAGTTTGTTGAATTGAATGCATCAAAATAATTTCTCTATTACCAAACAAATATTAAAATGGGCACACACCTAAATTTGAATAATTTTCTCGAGGTGCTTTCTCACTAAAAGAGTTTTTAGAGAAAGTTAACCTAAGAAAAATCTTTTACAAGAGACAGAAGCATCATATTTGCAGCATTACCAGAAAAAACTCTCATATATTATAACTCTAAAATATAAAAAATAAAATAAAAATTGTTGAATTAAATTCAATCACCTGAATCCTTTATCCTTTGCTGATTGTACAAGGAAATGAATAAGAATTACATTTTGTATAAATCTGAAACAAGAAAACGAAAAACTTTCCTTTTATCTCCCTAATTGAATCACGATCCTAAACTACACACCATCTTGTGATCTTTAAAGCAACTTTGGAGTGACTTTTCTCAGCATCATTCATATATATAGAAAAAAGCCTCAAGATCTATCATCTTATATATATATATATTATGAAAGAAATGTGCGTTAGAAATAGACAAGAAATGAAGAAGAATCTGAATTGGAGGATGAAGTTGAAGCAGAAGGATGAGTTCTCAGAAACTGATAAAGCAGACGCCTCGAAACAAGCAATTCATCTCTCACTCTTGCCATTACCAATCTGTATTCTTCCAATAATTCCACCATCATACCAAATTTTATCATCTCTCTCTCTCTCTCTCTCTCTCTCTCTCTCTCTCTCTCTCTCTCTCTCTCTCTCTCTCTCTCTCTCTCTCATCAGAAGAAGAAACTGAACTTGTAAGGTAAGATCTAAGAATATGGCAGATGTTTATATAGGAAGTTAGGAGGGGATTTGGAAATATATACAAATGTACATACATACACGCAGTTAAGAGGAGGAAGAAGAAAAAACTGAACTTGTAAGGTAAGATATAAGAATATGGCAGATGTTTATATAGGAAGTTAGGTGGGGATTTGGAACTATATACAAATGTACATACATACACACAGTTAAAAACTAATGTCATAATTTCAGAATTTACAATATATATAAGACAAATGGATAATATTCTGGATGTAATTATCTAAATTCTAAAATATAGATATATTGTGAACTCCATATCAATCATACAAGAATACACGTTGAGCAAAGAAAAATGAAATGCCCAGAAACTCTCTCTACTGGACAGCAGAATGTTGGAGATCATTCAAATAAGTCTCTGCAATAGCAGTGTGTAATGCAGCTCCAATTTGCAGTACATCCTCGTCGAGAAAGAAAAGAGGTGAGTGCGGAGAGTGAATCGAGCCAATTTTCTCATTTCTAATCCCGATGCTAAACATGACTCCCGGGATCAATTCTTGGTAGAAGGCAAAATCCTCGCCCGCCATAACTTTTTCGGCATCCCTGACATTCTCAGGACCGAGCAGAATTCTCCCGACCCTTTTCACGTGCTGGTGTAACCGCTTGTCATTCACAGTAGCTGGATATGAAGGGAACTCCTCTTCTTTCATATTAACATATGCCTTACATTTGTGTACAGCTGCCTGTCCTTCTATAACCTACAAGCCCGTGTACACAAGTTTTTTGTACACCACCGAGAAAATTACGTCATTTTCGCAAATTTTCTTAGAGAAACGGTGGTATTCTTGAAATAGTCATGAGCATTGACAATGAAAGAACAGTGGGAAACACAATGCAGAAAAAGAGCAGTCAGAATAAAAGTAACAGTACAGTATACAGAAGATAAGGAGCAATAAACATAAGACTAAACCAAGAAAATCATATTTGGCAAAATATGAAACTTAAAAGTAAGTTTTAAATTTGTAAGCACAGCCAATTATGCTCTAAGGTATTAGAAACAAGGACAAAAGTGAGGCAGCAAAGAACTGGGGCAATTCTCGGTAGTGCGGGATAAAATGTCAAAAAAATTTGAAACTTGTACCGTGTAGTCTGGTCACAGATTCTATAACTTCAGCACTTTCTATATGAAATAATGAGGCACATAAATGTAGTATCAACGATTGATCAAGAAAATCTTTGTACCTCTTTCACCCTCTGCTTGAGTCGAAGCAAGCCTTCAGTTGTAAGACTCCTCAGAGTACCACGTAGTTCAACATGATTCGGAATCACATTCAATGCAGTCCCACCTCGGACATAGGTGACTGACAGCACCTTTAGTAAAAACTCAAAATTCAGCAGTCCATTGTATTAGATAACGGAATGATATTTTTCATTTACAAATATTCATAATACTCCGTTCTGTATAAAAGTTACTTAAGTGTTCAATTCAAATTATACTAGCTATTGCTAAGCAGAAAAATAACACTAAGATGCTAATCCATGAAAAAGAAAAGAAGCTTTGTTGGGAGAAAGGTATTCAGATTAAATTATTTATTGCCTTTCTGATTAAATTATTTACAGAACATACTTCTGCAAGAAAAATGCTCTCAGGAGTAAATTTTAATGTGGTAAAGCAACATGGAAGCAGAAAAATAATGTATAATGTAAATATAAGGAGGCATACTTGACTGTGAAGTGGATCTAATTCTCTCGAGATGAGCTGTTGCAAGGCCAAAATTGTAAAGGATGCAGCAAGTATTGGATCAGTACTTTTGTGAGGATTTGCAGCATGCCCACCTTTTCCTTCTATCTTTACTTCAAAGACGCATACTGCAGCTAGAATGGGGCCTGATATACTCGCTATAGTTCCCGTTGGTCTTTTAAAATCGACATGCATCCCGAATATAGCTTCTGCGTCACCAAGAGCACCTTCCTTTATCATATAAGATGCACCAGCACCTCCCTCCTCGGCAGGTTGAAAAAGAAGTCTCACAGTTCCCTTCAACATCAGTTGAACAAAACACTTATGGCTTGGATTTTACAACATTGGACAGAATTAAATGACAAAAACAAGCTAAAATATAGCCCATTGTATTTTGCAATTCTCTCCAATACTACATATCAAATATGACCTGAACTGCAAATGGTTTTGAGGAAAATATCTAAGAAAGACCAAGTTGGAGAGAGATGATACGAAAGAGACTCACATTTCAAAATCAAAATTATGTAAAGAGCTCCTTACATTCCCCCCCCCCCCCCCCCCACAACCACTCAAAATCCCAGTATACCTCTCTTCTTCCTCCCCTCAATGTTTCTTAACTGATCTACGGCTACATATGCAATAGTATTTTACTTTACATCTAACCACTTATTATGTATTGTCTAGACATGTTCAAGAATCACGACTACCAAACAACTGAATCTTATAAGCAATAGATGACTATGAGACTTTAACTGAACTTCAGGTATACAAGCAATAGCAATTTAGTTTATATCTGAGATGATTACAGCTTCAGCTGAAAGAGATACAAGATGAATCATGCACCAGCTTTGACAAAGTCTTTCTCCTCAACCCATACCCATTTGACCTATGAGGAGAAAAATATGTGTTTTAAGTGCTTCATCCACTAGAGCAGTTTTGAAGTGTTCAGTCAGTAGCCAGCAATAATTCCCTTTGCATTGCCCAACTTAAGAATGAGATTTGATACAGGACTTGGAATATGATTGCCCAGTTTACATCAGTAAAAATTTACAATATTATGTAATTAGATGGTCGATTTGATCCTCAACAAACATATCATTCAAAAATGTACAGTTAAAGAGCTCCCTTCCTTCTCTTTTTGATTGCGAGGTCCTTGGATTGGCAATGCACTAGTAAGAAAGGTAAATGCAGGGGCAATTGCAATGTCTTCTCTTCTTAGGTTCTTGAGTTTTACTAGTGCCCGTCGCCTTCAAGATTAAGATGAGATGATGGGATTGGGAAGTTGATTTCATCAAAGTTGATAAGAATGAAGTTGGAACTCACTAGGATTTCTACTGAGAAAATCTTGTCTGTTAAACATAAAAAGCTCTAATTTGGTCAATATTACTTAAGATTAACAAAAAATTAAAAGATAAATGCACAAATACGAGTATCAGATATTCTATTGATGGTAAGTTACAAAATTTAAATGATTCCATACCCTTTCTCTACAAAAGCTCCTCTATATTTCTTTTGCTGAATTTGGTAGCACAGTATTGGAGCCTGAGAAATGGAATTCAGAAATCCATCCTAATTGAGTAAATTTTTAAAAACTCTTTTTCAAGGCTCTCACTAAACCCCACAAAAATTTCGGTTTTGTACTGCAATAAGCACAAGCATATATTGAAATGATTCCTAAATACTCTTCAAGTACACAGACAATAATTCTAAGAAAAATCATGAAAGCATCAAAACCAATCAATTTACTAAATTTCACTAGGAGAACCAGTTCCCCATATCATTGATTATTTCATTTAGTTTCAAACAAACTCACCTTAAACTTGTCCTTCCGTTCATTGAGTAACTTAGCAGCACCAAGCAGCATTGTTGTGTGGGCATCATGCCCACATCCATGCATTTTACCCTGCACTTTGCTCTTATGCTCCCACTCTACCATCTCCTATTACCCACGCAACAAGAAAGTAACCCAAAAATCATAAGGCAATCAAACGTTGCTTGTTTAACAAGTTGAAAGTTAAAATCTTATCTACCTATTAAGCCAAGAAATTTTCAAACATTCCACACTTTGTATGTGTGGAAATTATCAAAAGATACAATAAAATAATCCACAATTACCGAAGGGGGGGAAAAGATAATTGAAAGAATACCTGCAATGGTAGGGCATCCATATCAGCACGGAGAGCAACAACAGGTGAACCAGTTCCAATTTGAGCAACCAAGCCAGTTTTAGCAAATGGATATTCATAAAAAATCCCTAGTTTGTCAAGTTCACCACGTATTAGAGCACTGGTGTTGAATTCTTGGAATCCCAGTTCAGGATTTTCATGGATTTTTCTCCTTATTGCAACCAACCAATCTTTCTCTTTATGGGCCGAGCTAAGAATCTGCTTTTTATATTCTTGGTCATACTCTTTCTCAGCTGATGTAAATTTTGCAACAATAATAAGTAAAAATACAAGCAAATTGAACAAGAGACTGGAAGACCTAAACATACTCTCTTCTTTTTTCGTTTTTTCCCCTTTCTCAGTAGATTGAATCGAAGTGATTAGTGATCTTGAAAGTAAACGCGACGGTTGTTTTTCAACTTTAAGAATTGGACAAAATAAAGTTCAAGGATCTATATTTTAAGAAAAATGCTAAATGAACTATCTAAATTGAACAACTTTCTATGTCATTTTGTGTTTTCTTATTTTCTATATTTTCAAAAGATACAGAAAATACGTTCTGTTATTTTGTTTTCAAAAATGAGAAAACAAAATTTGAAAAAAAATAAAAAATAAAAAATCGAAATGTAATTTTGGCATTTTCCATGTTTTCTTTACAAATCCGAAAACGAGGAAAACATATATTTTCGCTTTTTTTAAAAATTCAGCCAACACCACTTTTTTCCCTTTTTACAAATTATTATTTCTAATATTATTTATAACTAAAAATTATTTATAGTAACTCAAAAAAAAATTGTTTCTAGTATTATTTATAAATTATCATTTTTAGTTAAGATTTA
Organism: Ligustrum vulgare; assembly: GCA_963555705.1. Taxonomy (NCBI): domain Eukaryota; kingdom Viridiplantae; phylum Streptophyta; class Magnoliopsida; order Lamiales; family Oleaceae; genus Ligustrum; species Ligustrum vulgare. The sequence continues at coordinate 2,897,286 of OY743175.1, read as the reverse complement.
TTTCTAATATTATTTACAAATTATCATTTCTAGTATTATTTTTAGCTAAAATTTATCTCTAATATTATTTACAAATTATCATTTCTAGTATTATTTATAACTAAATTTTTTTCTTTTACAAATTATCATGTCTAATATTATTTATAACTAAAATTTATTTTCACGAAACTCTCTAAATAAGAACAGTTTTTCTCATTCAAAAATCCTCGAAATACAAAATGTTTTTATTTTATTTTAAAGAGTTTATATAATAATAAATTTTTAAAAACTTTTGTTTTACCTTTTTAAAATAAAAAATGAATTTGACTCTTCATATTTAAAAATTCGAAACTCATTTTCTATTCTTAATTTATAATTATAGAATTTAATTAGTTAAATATTTCAATAATACTATACTTACCAAATTATTTCAACCATATTCGAATGATGAGTGTTTTATAGTTAAACAAAATATTATTTTTTGTGATCAATAAGGTTGTCTCAATTCACAAAATATCATTTTATAAATTAATTCGCAAGTAATATAATTACAAGTATACAAAAATGTTTTCTGCAAAATTTCAAATAGAACGTGTTTTCCAAGTTTTCATTTTCGAAAACAGTTTTTAGAGATAAAAACCAAACGCATTTTCAGTAATTTTGAAAATAGCACTGAAAATAAAAAATAGAAAACATTATAAAAAATGAAAAGAGCAAACTGAAACATAAAGAGTACGCAGCTTTTTGGAGGACGGCTCTTCTACATGGGAACGATATCATTCAATTCAAACAATAGTCACCACATCGATAATGTCTTATTTTCATATCAAATTTTCATGTCGATGTAAAAATTTTGTTTGAAGAATATGTAGTTAAAAAATCGGGAAAAGATTTAAGTTTAAGTAGGAATGGATAAAAAAATCGAAACCAAGTCGACCGAATAGAAATCAAACCAAAAAAATCGAAATCGTTCGGGTAAAAAAAAATTAAAAAACTGAAGCCGATTAAAAAAAATCGGTCGGTACTCAAAATAAAAATCAAAAATCAAAATCAAAACTGATAAAATATATTTTATTGAGTTTTTTCTTGGCCTATAATCGAAAACACTAATATATCACTTTAAAATCTTGAAATCGCAAGTGCATCATCAAACTGAAATGCTATATTCTTGTGCTAAATCGTTTAAAAAATTAATAAGCTATCAATTGCAAATATCAAATAAATGCAGTAAGTAAATAGTTCAGGACACCCGCATTCAAAAACAAACATAAACATGGGTAATCAATAAAACAAAATGATATGAAGCATCATTTTATTATCATCAGCCATATATTAGCAGGAAACAACAAGCTAAATTTGCCATCAAATATAGATTAAGAAAATATGTTCACGGAAGTGATATGAGGCTGATATTGATAATTAGGAAAAGAATTAGATTGGATCGAAAATAAAATTATTTAAAGTTACACTCAACATGACATGAAGAACGAATAATGTGTCCACTGTCGGTTGAGAACATATTACAGAAAACCCAAAAATAATGTGGTAGTCAAATTTTGAAGGAGAAAAAAATGGGAATACTTTTAAACAAATTATAAATTTATAATCTTGTTCATCATTTAAAAATGACGTTAGAACCTAAACCATCTATTCAATGTTGACTTTATCATGTTTGATTATACTCTCCTGATGTGAAATATACGAGTGAGCCGAAAAAATAATGAAGAATAACCGAAATCAAAATCGTTCGATTCTTGGCTTGAATGGAATCGATTCAAATTTTTTTGTTCCATTTCGGTTCCTTCAATAATTGATAAGTGTTTTTATACACTTATTTGTATGTCTAAATTAGAATATTATTATTTTGTTTTAGAATAATTACTACTTAATTGTTGTATATTTATTTACATTTCAGAAAATATCCCAAGAGATGAAGAATGAACCAATTAAGGGAAATATTACATAATTGGAGGACATTTGGAGCTTAGTTGAGCAAGTGAGAAGTTGATGACGTCAATCAGGAAAGATGCAATGTGGTAAAGTGAATAAATTAAAAGTTGAAAGTTCCAATTGAAGGAGTTGAGAGCTGAATGGATCAAATTGAGAAGATTTCAAAGTTTTGGGACTCAATCGTAACAATTAGAAGTTAAGGACTAAAGGTGCAATTAAAAGTTAGGGACTAACTTAAACAATCAGGAAAAAATAGAAATTGCACATCACACGAGTGCCTAATTTCTACTGCGCGATTGCGCAATGCCTCAAATTCTTCACCCTAGACTTTTACCCTGAACCGAGCCATTGCACGATGTTTAACCACACGGTCGTGTGGTTATACGGCTGGGTCGCAGATCAAATTTTTCTCGCGATTTTTAATAGGCTTTGGACTTTTTGACCTAGGTTTCTCCCTAACCTATAAATACAACTTATGAGGCACGAAATCAGGACATTTGCCTCACCTAAGAACATGCCAAAATTCAGATTTTATCATTCAATTCTTGGAGATCAAAGCATAGCAAATGAGCGTGAATTGAAGATAATTGAAGAATTGAGACTTGGTGCATGCTTTCCTTTCTTCTTTTTGCTTTCAATGAACATTTTATTTTATTATTTTTTCTCTTTAATAATGATATGTAACTAAACTTCATGTTGGGATGAACGATATAACATAATCATATTATTTTAATTCCAAATTTCGTAATTTTAATGTTTTGTTGCATTATTGATTTATTATTGTTCTTAATGCGTGAATTGCTTGATCACCAATTCATGATTTATTGAGTTATTTTCATAATCCGAGAAGTGAGTTAATAATTTAGAACGTGGTAATAAATTCGGTAATTGAATGAAAGATAGAGATGTACTCTTATTATTATTGCGGTCGTGTGTGAATTCTTCCGTGATATGCATCTAGATAAGAAATATTCGGACCCTCTGTAAAGATACATGGTTAACTTATTTAGGTATAATTGATTTAAACTCGAGAGAGATATTTCAATTTAAATTAGTGAATTCGACCGAATGTATATTTAGAAAATAAAATTAGAATTGGAGTTAACATAATTGGTTAGGTAAAATCGGGGGACCTAACTATTTTACAATCGTTTTTAAAAATAAAACAAATTTCGCAATTTTAATTCTTTAAATATTATTTTAGTTTTAGTTTAAAATCTCAAATTATTTCGTCCATTCAAATAAGGTTTAGAACTAACATATTTCGGTAATTAATTGTAGTCTCCGTGGGACGATAATATGGACTCCTAGGTCCACTTTACTACTTCTCACGACCTGTACACTTGCGGGATCGCGAGATATCAGTGAACAATAATCAAACCGAATCTATAAACATACACATCTAGGTTTAAATGAAAATGTTTTATTATTTTAGAGCATGTTTGGTAAAATTAAAATTTTCTCCAAATTCATTTTCAACGATACATTTCTATGGGATGTATTATTTTTCACACTTTTAAATAATTTTTCTATCATACATTCTCCCGAAAACTTAAAATTCATCCAATAACTCATACATCAAACAGACTCTTAATGTGTTGTTAAAAATAAGTACAATAAATAATATTTTTTTTAAAAGGGGTTAAACACGTCTAAATAAAATGCTCTGCTCGGCTGGATGTTTGGTATTTATAAATGAATTTTTATTATTTTTGAGATAAAATGTGTAATTAAAAAATTATTTCGAAAAATAATGTGTTACTAAAAGTGGTTTAAAAAAATTTGTTGATCATAAATTAATTTAAAAATGGACAATAATAGAGTTACACGGTGGAGTTTTATTCGAAGTACAGAAACATCTTTTTTTAATCAAATATGATCTTCATCTATATGCTGGGTAATTTCATCTTTGGTAAAATCTCAATTAGATCAATCAACTTTAATGTATGATGACATAATTAATTTTTAATTTATTTTCAAATTACTCCTTATATTATCCGTTACTAACATTACAATCCTATATGGCGTTAAAATTTGACAAAAATTGACGCGTCTTACTATTTCTATGTAAACTATGCCATCGAATTGTGATATAATCAAATACTCAGCCGACAGTGGACACATTTTTAGCTTCTTGTTTCTATGTAAAGTATGTCATCTAATATTTCTATGTAAACTATGTCATCTAATTGTGACAAAAATTGACGTGTGTTAATATTTCTATGTAAACATATATGAAAGAATTATTTTCAATTCTGGAGCCATTACTTGTTAGAATTGAACAATTGGTGAATGAAAGTAGGCTTTTCATTAATTAGATTAAACATACATGGAGAATTTTATAGTACAGCAAGGGTAAAATTTATGGAAAGTAAATAATCTAAGGAAAAATATATTGTCACCACATTATATTTACACCACATCTAAAAATACATTTCTAATAAGAACACTCATTTCACGTGACCAATATAACCTTGCCCATCATTACAATATCTCTCTTATACGTACACCACAGTATGCCTCCTGAAACCGTGTCTCGCCAACATTGGTTTTCCCAGTAACAAAGCTATTAGATTTATATTCATCATTTACCATTTTCCAGCGGCCACATTGAGTTTGAAGAAAGCTTTGAGCAATGTTTAGCCAAAGAAGTTAAGGGGGAAACTCGGCTGGACATAACACAAATTGAGTTTCTCACCGTCACCAACAATGTCCTTTCAGAACCAAAGCCATTGCAGTTGATTGCAATCATCATGCGTGCATGCATTGGTTGCAAGTCCTAATCAGATGCCCATCAATCTTGAACCTGGGAAATGTGATGCAAAAACAAAAATCTTTAAACGGAGTTGAAGGATTGCGTCTGTAACGCCCCAGATTTTCGTGAAACCCGGACTGTCATGTCGTTCTTTAAAAACTAACTTTCAAATGGAAATTTATTGCGGAAATAACTAAATTTCAAACATCACATTTATTGATTGAAAATTTTAACGATAATTCAAATTTAAAATAAATAATTTGGAGCAATTCAGGAAATTCCAAATTTTGACAAAATGAAATAATGGAATTCATGAAACATGACTTTAAAAATAATTTCTATTTCTATTAATGGTTTATCATTTCTGCCCAGCATTTGCCACGGTCTCTGAAATCTGCAAAAATTGTTAAAATAACGGGGTGAGCATTTCAAAAGAAATACTCAGTGGACTCATCGCAAATAATTAATTTACAAAATAATTGAACACGAAATTATGCAAATAATACAGTGATATTCTCTTCTTAATCATTAGCATCACATAGTGAGTGCATATGAAGTTTTCTTTTCTTGTCTCATGCAATAAAGCATATAAGTTTTGACATGTATAAAATAAATTTCTCAATTTATCTCATAAGAGATATACTTGTCTTGTCTCATGTAATTAAGTATATAAATCACGTAAATTCAAATATGCAATTATAATTTAAACTAATTAATGGAGGCGAATCTACCTCAAACTTAACGAGTTCACAAAAGGTGGAGCAAGAATAGCACGTCAACCACTTAGTTCTCCAAATGCTTCGTCTAGCCAACAGAAAATTAAATTGTTTTGGTATTTCGAAAATTAAAGATTATAGTGACAAAAGGGAAATTTGGGGACTAAATTGAAATTTTACAGAAATTGGAAATTTGAAAGTATAGTGCTGAAAATGTATTTTCAAAACTTAAAGACTAACTAGAAATATTTTAAAACTCAATAGGGGCTTACAAAACGTTTTAAAAACTGAAAGGACTGAAATAATATATTTTCGAAACTTGGGGTTTAAAAGCAAATTTCAAACTTTTAAAAAAATATAATACAGATACATATCATCTCGAAGAGAGGCGACGGGAGGAGCGGAGCCCCTCTCCTCTGATTTTCTCGACGATAGCACCACCGTCGTATGGTGGCTCCGGCATATGGGTGAAGTGGCTGGGGCGGATTTGGTGTCTTTTGGCAACAATAGTCAAGGCTAAGGGGTTCGGATATGGGTGGTTTCTCCGGCGGTGATTCGGCCGAAAATGGGTCAAGGTTGAGGTAAGGTATTAGGTTTATTCTATTCCTTAGTTTTTGTGGCTATTTGTATAAATTTTTGGGGTGAAGCAAGAGCTGTGATTGGTGAGGTTTCAAGCGGCATTTGCGGTTCATGTGGTAGTGGTAGTGGGTAGTTGGTTTGATGTTGCAGATTGAAATGGTGACTCGAGGCTTGGGTTTAGTGATCTGGGTGGAAGTTGCAGACGGTGGTTGTGGTATAACAGGTGTGCTTATTGATAGGGAAAGTGGTGGCTTTGGCATGGTTGATTTAGGGTGGATGAATGTTGGGCTTACGTATTTGGTTTCATTTTTGTTAAATAGCAGACTGATGGTGGTTCGTTTGTTGAGTTCGACTATTGGGTTGGTTATTGAATGAGTTTGGATGTGGAATTCGAATTACGTAGAGTGTGGTTGGGTGATGATGGTGGAGGTTTGGGTGTAGGTGTGTTTCGATGGATAGAAGGTGTTCGCATAAATCCCGCAAGCGCACGGGATCGTTGACAAGTAATAATTGTGATGAGTTGAGAGTATCGTTCCCACGAGGAATAATGTTTAGTCCTAATTATCAATCTATCGTCGATTCATTAATTGAAACAATAAATAAAAGGATGGTTTGTTTGTCTATCTATTCTAAAAAATTGCAAAATAATAAATAATAACAATAAAAATGTTGGGGAATAAATATGAATGTGGAGCATGTATTGGAATCCGAATCCACTTGTTACCATCTATCTCAATTCCACAATTTTGTAGTTTAAATAATTCATGCATTGCTTGACAATCGATAATTCACATACAATTAATTTTCTTTTTCAAGACAAATTAAATATATTCCAAACATGACCTGAATCTATTCATAGTCCGACTACGAATGTTTAGAACGCATTAAATCACACAATTATCATTTATATTACACATGTCATAGTGTTATTCCTAACATCTAGTGTTCATGTGTTGATCATGTAATGTTCCAAACCTATTGTGACTTTTCCAAGACTACAACAAGCAACGATATATTTAATTGGTGGTCAATCAATCAAATAATAACAATAAAGCATGCAAGATCAATCAAGACGACACAAGAAATTATTAAACTACTAGTTCTCGAATTGAAATAAATAAATAACAAGTTTCATCTTCATTCAATACATATCCAATACATAGGGGAGTTTAGCCTAGCATCTTAAGATGCAAATTAAACACAAAGAATTGAAAAAATATCACCCGGTTGAATGCACAAGAGTAACTGGAAATCTGTCTTCCAACCGAATCCAGCTTCTTGTTTGCTCCACCCGTAAACTTCAATTGATTCCAACCCCAGTAGTCTTTTGCTTTTTCTAATCACAGTCGGGCTCCTTGAATTAATTCCTTGCACGGCCGAGTGTCTCCCCCAATTGCAGCCGAGTTCTATTTGCCAAAGGATCACCAAAAATCTGCCCACTATCTCCCTTGATTCAATCACCAGTCGACTGAATTAATTGTGCGCAATCCTTCCTGTAATTTCATCCCCTAATCAACTTAATTCATCTCCACTCCAATCCCCAAGCAGCCTCCAATTTAATGCCCAGCAGGGTGCCTTTTTTTTTTCTTTCCAATCACTCGGCTCCTCTTGATTTGTGTATATATTCTCCTCAATTCTTTTTCCACACTCGGCTACTACTTTCTTTCTCTCTAATGCATCAGCCGCCGACTCCTCCCAAAATATGGCAACCGGCTGGGTATATATAACCCAATCACAAGTGTAAAATAGGTTTTAATTTCAACCCTCAATTTTCTCAAATAATTCAAATTGATCCTTAAGTATTTAATTTTTTAGCCCATGTCCCCATTTATACCAATTCGAGATCTTCAATTTTTGGAAGCTGCACTTGAGTCCCACTTTGCCAATTTTTTTTTTTTAACGATTTTAGCCCATTTTCTTCTTTTTGCATCCAAACGCATCCAAAATAGATTTTTTCCAAAAACAAATAAAATAAATATATAATTAGCAATATAATATCCTAAAACACTTATAATTGTCTAAATTTAAAGTCAAGATAAGTACGAAAAACGTACTTCTGGTTGTGAAATTGAATTGGAGATGATGGAGGCTGTCGTGGAGTTGTGTTAGAGAAAAGAATGATCATACCCAAACGTGTCTGCTAAAAATATTTTGTGTGGTTTCAGCGTTGGGGTTTTGGCTGTGTATGCTGTGCGAAAATAACGATGGGGGTAATACCTTGCTGAAAATCTTGTGTGCGTGGGTTTGATTGATGAGGTGAGGGGATGAGTTATACACAGGTTGTACTATTCTTGGTATGTTAGTATGAATCTTTGATTGGGGGAAAATCGGTGGGTGATTCGGGAATATTGTCAGATTTAAGAAAAAGATTGTGGCTGGTTGAAGGGAAGAAACGACTCGTGATTGTCCATCACTCCATGCAAGGAAAAGTTGTGGAGCAATTTTGGGAATTCAAATAGATTCTGCTGGGAGGAATGAAACGTGAAGAGAGGGTTGGTCACTTGATTGGGCCAAGAGGAGATCTATTGGGTTGAATTGGATGTTGGACTTAATTTAAAACACTTTAAAAATTTGGAATTGTTGGACTATAAAGATAAATAATGAAAATGATTAAAATTTGGACTTAAAAATGAATAGTGACCTTGGAATACTTTAATAAAATTGGAATTGGATTAAGATTTTAAATAAATTTAATTTTTCTTAATTGACTAGACGAACACTCTTTTAAAATAAACGGGAGAAGTCGTAGTGACATGTCTTTAAAAATTTTAAAATATTTTATTTAAAAAGTAACAAAAAATTCTCGATCGTTACAACGTCGAATATACCATTCTACTGCACTGGATTCTATGTTTTATTGATTTATTTTCAATTTTCTTTGTTTTTTGAATGTTGTTGTTTGACTTAGAAGTGGGTGATATGAATTATGGTTGAGGTATAGATAGTGTACTCTAATTGTTTGTTAAAATGCCACGAGGAGAATTTCGATGTAATAATATAGTTTAGGTAATAAATTCTTAGTTCTTTTTGTCCGAGAGAGCTTATGGATGTTTGGATGTGATTATTTGTAAATTCAGTTTTTGAATTCATACAAACTGCAATTTACTGAAGAAAGAAAAATATCAACAGTATTTTCATGATGGTATTCATCTTCTTTTGTGATTAATCCAGAAAATTTAAAAATTCAACGAGAAAGCTCTCTTTCAGTCTGACTTCCAATGAAAATTGTTAATCTTATAAATACATTTAAATCACTAGATTGAGTGGCTGATGGATCCAAATTGTTAATCTTATAAATACATTTCTATCCGGTCTTCCTGTTTGCCCTAAGTGCACTATGGCGTTCACTTGTTCTTTACTCCCATCGTGAGCTCTCATGCTTCTTCTGTAGCGTTTGGAAATAGCAAATCTTCCATTGCAGTCTGATGGAATGACATGTGGTTCTTGGCTATTGACTGAAAACGGGGATGGAGCTTATTCAGGGTTTCAATTATGTTCAAAGGTTAAAGTGGTATGGATATAAACATATGAATAAAAATAAGGTCATTAAAGTCTTTTTATATATGACTATATTTGTAATTAACAAAATTCATTGAAAATGTGGTGTATTTATTAGTTTTTATGGTAAAAATAAAACCACCCTAATCTAATCTAGGAAGAGAATATGGCAAGATAAACTACAAGAGAATAAAGTACATAAAATCCCTACAGTATCTCCAAATATATTCAATACTCCCCCTCAAGTTGGAGAATGAAGATCCGCAATGCCCTGCTTGAGAGTAAAATGTTGGAAAAGATCTTTTCCAAGTACATTGGTGAAGATATCAGCCAATTGAAGCTTGGTGGAAACCCGAGTAGGGCGTATGAGTCCTGAGAGAAATTTTCGCGGACGAAGTGGCAATCAATTTCAATATGTTTAGTGTGTTCATGGAAGACCGAGTTGCGAGTAATATGTAGAGCAGCCTCATTATCACAATAGAGGGGTATACGTTGCGGGTGTAGCATAGCCAGGCCATGGAGTATAGAGTGTAGCCAGGCTAGTTCGTAAGTGGTCATAGCCATTGCATGATACTCAGCTTCAGCAGAAGAACGAGAAACAACAAATTGTTTCTTCATGTGCCAAGAGATAGGACCATTACCAAATGTGATGAAAAAACCAGTGGTAGAGCGTCGAGTGGTGGGACAACTAGCCCAATCGGAATCTGAGTAAGCTAATAGTTGAAGATCACTTTGTGCATAGTAAAGAAGTCGATAACCTGGAGAACCTTTCAAATAACGGAGAACATGAAGTGCTGCTTGATAATGTGAATCACGAGGATTTTGCATAAATTGACTCAACATGTTAACTGAAAATGAGATGTTCGGTCGAGTGATGGTTAAGTATAACAGCCGACCTACTAGCCGCCTGTATGTACTAGGATTAGAAAGGAGAGTTCCTTCATTGGGGTTTAGTTTCAAGTTCTAATCCATGGGAAAAGAAGTAGGCCGGGAACCTAAATGGGCAGAATCAGCCAAAATGTCCAATATATATTTTCTTTAATTGAAGAAAATCCCAAGCAGAGATCGAGCAACCTCGAGTCCAAGAAAATACTTCATCGTGCCTAAATCCTTGATTTTAAAACTAGTATCAAGTGATGCTTTGAGTGAGATGATGGCAAGGAGCTCATTGCCTACAACCAAAATGTATCAGCATAAACTAGAACCACAATAAGAGAAGATCCATTAGTCCAAATAAAAAGGGAATGATCAGCTGCAGAATAAGTGAAACCATCAGACATAAGTGCAGAAGATAGCTTGGAGTACCAATTACGAGAGGCCTGCTTAAGACCATAAAGGGATTTGAGTAGTTGACATACACGAGTTTCCCCCTGTTGACCATATCAAGGAGGGAGTGTCATGTAAACCTCTTCGTATAAATCTCCATGAAGGAAGGCATTATTGATGTCAAATTGATGAAGATGCCAATTACGAGCTGCAGCAATGGCCAAAACACAGCGAACAGTGACAAGTTTATCCACAAGAGCAAAAGTGTCATGATAATCAAGACCTTCAACCTGTGTGTAACCCCTGGCCACTGAACGAGCCTTATGTCTCTCAACGGAAATGTCTGAATGAGATTTTGTTTTGAAGACCCATTTACAACCAATGGGTGTTTTATTAAGGGAAAGAGGGGTAAGAAGCCAAGTATTGTTAGATTCAATGACTCGAATCTCAATTTGTGTAGCATCTCGCCAATGGGAATGTTGTGCAGCCTGAGAATATCAAGTAGGGTTAGATGTTTGTGATAAAATAGATAAGAAAGCAAAATGAGAAGGGGAAAATTTATGATACGAAACAAAATTAGACAATGGATGAGCCGTTCCTGAAGACGTGATCGGAGCAGTGGAGATTGTAGCCGAAGAAGTGGGTGGTAAAGTCGGGAAAATATAGTCATTGAGATGAGGTGGACGATGAATATAGCGACGAGGGCGAGCAGTGGGAGGTGTTGAGTGAGACACTGAAAGAGGTGGTGTTGGAGTGGGATCTGTAGCTGAAGATAAGGGTGTAGGAGGGATATTAGGCTCAAGGACAGGAAGAGGTAAGACAAGTGATGAAGGGGAATGATTAGGTAGTATTTTGAAGGGAAATACATTTTCAATAAAGGTGACGTCCCTAGAAATGACAATTTTCTTGCTTTCTAGGTAGTAAACTTTAATTGCACTGTGAGATGCGGGGGCATCCGAGAAACATGCATGGATGAGAATGAGGTTGGAATTTATCACGGTTGGCAGAGATGGTGTGAGTGTAACAAAGACAACCGAATATACATAAGTGATCGTAGCAGGGTGCAATTTTATAAAGGTGTTCATAATGAGAAATGTTTTGTAGAGAGGAGAATGGAATGTGATTGATGAGATAAGTGGCTGTTAGAACACATTCACCCCAAAAGGTAAGAGGGAGATGAGCTTGAAAGAAAAGGCACCAAGCGTCATTTAGTATATGACAGTGTTTTTGTTCAGCAACACCATTTTGTTGTGGTGTCTCAATGCTAGTACGTTCATGAAAAGTACCTTACGTAGAGAAGAAGTCTTGAGTGTGAACCATAGAAAAAAAAGCTTGAAGACACTATAAAGTTTCGGATTTGAAACGCATTAAGTACAACTAAGTGACTCGAGAAATTCATCAACTATGGTTAAAAAATAATGCGCAACCGAAAGAGAAGCAGTATGGTAACCATCTCAAATGTCACAAAAAATACGTTCAAAATGTACTAAAGTTTTATTAGAAATTAATGAAAAAGGTAAACGAGTTTGCTTCCCACGAGCACAAGTAGCACAATGGTCAATAACTTGGGGGCGGGAATAAATTTCGGTACAGTATTTAAAGAGGGATGGCCCAAACGTTGGTGCCATGTGTCAAAAGTAATAGGGCTAGATAACTTAATAGCATTGGCTGGAACATGTTTGAATAATATAATACGTTACGTTCTTCACCCACTCCAATCAACTTCTTCGTGGTTAGGTCATAAAAAGTTGGAAAAAAATAGACAACACAATTTAGGGATTTGGTTAGTTGACTCCCAGACAATAAATTAAAATTAAAATCGGGGAACGGATAAAACATTAGAAAGTGTATGACTGGACGATATGGAAATTTCACCCGTACTAGACACGGGAGTAGGGGTACCGTAGGAAGACAAACAAAAGATGGGGACGAGTTTGAACATGATTTATTTAAAAGGGATATGGTGATGTGGTGTGTTGCACCACTATCTACTATCGATGGCTGGGAATTATTAAGAGAAAAAGGAGGGACTGAACCTGTGAAGGAGAGAGGCGAAGGTTTGAGAAGTTCCATCAATTGACTATATTGCTCGGTTCAGAGACCAGGGACCTCACTCACGGCAGAAGAACTTGGAGCCACCATGACCTGATGAGCAGTAGGAGATGGTGAACTAGGGATTGCACGTTTGGATTTGGATAGCCACCACTCTGGGTAACCAATAATTTCGAAGCATTTCACACGGGAGTGACCCATCTTACCACGTTCTTCACAAACGAGCGTTCCAAGTGGCCAGGAACGCTTGGTCGTGGAAGAGTTTTGCTGCGTCGCGGGGGTATGGGCGAGCAAAATAGATAGGGTGGGTCGAGGTGTAGGGTTGTGGACGAGTCGCTGCATCTTTTCTTGGTGAAGAATGGCATAGCATCTGCCAATAGTCGGAAGAGGGTCAGTTGCCAAAATCTAAGACCAAAGCTGCTGGAAACTGTCGTTGAGGCCCATGAGGAACTAATAGACATGGTCGAAGTCTTGAATTACCGACAGGGCAGTAGTTGTACTACAAGTACATGGTGTTGTCGATTGAAGTGAAGCCAATTCTTCCCACAATTCCTTCAATTGACCATAATAGGTAGTAATAGATTGATGATCTTGATGAAGGTTGGATAAATCTCGTTGGAGTCTAAAACATTTTGTGCGATTGCTCTGTTGAAACCTGATTTTGAGTTCGATCCATATATCGTGTGGTGTGGCACAATATAGGAGACTTCTTGTGAGGGATTTATCGATAGAATGTAAAAGCCAAGACATAATCATGTCACAACATCGATCCCAAAGGAGAGCAACAGCAGGTTCGGTGGTTGGTCTTGTGATGGTGCCGAGGACGAACCCCAGTTTGTTTTTAGCATTCAAAGCACAAGTGATAGCTCGACCCCAAGTAGAGTAGTTATCGCCAATAAGGGGTGTATCAACAAGGAATTGATTTGGTTGATCGGGAAGAATGTAGGAAGTAGGGAGAGGTGGCATCGGTGATAGATTTTGAGGCATGAGTAGTAGTAGTGTTTGGATCAGCCATGGCAAAGGTATTGGTTCTTTAACCTAATTCTCCCATACCATGTTAGAATTGAACGATTGGTGAATGAAAGTAGGCTTTTTATTAATTACATTAAACATACATGGAGAATTTTATAGTACAAAAAGGGTAAAACTTATGGAAAGTAAATAATCTAATCTAGGAAGAGAATATGGCAATATAAACTACACAAGAGAATAAAATCCATAAAATCCTTGCAGTATCTTCAAATATATTCAATATTACTTGATTAGATGGTAAACATCAAATATCATTTTTTAACGTTCGGCATTCATATATGTTTCAGACGTCACATTTATTACTTGAGACTAACATGGTGACTAATATGTCAATTAGTTTTACTTGCTTTTTATTTCTTTTGTCCTCGAATTCTTCTTAGCAAGTCTCATTTCTTGTTAATTTATTGTTGCATTTGACTTGACCTAAAATTTATAAGCGTACATGATCTTGAGTTAGTCAGTTCCGTTAGGAGAAAATCTATTAGATTAAGGATAGGATCATTCATTGCTTGCGTTAGGCATATAGCAAGTCTAACATCTCATGGCTCGCCATCCATCCCTTCTCTAATTATTTATAAACTTCACTCTTGGAACAAAGTCACATATATTTTCGTTACTTGAAAAAAATAACTAGTAGGGATTGAGAGGCACCTAAAAAGTAAACAACCGTTAAAGCAATATAAAGGTTGAACCGCAACCCCGATGAAAATAACCTACTCTGCTCTAGGCCTTACTGAATGATGTAAATCACATGATGTGTCTCAAGTGGTGCAAGGTTGAAGGCTTGTCCTTTAACTCCGCTTGCCAAGGTTTTTTCTATTTTTTTAGGAATCGAACCCTCACACGATAGCTATGAATGAGACTGGATTTTTACATCCTCACTTTTCACCAATTGAGTTATACCCTGGGGGCACCATTAAAACAATATAAGTAGTAGGAAAAGTAGAGGAAGAATTCAATTCGACATTAGAAGGGGCATTGGCACATCAAGGAAGAGAATTAATGCTTTTTTAGATGAGGATGGTTAACAAGAAGGTATTTATGAAACATATGAAAGTGGGCCTATTCAGTTGAGATTAAAGTCAAAGTTAAGTGACCCAAAAAAAAATAAAAAATAAAAAATGAATCATCTAAATGCTACTTTCTCCATCCCACAAAGATAGATTCAAGGCTGGAAGTTGATTGAAAAATCCAATCCGTTCGATTCCGTTTTGAATTCTTTCAAAAAAATTGATTCTGATTGGTCCGAAATTTGAAACTTCCAAATTTCGAAATTTTTCGAAAAAAATTGGATTGGAATTGGAACGAGATTCAATATTCCCAAAACTCTGAAATTTCGATCCAAAAATTTCTGAAGTATTCCGAATATACGCCGATCCGAAAATTTTGAATTTTTCCGAATAAATTTCAATTTTTTTTGTATTTTCATTATAATTAATAATATAAAATCTAAGAAAATAATTTTTAAATAATTAATAATATTAAAATATTACTAACATGAGATTTAATATATAACTGATGGGTAACACTTTAACTTAGTAGAAAGAGAGAATAGCACTTCAATTATAACATAGGATTTAAATAAATTATGTAAATTGGTGGTGAAAAAATATTTTACATATCAGATATAATAAAAAGTTCAGATTAATCAAAAGTTCAAAATGTGTTGTCAGTTGTGGTATTACAAAGTTTACTATACTTATTCACTGTTTGTACGATCATTAGGTTTTGACTAATTGTAGCATTGTTATCCTTGTTAACTTTTATTTTATTGGATCATGATGAAAAAATTTATGTTAAATCCATTTATAGACGTTATGTTGTTATTTTGTTATCTTTGCGATTTGTAATTTTAATTATAGTTTTTGATTAATTGAAATTTTGAACTTATTTAATTTCAGACATTCAATTCCTCGAATTTCTATTTTATATACTTAAAATTATTATAAATCTAGATAACATGTTAATTATTGGAAATTTCCGAAAATCTTTGAAATTTCCGAATTTCGATTTGGATTTAAGTTTGTGTATTCTGAAAATTTTGGAATGAAATTTGGAACAACATTTTGATTCTGAAATTTTTTGGAACAAAAATTAGAACACATGTTTTCGATCCGTTTCGACTCGTTTTCCTATTTTGTTTGTTCCAAATTATAGGTCACTTTCTTTATTGAGAGTATATTAATGTCCTAATTTTCTACTATACACGTATTTAATATACATTGTTAATTTGTTATCAACTAATATGAACTATTCATCATTCAATATAGGTAGAATATAATTAAATTTATATTTCCAACATATATTAATTATATTTTCTTAATCCGTATGAAAATAGAAGTGAGTCTATCTTTGTGAAACGGAGGAAGTAATAATCTTTTTATAATTTATAGTTAATTAATGTCGTTCCAAAATTTATGTTACTCAGTAATGTGGCTGTATACAATGGCCATTTTTAACGAGTCTATGCTTGACAGTTGACGCTGCTTATTTGTTTGTTTGAGACTCATTAAATTTTAATTCATATTTCTCTTACTTTTAATCACATTCTTCAATAAAATAATATTAAATTTTTCTCTCTTATTTTATACCACATTTTCCTAAAATTCACTATTTAAAAACACATTTTCTCAAATAATTTGATTATAACGAAGCTCAAACAGGATGCGTTTTTCATATAGGAGAAGTGTTTTTGATACAAGACATAAGAACAGGTTGCACCGGGTTGCGGGTCAATTCGAGGTCGTTACAAGTTTTCTTCAGGCTGATTTCATAGCATGGCACTCCAGGAAAATCATCCCTTCAACTTCCAGTACAACAATCAGAGAGAACCAAAACTCCAAAGTACAGCAGGAGTTGATGAGAAACTCTGGAGAAGGAATAATAAAAAAGATACAGAGGGCGACGTGTAGCCTCGTGAAAACAGCCCAAAAAGCATTCTCTATACTCCTATACTGTGAAAGGAAAAATGAAAAGGAGGACTATTACATTGTTCAAAATTGATTAAGCAATCCACAAAATTAAAATATATATATATATATATATATATATATATATATATATATATATAATAAAAAGACTAAAATTAAAACAAGCCCTCCATATAAAGTTATATTACATACAAAAAATCCTGCTCTACAACATATCCTAATAGCAATCAGGCAAATTAAAAAAGAAATAACAAACAAGCCCTTATCAATCTTTATGAACTAAGAATTAGGAGTCATGTACAGAAAGGGTAACTCTCTTTCTTCAGTTTATTCAAAATCTGAAGTATCCCCAAACGCCAACAAGAATGATGAGGAGACTCATGGCCACAACCACCATTGGCATGAAGACAGACGATGAAACTGAACTTGCAGCTGGACATATCGAACTGACAGAGATAACATCTTCAGAACTGTTACCTTGAAAAACAAGTTGAGCCATCACATTTGTGGTCGAGTCTTGAGATTGTCCATCTTCTATATTTCTTTTGTTGGAATCTATATCCTTCGACTCATCCAAGGTATCAACATTAGTAGCTTCTATATTTTTTTTGTTGGAATCTATGTCCTTCAACTCATCCAAGGTATCAACATTAGTAGCTTTGAAATCCTGCACAACCCACTTCTAAGACATTAGTGGCTCATTTTGTAGGAAGGACTATACAGTATTAGATGAAGGAAAAGCAACTAAAATGTTGTATATTATAAAGTCCAAGAACAGCGTGTACATACTAACTTATTCACAGTCAAAATATCTCACCTCTGTCTCTGCTAATTCCTTTTTAAGGCTTATGTCAGTATCTTCTGAATCCTGAGGAAGACCACGTTGAATTGGTCCAGCTTGCAGTTTCGTCTGAAGGCGAATTCTTCTATAGGCTCCAACTGGCTTTGATATATACTCATTATTTTTTTGATTCGAAGGTACCCGGGTCCTCAACTTGATTCCAGTTTCAACAATTCTGTCAGTGGCCATTGGATTGCTAGAACTCCCTGATTCATCTGTGGTGTTTAATAGTTTAGGTATATGATCGCCAGCAGAGACATCTGAGAGACAACTGCTATGTGCGAAGCTGTGAGCAAAGTGCTCAGTCATTTTGAAAGTGTTGTCTTGCTGTGAACGAGGTTCCGGGTTGATAGTTTCCATAACCAAGCCACCTTGTAGAATATCTTTCTGTGCAAATTAGAGTGTCAAAAGATTACAAAAGGTTAATTTTCAATTACAAGACTAAAGCTCAGGCAGTTCAATTTTAAGTTAACTAGCAAAAAGAACACACCAACAAGCAACTTGCAACTTCCATTTACCTGTAAATGGACCGTCGCAGCCTCTGATTCACTACATGAATTAATATCCATAATTAATTCCGATAAGTTAAAGAACATGGGATTTTCAAGGGATCGCGTCGTGTATATGCCTGAATCATCATTTGGATGCTCATCTGGACTGAAAAGAACAGAGTTCAAATACTCATTAATATCAGCATGATCTGTTCCATATTGAATTGGGTTAGCTCTATCATCCCTATTGATGTAATCGCAGAAGGTTTTATCCAAATAAGAATTTCCAAAGTCGGTTTCCATCTGTGAATGCATCGGGGCAATGATTTTTGAATCCACTGACTCTGTCGTTAGAGGGCAGAAACTTTCTAGTGCTTTTTCCAGCTCGGGGTCAGGCTGAAGAAAAGATCAACAAGAAAAATAACAAAAAAGATGTATTATTTATTAGCAATTATAATTGATGTAAGCAAGATAAATAGTCATTTAAAGTTGACAAAACTCACTGGAGAAATCATCGAGTCTAAAATGTAACTGATGTTATCATCCCAACAGTCAATAGGAGTAAGAGTGTCACTTGTTGCTTTCTCAGAATTTAAGGCCGGATCGATTTCAGCCACGCCACTCGCTGCTGGAGTAATTGATTCTGATGGTTCTTCAGTGAAAGGTTTGACTATTGTAGGAGTAGGAGACGGTATAATCTCTTCAACTTCATCAATGTAGGAACTTTCAGTATTCTTTTCTTGTTTAATATCAGCCTTTTTAAAAAGGCGGATGAGCACAAAGGAACCCTGGAAAAGGCACATCATCTCATCATCAATTACAGAAGAAGGAAAACAATACATACATAAAATAGAAGCTTAAATTAATTAAATACTGATATCATTGTTTATTTTTCTGAGCAGAGTGCGATGCCAAATTTAAATGAATAAAAGAAACTAATAAACTCCTCATTCAATTAAGCAAAGGCTATCTACCATTCTTCTACTATTTGATGCGAAATTAGCACATCAATCAAACGACAGGTTAACAACTCACTAACAGAGATGACATGATAATTTCGTAGCTAATATCCAAACAGAAATCAAATGCTCTAAGAGAAGTCCCAACCTGACCAGGATGAGTGCCATCGAGTGACTTATCTGTAGCTCGATACTCATGTATCACCCAATTAGTCCTCTTCCCATCCGGAGCACGACCCTTGTGAAAAACTAGTGTCTTCTTCATCCCAATTTTTACTCCCTTCCTAGAAGTAATGTTCCTATCTTTGCCGGTTGCTTTCCAGTAACCTTTCTCCGTAGCCCGGTTCAACCTCTGGCCATTCTGATACTTACGATCCTTCAGGCAAAAGAAAACCCACTCATCGTCCGCGGACTTTATCTCAGATAAATCTGCACAAACACAAAGATATACAAATCCATGAATACCAGCTCATTTTTTGTACAAATTTCGTTCACGAGCCACGAAATATTGGTTGGCAATGGATTTTTGTTTTTCCAATTTCTCAAACATTTTACTGAAGGATGCACAAGATACACATCCATACAATTCAAAGGATTTAAAGAAAAAAAACCCCAAATTTCAATTGGACCAGTTCATCTCAAAAACTCAAATTATAAACCCCCAAAATTAAATCACATTATTCAACACCAAACCCCAAAACAGTATAGGAGACAATAAGTTGTCTATAAAGTACACGATAATTTCCAGAAAACGCCAACAAATTATTTGGGGAAAAAAAAAAATCAACAAATTATTTTTTTTTACCAGGCAAGTCCCAAGGCTCGTATTTACAAACATCAATTTCACGTATAGCTTCAACTTCTTTTTCACGTCTGTTTATTTTCAGCCTCAGATAATAGTCAATCAGCTCCTCATCCGTCGGCCGGAATCGGAATCCGACAGGTAAAGAGTCCACCGGCATCACTGTCATAAATCAAGCTTCTTCGATCTTTCCGTCAAACAAAATCACTCCAGTGAAGACACCACAGAAACAGAAAACTTCTACAGAAAAAAAAAATTGAGATGACATATATATGTGGAGATATACAGGGAGATTCTGAGAAATTCAGTGGGGTTTGTGAAGGAACTATCCAAGAAGATAGAGTCCGAGGACCGCGTCAAAATTCCGAGGATATACCGTGTTTAACTGAAATGTCTATTTTACCCTTGACAGTATGGGAACATTTAAGAACTTGTTTGCTCTATCAAAAATGTTTATCAAAAATTTTCAAATTCAATCTCAATCATTCATTCTTAGTCAAGTTCACAATTTTTTACTTTTCAAATCAATCTAAACCACATGTCCATAAAAAAATCATAAAAATCAAGATTTTTCCATGAATCAAACGGGCTCAGAACATTGGGAAGTTTGAGGGATGTAAAGGTCCTAGTTTGTTTGTTAAGTTTTTGTTTGGCAAATCAAATTTTTTTTTTTTAAACAACACAATTCCTCAAATTATTTTTAATAATACATATTTTCTCTTTCCACTTTTCACACATATATCTTTCCTCAAAAATATAAAACATAAAACTTTTAATAAACAAATCTTTATAAATTTTTTATTTTAAAATATGGAATATAACGGACTTTTCAGTGGTTAAAGAAATGGTTTCTTTTGATTTTTTGTGTTTTCTAGGTAAAATGTGTGGTTAAAAATTGGAAAGAGAAAATGTGTGTGGTTTGAGAAATTGTATGGTTTAAAAAATTGTTTATAAACCATTTCTTGCACCACCACCTAACACACTATAATATTTTCGAGGTAAAATAGTTGAAAAATAATTTTGAAAAATGTGTGTGATTAAAATTGGTTTAAAGAAACATGTTGTTTAAAAGCACAATTAAAAATAAGTTTGAGTGTTAGGTAAATGGTTTATAAACAACAAACTTCTCAAATCACTTTTTAAGAACAGATATTTTCTCTCTCTAATTTTCAACCACACATTTTATTTCAAAATTATAAATAAATTAATTTATAAACCGCTATAGTATTATCAAACGAAAGCGCCTAAGTTTGGCAAACCCAAAATATATATATATTAAGAAAATAAGTTTTTAAGTTAAAAAACATATTTTACCTAAAAAAATAAGAAAACATATTTTTAACAAACTACATCTATTTGGCAAATCATAAAAAACATATTTTTAAACAACATAATTTTTTAAATCACTTTTTAGTTATACATATTTTCTCTCATCACTATTTAAGCACGTATTTCACCTTAAAAACATAATTATATATGTTGAATCCGGACCCAAAGAAAGGTACAGTGATCCACCAGCGAAGGCCCAATAGTGGCCCAACGGATCTTGACCCACGGCTAAGGCCTAAAATATCACCTTGGGATGAAGGCCGAGGTGGTACGTCAAGCAAACCCCTTTAGCCGACCTGGTTAACGCCTAGCCGATGTGCTTTATACTCAGCCGGGGCACTTTACGGCGTTGACCAGAAGAGAGATGGAGTCAGTGATGGGACACTGCCTTTACCAAGACGTGACAGGCGTCCATCCCCTACGAAACGGAGCAATGATTACGGTTGAGAAGTAAGGTTGTCACCTCCATGAGCTAGGGTGATGACAAGTGTAAAGTACGCCACGTGTCGTGATCTGAAATAACAAGTTCCTCTATAAATAAAGCACGATTGTCTCCAAGTTAAAGGTTAGCGATTTAAGACTCTTAACAAGATATTTCTCTCACTTCCTTTTCTCTCTTTTACACACTTATATTTCCCGCACCCAATAAATATTCGCCACAAATGAGTACTGACTTTGGCATCGGAGTGCAAACGGGAGCCACCTCGT
This sequence comes from Ligustrum vulgare, assembly GCA_963555705.1. NCBI lineage: Eukaryota > Viridiplantae > Streptophyta > Magnoliopsida > Lamiales > Oleaceae > Ligustrum > Ligustrum vulgare. The sequence goes on along the minus strand of OY743175.1, from coordinate 2,875,399 downwards.
TTCCCTTTGCAAACCGATAGTTTGTCACAGTGCGCAGGAGATCCACATGTTCAAGAGGGAGGAGCTGAGACGTGTTGGTCCAAGATCCAGTTAGATTTTGTGGTCAACATTTTTTCGCCTTCTGTGGGAAGTCATACTGCTAACCACGAAAACACGTGGTAAAAAGCCACACATAGAAAGGTAGTCCTGAAAAAGGACGAAGAACCTCTCACGAAAGAACGGATAAATGCAAAGAGCTTTGAAAGATAAGCCGGTTGGCCTTGAAAAAGGCAAGAGCTTTGAAAGATAAACTGGTTAACCTTGAAAAAGGTGTAGAGCTTTGAAACATAAGTTCGTGAGCCTTGAAAAATGCAAGAGCTTTGAAAGATAAGCTGGTTAACCTTGAAAAAGGTGTAGAGCTTTGAAATATAAGTTCGTGAACCTTGAAAAAGGTAAGGAGCTTTGAAATACAAGTTCGTGAACCCTGAAAAAGGCTAAAAACTTTGAAACACAAGTGTATGCACCTTGAAAAAGGCATAACACTTCGAAATATAAGTTTAAACAACCTCGGAAAAGGCGTATAACTTTGAGATATAAGTTTAAGTAACCTTGGAAAAGGCAGGGATTTTCGAAACGAAAGTCCACTCATCTTTGAAAGACAAGATAAGATTAAGAAATTTCCCTAAACATGAACGAAAGTGATGGTGATGTTAACCCTCGTAGGGGAAGAAGTGGCCAACACAGCGAGGGCGAGGTTCGGATGGTTGATAACACAGATGACAGTCGCGAGTGGAAACTGTTCATAGATGGGTCCTCGGCTGAGGGACGATCCGGTGCGGAAATATTGCTAATAAGCCCGGAGGGGTTTAAACTACACAGTGTGATTTGCTTTGAATTCAAAGCCTCAAACAATGTTGCTGAATATGAGGCGTTATTGGCTGGACTGAGGCTTGCAAAAGCTCTGAAGATCGGATCCATAGTGGCAAATAGTGATTCGCAGCTCGTTGTAAATCAGTTCAATGGGCAATTTTCTGCCAAAGAGCCTTCTATGGTCGCTTACTTGAAGAAAGTAAGAGATTTGGTTGTGCACTTCGGAAAAATGGAGTTACAGCACATCCCCAGAACAGAAAATTCCAACGCTGATGCTCTGTCCAAACTAGCGAGCAGCAGTGATTCAGAACTACTTAATCTAATCCCAGTTGAGCGCATGTTAACTTCTTCTATTGAGCCAGGACCGGAGATTTTGACAGTAGAAGAAGAGGGATCCTGGATGAATCCCCTGATCGCATATTTGAAGCATCAAACAGTGCCAAACGAGCCAGAGGCAGCTCGGAAATTACAAAAATATGCTGCAAATTTCTTGCTCTTAGATGATCTACTTTATAAACGAAGCTACACCTCTCCGTTACTAAGATGTGTGGGGCCTGAGGAAGGTCTATATGTAATGAGAAAAATCCATGAGGGCATATGTGGCAACCATGCCGGGGCGTTATCGCTAGCCCGAAAAGCCCTCAAACAGGGATATTTTTGGCCTACTATGCGAAAGGATTCCCATGACTTCGTTCGCAAGTGCGATAAATGCCAAAGACACGCAACCATACCACATCAGCCACATCACAAGCTAACTGTGGTAACTAGCCCTTGGCCTTTTGCAAAATGGAGGGTTGACATTATTGGGCCTATGCCTAGGGAAGCTGGTAACAATTGCTTCGCGATAGTAGCAATTGATTACTTTACCAAGTGGGTCGAAGCGGAACCTCTGATGAGAATCACCGAGGCCAACACCACCAAGTTCATTTGGAAAAATATCATATACCGGTTTGGGGTACCGCACTCGCTGATTAGTAACAATGCGAAACAGTTCAAAAACAGAAGTGTCGATGAGTTATGCCACGATTTGGGAATTAGGAAACTATTCTCATCCCCACATCACCCACAGGCCAACGGACAGGTCGAAGCTTTGAACAAAACCATAAAAAATACCTTAAAAAAGAAGTTGGAGTTCAAAAAGGGCGCATGGGTAGATGAACTCCCCCAAGTGCTATGGGCACTTCGAACCACCTCTCACACCGCTACAGGTGAAAAGCCTTTCTCACTAGCGTACGGGGCCGAGGCGGTATGCCCCGTTGAAATTGGGATCCCTTCGCTTCGTCAAATCCATTACGACGAAGTTAGAAATGAGGAAGCACAAAGGGCCGGTTTAGACTTCCTCATGGAGAAGCGAAGTGATTCCCAGGTGGTGATGGCCAGGTACCATAAAAGATGGCTCGATACTACAACAAAAGAGTGAAGAGTCGACGCTTTAACACAGGAACCAGGAGTAGGGACTCTAGGTCCTAACTTGGAAGGCCCTTACAAAGTATTCGCCGAGGTGGTGCCTGGAACATACATGATTGAAGACCTGTCTGGAGTATCCCTATGTAATCCTTGGAATACGGACCACCTTCGTGGTTATTTTCAATAAACAAAATTCCTCCTCAATGATTGCAACATTATCATATGATTTCATAAAACTGTGGGTCAGCTGCGTTGGAAATTACGCTAATTTTTACATTAGACAAACGTAATGGATAAATGCAAGTTCCAAAATTACTTTGGTCATGACACCATACGCCCACGCTACACATAAAAACTGTTAAAAATAAGGGACTTTTATAAAGTCCACACAGCGATCACTGCGTAAAAAATTGAATATGTTGGCACCATAGAAAGGGGTTCATGCAAATTCGCTTGCATGAGTCCTACAAAGTGTAATTTAAGAAACGTTCAAATGATTGTCAAAATCAGATCTAACTGGTACACATAAATGCCTCGAACCACTCAGATCTAAGGGACTATACTCGCCATGTCATGTCGCCATATAACACGATTGAAAAGATTCAAATCTAGCCAAATGTTGTCGTATAAACCAAAATTCTCGGTACGTCAAGTTAGCTCATACGTACGGAGCGCTTTCTTGTGCGAAGTGTTGGACGTTTTCACAAAATTGTTGATACTCTCATACATACACTTAGATGTTTGCAACCAGACATAAAGGATAAACATAAAAGTTCTTGCATGTCAACAGGTTCAAATTTGAACACAAAAATTCTCACCCACTGCGACACTAAGATCCGATCTTAGTGAGCTTTCCAGTCCCAGTTTGCTTGCAATCATGAAAGAACCAACATATTTAGAAGAACTAAAATGAACTGCAGCAAACAACACAAAGCGTACAGGAATCCCTCCCAACTTTTATTGCTTCAATAAAAGAACAATCACGTTTTTGCAAGGAACACAACAATGGCACAGTTTTTCTTTGCAGGCCTTTGTGACTCTTGCCTAAGTAGATACAAAATTCGTTTGCAGTTGCCACCCCCAACTGCTAGGGTCAGATTTCAAGTTTCTCCCACCAAGAAACTCCCCCAAACTGTCCATGTGACTACCATACATGTGCTAATCCGAATTTTCATGCGTAAACAGTTCGAAATGTCACGTTTACGGGTAAAACATGAATAAGTCATTTCATTCATAAAATTAAGACATTTACAAGTTGAATGAATGTTACAGTATCAGGTGCCGGGGCACTTACAAAAAAAAACAACAACAAAAACACACTAACTAACTAACAACAAGGCAAAGATGGAAGAGAATCATTGGGGGGGAACGCCTTATGGAGAGCCCTTGCTGGATGCACCTAAAGGATCTGCAGGAGCATCTTGAGGCTCGGGATAGATTGCTTTAATGGAGGACAAGTCCAAAGTTGGAAAATCTTCCTTCACGTCCCCCAAGGTCATCCTGACCCCTAAGTTCCCAAACACCCGCTGCATAGCCTCGTACTCAGGGGTCTCTTCAAAGGTATCCTTGAAGTTCTGAACAGCTTCCGACACTCTAGTGGCTAAAGCATTCTCCACCCGTGTCGTGACAGTCTGCTCTAGGACTTCAGTGATCCTCGTTTTCATGTGCTTCTCCAGCGAGGCAAGGTCCTCTTCTGCTTTCACCTTAGCCTCCAGCTCCCTCCCCAGTTTTTCATTTACCGCTGCCACCTCAGCTTCTAGCTTCAACTTGGCCGCATTAGCGGCGGCCAGGGTCTCAGAGGCGATAGACTGTGCACGGATGGAATCATCCAATTTCTTGTACAAGACCGCCACGTCTGACTCAGAGGCCTGGAGGTCATGCCTCAGTTTGTCATTGTCCTCCTGGAGGCGCCGGTGAATACTTCTGCTACAAAAAAAGGCTGTGATAAGAAACGCTCAATTTTTCGCATTCTTGCTACGGTTAAACGATCCTCTTCGGATAATTCGTCCAACCCAAGGATAGCTATAATGTCCTGAAGCTCTTTGTAATGTTGTAAAGTTTGCTTAACTCTTTGCGCAGTTTCGTAATGTTCCTTACCAACGATTAGAGGTTGAAGCATGGTTGACGTTGAATCTAAAGGATCTACTGCCGGATAGATCCCTTTGGCAGCTAATACTCTTGATAGTATGGTAGTAGCATCTAAATGTGCAAATGTCGTAGCAGGAGCAGGGTCGGTCAAATCGTCTGCAGGTACATAAACTGCTTGAATAGAAGTTATGGCCCCTTCTTTGGTAGAAGTAATTCTTTCTTGTAAAGTCCCCATTTCGGTACTCAGGGTAGGTTGATAACCGACAGCAACGCATTAGCCCTCTCTTCTGAAGAAGATTTACGGGCTATGGACAGCTGGGCCTTGAGGTTATTGATCTCCTTGAGCATATTGTCCGCATGGCGGAGAGCAGTCTCAGCATCCCTCTTGTCCCGTTGAGCTACCTTCACGGAGGACTCTACCTTGTCAATGAGGGCCAGAGCTCTAGCATTCATAGCCTTGGCGGCGAGTAGTTTTCGAGACGGAGTGGAAATGGAGGAGAAGGTAGCCCAACCCTCTGTCCAAAACTGCTTAGTAATCAGGGCCGCTCTGGCTGGAGGGGAACTGGGGGAATCAAGCAACGAAGGGCTGAAGGCGACATCTCTAGGGAGGATGCTAGTTTTGATATGATTGTGCTCTTCTGCTCCCTCAGGTGTCACTTCATAATTCAAGCCCGGAATGGACACGGATGGCTCGTCCTCCAAATCTTCAGTTATTGCTGGCGGAGGTGCGGATGTGAACTCCTTGCCTTTACCCCTTCTGAGCCTCTTCAAGGGGGCAGGCTCCTCCTCCAGTGCCTGCTCAGATATGACCTCAGACAAGATAGGTGGCACTGAGGCGTCCCTAGTCTCTCTTCCCCTCTTGGATCCGCCCCTATCCGACCTCTTCCCCTTCCCTTTGGCCATACCTCTCTCAGGGTCTACCTCCTCCTCAATGTTGGGCTGTTGAGGACCCACTGGCAGCAGAGTGGGCGGTGGCAGTAGAGCTGGAAGGGGGCCCTGAAGTTGGGTAGTAGACTTCTCAGATACCTCCTTTGCCACCCCAACTTGAAGGTTGGCCAGAACCGCTTTCTGCCTTCTTTCGATCTCGCTGTCGTGGCGCAGGGCAGGAGGGATCTTCTTAGCCATAAGACCCTTTAAAGAGATCTTTGGAAATTCCTTGGAACCTAAAAAAAAAATGATGATGAGGCTACGAGCAGAAAAAGTGTAAGATAAAGCAGTAGTAGGGAAACGAACGTACCCATGGCTCGCATAAGACCGTGTTTAACAAACAGTTTGTTTTGCTGAATGACCCCTTGGAAACTCCCCTTATATGCAAACAAGTTCCTCACAGCCTCTAGGTCTGCGTCGGGGAGGAGGCGAGCAAAAGTGTCCCCTGCCATATACCGGTGACATGTTAGTAAACAACCAAGAAAAGTAAATGAGAATTAGCAGAGCAGACGACACGTGACACTAAAAGACTCTAAAACAAGTGCAAGACTCGCTAGGTATGGAAAAAGTTCGGGGAACTGTAATTTCTGGACTGGGATCCACGGGGGAGCTCTGCCACTCCCCGGCAACCCAGAACCACTGGTTCCTCCAGTTCTTTATTGAGGTCGGGTGATCGGTGATAACTGGAGGATACGACCCCCTGGGAGACAGGTAATACCAATCCTTGACGTCCGACCTCACATCCCTCTCCCTTCTAACTGATTTCTTCAAAGTGTAGAGGGTATGAATGATATGCAGTGAGATGGGGTGGTCTGGATTAACCTCTTGCCACACCAGCCAAGTTCCCACGGCCTGGGTCCAGAAGTTGGGGGCCAGCTGTTTGGGGCACAGGTTATAACTCCTGAGCAACGCCCTGAAGAAGGGGTGCAGAGGCGGCCTCATCCAGCAAGAAAGAGCGTCGTAGCATATGGCTGCTTGACCTTGAGGAGGGCTGCAAGGCCGACAAGAAGATGTAGGGTGCACCAATTGAACCCCTTCCGGAATTCTGAATTTTTCCGAAGCCCCATCCAAGTCAATCCTTCGAATTTCAGTAGCAACCTCGCTACTCTCCCATGACTCCGGCTGTGGATCGGGATCAACGTGATAGCCCGAGACCTTGTTAACCTGGTCAACCCAATCCTCAACTTGGGTGACCTCCTCTGCGGACAAACCCAATATTTCCATATGTGCCCTAAACGGGGCCCTAGCGATTAATCCAAGGTCCTGGTGACCAGAAGAAGAGCCTGCCACCTCTTCTCTCCTCAAATCCCTGTCTCGTTTACTCCGAAGCTCTGCCTAAGATGCCTCCTCCTCGGATGACAGATGAGCCATGTAAGTCTGATGTTTATCTTCTTCGCTGTCAGAATCACTCAAATAGATTATGCCACTGTTTTTCCTATTTCTCCTCTTAATCTGCTCCCTAAAGAAGCGGGAACCAAAAACCTATAAAGAGATGGGGCATAAACCTCTAACGAGAACCGTCATTGCTAACATTTCCTGTGAACCCGTTCCCCCAACTCTTTCCATTTTTTCTTTTGTTTTAAAGGTAGGTCAAACTCAACGAAATAAAAACAAGGTGCAAAAACAAAATTTTCAAACCCACAATGAGAAACTAAAAATAGAAAAATCTCGCATATACAGAGACCAAGAGGTTTACCTTCAGATGACGAATGCTTGAAATTGCGCACTGGGAATGAAGAACTCACCGGTAAAGAAAGTGTGGAACAGTAAAAGCGGACGCAAGGTAGAAAGCCCTTGAGGAGAAGACTCGAAACTTGCAGGAAAGAGAAAAACGGAACAAGCTTTCGCCAGAGTATTGCTGCAAAAACTCTTAGAAAGTGGTAAAAGGGGAAATAATAAGATGAAGAAGGATTTATAGGGATCCCAACGATCTAGATTCCTTGATTTTTGTGAGCCGTATGATTAATGTGGTTAACCCATGCTTCTTGGAGAATGGGCTAGTCAAAGCGCCAGCCGTTAAAGGGAGGGACAAAACCGTTCAGCTACCACAGTGAATATCACGCGCTGCGAAATGCTACTCCCCTCCCATTTTATAGATTTATATATATATATATATTTCTTGGAAATAGACACCAATAGCCCTTCTGAATTAAATGCGCCGTCTAAGGAACGCGCTAATACGATCCCGACCCCATTTAGGAGGAAAAATCCGAGGCAGAAGATCGGCTATAATATGGATCCGAACCTTACATAAGGAATTTCATTATCGACTCCCTAAGAAGTTAATGCTGTGAAATCATGGCAAATCCTGCACGACCATGAATGATCCCTTCAGATTTGAGGGACTAGCGTTGAATCCGGGCCCAAAGAAAGGTACAGTGATCCACCAGCGAAGGCCCAATAGTGGCTCAACGGATCTTGACCAACAGCTAAGGCCTAAAATATCACCTTGGGATGAAGACCGAGATGGTACGTCAAGCAAACCCCTTTAGCCGACCTGGTTAACGCCTAGCCGATGTGCTTTATACTCAGCCGAGGCGCTTTACGGCATTGACCAGAAGAGAGATGGAGTCAGTGATGGGACACTGCCTTTATCAAGACGTGATAGAAGCCCATCCCCTACGAAATGTAGCAATGATTACGGTTGAAAAGTAAGGTTGTCACCTCCATGAGCTAGGGTGATGACAAGTGTAAAGTACGCCACGTGTCGTGATCTGAAATAACAAGTTCCTCTATAAATAAAGCACGATTGTCTTCAAGTTAAAGGTGAGGGATTTAAGACTCTTAACAAGATATTTCTCTCACTCCCTTTTTTCTCTTTTACACACTTATATTTCCCGCACCCAATATATATTCGCCACAAATGAGTACTGACTTTGGTATCGGAGTGCAAACGGGAGTCACCTCGGTTCCCTTTGCAAACTGATAGTTTGTCACAGTGCGCAGGAGATCCACGTGTTCAAGAGGGAGGAGCTGAGACGTGTTGGTTCAAGATCCAATTAGATTTTGTGGTCAACAATACATATATATTTTTAAATATAAAACTTATATATATATATATATATATATATATATATATATATATATATATATATATATATATATATATATATATATAAGTTTTATATTTAAAAATATATATGTATTGTTGACCACAAAATCTAATTGGATCTTGAACCAACACGTCTCAGCTCCTCCCTCTTGAACACGTGGATCTCCTGCGCACTGTGACAAACTATCAGTTTGCAAAGGGAACCGAGGTGACTCCCGTTTGCACTCCGATACCAAAGTCAGTACTCATTTGTGGCGAATATATATTTATATTTCCCGCACCCAATATATATTCGCCACAAATGAGTACTGACTTTGGTATCGGAGTGCAAACGGGAGTCACCTCGGTTCCCTTTGCAAACTGATAGTTTGTCACAGTGCGCAGGAGATCCACGTGTTCAAGAGGGAGGAGCTGAGACGTGTTGGTTCAAGATCCAATTAGATTTTGTGGTCAACAATACATATATATTTTTAAATATAAAACTTTTATATATATATATATATATATATATATATATATATATATAACTTTTAAGAAGGAGAGCCTTAATAATTTAGCCAATTAGGAAGTGACCTAATAGACGTGAAGTGAGCTTTCCCATTGGGAGTCTGGGACCTACGTTCCTCTTTCCTTTGTGTGAAATTTGAATGGCAGAAGGAATGAAAGCCTCCACATGTGATAATTTAAATTACACAATTTTTTAAATTATTTTTTGATTATACATATTTTTTTTTTATTTTCAATCACATATTTTATTTAAAAAAGTTTAAATAAATTAATTTAAATTGAAATAATGAGCCGCCAAACGAATACTAAACCGTGGAACGGTTTGTACTAATTACCCTATCATAAACACTTTATAAACATGAATTAACTATTGCGATGTTTTCATCGACTATGTCCATCCATACTAATTTGATCAATGTACAATCTATTAGAACTCATTAGAGGCAAGATTTCAACTTCATTCTTTATTATTAATTACAATACTCACCAAATATTTTAGGGTGCGTTTGATAGCGATGGTGGAATTTGAGTGAAAAAAAAATAAATTTCAGGGAATTGAAATCCTGATAATTAGAAGTTTAATGTGTTTGATTGGTTTAATTTTCTAGGTGAAAAAAGTAGGAAATTTTTCAACTTTTGTTATTTGATTGACATTTTTTTCCATGGAAAATAAAGTAAAATTGATCTATTTTAATAAAAAAAAAATATTTTTTTTTTAAATTTTTTCACACATTTGTACTTGATAATAATAATGTTATTTTTTAGAAAAAAAAATAAATCAATTAACAATAACAAAAATGATCAAACGTAATGAAAATAGTATAAGATTTTCCATGGAAAATAAAACATTCTCCTCTCCTTGGAAAATGAATTCATTCAAAACAAGGAAAATACCAAATTTCGAGGCAAGTGGAAAAATGAATCCATGAAAAATTTAGGCACCCAAACAGCGCAAAGTTAAAATTTTCCATGGAAAATTACATGAAAAATGTTTAATCAAAGAAGATATTTTCCTTATTTATTGTTTGATTGACAAATTTTCCATGTAAAAGATTTTCTAGGTACAAGCAAATGAAGCATCCTTTAGTAAATTTCCTTTCAAATATTTTCTCTAGGTTGCGTTTGATAGCAATGGTGGAATTTAGGTGGAAAGAAAATGAATTCCAGGGGGAATTCAATTCCTGAGAATTTGAAGTTTAATGTGTTTGATTGGTTTAATTTTCTAGGTAGAAAAAATAGGGAATTTTCCAACTTTTGTTGTTTGATTGACATTATTTTCCATGGAAAGTAAAGTAAAATTTATTTATTTTAATAAAAAATAAAATTTCCTTACATTTGTATTTAATAATAATAATAATGTTAATTTTTAGAAAAATAAATAAATCAATTAACAATAACAAAAATGATCAAACGTAACGAAAATGGTATAAGATTTTCCATGAAAAATAAAACCTCCACCCCCGAGAAAACGAATTCATCCAAAACAAGGAAAATATCAGATTTCGAGGCAAGTGAAAAAATGAATTCCATGAAAAACTTAGGTAACCAAACAACGCAAAGTTGAAAACTCACGTGGAAAACCATATTTTCCATGGAAAATTTCGCCTATCAAACACACTTAGGTGAGAAAAAAAGAACTTTTCCATCTTTTATCAAATACATTTTGAAATTTTTTGTCCAACATGTCTATTCATGTCAATTTTTGTGACTTATTTGATTGATGTACGCATTAAAAGAATGTGTGATTAAAAGGTATAATTTTTTAAATCTACATTTAAAATTATTTAATTGGAAGAATTTGTAGTCGAAGATAAATTTACATAATAAGGCTAGAAAAAGTATTTAATTTTTTTAAGGCAATAATAATTTAACATTTTACCCAAGTTTGGTAGAGATTAAAATTAGATTTTTAGTTAATTTTAATGAAAGTTGATAAAATGTGTGATTGAAAAGTTGTGGGTTCCATAAAATATGTGGTCAAAATTAATTTGTTAATTTTAATTTAGATTAAAATTGAATTTTAATTGCAATCAAACATGGTATCAACTTTTATTTTGTCGAGACATTCCCTTACGTGGAGAAACCTATTTCCGTGGACATCTATACGTTTTTTATAAACTGACTCAAAATTTTAAATATTTTGATAATATATTGTTTTACATTTTATGAAGGATAATTATATTGCACCCACGGGCGGACCCAGGGTGGGTCCTCCTGAGGCACGTGCCCCAAGAAAAATCTGATTTTTTTTTTTTGGCTTCTGGTAGGTAACTTTTTTGTTTTAATCTTCAAACTTGATTTATTAAGATATATAATAGTGCACATTTGCAGTGCACTCAGGACTCAACACTTTGAAGATGATACATTACATATAATTTCTTTTTTTTTTATATAAAAATAGTGCACCAATGGAATTGGAGCCATGGACAGTGGGAGATGTGATTTATGCTAATTATATTATAAGTGTGCAAGGTTAATATAATTATTTATTTGTTTGGAGATTGAATATTTTAAAATACTTTTTCATTTTTCGATCTCTTCTTACAAAAAAAAAATGTTTAAGGGCAGTGTGATTTATGCTAATTATATTATAAGTGTACAAGGTTAATATAATTATTTATTTGTTTGGAGATTGAATATTTTCAAATACTTTTTCATTTTTCGGTCTATTCTTACCAAAAAAAAAATTCAGCCCCCGAACCCCATTACCATCCGTGTGCCCCACTAGTATAAACGCTCTGCGTTCGCCACTGATTGCACCACATTTATTTGTTAATCTCAAACCCCCATTTTATTTCAAATGAAGGTCTTCAATTTTACTCTTTTCTATACTTGTGTCCCATTCTTTATTTACTCATCTACCTCGTCTTCGATGAGGCCAAAAAGATCAGCTAGGAAAGAGTAAAAAGTCATATTCACCCTTGTATATTTTTAAATAAACAAGATAAGTAAAAAAAAAAAAAAAAGGGGGGGGGGGGGGGGGGGGGTTTCCACGCTAACAGAAAGTTGAAGAAAAATGGCTCTTGTAGGCAAAATGTGCTATATAATTGAATGTGACGTAATTTATTTTGAGATATACATACAAAATTTGTTAATTTCATTATAATCAATAAAAGATGCTGCTAATAAATATCGAGGGTAAATATAATTATTCTTTACCTAGTTTAGAAAGAGAATGTTTTTATAGATACTAGTTTCACACTCGTACGATGCACTATTCCATCGACAAAGTTCGATGTACTAACATGAAACAATAGGAAAAGAATCAATGAGTGCCAATTAAATAATAATAATAATAATAATAATTTTGTTGCCAAAAGTGTTACGACAATGTTTACATGGGCATGACACGTCATCTATAAGAGCCTAATGTGGGGCCCACAGAACATCTAGTCACATAGCTATAGTGTGTTTGAGTCATTATGCCGAACTTATCATACTAAACTCGTATGCTAGAGTCATGATGTCGGAGTCATTATGTTGTGTCGAACTCATGCTATGCTGGACTGATGTTGTGTCGAGGTCAATATCCTGGAAATGTGACCAGACAGTTTGAGGTGACTTGTCTGTAGAAGACAACTTGATTTGACAATATCTTTAATAAGGAAAAGTATTTTCTTACAATAGTTGTAACTCTACACTTATAAGTAATGATTATTATCAAAAAAATAGTTTACCTCATAAAGAGACGTGGTTTTCCCACATGTAAAGCTTTACACGTGTCACGGTCCTAGACATCGACTATTTCTATAAATAGATCACATTTGCCTCCAAGAAAGAGGTTAGTAACTTAATACTCAAACATAATTCATAAATCTTACTTCATTTTCTCTCTTTTATACATTTATTATATTTCTTGCATTCAAATTATATTTACTCACAAAGAGTCGTGACTTAAGCGTCGGATTGCAAACGGGAACCACCAGGTTCCCATTACATACTGACTGTTTGTTCAAGTGCGCAGGAAGTCCATATATTCAAAAGGGAGGAGTTGAAACATGTTGATCAGAGATTCAACCAGATTTTATGGTCAACATTTTGACGTCTTCTCTGAAAAACCACACATCTATCCACGAAATCACATTGTAAAAAGTTCCAAAAAACCACTTGAAAATGAGTTGAAGAACATTTCAAGAAACCTTGAAAAATAATAAAAACCTCTTGAAAAAAATTAGTAAAAATTTACAAAAAAACCTTTAGAAAAAGAGAGGAAGAACATGCCAAGAAACCTTGAGAAAAATGATAGGAAACTGTTAAAAAGATAAAAACCTCTTGAAAAAAATTGGTAAAAAGTTACAAAAAAACCTCTTGAAAAAAAGTGGAAGAACATCCCAAGAAACCTTGAGAAAAAGGACAGGAAACCTTGAAAAATGATAAAAACCTCTTGAAAAAGATTGGTAAAACTACTAAGAAACCTTAAAAAAATGCAAGAAACTTCTTGAAAAAGATTGGTTAAAGACGTTCTAAGAAACCCTGTAGAAGGACTCCCTGAAGGACTCCTTGAAGAATTACTCACATGAGAATGACTCCCCTGAAAGATGGATGGGCTCCCTGAAAAGAGATCTTTTGTAAAAATACTCCCATGAGAGAGGACTCCTGTGAAGCTTGCTGAAAGAGTTACTCTCTGAATGACTCATCTGAGAGGAGAACTCCTTGAAGGACTCACATGAGAGAGACTCTTGAAGGACTCCCCTAAGAGGGGGACTCCCTGAAAGAGGGACTCCTCTAAGAGGAGGGCTCCTTGAAGGACTCCCACGAGAGGGATTCCTTGAAGAAGGACTTCCATGAGAGATGATGACTCTGCTGAAGAAGGGCTCCCTGAAAGAGGGACTTCTTAAAGAAGGACTCCCATGAGAAGGACTTCTGAAGGACTTCCCTGAAAGGGGGATGGACTCCCTAAATATGGATCTTTTGTAAAATTCTCCTTGAAGAAGGACTATGTTAAGCCCAACTTAAAATGTTGAAATGACACTTGCTCTCAGAGACCCAAATTATTAAAGCCTAGCCTAAAGTGTTGAAATGACAATTGGTCTCAAAGACCCCAAATTATTAAGCTCGGCTTAAAATGTTGAAATGACACTGGGTCTTAGAGACCCCAAATTATTAAGCCCAGCTTAAGCCTTAAAGTATTGAATGACACTTGGTCTTAGAGATCCCAAATGATTAAAGCCAAGTTTAAAGTGTTGAAATGACACTTGGTCTCGGAGACCCCAAATTATTAAGTCCGGCTTAAAGTGTTGAAATGACACTTGGTCTCGGAGACCCCAAATTATTAAGTCCGGCTTAAACTTAAAGTGTTGAAATGACACATGATGACTTCGTCACTTGAGGACTCCTTCACCAAGGGACTCCTTCAATAAGGGACTTCCATCACTTGAGGACTCCTTCAAAAAGGGACTCCCGTCACTTAAAGACTCCATCAACAAAGGGACTCCTTCATCAAGGAACTCTTGTCACATGAAGACTCCTTCAACAGAGGACTCCCGTCACTTGAGAACTTCTTCAAACAAGGGACTCCTTCAATTGAATCCTTCTGAGCGACTCCTTTAATTAACTCCTTCTGAGGGACTCCTTCAATTAACTCCTTTCCGAGGGACTCCTATAATTGACTCCTTCTGAGGGACTCCTTCCACAGAAGGACTTCTTCAATTGACTCCTTTTCCAGGGACTCCTTTAATTGACTCCTTCTGAGGGACTCCTTCCATAGAAGGACTTCTTTGATTGACTCCTTCCAAGGGACTCCTTTCATGGAAGACTCCTTCAATTTGACACTTTCCACGGACTCCCTTAAATTGACTCCTTCTGAATGACTCATTCAACTAACTCCTTTCGAGGGACTCCTTCCAACTTGAAGTGACAATGTCTTTAATGAGGAGAAGTATTCTCTTACAGTAGCTATAACTCTACATTTATAGGTAATAATTACTACCAAGAAAATAGTTTACCTCATAAAGATATGTGTTCTTGCCACACGTAAAGCTTTACATGTATCACGATCTTAGACATCAACTCCTTCTATAAATAGATCACATTTGCCTCCAAGAAAGAGGTTAGTAACTTAATACTCAAAAACAATATACAAATCTCACTCTCCTTTCTCTCTTTTACACACTTATATTTCACGCATCTAAATTATATTTACTCACAAAGAGTCCTGACTTGAGCGTCGAGATGCAAACTGGAGTCACCCCGGCCCCCCATTTCATATTGATTGTTTGTCCAAGTGAGCAGGAAGTCCACGTGTTCAAGAGGGAGGAGCTGAGACATCTTGATTCAATGTCCCACCAGATTTTATGGTCAACAAAAGTATTACAAATTTTGGAAAACATCTTTATACAAAACATTAATCGTCATATTAGTTGGGTTCCCATTGTAGTCGCATATCAATATCTGCCACACATGCGAAAGTAATTAACCTTGTGTAATACCGCCTTTCCATATACGTGCTTTCTTGAATTTCATGTAATTGTTCTATTTATGTCCTTATAATTCATTAATTGATATTATTATAATTGATAAATTTAGTTATTTTACAGTGGAAGGATCTGGACGCCATAACGATCAGTGTGCCAATTAGAAAATTTATAAATTTTTCGTGCAATTATATGCCTAATTGTTTGTTTTAAATTTCTAAGTATGCTTATTTCAAGTTATTTAAAATTCGTAAATGGCCAAAATACATTTAGTTTGAAATTGGTGTAAAGTTTAGTGGCACCTTGATATAAATTTAAAGTTGTTCACTTAATTACACTAAAGAGGAGAATTGACGGACTAATGTGCAATTTTTGAAAGATTAAAATTAAAATCCTACCCTAAACCCTCCCAGCCCTCACTCTCGTTCTCTCTCTCAGAATACTCACTCGACGCCTCTCTCGACTTCTCCCTCTCCCTCAATTTCTCTCCCCTCACCACCGGCCAGCTCACCGACGCACCATCGGCCACCACCGCCAACCCACGGTAGCACTCTTTTTTCCCCTCCCTTCGCGATGGCACAGGGTTTACACGCTTTGCACACATCGCGCGCGCACACAGACACATTGTGTATATAATTATGTTTGTATGTATATGTGTGTGCAATCTTGACTAAAATTCCAGATTTCCAATTTTGTTAAATTTCGAATTTTTTTGTTAAAATTTGGAGATTCGATAGCGTGATTTTGTATGTATATGGAATACACGTATCTATTTATGAAATTTCGAATTTTATAGAAATTTTCAGATTTCAAATTCCTTAATTAGTAGTTTAATTTAATTGTTTACTTTAGTTTTAAGTTAGAAATTATAATTTTACAAATTTGGGGAGAATTATATAAATGGTTGTATTAATTTTAAGATTTTGTAGTTAATTAGCAGATTATGAAATTATAGATTAAATTGACTTAGTTGACGATTATTTTGAGAAATTTCAAATTTTTAAAAGATGAAGTTGTTTAATGGATTCTATGTAAGTTTAATGTTGTTTTAAATTGAAAATTGAAAATTTAGGATTTCAAGTAATGAGGCGGTTTTAATTGAATTTTAATGTATATTCTTGACTTATAGTTGCTATTTTCAGACTTTCGAAATTTATGAAATGTGTAGTTTAGTTAACTGTTCAGGTAAAGTTTGAATCAATGGTGATTTTCAAATTTATGAATAGTTAGAATGCTAATTGGTATTGTTCTTGTGAAATTTAAGTTATGATGAATATTCCATAGCTCTGACCTTTGTGTAATTTGATAAATTAGATTTTCAATTTTGCCATAGAAGTTAATCTCTTATTCCGAATGTATTATGGTCTGTATTTGACAAAGCTTAAAATCCCATTTGGTTTGAAAGTCACATGAAAGCCTCAACCTCATTTAGAAGTGTTAAATGTGATTTTTGAACTAAAAATATGTTTTATTAAATGAATGAATATAAATTAGGATTTTTGGACACATTGATGTCACGGGTAGCCGAGGTTTCTCCACTTGCAAATCTAGATAACGGTAAATATTAAGGACGTTAGGTAAGTAAACTTCCCCATATTTTTGTAGAAGTTGAATGTAAATGTGAAATGTGTAAATAATTGTCTTGCAACTTACTTTCTTTGATGAATTTCGTTTACTTTATGAAAGTATATGTTATTAAGAAGAATGTTCAAGTATGCACGTTATCATGTCATTGCATCATCAAGCATGCATTGGCTTCGAAATTGGGAAGTCAAATGTTTTTAAATGAAAGAAATGTGTCAAGGTGCAAGTTTGTTCAAAAGTTATGTATCCCAAGTTTTTATGAAAGAATTGGTGTACTTTTAAGTCATGAAAGAAGTAAGTGGGAAATGGGGCGCGGGGGATCGGCGTACCAGAATTAAGTCGCTTTGCGACAGAATGTTCAACCGCTGTGCGGTGGGAAAGTGAATATTAAACCGCTTTGTGGTGGAAATGTGGATTTTAATCTGGTTCCAAATAAGAATTGCCCACTGCTCTCCGATTGATTAGAAGATATACCAAGTGAGCTCACGATGGAAATGAAATAAAAGTTTTTAAATGTTAAGAGAAAGCTTGAAAAGTTTGAAAGTTCTGGAAAGTAAAGTAAATGGGGATACATATTTCAGATTTTTAAAGCATTTCATGTCATAAGCATGTATAGATTTTTAAAGCATTTCATGTCATAAGCATGTATCACTTGCTCGAAGTTTGCTTACTGAGCTTTAGTTCACCCCAATCCCTCTCCAACATTTCAGGTGACGAAAGTTAGGTGATTTGAGGAGAGCACTTGGCGGCAGACTCAGACAGTACTCGTAATTTAATTTCTTTTAAGGCAGAATCAAGAACTTTTACAAGTTTTTTTATTGGTAATTCTTTTAATGCTAAATTCTTTTAATTAGTTGGTTGGATTCAGTTAAAATAAGTTATGGTATTTCCCTGTAATTAGTTTATATCATACTTCATAAGTTTAAAAACTATTTACTTTAAGATGTTATTGTTGAGGAGTTTGGGAATTGATGTTGAAGTTTGATTTTGAATTGTGGTTGGATGTTAAATGTTGGATTTGAATGAGATGAGAATTGTATAGGTAATATGGTTATGATGTCCCTCTACAGATTGGTTGTGTCCAATTTATAGAGGAGATTCTGCCGAAATTTCTGTAAAATTTTATAATAGATAAAAAAAGATTCTTTGAGATTTACACGATTTGTTTCCGCATTTAAGTAAATGAAAGTTAACACGCCTAGATTTAAAATTCTTGAACTTGGGGTGTTACACTTTGACTCTTATTGATGGTCATAGCATACGACACAATCAATAAAAGTTTTCTTCTTTTGCACTTGAAACCCCATTCCTGAAACTATAACATGGACAACACTACAAACACCATTCCTAAAATAACTATTCTCGGCAATCAAAATAACACTTTTTGTCACTTTCTGCTCAACTGTTGAGAAAGAATATTGATTTCAATTCAAAGCACATGTTTGTAAATTTTATAGCTAGCCTTTTTTTTTCACCAAATGGAGACGTAGATGGACCACTCTTTACATTTAATGATTTGTTCGGTTCATTATAAATGGAATGTAAATTATTTTATTGATTTATTTGTATTTTCTAGGTAAGATGTGGGGTTAAAAATTGGAGAGAGAAAATGTAGATGATTAAAAGTGGTATGGGAAATTGTGTATTAAATTTTTGATTTTTTTGTCTTCTTCCCAAATAAACTGGTGCCACCGAACAGGCCCTAAATTGGCCAACCAAATGTGGTCCATATCAATGTCAATACACTTAGTTTTCTCTATTGCAAAGCAGCACCTTAATTTTTTTTTACTTTAGATAAGTTCAAAGTTCAATCCGTGAGTTGGAAAAACTCAAAATGAAAGAAAGAAAAATTTTCAATTAAAAATTAATTTTTTACACATAATCAGAATACCAAAAGGCATCCCTATAAATAGGCCGTCAAACAATACATACAGAGCATATGTACACAAACAGTTGTTACACAATATTGTCTCTCTCAATATTGTTCCATAACCATTTTTTAAGACAATCGTCGGAATAAATGGAGGAATATTCTACGATGAAGAAGCACTAGATCTGATCTGTTGAAGGTGAAAGCTCAAAAACTGATTTCATCGATCCAGGTAGGCTATTATTTGAACGTGTTATCTTCCCCTTTTTTCATCACACTTTTGAAAGTCGCAATTCCTTCTTCTCACGTTTTTAGAAAAGTGTTATTCCAGGCTTTCACGTTTTATCAAATAAGTACATCACTTTATTTCTTCATCCCCTTTATCCTCTAAATTACGCATTTCTATCCGAATCTTCATCTATTTTAACATCCCCCTTCAAGATAGAAACTACTTTTGATGTTCCAAGCTTGCTACGTAGATATAAGTGTCTTGAATTCATTGGGGTTTTGTCAAAATATCTGCTATCTGATTTGTAGTTGGAACATAGTTGATTTACAAATTTTTGGCGAGAACTCTGTCACGAACAAAGTGCATATCCAATTCGATCAATAGTTGGTAGATGGACATCCACTTGGAGTAGTCAGGATTAGGAGACGTCTCCACAGTTGCTCCTATTTCAGGTGAATTCTTGATGCTGATAAGTTTTAGTTGCTCCATTGCCTTCTCCGTCCCCTCCGGTTCTAAACCCAAAAATTCAATGTCTTCTTGAAAGAGGGAGGGTATGGCAATATTTTTTTTTTACCTAAATCGGATATAGTTGAATTGTCACTAGAATTTGTAGAACTGGAGGTGCCAATTGGTAGAGAGATTATGACAGGAGGTGATGGAGAAACCAAATATAAATTAAGAGGATAAATTTATATCAACACATGTTGATGTAGAAATGTGTGTGGAGATAGTTGGGAGTTGAATTTTAAAATTCAGTCATTTATGGTAACTGCAAAAAAAAAAAAAGTAAAATAAAGAAATATTTCAGAATCTCAATTGGCTTATATATACTAGTATTTACCTTTGCGATACACGAAAGTTGCTTTCCGCAATATCTATTTCAATAAATATTCATAAAATCCTAATACTTTTACATAATCAATACAATTATAAAATGCATAAAATAATAATATTCTATTACAATAACTATTAAAATTTAAAAAAATAACATAACTAATCCAAATTATTAAAAACTTGTTTGGATAGCAAATGACAATTTATATAGTCCCCCCCCCTCTCTCTCCCCCTCCCACCCACCCACCCACCCTAGGGTTTTACATGAGTAGAGGTTCATACCCTAGGGTTTTCGCCTGCCGTCTGTAAATCCAGTCAGCGGGATCTGGTCGGAGGTCCAGCGACGTGCATGTGTGGTGGCGGTGTTGGAGTTCTAGTTTCTCATTCTATTTATTCATTTTTACAAGATTTTTATCGGTATTGGTTTCTTGCGAAAGGGGTCTTGTTAAATTTCAATTCTCCATCAATATATATGGTGGACCCTGATCTATCAAAAATATGCAAGGTTTTGCGTTTTTCGGAGTAAGAAGGTCCCATACACTGCATCCAGGATGAACTTCTCATTGAAGGGAAAACAAGAGTTGATCGGTGTTTATTCGGAAAAATCTGGGGGGCACCCGCAGTGAACAAGGAAGGTTTGCACAACGTGCTCATGCTCATTTGGCGCACCGAACACCACTTTTCTGTAGAGTAGCATGAGGGATTCAATACTTTCATCTTCACGTTTGGGTCTCCAAAAACAAGGGATATTTTTTTTTCTCGAAATATGGACAAATGGAGTTCAACTCTAAAAGAAGCACTACATGAAGTCATCAATACCGATTCGATTTGAGCTATCTTAATTCACGTGTTAGAGTTTTAGAAAACGTTCTTGGTGGAATTTGGATGAATTTTTATTGATCAAAAAGAAGATTCAACTTAAGTCAACCTATTCCAGATTGATTTCATAAAGCATGTCCATTCATATTAAAACAAAAAATTGACTTTTGGCCACTAATTTTTGTTTATGAGCAAAGAAATTGAGTTTTTTGAGGTAAAAATTTGTGGGGTTGAAAATTAATTTTTAAAAATTTGAGCAGTTAAAAAGTGGAATGGGGGAATGTAATGTTAATAAACAAGTTTACCGAACACACTAATTTGATTGATGTCCACGTAATTAGAACTAGTTAATGAATAGGCATGTGTTGGTAACTTTGTTTAAACATTTTCTCAAATCAATTTTAACTACACATATTTTTTTAAATAATTTTTTATTCACATATTTTACCTTGAAAACATCAAAAATTTATTTAAGATAAATATATTGCCACCACAAATTATACAAATACACCATATTATATTACCACCCCTAATAAACCGTTGTCTAATTATTAAAAAAAAAAAAGATAAAATATGTACACCATAATCTTGAGTTCCCCTTCGCCTTCACCAAAATCTGGAGTTATATGTCCCCATTGTCACTATACTATTGAAAAGTTTTCTCAAATGTCATTGTACTTTAAATTGTGTTTGACTTGCCATTGAACTTCAAGTTTAATACTTTCATTATCATTGTAGTATTTCAAAGATTCGCCAAATGCCATTAAACTTTAAATGTCATCTGGTGTGCCATTAAACTATTAAAAGAGTATCCCATTTGCTACTCCCTCTAAAATCTTTTCAAATTTTTTTTATTAATTATTATTTTGTTTGTTTCATTAATGTAGATGAATTTACTCATAATCTTTTAGTTGATTCAATAAAAAAATCTCTCTTCATTATGAGAATATTAATGATAGATAAAATATATTTATGTAGATTCTTTTAGTTGATTTTTTTTATATATATAGAAACAAGTTGTCCATATTAATCGAGTATTTCTTCTAGAAAATTATTTTTATCTATTTATTAATATTCTATGAAAAGAAAATTATTTATAATAATGTTCAGATTAAAATGGATTGTGACATTTCTTCTTTTAGAAAATTTATTTAATTGAAATAGAATTCTAAATAGAATTTCCATTCCTTAACTCCGTTTAAAATTTTTTTATTAACTATTTTTCGTTTTGTTTCATTATTGCAAAATGGATTTATAATTTTCTTATTCAATATTTTTCTCTTTATTTTTAGAATATTCATGATGGATAAAAATATATTTGTTTAGATTCTTCTAATGAATTTTTTTTATAGAAATTTGTTATATCCTGATTAATCGAGCATTTCTTTCGACAATAAATCCACTTACAATGATGTTTAGAATTATATTTGAATTAAATTAATTTTTTGAAAGAAGAAATGCAATAAACTCATTTACAATAATTTTCAAAAGATTATTCTAATGATTTCTTATTCATTTCCAATAATGCAATAATTCCTTTGAAATTATTTATATTTTAAAAATCTAACATCATTGTAAATAATTATCTTTTCATAGCATAAAATATTAAGGATAGATAAATATTATTTTTTAAAAGAATACTCAATTAATTTGGACAACTCGATTCTATTAAAAAAAACAAAAAACTCATTGAAAGAACCTATATAAATATATTTTTTATTTTAAATAATTTTATTTTCATAAAATATTAATAATAGAAAAAATTACTTTTCTAGAAGAAATGCTCGAATAACATGAACAATCCAATTCTACACCCACCCCCACCCCCCAAAAAAAATCATTGAAAGAATCTATACAAACATATTTTCATCAATATTTTCTTAATGAAGAGAACATTATTTATTGATTAAAAAAAATTATGAATAAATTCATTTACAATAATGAAACAAATAAAAAAATATTTAACAAAAAATTGAAACAATTTTAAAGGAAGTGGCAAATGAGATATCCTTTTAATAGTTCAATGACATATCAAATGAAATTTAAAGTTCAATGACATTTGGGGAATCTTTAAAATAGTACGATGACAATGAGAGTTTAAATCTTAAAGTGCAATGGTACTTCAAATACAATTTAAAATCTGTATACTAAATCAGTACAGAAAAAATTGAACTAAATCAGTACAGAAAAAATTGTGAGTTCAATTTTTTTCTAAAACTAGACTAGATGCAATCGTGAATTCCCCTTCACCAAAATCCATACAGGATTTACAATCTGTAGACCATAATAGTGATTAGTGAGTTCCCCATTTATATTTGGTGGATGTTGATTTTGCAGCGTGAGTGTGTATCTGCGCAATCTCGGATGGGGCCATTTCTCCTCCGGCAACACCAAATTGCACATATGTCTGAGGTGACGAATTCAATTGGTATTGTCACTCTGTATGTGTGTGTGTGTGTGTGTGTGGAGAGAGCCTACGATTTTGAGACAGTCGAAATCCCTCATATTCCGGTGGCTTAAATTCAATCACGCCGAATTAGTGTAGGCAGTGGGATCTACGGTGGTGAGACAACTTCATAACCGGATTGAAAATTAAGTTGGTTATGGTTGTTGAAGCAAATAATTTTATAATTATCCTGGATGAAAAAGGTCGTTGAAAGGAAAATGTTGAGGAGCACCAAAGCAGACGTCAGATATTGAAGATGGCGGCGAGGAAGAGCTCTATTTGTAAGCAAGAAATTTTGGTTCAAATCGCTCAAATTACTTTTTAATTACGTACATTTTCTTTCCTTATTTTTCAAAAATTACCTTTTAATTTTTACTTCAAAATCATAAATATACTAATTTGGTGGTTAAAAAGTGGTGTTGAAAATTGGGTTGATTATAATTCTCAATTGCCGAAGGGAGACTTATTTATGTTTTTGAGATAAGATATGTGGTTGAAAAAAAAAAGAGAAAATATGTGTGATTAAAAAGTGATTTGAAAAATTATGTAGTTTGTGTTCAACAACGGTTTAAATAGGACAGAGGAAATTTATTTATTTGTGTTTTTTAAGTAAAATGTATAATTAAAATTTGATAGTGAAAATATGTATGATTAAAAAATGATTAAGGAAATTGTGTAGTTTAAAATTGGGTTTAAACTTTAAACCACCCATTTAAATCGCCGCGGACAGAGACTTAGTTTATAAACAAAACAAAAAAAGTACAATTATTAAAGGGAGTCCAGAGCACATCTCTAAGTGATAAAATGGAAAAGTGAAAAAACCTCAACTTTACTTGAGGCTGCCGCATCAAGGATTTGAATCCTGCAATATAAATTTGACCTTTGGGTAAGTGCAAGTGTACAAGTAGCCTTCTTTTAAACTGCAAATTATCAATCTGGTTTGAACAAGTCAATATCTTCTAGCAGAAGACAAAGAGCTTAGAATCTCACTACAAGTATGTACATTAAGGATGTGGGGGTGTGAGAAGATGAAGTGGAGCCCAACTGTTAATTATCGTGAAAAATGACACTGGAACATTGGAAGAAGTCACCATGCACCATTGTCATATGTATGTACATAAAGGATGTGGGGGTGTGAGAAGATGAAGTGGAGACCACCAGTTATTTGTCGTGAAAAATGAAAGTGGAAGATTCGAAGAAGTCACCTTCCACCATTGACATGTTGGTTGGTTGGTGCCTTGGTGGAGAGAGTTTCTTTACAAGACAAACGAAAAGGAAGTTCAATTTGATTAGCTTTGTGGGTTTTCGTTTCATTATTTAACTCTCAGTTCGTAAAATCAATTATTTGGTTTATAAATTAATTTATAATATTTTACAAAATTTCTCAAATTATTTTTTAATTATACATTTTTTTCCTCCATTTTTCAACCACATATCTAACCTAAAAAACTCAAATAAACCAAATTATAATTGAAAAAGTGAAAGAACAAGAGGAATTGCATTTACGTTGCTGTATAATTAAATGAAAAATATACAAGGATATATACTACAGAGTGTCTTGCTCTCCAAGTCTAGGATATTATGGTATAATTGAAATAGGTATATAAGAAAATTCCTTACCTAATATGAATAAACTATACAAGCACATAGTTAACATAGACTAGGAAATTAATTCTCTAACATGCCCCCGCAAGATAGAGGTTCCATCAGAAACTCGTATCTTGGATCGAATTTGAGAGAAAACGGCATGAGGTAACGGTTTCGTGAGAGGATCATCCACTTGATCCGAACTGGAAATAGGAACAACACGAAGTGCTCCACGCTGAACATAGTTTCAAACAAAATGAACATCAATCTCCAAGTGCTTCATTTTGGAATGAAAGATAGGATTGGCACAAAAGTATGTGTTGCCCACATTATCACAGTAGATGACTGGAGGGCGAGATAGGGAGACACCAAGTTCATGTAGCAAGGACCGAACCCACATGAGTGATGACTGAAGGGCGAGATAGGGAGACACCAAGTTCATGTAGCAAGGACTGAACCCACATGAGTTCGGAAGCAGTGGAGGCAACCGCCCTGTATGCAGCCTCAGTCGATGAGCAAGCCACACTCCACTGTTTTCTAGAGCACTAAGAAATAGGATTGAAGCCAAAGAAAATATATAAGCACCAGTACTTGTGCGGTCATCTGGGTCACCAGCCCAGTAGGCATCAGAATAATCAAAAAGTGATGAAGATGAAGTCGAATTCAAGGTAAGACCATAAAAGAGTGTACCACATAAGTAAATGAGGAGGCGTTTCACGGCAGCCCAATGAGTGACAGTCGGCGCATGCATGAATTGAGAGAGTTTGTTCACTGCAAAAGCAATGTCCGGATAGGTGAGCAGCACATATTGAAGGATGCCTAGTACTTGGCGATATTCAGTTGCATAAGCCAAAGGGGAACCATCATGTAGCCTCAATGAGGTGCCCGTAGGTAAGGGCGTGCTTACAGGCTTGGAGCTGAGAAGACCAGTGTGAGCTAGAAGCTGAGAAATATACTGATATTGAGAAAGAAAGAGCCTAGTGGAGGTTGGAACAACTTCAATGTCAAGAAAAAAGGAAATCCGACCAAGGTCCTAGAGAGAGAACTGAGCGGAAAGATCCTGGATGCATTGTTCAATAAGTGCAGAAGAGGAGCCAGTAATGATTAAATCATCAAATCATCAACATATACGAACAGATAAATAATACCAAGCTGAGATTTGGAAATAAATAGGCCGGTGCCCATGGTTGAATTGACAAACCCATGAGCAAGGAGGAAACGACACTACTCAAGGTACTAGGTACGGGCCCCCTATTTAAGACCATAAATTGCCTTGTGTAGTTTGCAAACATAATCAGGGTGAACATAATCAAGAAATCCGAGAGGTTGATCCATGTAAACTTCATCGGTAAGAGTTCCTTGAAGGAACGCATTGTTAATATCAAGTTGACAGAGAGGCCACTTCCTCATGACAGCAAGACTAAGGACAAGACGGATTGTAACAGGCTTAACCACAAGATTAAAGGTTTCAGAGTAATCAAGATCGGGCCTCTGATGAAAACCTTTAGCCACGAGGCGAGCCTTGTACCGATCAATGAAGCCGTCAGACTTTCTTTTCACCTGAAACACCCACTTATAGCTAACTAAGTTCTGAGAGGGATGGCGAGGCACAAGGACCCAAGTGTGATTAGGTAAAAGGGCCTAGTACTCAAGTTCCATAGCACGAATTTAGTGAGGAAGTTTGAGAGCCTGGAAAAGAGATGTTGGTTCAAAGTGTGGGTTGTGAGGGAGAATAGCAGACATGCCGTATTTAGGATTTGGTTTTAAAATGTGGTTTTTGGCACGGGTGTTATAGGAATGTTGGATAGGGGCAAGGTTGGGGGCTGAGAGTTAGTGTCAGTAGCAGCAGGATGAGGAGACAGGGCTGGGAAAGGAGACTGGGATGCAGGCAGGAGGGATCTTTGCCGCTGGGGGCTACTCGGTGGAGTTTGGTGCAAAGGTTGGGGTGAAGGAAGACGTCTGGTAGGTGAGGAACCAGCACAAGAGGCACTTCATTTGGCTGAGCAGAATAGTATATATGGGAGATGGCTGCATGGGAACATGAGATGTAGTATGAGTGATATGAAGATGTGTATTTTCATTTGCGGTGAAGTTGGGAGTAGAAAGGTGTGATATTGGTAGTTCAAAAGGGAAAATATTTTCCAAGTATTTGACGTGCCAAGACACATAAACTTGCCAGGAAGTTTTATCTAGACATAGGTCAGCACTTTGAGTGGTTGAGTAGCCTAGGAACTGCCAAGAGCGAGACTCGAGTTTATGAGAGGAATAGGGTTGCAACCAAGGGTAGCATAGATAACCAAAGGTGCGAA
The DNA here is from genome assembly GCA_963555705.1 of Ligustrum vulgare. Lineage (NCBI taxonomy): Eukaryota > Viridiplantae > Streptophyta > Magnoliopsida > Lamiales > Oleaceae > Ligustrum > Ligustrum vulgare. The sequence continues at coordinate 2,848,478 of OY743175.1, read as the reverse complement.
GTTTGGTATAATTGGGAATGGAGTGAAACAAAACTTCAAAATGTGATTTCATATGTAGACCTGGAGTGGGTAATCTATTGATCAAATAAGTGGCTGTGCGAAAGGCATAATCTCATAACTTAAGAGACACAGATGAGTGTTGAAGGAGAGCAAGCTCGGTCTCAACAATATGACGATGCCGACGTTCGGCAAAACCATTATGTTGAGGAGTATGAGGTGGTGATGTTAAGTGTGAGATGCCATGTTGTGATAGAAAGGAGGCTAAACCAATGTATTCGCCCCCATGAAAAGAGTTTTTATTTGTTTATGGAATTGTTTTTCAACAAGTAATTTAAATGTTGTAAAGACATAAAGCACATCAGGTTTTTTGCGTAGTGGATAAAACCATACATATTTGGAGTAGTAATCGATAAAATAACGTTATATTTATTATTATCATGAGAAGATAGAGGGGATGTCCAAACATCAGAAAAAATTATTTCTAAAGGAGTCAAACTAGAGATAGAGGATTCTCCAAATGGTAATTTGTGCGATTTTTTACAGAGGCACGAATTACAGTAGGAGAATTGTTCCTGAGATATAGGTAAACTAACAGACTTGACTAAGAACTTAAAAATAAAAATGACGGGTGACCAAGATGATGATGCCATGCTAGAGGTGAGACTTTGGTAGCAGCGAAGGCTAGTAGGGGTGTTTTGTAAGTTGAGGGTGCTGGAAACTCATAGATGCCATTCCTACTCTGAGCAACCATGATTGGTGCCCCCGTGCTGATATCCTTCACCTGATAAGAGGATGGAAAGAATTTAACAGATACTTGGTTAGAGTTGCAGATTTTGGAAACAGATAATAAATTTTTAGACATTGATGGTACACAGAGAATATCATCAAGGAAACGTTCACAAGTTGGTGTGTGTAGGAGTCCCGAACCTGAGTGAGTAATAGGAAGGGTTGATCCATCTCTTATTTGAATGCTGTTAAGGAAGTAAATCAATCGTCAAATATTTTAGAAAAAGAATAATTTTTTGATTTATTGTAATTCCATAATTGACAAAGTTTCCATACATGTAATCATCCCTTTCTATATAATGAAAGTAATAGAGAGGAGGAACTAACCCTTTTCTCTAGTTTATACATACAAAATCATCTTACATGGTATCAGAGCTTTCGATCCCTTCTGTTCGGCCTCTTTGTTCGAAGAAAATAAATTTTGTGTGAAGAAGATTCTGTCAATGACGCCTGTGGTTATATCGTCGACTGGAATTGCCAACTGCAGGTGACGGGTCGACGGATTCTCAGTGTGTGTGAAGTTGGTGCTGCCTTTACTGTGGTTGTATCTCCTACTGGAATCGTCAACTGCAGGTGACGGGTCGACGAATTCTCACTGTGTGTGAAGTCGGTCCTGCCTTGGTCAGTAAAGGCAGCGCACGGGTCGATGGTCGGAATCGTTGATTGGATTCGAGCACATTTTCAGCGACGGGTTGACATCTGATTTCGAAATTGTTGATTGGAGCCAAGCACAGTTCAAGCATCTAATTTCTGTGAAACAGTGCGCTTTTGTCGTGTAGAAGGTAAACCAGTGTTGGGCTTCCTCATTATTTGGATGTTGGGCCTTGTTATTATTTGGGTTGGGCCTATTACATGTTGGTGTTGCTGATTTTTTTTAAAATTTATTTGGGCTTCCTTAATTCATTTTTACTACTGGGCTAATTATCCTCTTTTAATCGACCCAATTATCACGTTGACAATTTTTGTGAATATTATCATGTCATTCAAGACAGAGATGTTTAATCTTACTGGATCCATGACACCTAAAAAATTGAATGAAAGAAATTATACTTATTGGGCTAGATGTGTCGAGGTCTTTTTACGGGGAAATGGTTTATTTAGTCATTTGATTTCGGATAAACCATCTGGAAAGTCTCCAAAAAGTGACCCTATAAAGTCTGATTCTACTCCCAATGATCATTGGGATCAAGAGGATAACGCCATCATTGGACTGATGATTAGCAGTATTAAGCCACATATTGGGTCTTCATCTCTATATATGTCTACGGCTAAGCAAATTTGGGAGCATCTCAAACATATACATTCTAGAACTGGAAATGTTACTCGGATCTATGAAACGTGTAAACAATATTATAATAAGCTTTTGGCAGTGTGTCAAGAGAGGAATGCACACCAACCACTCTCCTTTGATTTGAAGGTTATGAAAAAACAGCGAGAAGACATCGATGTTGTTAAATTTCTTATTGGTCTTCCATCTGAGTTTGAAGCAGCCCGAGCATAGATATTGGTTGGAAAAGAGCTTCCTAGTCTCTCAGAGACATTCTCTCGTATTCAGCATTCCACTCTCTCAGATCGTATACCCAACGGAGATCGTTCTGCTTTTATTGCTCGGGTGGCTCATCTAGAGGTGGACGTAGTGGCCGAAGTGGACGTGTTTTTAGCTTACGAGGTGGGCGAGACACTAGAGGCAATGTTAGTTCGATAAATAGTGAATCTCGAAAATGTACTCACTCTGGTCGTATAGGTCACTCCATTGAATATTGCTGGGACTTACATGGAAAACCATCTGGCTCTGCGAATCAAGTCTCGACTAATGAGAACCATCACCATGTCTCTGGAGCAGTTGCTAACTCTAATCCAACATTAGAGTCTGATCTCTTAGTTGTCCCACGAGATGAGTATGCTGAGTTCTTAGCTCATAAACAGGGCACTTCTACTTCTGTGGCAACACTCGCTCAATCAGGTACTGCACCTTCTCACTTTCTATTGTCCTCCTCCCAAAATCCGTGGATTATCGATTCCGGAGCAACTGAACACATGACTGGTTCGTCTACTTTTCTCCTCGATTATTATCACGTTACTTCTTCCACACGTGTTACTCTTGCTAATGGTTCCCAAACTAGTGTCACAGGCTCGGGCAATGCCCGTCTTAGTTCTAATACTGATTTGTCAACCGTCCTTCATGTTCCTGGCTTTCCCTTTAGTTTATTATCTATTAGTAAACTTACCACAACTTTTCAATGTTCTGTCACTTTTTATCCTTCCTTGTGTGTTTTTTAGGATCTCAAGACGAAGAGGATGATCGGTATGGGGTATAAAGTTGGTGGTTTGTATTACATGGATCTTTCACCAGTCTCTCCTCCTCGAGCTCTCCAGTCTTCTGTTTCACCTATGCAGTGGCATTGTCATCTTGGTCACCCTTCTCTTTCTACTTTAAAACGTCAAGTTGTGAGTCTTTGTAATGTGTCTTCCCTTGAATGTGAAGCCTGTCAGCTTAGCAAATGTCACCGTGTATCCTTTCCTTTAAGAAATGTTAGTCGTATTTCTAATTTATTTGAGATAATTCATTCTGATGTATGGGGACCAATCAATATTTCTTCTAATAAATTTCAATATTTTGTCACTTTTGTTGATGATTGTTCTCGTATGACTTGGTTGTTCTTAATGAAAAGCTGTTCTAAGTTACTTTCTATATTTCAAGTCTTTCATACTTTAATCAAAACTCAATTTCAACAAAATATTCGTATCTTCCGTTCAGATAATGCCAAAGAATATGTGTCTGCCTCTTTTGCATCATATCTCTCTTCCAAAGGCATTATTCATCAAACATCATGTGCATATACTTCACAACAAAATGGGGTTGCAGAACGCAAAAATTATCATTTATTAGAAGTTACTCGTGCTCTTCTTTGTCATATGCATGTTCCTAAACATTTCTGGAGTGACGGTGTCCTTACCGCGTGCTATCTGATTAATCGTATGCCATCCTCTGTTTTGGACGGTGCATCTCCATTCTCTCTCTTGTTTTCCTCCTCCCCACAATATTCATTACCTCTCAAGGTATTTGGATGTGTTTGCTATGTTCATCACTTTGGTTCGGGCCATGATAAACTTGACTCTTGCTCCATGAAATGTGTTTTCCTTGGTTACTCCAACACACAGAAGGGGTATCGTTGCTACAATCCTTCTCTACAACGCTACTTTGTAAGTGCAGATGTTCCTTTTGAAGAGTCCACACCCTATTTCTCTGCTCATAGTGCATCTCAAGAATCTACTCAAGATCCCACCAGCTTACCCGTCCCATATCTACTCATTGGTATTTCTCCAGAAAAAACTCCTCTCCATCTACTACAATAGAGTTGTCCTCCTCTCCTAAGGAACCACTTCCTCCTCCTCCTTTACAAGTTTACACTCAACGGTCTAAGCCACCAACGCCTGTGACCCAATCTATCACCTTGCCATCTACAGATCCTGCATCAGTCATCGATCTTGATCCTGATCCTAAGTCATTGGAAATTGCTTTTCGTAAATGTAAACGTACTTGTGCTACTAAATATCCTATCATTCACTATGTCACTTTTGATTCGTTATCACCTTCATTCTCTTGTTTCACATCCCAACTTTCTAGTGTTTTTGTACCTAAGACAGTGATAGAAGCTTTATCTAATCCTGAGTGGCAAAAGGCTATGGAATTAGAAATGACAACCTTGCATAAGAATAAGACATGAGAGCTTGTTCCTTCACCACCTGGAATACATCTTGTTGGTACTAGATGGGTCTATGTTCCAAAGTTCAATCCTGATGGGACTGTTGATCGATTGAAAGCCCGACTGGTTGCTAGAAGTTACACGCAAACATATGATATTGATTATGATGAGACATTCTCTCCAGTTGCTAAGATATCTTCTATTCGCGTTTTGATTTCTGTTGCTGCTAACCTTGGTTGGCCATTATTTCAATTAGATATTAAAAATGTGTTCTTACATGGTGACTTGTCCGAAGAGGTTTATATGAAGCAACCACCTAGATTTGTTGCTCAGGGGGAGTACCAAAACTATGTTTGTAAGTTAAAAAAGGCTTTATATGGGTTAAAGCAATCACCAAGGGCTTGGTTTGGGAAGTTCTCTGAAGTTGTTCGGGATTTTGGTCTTCAACGGTGCGAGACAGACCATTCAGTATTTCATTTACGAACTGGTGCAGGATATGTTATACTGGTAGTTTATGTAGATGATATTGTAATTACTGGTGATGATGCAAGTGGGATTGCTCAGTTGAAATAGTTTTTACAAATACATTTTCAGAAGAAAGATCTAGGCAAGCTTCGATACTTCTTGTGTATTGAAGTTGCTAGGTCTTAGGCAGGTATCAACTTATCTTAGAGAAAAAAATGTACTTGACATGTTAGACGAGATAGGCTTTCTTGGTTCACGTCCTGTTGATACTCCTATGGATCCTAATGTGAAACTTTTAAAAGATGAAGGAGAACCATTTGGGGAACCAGGAAAATATCGTCGTTTGGTTGGGAAATTGAATTATCTTACTATCACACGATCAGATATTTCCTATGCAGTTAGCGTCACTAGTCAGTTCTTGGATGCTCCTCGGGTTCCTCATTGGGAGGCTGTGATATGAATTATTCGGTAATTGAAAAAGGCTCCAGGTCTTGGATTACTGTATAAACCAAATGGACATATCAAAGTAGAAGGGTTTACAGATGCAGATTGGGCAGGATGTCCTTCGGATAGACGATCTACTACTGGTTTCTGTACTTTTCTTGGTGGTAATCTTGTCTCTTGGAGAAGTAAGAAACAAATTGTTGTGGAAAAGTCAAGTGCAGAAGTGGAATATAGGGCAATGGCTCATACTGCTAGTGAGTTGACGTGGTTGCAACATTTTCTTCAAGAAATCAATATTTCACCCTCTACACCTATTCCTATGTTCTGTGATAATCAGGCAGCTGTACACATTGCATACAATCCAGTATTTCATAAGAGAACCAAGCATATTGAAGTTGATTGTCACTTTGTTCGAGACAAGATAGTGAGCGGTGATATATGTACGCCATTTGTGAAGACCAGAGATTAGCTTGCTGATATGTTTACAAAGTCATTGAGTGGTAATCGGTTGAAGTTTATTCGTTCCAAGTTGGGCTTACATGATATATATGCTCCAACTTGAGGGGGAGTGTTAAGGAAGTAAATCAATCGTCAAATATTTTAGGAAAAGAATAATTTTTTGGTTTATTGTATTTCCATACTTGTACAAAGTTTACATATATGTAATCATCCCTTTTCTATATAATGAAAGTAATAAAGAGGAGGAACTAACCCTTTTCTCTAGTTTATACATACAAAATTGTCTTACAAATGTCATCCGTGTGACCATAGTTTGAGTTCACGGAGAGATTTTCAAAGTTCGACATAACATGATGAGTGGCCTCTGAATCTATGATCGAAGGTGAGCATGATGAAGGATGTATTACTGTATGAGCTCCTGGCAGTGATTGAGTAGGGACAAAGGAACCTGATGGGCGAGGAGAAAAACCACTTGTGGGAGCATAGGAATAAAGAGGGTAGCGCTTGGCAGAATGCCCCTATTGAGAACAAGTTGACATGTACCTCGATAAGTCCGAGGAGAATAATTAGAGTTTGAAAGATGCTGGTGTGCTGTCTGTTGGAAATAGTTCCCTTGATTGGTTGTTAAATTATTGGTTTGATGCCCGCGAATTTTGGATTTTTTTGTGGTGAAAATTGTTGGATGGGGGTTTGGATGTGTAGTAGGCAGTGGTGGGTGTGATTGTGGCTGTTTTTGATGCCTCATGAGAAAGATGAGATTCGAAGTTGATAAGTTTCTCACGAAGTTCATCGAAGGAGATGGGTGAGTCACGTGCCCCGATATCTACAGCTATGGGATTGTAGTCATCTAGTAACCCATCAAGGATTTTAATTGCAAGGTCCTCAGCGTGAATAGGTGTGTCCATCAGTTCGAGTTCATCAGCCTTCCCTTTAATAGCCTGTAGATACTCAGTCACAGTGTTGGTTCCTTTTTGAATGGCAACGAGTTGGCTCTTCAGTTGCATGATACGGCCTCTTGAAGGTTCAGCATAGGTCTTTGCAAGTGTTGTCCATGCTTCTCTTACAGATTTGGAGGAGGCAACAAAGGGGATTATGTTTGGTGACAACGAGCCGATGATTGTGTTTAATAGCAATTGATCTTGCCTAATCCACAAGGCAAAGGCAGAGTTCGGAACCACTAATGGGGCAGATTGCTATGCATCAGAGATTGGTTTGTCTGATGTCGTAATTGTTGGTGACGAATAGGGAGTTGTTCCGTATATGTAACCCTTCAAGTCATAACCAATGAGTAGCGTGTGGAATTGAACACGCCAGGATGGATAGTTTGAGGTCATTAATTCTAGTGGAAGTTGAGCGAGGACATTGATAGCAATATGAGAAGGAGAGACGATAGATGGTTGAGACACGATTAGGGCCTTTGTGATTGGATCATGTTTTTCCATTGTCTCATTGGAGCGAGGCTATGATACCATGTAAAAGTGAAAGAACAGGAGGAATTGTATTTACTTTGCTGTATAATTAAATGAGAAATATACAAGGATATATACTACAAACTTTCTTGCTCTCGAAGTCTAGGATATTATGGTATAATTGAAATTGCTATATAAGAGAATTCCTTATATAATAGGAATAAACTATACAAGCACGTAGTTAACATAAACTAGGAAACTAATTTAAGGCCTGGGCAAAAGAACCGGAACCAGCGGTTCGGTTCGGTTCTTTCAAAATTTTAAACGGTTCTGGTTCTAAAAATCAAGAACCATTCGGTTCCGGTTCCGGTTCGGTTCTTGGTTAAGAACCAAGAACCATAATCCATAGTACAAAACACAGTTTTTTTAAAAAAAATATAAATTTAAAAAAAAAAATCATCAATTCTTAATCTCAATGCATATTATCCGGTCCATTAGTCAGTATCAATTACCCAACAACTATTAACTTATTCAATATTACAATAACTATAAGCAAAACAAGTAATAAACAAAAAATCATAGATTCATAGATCAAAAATCATTTTTCTTTCACTGGATCAGTCGTTCAGCTTCAAGCCTTCAACTGTCAATTCTTCAAGAATCAACAAACAATAAATATTTACTCTCCATCTTACAATCAGCTGTTATCTTGTTTTCAAGTATTTGCTGGACTTGTGCGACTTTCTCTAAAAAGGTGGAGAACTACGAGCAGAAATTGAAGAATATTTAAAAGGAGCACATATACGCGGATGAGGAGATATGTTACGGTCTGGAAGAGAGTGAATATTTTGATGTCAAGGATAAACATGACTGTTGTATTCGCATATTGATCAAGGTCGATGACCTTACTGTCTTACGACTCTTACCAACCGGATTCTACCATCGCTGCATTGCTTAAGTTTGAAAATTTTAGTTTAGGAAATCGGAATCAGAACTAGAACCAAAAGAACCGAACGGGTCGGTTCCGATTCGGATCTTCTCTTACAAAAAGAACCATCAATTCTTGGTTCGGTTCGGTTCCCTGGGAACCAGAACCATATGGAACCACGCTCAGGCCTCTAACAATAATCACATTTATTTATCAGAACAATTTTTTTTAGATATAGCAACCACATATACAAGTTAAAGTTTCAAGCTTTGCTATATGTACAACAAGTGTATATATATATATATATATATATATATATATATATATATATATATATATATATATATATATATATAAGTAAGGATGTGGTTTGGTGTGAACACATGTTATGAACAAAATGTGGTTTAACTATTTGTTTAATATTTAGTGGTTCAATGTGAACACAATTTGGTTAACTATTTGGTTAATTAATGTTTGACCACAATATGATTAATCATTTCATAAATATTTATTTGATTAATGAATGCTTGACTATTTAAGTTTGCATTTGGATTATTTTCAAACCACTACTATACTCACCTAAGTTTATTAAATTTTTAAATTAAATAATTAAAGTAATTTTTGTAGCAGCACTTTTCAAATGTATATTTTTAAAATTATTCTCCCTTTTATTTTTATTAAGTAAAAATTAAAGTTATTTTCAAATTTGATGTACATTATTTAAAAATGTTTTGAATTGAATAGTGATTGATGTGATTTTGTATGGTTAAAAATGAAAAAAATTGGATTTATGTATAGAACACTTTAATATTGAAATGTGTGATTAAAATTGAATACTATAATAAAAATATATATTTTTTCTTTTTAATGAATACCAAACTGGGGTTTATATGTAATGATTAAATCTTTATGTTAACTATATTTAGTTAATAAATGTTTGACTACAATATAATTAACTATTTAGTTAATATTTAGTGATTCAGTATGAACACAGTGTGCTGATACAATATTGTTAACCATTTGATTAATATTTATTTGGTTAATAAATGTTTGATTACAATATGATTAATTACTTGGTTAATTCATGTATTGACTATTATGTTTACATTTTGATTATATTCAAACCACTACTATATTTACCTAGACTTATTAAATTTTTTACTTTTTAAAATATTTTTTATTATTTATTTTTTAAATTAAATAGTTAAAGTAATTTTTGTAACAATAATTGAATGTATAGTTTTAAAATTATTTTCCTTTTTTTTGTAAGTAAAAAAAAAAAAAAATAATATCTTCAAACTTATTATTTAATGATTAAATCTTTATGTTATTTTAATTTACAACTGTTTCACTTAACTTTTTTATATTATTTTTTACCATTGTTTGTACTTTGTATCATTCATTTTGTAATTAGAAATTTTAATTTTGAACGAATTATAAATTCATGTACGACTATTGCATTTGTATATTACATGTTATTTATAATGTACATTCGACCCCGTACTATATTTTCCTAGGTCTATTGAATTTTTTTATGTTTATTAATTTCTTATTATTTATTTTTTAAATTACATAGTTCATGTAATTTTTTTTGCAAAAAATATCTCTTTTTTTGTGAGTACAAACAAAAAATATTTTCAAATTTATTTTATAATGATTATATCTTTATATTCTTGCGGAATGTTGATCACTTTGTAGGGATGTGTAAAGGTACGGGATTAATTGTTAAAAAACTTGAAAATCACGTTGTTGAACAAATTTCTCGATAGCAATATTGCAAGGTACAAATTTTTTATTTCGAGGATACACTAACACAATTTAGGATGTGTTTGATTCACTATCATTTACTTGAAAAATGTCAAATTATGGAAAAAAATTTCTCCCTTTTGTATTTGTTTGACGTTTGATTGAAAAATTTACATCTGAAAAATATTTTTCAAGGTACAACCAATTAAAGCATACTTAACTCATTTAACTTGAAAATATTTTCTCAAGTGGAAAACAAATTTTTCGTCAAGTTTGATTATTATTATCAAGTACAAACGAGTGAAAATTAAAAAAAAATTAATAATTTTTTAATTAAATTGCTAAATTTTGTTTTATTTACAATGGAAAATAATATCAATCAAACAACAAATTTTAAAAAATTTCCTACTTTTTCACCCGACACTTCCAATTGACATTTTTCAGGAAAATAATTTTCAGGCAAATCAATTCGCAGAAAATTTTTTCTTACCATCCATTTTCTATCTTTTCAATCAAACACATGCAATATTGTCTTTCAAGTTCAAGAGACAACAATTTCAGTTGGTAGCTTCGTATGCTATGAATATCAAGAGGCGACAATTTCACTTTTCAAGGTTGGTCTTTATTTAAAGAAATCAGTTTTCAGCCATGGATAGTCGTACTTTGCAGTCTCTGGAGTGATGAATCGCAGTGGTTTGAAGAAAATCATTTGCGACAAAGATGGAAATAAAATAAACTCAACTTCGAATTTAGTTTATATATAAGTTTTTCAAAATTTATAGTGGAAACATTACAAATTTATTAATTACAGTATCATTTTATTATTTTTTTATCTATTTCATTATACACATGTTTGACATATAATTAAAAAAAATTACAAAATATTGAAGTCGCAATTATATGTTTTGACATGATGTCGTGCATCGCACTGGTGAAACACTAGTATGCTTACAAACAGAGTATGTGGCAATAATCTAATGACTTATACGTCAGATCACTTAGATAATCAACAACTATGATATAACTACAACACTATTTGTACACTTATTTTTACATTTTATTTGTACAATTTGTAATATCCTAAAATTTCATTGTGTTTTAACATTTACAAGGAATACCCATTTTTTCATATCAAGTCATTCATTACACAGGTTAAACTTATTTTCGTGGACATCTATACAATTTCTCATAAACAACAAATTGAACTCAAAACTTAAGATATTTTGATATGCTATAGCACTAATTGTCTAAACATACATTACACGTTAATTGTTCATATAAAGTAATTTTTAGAAATTATGTTTGACAAAAATTTCGAACTTTTTTTCAAGAAAAATAGTCAAATATGCAAGAAAAATAAAATTAAAAAAATCTAATAATTTTTAACATTTAAATAACGTATCTGAGACCATATTTTACTCGATCAATCAAAATCTTGGTTAGACTCACTTATTTAATAAAAGCAAATATGAGTTTCACGTCGAGAACAACATCAATAGTATTTGAGAATAAATGATATTTTTTATTTATATAATATTTGAAATATTATAAAAAGAAGAAAAAATTGTCAATGAAGATTTAATACCAAGTATTTTCTTTCATAACAAAGTTTGAGACTTATGAGAATTCATCAATTCATAAATTTATAGATGTCATCTTCATCCTCTTCAATATTGTTGTTTGTTGTCAAGTTGATATCAATTTCATCGTGCACATTTGGTCTAATTTTTTCATCATAAAATTGATATATTTTTCATTTCTGAAGCGTGGGAGTAAAATTTTCAACTGTGACCAAAAATAGTGTAACAAAAATCTGCTACCTGTAAGTATTAAAAAAATAACATATTTGATTAATATTGAAAAATTGTTAAAATAAAGATAGACAAATATAATGAGAAATATCACATCTTTATTAATAAAAAATTCAAAATAAGTTTTAAACTTTCATCGGTACATATAGGTTTCAATGGAATATGTACAAATATTGAAAATTTTTATACTTCAATTTTCATCAGTATTATCAAATTCCGTAGCAACATATGGTTGATACTTTTATTTGTAGACAAAACCATTCGATTTATCAATAATCCAAATTGAGAGAAATAATGACTAAAAAAAGTTCAGTGAAATAAGATGTTAGACTTTGAACCCCTTTCGAATTTATAGTGTGCTATATTGGGTTATAGTATATGTTGTATTGAATTCATTTTAGTGTAAAACATACATGAATATTAAGGATTCTTGAAATTATAAATGTGTTAATAAAAATTAGTAATTGAGAATTATGTATTAGATTGAATGTTATAATGTATTATATTTTAGTTATAGAGTGTGGGTCGTAGATTTTCTTGTTGAATTAATGGCATTGTTGAGAAATGAAAAAAAAAAAAATAGAATATTAAAAATATTATTCAAAAGGTATGCTATTCATATTTCTCACAACTTCCTTAATGATGAAAATATATTAATTTAATTGAATGAGAATGTCAGTTTCATGAAAAAAAATTTCCCTATTTCCTTCATGATAGTGTATTAATATAACTGTATTTGTGTTTAGTGAGAGAATAAATAATAATTTAAAATAAACAACAGAAATTAAAAATAAGAATTGAAAATTTTAGGCTTTATCTGAAATACTCTTAATGACATTTTTGATAAAATAAAAAATAAAAATAATTATTCATTAATTAACATTAAGGGTAAATATGAAAATTTAAAAAGTTCTAAGAGTATCAACGTCCGAAAAAGTTTTTCTCTTTAAACCACTTTTAAAAGTTGTATGTATATATATTTGTTTTACATATTAAGGGGTAATTATATGTGTACCACATTGTTTTCGTTAATAGCACCATATTTTATATGAAATAAAGATCTTCGATTTTTACTTATTTTTTTCACGCGTTCCCAACTATTTTTGTCATTTTGAAATTATCGGCCTTCTATTAGATAGAATATAATGTCTCTAGTGAGGAAACAAATTCATTATGAAAGAGTAAAAAGATTTATTTGTTCATCATATTTTTAAATAGGCAAGATAAGGAATAAGGAATATAGTAGACAAGGGCAAATCCAGCCACTTGCGGCTTATTCCACCTCTATTGTTGGATCTATATAAAAAAATGGCCATTTTTTTCCTCTTAAAGCAATCGCTTGTACTCCTTCGAATTTGTTCATGCTTACTCATATTCTTGAATTTGCCACTGAGAGTAGTAATTCTTCTAAAAAGTTCATTTTCAACTAAATCTTTCAAATATTTTTTTCCCTCACTGTTACGATCTTCTATGAATTATACATAGAAAGAATATGGAATGTTTGTTCTCTAGCTTTATGTACCATTTGCCCTTTCAAAGGTTCAATTGCTAATTAATATTGACAATCACTTTACAAAAAGTAACCTTTTTTTTTTTTTTTTTTGCTTAGCTTTCAAGATTTCTGCATAAAGAATGTATTTACTATTTATATTGTACCATCATTGACCAATGTTAAGTTGAACAAGAGGGATAGAACGGCCTGGTCTGACCTGCCTTTGGAGTTTGGGGTGGCCTTGATGTGGCGTAATACTAAGCTGGGGTCAGGTCGAATGGAGCATCGGGTACAACCATTTTTAATTGATTTTTAACGAAAACAAAAAGAAATTAATTAGCCTTTGTCTGATCCCGGTTTTTGCAAGAAAATCAATTTTTATCTACCATTGGGACTTTAATCAATAAATATAATTTCTCGAAAACCCAATAATGACAAAATGGATATCTTTCCTCCATCTCATCATGCACTAGTTATGCCCAAATACCATTTCGTCCTTTGTCCAATACATTTTTTATTTGATTGCATATGAAATAGGGATGGTAATGGGACGGAGAATCCTCGAACTCTATGGGGATCGTTTTGAACGGGGTGAAAAATATCCGACAATGACGGGAGTGAGACGGGGATGAAAAAGTATCCTCGACCTGGGATGGGCTGGGGATTGAGATTGCTATCAAATCCCCAACTCTGCCCTAGACCCACCAGAAATCATCCCCGATTAATAAGTTCAATTAAAAAAAAAAAATCAAATAAATTAAAAGTGTCATAAACCACCAAACGCAAAAATATATAATTTCAAAACTAAGCCCTAAATTTCAACTTTATACCACTCTTCATCTCTCACTCTCAAGTCTCATCCCATTATCTCTAAACATACTTTTTAAAATAATTAAACTTATACCACTCTATAAAAGCTATTATGAGTTTTTTTTTTTTTTAAAGTTAATAATTATTTAGAGCTATTAAATGCTAATTTTGTAAAATAATCATACTTTAAGAAAAAAATTTGTATAACTAAGACATTAGATAAACATTATAAAAAGATATTAATGTACTAAGAAATATATATATAAAATAAGAAACGGGGATGTAAATGAGGATTATGGAATTCCACGTCCCGCCTTGTCCCCGTTTAAACGGGGACAGGACATGGATGATGATGGTAAATTTTCGACGGGACGGGGACGTAAACGAGGATGAGGATGAGGACGGGGATGCCAATCCTCGCCCCGTTGTCATTCTTAATATGAAATCAAGAACCATAGGAATTGGAGTCATACAAGGTTTTTGTTAGATTCCAATTTTTGTAAGGTTGGTTTGGTCAGCAAATCTCATTTCATCTCACGTCTATGTAGTCTTGATCTTAAACACTTGGATAAACTATTAGAACATGTGACCTACTCCGATAGGAGTGGAGACGGTCGCAAACACTTTGACGATCAAGTTGTCTCTCTGAACACAATATCAGGCTATGTTTGATGCTTATTATTTGCCTAGAAAATGACACTTCATGGAAATAATTTCCATCTTTTGGGTTTGATTGTGAAATTTTGCTTGGAAAATATTTTTTTGGTACAATCACTTGAAGCACAATTTGACCATTGCTTTGAAAATATTTTCTCACCATTTTTGCCAAGAAAACATTTTCTCACTTAGTTGGAAAATATTTTATTTTCCACCTTTTTGAATCAAACACACCCTAAAGGTGTGAGACGTGCAAAGACGTGAGCCTCTTCGATTACAAATAGGTCGGATACGAGAGTATATGAGAATAAATTGAGAAAGAAATCAAAGTTACTTGCGAGTATGTAAAATTTTATTCTTGAATGACACAAAGTATGAGCCCTTATACTAGTAGAAGTGGAGTGGTACCGTGATGGTTAAATGAAGAGACACGTGGCCTCATCTTGGAAGTTGGGGTCTTCTCTTAGGTATCACTCCATCAATCTTAGACTGAAAGGTATTAAATACTTATAACAAGTAGCCACCTTATAGCCCAATTTGAACTCCAAAATATAGACTAATGATTCGATCTTTTAGGAGTCTAATGTAGAGAAGTCACATTAATCAGTCGTAAGAAGATCTTATACAAAAGATACCTTGGAAGTGGTGAAGTATGAAGATGTCTTAGGTTGCGTAGCTAGTTCAAATACTATGCGGCAAAGGGATGGTGCCTCGCTTCGACTACAAGGGATCTACCTTGCTCATGGCGCTTCAACTGAGGCAATTCATCTATTTGTCTACTATAGTGGTTTCATTTCGGCCATTATGGTGATGAATTGTAGTGTGGGCCTTTGTGTCGTGTCTCGCTTTAGAGGTCTGCTTCACTCATGGTGCTTCAACTGAGGTGATTCATCACTTTTTCTATGATGATGAATTGGAGCAAGCCTTTATGTTGCATTGCTTTGGCCATGAGGTCTGCCTAGCTTGTGTCGCTTCGATATAGGAAATTCATCACTTCAAGTATGGTGATAAATTGGAGTGGTTTCCTGTGACAAGCTTGCTAGTTGGTTGCCACGTGATCCTTGCTTGGAGCCTCATGAGGCATAACAATTTACTTTCCTTGCCATTGAAGAGCAAGGGAATAAAATCTTGTCATCATACAAGATTACATTAAAATTCGATACGCATTTTCACCATTGACATATTTGATAAATTGGACGGAACATGAAAATGAATATACATTTTAAATATCATCTTTCATCAATATTGTCTAGTTCCACATAACACAAATGCATATGTAAACAGCTAGCTAAAAAAGGTGAAAATAATTTCGATTGGATTGTTGATAACTAACTCTTTGAACTCTTTTGCTACCCCCACTCTTTGAACTCTTTCGCTACCCCCGTAAGGATTATTCTTAGTTCTCTTCAACTAATTCTCTCAGAGTTTTCTTTCACTTTATATTTATATACTCAATTATTTCATGTTTGTAACTAAGAAATGTTTGTGGGACTTGAGTAGATTATAAGGCCCTATTCTCTTTGCTGTTTTGAGGTCGTTTTCTATTTTTATTTTTGAAAACGTTAAAAACGCATTCTCTTTACCATTTTCAAAAACGCATTTTGAAAAATAAAAAAAAATTTGTACACAAAACGCAAAACGCCCAAAAACTAGTTTTGGGCGTTTGTGTGTATTTCGACAAAAAATGTTCAAAACGCAGAAAACGAGTTTTGAGAATATTTTTTTTTAAAGAATTATCTTAACTTAGAACTTAGCTTAATATAAAGTTTTTATTTTTTTATTATTTTTTTTTAGAATTGTCCTAACTTGGAACTAAGCCTAAATAAAGATTTTTTTTTTTTTTTTGGAGAATTATCCTAATTTGGAACTAAACTTAAATAAAATTTTATTGAATTCAATATCAACATTACAAAAAAAAAAAAAAAAAAATTAAGTGAGAATTCTTGTTGTTATATTTCAAAAAATGTACTGATAAATGGACTCTGGTGGTTTTGAAAGAATTTGCATTTTTTGGATTTTAATAGAGCTTGAGCTTTCTCAAATCTCGAACCTGACCAAGCCGTGTTAATGTAGGCTTTTAATGCTCACATTAGTGTGTTGCATGTAACCATGTTTTCAGTGTATTGTGAAATGAAATTTGAGTTTGAGTTAGTAGTATTCTACAAGCAAATTAATTAAAAATAGTTTAAGTAGTATTCTGTAAAATTTCAAACAGAACATGTTTTCCAGCTTTTCATTTTCAAAAACAGTTTTCAGAAATGACAAACCAAATGCGTTTTCAGCAAATTTGAAAACAAAAATGAAAACAGAAAATACAAAACATTTTCGAAAATGAAAATACAAAATAAAATACAAACAGAACGCCACTTAACCTTTTGCATTTTAAGGTTCATTTGCTAGTTAAAACCATTCATTTCGGAAAGGCAAAAAAGATAACTGTTTTTCCATTTATGTGCTAACTTTTGAGATTTTTCTTTGGACAATTAATTTATTTTTGTAATCCTTATTAATTTTTCTTTTCTACATGCCATTGTAGAACTACACAGATTAATGAAATCAATTGTATCAAACAATCCAAATGTCAAAATTGTTGGTTCTCTAACACTTCAAAGTCGGCTCAGTTAGATCTTTAAAATCGACAACAAAATTCAAGCTCGACTCTACCTCGAGCTCACCTTAGTTACCATAATATTAGTCTAACCCACACAAGGGATTATGGAGATGAAGTCAATATCACAAAAGGAGAATAAATGGATGAAGAAGACAACAATGAATGACTTAAAAAGCTCCAAGAACTCCAGTCTCTATCTCTTGCTCTCTATTGATTTCAAAACTCAAGCCACAAATGTAGACTAAGGTAGTAGACATAGGATTGGGTTAGGCCTAATTCAAACTAAATACCGAAACATCAAACGCAAGAACACAAGATTTTACCTTAATGAGTTCGGAGGTTTGGCGACCAAAATCGCCTACATCCCCCGTTGAGCCTCCACAAAAGTGGATTCGGATTCAGGAACTTTATTGAACAATATCAAAATGTATCAAAAGATTACAGCCATCAAAAGATCAAATCCTCCCAACCCTAATATCTCAAACATACAATAACTTCCAGAAAAATGGTAGTATACAAAACATACTCACGATTTCTCACTGTAGAGATCTGAAAGTAAAGGACGAGTTGAAGAACGCACTCAAAGGTTAGAGAGCAAGAATAAAAGAAGAAAAAGAAGAGGCAGTAGAAGGATCTCGATTAATACACATAGTTCACCCTCGAGAAAATGACGCTTCAAAGTCATATAAGGCTCCAAGTTGAGACAGTTAAGATTTCAATATGAGGACGGCTCGAATGAGGCAGAGGAGGAGTTGCAAAATGTAGAAACACAACTTCATTAATTTTAAGTTTTGACATATTACGTTTTAAAAATACCATAAAATTAAATGAAAGATGGCTCAAATACTACGTTCCAAGAAATAATTAAATAAGTAATGTTGTTTGTAGAAATTCTATCGTATAGCTCTCTAGGCATGATGACCCACCCCAATCAACCAATTTTATTTAGATAAAGAAATTTTCACCTTCGACGTCCATCGTTTATGTTGTATTTATAATTTAAGTTTTAGCCTTTGTTGAGAAAAGAAAAATATTTGGTTTATAAACCAAATTGTGAAAAACACAGTACTGTAGCCGCACCTGAGCTTTTGTCCGCACACAAACTGTCCACTCACATCATGGTTGAATTCATTCTAAATACTCCAAAATGGTACAACATCTTGACGGTGAACAGTACATATAACCACTCTTTTTGAGACAACTGGTTTGAGTACAAAAAACATAGGGGTTGAAAAGTTCAATTGTCTACAAAATTGGTATTCTTGGTCATCACGTGGTTGATCTTTAGAAGGTGTGCAAATGGTTTATAAATCATTTGCAATCTTACCGAGCACAATGTTAATAATTGAGTACATTGTATATGCTCATAAGACTTCAATATCGACTGGAGGGAAAACCCATTATTTTGCTTTGTTTCACTTACTTTAACTTAATGAAAATATAAGGACAATTCCTTTTCCTTGGTATTTTCTCTTATTTAGGAATTATATTCTCATTCATGTTGTTTAGATCTGAAAAGTTGATTGTACGTTTACAGCTTCTTTGTAATAGATTTTTTGATTTGTGGTGTTATTTTACAATCAGATAGAAGATGAGTAAATGATTGATAGCCTTATTATTTATATGGAGAAAGATATTTTTAAAGATTGATAATGAAGTGATCGTACAAAGATAACAAAGTATGAAAACTCATAAATAACAATGGTAATGTCTTTCATTTTTTGTATAAATAAAAAATAAAGTTTACAATACAATATTTTGTTATTTTTTCACCTTTACTAATATCGTCAGCACTCAAAAAATTTCTTGATCTACCCTTGAATTCAACTATTCCATATTCAACTATTTAATATATATATATATATATATATATATATATATATATATATATATATATATATATTTTATAAAAAAAAAACTTGCTAACCATTTTCTTATTTTTATGTGTGATCGTATGAATTTAGTGTTTTTCTACATTTTTGGTGCATATCTCATTTTTATTTATCTGTGGTTTGCCTTGTAGAGTTGCCAACATGCTAAGAGCAACTCCAATCGTGATGTAATTTACACCCCAAAAAATTACTTTTACATCCCAATATACATCTCAATGGATCTATATCAAAGTTTTGCTCTAATGGATAGATGAAAATTATAAGATTTAAACTTAATTTTTGCACAATTTCTTTAGCTAATAAATTTTATGTTAACCTATTTTTTTTATTTGTGCATACATATAAATATTACGAATAAACCGACATAAAAAATTCGAAATTTGGTTAAGAAAAAAATATTAAAAAATAAAAAATGTGCAAATTAATAAAAAAAAAAAATCAAATTGTAATATAAATTAATATAATAGATTTAAATTATGTATTGTTGAAAGCCAAATTCAGATGAAATTATTTCATGTGAGATGCAAAATAAGATTTAAATATGGATCAATTTTTACATATTTTGGCCGGAATTCTAATTTGTATCCCCTTTTACACCTTCATTGGAGATCAATTCGACGACTTTGGAAATTTAAAACACTAATTGGGTGTATTATACACCACGATTGTAGTTGCTTTAACAATGAATTATAGTTTCTTAAGGGTGTGTTTGATAACATCATTTTCCATGGAAATTGTCACATTTGAGAAAATATTTTTCTATTTTTGTTGTTTGATTGCAAGTTGGAAATGAAATTTGTTTTCTATGGTACAATCACTTTAAGAATTTTTTTTGACCAATTCCATAAAAAATGATTTCTTTTAAGGGTGGTGATTTTTTATTTTCCAACTTACATGGAAATTTTTTTTTTTGTACATTTGCAAATCAAATACATCTAAGTGTTATTTGTGTCAATATACCATTACTCAGGCTCGAAACCCATTGGCCCACTTTTGAGCAGAATGTCGGCCCAAATCAGACTGCTAGGGCTTTAGTATAAATTCCTTCATACATGTGACGATCGCTTGTACCCTCCTCATTCTTCTAAACGCAGCCCACGCGACGCACAGGGCGAAACCATGAAGACAATACTCTCATCGGAAACCATGGATATTCCCGACGGCGTGAAGATCAAGGTCAAAGCAAAAATGATTGAAGTGGAGGGTCCCAGGGGAACACTGACCCGGAACTTCAAGCATTTGAACTTGGATTTCCAGCTAATCACCGACGAGGAGACTGGAAAGAGGAAGTTGAAGGTGGATGCCTGGTTCGGGTCGAGGAAAACTACCGCCGCCATCCGCACCGCGCTCAGCCATGTTAATAACCTGATTAACGGCGTTACTAAGGGATACCGCTACAAGATGCGTTTTGTCTATGCTCACTTTCCGATCAACGCTTCTATTAGTAATGGTAACAAGGCGATTGAGATCCGTAACTTCCTTGGAGAGAAGAAGGTATAAACCCTAGCACATTTATTATTTATTTATGTTTTTTATATTACGAGCAGTTTTTAGTATTTCGTGCTTACTTCAAGTTACATCATTATTTATTTATATTTGTCTGTTTTCGTTTGCGGTATGTTATTATTTCTTGCTGGCTAATTTAGGATTCAGGGTTTTTATTTTGCCATTGGACCTGGGATTATCTTGAATGTTTGGGGAAATGATTTGGATTTTTTGGTTTTAATTAAAAAAATGGCAATGTGAATGAATATTTTTGACCTTTTGTCTTTATCAAACTTGTCGTGATCACTTGACTTTTAATTCCTGAATCTATACTTGACTGTTATATGGTATGCTAGTTTTCCCCGTTGGTAGATCGTTTACAGCTGGATTTGTGAATATGTTGGGTGTGGAGCGAACGTTTTAATATTTGTGTGTGGATTTAAGCCATTTGGCCTTCGTTAAGGAGTGTAGCAACCTAAGATTTTATTTAGTTTAGGGAGATTTTTTGGTTTTATTATTTTGTTTACATAGTCGGATATTTTATTTGAGAAGAAATGGAAATGTGAATGAAGTTTTGTCCTTTTCTCTTTATCAAACTCATTAAAAAAAAAAAACAAAAACAACTTATCACGAGCACTTGATTTTGGATACTCAGTTTGTTTTTGTGACTGTTCTATTCAGTTAGTTGTGCACTATGGTTTGCTATGTTTGTAGATGGTTATAGAGCTGGATATAAGAAAATGATAGACTTGGGGTTAATGTTTTTATCATTAGTGTTTGATCAACATTGTTAATTTATTTCATCAGGTTAGGAAGGTGGAAATGCTTGAAGGAGTTAACATTGTCAGATCTGAGAAGGTTAAGGATGAATTGGTTTTGGACGGAAATGACATTGAGCTCGTTTCCCGATCTTGTGCATTGATTAACCAGGTAACTCCCAATACACGTTCACATGTTATGCATGAGAATTTACCGTTTAAGTTGATAATTAATTCCCTATGCACATCATACTGAGTTTGCTGTTTAAATTTCTATCGACAGAAATGCCATGTGAAGAACAAAGATATCAGGAAGTTTCTTGACGGTATCTATGTAAGCGAGAAGGGAACCATTGTTGAGGAAGAATGAGTAGTTAACTGTAGGCATACCGTGTGATGATTTGGTTTTGGATCCATTGTTTTTTTATGATTAAAAAAAAAAGTTTACATTTGGAGACTTGTAGACTCGTTACAAGGTAATTTGAAATTTTGTGATGTGTGATGCTTGTTGCGATGCACCAAAATAATAAAAAAAATTTATTAAATATTAATTAATAATGTAGTAGCGAGAGTAAGGGTCAATCCCACGAGGAACGAAAATTAATTTTAGTTGTTCGTTCAATTAGAATGAAATGAGGGGTTTGTTGTTTGAAAGTGCTTGAATGAAAAATATGCATAAAAATAAATAATTAAATATGACTAGAGAAATAATATGAGAATAAATATTCGTTCTCGGGCTCGGTTGTAACCTCAATTAATGTTATACATTTTCTTTTAATGTGTTTCTATTCTTAGTTCAATTATCAATCATAAATAATTAACAAGTTATGATTATTTAAATTCTTCTTTATGTGTATTGATTCAAAACAAGCTATTCGAACCAATTATAGTCGCATATAATCCTAAACAAGCTCTTAGGATTTAATGTACGACTTGTATGAAAATTTAAAAAAATAGATTGAATTGGATCGTTAATTACACAAGTTCGAATTAATCAATTCGAGTTGAATTATTACTAAACCTCTACGAGATTTATTTGCTACTAAAGTAAAGATTCAATGACAATTACGGATCAAGAATCTAAATATAGTATAGTCATGAATTCAAAGATCAATAATTCAATTGGTCAAATTAAATTATTATCAATTAAACTCAATGAACAATTAAAACATAATAATCCAACAATAGAAATAAAGAAATAAATTTACGCTACTAATTTGTTGGAAAATAAAATAACATAATTAAATTGACACAACTTTCCCTTTGAACAAGATATGGAATTTAGCTTAGCATGATTGTGGTAGATTATTCAAGTTGCTTCATGAATTTCATTGTTGTTGATATTCTTGCGCTTGAAAATATTTCAAGAATGCTCTATATTTTGCTCTCAATTTTCATCAATGTCCAGGCTCCTTTTTGTGGTGATTTTGCTCTTTTAATACTCTCAAAATCGTGCCCTAACTTTACCCCAAAGATATACCAAAGATAGACCTTGAATCAGATAAGGAAATTTCTTAGCGAGAAAGTTACGGCCGTAAGTAAGCTACTGAAAATTTTCGAAATTTGGAAGTTATGGCCGTAACTTTACCATTTACGGCCGTAAGTGCATTTCTGCTGAGAAGCGCCTGTGTTCGATGTTTTGCTCATAACTTTCTCTCTCGAAATCCGATTGTTGTGATTCAAGTTGTGTTGGAAAGAAAACTCAAATATCTACAATTCTTTGTGAAATAGCTCTTCCCAAATTCGAAAGTATTCTATGACAAAATCGAGCTTCAATCTATGATTAAAATTCATGATCACGATCCTTGCGGGTTTTTTATTTCTAACTTACCCCAAACCTTCTTTGACCATAATTTTTGCATCTAATCTTCTTCCCACATGCCATTATTGATTTGGAGCTCTTTGAATATGCCCTTGAACCCCACTTCTTGATTTGTTTGTATTTTTTTGGTCATGTTTCCTTTCTTTTTCTTCTTTTTGACCTTATATAGCACAATAAGTGAAAATGTATTAAACGATACTTCAATAGGATCAAACCAATAACAAAATAAGATAATAAGTGAATTAAATACGTGCTAATAAAGCACTTATCAATGTGGTATTTCAAACTTGGATCCGTTGTTCCAATTTCTGTTTTTTGAGGTTAAATTTCTGTTAGTAAAGTGGGAATGTGAAATGTTGATAAAAATTTCTGTGCATTTAGCATATAAATAAATTGGTATTATGGGACAATTGTCTGGTCTAGTTAAAATTATATTTTTAGTAGATTTTAGTAAATATTGATTATATCCCTATTTAGTAGGATTATTTAAATTTTTAATAAGCTCTTCTTTTGTGGGGAATAAAATTAGCCACTGTCCAGCAACTAACCTAGGAAAAAAAATGGTTTTTTTTTGTTGGTTTTTAGCTGGATGGTTAAAAATTGGAGAGAGAAAATATGTAGGATTAGAGATTGATTTGAGATATTGTGTAATTTAAAAAGTGGTTTAAAAACCACAATGATTGCTGTTACCGAACAGAGGCTTAGATTTTGATAAAAAGCTGATGAAATAGGGTTGAGAAGTTGTCAGTTTTTTTTTGATCGTAAATGTAAAAAATTAATTGATCAAAATGATTACAAAATCACCGGGCATACTCGGGAAAGGAAATGAGAACTTGTTAAAAGTACCTAGCAAGATATACAAAAATGGTCAAAGACATAAAGGAGAAATTACATACAATCAAACATGGGCATACCCGATCATAATAAGAAAGTCCAAGATAAACATATACACCGGGCATACCCGGGAAAATATCAACAAAATAATCTTAAACCGCAAGAGATACAAAAAGAACCAAAACATGAGGATACAAATCAAATATTGCTTTGTATATATGTGTTTTGATTCTTCTAACAATACTGTCTACATTCGGTTTGAGATCTTCAAATCGAAGCCTGTTACGAGCGATCCAGATATGATAAATAGTAGCTGCAAGGGCAACATGCTTACTTGCAGCGTGCCAAGTAGTACCTCTGGCCTCCTTCTTAATCCACTTCACTGCACTTGGAACGGTAGTTATTGTATGGGTGATTCCCATCCATGATCTGATCTTTGCCCAAATGGAGGCCGAAAGTGAGCACTGAAAAAATAAATGCTGCTGGTCCTCAATCGGGTGATGACATATTTCACACTCCATGTCTATGTCGAGATAGGCCAACTTGTATTTAGTTAGTAACTTTCCCAAAACTGCAAGCCATAGATTGAATGCCATTTTAGGAGCAATACAACTCCTCCAAACAGTTCTCGCCCAAGGCTTAGTTGTCCCATGTTCTCTAAAATAATTGTAAGCAGTCTCATTATTGAATTTGCCCCCAATCTTCCAAGAACTCAACTTACTCGAAGCATTGTCAACACTACCCTCCCTGCCAATAATTGTGTCCTTAAGATGAAGTATCATCTTGAAGAGGGCCGAATCATCTTTCCTGGCCGAGATATCCCATATGGAAGAACCCCTGAGGTATACTTGATGAATCCATCTCATCCAAAGTGAGTACTTCTTCTCATGAAAATTCCAAAGGACTTTCGCAAGTAAGGATGCGTTCCATCCCTTAAGATCCTTAAAGCCAAGTCCCCCCCCTCAGTTTTGGGCATACAAATGCTTCTCCAAGCCAGAAGCGCTTTGCCCCCATTCCAGAGAAAATTCCTGCAAAGTTTGGTGATTTTATCCAGAACCGTCGCTGGGATAGGTAAAATAGAGAGCCAAAAGCTTTCAATACCATGCACCACACTCCTGATTAATTCAGCCCTCCCTGCATGAGAAAGAGAGTGCCTCGGCCATGCTTTAATAGTATCAGCCACTTTGTCCACAAAGGGGGCATAATGAGCGACTTTAAGTTTCTGAGCCACAAGAGGAATCCCAAGATATCTAAATGGCATGATGCCTTTAGGAATGCTGTAAAGAGATAAAATATCTTGCAACGTATTCTCATCAATACCTGCTGTGAAAACAGAAGACTTCAAGACATTCATTTTCAACCCAGACACCTCACCAAACTTATGAAGGCAATGGAGTAGAATTTCAACTGAGGTTAAATCTCCTCTAGCAAAAAGAAGCAAATCATCTGCAAATGCGAGGTGTGTTAACTTAAGTTGGCCGCACTTCGGATGAAAATTAAAATCTGGATCAGTTGTGGCAATTCTCAATAATCTTGAAAGATATTCAAGACAAAGCACAAAGAGAAAAGGAGAAAGTGGGTCCCCCTGTCTGATGCCCCGCTCTCCTCGAAAGAACCCATGAAGTTGGCCATTCAGCCTAATGGAATATGTAGGAGTAGTAACACATTCCCTAATCTACCTGACAAAAATTGAGGGAAATCCCAACCCTGTAAGTACCTCCCGAAGGAAGCTCCAATTGACGGTGTCGAAAGCCTTTTTAAGATCAATCTTGAAATGACATCTTGGAGAGATGCATTTCCTGTTATATTGTTTGAGAAGCTCTTGGGCAAGATGAATATTTTTTGTCATACTTCTTCCCTCAACAAAGGCCGACTGAGCACTATCAATAATGGTGCATAAAGTGGGGGCAAGTCTCGTTGCAAGAATTTTTTATATCACTTTGTAGATCACATTGCAGCAAGAAATAGGTCTATAATCACCCACTGAAGAAGAGTGACTGGATTTGGGAACCAATGCAATAACTGCATGATTAATTTGCTTCAAAAGAGAACCCTCCTCAAAAAATTCAAAGACTGCTCTACAGAAATCAGCCCCAACAATACCCCACGCTTTTTTGAAGAAACAAGCTGAAAACCCATCAGGCCCAGGTGATTTATCATCCCCTACATCAAAAACCCCTGCTTTAATTTCTTCCGTAGTGATAGGTTTGAGAACATTCTGAATTTGTTCATCCGAGAGGACCGGGCCACTTTGAAGAATAGCACTATCAATCTGGTCGCAAGGAGAAAATGTTCCCAACAGATTTTTATAGAAAGAAACGAACTCAACTGCAACTTCATCTTGTGAAACTATAAGATCCCCATCAGCCTTAACCACCGCTGCAATATGATTTATTTTCATGTTACGTTTCATAATGGAATGAAAAGATTTCGTCCCTTTATCACAATTCTTCAAGTAGACACACTTGGCATGCTGAAAGTAAAAGCTCCTTTCAGATTCACTAAGATTCACCGCAAGCGTTTTGAGTTCACCCGTCCGAACCTGAAGCTCAAGATTAGAGGGGTCATCATGCAGTTGAAGCTGTGCAATTTCCAAATCTACCCTAGCTCTCTCGGCTCTAGATGAAATATGGGAAAAGTGCTTCTTGTTGAGACTACGCAGAGGGCGTTTCAAATCCTTAAGCTTTTTGCAAAACTGATACTGTGTCGTGCCAAAGTAATGCTGAACTGACCAATTTTGTTGAACAATACTCAAGATGTTTCCATGGGATGCCCACATGTTAAAGAACTTAAACGACTTCTGTTTATTGCAATCAAGATGAATGGTCAGATAAACATCCTTGGGGGAGGAAATTTGCAAGACCAAAGAGACTCATGTCAGCCCATGCACCATTGACCATAGCTCTATCTAGCTTCGTCCAAACACCATTTCTTGACCATGTGTATTTGCAACCAATAGAGTTCAAACGCAGCACTCCAGAAATCATTAAGCTCATACGATGAACAGTCAGCAACCCCATTTTGCCTCTCATCATCTCTCAGAATACTGTTAAAATCCCCCATCAATAACCAAGGGGAGTTGTATTGATCATTAAACTCCAAAATATTGTTCCATAGCGGCCTTCTGCTAACAATAGAGTGGAGTCCGTAAGCAAAACTAGTATTAAAGGAAATACTTGTAGTCTTGCACGTAACCTTCAAGTGAATAATTTGTTCAGAGACACCCAAGTTAACCACATCAACTTTGGAGGGGTTCCAAAGTATAAGAATCCTCCCAGCCACACGAGTATCAAAATTATGAATACATTCCAAACCTCCAAATTTATTCAACATAATCTTCCTAATCTTCCATTCAGAAAGTTTAGTCTCCAAGATACCAAAAATATCAATAGAATTTTCAAACAACAAAATCTTAACTCCATTTTGTTTAAGAGGTAAATGGGAACTTCTAATGTACCAACATGCAATCTTCATGAAAAGGCCTTTGTAAGGAGTGCTTGCCCCTTTTTATTTGCACTAGAGGATGCCCTAGTGGGAACTTTCTTCAAATCCACCTTTGTTTTCCTTCCTTTTGGCTCTTCACTATTAACTTCCCCTTTGTTGGCTTTTTCTTTACCCCTTTTCCGAACTTGAATAAAGGGCTGCTCTAGTACTTCCTGTTCATCATTGCAGGTTGCGTTCCCAGAATTGCAGGCTGCGTCCTTATCATTGCAGGCTGCGTCACCAGCATTGCAGGCTGTGTCCCCAACATTGCGGCAGCATTGCAGGCTGCGTCCCCAGCATTGTTGGCTGTGTTCCCAGCATTGCAGGCTGCGTCCCCAGAACCACCTGCCTCCCCAGTCTGCCCATCACTTTCAGATTTAACATTGCCCTTTCCTTGATCAGTTCCACCAGCCTTCACACCTTTATTGTTCTGATTTTTCCTATGCAAGATTTCATTAAATCTACAACCTTGGGTAGTGTGGCCAAAAGCTTGACACGCAGAATAAAATTTTGGTTCATATTCATAAAGAATGTTTTGAACATAACAAGTTCCATCCGATAGGGTGATTTTAAAACTCCTCAACAATGGGGCTGAGACATCAACTTCAACTAGGACTCTCGCATATGTGATTCTTTCTCTTGTAGAAGTAAGTTTATCCGTACATATTGGCTTCCCAACACGCGAAGCAATTTTGCTAAGGATTGTGGCATTCCAACATTCAAGGGGTAACCCATGTAAGTTAATCCAGATAGGCATCATGGTAAACTCAAAATGTAACACCCCAAGTTCAAGAATCCTAAACCTAGGTGTTAACTTCCCTTTTTCTTTTAATGCGGAAATAAATCTTTTAAACATTAAAATGCGGAATTTAAATCGTTTGCACAATTAAAATATTCATTTATCTATTATAAAATTTTACAGAAATTTCGGCAGAGTCTCCTCTATAAACTGGACATAGTCAACCTGTAGAGGGACATCAAGACCATTTTACAAATTCAAAGCATAAATCACATCACAATCACATTCACCATCGCCAAACCAATCCATTCATTTCCCGAACTCCTCAAGTATAAGATTTTCCAAAACATCATCAAACATTGACAATTGAAATAAAAGGTAATTTAACCTCTAATACGTTTCATACTTAATCAAAATAACTTCAACCAAACCATTATCAATAATAATGAATGAAGAACTAAATTTAAATGATAACTCGAATGAATTTAACTTTATTAATTAAGGCGACAACGGGTACTGTCGGAGTCAGCCGCCAAGTGTTCTCCTCTGATCATCTAACTTTCATCACCTGAAATATGGGGAGGGATTGGGGTGAGCTAAAGCTCAGTAAGTAAACTGTATGCATGAATGCATGCTTATGACATGAATGCTTTTCAAAAATTCCATGTATGTATCCCCATTTACTTTACTTTCCAGAACTTTCAAACTTTTCGAACTTTCACTTAACATTTCAAAACTTCACTTCATTCCATCGTGAGCTCACTTGATGTAACTTCTAGTCAATCAGAATACAGTGGGCAATTACTTATTTGGAACCAGATTAACATGCGCATTTCCACCGCAAAGCGGTTTAACATTCACTTTCCCACCGCGAAGCGGTGTAACATTCACTTTCCCACCGCAAAGCGGCGTAACATTCACTTTCCCACCGCAAAGCGGTTCATTACATTCGGGTACGCCGGTCCCTCGCGCCCCATTTCCCACTCGCATCTTTCATGAACTAGAAGCACACCCATTCATTCTTTAAAAACTTGGGATACATAACTTTTGAACAAACTTGCACTTTGACACATTTCTTTCATTTAAAACATTTGACTTCCAAATTTCGATGTCAATGCATGCTTGATGATGCAATGACATGATAATGTGCATGCTTAAACATTCTTCTCAATAACATATGCTTTCATAATGTAAATGCAATTCATCAAAGCAAGTAAGTTGCACGACAGTCATTTACACATAACTTTCACATTTACATTCAACTTCTATGAAAATAGGGGGGAAGTTTACTTACTTGAAATCCTTAGTATTTACCGTTCTGAACTTGCAAGTGGAAAAGTCTCGGATACCCGTGACGTCAATGTACCAAAATCCCTAATTATTCACATTCGTCAATAAATATGACTTTTAGTTGACAATTAAATTCGTCATTCATTTTAATACTCAATCAAACATTAACTGCCATTAAAACTTCAATTTAACTCACATGTGATCTTAAGCCATGACTAATGCATATAATATTATATTCAAAACGAGGGATCCAATTACATGCATTTACGAGTTCTTTATCATTCATTTATTCAAATTTAAGTTGAAATATTTAGCTTAACCTAAACTTTACAAAATTTCTCAATTAAAAATCCCGTTATTAAGAATTTGAAGATACTCAAATATGATTGTCAAATTTAACTCTAGAATCAAACAAAACCTCATAACCTTAATTTCAAAGGTTGAAAATAAACATTTATAATTTGAAATTTAAAGTAAAATTTCAAACAAAGTATCATAATCTTAAAATCCCAAATTCTGAAATCCAATATACAATTACATAATTTTCTACAATTTCAAAAAGTAAAATTATAACTCAACTTCACACAGTTTAACCTAAAGCTATAAAATCACTACCTTAAGTCCCAACAAATTCACAAATCTTAAAATTAATATAACCTTAAATTCGAAAATATGAGAACCACACACATTTACACCCACTACACACACAAATATATATATATATATATATATATACACACATATATACGCCCCAAATCTGAGGTTAACAATTAAAAATTCGAAATTGACTACAACTCAATCTGAAAAATCTGAAATGTTCATATAACTATATACATACCACATTTATACATCAACAAATACATACAATTCCATATGTACATACACCAATTAAGTGTGTGTGTTGTGTGTGTGCGTTCGGTGAAGAGAAAGGTGTCTTACTGGTGGTGGCAATCGGCGGTCAGAGGCTGCGCAAGAGGGAGAGAAGCCGAGCGTGAGGTGTGCGAGTGAGAGAGTTCAGCGTGAGAGAGAGCGAGACCAAGTGTGAGTGTGAGAGATCGCGAGAGAAAGACGGAGAGAGCCGAGAGACGGAGAGGAGAGAGCGCAGAGAGCGTCGGGTGAGAGGGTGAGAATGAGGGTTAGGTTAGGGCTTAGGTGTAATCTTTAGGATATTTGCAATTTAGTCCCTCATTCTCCCTAAGTCTCAAAAATTAAGTACACGTCTATCATAAATTTACAAAATATCCTAAAATTTACCACTTATAATAATTTGACAAAAATAGGAATTGGCAAGCTTTGGAAATAAAACAATTATTCACATAAATTGCAAGTAGACAAATTTATAATTTTCTAATTGGCACATTGAGCGAGACGGCGTCCAAATCCTTCCACTGCAAAACAATTCCAAATCATTGACGTAAAATTAATTAAATTTCAAATTTCAAATAACATTAACATAAATATGACGTGAAATTTAAAATTGCATGAAAAGTGAAAAGCGGCCTTACTCAAAATTATCGAACCGGAACAGGGGGGCATGATTTTGAGCATAAGTTGCCTTCCAGAAACAAAGTATGGCCCATCCATAAGCACTTTATCCCTATCCTCCACGGAATCAAATTTGAAAGCCAACCAACCACTATTATGCATAGTAAGCTCATACACCACTCCCCAACTTTTACAAATTTGTAGCAAAGCATTCTTCCCAGGGAACTTAGCAGCAAAATACCCAACTAAACAGAAGCCCCATTTATCAAGGTCATCAACCTCTTCCTTGTTGATGCACATATCAATTGATTCAAAGGCTGCCTTCTTAAGTGAGATTACACTGTCCCGTGTCCTGTTGTTCCTGAAAAAATTCCTTCAAGGAGTGGAACTATCCTGTTTATCCTCCCCTGTGCCCTTCCCCAACACATCATTTTTAACTTGACTGACATTCATGGAGTCCTCAGTTGCACTGTCCACATCCCCCAAAGTTCGAGAGCTAGGTGACTTAGATTCTTCATTTCCAGAAGCTTCAAGATTTACTTGAGCATGAGAAGCTTCCAAAGATTCCTCTGTTTCTGTATCCACATCTCCAAGAGTTCTAGAACTGTTCATGTCCTCCGAAGTTTCATTTGGAAAACCTTGAAAACCACTGCTAGAACCAGTACCCTGTTCAAGAACCGCATTAGCACGCCCTATAGATGTCTGCGCAGAATCCTTCATCAGAGGTAGAGGGTTGAATGTCTGTTTTGTTCTCTTCCTTCCCATTATAGGAGAGAAATCCGCCCAAACACAATCACCAACAACAACCAACACCAATCAAACCAACCCAACTCCACCCAACACAACTCAACAATCACCACAAGCAATACAGTAATAATTGCTGATAAGGCTGCTGAAATTAGGCCAACAAGGCCACAAGTAAGCCACACTAACCTTAGAAGGGGAGGTTCCTAGCAAGAAAATGAAGAGAAGACCAAAGCTTCACTCTTACTGGGAGCCAAATCCACGTATGAACAGTGCAGAAGCAGCCAATGTGTGAGTATAGGTGCCCAAATCAGCAGAGAATCCAAGCTAGAGCTAGCCTTAGAAAGCGTGAAACCCGAACCCAGTTGAAGGGGCTGCTCAAAATCCTTTCAAAATGTTGAAATAAATCCACCAAAACACGATTCCAAGCAAGGGGAGGGAAGCCCAGTACTTGGAACCCCGCGAAATCCACGGGTTCAAGGCCAAGAATCAATTTGTTCTTCGCGTATGAACAGTGACACCAATTTCAAAATCTCAAAATAGAACCCAGATGAGGGATTAAATTCTTGGATTAGTGAAAATGAGGGTAGGTAAGGAGATTCCTAGCCTTAAATGCACTTATTAAGAAAGGGCAAGTTTTGACAATTAATAGAAAATTTATTACATACTTTAGAGCATCTCTAATCATGTTGTACTTGGATTGGTACATGGATTGTATTGAAATGATAGTGAAATAGACGGATTTTTAGAGAATTTGAAATAATAGATGAAGAACATTAAAATTTACTTCAATGGTTCTTTCTACAAATAATGTTATTATTATTAGTATCGCATTCGTGCGTTGTACGGAAGAATAATATGAAATGATTTTACTGTAAATATCATTATAAAATAGGAAAAAAATTCGAAATACATAATTTGCTTTGATTAATGATGCAGACTGTCAACGAATGTTCAAAATATAAATAAATTACATTTTTCATCAATTTTGAAAAATTCTTTAAATAATACTGTTTTGCGCGGAAACGCTTACCAAAGGGGAATTCAGACGAATGTGTAAGGAACAAACCTCTCGAGATAAAGTCCCAACGAGGGGTGCTATATTGATGAAGATTACGGTGAAGACAAAACACCTCCAAGGGGCACAAGCACACAAATTACACTAGGAGTTTGACGATAAAAGTAAAGATAAAGGAAATTACATATTCTCTTGTTGAGATTTGATTGATTGGTCCCCTAAATGGCTAAGTTTTTACAATATATACAAATGCACGAACTTCCTTTAACTGCTGCCAATATTTGAATCTTTGGTTTGCCGCCTTGATTTGTAACACTCGCATGGATTAACTTGTTTCCTACACGTTGCATAACTGTTGCCCACATCCTTGTAACGTCCACTTTCCACGTTGCTCTAAGTAACTTCCACATCACCTCAACTGCCATCTTCGCTAACAACTGGTCATGTGATCGTAAGACAAGTGTCAAAACTTGCTTCCGCTTGCTCAGTCGCCCAAATATCCCAGTTGCCGCACAATCGCCCAGTAATCCAACTTCTTGCCTATAATGAGTCTTTAACGTTGGGCCTCTTTTGGTTTGGGCCAAGGTTTAGACCTCTTGTATTTTTGGGTATTTTTTGGACGTCATCAATTTCCTCCCAATATGACGGAATTAATGTTTATCCATTAATTTCAGGCCATATTAATTATTTCAACGTGTCCCTTTTTCTAGAAACTCTCAGCATTCCGGTCTTCTTCCATCTTTTCCAACATAGACCGTTCAGATTCTGCCTTTTTGTCTTCCTTTTCTCACATAAAGAGGTGGATTCTTTCCTTATAAAAGGAGGATTTGGTTGCAGATACATCTTTCATCCCTTTCTTCCGATATTGTACGTCATTGCTATCATGTATATTCCCCCATATTTGACAGGTCTTTTGTTCATATTTCTTCCGGATACGGACCATCTAACTTTCCTTTCCCAAGACCTGCTCTAAACATGCCTTTGGTATGGGAGATATAGGAAATTATTTATTGGCCGCGGACGCTCCTTTCGGTATCTCTCTCCCTTGTGATCCCTTTACAGGGTCATCAGACGTAGAGGAATTGCCCGTAAGGGGGCTCGCCGGCCATCTCACTCCATGATCGGCCAATTGCTTGCCGAGAGTGCTTCTCAGGACGTTCATCTGTTGTGATTGCTTCCAGTGGATGCATCCGAGAAGACGAGGATGGAAGCTTCACAAAAGGTTGAGATGGAGGAAGGGGGAAGACCTACCAGGTGGGTCACCTTTGTTCACAAGCATGTCACCATTGTTGGGGAGGTGACGAAGGTCGGTCTATAATAGGGGCGTCCTCTATAATATTCGATAGGCCGTCTTCATCCTGTAGTAGTAGGCAGTATTCGTTTCCCTATTGTTGCTGAGTGAGGTCCTGCTGGTTCTTTTTTGTATTTGAAAAATGTATATAACCTTTTGAATAAAAGAAACATTTCTATCATAGGCGCATTTTATTTTTCATATTTTATTTTTCTTGTTTGTGCTATAATAGCGCGCCTTTCCCAGCGAAATACAATGTATCTATTTGTTCGTCCTCCCATATGGAAGGAATATATTTTTTCAAGTATTTGCCGTTGATGAATCTTATGTGTTTTGTGTTATCTAGATCTTCCAGATGATAGGCTCCATTGGGCAATACCCTGCTCACCCTGAATGGCCCCTCCCAATTAGGCGACAATTTTCCATATTTGGGATTTTTACTTTCTAACGGGAGTATGATTTTCCAGACCAAATCTCTCACGCTAAATAATTTGGCTATCACTCTGTTGTTGTAATGTTTAGCCACTTTTTGCTTTTGAACTTGCAATCTATCAAGGACGTCCAACTTTAATTCGTCCAGTTCTAAAAGATTCTGAACCATCAATTATGTATAGTCGCTTTCGCACAGATGGTTCTGTAGACTTGTTCGAATTGATTGCACATTGATTTCCATAGGTAGTACTGCTTCTTGTCCATAAGTTAGCTGAAATGGAGTCACACCTGTACTCGTTCGTGGAGACGTCCTGTAAGCCCACAAGGCATTGTTCAAGCATTCGTGCCAATTCCTGGCATTTTTCGCCCAACATCTTTCGTACAATGCTCTTCAGGGTTATATTGGACGACTTTGCTTGTCCGTTAGACTGAGCATAATAAGACGTAGAATTAACTAGCTTGATGCCAAATTCATCCAAGAACTCCTATACTAGATTTCCATTCAACGAGGTTCCATGATCTACCATTATGATTTGTGGCACTCCGAACCTATAAATAATGTGGTCGCGAATGAATTCTATGACATTTTTTTGGGAAATCTCTTTCAAAGGGACAGCCTCTACCCACTTAGTAAAGAAGTCCGTTGTCACAATGATGAACGTGTGTTGTTTGGATGATGGGGGATAAATCTTACCTATTAAATCGATAGCCCATCCTTTAAACGGCCAATGTTTAATAATAGGCGACATTTCCCTAGCTGGCACCCTTTGGATTGGCCCGTGCCTCTGGCACACTAGGCAACTTTTTGCATATTGCATGCACGATTCTCCCATTCTGGGCCAAAAATATCTATTCCTAATAATTAACCATCTCATTTTTTGGTCGGCTTGATGGGCCCTACATATCCCCTCATGGACTTCTACCATAATGACCTTAGCTTCGCTCAAACTTATGCATTTTAACATCACCCCGTTTGAGAGTTTCTTGTATATTTGTTCGTCTATGAGGACATAATTCAATGCGTGCAGCTTCATTTTCCTGTCATTTGTTCTACCAGGTTCTGCCAAAAATCTCTTTACTTCTTCTCTCCAATCCGTTGTGGCCCCGGTTTGTATACAATGAATGTTGTTTTCCTTTATCCTCCTTTGTATGGCAGGCAAGATTATTCCGTATTCATAAGTTGTTGTTGCATTCATCACCTTTGAATAACCTGAAGCGACTTGGGCTAATTCGTTTGCTATACTGTTGTAAATCCTGCTTATGTATTGAAGCTCCACTTGATCAAATTCCTCTAAAAGTTCTTGGGCTAGCTTGTACTGCTTTATCACAGAATCGCTCTGGCACTTGAAGTCACCTGTTAGTTGGTATATTACCAGCTGGGAATCCCCCCGGATAATCACATTCTTCACTTTCAGCTCTACTAACAGTTCTAGCCCTATGATCAATGCCTCGTATTCAGCTTGATTGTTGGTAAATGTCCCTTCCAAGGTGAGAGCATATTTGTAACAGACTCCCAGGGGATTTATTAAAACTATACTAACCCCCGCGCCATGGTAAGTTTTTGATCCATCGAAATATAAAACCTAAGGCTTCGTTTCGAGCGAATCCACTTCTAAACTAACCTCCTTGGGCATGTTCAAGCATGGATGGCCAGCCAAAAAGTTGGCTAAAGTTTGATTTTTAATTGCCCCTTGAGGTACGTGTTGTATTTCAAATTCAGAAATAGCCAATGTCCAAAGGCCAATTCTCTTATGTAAAACAGGGCGTGAAAACAAATACTTGACTATATTTACTTTAGATATCAAATACACAGTTACAGGCCGTAAATAGGCCCTTAATTTAGTACATGTGAAATATAGAGCAAGACACAATTTTTCTATAGCTGAATAATTACATTCACATTTTGTCAACTGCCTGCTTAAATAGTAAATAACTCTTTCCTCGCCCAATTGGTGTTCCTGTGCGACCATTCCGGATATAGATCCTTACTCCGTCGATATATAGACTCTCTTTGGTTTCCCATGTATTGGTGACACCAGCACGAGCGTATTTGATAAGTATACCTTTAGACTGTCGAAATCCTTTTGGTGTTCTTCCCGCCATACAAATTCATCTTGATTTTTCAACTTTAAAAGAGGCGAAAACACTTTCGTTCGCCTTCACAATTAGAAATAAAACGCCTTAAAAAATTTACTTGCCCTAGGAACCTTTGCAATTCCTTTTTATTAGCAGGCGGTCTTTCTTCTAGAATGACTCTAACTTTATTTTTGTCAAGTTCGATCCCCCTCCGGTGTACCAGAAAACCAAGGAAGTTTCTTGAATTAACACCAAACACACATTTTAAAGGGTTTAGCTTCAGCTTGTACTGTTTCATTCGTTCAAATGAACGTCTTAGTTGTTGAAAATGGTCTTTTTCCTTCATTGACTTTACAACGATATCATCTACATATACCTCAATAATTTTCCAATCATGTCATGAAAGATTAAATTCATTGCCCTTTGATAAGTGGCCCCAGCGTTTTTTAGGCCGAAGGGCATGACTACTCTCTCAAAACATCCCAATGCTCCTGGGCATCTAAAGGCCGTTTTATGCACGTCTTCGTTAGCTATGTAAATTTGGTTGTATCTAGAATACCAATCCATGAAAGAATACATGACATTCCCCGCAGTTGAGTCTACCAAGGAATCTACCGTTGGCATAGGATACTCATCTTTAGGCGTGGCTAAATTTAGATTCCTGAAATCTATGCACACCCTAATGCTACCGTTCTTTTTAGACATGGGCACAATATTAGATAACCATTCTACATACCTGGCCGTCCTAATAAATCTGACATTTAAAAGACGTTCCATTTCCTTTTTTACTTCAGGTAATACATTAGGGGCAAAACGCCTAGGTGGCTGCTTATGTGGCTTAAAATTAGGCTTAGTTGGAAATCTGTGTTCCACCAAATTCCTATCTAAACCAGGCATGTGTTCATATTCCTAAGCAAAACAATCTCTGTATTCTTTTAAAAAAGTAATCAATTCATCACTTACCTCTCTACTGAGCGTTTGGCTGATGAACGTTGGGAGTTCTTCCCCTTTTCGCCAATGTTCACTTTTACTAGAGGGTCATGTGTTTGAGCGTGCCCCTGTTTAGATATCCCTATTGCTCCATCATCCAGGCTTTTTGCGAGCAACTCTTCCTCCAAACAATCTACCTTGTAGATCTTTTCGCCAGCATCTTGCTCCAACTAAAAAATGGCCAACTTGCATTTGAGTGTTGCCAATGCTTCTGCCTCTTTCATCTTTTTTGCGTTTTCTTCAGACTTATTATTGAAAGCCATTGGTCTGGCCTTTGAGGCCCGAATATCGGCTACATTTCCTTTTTGCTGATTGCTTGTCATGATTCCTCGATCACCTTTATGCCAATGACTGGCTTCTCGAGGGCCACTATATTTGGCCTCATCTGGTTGAACATCTCTGTTAGGGCGTCAACCGAGAATGGTTCTTCGCTTAGCGCAATGACTTGAGTTTCTTTTCCCTCTTGCACTACTCTAACAGGCACATAATTCCTTTCATACATGAATCTTTCTATAGAGTTCGCTTCCGCTATGAATGGTCAATGATCTGCCGTATCACTTCTGCTTCTCCTTTATCATTCCAAAATACTAAACACTGGTCGAGCGATGAAGGTATGCACCGCCTCCCATGGATCCAATCTCTCCCTAAAAGTACATTATAGCTGGTAGGACCATCTATCATGAAGAAAACTGTGGTCCTTGTTGTAGTCCCCACGGTAACGTCCAATGGCATCACCCTTTAGCCGACGTCACCCCCCTATTGAAGCTTGTGAGGATAACTTCTGTAGGGATCATATCATCCTCCTTTTTCGCAAATCTTCTCATCATTCTGGACGGGATGGTATTTATAGCGGCCCCGTTGTCTATAAGAACCTTTGACACTGGAATTTCATTAATCTGGGCCTTAACATATAATGGTCTCAGATGCCTGGTTAGTTTAGTCGAGGGTTTCCTAAAGATAACATTTTCTGCTGCATCGATCTCTAATTCCTGACCGTCCCCCTTTATTTCGATTCTTTTCTTTACTTCGGCTTGCAACACTTCTTGCCCTTCACACTGGTCTCCCAACTCTCCATCCGTGAACCATCCAGTAGGAGGAGGAAGTATCCTGGGAGGAGAACCATACTTTTCAGCCCGTGGCACTCTCGTTTTCTTCTTGGGCGTTCCGTATAGTACGTAAAAATCGAACACTAGCCTAGAGGGATCGCCTAATAAATCTACTTCACGCACGCCTTCTTGATACAACTGCTTTAACAACACATCGTGCGACACCCCTCTTTTCCTACCTTCCACCTCCAAATCGATTTCTTCTTCAATGTTTGTCATGCCATCGTCCTCTTCTTCATAATCTACCTCCTCAGACGTTTGGCCTTCTTCACATATCAATTTGCAAGTTGTTTCTTCATTTTCTCCACCCTCTTCTTCTATATCCTCTTCGTTCCTAAACTCATTGGCCAGTATATAGTTGTTGGCCATAACTGGGGTAATGTCCCGAACTGAATGATGGTGGCTCGCTCTGGTTCTTCTTCATCTCTTTCTTCTTTGCTGCGGTCGAACTTCGATTTCCCGGTGGGACGTCCAGACGCTTTCTTCACCGACCCCTCTGTGCTGTTTCCTTTGTCACTATCAAATTCACTTTGGTTAGCTTCCCGAGTCAGCTTTGGCGTTCCTAGGGACAACGCTCATGTTGTCGCCTCATCATTTTGCCGTAGTTCCTCTGAAATTGCCTTTCCTGTGTCCTGATCATTTCGTTGAAGGGCACAACTCGCCCAACATTGTACTTGAATGAATTCCAGACATTTGATTGGCGTGGCAGCGGCCTAAATGTTTTCCTGTGATTTGTTGGTCATAACTGCCTTTCTTGAGACGGCGTTCCACGTGTATCTGGGCCTCGTCCTCTATCGGGCAGGAAACTCGACATAACTCTGGGATGAGCGTGAAACCCCTGCACTTTGGTTCCTTCCACAGACTTACCCATTTCTCCTTTGCACCTATCACATAAGACGCTCCCTTCTCCTTGGTATTCTTTTCCCTTGAGTCGTTCAAACACTTTGGGACGTTGCTAGTCATCTTCTGCTTCATCATCAATTACCAGTTTGAACTTTGGCACTGGACAAAATCAGTTGTCATCATGTTCACTCCAAGCGGTTGTGGGAAGGGGTTCTCATCCACCTCCATCTTTTTCTTAGGCTCAAGCGTGATCCTTCCTGACTCGATGGCTTCCTACAACACGTACCGAAAAACCAAACAATTTTTAGTCGTATGGGACCATGCATTATGCCATTTACAGTATTTTTTACCCTTAGTTTGTTCAGGGTTTGTCAACTTATGTTTATCGCTCAACTTGATTTGCTTATCCTTATATAACTTGTTGAATATAAGGTCGGCCTTACTAACGTTGAACAAAAATATCTTAGCCTTCTTATTTTTCTCTTCTACAGGCTCATTTTTTATTATCGCGCCAGGTTTTGCTGCCAAGGGATAAGCATATGGGTCCCCTTTTACTAGCTCGGCCAAGCATACTTCGGTCTGGTCGACATATCTGTCACCTACCGTGTGAATGTCAAAATTCGGGTCTCTATAAAAAGTCCCTTAACTAGAATTTTTCATTCGCTCTTCTTCTCTCAGCAAACGCTCATACCTTATTACATTAGCGCTCAAATGAAATAGGTCAGGGAACTCCCTATCCTGGAATTTCTTTTTGAGGTCAAAACTCAGGGAACTCTGAGCGATTCTGACGAATTCTTTTTCCAGAAGGGGTACAAAGCATATGCTCCTGGCCGTTTTAAATCGTTGGAGAAAGCTTTCGACCCACTCAGTGGGCATTTGTCTTAGATTGGCCAAATCGGCCAAAGTTACCTCAGATTCCGTTTTATAGAACTGGGCGTGGAACAGTTGTTCTAATTGTTGCCACGTTTACACGAAATTCCCTGGCAGGTTAATGAACCAAGAGAAAGTCATCCCTGTTAAGGAACTTGGGAAAAGTCTCATCTTATGATAATCGGTCACCTCTCCACACTGTAATGTGAATCGCCCTATGTGCTCTAGCGTGGAAACTTCCCCCAAACCAGTGAATAGAGAGAATTCTGGCACTTTGTAACCCCTAGGCCACGGATAAGCTTGATCCACCCAATCTGGGTATGACTTAGTGTAAGTAGGCCTAACATAAGGACGCATCCCCAGTGCCATTTGATCTCGTACCATCTCAGCGACTTGATCCCTTAACAAGGCGTTGGGATCATAAGGGAGTCCTATATGTTGATTTCCCCCTAGTGGTGCTTGTGGCTTGACGTTTGGCACATGATTTGGTAAAGGAGTTGGAGCGCAATTACCATTGGTGAAGTTTCCATTATTCGGCCCAATGTGGTTACTGTTCCCTCCATTGTTAAGATGTGGAATATTTTGTCCATTGTTTTGGACATTATTCCAAATTACTGGGTTACTCCCCAAGTTCGGCACTGGGTCATGCCCCAATTTTGGCACTGGGTTACCCACCAAGTTCGAAGTTGGGTTACCCCCCAAGCTTGGCTTGGATTACTCCCCAAGTTTAAAGTTGGGTTACTCCTCGGTTTGAAGTGGGTCCAAAAGGCCATTCTATCCCCTGATTTGGACTTGAGGTTGGGGAACTATGTCCTGCAATCGTCCTGGATTAAAAATGATGTCCTATATTTGGAAAGGTTGATTGAACGACTTGGCCTGTCAACTTATTCATATTATCATGCAAAATTTTTAGTTGTTTGGCCATATTATCAAATTGTTCCTTCTCTTTTTGAATAAACTTTTCCGTATTATGGACATATTATATATTTACCTGTTCGACCACGTCTTGAGCGAGTTCACCGAATAGCGCGCGCATGGTTCGAGGATTCAAATCCGTCATGGGTTCATAACGGCTATGACTCTCTCTCTCTGTTCCTGGAGGACTTTGTTCCTCCTCGTATCTTTCAATTATAGACGGGAGATGATGGCTTGCTGTTTCCTTGTCGGAATTCTTGTGAGGTATGATGGTTCACTTCGTATCTTCAAAAACACACCAAATTGTCCCACTGGGTGTGCCAATCTTGTTTCACGCGGAAACGCTTACCAAAGGGGAATTCAGACGAATGTGTAAAGAACAAACCTCTCGAGACAAAGTCCCAACGAGGGGTGCTATATTGATGAAGATTACAGTGAAAACAAAACACCTCCAAGGGGCACAAACACACAAATTACACTAGGAGTTTGACGATAAAAGTAAAGATAAAGGAAATTACATATTCTCTTGTTGAGATTTGATTGATTGGTCCCCTAAATGACTAAGTTTTTACAATATATACAAATGCACGAACTTTCTTCAACTGCTGCCAATATTTGAATCTTTGGTTTGCCGCCTTGATTTGTAACACTCGCATGGATTAACTTGTTTCCTCCATGTTGCACACGTCATTGTAACGTCCACTTGCCATGTTACTCTAAGTAACTTCCACAGTTCATCACCTCAACTGCCATCTTCGTTAACAACTGGCCATGTGATCGTACGACAAGTGTCAAAACTTGCTTCCGCTTGCTCAGTCACCCAACGGCTTCATCGCTCACCCTGTTGCCCTCTTTTGGTTTGGGCCAAGGTTTAGGCATATTGTATTTTTGGGTATTTTTTGGGCGTCAACAAATACATTGTTTGTACAGTTTGTATTTACTCGTACACATGTAATACAGAAAGTTGTTATAGACAAAATATATTTAAACAATTGCTAAAATTTAAATTAAATAATGCAATTAATAATTTTTAACTGTGATGCATTTAATTTAAAATAATTAAATGCATATTTAATTATATGTCAATTATTATTAATGAAAATATAAATAAAAAATATATAGTAAGTCTTTTTGTCTATATATGTTAATAAAATTAAGAAATAAAGTTTAACCATTTTTTACGGTATATAATTATTTTTTTTTAATATTTTAATAAAATTGTAAATCGTTGAATTGTTTTATCTCTTTACGGAAAAACATGACATGAATTAAGTGTTTTAGAGATTGTATTGTGAACATATCAACTCAATTTCTGGAATTAACGTTCAATAAATGAAATTTTCTTTTTTAAAAAAACATTTGAACTACAAAATTAGGCTCGTACAGTACATGTGTAAAACTCAACTTACATATTATCCTTAAGATCGACGATTTTCTTTTCATATATATTATCTTCATAATATTCTTCCCAAAAGAGGTGTAGGATAGACTTTTTTTGTATATTGTGTTTTTTAAGCATTAATTATTAATTTCAAATATTTTCTAAAAAAAATAATCATTAATTTTAATAAATATTGTTACATTAATTGATTCTTCTTTCTTCATAATACAATTTCTTTATTCATATTGTTGCATTATTATTTTAGTAAAAATTACTAATCGATTAACTGTTTAATAGAAATTATATGAACTAATTGTTAAAATCTGTAATATATTTTTGTTATTTAAATTTATAATCAAAAATAGAAAAACGAAAAGAATCAGTAAATAAATAAAAATAATGTAAAAATGATGAATGAATTGAAGAAATTTTATATTTGTAAAATTAATCCAACTTAATTGAATTTGCCTAAAAAATTCGTATAGTTGTTATTTATTTTAATTTGATGAGAAAAATCAGAACAAAAATTAATTATCTATGACTAAAATGAACTTAGTTAACTAATTATCGATAATATTATAGGACTTAAATAATATAATTTAAAATGAATTAGATATTGAGGAAAAATAAAATTTTACCTTTAATTTTTTATATGATTTTACAGACAATATATTTACAATTTGCTAT
Organism: Ligustrum vulgare; assembly: GCA_963555705.1. Taxonomy (NCBI): domain Eukaryota; kingdom Viridiplantae; phylum Streptophyta; class Magnoliopsida; order Lamiales; family Oleaceae; genus Ligustrum; species Ligustrum vulgare. Next base: position 2,805,012 of record OY743175.1, on the reverse strand, counting down.
CACTTGTTAACTTATATTAAACTTCTCACTGTGATCTTTTATTGACATCCATATTACATATTTTTCGATTTCAAAATAATACAATAATTATTAAAAGATTAATAATAAAATAGAAAAATAAAATTTTGATATTATTAATAGCATAACACGGATGTCAATGCAATTAATGACATATGTAATGAAATAATAATTGCTAAATATTTGATATACTATTTTTTAACAAAAAATTTTCAAATTTAGAAAGTTTTTTTTGCGGGAAATTATGTGTGTATTTTGGTGACGGCTATTTTACTTTTATATAACTAGTTTCACACCTGTGCGATGCACGGACATATTCTATTGATAAAATATAATGTACTGATATGGAACAATAGAAAAAAAAATCAATTCTTATTAGCCTAAGTTAATTATTAGATCAGATAAACATGACAAATAAAAGTAAAATTAGATAAAATATTGAATGCTTCATATGATGTGCTAATTCTCCTAAAGATGAGTCTTTGTCACTGCCTTGTGCCTTAGAACATGTATTCGGGTCAACTGATTGGTTCACAACTTCATGGTCAATATTTTCACATCTAGCTGTTAAAAGAGCCGAGGAAATAGAACAATGCACTTCTTCAGCTAGACTTTGTACTTCCTGCTTTTCACCACCTCCTGAAACAGGAAACTTTTATATCAACTTTCACATGCTTCCACAATATTACGCAAGTCTCACATAGTCCACTGATGAGCAATGATCATTACAGATTATCTAATTGGTATGACCATACAAAGAAGACTAAAAAATCAAAATCGCACATTAAACAATTAAAGGGCAAAGAGAAATTATCTCCAGCTGATTTCTCAGCTTAAGCCACTTTGAAAGTTTGTCAGATTAAGAAATACAACTCCGACAAAGTTTTTGCGACGTGTTCTAATGATTAAATGATGTAGATCCATTTGTTGGTATACATTGAATAAATAACTTCAAATGGATCATGAATGTCCTATTTTCCATATTTTTGGGGATTTTGTTGCATCATATTTCATTATGAACACCAGAACACAAGAGATGCTATAACTTTTCTTCTTTTTTTTTTGGGGGGGGGGGGGGGGGGGGCACCATTACATGTATTATTCTAAAAACATTTTCAAGAATGGGTAAAGAACATTTCTATTTTCCGAGGCATAATTCAGGAAAGAGAGAACTTATACTTCTTAATCATCTGCAGCACCATCACATACAAATACACATCTTGAACACCCCCTTCCCCTGCTCCTTATGTTGTTTCTCCTCTTTTCGTGTAGTTAAAGAAAATGCTTCATACCTTCATGAATTGTAAAACTATACTTCTCACAAGTAAGCATGTTATGCTAAGCATAAAAATAATGAAAGTTACTTTATGTCACTTTTTGTCTCGAAGTTTATTTAGGAAACTTACTCTAAACTAAAAACTAAAAATAAAAAAAATTACCCTACTCCCGAGTAGTTCATACCATAGTCAACATAAGTTATTCTTAAAATTCAAGCCACTTTTCCTACACACATTTCAAGATACTCAAAAGTTTTACCCACGTTTCCATAGTCATTTCTATCTATTTGTAAGCAAAATTTGTAAACAATTCCCAAAAAACTTTTAATCATTTCCAACTTCGACTAACAAATTAATTGTTATTTTAAAACTTATCCTTATCATCTTCATATCCCCCTAATACAATGATGCTTGTGGCAACGGGTTCCCCATTTCAACTATGACTCGTGGGGACATAATAAATACCGGATTGTGCTTGGTCATGCAATACGAAAACACAAAGTTCCATCTTGAAAAGGAAAACATCACCAATTGAAACTCCTGGGATAACACTCACAATCCTCTAATCTCAATTGTTTTATAAACTATCTGAATCATAAAAGACCCAAGCAAATTAAAGAAAAATAATTGAAGGTTTCAAATAATTTTTCAATAGAAGCTACGAAAAAGCTCATGTCAAACAGAACAAATAATTAAAATTAGAAAAAAATCACAAGAAGTGAAAAATTAATTAACACCTTGAAGCTCAAGTCCAACACTAACTACAAAGTGAATCTAAAAGGCTGTTTGCAACCTAGCCTCCTTTTAAGTAGTAATTAATCGTCGGTCAGTATCTTGTGATAAGAATATTAGCTATTCAAGTTTTATTTTTTCCAAAAAAATCATAGTTCTACAAATCATACGAAGCATAATTAGAAGTAGAATCTATAATTGAGTATATATGTTAATGTGCACAGTAAGATTTGTGCGAGAGTGGGTAACTTACCATCGTAGGGTTCGACTTGCTCGTCGGGCTTGCCAAGGTAAACGGAGGTTTCGAAATCTGAGGAAGAAGTCATCACCGATCCAATGGATTGAAGTACTTTCTCTGTAATATAGGATGAAACATCTATTTGAATAAAGTTAGATTTGATTTTAACAACATATCTTAGCATTAATTCTGGAAAATAACATATAACTGAAAATGGGAAAGGAAAAAAATTGATTAATGAGCCTAAGAAAATTTCCTGACAGATAATTGAAACCGATTAAATGCCTGAAGACTTTTGATTCTGCCGCTGCATGATAGTGAAAGTAGATTGCATCAAATTCAACGGGAACGGAGGCGCTGGTGGTAGCGCCGGCAGCTGAGTCAGCAGATTCTCATTCTGTGGGAAACTCAAACTCAATTCTAAATTATAACATTTCTCAGCCATCTTGAACTCTCTTCTCTCTTAATCTGGTCATCTAGATGAAGAAAAGAAAGAATGGGTTGATGTTTTGTTTGCAGTCGGCAAATTCTCTTGATACATACAAGCGGGAAATAACATAAAGAAAAAGGAGGAACTCTAAAAGAAATTTGGTCAAGTAAAATCCAACTATTCTTTCTTTACTTAGAATTCTCAAGCAAAGATAGACCCAAAACAATCAAATTCATGAAATTATATAACTTAGAATGAAAATGAGATAACACCTGTATTATCTTTGCAGATATGCACTGGAAACTCGAGGGGAGAAAACCATAGCCCCTGAGTGAATGCAACCATCGAAAATTTGCTGGAGAAAATGTTGAACAGAAATAAGTCATGGTTGATACGAATCCCATAGTTCCTCCAGTAAATCGATGACCAAAACCACCGAAATCACTCAAAGAAATCATCAAGCAGAAATTGATTTGGCTGAGAAGAGATTCAAAAACTCACCAAGAAGTCAATAGCCAAAAACCACCAAATATTGCTCAAGAACCCGTCCAGCAGAAGTTAGCTTCAATCAAGATCGACGATCAGGTGGCCATGGTTGTTGAGGGACTCAATATCGGTGAGAGAAATTGGGAAATTGGTCGACATTCAAATCTGTAAAAACTTCATGAAGACTGAAGAAGAAGAACCGTGCTTGGTGTGCAGGGGGCCTGTATACAGGCCCCCTCACTGTAGCTGGGGGGAATAATTTTATTCCCCCCAACTACAGTACAGGCCCCCTCTACAAGGAGCGTTCTCCTTAGAAGAAACCGCCTTTAGTGGTGGGCAGTTAATCGAAAAATGGATAGTGAGATTATGTACAGTTTCAGATCTTATTCACACTAAAGATTGTGTTCAAAATTGAGAATCCAGTGAATCTCAATTATCATTAATAATATATAAATAGATTTTTATTTTTTAAATATTTTTTTAACTACGCACTCTCCCAAAAATACTATTCAAAATCACATTATTATTCACAAATTTTTTCATAAAATGGGGCTCAAACAAGGGCAAAATCGTCAAACTACAATTTTAAAACTTCATTTATAACTTAACAAATTTATATAGCATGTATTTATTTATTTTCAAATATATTAATACAAAATTTTCATTTTCAATGTAACACATTTATATAGATATGACATTTATTTATATTCAAATATATTAATATAATTTTTTCATTTCCTACGTAACACATTAAATAGATATCACATTTATTTATTTTCAAATATATTAATCTAACTTTTTCATTTCTTACGTAACACATTTACATAGATATTACATTATTTATGTTCAAATATATTAATCTAATTTTTTCATTTTCAATGTAACACATTTACACATAGTACATTTATTACAACTCTTACTAAATATGTAATAAATAATAATTTTTCCTACAAAAATATTTATCTTTTCTTTATTTATTTTATATATATTTTTATGCATATAAAAGTAGAAGTGAGGGAAAAAGAGTTATTAAATGCAATTTTTCCTCCAAAATGACTCTTTCTTCTACTTTTATAAAGATAAAGATAAAGATGAAGATGAAGATTTACTTACATTTTCATTCCAATATACAAGAATCATAAACACACGATTCAATTATCATATTGAGGACAAACCTCACAGATTAACTCAGTGGCGGACGCAGATTTTTGTAGTACTGGAGCACAAATGAACTTGTGTTTTTGCTGACAGCTTGTGCGGGATTCGGGGAGCCCCCGAATAATTTTTTTTAAGAAGAAGACCGATAAATGAAATAGTATTTGAAATTTTATTACAATTGTTCTCTACGAGTTTTCTTACCTTATAACGTTCCATAATCACATCATTGTCAATATTAAGTACATCATTCTCAATATTTGCTATATCAAATTCAAGGGTGTCACTCCTGACATCCCCAACATTATCTTCGACATTAAAACACATCTTCAATTTCAACTTCAGTTTTTTCACCAAGTTCAATTTTATTTTCATTACTTTGCTCATTAAAAGAAAACGTGGATTTACGCTTAAAATATTTTTCCATAATTGATATAAACAAACAAATAAATAATTGTAAACATATATTATCCCTAAAATCTTAAATTCTCAAACAAACAAAAATTCAAATAAAACAATAATTTCTCAAATCTCAAAACTCCAAACTCCAAAATCTCAATCTCAATCTCAATTCACCAAAATCTAAATCTTCATTCCTAATAGACAGAGACATAGAGCAAATAAATTAACAATAATCCAATATAATTTCAGGGAATCAGGTAATGGCTATGTTCAAGAATCAACTGAAGATTAAAATATTTTTACTGGGGCACGTGCCCTGGTTGGCCACTGATGTGAACCCCTTTGGTGTTTGGACCAAAAATTTCCACAATAATTTGAAATCTTCCCAAGAAAGTTAATATGGTAAAATAAGCAATAAAACATCTTAACCTAAGTTTAAATCTAACCCAAAATTAATTGATTAAAGAACCAAGTCCAATGGGTATCAACTAAACAAATTTCAAGGTGGCGAAAATAAACAACAACACAAGAATAATTACTCAAAATGTAGTTGATTAATTTCCTAAGAGATACAAGATTAAGAACAAGGGTTTACCTCACTCATGGGGGACTCTCTCAAGAGATTTTCATGGTCGACCGAAACGACATTTTCGGTTACCGTGCACGCCCGAAAGCGACTGAGGTTCAATTAAAAATCTACTGCAGAGTTTCGGTCAATTGAAACGAAGATCGGTCGATCGATCTTGGCCGAAGCTTCAAAACTCATTCTTTGCTTTCAATTTGATTCTTGACTTGTTTTATTGACTTTAATTACTTGTTTGAACCTTGAATCTTCTTCCAAAATAGCATTTAATTGCCTCGGTGCTCCACAAAATGTACTTCAAGATTTTTTTGGCTCGAACGATGAAGTTTTTTTTGGCGAGCCCCCTATGATTTTCATCAGACCCTCTTTCTTCAGGATGATTCGTCCCGAATCATAGGTTTGTTCTAGATGTTTCATTGCACCTCCTGGATCAAAAGGAAAATTATGGCCTCCATGACACATGATCAACCAATAGTATCCAGTAGCTTTGGCAATATAGAGGGGTTGAACCATGATCTCTTTTGGGAATAAGTGACGTGGCCCAAAGTACCAAGTGCCATCAACCTGCAAAATAAAATTAAACAAAATAGGGTGGAGAATGTTAGTATGAGATATGGATCATCATACTTGTGATTCATCACCTCCAACTTCTCTTCCCGCACCACGAGGCTCTTCACTTCACCTCAATTAATCCCTTCAACAACAATTTCATTTTCCAATTCATGTACCTCTTTGCTTCTCAACTTTTTACCTTCCTCATGAAAAATTGGAGTTTGATAAACTATTTCAATTTTTAGAGCCCCCTCCTTCTTCTCAAATTTCTTATTTTCTTCAAACTCCTTCTTGAATTTCATTTGATCTTTGTGCACTTCTTCCAAACTCAAAGGTAAAAGCACCACATTTTCCCATTCACTAGGAAGTTATACCGGTTCCTTTTGATATGATGTTTCACTTCCCTATCACGTTGTCAAGGCTTCCCCAAAATTATGTGAGTAATGTGCATTGGAACTACATCACATAATATTTGATCACTTTAAGTACCAATGTGAAAAGTAAGAAGAACTTGTGTACTTACCCTCACCTCCCCATAGTCATTCAACCTTTGCAATATATAAGGACTAGGATGATTCATTATCGGTAACCTCAATTTTTCCACTCTACTAGTACTCACCAAATTCGTGTCACTCTCCCCATCTATAATGAGACTATATGTCCTATCACTCACTAGGCACCTAGTGTAAAAATTATCCTCCCCATGTTTCTCCATCTCATTAGTATAGGCCAAAGATTTTGGTGGCCTAGCATTCATCTCCTTCACTACTTCTCTACTTTCACTACCTTCCCTCCTATGGAATGATGGAGTCTTCATTTGCTCAATATCAACCTTCTCATCCATCCCATCTCCATTTCTATCCACCCATTCTCTTCTTTTTCTACCCATTCTCCATTCTTCTTCAACTTCCCCTATATTATCTAACACATCCCCGAATTGATCGTCCACACTTCTTCTATTTTTCCTCACCATTCTCCCAATTTGTTCCCTACTCCCATCTCTATACACATTGTTTCCAAATTTCTCCCTCACTCTTCTTTTATTATCTCTTCTTTTTCCTTCACTAATAGTTGATGTACTTCCCTCTCTTGTGTGTTTCTAATCCTTCCAACCCTCCCCCAATTTTCTCCATTTGTCTAGCCTTGGTGGTTGAAAGATTTAGCAACATCTCCTTCAATTCTTGAGTTTGAGCGTTGGAAATGGACATGGTGTGCAAGTGTGAAAGTGTTCTCAAAAGAAAATATTTCTCTCGTGTTTCACTCAAATTTGACTTTTACCCTCTATCGAGCTCACCACTCTTGCCTTTTTCCATTCAAAATCTCCATTCTCAAGTTTTCCAAGGAAGGTAATCAACTAAACCACTAAGTATAATTCTTGTGGAGTCAAGAAATCACAAACAAGGAAGAAGGAATTTATAACAAGTAGACACAATAGCAAGTGAAATTTATGTGCTTGCTATACTCAAAAGGAAAAATTGTTATGTTGGATAAGATGCTAGGAACACAATTTCAGCAATGAGATTGAATAACCACAAGCAATAGATAATGCATAGATGTAGAGCAATAAGTACAAAGAGTATAATTATCAATGAGGCAATGTAGCAAACACTTTGTACTTAATCTTGAAGTGGCCTTGAATAGATATAATGTGGATATATGATAAATCCCCAACAACCCAAATGTGGTAAGGAATGAATGAACAATAATTATCCAATGTATGAAGCAAGTGATATATGGGATAAAATGTTGATAACACAATCCCAATAATGGGAATTGGATAGCCTTAAGTAATTAGCAATATATGAGCATTGAATAACAAAGCACTAATGAAGTATTTTCATTGAGGCATTTTATCAAATACTTTGAGTACACAATTTGAGAAGTGTAGGTTTTGTAGTGAATGAATAATGAAATTCCCCCCAACAAACTCACAATTAATATACCCAATACATGGAATCAACAAATATCTCAAGAACATAAAATTTCCCCGATTTTTTTTTTCAATTTTGTTTTTATTTTTATTTTTATGTGAAACAACAACAATGACAAGAATTTAAAGATAGAGTTTACCAAAATAGAGCCAAGCTATGATACTAAATGATGTGAACCCCTTTGGTGTTTAGATAAAAAATTCCCACAACAATTTGAAATCTTCCCAAGAAAGCTAATATGGTAAAATAAGCGATAAAACGCCTTAACCCAAATTTAAATTTAATTCAAAATTCATTGATTAAAGAACCAACCCAATGGGTATCAACTAAAAAAATTTCAAGGTGGCGAAAATAAATAACAATACAAGAATAATATACTCAAAATGTAGTTGATTAATTTTCTAAGAGATGCAAGATCAAGAACATGGGTTTACCTCACCCATGGGGGACTCTCTCAAGAGCTTTTCACATGAACATCATAGTTGATTTTAGGGTTTGAAATGAAATGTATATTTATTATACAAAAAATGGACCAAAAGAGCAATTCCGAAAATTGCAAGAAAAACCTTTTTTTTTTCTTTCCTGAAACAAGGTGTTTCGGTCGACTGAAACGACAGTTTCGGCTAAGCAATGCGCTCTCGAAAGTGACTGAGGCTCAGTTAAAAATCTGCTGTAGAGTTTCGGTCGACCTAAACGAAGATCAGTCGACCGATCTTGGCTGAGGCTTCAAAACTCATTCTTTGCTTCCAATTTGATTATTGACTTGTTTTCTTGACTTTAATTACTTGTTTGAGCCTTGAATCTTCTCCCAAAATAGCCCTTAATTGCCTCGGTGCTCCACAAAATGTACTTTAAGATTGTTTTGACTCGAACGATGAAGTTTTCTTTGACGAACCCCCTATGATTCTCATCAGCTCCTATGTGGGTCCGCCCCTGGATTAACTCAATACGGAAAAATTAAAAACTGAATTCCACTTGACAAAGTTCAACTTACATGATGTATGATAAACAATAAGTATTTTCTGTCAAAATTAATATAAAATTAAACAAAAGTGACAAAACCCATATTTAGAATGTCAAATAAAGATGTCCAAATGACTGACCTTTGTCAGCCTAAAGAACAAAACAAGAACGGCACAAGCAGTGGCGGACGCAGACTGTCTACGCTACTGGGGCACAAATTAATCTGCGTTTTATGCGACGGCCTTTACGGGGGTTCGGGGGGCAGTGTTAGCCCAAGAGTAAACTAACCAAGAGGGGGTGAATTGGTTTATAAAACTTTTTCGATAAATAATCTCAAACTTAAAAATCAATGGGTACAAGTATGAGCACTTAGTGATGTAAGTAACTTAACTATCAATGTAGTGTGCTATAAATATGTAAACTTAATTGATAAAGAAAGTATAGCACTTAGATATAGTGTTGCACAATATAAATTGATAGAATAAAGTAAGTGCAATGTAAGTAAGTAAAAGGGATAAGAGAATGCAAACGCGATTTATGGAGATTCAATCAACCAACGTGATCTACGTCCCCCGTTACCGAGCTCTCCGTCACGAGCAATGCCAAATCCACTATATTGGTAACTTACAACAAGGAGTACCAAATCCTTAGGCGACTTACAACAAGGAGCACCTATCCTTAACCAAAAATCGAGTTTTCACAAGGCTCTCGAAACCACAAGATATAATGAATTGAATTTAAAATTGAAATAACTCTCTTGACAAATGATATACTCAAATTAAGTACCGAGAGAGTTAGGCTAACACTTCAATAGATAGCAATGAATTAAGCTCGAGTGTTAGAGAAAAACTTTGATGCAAATGATAATGAAAAGTTCAATGCAATCAAACAAAGTTTTTCAAATAATCTCTTGTTAAAATATTGAATCAAATTAAGTACCAAGAGATGCCACACTTGAATAATTAACAATGAGTTAAGCTCAAAGTGTTTAGGCAATGGAACTTTGATGAATCAAAAGATAATGAAAAATGTAACACAAATAATCAAAGTTCCTTAATTGGAATTTCTCTCTTTTAAAAGATTAAAACAAGTTTAGAACAAAGAGAGACTTACACTTTAATTCCAATATAGTGTGAAGATGTTGAAGAAGTTTAAACAATATAAAACCAAGAATCTTCACAAAACTTTCTTCAAAAAACTTTGATGATTTGATAAAACAAAGTTTAGATCAATCAAAGTTTTATAATAATAATAGATGAATATAAACCAAGTAAGAACAATGAATTTTTCACAAGAAAGTTTCTATAAAATCTTTTCTATGCTGTTAAAAATGAATGCAAGAGAGAAGACTATTTATAGATCAAATTTCGCACATACTGTCTTTTGCGGTCGACCTATCCTGCCATGCGGTCGACCTCAATATAGCCGTTGTAGTTCAAAAATAGACAGTGCGGTCGACCTGAAAAAATTTGCGGTCGACCTGAAAGTGTCATGCGGTCGACCTGAAAAATTAGGATTTCAAGATTTTGATTTTTCAAGGTTTTCTGATCAAAGTTGATTTTGACAAAGATATTTTGATGGTTTTAAAAATGTTACTTGAGCTTTATGAAGTGCATTGCCAACTATTGATGCATTAACCTTACATAAAATTGAAAAGCAATTTGTAAATGATCAATTCTTTGTAGGCTTCATTGCTTGGTCTTCATGCTTTCCGACTTGAAATTTGATCTTGAATATCTTCGATTATTTCTTGATCTTCTTTGCGTCTCATGTGCTTGATCACATAGTTTTGATTTGAACATTGAATGCTTTGAATTATATGAAGCACACTTGTTAGCAACACAATATATTCTTGTTTGTTATTATCAAAACAATAAGGTCAAGTTCACCATATGTCAACAGGCAGCGCCCCCGAATTTTTTTTTTTGCTAGAAAAAGACCAAAAAATGAAAAAGTACTTGAAATTTTATTACAGTTGTTCCCTACGTGTTTTCATATTTTGATAATGTTTCATAATTACATCATTTTCGATATTATCAAGTACATCATTCTCTATATATGCAATTAAAGTATTAAACTATCATTCAACAACTGATCTCCGAGGCGATTACGTAGACGATTCTTAACATAAGTCATTGCAGAAAATGATCTCTCGACTGTAGCAGTAGCCACGGGAAGAATTAAACTTAATGTCACAAGCTTGTACACTAATGGATGCACTTCATGTTTATTTTTTGCAACCAACTTCTTTGCAAGATCACCAAGGCCATTTAATCCTCCAAAAATTTCATCAGTGCGCATGTCAAGAATATATGTATCAAGCTGAACATCAAGTTCCAAAATATCCGTGGCATCAAATTCTATTGGATAATACTCACATAGTTGAAGCAATTTGTTCTTATCAAAAGCAGCAAATGAATTATTTTGAGATAAACATGCAACACAAAGAAGTAAGTCACTATTTACTTCAGAAAAACGATCATTCAGCTCTTGAAGTTGCATATCAATGATGGCATAAAACATTTCCACACGGAAGTGATGCAAGTTTGTCACCGTTTCACGCCTTGAACGACCCAAAGCTATGAACATATCATCCATATTGGGAATACTGATGTCATGAGCTTCACAGAATGAACAAACAATCCCAAAAAAAGAATTCCACCCATCATCTCTCATCATTTGGAGCTGCATTTTACATAATTTTACCAATCTCATGGCATTGACAATATCTTGATCTTTTCTTTGTAATGCTTTTGATAATTCATTTGAAATGCCCAAGATCTTTTTCATCAGATGTAGATTAAATGCAAAATCAAATTTGAGCATCAACTCCAATAAAATACATGCCTCACCTATTGTTCATGTACTAGTAGAATCAGTAGCAATCATCTCAATAATTTCAACTGTGGATGAAAACATGACAATCAAGTTAATTAAACAATTGTAGTGAGAGCCCCAACGTGTATCACCAGAACGCTTAAGAGTAGTTTCTTGATTGAGACCCCGTCCACTTGATATTTCACCAACATTTAGTGCTTCAAGAATTGAGAGTCTTTGTTTCTCTCTAAGAAGATCACTCCGTTTAGTCGATCCTCCGACAACATTCACCAATCTATGTACTGAATGAAAGAATGTTTCAATTTTCGCATGTTTCTGTGCCACAGCTACAAGAGCTAGTTGAAGTTGATGAGCAAAACAGTGAATGTAGTAAGCATACGGATTTTCCTTCAAAGTAAGTGCTTTAAGACCATTATACTCACCTCTCATATTACTAGCTCCATCATATCCTTGCCCTCTCAAGTTGGACATACTTAAGCTATAATTGGATAATAGTTGATCAATTCCGGCCTTAAGTGAGGCAGCTGTAGTACTTGAAACATGTGTTACACCAATGAAATGTTCCAATACACATCCATCCTTCACATAACGAAGAACAACTGACATTTGTTCTTTCATTGAAATGTCACGAGATTCATCAATTAAGATAGAAAAAAGACTATTACCAATATCTTTGATGATCACATTTATTGTTTCTGAAGCAATAGCACTCATGATATCTCTTTGAACTCGTGGTGATGTTAACTTGAGATTTTCAGGAGCATTCGTTAAAGCAACAACCTTAATCTCAACGTTATGATCACACAACCAATGCAATAGTTCAAGAAAATTACCCCGATTGTTGGATTCTTCAGATTCATCATGACCACGACATGCCAGCCCTTGTCGTAGAAGAAATTGAATACAATCTATTGTGGCATTCAAACGAATTCGATACTCTTGTCGAACTTGATGTGATTGCTTATTAAGGCAAAATCGAATGCCAGTGCTTTGATTCTTGAATGATTCATATTTGACTCGAGCTTGATTGTGTGCACTACTTGATTTTGCAATGTGTGTTCTAAGCAAATCTTTCTTCTTCCAATTCCTGAACCCACCATGAACAAATGGACCACCAATTGAGTCGAAAAGGTAACAATAGAAACAAAATACAGCATCTTTTGCTATACTATATTCCAACCAATTAGGATGCTCATTATACCATGATACACAAAATCGTCTATCTTTGATACCCATTCTTGTTGTTGGAAATTCATGATTTCGTGACTGACAAGGACCTCTTTGCACATATGTTCTTCGAATCAAATCCCGAACATTGAAATCATAATCATTAATTGGAACTCTCAATCCAGGATCTGAAGGAAGGTTTGCTACATCAAACTCAAGGGTATCACTCCTAACATCCCAAACATTAATCCCAACGTTAGTGTCAATAGGAATATCTTCAATAGGAACATCTTCAAGTTCAACATTATTTTCTTCATCAAGTTCCTCAACCATTTCATCTCTAACTTCATTTTCATTTCTTTGCTCATCAGAAGAAAACGTAGATTTACGCTTAAAATATTTTTCCATTACTGATACAAATAAATAAATAAATAATTATAAACATATATTGGCCTTGAAATCTCAAATTCTCAACACTCAAACAAAAATTCAAACATAACAATTAACAATAATTCAAATTTCAAATCCAAACTCCAAATCTTAATTTCACAACAACCAAATAAATTAAAAATGATACCAATTACCAAAATAAATCAACTACTCTGTAAATCAACTAATCAAATTCAAGGTAGATCAAAGTTCAAGAATCGGAGGCACTGCAGGTAATATGAATCATATGATTCCCATTTCTCACAAAAATCCCACAAAAATTCTTCAAATTGTTACTCAGATAATAGTATTATTTGTGTGTTTTTCGGCAAGTTCGATGCCCATATCTCACTATCAAATAAGTATAATGCTTTACTGGTATGAAGTATTTTGTGCTATTAATTTACTTGAAAATTTAAAATTGCAGAGCATTTTCAAGTTCATCAAATGAATTATAAGCTTAGAAGTTAGAACTTAGAAGTGAGAGGTTATACACATACCCTTTATGCTTCATCCCATGTGGTTTAACGGCATAGTAGCGATTGGAACCGGAATCAACAAAACCGAGTTATCAGAAACTTCGGTGGATTCACCTTGATATATGTGAGCGCTGCGCCTGCGCCTGAGAGCTGAGAGAGTGAGAGGGAAGCCTGGCTGGCTGGAACTTGGAAGTCTGGAATTGGAAGAAATGAAGAATGGAATTATGGAAGGGACAAGGGGGAGGCGAGAGCAGAGAGCTGGGAGGGAAATGATGGGTTGAGTGTTAGATAAGTCACCTGCTGTGGCTGCCTTGCTGGTTTTGAACGGAAAAAAAAAATACTGAATTTTTTACTGGGCCACGTGACTAAGCGTGCCCCAGTGTGGGTCCGCCCCTGGGCACAAGTGTCGTTACCGGACGTATAAATATGTGTGTGAATGATACCTTTTACTGTTATTATATTTTTAGCATCCACGACAAAGGCACAAGTGCCATTACTAGACTTGTAAATGTACACGAGAACTACACTTTTGACGTTATTAGATCTTTAGCATCCAAAGACAACGACACAAGCGTACTTAATGAAAATATAACTGTCCACGAGAACGATAATTGTGACATTATAAAAAAAAGGATTTTTTTTGTCAAATTTTATTCAATTTCTTTTTTTAAATACAGTCTAGCAATATTTAAATTAATACAAGCACAAATTTACTTTTAGAACTACCATTTATAACACACTGATCATTAGGGACGGAGTCAGGAGTTAGAGCGAGTGAGGGCCAAAATTTTCAAATGATGGGAGGGGGAAGCCCCCTCTCAAGTCCCAAGGTTCGTCCCCGAATTTTTTTTTGAATCAAAATGATTGAGACGACGATTTTGAGTACAAAATCAAATATAAGGATAGTCATAAATAATGATACATCGATAAATGAGTTCTTCAAATTTCTTTGCTTAAGAATCTTAAATCTCATACCAAAAATAAAATAAAATAAAAAAAACACCTTGCTTAGTAAAAAATAAAATAAAAATGTCTTGCTTATATAATTATTTACTCTTAACTTATAAACAGATGGTGATAGGCATGACATTTTTCGATAATATGAGAATGATTGGAAACCTGGAGTGAATGGTAGTTGAAGTAGATGTTGATTTTACAGTGAAATGACGTGTGGAAATTGAGAGTTTAATTGAGCTACCATCTGAAGGACAATTTCGTATTTTTCTCAATTGAATCCGTTTGGTAATGAAAAATTTTCACTCAAACTTTTCAAATTCAATCTTAATCATCAATTCTTAATTAAATTTATAGTTTTGACTTTTCAAACATTTTTAAACTACACATTTATTACAAAATAAAAAAAGAACCACAAAAACTTCAACTTTTCAACGAACAAGTTATAAAACATTTTTTTTTGTACTACCCCCGTCCTACAAAGATAGGCATGTTCTCATTTTCACACAAATTAAGAAATTGTTGTTAATATAATTGAAATAATAAATTTATCTATACTTTTTCAAATATGCCCTTATGTTAATTTTAAAGACTCATTAATTCATTCAAACAACATGTCATTAAATTGACATTAAAATTAACTATCAAGGTACATTAATTAAGAATATATGATGAAATGAAAAATTAAATACATGCTCATTATAGTAAGTGACCTATCTTTGTGGGACGGACGAAAATAGTATATAAGCCTATCTTTGCGGGACGGATATAGTATTATTTATGCAATCGATCATTTGGCCAAATTCCACTGAATTATCGGGTCGGGTTGAATGTGATGGGGGTGGGGTGGAGTCGGGCAGTCTGGATTCTTGAGTCTTGACGGACACGTTTTTTTGAAACCGCACACAGTTACGCCATTTATATATTTCTAATTTCTGATTTCTAATTCTAAAACCCCTCTCCTCCCAAAGGCCAAAACCCACAATTTTTTTTTCTTTCATTTTACTTCAATCCAAACCACCGGCAAAAATATTTTCCCCCAAATTTGGTGAAAATTCACAACAAAGAAAATGAATATCGTGAAATCGAATTCTATAAACAAGCTTAGGATCGTGCAAAGGCTTCTTTCTCAGTCGGCAACAAGCTCCGCCGGTTCTCAACGTCAGCTTTCTGCCCCGTTCTCCACCTCCGGTCGCCACATCCGCTACCCTTACGATCCTAGCGCCCGGTAAATTTACCGTGGTTTAAATCTCTTGCACATTTTCCCGCTACGTACTTTTGCAATTTTTTCTGTCAGTACTGCAGTTTTTGCCATAGATATGGGTTTTCAGTTAAAATGATTTTGTCGCATGCCGTATTAAAGCACTAGTTGTAATTTGTACTGATTTTACCTACTTCATTGTTCTACTCTTTATGATGATATACCAGAAATTACTGGTCATAAGCAGTCTGTAATGATTGATAATATGAATTTTGGTATAGTTATGAGATTGCACCACCTGTAAATTGGGGGATCCGAATAGTGCCTGAGAAGAAGGCATTTATAATTGAGAGATTTGGTAAGTATGTGAAGACGTTAACACCTGGAATCCATCTTCTGGTTCCATTGGTAGATAGAATTGCTTACGTGCATTCACTGAAAGAAGAAGCTATTCCTATTCCTGATCAATCTGCTATTACCAAGGACAATGTCAGCATTCAGATTGATGGCGTCCTCTACGTGAAGGTGTGCAATTTTAATTTGATTTGATTTGTTGGCGTGGCTTTGAAGTAAATCTATTGATATGAACTTCAGAACTTCTAGCATGACTGGCTTCTGCTGCAGATTGTGGACCCAAAGTTGGCTTCATATGGAGTTGAGGATCCGTTGTATGCTGTTATTCAGCTTGCTCAGACAACCATGAGAAGTGAACTTGGCAAAATCACTCTTGACAAGACTTTTGAGGAGAGGGACACTCTCAATGAGAAGATAGTGGTAAGATTACAGTTATTTATAATTGAATTCTTCATTGTTGGTTATCCAATTAAGGCATTCAATAGGATAAGTTGGCCATTGTTTTAATTTGGTATCTCACGTGTCTTAATTGACACGGCTTTACATTCAGTTTTGTTATAGAATAATAGATATGATCTACTCTTTGAATGTTTTCTCTAGTCAAACACTTGGTGAGGCTCTTAGGCAACCAATGTTTTTCTCGAACAGAATTTTGCTATCATGTGAAGTAAAATCTTAAGATAAATTAAGCATGTCGTCATATAGAACTCTGACAGGCAAAGCATTATATCTATGTCGTGAGTGCATAAAGGGATCATGCTCGTTGGAGGGAACGCTAAAAATGAAAAAGAAGCACTGTCAAGTGCCTATTGTGCTGCTTTAGCAGCTGTTTTTGGTTTATCTTTGCTTTGTACTTGAGCACTAGCAGATGGGAAAGAAGTAGGTGAGGTGTTGTTCATAATGAAAAGAAGTACTGAAGCTCTAAGTAAAATCTTAAGATAAATTAAGCATGTCGTCATATAGAAGTCTGACAGGCAAAGCATTATATCTATGTCGTAAGTGCATAAAGGGATCATGCTTGTTGGGGGGAACGCTAAAAAATGAAACAGAAGCACTGTCAAGTGCCTATTGTGCTGCTTTAGCAGCTGTTTTTGGTTTCTCTTTGCTTTGTAAGTGAGCGTTAGCAGATGGGAAAGAAGCAGGTGAGGTGTCATTCATAATGAAAAGAAGTCCTGAAGCTCTACCTAAATTGTTGCCTAGTTGAGATCTTAATGAGTGATTAAACTTATAACATGGAATGATGGAGTAATGCGTGTAACTTTGTATGATTATATTTCGGTCACATTGGGCATAGAAGGTAATACTCTGACAAGAATGATTTTCCATTGCATATTCGAATAGAAGATTAATGTTATGGTTCTTTAGATGCTGTTTTTAGAGTAGCTAATACTTATGTATAGTTGAAAATGTGTATAAAGATCAAATAATATTCCTAGAAAACCTCAATATAACACCAATAACTTTTAAACATACGAATATGAATGATTATGTTTGATTGCAAGACATTAATCATAATTATTTTTGTATTTTTGCTTTGAATGTACAAGTGACAATTGATTAACACATTGTTCCACTAATACCAAAGGAGACTATTTTTTTGAGTTGATTATGACATTGATAATTCCGTGCTGCTTGCTTTTTGCTAAGCATATGAGCATTCATAT
This sequence comes from Ligustrum vulgare, assembly GCA_963555705.1. Lineage (NCBI taxonomy): Eukaryota > Viridiplantae > Streptophyta > Magnoliopsida > Lamiales > Oleaceae > Ligustrum > Ligustrum vulgare. The sequence goes on along the minus strand of OY743175.1, from coordinate 2,787,159 downwards.
CTCATTTCTCAAATTGTGGAACTGCACGGGATTGTTCATCAAGGTTTTCTTTGTTGTCATTTTTTTAAGTCCACTTCGTGTTGAAAGCGATGTTATAAAACCCGGCCCAGCCGGGTGATCCCTAAAACCCGGTCCCGGTCAACAACCCGGGAAACCCAGCTGAACCGGACCTTCTTTTTTTTATTTTATGATTTTTCATATATTTTAATGCACGGGTTGACCTTGAATCGACCTCGGGTCGACCCTCTAACCCTTGACCCGGTCTCTCGAAGAGGTCAATGACCAGGCTGAGTTTGAAAACATTGGTTGAAAGTTGTTTCAAATTACTTGACAGTTAAGCTTTCTCCTACTATTAGTGTTGGATCGACTGCTCAAAATTGTTATTGTTGCAGATTTCCATCAATGAAGCTGCAAAGGATTGGGGCTTGAAATGTCTTCGTTACGAAATAAGTGGGTGATGTTATCTCCTTGCTTGGTATAAGAAATCCTTGTGAACATCTATTGCAACTAAGTTGCATCCTGGATTATTCCCAATTATGGGAGGAGCCAATCAGAAAATTTCATTATATTACTTTCTTATTCATCTGATACTTAGTAAGAATGAAATAGGATGGAGCTATGTTGCTCAGACTATCCATTTTTTAAGAAGTATCCATGTCAGTCGGACACACGAATATGAGATAATGGTATGAGATCCTTATCGAATCCTTTAAACTAAAACATGAAACTTTATATCATTTAAATTAAAAGAGAATTCTTTTATATCTCAAAGAAATGCATCTATAATTATTAATACATAAATTTCTAAAATAATTTAAAGTTTATAAGACGTATTCATTCACCCATGTCAAAATTATGTCATTTATAGTCGTGTCCCTATATCATAGATTTTGGAAAAAAAAGTCTGACGCTTAGATATGTGCCCGTACCCAAGTCCGAGCAACATGGGAATGGAGTATAAGATATATTTCTTCACTTCTTTCTACTAAAACTGTAGGGGATATATCTCCTCCACGCGGAGTAAGAGCAGCAATGGAAATGCAAGCTGAAGCAGAGCGCAAAAGGAGAGCTCAAGTCCTGGAGTCTGAAGGTACTGGATGTTGCTTCCTGCTCTCATTGGATAGTTTTAATGTGGTCATTTCTTGCGGTCTGAGGAAGTTAAATTTTTGGCATTAGAGCATGACAATCTTTGTTATGCTGCATGCTGGCTAATCATTTTGTAAAATATCTAATATAATTCATAGAATTTATGATAAACTGTGACTGCCCCTGAGAGAGACGGCTGATGCCAACTTTTTTAATGCATCCTTTCACAACTCTTCGTATTGTTAAAAAAAAACAAAAAAATTCAAATCAGCCTCCAAGAGGGAAGGTTCACATTCACTGCCGTCCCATGCGGATTAGAGTAGCCAAACTAAAAAAATTGAATGTGGGATTCATCCAAAAATTCAGTTGGACTGAGTCCAAGTGTAATATCTTGTCTAATAATAATTGAAAAATTCTTTCCTCCATCAAAAAGTATCATAGTTGTGATGATTTTATTTTCTAACAATAACAATTAGGATTAGCATGTAAATAGTAACCTCGTAAGTGCTCCATTGCAAGGGTCTGAGGAAACATTTTCTGCTGTTACACCTGTTTACACTTGAAATGGCCTAAGATACAATCAAAAGACACACAAATCCTCCCTCCCTTTTAAATTAATGTATTGTTTGATAGGTATTATGGACAGTGTCAAAAATGGAAACCATTTTTACCTTAATGCAATATTTACTGTCTAACTGAGGCTAGTCAAAATATAAGGAAATGACAGACTCTTATACTGGAAAGTAAATGCCAATTTTGGACACTTTATATGGAGAATGAAAACAATCAAATGGAGAAATAAGTTTTATGGTTTCTTAAATGCTTAGCAAGTTACTGTATCTAACACGAAGATACTTATCCCAAATTTCCCCTTGATAAAACCCATATAAACAACTAAAAATGTTTGAATGCATTATTGTTATTAAACCACTATGTCCCTGTTTGAGCCCCATTTTTTTGAAAACTATTATAAACACTCAATTTCAACCATCCATTTTTAAAGCCCACAGTTTTTGATTTTTCAAATATTTTTAAACCACACCTTTATCAAAAAATTTAAAAAAACCCACAAAAACTTCTAAAAATTACATTACCAAACAGGTTCTAGTCAAGTCCACAATATTTGACTTTTCAAACAATTGTAAACCCCACATTTTTTAAAAAACCCCAAAAAGACAACAAAAACTCTACACCAAACATGGGCTAAGTTTTACGGCTCGTTCAAACCCGTAGTACATGTACACATATGGTTGTTATGCATATATATCACAACTTGCAAATTTTTTTACCAACAGATGATGTGGCGATATTGATTGGATCAAAATTTTATCAACCAAAAAAATAAAATAAAAAAATCCCTCTTTCGTTTTAGGTAAATGGTGATGTAGAACAAGCATTATACATATGTATGTATGTATTCTTCGGTAGTCATTGTACTGCCATTTGGTTACATATCTTGTAATATTTTATGATCAGGATATGAATGAATTGTTATTGTTTTGTTAAAGGAAAGGATCACGCATCTTAAACTTCTTGAGGATGAATATATTACATTCTACGGCCTTTTTTTTTTTTGGGGAATATGATCAGAATTTCTGAGAGAGTACGTAATTATCTTTCTCATCTTTCATTGGATTAATGTGCTGTTTCATATAACAGGAGAAAGGCAGGCAAACATCAATATTGCAGATGGAAAGAAGAGTTCAGTGATCCTTCAGTCAGAAGCTGCAAAATTGGACCAGGTTAATCGAGCACAAGGTTAGCTACGTGTTTGCATTCCTCTTCCACGAGCAGAAGATTGTCTTGAATGGTTGCATGAAGTATACATCAAATTTGCTCAGTATTCAAATTTATGAAGGAAAAAAGCTCAGTCTACAGATAATTTACTGCTTATTCTTATTATAAGATCTTCCATTCATTTTAACCGTCTTTAAACAGGAGAAGCAGAAGCAATACTCGCTAAAGCTCAAGCTACTGCAAAAGGAATTGCCTTGGTGTCACAAGCCCTTAAAGAAAAAGGGGGTTTGGAGGTGAGGTTCTTCAAATTTTCCTTAGTGTTCTTTCTTAACATCTTCCCATGTTGAAGCGGGTTCTTTTTGTTTTGTGTGGTGTATATGAATTATATAAACATCAAAAAATATTGTTTGTTTATTTTAAAAATATATTTGTTTGGCCGATGAGGAAATTCTCAAATACTGGATCATTTAATTCGCAGGCAGCTAGTTTAAGAATAGCTGAGCAATATCTTCACGCATTTGGTATGATTGCAAAGAAGGTAAAGCCCAGAAGATTGTGATTTTATGTTTCGATTACAAGGCTCGGATTTCTACCGAATTTCCTTGTTTCTTTATATTTTCTATTCCTTTTCATCATGTAGGGCACAACCATGTTGCTTCCTGCAAGTGCTTCCAATCCTGCAAATATGATGGCTCAAGCTCTCAGTATATACAAGAACTTAATTGGCAACAGTTCTGGTAATGGGCTCCCTGATACTCCCGGGGCTGAATCAATGGACAACACGAAGAACGACACTCCATCTTTGGAATCTGGTGATGAGAAGCGCACACGCATCAAACATGAAAATGTTGATCATCTCGGTGAATCAGTTTTCTCACTGCAAAGCCCGAAGAAGAATAATTAGGTAATTGCTACATCTACAAAAGAAAATAGATAGTATTCCGATTCATTCAAGCCTATTCTATTTTGCTTCGAGTTATGAATGCATTCTTATCTTGGCAAGTACATTTACTTTTTGAAGTGGCACGTTCAAATTGTAGAAAATCTTAAAAATTTCTTAACTAATGGCAAATGTGACATCTTTATCTTGCTGGTTGCGCGCAGCAACATTGATAATGATAGGTATCAGTGTCCGTTCTTTGCTTTTCCCAAGGTAACTGCTCTAAGTTGAGATGTTTTCCCGGCATTGTATTTTATTGCCAATACGAAATTGTGAATTCAAATGTGTCGGCCTATCAATAGCATTAAGCGATTAAGAGTTTTAGTCCAAGATATATTTTCTATTTTTTTCGTTCAAATTCATTTTCGATTACACATTTTCAAATCTTATCACTTGTCACATTTTTCAACTTCATCTAAAAATTTCTACAAAAGATCTAGGACCAGACAAGCTTTAACTACAAGTTCTCCCTTGAACGCTCCACGACATGATCCGAGCTAGATCTTTCTTCTCCAAACGTTAATTGGATCAAAAGACAAGGTCAAGTCCCTTATATTCTTGAAGACTGCATAGTGAGAATGAGACGAAATGTGTAAAAATGTACTTAGGCTCGACTTTGAGCTCTATTCAAAAGATTTAAGTCATTATATTTCCTCTATTCAACTGTTGAAGATGAATGGTATCATGGGCTCGACTGCGTGCTTTTTTAAAAATAGCACTAAAATGATTCAATTAAAGATGTGTAGCACACTGCACATATGTATAGACGAAGACTGCCACTACTACCAACCACCACGACTACAGCAATGACGGCTACTACTACCACCACCACCACCATTACTACCACCACTAATAGGTAAAATTGCTATTCGGGTTCAAGGAGTGATCATTAATGTTATTTGTCAAGTGTTGTCAACCTTTGGTTTGATTGATAATGTATGAGGTGGCAAATTGTTATGTGTTAATTTTGGAGATGACATGATGCTTAAGTTAACAGGATTGAGTCACATTATAAGTTGTCAAAATAGGTGTTCGATTGGTAAATTGTTTACGTTTATTTATAAACATGTTTTTTTTTTTTTCTTTCAAAATCCTTTTTAACTACACATATTTTCTTAAATTATTTTTTAACAACATATTTTATTTTATCTTGAAAACATCACTTTCGTTATAAAAAAAAAAAAAAAAAAAAAAAAACATTTTATCAAATTTAAAGGTTTGCTTGGAAACTCGTTATAAAAAAAAAAAAAAAAAAACATTTTACCAAATTTAAAGGTTTGCTTGGAAAAGAAGTATAACGAGATTATAATGAAAGGAAGTGACGAGTTTCACAAAATGTATAAATAATAAGTGAATAGTACTTAAAATATTTGATTTTCATTTTAAATTATAAGTTTATTATAATGATACCCAAACAAGCCCTGATTTTTTTCAATGGAAGTGCTCAAAGTGCATAGAAAATGTTTCGAAGTTGTGCCATTTGAATCGACGGAGAGTGCACCACGCAACATTCTATCTTTTTTAAATTATTATTATACGTTACATAAAGCTTGCCTCTGGTCCAACATGTTGCTTATACTTCTAAACAATCGTGATTTTTTTTTTTTTTTTTTTTTAATTTGCTCAATGAGTTCTATTTATCTTAATTTTATATTTTCTTGATCCTCTCTCAGCCCGAGTCAAGAATCTCGATTTTGGGTTGACGAAGGCACAAATTTTAAAAACACGAGGAACGTCCCTCAATATGCACATAATTCAAGATTTAGTGAAAAAGACAATCAATATAACAAGATTGAAGTAGAACACGAAATAATTAATTGTTCACTAAATAGAGAATTCCAGCCAATCAACAGCTAGGATTTGTAACATTTTCTCACCAGCAAAAGCCATAAAAACCGGTTTCTACGTGTATAATATACATTTACCCTTAGCACAAGTCCACATTTCTAATTGATTCGAAGTTTTATATAGCTGGAGTTTAAAATTAAAATTTTAATAAATTTTGATAAAAGTCAATAGAATTTATTGATAAGTTGTATGATTTATTCCCACCAGAGACGGAGGAATAATATTTGATAAAAATCATAACTAACTTTTGAAAACAGGTCTCCCACTTTGTTGACAAATAAAGAAAACTCCTACATTATTGCCAGAGAAAAACATGGTATGCCTTTGATAATGCAATACGTAAGTTGTCCACAAACATGTATGCATGTTGTAATGAAGCCCTTAAAACAAGCAAATAGGTTGCTATCCACCTCTATATATTTTCATGCTTTGGCTGATTTCCATTTCAGCCTGTGGTAAGTTTGTTCAGTTTTCGTTTCCAAGTTTCTCTTGTTCGTTATCCAGTTCTCTGCTCGCTCAATCTTCCCACCAATCTACAACACCATGGGAGGCTGCGCGGGCAAACCCAAAGACTTGGATCTCGACGAGGCACCAGCCCCTGTTGAAGCACCGGCCGCCACTGAGAAGGCTGAGGCTGAGACTGTTCCTCAGGTAACTGTAACCTCACCTATTTGTTCATGTATTTATTTACTATTCATGAAATATCGTTTTCATATGAATGATCCACAAACGGCGAGAATTTCTCTTTTGCTTCTCCCTATTCAGGGCCGACTTTGAGATTTTGGGTGCGACAATTTGAAATTTGAAATGATGACTTATGAAAAAAATTTGTGCCCTATACATTCAATATTTTCTTTTAAGTGTTCTGTAATAATAAAAAAATTTGGTGCCTATAAAACGTTGAGATCCTGTACGGTCGCACCTCACGTACCCTTTAGGGCCGTCTCAGTCCCTATCCCAATGAGTTGATATAAAGGCTCTTATTGAGTTATAATTCTTGGAAAGCTAAGGTTAATGTTGTTTTCTTATGGTAAATAATTTCAGGAGAAGAAAGACGAGGAGACTAAGGAAGAACCTTTGTTAGATCTTTCTGAACCGGCTCACGAAGCTGCGAAAATCGAGGAAGTAACCGAGGCAACTGAGACAAAATCGGTTCCGGTCGAGAGCAAGCCAAAAGAAGCAGAAAAACCAGTAGAGGTGGCGAAGGAGGAGAAAAAAGAGGTAGCAGACGAGAAACTGGAAGTTGAGGCTTCTGCTCCAAAATCCGAGGAGAAAACGGAAAAGTGAAGCATAAGGTGTTAGATTCATGCTGTATTGTTATTACAATTAGAGATATTTGTTAAGCCTCATGTAATAAATAAAATGTCAGAAAGAAATTGACATATATTAAAATTGTTTCTACTTATTCTGCATCAATTCAATTAATATGATTTTCTGTATTCCTGATATTGAATTAAAATTGCGTACCTTGTGGCCGAGGACCGATTACTCGAGCTCAAAAATTGGGATATCCAGATCCGAGAGCTAAGATTATTCTCTTTTTTCACATGGTGCTTTCTGAGCATCCGTCCTTGGCAGAAAAATCTGTATACAAAGATGATTGCTTAATGAATTATGCCCGATACAAATTTTTTTTAAAAAATTAAGCCAGTGATGATGATTCGACTCAAAATTCAAGAAGAAACTGGCAAATGCTTATGAATTATGCTGCTTGTACATCAAGATTTACAAATTGGATGTGAGATGTTGAAATACTATGAAGTCATTTAACAATAACGTAAACATGTCATTAGAACACCTCACATGAGTGTCCTCCAAGGTGTAAATCTTTATATATATATATATATATATATATATATATATATATATATATATATATATACACACACACACAGAGCATTGTTCAATGCTTATATCGTCTAGAATTTCACCAGGTGAGCTTGAGATTATGCAAATCGAGAACTTTAAGCCATTGAGACGATGGTTCCGCTAACAAGAGAACCCATTCTGTCTGTTTGAGAGAAAAAATCCTCATCGCCAATGTGCGTTTTGTAGAGTCTGTCTATCGTCTAGGAATTTCAGGCTGAATCGAGTGATTGTTAGAGAGTAATTTGTTCTCAACAGCCCATCTCAGAAAAAGGAAAGCCAGATAACATTAACAAGACTACTACGATCAAATTGTAATATTGATTTCAAAAGCCAAGTAATTTGCAGTTCGGTTAAGGTGCCTACTAGGCACCGTAACTTTTACCCACCAATCAAATGGCAGGTGGGCATTGGTTGTCTGGTGGGACTCACCCGACACCCCCAATTGGGGGACACTTGGTCAAATGGGAACTTTAAGGTACCCACTAAATTTCAATTCCTTGTGCTGTTAGATATTATAATGGTTTTCACAGTTGCTAGGAGAAAGCAAGAGAGTTGAACTTGATACTACCCCACCATAGGGAAAACTGAAAAGGGAAGTTGATAATAAGCACTTCATATAGAAACTATAGGTTGAAGAAAGTAGAAGGAGAAGAATTATTTTGGGATCTGTTCCCTATAAAAAAATTAAGCACTTCCAGAAGAAATGAAAAAGGATAGGGACCAACTTAACAAATGATTAAAGATGAAGGAGGTCATGTAAAATCTAGAACACGTTTATTACTTTACCAAAAGGCAAAGCACGCTTCGTCGTCATCAGATATTCCGTTATCAGCATCACATGGGCAGTTTGCATTCAGTTCTTTTGGTTCCATAATTTCAAGGAAGCTTACACTGAAAATGAGAAAAGGAGATAAAATTAGTTTTGTGTACAGATTGTATATGTATCCATTTTTTGTATATAAATAACAACCTCTCTGTATTCTTTAGTATTACGAAATTATATAGAAAAAAGCTTACATACCACTCAATCTTCTTCTCTATTTTCTCTTGGTATCAGAGCAACAAATGGCCAACTCTGGAAATCAATGTACTACTAGCTTCAGCTCCACAAGTCAGATCTTAGCTGGAACACCTAATTTTACTCTGTTTGGTATGAGCTTGCCGCAGGCCATCTCAGTTAAGCTGGATACTGAGAAATTCTTACTATGGAAGAATGTCATTATGCCTATAGTAAAAAAGGCATGGTTTAGAAGGCTATCTACTCGAAACTAAGCAGTGCCCCTCTGATGCGAACCCCTTCGGTGTGTTGACTGAAAATTCCCACAACAATTTTAATATCAACCCAAGAAAGTTAAAGTGGTAAATAAAGCGATAAACACCTTAACCCAAATTTAAATCTAACCCAAAATTCAAGGATTAACAAACCCTAGCCCAATGAAGAGATTAAAACAAATTTCAAGATGGCGGAAATAAACAATAAACACAAGAATAATAATACCCTAGATTTAGTTGAAGAGATTCCAAAGATAAAACAAGACAAAGGAGGTTAACCTTACCTAAAGGAGTCTCTCTTAAGACCAAGCTCAAATGAACAACCAAGTTATGTTACAAATGAACAAGAAATGTGTATAAAAGGTACAAAATGAGTAAAATTTGCAATTTTGGTATTTACAAGAAAAACTCCGTTTTTGTGAAACGGAGTGTTTCGGTCGACCGAACTGGTCGACCAAAATTATTTTGGTCGATCACTGGGTCGACCGAAATGGGACTTTCGGTCGACCCCCACTCAGCCGAAAGCGACTGAAGCTGAACCAAAAAATCCTCTGCAGAAGATCGGTCGACCGGAAGAAAGTTCGGTCGATCGAAACTTGGCTGAAACTCCAAACTTCTCATTTTTGGCTCCAACTTGATTCTTGGCTTCTTTTCTTGATTTATTCACATTGTTTAGCCTCGAATCTTGAATCTCTTCGACGTCGGATCTCGTCATGGGTCCCACGGGCACGTGCATCGATGTTTGACTTTCCCGATTCTCATCATCCCCTCCCTCTTGAAAAGGATTCGACCTCGAATCTTGCTTGAACGCACTGTCGTGAAACTCCTTGAACTTTGATCTTGCAACATTGTGGATCACAGGTTCGTGCAATGAAGTTGGACCCTCGCGATTCTCATCATCTCCTCCATCTCGAAAGAGATTCGACCACGAATCGGCACCTACAATAAAAATAGAAAATTCAGACACAATAAATGTAACTGAAATTTCATACTCACCGTGCAAAATCAATTTGTAGGCGCTGCCAATAGTTTGAGATGCGCCAACACCACAAAGTAGTAGTTTGGATTTTATTTGATCGGGGGGTCGCTCCTTCCACGAATGGGAACACATCCGGCCGCCTGGATCAAACGGAATATGTTTCCCACCATGGTTGGCATTGGAAGCACATTGCATTCCAATTCCCCTAAATGGAAGCTCGAACCTCCTGCAAAGGGGCTTAACCAAAGGTGCATTCTCGTGCCCACCTAAACCAACTCTTTCTTCGATAAACATGTGCATAAAGTTCAACAGAGTTAATAGGATAAAGTCACAAGCATCTTTAAGTGGAGAAAACTTGCTAATATGATGAACAATTAAATTGCAAGCAAATTTAACAACCACAAAATTAGCACCAATTTCGTGCAATTGCACAACTTCCTGAAAGAAAATATTAGCTATATTGATGACCTTGTTGGTTTAGTTATATGCAATCAAATGCGACGTTTTAATACTCCTACCAACAATTACAAAAATAGCATCATTTTCTTTCTTTATTCCAAGTAAACCCACTATAAAATTCATAGAAATAACAGTACAAGGTTTACTCAGGATGGGCAAATATGCATGGAATTCTTGAGGTAAAAACTTGAGTTTAGCCATTTTGCAAGTTCGACATTTACTACAAGTGTAAACATGTTCAACATCAATCTTCAAAATAGGCCAATAAAACTGATCACATAATACTCCTAAAACCCCATTGATTTTAAATCGCCCCCATCAGACAATCATCATGTGCTCCTCCCACTAGCAATTCACGCATGACACATTTACAAGGAAACAATCCAACTTTCCAAAACAAATAATCATCATGACAAGGATCCTTACAACATGTTACATTTTCACAAGTCAACAACACACTTGTCAAATCTACATCAAGATCATACAACCCTCTAATATATTCAAGACACAATAATCTTGCATTCAAGCAAATGTTAGGAGCATACCTCCTAGATGTTGCATCGGTTATGTCATTTTCTTTACCTCTGTTGTACTCGTTGTTGTAGGAAAATGTTTCCATGAATTTCTTCCATAAGGCATGCTTTTGGAGTTCTTTGTTGCCTTGATAAGTTGGCCTCAAAATTTCCTGCAACAAAGAAAGAATCAAACTAGGGAGGGAAGTGTTAGAATATTTAAGAGTAAAGAACATTTTGGAGTGATCTCTTCTCTTAATTTCTTTGGTGGCACTCATCACTTCCTCACCTTTTTCTGAGGTAGAATCCTCAACCCTCGGTTCTTCTCTCACCTCTCCTTTTTCTAGAGTCGTGGCTCCAACCCTCATTGCCTCTCCTTTTTCTAGGGACGTGGCCCCAACTCTCTCTTTTTCACTTGACCTCACTTTTGTGTTGACATCAATTTCCTCAAGTGATTTTTCTTTTGATTTCCTATTTTCCCTTTCTTCCTCAAATTCCTTCTTGAGCTTCATTCGGTCTTTGCATACTTCTTCCGGGCTCAAAGATAGGATCACAACCTTTTTCCCATCCATTTGGAAGCTACATCGGTTCTTCCTCTTGTCATGTGTCACACTCCTATCACTTTGCCAAGGTCGTCCCAAAATTATGTGTGTAGTGTGCATGGGAACTACATCACATATCACTTGGTCACAATAGGATCCAATGTTGAAGGCAAAAAGAACTTGTTCACTCACTCTCACTCCCCCATCATCACCCAACCTTTGCAATACATAGGGATTAGGATGCTTCATAACCGGTAACCCCAATTTCTCCACCCTACTAGCACTCACCAAATTCATGCACTCTCCCAATCTATAATGAGACTACATGCCCTATCCCCCACAAGGCATCTAGTGTAGAAAATATTTTCTCCATCCTTCTCCTTCTCATTATCATGGGCAAAAGATGTTGGTGGCCTAGCATTCATCTCCAATACTCTCTTCTCATTATCACCACTACCGTCCCTCCTATGGAATGATGAAGCCTTCATTTGTTCAATATTAACCTTCTCATCCATCCCATCTCCACTCCTATCTACCCATTCTCTTCGTCTTCTACCCATTCCATGGAGTGATGAATTTTGCATTCTCGCACTATCAATATTTTCATCAACTCCATTTCTCCTACCTTCTAACCCATCTCTTCTTTTCCTATTCAAACTCCCATTTTGTTCACCATCCCCATTATTTCTCAAAACATCCCCACATTCACCCCTAACTTCTTTTCTATTCAAACTCCCACTTTATTTTCTACTTCCATCCCTATACGCAATGTTCCCACATTTATCCCTCAACCTTCTCCTACCATCCCATTTTTCTTCACCACTACTAGTTGACGTACTCTCCCCTCTTGTTCCTAAATTTTCCAACTCACCCCCACTTTTCTCCATTTGTCTAGCCATGGTGGTTGAAAGATTTTGTAACAAGTACTTCAAATCTTGAATTTGAGCATTGGAATTTGACATGGTGTGCAAGTGTGAAAGTGTTCTCACAAGAATATTTTTTTTTTCACTCGTGTTTCACTCAATTTAGGCTTTTACCCTCTAATGAGCTCACCACTCTTGCCTTTTTCCACTCAAAATCTCCTTTCTCAAGTTCTCCAAGGAAGGTAATCAACTAAACCACAAAGTATAATTCTTGTGAAGTCAATGAAATCACAAACAAAGGAAGAAGTAATTTATAACAAGTAGATACAAATATCAAGTAGAATTTATGTGCTTGCTAAACTCAAAAGGAACAATATTTATGTGGGATAGGATGCTAAGAACACAATTTAGTAATGTGATTGACAAACCACAAACATTAGGCAAGGTAGAGCAAATAAGCACAAGAGTGTAAATTTCAATAAGGCAATTTATCAAACAAATTGTACTCAATCTTTGAATGACCTTGAATGTGGATAATGTGGATATATGAAAACCCCCAACAACACAATTGTGGCAAGGAATGAATGATCAACAATTACCCAATGTATGGAGTAAGTGATATATGGAATAAAATGTCGATAACACAATCTTAATGATGGGAATTATGTAGCCCCAAGTAATTAACAAGTTATGGGCATTGAATAATAAGGCATGAATGGGGTATTTTTCTTTGGGACAATTGATCAAACACTTTGAATACACAATTTGGAAAGTGTAGGCTTTGTAAGTATTTGGCTAATGGAAACCCCCAACAAATGCAACAATTAATATACCCAATATGTAGGAATCAAGAATTACTCATGGGCATATGAAATTTTCCTTTTTTTTTGAATTTTCGTGTTTTTTTTTTTCCCACAATGACAAGAACAACAAGAAATTAAAGATAGGTTTACCAAATTAGAGCCAAGCTCTGATACCAAATGATGCGAACCCCTTCGGTGTGTTGACCTAAAATTTCCACAACAATTTTAATATCAACCCAAGAAAGCTAAAGTGGTAAATAAAGCGATAAACACCTTAACCCAAGTTTAAATCTAATCCAAAATTCAAGGATTAAGAAACCCTAGCCCAATGGAGAGATTAAAACAAATTCCAAGGTGGCGGAAATCAACAACAAACACAAGAATAATAATACCCTAGATTTAGTTGAAGAAATTCCAAAGATAAAACAAGACAAAGGAGGTTAGCCTTACCTCAAGGAGTCTCTCTTAAGACCAAGCTCAAATGAACAACCAAGTTATGTTACAAATGAACAAGAAATGTGTATAAAAGGTACAAAATGGGTAAAAGTTGCAATTTAAATATTTACAATCACTACTGGAAGTGCTAGGGTTAAAACAGACATAAATTCCTAGATTATGGTGTGACAACATGGGAGCAATTACTTTGGCTTCGAATCCCGTATACCATGCGCGAACATAGCACATCGAATTAGATGTTCACTTTGTTCGCAAAAAAATTCTAGCAAAAAAACTCCAGATTGACTACATTCCTACCACAGATCAAGTTTCAGGCATCCTAAACAAGCCACTGCACAACACCAGACATCTTTTCTAAGGGACAAGCTCGGAGTAACAGCAATTACATCCGGCTTGAAAGGGGAAGAAGAAATGAAAGAGGTCAGGGACCAACTTAACAAATAATTAAAGATGAAGGAGCTCATGTAAAATCTGGAATACGTTTCTTACTTTACCAAGAGGTAGCTTACAGTCAGTTCTTCTGGTTCCATAATTTCAGGGAAGTTCACACTGAAAATGAGAAAAGGAGATAGAATTAGTTTTGTGTATAGATTGTATATGTATCTATTTTTTGTATATAAATAGTAACCTCTCTGTATTCTTTAGTATTATGAAATTATATAGAAAAAAGCTTACATACCACCCAATCTTCTTCTCAATTTTCTCTCTTCCTACAGCAAAATTTGTAACGGGCATCATGAAGCAATCATCTTTGTATATATGCACGAACATACACACACGAATGCCATCCACCATTTGGGAAGTAGGATGTAGATACTTGTTCACATGACTAAAGATGAAAGCAGAAATACATTGAAAATGGTAATATGCAAACTTTATAGGTTATCAAGTGAAATCACACATGAAAAATCTATAGCTTCAAAAAATAACTCATTTCCTGAATGCACAGAGATGAGGACTTGGATTGAACAATAAAGTTTATTAGGACTTAATTTGTAATTACAAATACTTGAGGACCGGAAATAACATAATAAAGAATATAAGGATTTAGTTTCTATTATTAAAAAATTAAGAATTTAATCTTACTCCTCAGTCTTAATTATATAGGCTACATTTCATTTTTTTCTTGTCCCAATTATATAGACCTGTTTCTATATTGGGAAGTATTTATTTTGTTTGTTTACTAATGTACCCATATTTATTATTTTCAATAATAATAGTTTTGATACTTAAATAAGGGTAAGTTGAAGATTTTCTTTACAAAAATTACTTTTTCAATAACATTAAATAAGTTTTCTAAGTCTGTGTGAAAAGTTAAAACCTATATAATTGGGACGGAGGGAGTATATTATATGGAGGTATGGGGACTTGACTTGCAATTTTATCATATTTACACACTTTAAGTGATTGGGCCTCATTCTCATCCTTGGGGGGGGGGGGGGGGAGTTCGAGAGAAATTGAGAAGGGAAGAAGGAAAGAAAACGAAGGGTAAAAAAGGAAAAATGGAGATGACAGTAGGCGGTTAGAAAGTAGATGGTTTTATCTTGTCATCAATAGTTATGAGTCTTGAACATAGCAGTGAAAACTTGAGTGAATGTGAAGAGATCTGTGAGCAGATTGAATCACAAGGAAACTTCTCTAAAGAGATCTTAATCTTTGATAAGAAGTTAGCAAAAATTTGTAATACAAAACTGATATTAGACCCTAAGGATATTTTCCAACAAAGTTTTATTGATAGTTTGTAAACCGTAATAGACATGTGTATTACGGTATATCACAAAAACAATTTACGATACATGTACAACACACGTATGGGAAAGCAGGGATCTCTCTACTTACTAAATAAAATATCAACAAAGCCAAACAAAAGATAGATCTTGACAACAAGGGGGTGGAGTTCGAGAGAAATTGAGAAGGGAAGAAGGAAATAAAACGAAGGGTAAAAAAGGGAAAATGGAGATGACAGTAGGCGTCAAAAAGTAGATGGTTTTATCTTGTCATCGATAGTTATGAGTCTTAAGCATAGCAGTGAAAACTTGAGTGAATGTGAAGAGATCTGTAAGCAGATTGAATCACAAGGAAACTTCTCTAAAGAGATCTTAATCTCTAATAAGAAGTTAGCAAAAATTTGTAATATAAAACTGACATTAGAC
Organism: Ligustrum vulgare; assembly: GCA_963555705.1. Classification (NCBI taxonomy): domain Eukaryota; kingdom Viridiplantae; phylum Streptophyta; class Magnoliopsida; order Lamiales; family Oleaceae; genus Ligustrum; species Ligustrum vulgare. The sequence goes on along the minus strand of OY743175.1, from coordinate 2,771,640 downwards.
CCTAAGGATATTTTCCAACGAGGTTTTATTGACAGGTTTGTAAATCGTAATAGACATGTGTATTATGGTGTATCGAAAAAAGAATTTGCGATACATGTACAACACACGTATGGAAAGTAGGGATCTCTCTACTTACTAAACAAGATATCAACAAAGCCAAACAAAAGATAGATCTTGACAACAAGATGAATCTTTTTTGAGTAACCATAGGAGCTATTTGAATCCAAATCAAACGTACTTTATTTGAAAAAATAGACCAACCCATTGCAATGGCTTTAATTGATGAACAAATCCAACATCCAGCTGAAGGATGTCTAGGATCCCTTGTGGGGAACTTAGCATGTGGTAAATTAGTCTTTACTGTTTACCCAAAACTTTCAGCAAGTCTCCATGACCAAAACTTTGACGAAATTCTTTCTTTCATACACAAGTTTGGAAGAGAGATTTGGTTAAAGACAATAATGTACTTTTTTCAATACCTTACCTTGTTAGTTACGCTATTCACAATCAGCATAATTTAGCAATTGTTAAGGAACCAAAAAGAATAAAAATTGACCATTTATTCTCTGATTATCTTGAATACAAAGAAACATAGTTTGAATGGTTAGTCCAACCATCTAGAAGATCTGTTGACATTCAACTTGATGATCAAAGACCCTTAATAAGGGAACAAAAACTACTTTTGACGAGAAGCTTGTCCCTAAACAGGAATAAGCATCCAAATATAAAATGGAAAGAAAGATCTGAAACCAGTCAGGCCCAACAACTCAAACAATTAAGTGAAACAGTTAATAAAATGGCTTATGGAGAAAATGAAATTGAATTCGATAATTAATATGTCAATTCCCGAGATATTAAAAGAAATTAGAACCATAAAAGAAGACATAGAAGAAATTAAAATCAATCTTAATCTTCTCCAAAATTAGTACGAAAAATCATTGGAAAAACATTTTGCTATCGTCCTAGCAGGAATTGTTAACAATAATGGAAACCGAGCTATCACAAGGATTTCTACAACAAATCATATAGGGATCTTTGAGAAAAGATGAGAACATTCTCCAAAAACAAAGGCAAAACAAGATGAAGTTCCTGAAGGATAGTTTGGCATTAATTTTCTAGAATAATGTCAAAACTAAGGGAAAATCTTGAAAGCATTTATGAGACTAGCCAAGATCTAGGAGTCTTAAATGTATTACTTGCTTTTGAAGACAATGAACTTAACAAAATTGTTTCTATTGTTAAAAACATTAACTTAGGAAACAATGAAATCCAGATGACAGCCAAATCAGGAGATGAAGAATCTCAAAACTATAAATCCATTATAAATATAGAAGAACAACTCAGTTATGACGACAGCTCTGTTGAAGAGATTGTTATCCATGAAAGATTTAATACAAGAAGAGAACAACTTCCAAAAACAGGACTTGGTCCTACCATCAGAGAACCTAAACCAGAAACATATGAGGTAAAAGATGATAATCCATCATCCAGCAATCCAAAAGGAGATGGAAAAAGAGTAATTGGTGATCAAAATCCAAGAATTGATCCCAGAATCATGCCTGATAGGAATATTGACCAGAATCTTCTAGTTTATGATTTTATTCCTAAAAAAAATCAAAACCAACAAGTCACAATATTGGACATTGATTGCACCCTTGATCTGGAAAATCTTATAGATGCATGGTATAGCCACATCATGGTTGCTATGATTGTCAATAAGGAAATTATCAAGAGTGAGACAAATTCATGGGATTATGTACTCTCCAGCACAAGAGGGAAAGCAAGATTCTTCTTAGAACAATTTACATATGATGTAAAAAGTAAAACCTGGAAGGATTCAGGGAGAAATATTCCAAAATTCATTGAAAGAATCGTAGACCAACTCTACAAACAATCTACTAGTCAAACTTTTGAAGTTTTTAAAAGTAAAAGAACTTTAATTGAAACAAATAATGCATTGAATCATTTAGAGAAAATCTCTATATGTGACGTGCTATTTCGAAAATTATGCATGTGAATATGCAAAATATATCTACATGTGTCCGAAAACTAATTGGGCTACATTAACTGAGAAATCTATCAGAAAACTTCCAGAACCCTTCAATCATGAAGTTATGGAAGATTTCGATAATGCAATCAAAATAAAAAAAGAAGACATTAATCCAAGACTCAATTCAAAAATTGATAAGTCTCTTGGATTGGTCATTTCACTAACGAGAAACCTAATTGCAGACAAATGTAAACAAAGTATTTTAGTCAGAGACAATGTTATAACAACAATAAAAATCCAAGGATTTGTTGTAACAACTATCTTGACAAAGTACCTGGTCAAAATGGTTGCCAACCAATAAAAATCCAAAAGAAGAAAAGAAAATCTTTTAGAAATAAAAGATATATTTTCAAGAAATACAAAAAATCATATAAACAAAAACTTTTTCAAAGGAAATTTTTTTTCAATGGGGAAGTATCCCAATACCAAGAAATTTGATCAAAAGAAAAAATTCTGTGCACAAAAAAAAAAGAAAATTTACAGATGTTGCTCTATAATGAATCCGTTCATTATGCTAATGAGTGCCAGGAAAGAGTGGGAAATGAAGAAAGGATTTAACTCCTTGATACATTTCAAAAACAGGGATTCTACCCAGTAGAGGACCCAAGTGATACAGAATCACTGTATTACTTAACAACTGAATTTGAATACTCCTATTCAGGATCAGAATCTGAGGATGAGTAACAAGAATGTGGTACAGACAGCCTTTCATTTCGAATATGGTACAGACAACCTTTCATTGTGAATTAATCAAGGAAATTGTCCCAGGAAAGGATTTTGAAGAAATCAAATTAATTGATAACAATCAAAGATTTTGATAAATTTTTTATTAAAGACAAAAGCTTAAAAATGATTCTCAAAATCAATAGTACAATTCCCTTTTGGAATGAGCAAAATGTTCTAGTAAAGGGGTATCATCACATACAAATCAAGACAGTCCCTGAAGTGGAGATCAATGAACCAAATGAAGGAAACTCCCTGAAGTAAACACACAAGTACTGCAGGAATGGAGATCCTTATCCTACCAGAAGATAATTACAGGATTGAAAAATATTGACAACAATTCAAAAATCAAAGTAAATTTTCTATCAAAATTTATTTTGATCACAAGCAAAACAGGAACACTCATCGAAAAAAATGATGCTAGATCTGTTAGCAAATTTGAATAGAATTTCTACTATCTTCCAAACAGTCCAAATAACTACAAAGGACACCCCTGTCAAGCACTAAGGTCAAGTCTCGGAAAGGACTACTTTTGCCAATGGTGTAAAATAGAAAGTGAAGGAATCCAAGAAAGAGGATCAGAAACAGGTAAAGATTGCAGCAGCATTAGCCAATCAATGTAAAAGGTGGACCAACAAGGACAAAATACTTTTGACCAGAAGTTTCTCGATGAAATGCGTGTCAAAAGAGAAAAAAGAAAAGACATAAAAAATAACGAAAAAGTAGAAGAATGTGATAAAGGGGACAGCTTTTGAAAATGCAAGTTCACATGGGATCACAGGAAATGGAAGACAGCTGGAAAGAAGCAAACGACCTGGCTATAAATAGACAAAAGAGGAACAAGGAAGGCATCAGATCTCTACTCTGAAAATTTTCTTATAATTTTTGAGTCTTCAAAATGTTAGGTTGAGGCTAACCACCTCCAGGACAGTGATCCATTCATGGATCAACCTTTGTAACTATATAAGTTTAAGAGTAGTTGCTCTTAAACCTTCTGTTTTCAATAAAACTACATGTTATCTTTTATCTTTTCTTGTTCATCTACAAATCATGTATCGATCTACACAAACTCCAGATTCATCAAGGAGTACCTCTAGGCAGGAGGCCGTTAGGGAAAAGACACCATTGGAGTTCCAGTAGTGAGGCGTGATAAGTATATAGAACAAAAGAGAAAGAAGGAACAACAACCAACAACTTACACTAAGAAGGTTTAATTTTTCAATTACGTCATCTTGTTTATTTTACAATTGTTTCCTGAATAGATCACATGTGTTGGATTATTGCATTATTAAATTACATTCCGCACACATGAGACACACACGAAACTCACCCTAAAATTGGCTGAAACAATTATAAAATAAATAAGCTAAAGTAATTGCAAAATTAAACCATCTTAGTGTAAGTTGTTGGTTGTTGTTCCTTCTTTCTCTTTTGTTCTGTATACTTATCACGCCTCACTTCTGGAACTCCAATGGTGTCATTTCCCTAACGGCCTCCTGCCTAGCGGTACTTCTTGATGAACCTGGAGTTTGTGTAGATCCGTACATGATTTGTAGATGAATAAGGAAAGATAAAAGATAACATATAGTTTTATTTAAAACAGAAAGTTTAAGAGCAACTACTGTTAAACTTATTTAGTTACAAAGGTTGATCCATGAATGGATCACTATCTTTGAGGTGGTTAGCCTCAACCTAACATTTTGAAGACTCAGAAAGTAGATGGTTTTATCTTGGATTTTTCAATTCCAGATGATGTGCTGAATCGCAAGTGTACGATGTCGCATCCAAGTAATAAAGTGGACCTTTTGAGACCGAGTTATCGTCCTACGGGAGATTGTAATTAAGTCTTGAGATTGTGTTAGTTCTAGCATAATTTGAACGATAGAATTTTGATTTTTGAATTTAATTAAAAGATCAAACTAAAAAGCAAAATAAAAGAAAAGATATTAAAATTTTCTAAATTGATGTTTGTATGTGTTAGGACATCCGATTTTACATAGTAAATACATATAATTCCATTCATCTAGCTTTATTCCCATTATTGTGTGTGATCGAATTCACTTATGCATATGAATTTCCTCTCTCGAGTTTAAATCAACTCTATATAATTAGTCAACCATGTTTCTAGACAGCAAATTTTAATGATTAGATTCATGGAACACAAGAATTCATGTAGCGATCTCAATAACAACAAACGTATATCTCTATCCTTGTTGAATTACCATATTTTATTCCTAGATCTAGTGTTAGCTCATCTCTCGGATTATGAAAATACTCATGAAATCAATGAATTAGTCGTTAATTAATTCATATTTTAAGTACAAAATAAAATCAACACATGTAATCAATAACGCAAAACTGGAATAGTACAATTAAAAGCGTAAACTAGGCTACATCGAATATCCCAACTTTGAAATTAATAGTTCATCGACAAAGAAATAAATACTCAGTAAAAATCTAAACTACGCGTGTTGAGTTTATCAAATTAACAAAGAAAATGAAATCTTGCACCAAGTACTCTTCCCATTGATAATCTTCAGTTCCCATGCCTTCGTCTTGATTTTCCTCCCAAGATATGTATGATAGAAAGATGAATTCTCTTCTTGAAAGTAATTGTAAAAGTATGGAAATAAGTCTTGCGATGGTCATTGAATTCGTGCATGAGAGGCTGTATATATAGGTGGAGAAGAGACCTTTGGAAAATAAGGAAACAAATCCAGTTAAAATTCGTGCACGAGCCTGGGTAGGAAAACTGCGCGACCAAGCAGGTTTAATATTGGTGGCCGTGCAGTTATGTGAGAAGTGGTTCTGTTAATTTGGGAATTCTTGCGCGACTACTAAGTTGAGAAGTCATGGACGTGTAGTAGTAACATTTCAGAGCGATTTCATCTTTTCCCTTGTGTCTATGTAGGTTCTTGAGCTTTATTTGCACGTGAGCCCTTCATCATATGATTATAATTATTCAGTCCTCGAACTTTCAAACTCTTCAAATTTTCTTTCAAACTTCAATCCATCTTCAATTAGTCCCTCGAACTTTGGTTTCTTCAACTTAGCTCTCATTAGAAATCCAGATTGACAACACCAGCATCCATTTTCCTCTTTTTAGCTCCAATTAGCTTCCAAATGTACATTATTTGCTTCAATTCCTTTGTTCACTTGATTTTGGGATATTTTCTGTTTTGTAAACAAATAAATAGAAATTATTCTAAAACGATAACATAATCTCCTAATTTATACATATAAATCAGCGTATAATGTTAAAATATTTTGCCAAAGAAATAGAATATATATATGAATTCAGTTCCGAAAAATGGACGGAGTACGATAAGAAAATCAAGAAGAAGAAAGAAAGGGACAAAGTCGAGACAAGTGTTGAACACTTTGTCCTTAAGTAGAATTTGGCCTGCAAAGGTGCCAATAGTTTATGGCAATCGACTCCAAAGACACAATGACTACTACTTGTGTTTGTAGCACTTCAAAAGACAAGTACAACGAACCAGAATTTCGGCTTATGTACTCTAAAATGAAATGAACAAGAAAAATCAAAATTATGCAACAAATATACAAGAATTTTGTTTAGAAGGAGAAGAGAGAATGATAATGTTATTGCATATCATTAGTGTGGGTTTGCCTAAACGATTTGAGTCGGGTTTGAGTATTTGGCCGAAGTTGACACGAAGTCACTTTAGTCGATTTTTAATACTTAACCAATTTCTCGATTTATTAAACCAATAACCAACATATAAAATACACTTATCACCTGCTCCAATTTCAAGAGGTAAAACAAGAATATGTTTATTTTAGAATGAGATTAAATTTGGGATGCTTGGATTATTTGCTTAGATTCAAAGTTTAGCAAGAACTAAAAGTTATTGATATGTATTTGAGATAATAAGCTAGAATATAGTAAAGAAAAGTGTACATTTAGAGAGACGGTTGATTTTTTGAAGTGAAAAGTGTTCACTAATATTTCGCGATGCAAAATATCCCTGCAAGTGTATAGATCGTGAAAAGTAATAAAGTTGACAAACGAGTCCAGATTATCGTTCCCATGAGGACTTCTATCAAGTAAAGAAATATTTTAGTTCCTATCCCTACTTGAACAGATGAATTGTTTGGTGTTTTAAATTAAAATTAAGAAAATAAGTTAAAGAATTAAATTGCGAGTTTGCTTTTGTTTTCAAAAAAGATTGTAAAATAGTTGGAATCCCGAATTCACCTAGCTAATTAAATTAACTCCAATTCCATGTTTTATTTCCTAAATATGCATTCGGTCGAATTCACTAGTGTATATTAAAATTCCTCTCTCGAGTTTGGGTCAATTATACCTAAATAAGTCAACTGTGTATCTCTACAGCATGTTCAAATATTCCTTATCTAGATGCAATAAACACAAAAATTCACACACGACCGCAATAATAATAAAAGTATATCTCTATCTCTTGTTCAATTATCGAATTTATTACCACATTCTAAGTGATTAACTCACATATCGGATTATGGAAATAACTCAATATATCATGAATTGGTGATTAAGCAATTCAAGCATTAAGAATAATAATAAATCAATACATGCAACGAAATCATTAAAACAAAGAAATTTGGAATTAAAATAATATGACTAGTATACATTGTTCATCCAAACATGGAGTTTAGTTACGTATCATAATTAAAGAACAAAAACAACAATAATAAAATTTCATTGAAAATAATATAAAGAAAGAAACTTGATTCTTCAATTATCTTCAATTCACGCCCCTTTGCGACTCTTGATTCCCCAAGAATTTGATGATGAATTCTCTATTGTGGCTCATTCTTTAGAGAGGGAAATGTCTGATTTTCATGCCAAGAGGTAGTATTTATAGTTGAAGAAGAGATCTAATCAAAAAAGGAAAGCAAATTGTCAAACCCGTGCGCGAGTCTTTTTTGGTCTCTGCACAGCGTTCAGTGTTTTAATCATATTTTTCTATTCCCTTATCCGATTAAGCTGACTCAAATTGAGTTAGAAATAAAACTTAAAGCAATACAATGCTTCTTGAAATATGATTTTCCTAATTCGAACGTCTACTTTCCCAAAATTAGGTCTTAAAGTCCGACTAGAAATCTGTCTAGAATCTTGTGCGGTTGGAATCAATTTTATGATAATATTCTTATCATATTCCATTCTTTTTTGAATTCTACTTGCGTCCAATTGACTCCAAAAATCCTCAAAGTATCTTCTTGTGATCCAAATCAATCATTGAATATTTGCAAGTTGGTCCCTCATGTTTAATTCGCTCTTCACTCCTTCTACTTCCAATTGAAACAATATAGCCTTATACTTTCAAATCTGCTCGTTTCAATTCTCAACTCTTTTAATTGGGTCCTCTAACTCTTAATTTCTTCATTTTGGCACCTTGCATGATTCTCGGTTGATGTCATAAACTTGTCAATTGTCCAATTAAGCTCCAATAAGCATCCAATTGTGCATTTTCCCCCTTAATTGCTTCACTCTTCATCTTTTGAGATATTTTCTAAAAAATAAACAAATATACAAAAATTAAAATGCATTTATTCTAAAACAAAAATAATTTATTCTAATCTTGACATATAAATAAGTGTATAAAATACACTTATCGAAAAGAAAATGAAATGGGTTTTTAAATTAAAGCTTGAATATTAGATTTTATGGTGTTTATATATGATGCCACTAGTTGATCTATGGTGTACAAGTATAGCTTATTATGGATTTGGGCTCTGATTTATCCATTATCAAGTACTTTTCAACCATTTTTGGGAAAAATAATGAAGAGTGCTATTTCTGCCAAATAAAAAATTCTACAAAACAAGTGTTATTTCAGTCAATTGTTTTGATACCTATTTTAAAGAGCTGAAATTGATGCCACTTTTCAATATTTTGAAACTTTAGTGCTATTTTTTTAGCAAATTTCTAATTTCTCAAGTTTTAAATGTTTGAAGCGAAACCATATGACAATGGTGATGTTTAGGTGTTAAATAAATTCTATTTAAACCCAAGGATTTGATGAAAATTCGGGGCCTTCAGTACTTCAAATTGAAGATGAAGAAGAAGCTCAAGCGAGTGAGGAAGAGGAAGGAGCTCATGAAGCACCCAAGTACCTCCAAATGCTCCACCAGCATGTTGGGTGTTCACCGATGAGCTTTAAAATCACACCCATGGACGCAGTGATTCTCTTCCTACACGATTTAAGGAATGGCGGGTGTGCAACAACAACTCCTTGCAAATTAACAAACTATCTTGGAGTCCCTTGGTGACATTTAAGCTCGACTTAATACCATGTTTCCTTTTCCCACCTCTTCCTCCCATAGAATGAGATTCATGTCATTTCTTCATACGTGTATATAAAACTTGCTAGGAATGTATAGTCTATGTTTATGAACTTATATAATTTTGACCAATGTTCATGATTTTGTGAAATCATATCTATCTTTTATGTACTAATGCTTATAAAGTCTTTGCATGAATCTTATGCCTCTTGAAAATGCTAGATTATGATTTACATGGTTGACTTACTCCTTTTTGTTTATGCAAAAAGGGGAAAAAGTAACATGTTTATGTAGTAACATGTTTACATTGTGAAATACAATATTATGTTGAGAAACATGATAATGATATGATGGTAATATTGAGAAATATGGTGTGTTAAGGATATGATGATATTTTGGTTATGATGCATATGATGAGATTTATGATAAGATAAAATTCTTTTCGGTTTGAAAAAGAAAGTGGAAATGCATGCCAAAATTTTTATTGATTAAAGAAGTAAGGGAAAACACATGTACTCAATGAAATATTTTATATCCTTCTTTCTTTTCCTCATTTTAGCACATTATCTATATTTCACCTTGTTTTCGGGAAAATTGTTGACGTATGGTTGACTACCTTTGGTTGACTTAATCATATAGTTTTGATTATAACAAACAAATCTATCTTGTATTATAATTAATGTCTCATGTGTTAGTTATCTTCATAAGTGCAAATCGTTCCTCACTAATGATGAAATGGCCACGCCCAAGAAATGGCACACAAAGCATGATACCATGAAGACCAAGCAATGAAGCATACAAAGAATTGATCATTTACAATTATACTTTTTAAATAAATGTAAGGTTAACACATCAATCTTTGACAATGCTCTTCAAAAGCTCATGTAAAACATTTAAAATATTTTAAACATTCGTTCATAAGGTTTTCAAACGTAATAAAATCAACTTTTATCAAAACCTTTGAAAAATTAAGTTTGAAGTTATCTGTCAACGAGGTCGATAGCATGACCACGAGGTATATCGCACCAGTCGAATGCATGACCAACGAGGTCGCTCGCATGGACTAAATTTTAAACGAATATTTCTCCATAACGGCTACTTCAAGGTCGACCGCAAGAGTCAGAATGTGCGAAATTTGTTTTATAAATAGCCTTCTCTTTTGCATTCAATTTTACCAACTTACAAGAGCATTTAAGAGAGAAATTGATTGAGAAGATTTTGAGGTCTACATGGTATTAATTTCTATTTATTGATTACAAAGGAATCTCTTGATTGATTGAATTCTTCATCTATTTCATCAAAGATTTCAAGTGGGTAAGAAAACTTTTCACCCTTATTATTCTCATTTCTTCTTACAAAAGTTTTCTTTACCAAACACTTTTATTAAAGTGAAATTCTCTCTTTATACTTAACTTGTATTACTTGTTAAGAGAGATTATTTTGGTTGAAAGCTTTGATTGAAAGATCCTACTTATTTCATTATTTATTCTTCATTTATCCAAATTCCCTTGATACTTAACTTGAATATCATTTGTTAAAGAGGGTTCTTTTACTTGTAAAAGTTATCATTTATATTTTGGAGGTTTCGAGAGCCTTGTGAAAATTAAATTGTTGTTAAGGATAGATGCTCCTTATTGTAAGTCATATAAGGATAAGTGCTCCTTACTGTAAGTCACTTAAGGATAAGTACTCCTTATTGTAAGTCACTTATGGATTGATACTCCTTGTTGTAAGTTACCATTATAGTGAATTTGACATTGCTCGTGATAGAGAGCTTTGTAAAGGAATATCTGAAGATTGAACCAAGCCAAGATTATGACGCACAAGATCAGCCTAAAATCTTGGAATCAAAATCAACAAAGATTGGATAACCATACTCATGGTTTTATTTGTATTATATCCCTTCGTTTATGTTAATCTAATATTCTTGTATATATATTTCTTTTCAATATCAATGAAATACTATTCGGTTTATATAATATACTTTATTATGGTATCAGAGCGATATTTACTCCAATGAGTTATATGCGATCCAACACCTAGAGCTCATCAGCAATTTTTTTATGTTTCCTCTCTTCAGCCGACTTCCCCTCTCCTCCTCTCAATTAATCTCAAATTCGACACACCTTCTCTGGCTGTCAACATTTATGTTTCTTCTTTTCTATCTCCACCAGTTCAACGCACAACCTTGTGATTCTTCACAGTTCCTATAACTAATCTACCATGTCCACAACAGATTTCGGAATCTCAACAGAAAACCAAGAAACCGTTAACCCTTCCACGGAAGCCTCTTTCCCCTCTCCCTTAGTTCAGATCAATGCCTCCACTCACCTACCGATTCGCTTCACTGTGTCCAATTTCTTCTCATGGGATTTACAATTCACGAGCATCTTCTTTGGTCTCAACCTCATGGGGTTTTCTTGATGGAAAAGCTCCTCCTCCCCCCCGAAACAATCACTACCACAGTTCCCCCTTCTCCAACTCCCCTAATCCTGCTTTTCTTCCGTGGAAATGACAGGACCAACTTATTCTCCATGCTATAATTTCATCTCTGGGTGAAACCATTATCCCTCTTATTGCCTCAGCCCAAACTTCTCACGAGGCTTGGTCTCGTTTGGATTGTATCTTCACCAAACGATCCCAATCTCACTTAACCCACCTCCAGGACAAATTAACCAATCTTCAACGTGGAACTCTTCCCATCTCTGACTTTCTGCATCAAATAAAAATAGTGTCCGATAAGCTTGCCTCTCTAGGCGCACCTCTTCCCGACGCTGGTGTTCTAATTTACTACACTTGTGGCCTTGGTCCCACGTATAAAGAGGTTATTGCAGCCCTTCGCACTCGCGATACGTCTATCTCCTTTGAAGAATTATTTGACAAGTTGATTGATCATGAAATTTTCTTGAAAGACTCTGAATTGTCCTTTAATCCAATTGCAAACTTTGCAAAACAAGGTTCGAGAAACAATAATCATGCTGGGCACTCAATAAGCGTAAACCTTCTCATCAGTCGCGCTCCAACTCTCATCCATCACCTAGACCCAGTCTGCTACCAACACCAGTCTCATCCCTCTCTACACCATGGTGGCCTCCTTCCTCAGATCCTATGATCTATCAATATTGTGGTAAGAGAGGTTATGATGTTCACAAATGCTTTGTTCTTTTCCCAGCTCTTCGCCTATCTCACCCCAATGTCAATCATGCTGGTATGACTGTTCCAAGTGGGAAATGGATTGTCGATTCTGGTGCATCCCATCATATAGCACCGCAAATGTCTGACTTCAATATTCACCAAGCTTATGACGGTCTAGAAGACGTACAACTTGATAATGGCTCTACTCTTCATATCTTTAATGCAGGCTCTGTCTCTTTATCTCCTAATTTCTTACACTCTAATGTTCTTCATGTGCCTAACATAAATCGAAAACTAATCTTTGTCTCCAAATTTTGCAAGAATAATCTAACTTCCATTGAGTTTTTCCCAAATTATTTTCTTGTAAATGATCTTCAAACTTAGAAGCCCTTGCTTCGCAGTTCCAACATGAATGATCTCTATGAGTGGCCCTCCACCTCATTGCCTCCACATCCCAAGTCTGTACACAACACCGCCATGAACATATCCCCATCTCTCTAGCATGGTCGTCTCGGTCATCCCTCTCTCCGAACAACAAATTAATTGCTAGCTTCAGAGGCTTTACCATCTACTTTTAAAATTTCTAGTTCCTTTTCTTGCAATTCATGTCTATGTAATAAGAGCACTAAGCTCCTATTTTCATTTTAAAGTGTCACCAGTCAAAGTCCTTTAGAGATTATTTATTCGGACCTATGGGGTCCCAGTTCTGTAAGTTCTCTTGATAGTTACAGGTTTCATGTTATTTTCGTTGATCATTATACCAAATTTACCTGGTTCTTCTTCTTCGCTTAAAATCTAACGTGCATGCTATTTTTCCTCTCTTTCAACAACAAGTCGAAAAGCAATTCAATACTAAAATTAAAACTCTATACACTGATGATGGAGGCGAGTATCTTGGCCTGAAATATTATCTGTCTTCTCAAGGATCCTTATACTCCTGAGCACAACGGACTATCTGAGAGACTCCAGCGTCACATTGTTGAAACCGGTCCGACTCTCATGCATACCGCCTCCCTTCCACCTTTATTCTGGTCCTATGCTTTTCACACGGCAGTTTATCTTATCAATCGTCTTCCCACACCAAACCTATCCAACAAGAGTCCCTTTTCTGTTCTCTTCCAAACTATCCTAATTACTCTTCCCTTCGCCAATTTGGGTGTCTTTTTTATCCAAGGTTAAAGCCTTACACCACCTCCAAACATGAACCTAAATCCACACCAAGCACCTTCCTTGGATATGATCTTCAACACCATTCCTATCTATGCTATGACAATGTCACAAGGAAAATCTTTACTTCACTTTTCTTACTTTGTTCAAATACGTACGGATCTATTAAGAGTTCAGGCAACTGGAGTACCGCTAGGCAAGTGGTCGCAAGGGAAACATAGCCCAGTAACTCAACATAGTGAGGCGTGGGATCCAATTTGAGGAAGGTGTGTGCGGAAGTGTATTAATCAAGACATATGATCTCATGCTTGGCCAAATATGTATATAAAAATAAATTTAAGGAGATTTCAGTATTAAACCTTCTTGATGTACGTTGTTGGTTGCTGTTTCCTTCGTTTCTTTTTTGATCCCACGCCTCACTATGTTGAGTTACTGGGCTATGTTTCCCTTGCGACCACTTGCCTAGCGGTACTCCAGTTGCCTGAACTCTTAATAGATCCGTACGTATTTGAACAAAGTAAGAAAAGTGAAGAAAACATTGAACTTTTATTGAAAATAGAAGGTTTAAGAGAAAAACTCTTAAACTTATTTAATTACATATTTTTGATCCAAGTATGGATCACTGTCTTGAAGGTGTTTAGCCTTGATACATTTTTCAGAGTAAAATTCAAAAAGAAAATTGAAGCGAAAAATTTCCTCCCCCTTTCTTCTGTATTTTCTCCCTTTTATAGTCCTCCGTTGTCCTCCTTTTTCCTGTTGAATTCAGCAGAGTGACTTCATTCTTCACGTGATTATTTTTATTAACCTTGTAGCCTTTTTGACTTCTTTCTCCCAACTTGTAGCCTTTTTGACTTCTTCTCCCAACTTTTTTCTCTTTCTTCATTTGTTACGAGAAAGTTTTCTCTCTTTTCTTCTCTTGTCCTTTTTCTCTTTCCTCTTTTTTCCTTCTTTTTGTCTTCTTTTGCTTTCTTTTCTTTTCTTGTCCTTTTTCTCTTTCCTCTTTTTCCTTCTTTTGTCTTCTTTTTCAAAATTTGTTACGTCCTTATTAAATAATTTTTGACACGCGTTTCACCGGGAAACTTCTGGTCAAAAAGTATTTTCTACTTTTTCTTCTGATTGGTTGCTGCTGATGCTGCCAGATGTACTGCTGTCTGCAATTTTTTCTTTTTCTTGTTGTTGAGTCTCATCAACTTTACACCATTGACAAAGGTGCATCTTCCCTAGACTTGATCTGAGGGCTTTGCATAAATATCCCTTGTAGCTGCTTGGTGCATTTGGCAGATAATAGAAATTTTGTTCAAACTTACAAATGTTTCTAGTATCTGTTACATTGATAAGTGTACTTGTTTTACTCGTAATTAAAATAAACTTTGAACTGTAGTTTACTTTAATTTTTGAGATTCCGTCAAAATTTTTTAATCCTGTAATAACCCTTTGAAATGAAAGGGATCTCCAGTCTTGCAAAATTTCTTCGTTTACTTCAGTGAGTCGTCCAGCAATTGGAGTGTTGATTTCCACTTCTTGTACTGTCTTGATCTGTACATGATGATATCCTTTGACAAGAATATTATCCTCATTCCAAAAAGGTATTGTGCTGTTGATCTTGAGAATGATTTTGAGGTTTTTGTCTTTAATTACAAATTTAGCAAAATCTTTGACTGTTTTTACTAAATTTTCATCAAGTAATTTGATTTCTTCAAAATCATTTCCAGGAATGATTTCTTTAATTAATCCGCAATGGAATGCTGTCTGTACCATATTGGGCTCAGCTCCTGCAAAGAAGATGAACTGTCC
This sequence comes from Ligustrum vulgare, assembly GCA_963555705.1. Classification (NCBI taxonomy): domain Eukaryota; kingdom Viridiplantae; phylum Streptophyta; class Magnoliopsida; order Lamiales; family Oleaceae; genus Ligustrum; species Ligustrum vulgare. The sequence continues at coordinate 2,756,486 of OY743175.1, read as the reverse complement.
GAATTTTTTCTCAATTGTGCCATAGTACCCTCCTTCTGGTGCAGAGTCTCCTATTGTACGTGCTTCTTCTTCAAGCAAGAGAAAATCTTGCAGTTTGATATCCGGAAAGGTGGTTTCTTCTTTTTGGGCTGGGATTTTTCCAAGTTTTTTGAACCTGGTTGGAATTTGGGCTGGTTTGCTGGATTGGGCTGCTTCACTGTAGGAAAAGAATTTTATCCTTTGGTTTTCTGATGGTGGTATGAATGTAGGCATTCTGGGCCTGGATCTGATGTCTGGTTGACAATAGTTTGGTCTCAAGTTTAAATTTTGTTGGTCAAACAAATTTTTGTATGGGGTTGGGCTGTGTCCATTTTTTGTACAAAAGTCCAGATAGGCTTGATGAGCATCTGAAAAGGTTTTAAAGCTTTTGTGTTTGTATGGTTTTCCTTTGACAATGCGTTCGACTTCTGCCCAACTTGTGTAGAATCCTCTATGAGGACCATCAAAGATTGTATAGAATTTTGTACCTGCAATGGAAGTATTTACCCCCACCAATGGTGTGGTTTCCAGTTGTGTTTGAGATATTTCAGTTGGTTTTTGAATAACCGTATGTTCTTGAGAACATTGAGTTTCCGAAGAATCTCCTGTATGTAATTGGATTTGTGGTCCAAGTTGCGGGTTTTGAATTCCCTTAAGCCCTTGCGAGCTTGTTGCAGTAACATTTTCTGCAAGTACTGTAAATTTCTCTCCAGTAGTCTTGCTACTTTCGATGATAGGCGTTTCTTTTGAAACTGTAATTTTTGCTCCAGTAGTCTTGCTACTTTCGCCTGCCTCCCCTTGTTTTTGAAGCCTTATCAACTTCTTTTTGAGGACTTTAATGCTTTGTTGCAGCATTGTAATCTCATTTTGTTTAACAGAAATTTCAATTTCTTTTGTTTCAATTTCTGTCTCAATGTCTTCCATTTGTTCCATGATGTCAGTCATTTTTACCTGAAAAAGTAAATTCTCTTGTGAGTGAATCAGCTAAAGAATTGTCTTTTCCTCTGATAATTTCAATATCAAAATTGTAGTGACTGAACCACATTTGCCATCTGATTAGTCTTCCTTGCTTGTAGTCTGGATGTACCTGGTTTTTCAAAAATGATTTACATGTAGTAGAATCAGTTCTAACAAGAAATTTGTTAGTGATGATATAAATTCTAAATTTTGTTATGGCTTTTTTCATTGCTAAAATTTCTTTTTCATTGATGTGGTAATTCTTTTCGGGATTTGTGAATGTCCCTGAAGCATATCCACAAAGTTGTTCTTTTTGTTCATTTTCGTCAAATGTTTTTAACACTGCTCCCCAATGTTCTTGAGATGCATCAGTTTCAATTATCATTTTATCATTATTTTTTGGATGATATAATGATGGTAGGTTTTTTATTTTAGATTTGATTTTTTGTATATAAAGAGTATCTTCTTTAGTCCAAATCCATTTGAAATCTTTTTTGAGTTTCTTTTGAAGTGGTGCTCTCATTTTTGCTAGATCTTTAATGAAAGATTCTGCATAAGTGAGACATCCAAGAAATCTCATCAATTGTTTTTGATCTTGTATTTCGTTTGGAAATTCATGAATATGAGTAAGAACATGTGGTTTTAACTGCTTATAACCATATGTAATATCCATACCTAGATATCCAGTTTTTTCTTTAAACATTTCTGCTTTCCTTTTGGAAAGTATAATGCCTAATTTGCATATTGTTTGAAGTACTGTGATTACATGTTTTTCATGATCTTCCTCATTGTCTGAGAAGACCAAAATATCATCAATGTATACACAACAAAATTTCTCGTGTATTTTGAAGATATTATCCATATGTCTTTGGAAAATACCAGGTGCTTGTTTTAAACCAAATGGTATGATTTTCCATTGGTAATGTCCTTGCGGGCAACTAAATGCCGTTAGATGTCTTGCATTTTGATCAAGTATAACTTGCCAAAATCCTGATTTACAATCAAAAGTAGAAAAAATTTTCTTTCCTTTGATTAATTGTAGTAGGCTTTGCATATTTGGAATTAAATATCCATCTGCCTTAGTAATCTTATTGAGCTGAGAATAGTCTACAACCATTCTAGCTTTTCCTCTTCTTTTTTCTGCTTCTTTTCTAACCATGAAAGCCGGTGAAGAGAATTGTGAAGTACTTGGTTCAATTACCTGTAATTCAAGTAATTCCTTAATTTGTATAGAGAATTCTTCTCTATCTTTTGGACAATAAGCCATTGCTTTTGCTCTTATTATTGTATTTTTGTGTTCTTCAAGTAGTTCAATTGTTGCAGTCATATTTCCTTTGTTCTTTGTTGGATCCAAAGGATTTTCTGAGCAACATTGGTCAAGAAGTTTTAGGATTTCTTCTCTTTTTGAGTTGATTTTGAATTTTTCTTGTTCTTCTATTGTTATGAAAATATTCCTTTTTGGGGTAATATTTTCTCCTTGAGGTTTTGTGAAGATTTTCCTATTGCAATTGATTTTTATCATTTCCAAGAATTTCTCTTGAAGAAAATTCATTGCAACAGCTTTTCTTTGTTTTGATATCCAAAGTCTTTTCCCATTAAGAGTAAAACTTATGGATTCAATTTCTTGTATGAAAGGATGATATAACTGACAAAAGTTATTCCCAATTATAAAATCAATTCCAGTTTCAAGTTGGTATACTGTTGGAATTTTGAAATAAAAAGTTTGCCATTGGGATTTGTGGTATCCACTTATCTCAATGTTTAATCCTTTTACTACTTTTGATGTTTTGATTTCAGATTTGTCAGCAATTTTTAGGTTCATTGTTTTTTCTGCTGTTACCCAAAATTGTTTTGGAATAACAAATTTGCTGGCGGTGCATAATGATGCTCCTGTGTCAATGTAAGCATGTAATGTAAATTTTCTGTATCCTTCAAAACTGAGTTTTATAGGTATGTAGATTGAGTTTGGATTTGTAACATTTTTATTACTCATCCTCTGAAAAATCTGTCTCAGATGATTCTGATTCAGTTTCAGTTGTTAAGTAATACAGGGATTCTGTATCACTAGGATCTTCTACTGGGTAGAAGCCTTGTTTTTGAAATGTATTTAGGAGTTTAATCCTGTCTTCATTTCCAATTTTTGCTGGGCATTCGTTTGCATAATGTCCAGATTCATTGCAGAGCCAACATCTGCAATTCTTTTTCTTTTGAGGACAAAATTTCTTTTTGTCTTGTGTTTTTTCAAATTTTTTATTCTTATATGGAATTTTCCCCTTTGAAAATTTTTTGAAAAATTTCTTTTTCCTAAAAAATTTTTCTTTATAAGGTTTTTTGTATTTTTTTAAAAATATATCTTTTATTTCTAAAAGATCTTTTCCTTGTTTTCTTTTGGATTTTTGTTGGTTGACAACCATATTGGCCAGGGATTTGGTCAAGGTAATTGTTACAACAAATTTTTGGATTTTTGTAAACTGTTTTAACACTTTCTCTTACCAATGTGTTTTGTTTGCATTTTTCAGCAATTAAATTTCTGGTTGTAGTTATGACTAGTCCAAGGGACATGTCTATTTGAGCATTTACTCTTGGATCAATGGTTTCTTTTTGTTTTTTGATTGATTCATCAAAGTCACTCATGACTTCATGATTAAATGGTTCTGGTAGTTTACGTATGAATTTTTCTGTTAATTCTATCCACTTGTCAGGTGGACATATGTAAAAGTATTTTGAAAATTCGCAAGCATAATTTTCAAAATAACACATATCACATATAGAGATTTTCTCTAAGTGATTTAATGCATCAGCAATTGCAATTACTGATCTCTTACTTTTGAATGCTTCGAAAGTTTGTCCAGTAAATTGTTTGTATATTTGGTCCACAATTCTTTCAATGAATTTTGGAATAACTCCTATTGAATCTTTCCAGATTTGATTTTTTGTGTCGTATGTAAAGCTTTCAAGGAATGTTCTTGCATTTCCTCTGGTACTAGCGAGTACATAATTCCATGAATTTATTTCATTTTTGATTATTTCTTTGTTGACAATCATTGCAACCATGATATAGCTATACCATGCATCAATGATCTTTTCTGGATCTAGAGTACAATCTATATCCAAAATTGTTACTTGTTGGTTTATACTTTGTCTTTTTGGAATAAAATCAGAAACTAAGAGGTTCTGATCAAAGTTCCTTTCTGGCATTCTGGGGTCAGGTCTTGGTGTATTGTCACCCATGTGTCTTTTCCCATCTCCTTTTGGATTACTTGATGATGGATTATCATCTTTAATCTCAAAAGTTTCTGGTTTTGGTTCTCTGATTGTTGGTCCAAGTCCCATGTTAGGATCAGTTTCTCTTCCAGTGTGAAATCTTTCATGAATGATGATTTCATCTTCACTGTCAGATTCTTTATCTGTTTCAGATTGTGATTCAAGTTGATCTTGATTCTGTTGTTCATTGTTTTTATTGTCCGAAATTGCCATAATTTTTTCTTTTATGTCAATGTTTTTGACAATTGAAACAATCTTTTCAAGTTCATTGTCTTCAAATGCCAGTAGAACATTTAAGAGTCCCAACTCTTGGCTGGTCTCGTAAATGCTTTCAAGATTTTTCCTGAAGCTTGTCATTATACCAAATGGTCAATGTCAAATTTTCCTTCCGGAATTTCATCTTGTTTTGCTTTTGTTTTTGGAGAGAGTTCTCCCCTTCTTTCAAAGATTCCAATTTGTTGTGTTGATTTGATCTTTGAAATTATTTTGTTATTTTGATTATTGTTAATAATTCCTGCTATGATGATAGCAGAATGTTTTTCAAGTAAAATTTCAATTTGTTTTTCAAATATGTTAAAATTTCTTTTAATATCTTTGATTTCTTCTTTTATGGAGTTAATTTCTTTTAGAAGTTCTGGTATTGACATTTCAATTATCAGATTCTTCTTCTTGATCACCATAAAGTGTTTCGGCCATTTTGTTGACAGTTTCACTTAATTGTTTGAGTTGTATCTTGGTTTTTCTCAACTCATCGCTTTCTTTTTCTTTTAGCTTTGGTGGATTTATTTTATTTTGTGAGTTACTTCTTATGAGAAGTGGTTGTTGTTCCCTTATTAGGGGCCTTTTAGTGTTAAGATCTATATTTATAGATCTTCTCTCTGGTTGCGTCAACCAGTCAAATTCTGTTTCTTTATTTTCTATGTAATTGGAGAATAAATGATCGATTTTGATTCCTTTTGGTTCTCTTATTATAACCATGTTGTGAGAATTATGGATTGCATAACTCACTAGATATGATATTGAAAAAGGTACATTATTGTCTTTGACTAAGTCTTCTCTTCCGTACTTGTGTACAAACGAGAGTATTCCGTCAAAGTTTTGATCATGTAAACTTACTGATAGTCTGGGATAGACTGTAAACAGTAGTTTACCACATGCTAGGTTTCCTTCAAGGGATCCTAGACATCCTTCTTGTGGGTTTTGTATTCTTTCATCAATTAAACACATTCGGATTGGTTGATCCGTTTTTTCTGATAGTGTGCTTTTCAATTGGATTCTGATTGCTCCAATTGTAACCCAATAAAGATTTTTGTTATCTTCAAGATCAATTTTTTTGTTTTGCTTGGTTTATATCCTTTTTAGTTAGTAGAGAGATTCCTACTTTTCCGTATGTATGTTGAGCGTTAATCGCAAATTCTTTATGCGATACACCGTAATACACATGTTTCTTTCGTTTCATGAATTTATCAATAAATCCTGGTTGTGAAAAAATTTCTTTTGGATCTAAAGATAAAGTGGTTTTACATATTTTGTCAAGTTTTTCGTTAGAAATTAAAATTTCATTTGAAAAATTTCCCTTTGATTCAATTTGTTCGCAAATCTCCTCATGTTCTTGAGATGTTCCTTCATTAGCAAGATTTATGCTCATGATTTATAATGTTGTGTGACGTAGTGAATTAAAAAATTAAAAACAGATTCGTAATAATTTTTTAAAGCTTTATCTTTTTGTTGTCTACAGTTTTCTAAAGAGTCTTTGTGGACTCCTGCAAAAACTTGGTGTCTATAAAATTCTTCATAAAATTCGCAAATATGAAATTCAGAATTTATGAGATGAATATGTGCATGACATGTATAACAATTAATTTGTGTACTAGTGTTCTCCATAACTATGATGACAATTTGCATAGTGTATGATGAATGTACGTAAATTGTTTTCATAATCTTGTTTTGTTTCAAGATATTTTTGTTCCATATTTAGCGTACAATAAGGATTTCCCCAAAACTTCTTTGAGTCAATTCTTTCTTTGTACCATAAAAATGCTTCGTACTGAAAGGTAAACAATTTGTGGAGTGCATAACAAGCATTACAATTATTGTTTGATTGTGACATGTTAATACGTGTAATGGCTCTGATACCAATTTGAGGAAGGTGTGTGCGGAAGTGTATTAATCAAGACATATGATCTCATGCTTGGCCAAATATGTATATAAAAATAAATTTAAGGAGATTTCAGTATTAAACCTTCTTGATGTACGTTGTTGGTTGCTGTTTCCTTCGTTTCTTTTTTGATCCCACGCCTCACTATGTTGAGTTACTGGGCTATGTTTCCCTTGCGACCACTTGCCTAGCGGTACTCCAGTTGCCTGAACTCTTAATAGATCCGTACGTATTTGAACAAAGTAAGAAAAGTGAAGAAAACATTAAACTTTTATTGAAAATAGAAGGTTTAAGAGAACTTTTATTGAAAATAGAAGGTTTAAGAGAACTTTTATTGAAATTATAAGGTTCTTTATAAGGTTCTTTCTTCTCTTTCCTCTTTTTTCCTTCTTTTTGTCTTCTTTTGCTTTCTTTTCTTTTCTTGTCCTTTTTCTCTTTCCTCTTTTTCCTTCTTTTGTCTTCTTTTTCAAAATTTGTTACGTCCTTATTAAATAATTTTTGACACGCGTTTCACCGGGAAACTTCTGGTCAAAAAGTATTTTCTACTTTTTCTTCTGATTGGTTGCTGCTGATGCTGCCAGATGTACTGCTGTCTGCAATTTTTTCTTTTTCTTGTTGTTGAGTCTCATCAACTTTACACCATTGACAAAGGTGCATCTTCCCTAGACTTGATCTGAGGGCTTTGCATAAATGTCCCTTGTAGCTGCTTGGTGCATTTGGCAGATAATAGAAATTTTGTTCAAACTTACAAATTTTTCTAGCATCTGTTACATTGATAAGTGTACTTGTTTTACTCGTAATTAAAATAAACTTTGAACTGTAGTTTACTTTAATTTTTGAGATTCCGTCAAAAATTTTTAATCCTGTAATAACCCTTTGAAATGAAAGGGATCTCCAGTCTTGCAAAATTTCTTCGTTTACTTCAGTGAGTCGTCCAGCAATTGGAGTGTTGATTTCCACTTCTTGTACTGTCTTGATCTGTACATGATGATATCCTTTGACAAGAATATTATCCTCATTCCAAAAAGGAATTGTGCTGTTGATCTTGAGAATGATTTTGAGGTTTTTGTCTTTAATTACAAATTTAGCAAAATCTTTGACTGTTTTTACTAAATTTTCATCAAGTAATTTGATTTCTTCAAAATCATTTCCAGGAATGATTTCTTTAATTAATCCGCAATGGAATGCTGTCTGTACCATATTGGGCTCAGCTCCTGCAAAGAAGATGAACTGTCCGAATTTTTTCTCAATTGTGCCATAGTACCCTCCTTCTGGTGCAGAGTCTCCTATTGTATGTGCTTCTTCTTCAAGCAAGAGAAAATCTTGCAGTTTGATATCCGGAAAGGTGGTTTCTTCTTTTTGGGCTGGGATTTTTCCAAGTTTTTTGAACCTGGTTGGAATTTGGGCTGGTTTGCTGGATTGGGCTGCTTCACTGTAGGAAAAGAATTTTATCCTTTGGTTTTCTGATGGTGGTATGAATGTAGGCATTCTGGGCCTGGATCTGATGTCTGGTTGACAATAGTTTGGTCTCAAGTTTAAATTTTGTTGGTCAAACAAATTTTTGTATGGGGTTGGGCTGTGTCCATTTTTTGTACAAAAGTCCAGATAGGCTTGATGAGCATCTGAAAAGGTTTTAAAGCTTTTGTGTTTGTATGGTTTTCCTTTGACAATGCGTTCGACTTCTGCCCAACTTGTGTAGAATCCTCTATGAGGACCATCAAAGATTGTATAGAATTTTGTACCTGCAATGGAAGTATTTACCCCCACCAATGGTGTGGTTTCCAGTTGTGTTTGAGATATTTCAGTTGGTTTTTGAATAACCGTATGTTCTTGAGAACATTGAGTTTCCGAAGAATCTCCTGTATGTAATTGGATTTGTGGTCCAAGTTGCGGGTTTTGAATTCCCTTAAGCCCTTGCGAGCTTGTTGCAGTAACATTTTCTGCAAGTACTGTAAATTTCTCTCCAGTAGTCTTGCTACTTTCGATGATAGGCGTTTCTTTTGAAACTGTAATTTTTGCTCCAGTAGTCTTGCTACTTTCGCCTGCCTCCCCTTGTTTTTGAAGCCTTATCAACTTCTTTTTGAGGACTTTAATGCTTTGTTGCAGCATTGTAATCTCATTTTGTTTAACAGAAATTTCAATTTCTTTTGTTTCAATTTCTGTCTCAATGTCTTCCATATGTTCCATGATGTCAGTCATTTTTACCTGAAAAAGTAAATTCTCTTGTGAGTGAATCAGCTAAAGAATTGTCTTTTCCTCTGATAATTTCAATATCAAAATTGTAGTGACTGAACCACATTTGCCATCTGATTAGTCTTCCTTGCTTGTAGTCTGGATGTACCTGGTTTTTCAAAAATGATTTACATGTAGTAGAATCAGTTCTAACAAGAAATTTGTTAGTGATGATATAAATTCTAAATTTTGTTATGGCTTTTTTCATTGCTAAAATTTCTTTTTCATTGATGTGGTAATTCTTTTCGGGATTTGTGAATGTCCCTGAAGCATATCCACAAAGTTGTTCTTTTTGTTCATTTTCGTCAAATGTTTTTAACACTGCTCCCCAATGTTCTTGAGATGCATCAGTTTCAATTATCATTTTATCATTATTTTTTGGATGATATAATGATGGTAGGTTTTTTATTTTAGATTTGATTTTTTGTATATAAAGAGTATCTTCTTTAGTCCAAATCCATTTGAAATCTTTTTTGAGTTTCTTTTGAAGTGGTGCTCTCATTTTTGCTAGATCTTTAATGAAAGATTCTGCATAAGTGAGACATCCAAGAAATCTCATCAATTGTTTTTGATCTTGTATTTCGTTTGGAAATTCATGAATATGAGTAAGAACATGTGGTTTTAACTGCTTATAACCATATGTAATATCCATACCTAGATATCCAGTTTTTTCTTTAAACATTTCTGCTTTCCTTTTGGAAAGTATAATGCCTAATTTGCATATTGTTTGAAGTACTGTGATTACATGTTTTTCATGATCTTCCTCATTGTCTGAGAAGACCAAAATATCATCAATGTATACACAACAAAATTTCTCGTGTATTTTGAAGATATTATCCATATGTCTTTGGAAAATACCAGGTGCTTGTTTTAAACCAAATGGTATGATTTTCCATTGGTAATGTCCTTGCGGGCAACTAAATGCCGTTAGATGTCTTGCATTTTGATCAAGTATAACTTGCCAAAATCCTGATTTACAATCAAAAGTAGAAAAAAATTTCTTTCCTTTGATTAATTGTAGTAGGCTTTGCATATTTGGAATTAAATATCCATCTGCCTTAGTAATCTTATTGAGCTGAGAATAGTCTACAACCATTCTAGCTTTTCCTCTTCTTTTTTCTGCTTCTTTTCTAACCATGAAAGCCGGTGAAGAGAATTGTGAAGTACTTGGTTCAATTACCTGTAATTCAAGTAATTCCTTAATTTGTATAGAGAATTCTTCTCTATCTTTTGGACAATAAGCCATTGCTTTTGCTCTTATTATTGTATTTTTGTGTTCTTCAAGTAGTTCAATTGTTGCAGTCATATTTCCTTTGTTCTTTGTTGGATCCAAAGGATTTTCTGAGCAACATTGGTCAAGAAGTTTTAGGATTTCTTCTCTTTTTGAGTTGATTTTGAATTTTTCTTGTTCTTCTATTGTTATGAAAATATTCCTTTTTGGGGTAATATTTTCTCCTTGAGGTTTTGTGAAGATTTTCCTATTGCAATTGATTTTTATCATTTCCAAGAATTTCTCTTGAAGAAAATTCATTGCAACAGCTTTTCTTTGTTTTGATATCCAAAGTCTTTTCCCATTAAGAGTAAAACTTATGGATTCAATTTCTTGTATGAAAGGATGATATAACTGACAAAAGTTATTCCCAATTATAAAATCAATTCCAGTTTCAAGTTGGTATACTGTTGGAATTTTGAAATAAAAAGTTTGCCATTGGGATTTGTGGTATCCACTTATCTCAATGTTTAATCCTTTTACTACTTTTGATGTTTTGATTTCAAATTTGTCAGCAATTTTTAGGTTCATTGTTTTTTCTGCTGTTACCCAAAATTGTTTTGGAATAACAAATTTGCTGGCGGTGCATAATGATGCTCCTGTGTCAATGTAAGCATGTAATGTAAATTTTCTGTATCCTTCAAAACTGAGTTTTATAGGTATGTAGATTGAGTTTGGATTTGTAACATTTTTATTACTCATCCTCTGAAAAATCTGTCTCAGATGATTCTGATTCAGTTTCAGTTGTTAAGTAATACAGGGATTCTGTATCACTAGGATCTTCTACTGGGTAGAAGCCTTGTTTTTGAAATGTATTTAGGAGTTTAATCCTGTCTTCATTTCCAATTTTTGCTGGGCATTCGTTTGCATAATGTCCAGATTCATTGCAGAGCCAACATCTGCAATTCTTTTTCTTTTGAGGACAAAATTTCTTTTTGTCTTGTGTTTTTTCAAATTTTTTATTCTTATATGGAATTTTCCCCTTTGAAAATTTTTTGAAAAATTTCTTTTTCCTAAAAAATTTTTCTTTATAAGGTTTTTTGTATTTTTTTAAAAATATATCTTTTATTTCTAAAAGATCTTTTCCTTGTTTTCTTTTGGATTTTTGTTGGTTGACAACCATATTGGCCAGGGATTTGGTCAAGGTAATTGTTACAACAAATTTTTGGATTTTTGTAAACTGTTTTAACACTTTCTCTTACCAATGTGTTTTGTTTGCATTTTTCAGCAATTAAATTTCTGGTTGTAGTTATGACTAGTCCAAGGGACATGTCTATTTGAGCATTTACTCTTGGATCAATGGTTTCTTTTTGTTTTTTGATTGATTCATCAAAGTCACTCATGACTTCATGATTAAATGGTTCTGGTAGTTTACGTATGAATTTTTCTGTTAATTCTATCCACTTGTCAGGTGGACATATGTAAAAGTATTTTGAAAATTCGCAAGCATAATTTTCAAAATAACACATATCACATATAGAGATTTTCTCTAAGTGATTTAATGCATCAGCAATTGCAATTACTGATCTCTTACTTTTGAATGCTTCGAAAGTTTGTCCAGTAAATTGTTTGTATATTTGGTCCACAATTCTTTCAATGAATTTTGGAATAACTCCTATTGAATCTTTCCAGATTTGATTTTTTGTGTCGTATGTAAAGCTTTCAAGGAATGTTCTTGCATTTCCTCTGGTACTAGCGAGTACATAATTCCATGAATTTATTTCATTTTTGATTATTTCTTTGTTGACAATCATTGCAACCATGATATAGCTATACCATGCATCAATGATCTTTTCTGGATCTAGAGTACAATCTATATCCAAAATTGTTACTTGTTGGTTTATACTTTGTCTTTTTGGAATAAAATCAGAAACTAAGAGGTTCTGATCAAAGTTCCTTTCTGGCATTCTGGGGTCAGGTCTTGGTGTATTGTCACCCATGTGTCTTTTCCCATCTCCTTTTGGATTACTTGATGATGGATTATCATCTTTAATCTCAAAAGTTTCTGGTTTTGGTTCTCTGATTGTTGGTCCAAGTCCCATGTTAGGATCAGTTTCTCTTCCAGTGTGAAATCTTTCATGAATGATGATTTCATCTTCACTGTCAGATTCTTTATCTGTTTCAGATTGTGATTCAAGTTGATCTTGATTCTGTTGTTCATTGTTTTTATTGTCCGAAATTGCCATAATTTTTTCTTTTATGTCAATGTTTTTGACAATTGAAACAATCTTTTCAAGTTCATTGTCTTCAAATGCCAGTAGAACATTTAAGAGTCCCAACTCTTGGCTGGTCTCGTAAATGCTTTCAAGATTTTTCCTGAAGCTTGTCATTATACCAAATGGTCAATGTCAAATTTTCCTTCCGGAATTTCATCTTGTTTTGCTTTTGTTTTTGGAGAGAGTTCTCCCCTTCTTTCAAAGATTCCAATTTGTTGTGTTGATTTGATCTTTGAAATTATTTTGTTATTTTGATTATTGTTAATAATTCCTGCTATGATGATAGCAGAATGTTTTTCAAGTAAAATTTCAATTTGTTTTTCAAATATGTTAAAATTTCTTTTAATATCTTTGATTTCTTCTTTTATGGAGTTAATTTCTTTTAGAAGTTCTGGTATTGACATTTCAATTATCAGATTCTTCTTCTTGATCACCATAAAGTGTTTCGGCCATTTTGTTGACAGTTTCACTTAATTGTTTGAGTTGTATCTTGGTTTTTCTCAACTCATCGCTTTCTTTTTCTTTTAGCTTTGGTGGATTTATTTTATTTTGTGAGTTACTTCTTATGAGAAGTGGTTGTTGTTCCCTTATTAGGGGCCTTTTAGTGTTAAGATCTATATTTATAGATCTTCTCTCTGGTTGCGTCAACCAGTCAAATTCTGTTTCTTTATTTTCTATGTAATTGGAGAATAAATGATCGATTTTGATTCCTTTTGGTTCTCTTATTATAACCATGTTGTGAGAATTATGGATTGCATAACTCACTAGATATGATATTGAAAAAGGTACATTATTGTCTTTGACTAAGTCTTCTCTTCCGTACTTGTGTACAAACGAGAGTATTCCGTCAAAGTTTTGATCATGTAAACTTACTGATAGTCTGGGATAGACTGTAAACAGTAGTTTACCACATGCTAGGTTTCCTTCAAGGGATCCTAGACATCCTTCTTGTGGGTTTTGTATTCTTTCATCAATTAAACACATTCGGATTGGTTGATCCGTTTTTTCTGATAGTGTGCTTTTCAATTGGATTCTGATTGCTCCAATTGTAACCCAATAAAGATTTTTGTTATCTTCAAGATCAATTTTTTTGTTTTGCTTGGTTTATATCCTTTTTAGTTAGTAGAGAGATTCCTACTTTTCCGTATGTATGTTGAGCGTTAATCGCAAACTCTTTATGCGATACACCGTAATACACATGTTTCTTTCGTTTCATGAATTTATCAATAAATCCTGGTTGTGAAAAAATTTCTTTTGGATCTAAAGATAAAGTGGTTTTACATATTTTGTCAAGTTTTTCGTTAGAAATTAAAATTTCATTTGAAAAATTTCCCTTTGATTCAATTTGTTCGCAAATCTCCTCATGTTCTTGAGATGTTCCTTCATTAGCAAGATTTATGCTCATGATTTATAATGTTGTGTGACGTAGTGAATTAAAAAATTAAAAACAGATTCGTAATAATTTTTTAAAGCTTTATCTTTTTGTTGTCTACAGTTTTCTAAAGAGTCTTTGTGGACTCCTGCAAAAACTTGGTGTCTATAAAATTCTTCATAAAATTCGCAAATATGAAATTCAGAATTTATGAGATGAATATGTGCATGACATGTATAACAATTAATTTGTGTACTAGTGTTCTCCATAACTATGATGACAATTTGCATAGTGTATGATGAATGTACGTAAATTGTTTTCATAATCTTGTTTTGTTTCAAGATATTTTTGTTCCATATTTAGCGTACAATAAGGATTTCCCCAAAACTTCTTTGAGTCAATTCTTTCTTTGTACCATAAAAATGCTTCGTACTGAAAGGTAAACAATTTGTGGAGTGCATAACAAGCATTACAATTATTGTTTGATTGTGACATGTTAATACGTGTAATGGCTCTGATACCAATTTGAGGAAGGTGTGTATAGCGACTCAGAATTTTTATGCAATAAATAATTATTTTAATATTTAGAAAATTGTGTCGCTACTATTTCATTTATTATTTTGAAGTTAACGCCGCGACGGATTCGTCTAGCCAAGTCAAGAAATATCGAATTTGTTCGATTTTAAATTAAAATCCGAAATTCTATAATTATATTATTTTAATTAAAGTATCATTTTCAAAATCATTTTAATTCCAATATTCCTTATTAAATTATTTTAAGTCCAAAATATGTAATTCAATTTTTATCTCAAAATTCATCCATTCTCAGATTTATTTTCAGTCCAAAATATATCTGTTTTAAATACATTTCTTAATCAAAGTTAGTCAATTTTCTAAGCCATAGCCACCACCCACAAATTCTTTTTCAGCTCCATTATTATCAGCATCAATCCATAGCCACGAACCTTCATTATATTAAACCATAATTGTACAAGCAAAGCATCTTCATCATTATCATCATCTACCCCATCTTCATTTCAATACTCATGGCACAACTCACACTTCCATGTACTTAGATTCCACAATACAATATATATAAGCATACATCTTCATCACCATTCAGAAACCAAATTCAACCCACTATATCACCATTATCATCTCCATCTTAGCAACTACTGCACAAACCATTTACACTGCAATCAGTATCATCACTGTCAAGTTACCACCTCCAACTCACAAATTTGCCAACCAGTAGCCAATCACCAATGATCCACACTGCACCCATCATCCTCATCAGTACGCTGCCTCCACGATCACCAAACTCATCCCTGCAATCACCGTCACCATCCCTGCAACCTCCACCCTCTCACAGCCACTATCTCCATTGCCAAACCCAGACTCAATTATAGAATTCAAAACCAATACCAAGCAAACAACAAACCAATTTGCAGTTCCATTTCCTCATCAACCTCTTCCTTCACGCAGCCAACCTCACTGTAACCGCCAACCACCACCAATCTGTCAACTAGCATCAACCCCAAACTCACCATCACCACAGTACATCATCACCCATCATCATCATCATCAGTTATCACCACCACTGCTCAAACCCGTCATCAATCGACCTCCAAACCAAAATCCCCAAATTACCTCGACCGCCTTTATGTTCGCCGGAAAAACCACAGCCCAAATTTAACTCCAGCCACCACAATACAAACCCAAATCAAACTTCAAACCCAGAACAAAACTAGTATTTACCTTCATCACCGGCCATCTAGACGGATATTCGCCGGAAAAATCGCGAACCCAGCTCCGCGTTTGACTTCGGTTTCGCACCAAAATCATCACCAAATCCCTCAAAATTTTTAACCAATTCTTGGCCGCCGCTCATCGCCACTCTGCGGCGGTGTTTTGCTGGTAGATCGCCGGCTGAGGACCAGATTTTGCGAGGGTTCCAGTCACAATTTCCTCTGTCTCCACCATCCGATCCCTCTCTCTCTCTCTTTTCGATCTGAATGAGAAAAGGATATATTAAATATTATAAACTTTCGGAAATTTGCAACTTTAGTCCTGAAGTTTTAAAAGGTTTTATTTCAGTCCTTTCAGCTTTTAAACTTATCAATTTCAGCCCTTAAGTTTTAAATGAGTCTTAATCAGCCCTTCATTTTTAAAATCTATTATTTCAGTCCCTGCTGATTTACTTTTAAGCCCAAGTTTTAAAAAGATTTACATTTTAGTCCCTCAACTTTCAAAGTATCTATTTTAGTCCCTGAACTTTCAAAAGTATTCATTTTAGTCCCTCAACTTTCAAAACATCAATTTTAGTCCTCAAATTATAATTTATCATTTTGAACTATATATTCGATATACTAAAGTGACTTATTGGCTAAGACGAAGCGTACGGAGAATTTAAAGAAATTGAAGTCATTCCCGCTCAACTTTGCACTCGTCGGATTTGAGGTAGACTCGCACTTATTAATTGATTTAAATTATGATTTCATATAAATGTCATGTGACTTGTGAAAGTCAATTTTTAAGAAAAACAAGTATGTTTTTATGAAAGGTAAATATACCTTATGTTTTTATGAAAAGTAAGTATACCCTATGTTTTTACGATAATGTTTTATATGTTTTGGATCATTGCTATGCACATAAGAATTCTTACCACCTAAGTTCGGTAGAATTCTGTGTCTCCATAAGTTTATGAGGATTTACCACCTAAGTTCGGTAAAATTCCTGTCTTTCCATATGTTTATGAGGATTTACCACCTAAGTTCGGTAAAATTCCTGTCGCGTATGTTTATGAGGATTTCGATCCTATCTTATGTTATGATGGAAATGATCCCTATGAATTTCATGAATTATGTTTTGGTATACTTACTGTTATTATGATCTTACTGTTATTATGACTTACTACATAAGAATTCTTGCCACCTAAGTTCGGTAAAATTCTTATGTTTATGAGGATTTCGATATTTTCCTATGTTATGATGAAAACTTACTGTTATTATGATTTTACTGCATAAGAATTCTTGCCACCTAAGTTCGGTAAAGTTCTTGTGTCTATTTATGTTTATGAGGATTTCAATCCTATCTTATGTTATGCTTTCAAAAGAAATTATGCTTGGCATAATTAAAATGTTTTTATAAGTATATGGTTTTCAAAGAGCTGTTTTCAAAGAGCCTATGATTTGCAAAATATGTCCCGTGCTGTAATGCACAATATGAGTTTTATCAAGAGCAGTTTTATAAAGAAGCTCTATCAATGCCCGTTTTATAAAGAGCCGGGATTTATGTGTTTAATCATCTTATAAATTAAATTAATTTGCGATGAGTCTACTGAGTATTTCCCCCATGAAATACTCACCCTACTTTTTAACAGTTTTGTAGATTTCGGAGACGGTGGCGAGCGATGAATGATGGTGGCAATAATCGTTGAACGGTTGAAAGTTTGACGTTAATGATTTCCGTATTTTCCAAACAATCGAATAATTTAGAGAAGTTCATTTATTTGAGAAATTATGATATTGGCAATTTCTTTACAATATTAATGGTTCGATTTACTATTTCAAATGGTTTCATAAATGTTTTCAATTTTAGCGGCCATTACAGTTTATTTAATGTTGCCAAAAATGAATTTCAATTATTTCTTCCGCAAAAATATTATTCGAAAAATTTAGACAGAAAATGACGTAGTGAATCGGGTATACGGAACTCGGGGCGCTACAAGTTGGTATCAGAGCTAGTCTGCGTTTCTGTAGACTGGAAAAATTTTCAAAAAGAATTTTCAAGAAATATTTTCCATTATAAAATTTTATTGATGAAGATTGCCACTGCCATCATTCGTTCCACCAACTCCGAGGTAAAGAAGTTTATGATGTTTAAAGTTATTTCAGTATTTCGAATACTCATTTTACTAATTTATGAGAAAGAATGAAGAGTATTTCGGATACTTATGATTTATGAGAAATAAGAATGTATTTCTTCGAAAATAATGATGTTGTTATGCTTTGTCATAACTTATATGCTTTAATGTATGATTATGAGAATTTTTTTTAAAGAAAACGAGTGTTGAGCATAATGGGAATAATATGATTTTATTGAGAATTTAGTAATGGATATTATGTTGAGTTAATTTATTATGCCTCTATGTTGAAGAGAAATTTATTATGAAGTTTGGCTTTGTGAATAAATTTTGGGAATATGATTTATGGCATATATTTATAAGTATGAGTAACTTTTGAGCCAATTAAGGTATGGAAGGAAGTGATATTGTGATATTGAAAAATATGATTTGAAATTGTTATGTTGAGGAATTATGAATTGAATTATGAGATATTTTGATGATATTGAAGTGTTGGAATCATTTTCAATATTTTTAGATCGTTGTGATCAAATGTGGAGTTATTTATTATTGTGAGTTATGAAGTATGCTTATGGTTTGGAATAAGTCCAAATTACAAGGGAGACTCTGTCCAGAATTTTATCATTTGGAATTAAGAGCATAATATGATAAGCATCTACTAAAGGAATTAAGTTTAGACATGCAAGTTCATTTACATCACAAACGAGATTTAGTAGATGATAACAGAGATTTTATTATTTTCTCATAAGGAGAACACACAAGAGTCACACTGGAAAGGAAATACATGAAACACACAAAAGCAAACGAGAGAAGCATGGGATAATCCTCAAAATGAGAGATGTGTTTCCGGAGTAGCCGTATCCTACCACCTCTGATCTTTTGAGGAAATAAAGAAACCTTCAAAGAGGTGTGTTTCGAGAGTAAGAATACTCCGTAATCTACCACCTGGAACCTTTGAGGTACACACAAGATTTAAACATTAAGGAAATCCTAGTAAATGGAGGGGTGTCTCGAGAGTGAGAATACTCCGTACTCTACCCCCACCTATTCTAAGATTCAAAGAGTTAAGTTTACATTAACCGGACTCCATTTTCTCTTGATTCCCCTTCCTTGCGACCAATCTATCTTAACTCCTGCTGGATCTTGTATTGAGATATATGACTGCAGCTTATCCAGTAGTTCATCAATAGTAGGAGCAGAAATAAGAAGCCTTCTGGAAAATGGAGAGATGAATCCCTGTTCCACAGCATAATCAAGAAAGGTTAACAAACCATCAAAGAAATTGTTAACATTCAGAAGCCCAATAGGCTTAGTATGGAGATCTAGTTGAGCCCACGAGGTAATGTTAAAAATTTCTTCTAAGGTACCAAAACCTCCGGGCAGGGCTATAAAGGCATCAGAACCATATAGCATACAAGTTATGCGTTCATGGATGGATAAGGTTTGAACTTCATGCCCTCGTGTTTTTCCTGCAACATCTACCAAAGGGACAGGTATGACACCGATTACTTTTGATTTCTCTGCAAGAGCAGATTGGGAAACAAAACCCATTAGACCACTGCTACCACCCCCATATACAAGAGTGATACCTTTTTCCCCCAGTTTCTTTCCAAGATCTACAGCCGCTTCTAGATAACCGAAGCCTTTCCCCACTTTTGATCCACAAAATACACAAATAGTTTTGATCTGTCGAAGTTTTGGTGCTTCCATCTTTGATAGTAAAGAAGGGAAAACTTACGAAAGGTAAACAATTTGTGGAGTGCATAACAAGCATTACAATTATTGTTTGATTGTGACATGTTAATACGTGTAATGGCTCTGATACCAATTTGAGGAAGGTGTGTGCGGAAGTGTATTAATCAAGACATATGATCTCATGCTTGGCCAAATATGTATATAAAAATAAATTTAAGGAGATTTCAGTATTAAACCTTCTTGATGTACGTTGTTGGTTGCTGTTTCCTTCGTTTCTTTTTTGATCCCACGCCTCACTATGTTGAGTTACTGGGCTATGTTTCCCTTGCGACCACTTGCCTAGCGGTACTCCAGTTGCCTGAACTCTTAATAGATCCGTACGTATTTGAACAAAGTAAGAAAAGTGAAGAAAACATTGAACTTTTATTGAAAATAGAAGGTTTAAGAGAACTTTTATTGAAAATAGAAGGTTTAAGAGAACTTTTATTGAAATTATAAGGTTCTTTATAAGGTTCTTTCTTCTCTTTCCTCTTTTTTCCTTCTTTTTGTCTTCTTTTGCTTTCTTTTCTTTTCTTGTCCTTTTTCTCTTTCCTCTTTTTCCTTCTTTTGTCTTCTTTTTCAAAATTTGTTACGTCCTTATTAAATAATTTTTGACACGCGTTTCACCGGGAAACTTCTGGTCAAAAAGTATTTTCTACTTTTTCTTCTGATTGGTTGCTGCTGATGCTGCCAGATGTACTGTTGTCTGCAATTTTTTCTTTTTCTTGTTGTTGAGTCTCATCAACTTTACACCATTGACAAAGGTGCATCTTCCCTAGACTTGATCTGAGGGCTTTGCATAAATGTCCCTTGTAGCTGCTTGGTGCATTTGGCAGATAATAGAAATTTTGTTCAAACTTACAAATTTTTCTAGCATCTGTTACATTGATAAGTGTACTTGTTTTACTCGTAATTAAAATAAACTTTGAACTGTAGTTTACTTTAATTTTTGAGATTCCGTCAAAATTTTTTAATCCTGTAATAACCCTTTGAAATGAAAGGGATCTCCAGTCTTGCAAAATTTCTTCGTTTACTTCAGTGAGTCGTCCAGCAATTGGAGTGTTGATTTCCACTTCTTGTACTGTCTTGATCTGTACATGATGATATCCTTTGACAAGAATATTATCCTCATTCCAAAAAGGAATTGTGCTGTTGATCTTGAGAATGATTTTGAGGTTTTTGTCTTTAATTACAAATTTAGCAAAATCTTTGACTGTTTTTACTAAATTTTCATCAAGTAATTTGATTTCTTCAAAATCATTTCCAGGAATGATTTCTTTAATTAATCCGCAATGGAATGCTGTCTGTACCATATTGGGCTCAGCTCCTGCAAAGAAGATGAACTGTCCGAATTTTTTCTCAATTGTGCCATAGTACCCTCCTTCTGGTGCAGAGTCTCCTATTGTACGTGCTTCTTCTTCAAGCAAGAGAAAATCTTGCAGTTTGATATCCGGAAAGGTGGTTTCTTCTTTTTGGGCTGGGATTTTTCCAAGTTTTTTGAACCTGGTTGGAATTTGGGCTGGTTTGCTGGATTGGGCTGCTTCACTGTAGGAAAAGAATTTTATCCTTTGGTTTTCTGATGGTGGTATGAATGTAGGCATTCTGGGCCTGGATCTGATGTCTGGTTGACAATAGTTTGGTCTCAAGTTTAAATTTTGTTGGTCAAACAAATTTTTGTATGGGGTTGGGCTGTGTCCATTTTTTGTACAAAAGTCCAGATAGGCTTGATGAGCATCTGAAAAGGTTTTAAAGCTTTTGTGTTTGTATGGTTTTCCTTTGACAATGCGTTCGACTTCTGCCCAACTTGTGTAGAATCCTCTATGAGGACCATCAAAGATTGTATAGAATTTTGTACCTGCAATGGAAGTATTTACCCCCACCAATGGTGTGGTTTCCAGTTGTGTTTGAGATATTTCAGTTGGTTTTTGAATAACCGTATGTTCTTGAGAACATTGAGTTTCCGAAGAATCTCCTGTATGTAATTGGATTTGTGGTCCAAGTTGCGGGTTTTGAATTCCCTTAAGCCCTTGCGAGCTTGTTGCAGTAACATTTTCTGCAAGTACTGTAAATTTCTCTCCAGTAGTCTTGCTACTTTCGATGATAGGCGTTTCTTTTGAAACTGTAATTTTTGCTCCAGTAGTCTTGCTACTTTCGCCTGCCTCCCCTTGTTTTTGAAGCCTTATCAACTTCTTTTTGAGGACTTTAATGCTTTGTTGCAGCATTGTAATCTCATTTTGTTTAACAGAAATTTCAATTTCTTTTGTTTCAATTTCTGTCTCAATGTCTTCCATTTGTTCCATGATGTCAGTCATTTTTACCTGAAAAAGCAAATTCTCTTGTGAGTGAATCAGCTAAAGAATTGTCTTTTCCTCTGATAATTTCAATATCAAAATTGTAGTGACTGAACCACATTTGCCATCTGATTAGTCTTCCTTGCTTGTAGTCTGGATGTACCTGGTTTTTCAAAAATGATTTACATGTAGTAGAATCAGTTCTAACAAGAAATTTGTTAGTGATGATATAAATTCTAAATTTTGTTATGGCTTTTTTCATTGCTAAAATTTCTTTTTCATTGATGTGGTAATTCTTTTCGGGATTTGTGAATGTCCCTGAAGCATATCCACAAAGTTGTTCTTTTTGTTCATTTTCGTCAAATGTTTTTAACACTGCTCCCCAATGTTCTTGAGATGCATCAGTTTCAATTATCATTTTATCATTATTTTTTGGATGATATAATGATGGTAGGTTTTTTATTTTAGATTTGATTTTTTGTATATAAAGAGTATCTTCTTTAGTCCAAATCCATTTGAAATCTTTTTTGAGTTTCTTTTGAAGTGGTGCTCTCATTTTTGCTAGATCTTTAATGAAAGATTCTGCATAAGTGAGACATCCAAGAAATCTCATCAATTGTTTTTGATCTTGTATTTCGTTTGGAAATTCATGAATATGAGTAAGAACATGTGGTTTTAACTGCTTATAACCATATGTAATATCCATACCTAGATATCCAATTTTTTCTTTAAACATTTCTGCTTTCCTTTTGGAAAGTATAATGCCTAATTTGCATATTGTTTGAAGTACTGTGATTACATGTTTTTCATGATCTTCCTCATTGTCTGAGAAGACCAAAATATCATCAATGTATACACAACAAAATTTCTCGTGTATTTTGAAGATATTATCCATATGTCTTTGAAAAATACCAGGTGCTTGTTTTAAACCAAATGGTATGATTTTCCATTGGTAATGTCCTTGCGGGCAACTAAATGCCGTTAGATGTCTTGCATTTTGATCAAGTATAACTTGCCAAAATCCTGATTTACAATCAAAAGTAGAAAAAATTTTCTTTCCTTTGATTAATTGTAGTAGGCTTTGCATATTTGGAATTAAATATCCATCTGCCTTAGTAATCTTATTGAGCTGAGAATAGTCTACAACCATTCTAGCTTTTCCTCTTCTTTTTTCTGCTTCTTTTCTAACCATGAAAGCCGGTGAAGAGAATTGTGAAGTACTTGGTTCAATTACCTGTAATTCAAGTAATTCCTTAATTTGTATAGAGAATTCTTCTCTATCTTTTGGACAATAAGCCATTGCTTTTGCTCTTATTATTGTATTTTTGTGTTCTTCAAGTAGTTCAATTGTTGCAGTCATATTTCCTTTGTTCTTTGTTGGATCCAAAGGATTTTCTGAGCAACATTGGTCAAGAAGTTTTAGGATTTCTTCTCTTTTTGAGTTGATTTTGAATTTTTCTTGTTCTTCTATTGTTATGAAAATATTCCTTTTTGGGGTAATATTTTCTCCTTGAGGTTTTGTGAAGATTTTCCTATTGCAATTGATTTTTATCATTTCCAAGAATTTCTCTTGAAGAAAATTCATTGCAACAGCTTTTCTTTGTTTTGATATCCAAAGTCTTTTCCCATTAAGAGTAAAACTTATGGATTCAATTTCTTGTATGAAAGGATGATATAACTGACAAAAGTTATTCCCAATTATAAAATCAATTCCAGTTTCAAGTTGGTATACTGTTGGAATTTTGAAATAAAAAGTTTTCCATTGGGATTTGTGGTATCCACTTATCTCAATGTTTAATCCTTTTACTACTTTTGATGTTTTGATTTCAGATTTGTCAGCAATTTTTAGGTTCATTGTTTTTTCTGCTGTTACCCAAAATTGTTTTGGAATAACAAATTTGCTGGCGGTGCATAATGATGCTCCTGTGTCAATGTAAGCATGTAATGTAAATTTTCTGTATCCTTCAAAACTGAGTTTTATAGGTATGTAGATTGAGTTTGGATTTGTAACATTTTTATTACTCATCCTCTGAAAAATCTGTCTCAGATGATTCTGATTCAGTTTCAGTTGTTAAGTAATACAGGGATTCTGTATCACTAGGATCTTCTACTGGGTAGAAGCCTTGTTTTTGAAATGTATTTAGGAGTTTAATCCTGTCTTCATTTCCAATTTTTGCTGGGCATTCGTTTGCATAATGTCCAGATTCATTGCAGAGCCAACATCTGCAATTCTTTTTCTTTTGAGGACAAAATTTCTTTTTGTCTTGTGTTTTTTCAAATTTTTTATTCTTATATGGAATTTTCCCCTTTGAAAATTTTTTGAAAAATTTCTTTTTCCTAAAAAATTTTTCTTTATAAGGTTTTTTGTATTTTTTTAAAAATATATCTTTTATTTCTAAAAGATCTTTTCCTTGTTTTCTTTTGGATTTTTGTTGGTTGACAACCATATTGGCCAGGGATTTGGTCAAGGTAATTGTTACAACAAATTTTTGGATTTTTGTAAACTGTTTTAACACTTTCTCTTACCAATGTGTTTTGTTTGCATTTTTCAGCAATTAAATTTCTGGTTGTAGTTATGACTAGTCCAAGGGACATGTCTATTTGAGCATTTACTCTTGGATCAATGGTTTCTTTTTGTTTTTTGATTGATTCATCAAAGTCACTCATGACTTCATGATTAAATGGTTCTGGTAGTTTACGTATGAATTTTTCTGTTAATTCTATCCACTTGTCAGGTGGACATATGTAAAAGTATTTTGAAAATTCGCAAGCATAATTTTCAAAATAACACATATCACATATAGAGATTTTCTCTAAGTGATTTAATGCATCAGCAATTGCAATTACTGATCTCTTACTTTTGAATGCTTCGAAAGTTTGTCCAGTAAATTGTTTGTATATTTGGTCCACAATTCTTTCAATGAATTTTGGAATAACTCCTATTGAATCTTTCCAGATTTGATTTTTTGTGTCGTATGTAAAGCTTTCAAGGAATGTTCTTGCATTTCCTCTGGTACTAGCGAGTACATAATTCCATGAATTTATTTCATTTTTGATTATTTCTTTGTTGACAATCATTGCAACCATGATATAGCTATACCATGCATCAATGATCTTTTCTGGATCTAGAGTACAATCTATATCCAAAATTGTTACTTGTTGGTTTATACTTTGTCTTTTTGGAATAAAATCAGAAACTAAGAGGTTCTGATCAAAGTTCCTTTCTGGCATTCTGGGGTCAGGTCTTGGTGTATTGTCACCCATGTGTCTTTTCCCATCTCCTTTTGGATTACTTGATGATGGATTATCATCTTTAATCTCAAAAGTTTCTGGTTTTGGTTCTCTGATTGTTGGTCCAAGTCCCATGTTAGGATCAGTTTCTCTTCCAGTGTGAAATCTTTCATGAATGATGATTTCATCTTCACTGTCAGATTCTTTATCTGTTTCAGATTGTGATTCAAGTTGATCTTGATTCTGTTGTTCATTGTTTTTATTGTCCGAAATTGCCATAATTTTTTCTTTTATGTCAATGTTTTTGACAATTGAAACAATCTTTTCAAGTTCATTGTCTTCAAATGCCAGTAGAACATTTAAGAGTCCCAACTCTTGGCTGGTCTCGTAAATGCTTTCAAGATTTTTCCTGAAGCTTGTCATTATACCAAATGGTCAATGTCAAATTTTCCTTCCGGAATTTCATCTTGTTTTGCTTTTGTTTTTGGAGAGAGTTCTCCCCTTCTTTCAAAGATTCCAATTTGTTGTGTTGATTTGATCTTTGAAATTATTTTGTTATTTTGATTATTGTTAATAATTCCTGCTATGATGATAGCAGAATGTTTTTCAAGTAAAATTTCAATTTGTTTTTCAAATATGTTAAAATTTCTTTTAATATCTTTGATTTCTTCTTTTATGGAGTTAATTTCTTTTAGAAGTTCTGGTATTGACATTTCAATTATCAGATTCTTCTTCTTGATCACCATAAAGTGTTTCGGCCATTTTGTTGACAGTTTCACTTAATTGTTTGAGTTGTATCTTGGTTTTTCTCAACTCATCGCTTTCTTTTTCTTTTAGCTTTGGTGGATTTATTTTATTTTGTGAGTTACTTCTTATGAGAAGTGGTTGTTGTTCCCTTATTAGGGGCCTTTTAGTGTTAAGATCTATATTTATAGATCTTCTCTCTGGTTGCGTCAACCAGTCAAATTCTGTTTCTTTATTTTCTATGTAATTGGAGAATAAATGATCGATTTTGATTCCTTTTGGTTCTCTTATTATAACCATGTTGTGAGAATTATGGATTGAATAACTCACTAGATATGATATTGAAAAAGGTACATTATTGTCTTTGACTAAGTCTTCTCTTCCGTACTTGTGTACAAACGAGAGTATTCCGTCAAAGTTTTGATCATGTAAACTTACTGATAGTCTGGGATAGACTGTAAACAGTAGTTTACCACATGCTAGGTTTCCTTCAAGGGATCCTAGACATCCTTCTTGTGGGTTTTGTATTCTTTCATCAATTAAACACATTCGGATTGGTTGATCCGTTTTTTCTGATAGTGTGCTTTTCAATTGGATTCTGATTGCTCCAATTGTAACCCAATAAAGATTTTTGTTATCTTCAAGATCAATTTTTTTGTTTTGCTTGGTTTATATCCTTTTTAGTTAGTAGAGAGATTCCTACTTTTCCGTATGTATGTTGAGCGTTAATCGCAAATTCTTTATGCGATACACCGTAATACACATGTTTCTTTCGTTTCATGAATTTATCAATAAATCCTGGTTGTGAAAAAATTTCTTTTGGATCTAAAGATAAAGTGGTTTTACATATTTTGTCAAGTTTTTCGTTAGAAATTAAAATTTCATTTGAAAAATTTCCCTTTGATTCAATTTGTTCGCAAATCTCCTCATGTTCTTGAGATGTTCCTTCATTAGCAAGATTTATGCTCATGATTTATAATGTTGTGTGACGTAGTGAATTAAAAAATTAAAAACAGATTCGTAATAATTTTTTAAAGCTTTATCTTTTTGTTGTCTACAGTTTTCTAAAGAGTCTTTGTGGACTCCTGCAAAAACTTGGTGTCTATAAAATTCTTCATAAAATTCGCAAATATGAAATTCAGAATTTATGAGATGAATATGTGCATGACATGTATAACAATTAATTTGTGTACTAGTGTTCTCCATAACTATGATGACAATTTGCATAGTGTATGATGAATGTACGTAAATTGTTTTCATAATCTTGTTTTGTTTCAAGATATTTTTGTTCCATATTTAGCGTACAATAAGGATTTCCCCAAAACTTCTTTGAGTCAATTCTTTCTTTGTACCATAAAAATGCTTCGTACTGAAAGGTAAACAATTTGTGGAGTGCATAACAAGCATTACAATTATTGTTTGATTGTGACATGTTAATACGTGTAATGGCTCTGATACCAATTTGAGGAAGGTGTGTGCGGAAGTGTATTAATCAAGACATATGATCTCATGCTTGGCCAAATATGTATATAAAAATAAATTTAAGGAGATTTCAGTATTAAACCTTCTTGATGTACGTTGTTGGTTGCTGTTTCCTTCGTTTCTTTTTTGATCCCACGCCTCACTATGTTGAGTTACTGGGCTATGTTTCCCTTGCGACCACTTGCCTAGCGGTACTCCAGTTGCCTGAACTCTTAATAGATCCGTACGTATTTGAACAAAGTAAGAAAAGTGAAGAAAACATTGAACTTTTATTGAAAATAGAAGGTTTAAGAGAAAAACTCTTAAACTTATTTAATTACATATTTTTGATCCAAGTATGGATCACTGTCTTGAAGGTGTTTAGCCTTGATACATTTTTCAGAGTAAAATTCAAAAAGAGAATTGAAGCGAAAAATTTCCTCCCCCTTTCTTCTGTATTTTCTCCCTTTTATAGTCCTCCGTTGTCCTCCTTTTTCCTGTTGAATTCAGCAGAGTGACTTCATTCTTCACGTGATTATTTTTATTAACCTTGTAGCCTTTTTGACTTCTTTCTCCCAACTTGTAGCCTTTTTGACTTCTTCTCCCAACTTTTTTCTCTTTCTTCATTTGTTACGAGAAAGTTTTCTCTCTTTTCTTCTCTTGTCCTTTTTCTCTTTCCTCTTTTTTCCTTCTTTTTGTCTTCTTTTGCTTTCTTTTCTTTTCTTGTCCTTTTTCTCTTTCCTCTTTTTCCTTCTTTTGTCTTCTTTTTCAAAATTTGTTACGTCCTTATTAAATAATTTTTGACACGCGTTTCACCGGGAAACTTCTGGTCAAAAAGTATTTTCTACTTTTTCTTCTGATTGGTTGCTGCTGATGCTGCCAGATGTACTGCTGTCTGCAATTTTTTCTTTTTCTTGTTGTTGAGTCTCATCAACTTTACACCATTGACAAAGGTGCATCTTCCCTAGACTTGATCTGAGGGCTTTGCATAAATGTCCCTTGTAGCTGCTTGGTGCATTTGGCAGATAATAGAAATTTTGTTCAAACTTACAAATTTTTCTAGCATCTGTTACATTGATAAGTGTACTTGTTTTACTCGTAATTAAAATAAACTTTGAACTGTAGTTTACTTTAATTTTTGAGATTCCGTCAAAAATTTTTAATCCTGTAATAACCCTTTGAAATGAAAGGGATCTCCAGTCTTGCAAAATTTCTTCGTTTACTTCAGTGAGTCGTCCAGCAATTGGAGTGTTGATTTCCACTTCTTGTACTGTCTTGATCTGTACATGATGATATCCTTTGACAAGAATATTATCCTCATTCCAAAAAGGAATTGTGCTGTTGATCTTGAGAATGATTTTGAGGTTTTTGTCTTTAATTACAAATTTAGCAAAATCTTTGACTGTTTTTACTAAATTTTCATCAAGTAATTTGATTTCTTCAAAATCATTTCCAGGAATGATTTCTTTAATTAATCCGCAATGGAATGCTGTCTGTACCATATTGGGCTCAGCTCCTGCAAAGAAGATGAACTGTCCGAATTTTTTCTCAATTGTGCCATAGTACCCTCCTTCTGGTGCAGAGTCTCCTATTGTACGTGCTTCTTCTTCAAGCAAGAGAAAATCTTGCAGTTTGATATCCGGAAAGGTGGTTTCTTCTTTTTGGGCTGGGATTTTTCCAAGTTTTTTGAACCTGGTTGGAATTTGGGCTGGTTTGCTGGATTGGGCTGCTTCACTGTAGGAAAAGAATTTTATCCTTTGGTTTTCTGATGGTGGTATGAATGTAGGCATTCTGGGCCTGGATCTGATGTCTGGTTGACAATAGTTTGGTCTCAAGTTTAAATTTTGTTGGTCAAACAAATTTTTGTATGGGGTTGGGCTGTGTCCATTTTTTGTACAAAAGTCCAGATAGGCTTGATGAGCATCTGAAAAGGTTTTAAAGCTTTTGTGTTTGTATGGTTTTCCTTTGACAATGCGTTCGACTTCTGCCCAACTTGTGTAGAATCCTCTATGAGGACCATCAAAGATTGTATAGAATTTTGTACCTGCAATGGAAGTATTTACCCCCACCAATGGTGTGGTTTCCAGTTGTGTTTGAGATATTTCAGTTGGTTTTTGAATAACCGTATGTTCTTGAGAACATTGAGTTTCCGAAGAATCTCCTGTATGTAATTGGATTTGTGGTCCAAGTTGCGGGTTTTGAATTCCCTTAAGCCCTTGCGAGCTTGTTGCAGTAACATTTTCTGCAAGTACTGTAAATTTCTCTCCAGTAGTCTTGCTACTTTCGATGATAGGCGTTTCTTTTGAAACTGTAATTTTTGCTCCAGTAGTCTTGCTACTTTCGCCTGCCTCCCCTTGTTTTTGAAGCCTTATCAACTTCTTTTTGAGGACTTTAATGCTTTGTTGCAGCATTGTAATCTCATTTTGTTTAACAGAAATTTCAATTTCTTTTGTTTCAATTTCTGTCTCAATGTCTTCCATTTGTTCCATGATGTCAGTCATTTTTACCTGAAAAAGCAAATTCTCTTGTGAGTGAATCAGCTAAAGAATTGTCTTTTCCTCTGATAATTTCAATATCAAAATTGTAGTGACTGAACCACATTTGCCATCTGATTAGTCTTCCTTGCTTGTAGTCTGGATGTACCTGGTTTTTCAAAAATGATTTACATGTAGTAGAATCAGTTCTAACAAGAAATTTGTTAGTGATGATATAAATTCTAAATTTTGTTATGGCTTTTTTCATTGCTAAAATTTCTTTTTCATTGATGTGGTAATTCTTTTCGGGATTTGTGAATGTCCCTGAAGCATATCCACAAAGTTGTTCTTTTTGTTCATTTTCGTCAAATGTTTTTAACACTGCTCCCCAATGTTCTTGAGATGCATCAGTTTCAATTATCATTTTATCATTATTTTTTGGATGATATAATGATGGTAGGTTTTTTATTTTAGATTTGATTTTTTGTATATAAAGAGTATCTTCTTTAGTCCAAATCCATTTGAAATCTTTTTTGAGTTTCTTTTGAAGTGGTGCTCTCATTTTTGCTAGATCTTTAATGAAAGATTCTGCATAAGTGAGACATCCAAGAAATCTCATCAATTGTTTTTGATCTTGTATTTCGTTTGGAAATTCATGAATATGAGTAAGAACATGTGGTTTTAACTGCTTATAACCATATGTAATATCCATACCTAGATATCCAGTTTTTTCTTTAAACATTTCTGCTTTCCTTTTGGAAAGTATAATGCCTAATTTGCATATTGTTTGAAGTACTGTGATTACATGTTTTTCATGATCTTCCTCATTGTCTGAGAAGACCAAAATATCATCAATGTATACACAACAAAATTTCTCGTGTATTTTGAAGATATTATCCATATGTCTTTGGAAAATACCAGGTGCTTGTTTTAAACCAAATGGTATGATTTTCCATTGGTAATGTCCTTGCGGGCAACTAAATGCCGTTAGATGTCTTGCATTTTGATCAAGTATAACTTGCCAAAATCCTGATTTACAATCAAAAGTAGAAAAAATTTTCTTTCCTTTGATTAATTGTAGTAGGCTTTGCATATTTGGAATTAAATATCCATCTGCCTTAGTAATCTTATTGAGCTGAGAATAGTCTACAACCATTCTAGCTTTTCCTCTTCTTTTTTCTGCTTCTTTTCTAACCATGAAAGCCGGTGAAGAGAATTGTGAAGTACTTGGTTCAATTACCTGTAATTCAAGTAATTCCTTAATTTGTATAGAGAATTCTTCTCTATCTTTTGGACAATAAGCCATTGCTTTTGCTCTTATTATTGTATTTTTGTGTTCTTCAAGTAGTTCAATTGTTGCAGTCATATTTCCTTTGTTCTTTGTTGGATCCAAAGGATTTTCTGAGCAACATTGGTCAAGAAGTTTTAGGATTTCTTCTCTTTTTGAGTTGATTTTGAATTTTTCTTGTTCTTCTATTGTTATGAAAATATTCCTTTTTGGGGTAATATTTTCTCCTTGAGGTTTTGTGAAGATTTTCCTATTGCAATTGATTTTTATCATTTCCAAGAATTTCTCTTGAAGAAAATTCATTGCAACAGCTTTTCTTTGTTTTGATATCCAAAGTCTTTTCCCATTAAGAGTAAAACTTATGGATTCAATTTCTTGTATGAAAGGATGATATAACTGACAAAAGTTATTCCCAATTATAAAATCAATTCCAGTTTCAAGTTGGTATACTGTTGGAATTTTGAAATAAAAAGTTTTCCATTGGGATTTGTGGTATCCACTTATCTCAATGTTTAATCCTTTTACTACTTTTGATGTTTTGATTTCAGATTTGTCAGCAATTTTTAGGTTCATTGTTTTTTCTGCTGTTACCCAAAATTGTTTTGGAATAACAAATTTGCTGGCGGTGCATAATGATGCTCCTGTGTCAATGTAAGCATGTAATGTAAATTTTCTGTATCCTTCAAAACTGAGTTTTATAGGTATGTAGATTGAGTTTGGATTTGTAACATTTTTATTACTCATCCTCTGAAAAATCTGTCTCAGATGATTCTGATTCAGTTTCAGTTGTTAAGTAATACAGGGATTCTGTATCACTAGGATCTTCTACTGGGTAGAAGCCTTGTTTTTGAAATGTATTTAGGAGTTTAATCCTGTCTTCATTTCCAATTTTTGCTGGGCATTCGTTTGCATAATGTCCAGATTCATTGCATAATGCTAAAATTGGTATCACAAGGAAAATCTTTACTTCCAAACATGTTAGGTTCTTTGAGCATCAATTCCCCTTTTCTTCAACCACTAACCTCATCTCTCCCTCAGTTGAACCATCAACCTTAGCTATCATTCCCATTTCACTATCCTTCATCCTTCCAGATCTCAAGCAAGCGACTCCCAATGCTAACCTCCAGCAGCTTGTTCTGCCCCTCAATACTTCATCATTTGCCACGCGCGAGGCCATCCACTGCCCGAGCAGTAGCTTTCCGTCGAGACAAAAGTTCCTATCCAATCTTCTGCCTCCTCTCCCTCCTTGAGTTCTTCATCTCGCACTTCATCATTTTCTGCTCTCGCACAACTACACCCTCCCGCCTTACATTTTCTTCAGATTCCCACATGTCTCCACCCAAAAACACTAACCCAATGTCAACTAGAGCCAAAAATAATATCTTCTGCCCCAAAAAGATTTTTAATGCCTCATCTCGCAGTGACCTATCTCCTTCCATTGAACCCTCTTGTGTTTCCATTTCCCTTAAATCCCCGGCGGATGAAATTTCAACTCTCCTAAACAATCATACATGGGAACTCATTCCTCCTACCTCTCGCACAAACCATGTGGGATGTAAATAGGTTTTTTCGTGGGAACTAAACTCGGACGGCTCTATCTCTCGCTACAAGGCGAGCCTTGTAGCAAAGGGTTTTAATCAACGGTCGGGTATTGACATCTCAGAAACCTTTACTCCTGTGATTAAATTCACTACTATTCACGTCTTGCTCACTCTAGCACTAAACTTCGGCTGGTCAATCCATCAGCTTGATGTCAATAATGTATTTCTTCAAGGCACGCTCTCCGAGGAGGTCTACATATTTCAACCACTTGGCTTTGTAGATTCTCAATATCCAAATCATATATGTTGTCTACACAAGGCCATCTACGACCTAAAGCAGGCACCTCGTGCATGGTACAATGAACTAAGTACTTTTCTTCTCTCCTATGAGTTCTCTAATTCCACCAGTGACTCTTCTCTATTTCTCCTATATCACTCCACTTTACACTTTACTTTCTTGTCTATGTTGATGATCTTTAAGTTACTAGCAGCAGTGAGTGTGAACTCTCGAAGTTCATTATTGTTCTATCTTATTGGTTTTCTATCAAAGACCTTGGTCGTCTAAGCTACTTCCTTGGGGTAGAGGTTATTCGCACACCTGCTGGAATTTTACTAAGTGAACATAAATATATTGATGATCTTCTTGATCGCACCAACATGCTAGGTGCCAAAGAGGTCTCCCCTCCTATGTCCAGCTCCGCCACTCTTGTCCTATTTGATGGTTTTGCAGCTGCAAATGCCACTGAGTACTGGCGTGCTGTTGGTGTCCTTCAGTATCTATCCCTTACTTTCCTCGACATCTACTTCACTATCAACAAACTCTCTCAATTTATGCACCATCCCACTGACTCTCACTAGACGGCTGCGAAATGTCTCCTTTTCTATCTCAAACACACAATCTTCCATGGGCTTCTTCTTCCTCGGAACTCTTCGTCACTCTTTTTGCTTTCTCTGACTCTGACTGGGCTGGGAACCATGATGATCGCTCCTCCACATTGTTGTTGTGAAAATCGCAAGTGTACGATATCGTTAACAAGTAGTAAAAGTGGACTTTGGAGTCCGGGTTGTCGATCCCACGAGGACTATTTATTTGTTATCGATTTGCTTTGATTCAATAGAATTCCTAAACTAAAACAAAAATTAACTAAGAAAATAAAATACCAAACAATCCAAAAACGACAATAAAATTGAGAATAAATGAAATAAACAATGCAATTAAAATGAAAAAGGAAATTAAACTAAAAGAAATTAATTAAGGCAAGAAACAAAGTGGTGGGTTTTCTAGCAATTGAGTGAATATCGGGACTAACGATTTCGAAATAACGTTCCAGCTTAATTTCTCATCTCAAGTTGTTTTCTAAAATTGTATTTGGTTGAATTCACGCATATATCTAATTTACCTCTCTTGAGTTCAAATTAGACCTATTTAACTAAGTCAACCATGTATCTCTACAGCGGGTCAGAGTTCTCCTTAGTTAAATGCATTAAATTTCCTAGGAATTTCTAAGTTACCACATGCAACCACAAATTCATATCTCTATCTTTTTTGTTGAAATTGCCAGATTTTATTACGTGATCTAATTGTTAACTCACCTCTCGGATTATGAAAACAACCATTAAATCATGAATTGGTGATCAAGCAACTCAAGCATTAAACGCAATAATAAAATCAATACATAAAATTAAAGCACCAACTTGAGAATCAAAATGAAACTAAAAACATTAAATCTAAGTCGTTAATCCCGATTTAAAATTTAGCTACTCATGTTCTTGGAATTAAAAGCAGTAAATAATGTAAACAAAACTTGAAGTTTAAATAATTGAAGAATTAACATCACCGATCAGCAGCAAGAATCACCAAAATCTGCTGACTTTTTAGTCCAGCCTAGTTCCCTGTTTGTGTTAATTCGTCCAGCCGTCTTCTTCCTTAATTACACAACCAGCCACAGCCAAGATTCTCCAATTGCTTCAATTTTCTGCCTTTTATTTGTTTCTCCTCCACCGCCAAGTGCTTTTCTACCTGCCTTGCACACTTTCCAGCCGCCTGACTTCTTTGTTTCTCAATTTTTATTTCAACAGCCAACTTCTCTTCCTTTCTTTAATTTCCTCTCCAGCCGTGTATATATATATATATATATTCCCAAGAAAGCTCCCAATAATTCTTCACCAGGCTACTTTTGTGAATTCCTCCCAAGTCAACCACCAATTTCTCCCCAGCCTAGTGTTATTCCTAGGTAATTCTTCTCCCCACAAGTATGTCTCCTCTCAGTTATTTAATCTCTCACCAAAAGAATTCTCTCCCTTAATTTCCCACACTCGGCTGACCACAAACCAACCAACGGCAATGTTCTTCACAATTTTTTCCTATCCACACAATCTGCCTCTCACTCCCCCAAGTTGTGTATATATATATTATATCTCCAGCCAAGCCTTCCTCTATTCTAATCAACTAACTCTAGCTGCACCTCTCCTTTTAGCTCTCTCTCTCCGCTCCTGCTCTCTGCCGTGTGTGTGTGTATATATATATATATATATAAATTAACCCTGAGGCCCAAATTAAATAAATTGTCCTTCAAGTTACTCAATTCTTCCATATATGATAAGTTAGTCCTTGAGTTAATTGCACATTCGGTCTTCAACTTTTGAGAGTGTACACTTTAGTCCTTTTTCTTCGTTTTATCTCAATATTCGTCCAATTGTTGTGTGATTGCTTCAATTCCTCATTTTCTTGATTTTGGGATAAAGACCTGAAATAATAATAATATACACAAACTAAGTAGAATTTATTCAAGAAAAACAAAATAATATCCTAATTTCGATAGATAAATAAGTGTATAAAATACACTTATCACACATCTACACACATCGTTTATCTTGGTAGTTCACCTATCTCTTGAATCTATAAGACACAACAAACCTTTACTCGGTCTTCCTCTGAAGCCGAGTACCGTGGTGTGGCATATTGTGCAAGTGAAATTATTTAGATAAAAAACCTCCTCTCGAAGTTTCATCTTCCCCTGTCCTCTAAGCCTATAATCCATTGTGACAGCATTGACGTCACTTATCTCTCTGTCAACCCTGTCTTCCACTCTCGAATGAAACATATAGCCATTGATTATCACTTCTTGCGCAGTCATGTCTTTAATAATTCCTTTGGTGTATCCTATATTTCTACTGATAATCAACTAGCGGACATTCTCACTAAACCTCTCTCTAGTTCCAAATTTCTTCTCTTCCCTCCCAAGATTGGAGTCTCTCTAATGGGAGTTCCATCTCGTAGGGGCCTGTAAAGGAATATTCGAAGATTGAGCTAGGCCAAGATTGTGACGCACAAGGTCAGCCTAAAATCTTGGAATCAAAATCAGCAAAGAATGAATAACATACTCATGGTTTTATTTGTAGAATATCTATTTGTTTATGTTAATCTAATATTTTTGTAATCTTTAGATTATATTGTTTGTCTTGTAACCCAAGGAATATCTTGTATATATATTGTTTTTCAATATCAATGAAATACAATTCAGTTCGTACAATATACTCTATTAGATGACGGAGAACGTATATCAAGTTGTTTGATTGAACCTCCTTAAAATATCGTTTACATCCTATAATCCCTTTTACTTACATTAAACTTACTATTTTTATATCAATCTATATTATGCAATACTATCTC
This sequence comes from Ligustrum vulgare, assembly GCA_963555705.1. NCBI lineage: Eukaryota > Viridiplantae > Streptophyta > Magnoliopsida > Lamiales > Oleaceae > Ligustrum > Ligustrum vulgare. The sequence goes on along the minus strand of OY743175.1, from coordinate 2,720,697 downwards.
TAAGTGCTATGCTTGCTCTATCAATTAAAGTTTACATCTTTATAGCACTCTATATTGATAATTAAGTTACTTTACATCTCTTATAACATTAAGTGTTTATACTTGCTCTTATTGATTTTAAGTTTGAGATTATTCATTGAAAATATTTTATAAACAAATTCACCCCTTCTTTGTTAGTCATTCTTGGGTTATCAATAATGACGTTCAAAGAGAGGTTAAAATTCCAAATTTACTCCCTAAAATCCATGAAATGGTCACTGAGCAAGAGTTACAAAATGGACAAATTATATTTGCCATAAATTTTAAAGTTGCTCTAGTCCCCAATCTTTAAAATTTGGAGATGGGTAAAATTCAAAAAGTACTATTGAAGTATTATTTCTCTCAATCCCCTTTTTAAGGTTAGTATTTTTTTTTATGTATCAGTTCAGTAATATATATATATATATATATATATATATATATATATATATATATATAAACCTTGCTACTTGTATAATAGATTGACAACCCACTGTATAAAGAGGGATGGATTTTACTAAGGCCCAGTGCCCCCACTGGGAAAAAAAAAGGAACAATATATAAATAAGGTATTTTAAAATACAAATTTCAAAAATGAGGTCAAACTTTTATAATTTCAGAAATCATGTTGTAATTAGAATTAATTAATTAAATTAAATAAATAAAAATATTTTAATATATATATTATAATATTTTAATAAATATATTAATGTCACAATATTGTATAATTTCAAGTGACAAAAGATAAATTTTTTAGGTCACAAATTTAGTTCAGGTCACAAGTCAAAATTTTAAGGTCACAGACTTATTATTATACACAACTTGTAAATCTTGAGGTCACAACTTGTAAATTTTTAACAATTTCTTTACGTCAAAATTAATTTCAAGGTCACATATTTAAAGGTCACGAGTTTTAAATTAACTATCCCTAATTATTTTTAGATCACAATTTATCAAATTATTAGGTCACGAATCTTTTAAATCACAGTTATCAAATTATTAAGTCATCAAATCATCCACTACTTGGCCTTTTCCACACCATCGATCGTTTCCACTAACCACCACCACAGTCTCCTACCAAAAAACATTGTTACTTTACCACCACAGCCACTACCTACCTTACATCCCATCACATCACATTACATTTGAGTATGTTTTTGAATAACCTCTTAGCCTTTTCCAAATTCCCCAACACACACACACACACATACACACACACACAGTCATTGCCATTAATAGAAAATCCCCAATTCCCACACAAATTCCATGCCAAGTGTTGAAATTGATTTTTCTTTAGCCAAGATAATAATAATTATGTAGTGATTATAAAAAATAAATAAAAAAGGGTGAAGGCATCAAGCATTTGTCAAATCTATAGTGATATGGCATGTGTGCTGCTGATTTTTCATTACCCAAAGTAGTAGTAGTGGTGGTAGTAGTGGTCGTGGTCATAGTAGTAGTAGTGGTGGTGGTGGTGGTGGTAAAGGGCGAAGGCATCTGTCACTCTGTAGTGTTACGGCGTGTGCACTACACTGTCAGCATTTTACTTTCCCTTTTTTTTGCTGCCTCTTTTGCATTGGAACAAGGAGTTAATCATGCAACTTTCAGCATGCAGCCATATTCATTCTGATGTGTGTTCATGTGCAATGGAGGTGGCTGTTTGTATGCCCGAATATATTCGAAACGTCCTATAAATATGGACTTCTATACTTGGGATTCAACTTTTGAACCAACTGTAAGCAGATAAGGTATTTGAAATAACTCTTATGTTACAACTGTTTGTCAATTTCATGAATATATTCTTACAATACTAATTTGTTTATGTTTTCTGAAATCTATCTACGTCTTCGGATAAAGGGTAGTTCAATCCAAAAATGGATTTTTAGCATCCAGACTAGAGTATAGCGTCGTTGTTCAGCCTCGTGGGGGTGATGTTTATCCTTCAAAAACGCAATAGGCACTGAAGCTGTGCTAGTTTGAGCGTATGATTTACTTGCATATCGAAACCATAGCGAAGCCTTCAGTTTTGAGTGTGTCTTCCATGACCAAGAGGTAATCCTGAAATACTTTCTCCATGCAAGAAAACAACCAAATGTTTAGCTCATATGATTTACTTTCCATTGTTAACACTGAATAAGAGCAAGGCTATAAGATAAGAAACTGGAATGCTATCACTATGAGCAAGAGTGAGAGAGATTAATGAGATGAAAATGTGAAGAATAAAATGATGTATATGGTATAAATTAATGGCAACAACATAAGAAAGCCTGAAGTACTTGCCTTTACATTCCTACAGCTTCCTGGGAGAATGTAGTAGACTTTTTAACTCATTTGAAATACCTTTCATTACTGTTACTAAATAAGAAAAAAAAAATGAGAGAAGAAGCTGGAATACTTTCACTATGAGCCTGAAATACTTGCATTTACATTCCTACAGCTTCCTGTGAGAAAATAGCAGAATTTTTAACTCTTTTGAAATTACTTTCCATTGCTGTCAGCAAAGATCTGAGGGAACAAACTGGAATACTACCACTATGAGCAAGGTTGTGAGCAAATAATAAAATGAAATGCTGAATAATAAAAGGGCTGAATAGAAAAGTATGCTTAACCCATTTGGTATGCTTTCCATTACTAACACTAAGTAAATAGGAGCAAAACCAAGAGAACAAATAGTGGTAGGAATGAAAGGTTTCTGATAAAATTTGTTTGTTTTTAGACATGTTTATTTCTTTGTTTCTCTATTAAAATTTAATGCACATGATGATATATCTTTTTGGACTACATGTTATCATGACTTTTGATTTGAATGAACTAAATTAGCAAACACGTGTGAAGTCAGGTTGTAGAAGAAAAGCCACGTGCATGTGATTCTTTTTTTTTTAATGCATTTATGTTATGATTTAGAATATGTTGAGAGAGTTTTTGTATGTTTTCAGATGAATATTAAATAATAAAATGAAATGCTAAATAATAAAAGGGTTGAAGAGAAAAGTATGCTTAACCCATTTAATATGCTTTCTGTTACCCATTTGTTATCCTAAATAGAATCATTTCAAAAGATTTAGCATTCTCAACGTAGTTTACCTTTCCCAAAGAAGTTTAGAGTGCATTCAATTCTATCTTCCAATTCCTTCCCTTCGTACTTCCCATTACTTTCACTGATAAAAAAGAGCCACACCAGAAATTGGCAAGCAACAAATAAAGCACAAAAAAGAAACATAATTTAAATTCTCAATACACTTTAATGTGTGGTCCTTATTGAAACCAGTAATTAAGTTGGTTACCCTAGAGATCCAATATTATTCTGATAAACAAAAATATCATCTACAAAAATATGAAGTGCTTCCAATTCTAGGTGTTTATGTGTTGCTCACAGTTTTTAATTTTATTTATTTCATTTGTTTTAATTGGATCTATTTTCTTGAAAAGGGGTTCGAATACATGCAACGATCAAGGGTCCACTAATAAAAAACTTCAAACTGCTACTTAAAGAGGGCCATTTGTATGTTGTTAAAAAAAAATTTGTTGCTGATAACATGAAATACAAAACGACCACAAACAAATACATGATAATATTTATTGCCAAGACTCGTGTGTTCGAGATGTTTGATGATACATTTTTGTGTCATGTCTACGCGCTCAAATCATTTGTTGAATTGTCCACCATGGATAATCTTGATGAGACACAACTTTCTGGTAAACGAATTTATTTTTATGGATTATATTGATTTGGAAACGTTGTGGCAGATATTATTGGGAAAGTGGTAGCGAGAAATGTGCCACAGAACAAAGAGTTGTAAGGCCGTACGACTAAACTTATTGATGTTGTGCTTGAAGACATCGAGTATGATAGATTATTCTATATTTAGAATTTGTTTTTAGGTTGATAACAATTTTTCTATTAATTTCTACTATTTTAGTATATAAATAAATATTCACAATTGTAATAGTTTGCAATTACATACTCTTGAAGGAACAATCGAATGTCCTGTACTTTGTGTGGAGAATATGCCGATGAGATAATCAGATGCTTGGATACTGGTGGCTCGGAACTTGTTATCATGATACTTTAGATGTGCCGTCCAAAGCTGTTTAGGGATTGTTAATCCTATGACCTAAAGCTAATATTGTATAAAATTTATTTGTTCATACGTAGTTTGATCTCATTTGGTTTTCATTTTAATTTACTCATTAGTTGAAGTTAGAGTTTCAAATACATTTTAAGTGACTAAAATGATATTGAATGGAGAAGCCAGAGAAAAAACTGAATTTTAAAACAAGTACGTGTCAATTCCCCTTTGATCAAAAGTTGATCTCATAGATTTGGTTCTATTAGGAGTTTTATGTTAGTGGTTTTATTTAATGTTTCCTTTCCATTTGAAATTGATATACCTAGGCTGATTACAGAGTCCCATGCTACTTCTAATACAATTAGCCAAATTTCAACATCAATTGTGTGCACTATCACAGACGAGCTATCCAGTGGTAAGTGGGTTCTGAGAAGACTTGAGCAATTGTGTGAAAATAATGAGGTAAACTTAGTTTGCAATAATATGGATATTATATTGTCCGACAATGCTTTAATTTCTTACTATTCCTAATTGAATCATTCATATTTTTTTCTACAAAAGATTGGAAGTTTTTGGGTGTACACTAAAATTGTTGCTATTGAGACGGTTGGAGATTGGTCATATCTAGCCTACAAAAAGTGTCCTAAAAAGGTGAACCAAGTTGGGAAAAGGTTTTCTTGTGAAAAGTGTGATCACTTTGACGTGATGAGAAACCCAAGGTTTTGCATCTTAATCGCTTCAATATCGTAAATCGGGAAAACTGCATTTGATTTGAGAGCTGAGACTGCTGAAGTAATATCGTAAATCTGTTGGCATGCTTTTCTTTAAGGGTTTGGGTTTAAATTTGTACACACTTGGTTTTTAAACATATGTACGAATTTGTTTTGTAGAAGTCTACAAAAGATGCAATCCCAGCTGAAATTGAATCATTGGTGGAGCAAAAGGTCTTGTTCAATACCCGGTTGTTTCTATGAATGCACGAGATCTACTAACAACTTGGGTATCAACTATAGTATCGGAGGCTGCTTTTAGTGCAGTGCAGGTGGTAGAGTGTTATCTAAATATAGGTCAATGCTTAAAGAAGACATACTTGATAGCTTAATGTGTTTGAAGGATTGAGAATTTGCGGAGAAAATGTTACAAGATAGGATAAGTAAAATTCTGGCCGAGGAACTCGGAGAACAATCATATTGGTAAGTAATTATTTCAAATTATTAATTATTATCCTTACAATTACGCTATAATATTTGTATTTGTATTTTTCTGTATTTTTAATTCTTTCTTTCAAATAAAAAATTGTACACGTAACATTTTGTTCGTGTACAATTTTAACTCCGACTACAAATTAAATGTAGCTGGTCCCAAGCCCGAATTAAAGAAGGATGGTTTAAGTTTTTATATTTTTAATTATTTTAGTATTCATAGACACAAACTAGCCGTTCGTTAGAGGAGAGAAAAAAAAAACCAAAACAGAAAACACGAGCCCACGAGCCGGCCTTGGTCCGGCTCGTGGGCCGGACCAAACCATATCTTCATGGGTCGAGATGGCCTAGCTTGGCTCGTTTGACACCACTAGACCTATGATGTGCTGTTAGAGGAGTTTTCTTTGGATATGACACGACGAAGCTCGAGACGTACCTTGCTTGGTCTAAATTTGAGTACAGAAAGACACCATTTGCTGATCCTCCCCTTCAACAACTCTCAGAGTTCATGCCTGTTGACTCCCAATTTGTACCAAATTACATGTCAAATATAAAATCATCGGAAGCAAAAGCTAGGTCCATAGCGAGCCCAAACAACGTCCCAAATGGGGAAAGAAACAAAAAAGTAGCACAAAGAGAACTTAGGGTGCGTTTGATAGCCATTTTTTTTCAACTTTGCGCTGTTTGGTTTCCTTAATTTTTCCATGGAATTCATTTTTCCACTTGCCTCGAAATTCGGTATTTTCCTTGTTTTGAATGAATTCATTTTCCCATGGGGGGAGGAGGTTTTATTTTTCATGGAAAATCTTATACCATTTTTGTTACGTTTGATCATTTTTGTTGTTGTTAATTTATTTATTTATTTTTCTAAAAATGAACATTATTATTATCAAGTACAAATGTGTGAAAAAATAAAAAAAATATTTTTTTTTATTAAAATAGATCAATTTTACTTTATTTTCCATGGAAAATAATATCAATCAAACAACAAAAGTTGAAAAATTCCCTACTTTTTCCACCTAGAAAATTAAACCAATCAAACACATTAAACTTCTAATTCCCAGGAATTCAATTCCCTGTAATTCTTTTTTTTTTCCACCCAAATTCCACCCTTACTATCAAACGCAGCCTTATACCCTTCGTTAATCAAGCTTTATGGATTTGAAAAGTTAGAAATGAGAGGGATTGTGATTCTATAAGTACAATGACCATTACTTCTAACCAAAGATGGTCACTAATCACAATTGGGTAACTATGTTTGGTTTTTTGTTTATTTTAATGAGTTCCAAAAAATTGAGGCATCGGATATCTTTCATTTGATTGTAGCCTCCTATGAATTTGTACTAACTCTTAATGACCAAGAATGGACTTCAAGTCATGGCTGATCAAGATGATGAAGGCGGAGATTGAAATTAATAGTTACTTGGGATATAATTACATGATGATCAAAATTTAAATATGTCTAATGTGGGTTGATAAGTAGACATATAATTTGTAAAGTTAAATGCTTATTATTGTGTAGATTTCCAATAAATTATGTTAGTTTTCTGATTTTTTTCCCTTTCTTATGTTTTAATACATTACTTTTTGACAATGTAATATGTTCGTTCATCGTACGGGCGTGAAACTAGTTTAAGATTAAAATTGTCATCTTAGCTAAGGTCAAAAATTAAAAATAATAATAATCATATACTTTATGAATTCCATAACTTTTCAAGTACATATTTAATTAATTTTTATCAATATTTATTAAAAATCCGATTTTAATCTTCACGGGACCAAATAAAAAAAATCACTTATAATTTTTTTTTTTTAAAAACATAAAATTAAAAAAATATATATTTAGTTATGGTGGTGGTAGCGACGACGACGACGACCGTGAATGAGAGTGGAAAGAAGTCGGAAGGCATGGATGACAGAGTATGAAATTATTTTTGTAACACCCCAAGTTTAAAATCTAAAACCTAGGCGTGTTAACTTCCATTCACATTAAATGCGGAAATAATCGTTTAAAATATTTAAAACTTTTCATTTTCTTTAATAAAATTTTACAAAAATTTCGGCAGAATCTCCTCTATAACTTGGACATAACCAACTTGTAGAGGGACATCATACCTACAATACAAATGCAATTCTCAACTCATTCAACATTCAACATCCAACCACAATTCCAAAATTTAACCTCAACATCAATTCCCAAACTCCTCAACATAAATAAATTTAAACCATGAGCTTCATTTAACTAAATGGAGGATTGATAAACTACTAAAGAGATAAATGACTTATCAAAAACTACATCTAGTAAACAATTAAAAGAATGAACTAATAAAAATACTAAAACATTTATGAAATTCCACTTCAAACCCTATTTAAAATGATAAATCATGGTACTGTCTGAGTCAGCCGCCAAATGCTCTCCTCGAGTCACCTAAATTTCATCACCTGAAATGTTGGGGAGGGATTGGGGTGAGCTAAAGCTCAGTAAGTAAACTTTATGCGCGTGATGCATGCTCATGACATGAAATTCATTAGACCATTCAAAGTAATTACCCCCATTTACTTTACTTTTCAAGACATTCATTGTAAGACCGCTTTTCATTTCTCGTGCAATTTTAAATTTCACGTAATGTTCTTGGGAATGTTATTATAAATTATGATTTTATGACCTTTAATGTCTATAATTGGAATTATTTTGCAGTGGAAGAACTTGGACGCCGGCTCGATCAATGTACCAATTTGAAAGACTATAAATTGGTTATTTGAATTATTTACGTGCAATCCTATGTAAATAATTGTTTTATTGCCTCAGCGTGTTATTTTCTATTTTATTATGCCAATTTGAAATTCGGGGGAAAAGTGTAGTTTCAATTGAGGGTAAATAGAACTTATAGACTTACTTAGACCAAAGAGAAGAGTTGAGGGACTGATTTGCAAATTTCAAAAGATTAAAACCCTTAACCTAACCTAATCACTCCTCACTCACGCCTCTCTCTCTCATTCGGTCTCTCTCTCTCTCGCAAAAACCGATCTCTCACCTCGCTCTCACTTCTCGCTCGGTCTCCGCTCGCTTCCCCTCCCTCGGCTCTCACCACCTCCGCCCACCGACCACCGGCAGTAAGCCCTCCCCCTCTTCCCCCCTTCCTCTTCGCGTTACACGCACACACACGAACCGCGCCCACACGCACGGGTTCACACTATTTCACGTACACCCACATACATAATTCGATATATATATATATATATATATATATATATATATATATATATATATATATATATATTTTCTATGTAAATAACGTATGTATGCAATCTATATGTATAAATTCAGATTTTTCAGTTAATTTCAGATTCTAATTTTTGTGTAATTTCGAGTTTAACCATGAATTTGGGAATTAATGATGTTATGTGAATAAGTATTGATGTATATGAATGTATATATTATTATGTATGTATAGATGCGTGTAAATATATAAAGTTTGGATTTTTTTTGTTTATGTGGGCATAGGTATATACTCAGATTCTGACTATGTGAAAATAAAATTTCTCAGACTGGGGACTCATGAAATTTAGATTAATTGATGTGCTATAATATTAAATTTGAGGTGTGAATGTACGTATATACGATCATGAATATGTATATGACTATTTAAATAAACATGTGTAATTTTTGGAATTTTGGGTTAATGGTATAGGAGAGCAAACTTTAATATTTTAGGAACAAGTTAGTTAAATTGAAGTTATGTTCAAAGTTATAAATTTTAGTCCAAGATCATTTTTTAAATAAGAATGCTTGGTTTTGAATTGTGAAATTAATAAATAAGATTTCAAAATTTTTCCTCGAACTTGATGTATTATTTTGAGTATGATATTATATGTGGTGTTAAATGTGTTGGTTGTATTATACGTCACATGAAAGTATATGTTTTGGGAACTCGAAAGTATGAAAGGAAATTCTTTAGTTTAATGTGCTTGTTATATTATGAGTCACATGAAAGTCTCGACCTTATTTAAGAGTGTTAAATGTGGTTTTTCACTAAAAGCCATATTTTGTTAATGAATGGGAATTAATTAGGAGAAACGGTACATTGACGTCGCGGGCAACCAAGACTTCCACCTGCATATTAGGCAAAGTAACTACTGAGGACTACAGGTAAGTAAACTTCCCCTACTTTCATTGAAGTAAAATGTTTCAGGTGTAATTAATGGACTTAAGTTATATTCTTGAACTTTATTTACTTGTGGTGCCTTCTATGAACTTTATACATGTATGTGTTACTAAGAGAAGGCTTAAGCATATATGTTATTATGTCGTTACATCGTCCAGCATGCATTTTCATTGAGTTGGGGAAGTCAAATGATTTTAAAAGAAGAATGTAGTAAGTTTAAATTTCCTCAAAATGCATGTATCCCGAGTTTTAAGAATAAATTGATGTACTTCTATGCCATGAAAGGTGTGAGTGGAAAATGGGGCGCGGGAGACCGGCGTACCCGAATTAAATTGATGTAGCAGTGACAAATATTAAACCGCTTTGCGGTGACGATTGCCTAACCGCTTGGCGGTGGCAAATATTAAACCGCTTTGCGGTGACGATTGCCTAACCACTTGGCGGTGGCAAATATTAAACCGCTTTGCGGTGACGATTGCCTAACCGCTTGACGGTGGCAAATATTAAACCGCTTTGCGGTGACGATTGCCTAACCGCTTGGCGGTGGCAAATATTAAACCGCTTTGCGGTGACGATTGCTAAACCGGTTGATGGTGGCAAATATTAAACCGCTTTGCGGTGACGATTGCTAAACCGCTTGGCGGTGGCAAATATTAAATCGCTTTGCGGTGACGATTGCTAAACCGGTTGACGGTGGCAAATATTAAACCGTTACGCGGTGGAGAAATGATAATCTTGTCCTAAATAAGGAATATTGCCCACTGCATTATGATTGGCTAGAAGATACACTAAGTGAGTTCACGATAGAAATGAAGTTAAAGTTTTGTTTTTATGTTTAAGTGAAAGGTTAGAAAGTATGAATATCTTGAAAAGTATAGTAAAAGGGGGTAATTACTTTGAATGGTTTAAGGAATTTCATGTCATAAGCATGCATTCATGCATAAAGTTTACTTACTGAGCTCTAGCTCACCCCAATCCCTCCCCATATTTCAGGTGATGAAAGTTAGATGATCAGCGGAGAGTACCTGGCGGCTGACTCAGACAGTACCCGTGGTCGCCTTATCTAATAAAGTTAAATTTATTCAAGTTATCATTTAAATTTATTCCTTCATTCATTATTATTGATAATGGTTTGGTTGAAGTTAGTTTGACTAAGTATGGACAACGTATTAGAGGTTAAATTACTTCTTATTTCATTTGTCAATGTCTGATGATATTTTGGAAAAATCTTATGCTTGAGGAGTTTGGGGAATGAATGAATTGGTTTGGCGATGATGAATGTGATTGAGATTTGATGGATGTTTTAAATTTTTTTTAAATGGTTTTGATGTCCCTCTACAGGTTGGCTATGTCCAATTTATAGAGGAGACTCTGCCGAAATTCCTGTAAAATTTATAATAGTTAATTGAATATTTTAATTGTGTAAACGATTTAAATTCCGCATTCAATGTGAATGGAAGTTAACACGCCTAGGTTTAAGGTTTTGAACTTGGGGTGTTACATTCATACTTTCCAACTTTCACTTAAACATTTCCAAAACTTTAACTTCATTCCTATCCTGAACTCACTGAGTGTATCTTCTAGCCAATCACAATGCAGTGGGCAATTTCCCTTGTTTAGAACTAGGTTATCACTTTTTCACCGCATAGCGGTTTAAAATTTGCCACCGCCAAGCGGTTTAGCAATCGTCACCGCAAAGCGGTTTAATATTTGCCACCGTCAAGCGGTTTTGCAATCGTCACCGCAAAACGGTTTAATATTTGTCACCGCCAAGCGGTTTAGCAATCGTCACCGCAAAGCGGTTTAATATTTACCACCGCCAAGCGGTTTAGCAATCGTTACCGCAAAGCGGTTTAATATTTGTCACCGTCAAGCAGTTTAGCAATCGTCACCGCAAAGCGGTTTAATATTCACCCATTCTTTCTTAAAAAGTCTTGGGATACATAACTTTTGAACAAACTTGCACCTTGACACATTTCTTTCATTTAAAAACATTTGACTTCCCAAATTTCGATGCCAATGCATGCTTGATGATGCAATGACATGATAACGTGCGTACTCGAACATTCTTCTTAACAACATATACTTTCAACAAGTAACCAAAATTCATCAAAGCAAGTTGCAAGACAGTCATTTACACATTTCACATTTGCATTCAACTTTGACACAAAATAGGGGGAAGTTTACTTACCTGACGTCCTTAGCATTTACCGTTATCTGAATTTGCAAGTGGAGGAGCCTCGGCTGCCCGTGTCGTCAATGTACCAAAATCCTAGTTGTATCCATTCATTTAGTAAAATATACTCTCAGTTCAAATTGATATATACATCATTCTTATAACATTACATTAAACAAGTTAAAACAATAAATCTTCTTTCCCTTTTCATTCTTGTGATCATTTCTTCCAAACAAAGTATTAAGATATATTAAACACTTCCATACAATACTCGAAATCAAAAGATTTAAACCATTCGACAAAACGTATAACTTTTAGTTCACAACCACATTCGTTATTCATTTTAATAATAATCAAACATTAACCGAGATTAAAACTTCAATTTAACCCAAGCGTGACTTTACATAATAACCAAAACACATAAAACCATATTCGAGACAAGAAAATGAATCTCAATGCACATTAGAAGGTCTTCTCATCTTTTAAATTCAAACTTAAACTCAGAATTCCATAACTTTAGAAATTACTTAATCGTGGTTCTAACAAGTTCACAAATCTTAAAATAACCATTTATTACAAACTTTACCAAAAAGCAATTAACTAACTTCATGAATCTAATCAAATTCGAAAAACTGAATCTATAACTTTTAATCCAAAATTAACCTAACCATTGGTCCATTGGTTAACAATTGGATTCATATATTAAAAATTTAAGAATTAACTAGCTAATATGACTAAAGCCATTTATATCAATACATGAAAATTCTCAAATTTCTCAATTTACCCAGAATAACATAAACTTAATTAACTAACTCAAATTTAAACCAAGTATTTTTCCAACATTCTTAAATCTGAAAACAAAACTCTCAAAATAGTTGTCAATTAAACCAATTAAATCCAAAATTTCATAACTTTGAAAAATCACTACCAGGTCTGAGAATCAATCTAATCATTTATATCATATTTTCAAATTTCGAAATTTACCCCTTTCTAGCTCAAAAATGAAACTAAACATTTTTCGACATTTGAAAACTTACTGTAAACGACCACACTGTTGAAATTTCAGCTAAAATTCCAATTTAAACTAACATCTCAACAAGGCATATTAAATCCATAAAATTTCAATCTGACAATAGTGAACTTATGCACATCCATGAACACACATATATATACATCTATACCTACATATATATAAACATTATTAAATCTCAAAATTAACATTTAAAATTCGAAATCTACCTATTTTGAAATCTGAAAATATGAAAATCTTAGCCTATACACACACACTCAACATATACATATATATATATATATATACACGTATATATGTGTGTGTGCGAGTGTGTGTGTAGTGCGTGTGCGTGTTTGGCGTGCGCTGTGTGTTTTGTGTCGTGGGGTGCGCTGCCAGGGAAAGGATACCTACATATATATAAACATTATTAAATCTCAAAATTAACATTTAAAATTCGAAATCTACCTATTTTGAAATCTGAAAATATGAAAATCTTAGCCTATACACACACACACTCAACATATACATATATATATATATATATATATATATATATATATATATATATACACGCATATATGTGTGTGTGCGAGTGTGTGTGTAGTGCGTGTGCGTGTTTGGCGTGCGCTGTGTGTTTTGTGTCGGGTGGGTGCGCTGCCAGGGAAAGGAACGAGGGAAGGGGGAGGGTTACCGGTGGTGCGGCGACGAGAGGGAGGAGAAGCCGTGACAGAGACGGAGAGGGAGAGACCAAGACAGAGCGAGAGGCTGAGAACGAGAGCGAGACAGCGAGGGACGTGAGTCGCGAGAGAGAGAGGCTGAGAGAGTGAGTCGCGAGTAATGAGAGGGAGGTAAGGGACGAGTCCAGTCTTTTAGAGGAATTAGTGGCCAATAGCCGGATCCTCTGACCCATTTTTCAAAATACCCTTTAACCCATTTGTAAGTTAAAAAGAAAAAGCGAAATAGATTTATTATTTACAAAGTCCAAAATATCCTTATAACTTATTTAAAAGAGTCCAGCTCCTCACCATTTGTATTGTTCGGTCCGGCGAAATTTCTCCTCTCCATAGAGAATAGTTCGGTCGTTGCAAAGAAGAACTTCACTCCGGATTGTTCAAGATTCAAACTTTAGACAAGGTTATATTACATTTTTAGCTTTGATTCCTAGATTTATAGCTTGAAGTTTGAAATTTTTCTTATGAAAATCGAGTTTTTTTGGGTTCATAGAAGAATTCTTCTTGATCCACCATTGTTGGAGCTTGTGATTTGTGAAGAAGATGAAGTACCGACCGTCATTTCCGTTAACAAAATGGTCCGGCCGGACCTTTTGTGAATTTGGTCCGGCCGGACCATTTTTGAGGCCGGACCATTTTTGAAAATGGTCCGGCCATTTTCGAAAATTAAATTTTAAATTTGTAAATAATTATTTTATTTTTAATATTATTCATTTATTACAAAAATAATTTCATTACTAATTAGAATTAACAAATGGCTAACTATGATTTCATAATTGTAACAAAAATTTAATAATTTCATAATAATTAGAGGTAAGATATGTAATTATAATTTCATAATGCAAATAAGAAATTTATTAATAATATCAAAATAAATGTAATTATAATAATTAAATAATGTTGATAAAAAAATTATTAATATTTTTCATAATAATTAGAAATAATAAATATGGACTATAATATCATAAATGTAAAAGTATATATTATAGTTTCATAACATTAATAATTATAATTACACAACTTTAATAAATAAATAAATAATACAATAATAATTAATATTGTTTATATATAAACCATAATAATAAAAATAATAATAATAAAGTTTTTGACGACATCTTTTTTTACGTTATAAATAAATTATAAAATTCTAAATAATTTTTTTATTCTTAATATTATTTATCATTTATTACAAAAAAAAAAAAAAAAAAAATCATTACTAAATATAATTAGAATTAACAAATGGCTAACTATGATTTCATAATTGTAACAAAAATTTAATAATTTCACAATGTTGGAAAATGTAATTATAATGTCATAATTTGTTAATAATAATTACAAATAAGATATGTAATTACAATTTCATAATTTCTTAATAAAAATGAATTAATAATTTCACAATAATTAGAAATAAGATATGTAATTATAATTTCATCATGCAAATAAGAAATTTATTAATAATATCAAAATAAATATTAAATATTGTTGATAAAAAATTATTAATATTTTTCATAATAATTAGAAATAATAAATATGAACTATAATTTCATAAATGTAAAAATATATACAATAGTTTCATAACATTAATAATTATAATTATAATTACACAACTTTAATAAAAAATAATAATAATACAATAATAATTAATAATGTTTATATATAAACCATAATAATAAAAAATAATAATAATAAAGTTTTTCCTGTAATGTTTAATTTTCCTACTTGTTCATTTTTACGTGCGGTAGTTTACAATGTAGAATGGTTAAATATTGTGGCATACTTTTTTGAACTTTGATTTTAACATTTGAAATTATTGCAGAATGGAGTATGCTATTGGTCTTGAACTGAGAGGGCTTCCGTCTAAAGTTTCCCAGTACAGGGAAAGTGAATTCGACGAAGTTCTAAAGACTCTTGATGAGTATCATCAAGATATCTTGAAGCGATCATTCCTATGGCTATTCAAGGAATTGACCAAGATGCAATTTTCGGCTCAGATTATAGATTCTCTGGTACTTCAACTTCTGAAGCCAGTAGACGGTGGTGCATTTAGTTTTTGCTTCGGGGATGACAAGATAGTCACATTCTCGAGGTTTGAGTTTTCCCTCATCACGGGATTAAAGTGTGATCGCGAAACGAGAAAAACGCCCAAATTACGTTCAAAATCGAGGCTTCATCTGAAATACTTTGAAGAACAAAGGGCCATTTACAGGTAGGAGCTCTTGAATACTATAAAGACTTGTCCCGATAAGTTGGACAGATTGAAATTATGCATGGTCTATATTCTTGAGAGCTTCGTGAAGGGCAAGCAAGCAAAGAATGGTATCGACTTATATGGTTTGGAACTTGTTGATGATATTGAAGCCTTCAAGAACTATCCATGGGGGTCTATAATTTATGTCGATACCGTTAACATATTTAAGAAAACTCATTCGATGCCCAAGGTGAATAAGGGCCCCCGGAAGTATGATGCGTACGGCTTCCCTTTTGCTCTGCATGTAATAATTTTAAACTTTTCATTTTGAATTAGTTTATTATGTTTTTCATCGTCATAATAATTGTAAGTTTCACGTATATGGGCATATGAGGTAATTCCCGCCTTAGGTGACAGGTGGGCAGTTAAGACGGGGACGCGATTTCCTCGAATGTTAAATTGGATAGCAACGGAGGCGCCAACTTCTAGGAAGCTTTCGGCTATCCTCGATGATCCTGATGTGAGCGTTTATAAATTATTATTAACATAATATAATATTTGACACATGATTTATAAATTGTTTGAATGTTAATTTATTAGCTTGAAGTCCTTCATGCGTTGACGGCTTCGACCGTAGAGGAGGAGTAGGACTACATGCGTGGACTGGTATGTAATGTAATTTTAGATTGTTATTTTACCTTTTGGTTTAAATAATTAATCTTCACTTTTGTTATATCTATGATCAACGCAGTCCAGTACGAGACATGTCCCCGCCGCTCATGAGATCTCATTCACCGGGGGCATCTCACGGACCTTTACGCTCCTCCACTCCTCCGGTATGTTCATGGATTCAATAAGCTATAATATTTTACTGGGGGTTAGTTTATTTCTTATTATGTTATTTGGAGTTTATAATTTGAATTTGATATGTTTTTGATTTGAGAATTATTTATGGAGTAGTCGGTGATATGGGAGTATTATTGAGTTGTGGTTGGTGTTTTGAATTGTCGTTGTTGAGTGGTTGAATGTTTTTGCTTTATTATGACATTTTTATGTCCCTTTATAGGGTGGCTAAGTCCAATTTTAAGAGGAGACTCTGTCGAAAATTTTGTAGAATCTTAAATAAACAATATTCGACATTTAATTTCCACTTTTGTTATATCTAGGATCAACGCAGTCCAGTACGAGACATGTCCCCGCCGCTCATGAGATCTCATTCACCGGGGGAATCTCGCGGACCTTTACGCTCCTCCACTCCCCCGGTATGTTCATGGATTCAATAAGCTATAATATTTTACTGGGGGTTAGTTTATTTCCTATTATGTTATTTGGAGTTTATAATTTGAATTTGATATATTTTTGAGTTGAGAATTATTTTTGGAGCAGTCGGTGATATGGGAGTATTATTGAGTTGTGGTTGGTGTTTTGAATTGTCGTTGTTGAGTGGTTGAATGTTTTTGCTTTATTATGACATTTTGATATCCCTTTATAGGGTGGCTAAGTCCAATTTTAAGAGGAGACTCTGTCGAAAATTTTGTAGAATCTTAAATAAACAGTATTCGACATTTGATTTCCACTTTTGTTATATCTAGGATCAACGCAGTCCAATACGAGACATGTCCCCGCCGCTCATGAGATCCCATTCACCGGGGCATCTCGCAGACCTTTACGCTCCCCCACTCCCCCGGTATGTTAATGGATTCAGTTTTCAATAAACTATAGTATTTTAATGATCACATTTACATGTTATAATATTTGAGTTAAATAGTCAATTGTCATTTTTGTTTTCAGCGCCCAGTACCTCACATTGATGATTTGTTTGAGCGTCTGGTGGGGGTCATTCGTGATGAGATGCATGCCCTTGGGGATGAGCTCCGAGGTAAGGTTGAGGCCCTCGAAGTGAAGGTCGACGCCCTCGGAGGTAAGGTCGACGCCCTTAGGGATAAGCTCCAAGTTGGGCATGGAGCCTCATATATGATGCCAGAGCATGATGACCTGGATGATATGATAGCTCGGATGACGGAGCAAGATTTCTACGGGGTGCCGACTGAGGGGGTGCCTCGGGGGGCGGAGGAGGAGGAGGTGCCTCGGGGGGCGGAGGAGGAGGAGGTGCCTCGGGAGGCGGAGGAGGAGGTGACTCGGGGGGAAGAGAAGGTGGTGCCTCGAGAGCCGGAGGAGGAGGTGACTTGGGGGGCGGAGGAGGTGGTGCCTCGGGGGGCGGAGGAGGAGGTGCCTCGAGTGGAGGAGGAGGTGCATCGGGAGGCGGAGGAGGAGGAGGTGCCTCGGGTATCGGAGGAGGAGGTGACTCTGGGGGCGGAGGAGGTGGTGCCTCGAGAGCCGGAGGAGGAGGTGACTCGGGGGGCGGAGGAGGTGGTGCCTCGGGGGGCGGAGGAGGAGGTTCCTCGAGTGGAGGAGGAGGTGCATCGAGAGGCGGAGGAGGAGGAGCCTCGGGTGTCGGAGGTGCCGGAGGATGAGTCGACTGAGCGGCTGACGGATATGGTCGAGAAGAGGGGACAGAAACGTACTGTCGAGGTGAAGGGGCAGATTATAAGTAAGAGGACAAGACAACCCTCACAGCATGTTCTTTCTCCCTTCACGGCCGAGGCGAAGAAGAGGACATTCATGGACGGCACTTATGTCAACTTATTCCGCGAAGTCGATCCGGCGAAGCAAAATGTGTTCGATATGTGGTACTCTCAACTTAAGTCGAAGTAAGTTTGTTATCTACTTGTTTATTTATTTCTTAACTGTAAAAATGATTATATATGAATCTCTAATTATTTATTCATTCAGGTTTCGCTTCGCTATTGGGAAGACAACAATATCGGATGCCAAAGATTGGTTCGCAATAGTCCTCAGAAGTGGAGCTTGGCTTGCCGGCGATGTGAGTGCATAATCATAATTATGTGAACTCACTATATTATTTTTTGATTAAATAATATTTAATTCGCTTATATTTTATGTTGTAGCATGTTGATCTTGCGATGGAGTTGCTGCGCGATCGGGCTAGTAGGTACCCGAAATCGTTCGACTTTCCCGGGCGAGTGATCTTGTGTTGCGGCTTTAAAAATGCTGTCGACATTGAGTACTCAATGTTCGAAAGCAACCCTACCTCGTACGTGTTGCTAGATTACATGTTGGACTACGTGGTAGGGGCAGAGCCCGTGTGTGGTCAGTCGTGGACGGGTTGTACACACATCTATATTCCGGTGATCGGGAACTCGCACATCATTGCTGCTGAGGTCGTGTTCTCCGAATCGAAAATGTATGTGTACGACTCCGAACATGGTTGTTTCACAGAGACCCAGCTCCAAGAAACTCTGATGCCCTTGGCATTCATTGTTCCTCTAATGGCTAAGCGTACTGGAAATCATGTCGATGATGTACTAGCCATTGAGAGGATCAAGGGGATTTCCAAACAAGGTGTCAGGTAAATTTTCTTATACTCATATTCTAGTATTTAATTAAATTCTTAACTATATTCATTTATTTCACTAAAGTTTTTTTTTTAACTTACAGTGGAGATTGCGGGATTTTTGTAATAAAATATATTGAGTTCTTGAGCATCGGACGAGATGTCAAGATGATCAATCAAGAACATTTACAGAAGTGGAGAATAAAGTTGGCTACTGATTTATTTACCTACAATTGTGATCCATAAGATTTAGAAATGTAAAAATATAGTTTTTATATGTAATTGTGTATATATATTTATTTGTCAATTTTTTTATTACCGTCAATTTATTTATTATAGTTTTTATTTGTCAATTTCTTTAGTTGAATAAATTGCCTCACAAGTATAGATAACAATATATTTTTTGGAACAAAAAAATAGTGTATATATATATAAACCCTAAACCCCAAACCCCAAAATAGAAAACTATACCCTAAACCCTAAAATATCTTTTTTTTCCCCAAGAAACATTTATCATCTTTCACCGTTTAATAAGCCATTTACGAACTTTATTAACATAGACAAAATAAGATAATTTATTATCAACAACACTACAATTACAGTAAAAGTTTTAATAGTGATAAAATTAATTATTCAAGGGAATCTGACTAGTACAAGTTTGGGGAGTATGACCGACTGCGCCGCACCTGCCGCACTTTCGTGGTCTGAGAAACTCTCCAGTAGATGGTATTCTAGACGTACGTACACGTCCAGGAGTACATCTTCGGACATTCGGTGGCAGTAAATTATCAAGCGGGAGCAAGTGTTCGGGAAGTTCCCACTCACCCTCATTTGGTAGAGGAAATATAGTTTCAGCATATGCTTCTCTCCAAAAAGCAGTCGTATAGTACTCAGTTGATAATGACTATGGTGAAAAGCCCCTATGTCTAGCAACTGCAACTGCATGAGCGCATGGAAAGCGCTCAAGCTGAAACTGTTTACACGTGCACGTGTTCTCATTCAAGTCCACAACATAACCAACATTACGTCCCCATACAACGTTGAATCTAAACTGATCCAGTGGCTCCACGCCTTCTAGCCAGGTCTAATGTCTTGAAGAGTTTGGTTTCCATGGCAGGGGTGAGATAAGATGTGCATGATTGAGATTCCTCGCGTCTATCGTGAAACCAAACCTGTAACTTCTCCCTAATGTTCTCAATCATTGCCAGAATTGGTAACTCTCGATCCTTCTTAAATAATGCATTCAAAGACTCCACATTATTTGACGTCATCATATTGTATCGACGTCCTGGAAATTGACACCGTGTCCAATGTTGAATCCCCAATTTATCTATTAAGTACTCCGAGGCTTTCTCACTCTTGTTATTTATTTCAATCATGAACTTATTATAATCTTCAAAAGTGTAAGCCTCTGCCGCTCTCTTAAACAAGGCAACGATCCCAGTACTACGGTACGTCGTCTTCAAATTTCCTTGTATATGGTACATGCAATAACCGTGGTGTGCCTCGGGAAAAACTTCAGCTATACCATTTATGATAGA
This sequence comes from Ligustrum vulgare, assembly GCA_963555705.1. Classification (NCBI taxonomy): domain Eukaryota; kingdom Viridiplantae; phylum Streptophyta; class Magnoliopsida; order Lamiales; family Oleaceae; genus Ligustrum; species Ligustrum vulgare. The sequence goes on along the minus strand of OY743175.1, from coordinate 2,700,178 downwards.
ATTTCCGTGATCAGTTATAAAAGCAAGCTCATGGACATCTCCAATTACTTCCCTCAACTTTGAGAAAAACCAATTCATCGCTAGATCATTTTCGCTATCCACTATGCCGAACGCAAGAGGGTATATTTGAATGTTGGCATCTTGACATGTAGCAATAATTAACTTCCCTTCATATCTAGCTTTCAATGTTGTACCATCTACTAGAATTATAGGTCGCATCGATCTTCTAAATCCATTTATACATTGTCCAAGAGCCATGAAAAAATACTTGAAGCGATTGTCATCGTCAGCCTCAATAAAGAATGTCGAACCAGGATTAGTTCTCGACATGTTATGACAATACTTGGCTAATTTCGCATAACTTTCCTCGGGTGAACCCATTAAATCCTCTAACGCACATTCTCTAGCCTTCCAGGCCTTCTGGTAGCTCATGGTCACCCCAAAATCTCTCTACACATTGTTAATGATGTCTCTGGGTCTGTAAATAGTCCTTGGGTCATCAAACTTATGCATTATCTGTCGTCCTATAAACCATGAACGAGCTTGTCTGTGATCATTTCAACGAATGCCCACTTGACAAGTATGCTCTCGTGCATACTTGCGAACTACGAAGAATTGATTTGTGTCCATCCTCGTTGCTCGCAGACGCCAACTACAATTATCATCTACACAGACAATTGTGTAGGTACTCATGTCTGACTTCTTCACTTTAAACTCAGAATTGTGCTTAAGTGCAATACTGTGCACTGCTTCTTGGAGATCTTGCTTGGTATTAAATAATTGCTGGACTTCCAAATCTTCATCATCTGGAACCACACGTGAACAATTAGTCGATCGTGAACTTGGCCCAGCTTGTGAGTTCTCGAAGTGCTCATGTTGACGTCTGGATAAATTAATCAGATCATTGTTTGTAAATGGAATGTCCTCCTGATTGTCTCCGACTACATCGTGACCTCTATGGGTGATAAGAGGAACTGTATCAGGGATAACATCATCATCCTCACGAACTATTTCTAATGTGTCCCAAATATCATTCACATTTTGATCCCCCCCATCGAATTTTTCAATCTGATTATCGGGGGTATCCTTTCGTACTAAAGTTACACATAGAGGAATAGTTTCCTTTTTATTCGCCTCAATTAACCACGTAATTTGCACATCAAAAGTAACAAACAAGGGTGGCAATGCAACAGTAGAATTAGAGTTATATAGAAATCCAAATTTCATATCATATTCAAATTGATTAACTTCGAGTTGATCTTGTAATTTACTGTACATGTCTGTAAATGATATACCTGAAGTTAACAAAATTACAGAAATGTTTTGATCACTTGTATATTTCCATGACCATCGCAGATTTTCATCAACCACGAATTCACCAAAATAAGAAACTGGTATGAAAGCCATATCTGCATTAATTAAAAATAATAAAATTTCAAAACAACAATTTAGGAAAATCAGAGTAACTAATAAAAAATAATTGTAAAAAAAATTGTTGTCGGGCCGTAGCCTCGGTCCGGCCGGACCATGCTTCCGCAATATTTAATCATTCTACATTGTAGACTACCGCACGTAAATGAACAAGTTGGAAAATTAAACATTATTTAATTATTATAATTATATTTATTTTGATATTATTAATAAACTTTTTATTTGCATTATGAAAATATAATTACATATCTTATTTCTAATTATTATGAAATTATTAATTCATTTTTATTAAGAAATTATGAAATTATAATTACATATCTTATTTGTAATTATTATTAACAAATTATGACATTATTTAGTAACGAAATTATTTTTGTAACATATGATAAATAATATTAAGAATAAAAAAATTATTTAGAATTTTATAATTTATTTATAATGTAAAAAATTAAGTTAGAATAATCATATTTGAAATTGGTCCGACCGGACCGTTGCATGGTCCGGCCAGACCGTCAAGGGTCCGGCCTGACCATTATAGGTCCGGTTGAACCAATTCAAGGTCCGGCCGGACCCTGCAAGGGTCTGGCCGGACCATTGCAGGCACCTTTTTCCGCTCTTATGTTCAATTTTTCCGATTTTGTTATTAAACTGATAAAAATCACACTTCACCATATTAATTTTAATTGTTTAGTCTACATAATTATAGATCTATAATTATTATTAACTAAAAAATTAACAATATATGAATTTTTCGTTAATTTTTGGTTACTGAAATTATAGATCTGTTAAATAAGTTTAACACAACGAGAACAAAATTAAATACAGTACAATAAATATTGCTAAATCAACTTACCGATAAGAAGTAGCGAATGAAATCTTTTAGTTGAGATTTGTATATTTTTTAAGGATTTTTTTTAGCACAAGCAGATAAAAATGAGAGAATAATTTATCTGCATATTGAGCATAAACAGATGAAAAACGAGAGAATAATGAAAAGTGAGAATTGTATTGTTTTCGTTTTAATATAAATATGAAATATGAGATAAATGAAGGGTATAAGAGAAATATGGTTATTAAGGGTATACACGTCATTTTAAAGAAAAATGGGTATTGTGGTTAGTTTTTGAAAAGTTTGGGTATTTTAACTTAGCCATTGTTTGACTTTGGTATTTTTAAAATTCCCCCCAGTCTTTTAGGTTAGAATTAGGATTTTAAATCTTTTGAATTTGCAATTCAGTCCCTCATATCTCCCCTATTGTTTAATTAAGTCTATAAGTTCTATTTACCCTCGATAAAATTTCAAATTGCCACTAAACCTTTCCCAATTTCAATTTATGAAATTTAGGTCATTTACTACTTAATAAAAATAGAAATCGACAAGCTTCACAAATAATATAAACAATTAGACATAGAATTGCATATAAACAATTTATAAACTTTGGTTCATTAATCGAGACGGCGTCCAAGTCCTTCCACTACAAAATCATTCAAATTATCGACATTAAAATATCATTAAATTTAAAATTTATAATAACATTAAAAAAATAATTATTACGTGAAATTTAAGAATGCACGTAAAAATGAAAAGCGGTATTACAATTTTGGTGGTGGCTCGTTTGACACGATTTCTTATCTTAATTTTTTGTTGAAAATTAATTTCCAAAAGAGTTTGCTATTTTGAAAGCATCTTTAGGGGAATTGATGAGATCCCAGTCGGGGAATCTCATCGAACAACGCGGAATAACGACAATTAAGCCTAGGAAAGATCTAAATCAGATCTGACACGAAAATAACAAGAACACGAATAAATAAACAAAAATTAAAAGATAGATTTGACGGTAAAACCTTGACCCAACAATTACGACGCAATTAATGACGATGCGGATTGAAGAACCAAGATTGGTGAACGCCACGAGGGTTGTCAATTCCTTGATAAGTTCGTTGGGTGAACACCACAAAGAACGGATCTTTGATAAGTTCGAAACAAAGGGAAAAACTCAACATTTCAATTTAGAGAATCATCTCTCAAATATTATTCATAAACTCAAACTGTTTGTTTACAATCATGGTAAAGAATATAAATAAGCAAAATAACCTAGTCGCTAATTTACTCAAAATATAATTCTAATTAAACTAGAATACTAAATTAGGAAAATAACCTAAAAACCAAAAAGGAAATAAAATAATTGAAAAATCTGGAAAATCTGGCCGCTACAGCAATGTAACCCCGACCTCACGACGCAAGAACTATGAGTATATTAAACCCAAAACCCGTTACGATACGGAGATAAAAACCACAAAGGGGGAACGCCACAAAGGTTGTCAAATCCTTTGATAAATTCGAATTTGTTCAACGAGAACAAGAAGAAAATTAAGGGAATATCTCACCTTCAATATCACTAATCTCAAGAATAAAAGTTATTTGGAATCGAGCCGAGAAGGCGAAAGGATCAAGCCGAGTCGAGTAAACAAAGTTATTTGGGCAGAAAAGTCATTACGGCCGTAATGGAGGACCTTCACGGCCGTAACCCATATATTCACGGCCGTAAATCTTACTATCACAGCCGTAACCAATTATTGAAGAAAAATGATGAATTCCAGCAGAACGATGCTCACGGCTGTAATCCTGGAAGTTACGGCCGTAACATTCACGCATGGGCATTTCACGACCGTAAGAGATTCGTCACGGCCGTAACTAATAAAACAGTTTTGCATCAGAGAGGCCTTCACGGCCGTAAGGGCCTCTCTGACCCAAAACTGTTTTATTAGTTACGGCCGTGACGAATCTCTTACGGCCGTGAAATGCCCCTACGTGAATGTTACGGCCGTAACTTCCAGGATTACGGCCGTAGGCCTCGTTCTGCTGGAATTCATCCTTTTTCTTTGATAATTAGTTACGGCCGTGATAGTAAGATTTACGACTGTGAATATATGGGTTACGGCCGTGAAGGTCCTCCATTACGACCGTAATGGCTTTTCTGCCCAAATAACTTCGTTTACTCGGCTCGGTTTGATCCTTTCGCCTTTTCGGCTTGATTCCAACATGAAACGTACTCCGTTTTGCACGTAGATCACTGTCGTATTGCCAATGGCTCGACTTCGCCCTTCGATGCCTGGTCCGGATCGTATCATACTCCCTCTCTTGAAAAGGATTCGACCTCGAATCCATTTTTGGTCAGCTTTTCAGACTCCCCCTGTTTTTCCGGGCTCGATGATCATGTTTAAGCTTTGTGCAACCCTTTAGACTTTTAGCCTGCTCATTTTGGCCAATGAATTTCTTTCCCACTTTAAGTTCATGGCTTGATTTATGTTCCTGCAAAACATATTTAATAGAACTGGGGGGAGGGGATGTATTAGAAAATGCAAATAAACTCATTTTTGTGGTGGACTCTCTTTTCTTTTTCTTTTCACTCTCAAGCTCACCTTTTTTTGAGGTCGTGGCCTCAACTCTCTTGTTTTCAATTTTCACACCCTTTCCTTTTTCTGTGGTTGTGGCCTCAATACTCTTATTTTTACCCTCAAACCCGCTCATTATTTTCAATTGGTCCTCTTGGACCTCTTTAGGTGATAGCGGAGCAAGAGTGATCCTTTTTCCACCCTTCACGAAAGAATATCAATTTTTAAACCCATCGTGCACTACCTTCCTATCATGTTGCCCGGGTCTCCCCAACAAAATATGGCCAACATGCATAAGTACCACGTCACAAACCACCTCATCCATATAACCCCCGATTGCAAAATTGACCCTAGCCTGCTTATTTACCTTAATTTCTCCCGACTCGGTCAGCCATTGCAATTTATAAGGGTTCAGATGTTTTATCAAGCTCAAACCCAATTTCTCAACCAACATTGTACTAACCACATTAGTACAACTTCCCCCGTCAATCACCATACCACAAACCTTTTTACCCACTAAGCATCCAGTATGAAAGAGATTATCTCTTTGCTCACCAATTTCATCCACCCTGACCCTAGTACTAAAGACACACCGATTAACAAGTGAATCTTTAAAAACATAGGTTAGCCCTTCCTCATCACTACTACTAGCCCCAATATCCATTAATTTAGGCATTCCCTTAAATTCATCATCAGAACTAATTTCACCATTATCACGCAAGATCATTAGTTTCCTGTTTGGACACTGGGATGCTATATAACCCGTACCCAAGCACTTAAAACACTTAATATTTCTATCCCAAGTAGTTTGAGAATCAGAAATATTTTTACCTTTCATTGTAGGCTCCTCCTTCCCTTTCGGGTTATGTTCAACGTTGGATTCCAGCTTCGGTTGTGATGTAGGATAAGATGGTGAGTGTCTTGCTGCCCCCGTTCGCCTTAGCTGCCTTTCCACCTTCATGGCCATATGCACCATATCCCCTAGCTCCACATAATGTTGCAGCTCAATGACATTGGCAATGTCTCTATTCAGCCCACTCAGAAACCTAGCCATCGTAGCTTTCCGATGCTCCTCCACATTATCCCGAATCATCGCCACCTCCATGTCCTTATGATAATCTTCTACACTCCTCGACCCCTGAGTCATACCCTACAGTCTCTGGTAAATATCCCTATAATAATGAGTCGGCACAAACCGCTTCCTCATTATGGTTTTTAATTCACCCCAAGTCTCCACCGGCTCCTCAAGGTTCCTCCTCCTACTCTTCACCAATTGATCCCACCAAATATTTGCGTAGTCGGTGAATTCAATCACAACTAATTTCACCTTCTTCTTTTCCGAATAATTGTGGCAATCAAATAGTCATTCAACCTTGGTTTCCCAATCCAAGTACGCCTCCGGATCACTCCTACCCTGGAACGATGGTATTTTCAGTTTAATTTTCCCAAGGTCATCATCAACAACATCTCTACCCCCACGATGCCTCCTAGCATCACGACGCTCCCTATCCTGCCTCCTCTCATATATATCTCCTCTATCCCTCCTTCGCATACTTCCCAAAGATATACTTCCACTTTCACTTTCCATACCCTTATCATTCATACCAACCTCACGCTTGTTACCTCTCCTAACTTGAGAACCATCATGAGATTGATCCCGAGGTTTTTGTTCACGCTCTGCACCTCGATTCTCCATCTGTGCCATAAACCTCTCAAATTGAGCCCTTATTGCTGCAATATCATCATTACCCTGTTCATTCCTTCTATTCACACCCCATAGCTGTTTTCTGTCTCCAATAGAAGATGAAGATGTGGAAACCTCTCTATCAGACATTTTTAAGACACGAACAAGGAAATTCGGAATATTTGGGGAATATTTGGGAATTTTCAGAATTTTTTATAATCTGCCAGAGAATTGGACTACGAGTATGGTAGAAAAAACGGAACTGGATTTGGACGAAAAACGAACAAGAAAAACACTTTTGAGTTTTTGGGACTGACTCTTATGGATCAAACTGAAAAAAATTATGACTGACACGAAGAATAGAAAAATCAAGAAATCCAAGAAACGCAAGAATCTGAAATAGATCCAAGCTCTGATACCAAATGATGATATCCAGTCGGGGAATCTCGTCGAACAACGCGGAATAACAACAATTAAGCCTAGGAAAGATCTAAATTATACCTGACATGAAAATAATAAGAACACGAATAAATAAATGGAAATTAAAAGATAGATTTGACGATAAAACCTTGACCCAACAATCACGACGCAATTAATGACGATGCGGATTGAAGAACCAAGATTGGTGAACGCCACAAGGGTTGTCAATTCCTTGATAAGTTCGTTGGGCGAACGCCACAAAGAACAGATCTTTGATAAGTTCGAAACAAAGGGAAAAACTCAACCTTTCAATTTGGAGAATCCTCTCTCAAATATTATTCATAAACTCAAACTGTTTGTTTACAATTATGGTAAATAATATAAATATGCAAAATAACCTAGTCGCTAATTTACTCAAAATAGAATTCTAATTAAATTAGAATACTAAATTAGGAAAATAACCTAAAAATCAAAAAGGAAATAAAATAATTGAAAAATCAGAAAAATCTGGCCGTTACTCATTTACGGCCGTGAAGAATTCTTTTACGGCCGTAAAGGCCTCTCTGACCCAAAACTGTTTTATTAGTTACGGCCGTGACGAATCTCTCACGGCTGTGAAATGCCCCTACTTGAATGTTACAGCCGTAACTTCTAGAATTACGGCCGTAAGCCTCGTTCTGCTGGAATTCATCATTTTTCTTCGATAATTGGTTACGGCCGTGAATATATGGGTTACGGCCGTGAAGATCCTCCATTAAGGCCGTAAATGGCTTTTCTGCCCAAATAACTTCGTTTACTCGGCTCGGCTTGATCCTTTCGCCTTCTCGGCTCGATTCCAACATGAAACTTACTCCGTTTTGCACGTAGATCACTGTCGTGTTACCAATTGCTCAACTTCGCCCTTCGATACCTGGTCCATATCGTATCAGGAAGTTATACCGACCAACTTATTTTAAAAGAGATCTTTTATAAAATTAGCCAAATGGGTCCAAAATTTCTCAAGCGGCTTTGAATTTCAAAAGTTCTTTTTGACTTATATTAAATAAATCAAATGGGCCATAAGTTGGATTCATTTGAACTTTTTAAAAAGACTAGTAGTAAACACGTGTTTTGCACGCCTTATGTATATAATGAATGAAGTAACGTGTTTTAATTACCAATACTGTTCTTGAAAGTAATTGACGTAATTGATATTGTTAAAGAAAAATTGTAAATGGTAAATTGACTTCAATTCCTAATATATTAATATCTTAGTGAATATCTTCATCCAATTCTTCGAAATATATATTAGACAATTATTTAAAATGTCAACTTAATAATACATTGTTTTTGATATATTAAGAAGTAATCTGATATTATAAAATATTAGTCAAATTGATAATTGATTTATAAAATATTTATGATAAGTCGCCAAAAATTGTGAAAAATTTTTGCGTAGGTAAATTAAATTAATTTGTGAGCATATTTTTAAAATAGAAAAAGTTTAATATTATGCTTCTGCTTGGGAGAAATCAAAACAAGATTTTAATCCAAGTTATAGTAAACAATTAATTTTAACCACATTTCATTGAATCCATAACTTTTCAACCACATTTTATTAATTTCTATAAAAATCTATTAAATATTTGATTTTAATCATCACCAAACAGTGAATATAAATTTAAACTAAAATCTCAATTTTGATTTTTCTCTTTTTAATGAGTTTTGAAATTATTTATTTTATATTCTTAATTAGAAAATAATTTAAAAAATAATTTTTCTTTTTATATAAATTAATTAATGGTTTTGATAAGAATTTAAGTTGGTTTAAAAATAAAAAATTTCACACTCACTCTATTTTGAATATAGAAAAAAGTCTATTTTTATCGGTAACTAAAACACAATTTTTTGAATTAAAAATAGAAAAAAAATATTCATTAAAAGTATAAACATGTTCTTTGAATTACGCAAAGAGTGTGTTTATGAACGTAATGATATTGCCCTAATTGTTTGAATTAAAAGTAGAATTTTTTTTTATTAAACGCATAAACTCACTTTTTGAATTGTTCAATGAAATTATTACGGGAAATGAAATTTGATGGAAAAATATTTAAAAGTAAATTAAAAGTAACGATGCTAAATTAATGTTAATTGAATAACCAATTTCAATTTAATCGTGGATAAATAAATATTTTTGAAATAAGAATTAAAATAAATATAAAATAAGTTTCAATAAATGAATTAAGGGTATTATTGAGAAAAATAAAAGATTGTGAAATCAAAAGATTCTCAATCATCCATACTTTTAAGATATTGTAAATATAGATAGATTGTAGTATGCAGATAAGAATGTAGATAGATAGATTTTAGTCATATCAATTAAAAATATCTCTCTAAAATTATTCTTATTTAAAATATATAAATTCGTTATTTTACAAGATTTTAATGGAGATGGTTCAAATGCGAAAATAGAAAATAGCAATTTATGAACTTTATGCTTCAGCCTTTGTTTTAGTAAACTCGTTTAGCAACTATTTGACAAATCATTTAAAAATATGTTTTTATATAACACAATTCTCAAATCACTTTTTAATCACTCATATTTTTTTCTTTACTTTTCAACCACATATTTTACTTTGAACATAAAAAAAATATGTTGTTAGATGCAAAACTTTTAACAAACAGAAATAGTTTATAAACAATATTTTCTCAAAACACGTTTTAATCATAAATATTTTCTTAAATTATTTTTCAATAATATATTTTATCTAAAAAACATCAAATTTCTTAGACTTTGTTTTTTAAAGTTTTGTGTAACATTTTTTTTTTTATGTTTTCTGAATAAAATATGTAGTAAAAAGTGGAGGAGAAAATATGTGTCACTAATAAATTAATTTAAGAAATTATGTTATTTAAAAACATATTTTTTTTAAGTTTGCCAAGACTTTACTTATAAATAATTTTTTTTTCTTTTTATAAAATAGAGGATCAATTATTATTATTATGAGGTAGAATACAACGCCGTGTCACTCGCACTCACTCGGATTCACAGTAACTTCCGCTACCACTGAAGACAAATTCAACTTTAACGAATCCAAATTTCAAACGCATTTCACCTACATTTTGCATTAATTATTATAATAATTAATTACTCCAACGTTGAATCTGATCACCATATCATTTTTCTCTCTCTATAAATCCTCGTCAATTTTTTGCCTTCTTTTATTCATTCTAGGCATAGTGGCTAGTGCAGTGTGCGTGAGAGAGGGAGAGCTGGAGCTGATGCGTCTTGGTTTTCCGTGTCACTTGTAAGTAATGTTATTTCGAATTTTATTTGGAGGTTACGAGTGCTATTTGTCTGGATTCGATTATTATTGTATGCGAATTTTTTTTATGGTTGAAGAAGTGAACAGTGTAATGAATTTGAATTTTAGTTGAAGGCTCCGAATAATATTTGTGTGGATTCGGATTGTTGTCTGATTTTATATGGATTTTACTATTTTTTATGGTTAAAGCAGTGGACACTTTAATTGATTTGAATTATAGTTGAAGGTTTCGGGTGCTATTGGTCTGGATTCGGATTAATACATGATCTTGTGCGGATTTTACGATTTTTTGAGGGTTGAAGAAGTGAACCGTGTAATTAAAGTGGTATAAAATCTATTGATCTATTAATTCTTTTTAGATAAAAAAAGATTTACGTACTTGTATATAGATGCACCGTATATAAATGAAAAAAAATCCATCCTGATATATTCTTTATTGATTCTATGCGTTAAATATCTCAGCCATAATTATAATTTGGAAATTCATAACTTTTCTTCTCGAGGGCATTTATAGAGGATTATTTTCATGAAAATTGAAGATTATGGAAGAAGAAAAGGAAGATAATAGGTTATTTGACTATGAATGAACGTAGTCTATATCTATTAGTTGTGTTGGGAAATTGAAATTGGAATTGGAATTTAGGTGAGGACACTGCAAATTATGTTGTTAATTGATATTTTTTTTTCCTCATACATCTACATGAGAAACTTATGCTGCAGCTCATTCCAAGATCATCAGTTGACAATCCGATTTTCAAGTGCATAAATAAATTCTATCAGGCTAAATGTTTTTAGTAATTTTCGGTTTTAACTGGTATCATAATTTTTTCATTTAGGGATTCTTTGAAGCTACCCTTGGTTTTTATGGCTCTGTTCTGTAACACTATAACAATTATAAATTAGTTCATTTATATTTTTGAGATAAAATGTGTGGTTAAAAAATGGAGAGAAAAACTTGTGTAGTTAAAAAGTGATTTGAGATATCGTGTTGTTTATAAATTGATTTAAAAATTGTAATGATTGCATTAAAGAACCGAGGCTACATTATCATGAAAGCATACACTTGCCAAATAAGCTAAAACAGACGCTTGCCAAATAAGCTATCTTAAATCATTTCCTCTAGTCCCTGGTTCTCCCTAAAACTTTACATTCTCGTCTTTTCTTGGATCTGCAGAACATTTAGGTCAAAGCTTCTGGAATCTGGAACTCTTTGTAGGATTGACATTTGAAAATCAACAGAATCAATGGAGGCATTTGGTGAATCTACGGTAGCTTCTACAAATGTTATATACTTGTCGAGTATTCTTGGCCAAGATGGACCTAACTCTGTTCACAAGTGCGATTGGAAATGTGAAAATGAACACATCTGTGGGAACATGTTCCGCTGCAGACTAACTGGGATGACACACGTCTGTGATAAAAACTGTAACCAGAGAATTTTGTATGATAACCATAGCTCCCTCTGCAGAGCGAGTAAGCAGATTTTTCGTCTGACTCTGGCCGAGCAACAGGCAGTGAAAGTTATCCGGAGGAAGCTTGAAGTTGAGAGTTCCCCTACTGAGAGTTGCGCTTATAAGCGCAGAAGGGATGCACAGGATAACACCTCACCATTTGAGAAATCATTCTCTGCTGTTAGTCCAATCTGCAGTCAGATTGGCGAGAGCATGGATATGATGTAGATACTATAACTACTAATTCCTATTCACTTTCTACTTTTTCCCACCATTTGAGTGTTTCTTTTTCCTGGAACTAGTATTAACTACAGAACTTGATTAGTATGTCAATGACAGGCCTTATTGTCCTGCTAATGTGTAGAGAAACTTTACATTTGACTTCCCTTTATTAAGTTGTAGCTCTTCCAACAGCATAAATCCTAAGAAATCAACAGTGCTAGATCCTGTGATCATTAATGAAATTTGAGTTGCATATTATTGTGCGTCACGGATTTGATTTCATTGCAAACATTTTATTTCCCCTACGAGATTAACATGTTGTGTAAATCGTTTTGACAGAAGCATGTGATCTTCCATATGGTGGATTGCCTTTATTTGTATGAGCTAACTGACTGCTATCTGTATTATCTGGGAAACTTTCTTTCATTTGATAAATCATTGAATTCCTTCTAACTCTTGCTGTTGTAACATTAATTACTCAGTTACAAGGAGCAACTGTACTTCAAATAGTTGGTAGAGACATTCTTGATTTCTACATTGTTTTGTTATGTGTCTCAGGTCGTGGAGGAGCCGCAAAGTCTCTCATATTTAATGTTCACCATTTTTTTTAATGGTCTAATACTCTGGTTGTTTTATGCACAGGTTCTAAAGTTTGTGCTATTTTTGCAGAGACTGAAGCATTGTATTGGTCCGGAGAGTTTGACATATTTATAGCTTCTTCTGTTAATGAATGATTTCGGTAGAGGCAGTACATGTTGAATCTTAAGGAAGTTTTTAACTATTTATCTGTTCTTTCATGCAGGAGAAATATTTCGCTTTGACACATTTCAGTTTACAGACATGCCAAACCATGACGCCAAATTGAAATTCCAGCCAATTCATGTTCTCTCGTCGGTTTGATCTCTTGTCTCATTGGCAACCGGTGTTCCAGTATTGACCGGTGTTCCAGTCAATACGGTTCAACCATCAACGGAAGAAAATAGATCCACATAAAATGAAAAATATTGACTCAGTTCCTTTTACATCTCAGCCAACCCTTTCAAGTGTGCTTTGCTACTTTGCTGCAGAAGTTGAATACAAAGGTACTTTTCTGGTTGAATCGAGCATTCTTCGAGGTGAAAGTTTGCTAAGATCAATTATAGTTATGAGTTTCCCTAGACTGTGTAGCCATTATTTAATATCTGTGTAGTTTACTTCACTTATGAACATAGTCAATGGAGTGATTAACGATATGAGTGTTGAAGAAGAAGCGTCACATGACTTGATTCCTGGACTTTAAGGACTTGATTTTCGTTGGAATTCATGACTTGGCTCTGAATTGAAGAAGGATTTACTCTTCGAGACTTAGCCTGAATTTGATCTTGGAATTTTTGCATGAAGAGAATTTCTCCTCTCCTCCTCCTTTCCTTCTAGAATTAAAGACTTTTTTCTAAACTTGAATTAGATAGGCATGATTAATATTAGATAGATTTATGTTGTGAGTACAGATATGTGAGATGTCTCACTGTAATTGAAATGACAGATATTTGTACATGTAATACGGTTCTATTAGATATAGTGATATAATGTATTGCTGTCACTTTATTTAGTAGTCACAGTTCACGAGTCATGATACTAATGTAAGGTACTATATATTACCCAGAACCAAGTTCAGATGTGGACTTCAATCCACTTTCTTGGTCCTGAGTCGTTCCAAGCATACTCGTGCATTATATAGTTAAAGAAGAAATTAAACTAAACCTATTATGTAGAACATTACCTACCTGAATCTACCACCATGTTTGCTTGTGTAATATATTTAAAAGTTATAAGTAATCAGTTAATTTTTTTATTTTTATTTTGAATGGGTTAATCAGTTAATTTGAATGGTACATTTTTTATAAAAATATTTACAAATACCTACACGTGCATATTTGCACCCTTCAATCGTCACCGATATTCTATTTTCGGCAGTCGTCAGATTGACAATCGTCGTCAAATACCACCATCATGAAACTGTTATTATTAGGGTTTTCAAACACGGCCTGGCCTAGTTGACTTGGGCTAGAATTCGAGTCGGGTCACATCTAATACCAGTCGGGTCAACAATACGGGTTGACTCGGGAAATTCGGCCTACTCGGGTTATATATATATATATTTTATTTTTTCAAATATTTTATTTTTTTTAATTTTTTAATATTATTTAATGCTCGAGTTGACCTCGAGTCGACTTCGGGTGGACTCTTTGACCCTTGATCCAGTCTGTTAATCGGATCGAAGATCGAGTCAGGTCTGAAAATATTGATTATTAGCGATGACTATGCGAATGGTAATTATAATTAGAATGAAATAGATAGATATGACAACTATAGATAGACACGAATAGAAATAATCATAGTATGACAAGTTATTCTAGTCTACTAAGAGCATCCACTATGAATATGTTAAAGTACAACTTAATGATATAAATTAGTAAGAGGTTACATTTAGTACCACAATGGATATGTTAAAATATATGTTAAAAGAATTTATAGTTTACAAGTTAATTTCAATGTTAAATTTGTCTAGTGATTTAACTTGACGACATGGCATTTTAACTTCTTTTCTTCTTTCTTCTTTAAATTTTTTAATATCGATAAATAAAATAATTTTTCTTTTGATTTCATATCATATAATTTAATGAGATTTTCAAAATGAGTACTATATTAATATATAAATTTTGCTATTTTAAAAATAAATATTTATCATATTCTTGAATTTATTTAAAACTTAACATGTCCATTGTAACAAAAATTAATAGCTAACTTTAACATGCATATGTGTAACTTTAACATGTTGATATGGTATTTAACATCTTACTTTTTGCTTATGTCGTTAGCTATATTTAACTTGTCCACTGTGAATGCTCTTAAATGTATTTCTGGTTAACTAAAATTAAAAGACTAATTAGCTTATACCCAGTGTTTAGAAAATCGGAAACTAGTTCGAACAGGAAAAGGCAATGGGTCAAGAGTCAAAAAGTCCGATCGGGTCGAATAGGGTTCGAACCGATTTCAATTAAAGTATAAAAAATTATTCCAAAAATAAAAAATTATTCTAAAAAACATGTTATTTTACAAATAAACTAATATTTACTCATTTAGAAGATAAAATTATGCACAAAAGTAACTTAAAACAATTAGAGAAAAGCAAAAAAAAAAAAAAAAAATTATTCTCGATTTTCCGGTTTACAGGCAGGTTTTTGAGGTCAATCGGATCAGTTTTCCGATCGATTCCTGATTTTCTCGATTGAACCGATCGGTCCGATCCGATTTTCTAAACATTGCTTATACCATTAATATGTATTAATTTAGCACATCAAATAACGTTAGGAAGCACTAATTAATAAAATAGAGACAAAATAGAAGAACATATAAATTTGTGTGTTTTATTAAGAATCAACAAAGTCCTATATTTATAGGGAAAAACTAGAGATACAATGATAATAATAATTAGGGCTGTAGATGTATATATACTAGTCATTAATAAATACATTGTTTAAAACACTCTCTTTTGAATAATATATTACAAAATATCTGTCTCATAATAATATATTGTCATTAAAATACAACGGGATAAAACTGAATGAAAGAAGAAAAGTACAACATGATTCTCCCTTTGAAGTTTATCATTGAATATTATCGAACTTCTTGAACATTGATTTCACCGTTTGTCCAAAATATGTATGCATGTATGAAAGTTCTTTGTGTACTAGCATGACTAAATTTGAAACATTCTTTAAACAATGATCATGTTTCATTCTTGACTTTTCCTCATTACTCGCTAATATTCTAGTATAATTAAAGGGAATGATAGTTGAAATATAACTCATAGATAGATTTTATAATGCCTCATTAAAATTCTTGTTAGGAAAACAACGTGGGACAAAATCATATCTAAGTGAAAAACAATACATTATCCTCATCAAGTATAATGATTTTGCATACCAATATCTCAATTATTAATAGATGTAATTTCGAATATGTTCAACAAATATATAATTATGGTGAGCTTTCATAAATCGCTTATAACTCATTTTATTCGTTCTTCAAACAAAATTCATTTTTATTTTTTATTTTTATATACACGGTAATACAAAAGTTGATTTCCATATTTGTAAAATAAATTAGGATAAAATGGAAATTTAAAAGGATTCAAATTCTTTAATAAAATTTTACAAGATCGATTAACGTACTACTCCGCGAAGTGACAATAATTAAGTTCTACAAGGAAGTGTAATAGGATGCCAATCAAGCATTAATCCCTCTAGGGCTGTAAATCGAAACCGTTAAACTGTTAAACCAAATTGAAACAGTAATTTTAAAATCGTTGGTTTAGTACACACAGACCCGTCAACTTTTTGATTTTGACCCAAACCTAACTGTTTTCAAATGATTTGATTTAAGTTTCAATTTTCCAAAACCATTTCAAATCGTTAACCGGCCAAAAAATATAATTAATATTTATTATTTAATAAAAATTATGAATTTATTAATTTTATTTCACATTTAAAATTTTTTATACAAGATTTGGCATAAAAAATTCTCAAGACTTAATAGTTAATACTAATAACCTTGTGAAAATGTGAAGGCTTAATAGTCTCATGCGAACAATATAGAGATCAAACCAGTTGTTCATACTAGTAGCCATGCGAAAAATACATAGATCGGACAAGTTGTTCATCATGATTGAGCTACCTCAAGCAAAAAAATGTGAAACTTAATCTGGAACCAGAAGAATGGATCCCATATGTTAATATTCTAACTCAAAACTTTTGTCCAATATTTATTTCAACTTGATCTAAATATATTAGTTTAATTTCGTTTGCAAACCGCAGTTTAAAACTCGTAACAAACAGAAAAAAAAAATGAATTGACTTAAGAAATTAAATAATTTGAATTGAATTGAAAAAATGTCAAACTATTTCAAATAGCTTGAATTGAAAATTTATTAAAAATCGTTCAAATCAAACCGTTTACACCTCCAAAAGCCACCGCATTCACAAGGAATACAAACAAAAACGAATGAAATCAATGACCAATGAATAGAATGAGCCTAATCTTTTGCAGGCTCAATTTGTACTCACCCCATATTTAGAAAGAAAAAAAAAAAAAATCATTTATTAATTTTACCATTTTTTGTTCTTCCCTTCGTAATCCCACCTAAAAAAAGACAGAAACATAAAATTAGATATAAAGACTTTAAAAAAGCCTTCTTAATTTAATTATGTCTAAACTATAATCTATAAACTATAAACGAACCTTCGTTTTTCTCTGTAATCAGCATTTACTGATTTACGCAATCTCTCTAAATTCTCATCCCTTCTGATCTTACGCCTCCATTTTTTCTTTTTTCAAGAAATTCGAATCTCCCAAGTAAGTTCTTTTACTTATAATCAATTATTGACAGTATATAGTAATAAAAAACGGTGTAAAATTAATGAATCTTGTCATTTTTACTTGTTCGATTGTATTTCCATTTAATCAATTAGTGAATATGGAATTAATCATGGGTTCTTTTTAATGATTTCAAATGCAATAATTTTGATCTGTATTTTCATGCTTAATTATTTTCTCGAATTTTTTTGTATGTTCAATTTTGACATGCATAATTCTTGAATACACTGCATATATCATAGTATATTTTGTTTCATGAAATCATTAAGTATAGCGTATGTTCATATTTTGAGCTTTTATTTGCATCGCGAATTATGATCCTGTTAAGGAATTTTTCTTGCTTTAATAATATTTTTCTTGGTGTATTTTCAGGTATTTATACATGGGTTTTTTTAAGGAGCTTGTGTTAGGTAGATTACCAGTTTTGTATAAAGAAAAACTGTAGATGGAATAAGAAAGATAGGGACAAATCCGGAAATTTTTTTGTTGTGAAAATTTAAATTTGGGGAAGATTCCAGATTGTGGAAAGAGTTGGAGCATAGATACATTGTTTTAGTTGAAATTGGAAACTTGATGTAAAGTGTGCTTAACTTAAAGAAATGGATTTATACAGTTATCCTCAGGGGGGAAGTGGGAGGTTGGAGCAAATACTCAATCAGTTTTTCTTGAAAAGCTTGCACATGATATTGGATTCAAGGGTTCCTACCATCCGGACCTCTAGTCGCTATGGGGAAGTAAAGAAGAGTGATAAATGGTTCAATTTGGTATTAGGAGATCGTCCTTCAGCCACGGATAACTTGAGTTTTTGGAATCGAAGTTTCATGGAGCCCATGATTATTGATATTATACTCGTTCAAGAATCATCAAGGTCTTCATCAGATCATAATTCGAGTACTACTTTAGGGTCACAGATGGTAAAAGAGACGGTCATAGAGAGGTGGGTTGTTCAGCATGAGCATCAAAAGGCAGTAGCTCATCCAATCAGTGAAGCCTCTTACAAGAAGACATACAAGAAATTGATATTACTCTTACGCTCCATGTATTCAATGTTGAGACTCCTTCCAGCGTATAAGGCTTTTCGTAAACAAGGTTCGAGTCAGAATTGTGATTTTGATATCAATTACAAGATCTGCACACATGCTGTTCCTTTTTCAAGGGAGGAAGACAAGTTGATGAAGAGACATAATTTCATTCCGATTGATACCCAACAAGGCACCCTTTCTGTATCTTTGACATATTGTCAAAATCTGTCTGATTTCAACCTAAATGCTTTTGTATGTTTTCCCTCAGAGATCATTACAGATTATGTTGGAAGCCCACTTACGGAGCCTATCAGACCATTCCCTGCTACTTTGTCTGAGAAGGATTTTTGTGCTACGTCCTTCCGTGTAAGAGGGAGTCAACCGGCTTCTTCATCTGAGTTTCAGCGTCGGCATAGCTGGACAAGTGGGATCCACGGGGACGTTTTTTCACCAAAGAATCAACCAGGATCTCCACCTCTATACAGGGCACCGTACAAGTTTCAATCTTCGCCTACTAACATATACAGGCACAGGACTCAAAACCCAAGATCACCTGCTTATCAGAAAGTGGCACTTGATGATCTACTTTCTCCTCCTTTTTCGCCTTCTCCTTCCCCATCTCCCTCTACACACCTTTGCAGCGGGAACTCTATGCATAGTCGTATGCATTCAGAAACTTCTCCTATGAGTATTGTACACCCGATGATCGGAAGAAGTCCAAGCTATCTTTCTCCTAATCTGTCAGACCCAAACAGGCATTCTCTTCCGCCTCTATCTCTTAGGAGCATAAAAAATGATCCTTCATCCCAGGAGTCCTCATCTGTAATTAGGTCAACGAGGAAATCAGATCCACTAAGGGCTGAAGAGCCTAGTCCTGGGCTAACAAACCTTGGTCCAAGGGTGGGCTCTTTCTAAGACCGGTTTTTATAATTCTCTTGTTATTTTTTTACTAGCTGTATACAAATTTGCTAGGTTGTTCACAATTTTGACTTATATCGTAGGTTTCAAGAGATAGCAAAGAAGATTCTGGACGGTTCTCTGGTCCTTCATCAAATAGTTCTCCACGTGTTGGATTCTCGAGAAGCTCCAGCAGATTGTCTTTCCAGGATGAATTCAGCGATGGTGATTTCACCTATCCATTTATTGTTGATGACGTAGATCCTCCTGATTTCGAAGCCAGGTAATCATGCTTATGATGTACACATAACAAACTTGATTGGTACTACTAAGGTTTCTCTTGCAGAATTATTTTACAGTTCACCCATAAAAGTGAAGTAATCCTCCACCCCCACACCCAAAAGGCCAAAATTGGATACCTCCTTTGAAGATTTTACGGAGCAAATTAATAACAGTTACTCCTTGATTGATACTGAAATGGAAAAATATATTTTCAATTAAGGTACATTGAATGGTTCATGGTATATGGTCACTTTCAATTCATCAAAACAAGAATTGTTCACAATGTTAATATAGGCTAGGGCTTTGAGATTTTCCATTCAATAGAATCTATAATTTTCTTCAGCCCCGGTGAGTTTCTCAAGCCTTGATGTGAAATCCCAAGGAAGTTAACCTGAATCGGTCAAGCAAGCGAGACTTGATAATAAAGCGAACAATATTAGTTAAAACTTTTGAAATTGGCATGGTTGTGGTATGATTGAATATATGTAATTTATGAATTTTGGAATTTGGTTTCACCGTTTTCTCCTTGCTTTTGACTATTCACTTTTTTTAAGAACTTGCATAGGTGACAGTACTGTGGTTTTACCATCTGCTTCTTGAAATAATGATTTGATTGTTGTCAAACACAGTTCTTTTGGGATTGGAACGGGCTCGTGCTTCAATTATTTTCTCACAATTACTTCCATTTTATACTTCAGTTTCTGTTGCCATCCCTGCAATCTAAATTTGTTTAGGTTCAGTTCAATTGCCAGTTATTGACTAGTATCAAGAAATACAAGTGGAATGGAATATGGTGTGTATCTACTTCAACCATCTAAAGCCACTTTCAGCACAGAGTGCCGATGAAATCATGAAAGTTGGGAATTGGTTGTACTGTGGAAGTAATATGGGATTAATTGTATCGATCAACACTCAACCATCATACCCCAATAAAATCCGATATAAAATTGGGTTCTACCTCTTCTTTTATAAGGGTAGCCAAAAAACCACCCTGAGTTGGTCTCAGTTCTTTGATTATTAATATTACTTTTTTTTCCAAAGCGATGAGATGTGTTGGCTGGCTCTTCATTTACAGTTTCTTATCGTTTTCTCATTTTTCACGCGAAATTTTGATGGAAAGATTGCGTTGTTGGCGTTCAACCTGCCCAAGTAGCAAGTTGGTGCTCAACCTTTTATTGCATTTCTAGGGGAACAGTCCATATTTCTATTAGACCGTTGTGTGGTCTTCACATGTCTAACTTTACGAAACTTTATTTTCTTTCTAATGCCCCAAGACTTTGAAGAGGCATGTTTTCAGATGGGCCATGTGATGATTTGCCAAATATCTAGGCCATTGTTGACTGAGTGTGCAACTATAATGAAAGGTTTGGGATTTGGGACCAACTTGCTAATTGGGCAATAGGCTCGGTAGCAATGGTTCAATGTTGATATGCTTACGGTGCTATTGACTCGTGCCATTCTGTTTTCTTTTGTTCTACAGCCAGAATCTCGATGGGAATAATCAGTCAGAAGAATCGTCCCAAGCATCGTCTATTGCCAAAAGATCTCAAGACGCAGCTGTTGGCGTCCTTGTTCACATGCTAAGAACAGCTCCTCCTCTGCGCCCAAATTCTAGTCGTTATGTCAGTGAATCCTCTACTAAGGCTGAAGTCATGGGAAAAGCTGGAGTGACTTCTGAATTTTTCAAGCCACGAGATACAACTGATGCGCTCGAGGAACTTGAGGCTTACAAAGAAATGAAACATCTGATACTTTCCAAGAGTGGGTATATATTATAATCTACTTCCTCGATAAGTGAAGTTCTACTTCAGGTAAAAGTAATAAAGTATAGACAAGAGAATGACAGTTCTTGAGAATTTGTGGTGTATTTCTAAAATAGAGGATTCACATATATCATGTAAATAATAAGACTTCCTTTGTTTGGTAACACTGTTTGGTTTATATAAAACTGGTTTATTTATGATTTTGAGGTAAAAAAATAGTAGTTAAAAATTGGAGAGAGAATATGTATGGTCAAAAAGTAGTTTGAAAACTGTTTAGTTGTTTATAAACTGAAAGCCCGTGTTCGGTAAAAGTAAAATTTTGGTTTATAAACATGTTTATAAATCACACAATTTCCCAAATTACTTTTTAACTATACATATTCCTTCTCAAATTTTCAGCTACTACTTTTTATCTCAAAATCATAAATAAATCAATTTATAAATAAAAAAGTATTACCAAATGGAGGATTTTTTTTTTTTTTTTCTTTTGGGGAAAATATATATTACTTGTGCTCTTAGATTATCGCATGTTCCCACCTCGTTTAAAGGGAAAATGGTTCCAAAGCAATACGAAACTCATTACTGGTAGGAGTATCTAAGTTGCAAGTACATTTCAAGACGAGTACCCACAACGAAATTAATTTTTTCATATTGAAATAATATTCTATTTATTTATGTCATTGTACGGTTGGGTTATTTTTTTTTTATTTGGTGTGGTAATTTTAAGTTAATGATTTCTGAATTGACAATTTCAAAAATCTTGTGAGAAATTATGAGATAATTCCTAATTCTCTAATTTTTATAGCTTAGGGTTGATGATTTAAAAAAAAGGCAACAAACCTCGGTCCTCAAACGATTTTTTTCCAGGGTTTTTGCTTGTTGTACATGTACAGGTCCCTCACTGAAGTGAATAATGGTGTATAGGATGTATAATTTCCCTTTTTCCATTATGTGTATATGTCAAAGGGGATTTGCACGAGCGACAAAAATATTTCACGATAGTCATAATCTTCTATTGAAAATAGAAGACTCAGTGACTCACATGGTCCGATCCGTAATAGTAGAACGTGAGTGAGGGACAAGAAATTAAATTCTGCCATACAACCCCTTCCAAATAACCATTACAAATAGAAGAGGCACGAAATAATTTTATCGAAGGAACCGGGGACTAGGCAAAGAAGGGGATGGTCATCTTATCTTCATCCTCAATTAACAATTTTCATTTATTTAAAGACACAAACAAAGATGAATATATATATATATATATATATATATTTGATTAATATTCAAAAGATGTGTAAAAATTATTAGATTTAGAATATGTTAGAATTGTTCCAGAATGTTTTCTTATACTGTCTGTACAAAATTAATTTAGAACTTAAAAATAAAAATTAATAACAAATGGGGATGTAAACGGGGATTTGAGCATCCTTAACCCGCCCCCGCCCCGATTAAATGGGGACAAGGCGGGGATGGAGATGATAAATATTTAACGGGGTAGGGATGGGAAAGGCATCCCCACCCCGTTGTCATTCCTACAAACCCTCTTCATCTCAACCATCCACAACTATGCTCCGCACCTCCGCTCCTCCTCCTCAACTGATGTATGCTCTACAGCGAGCATTTTCAACAATGAAAAATGTAAAGACAGTACTTCGTAACAAAATGGAGGAAGATTTTATTACAGATTGTTTGACGATCTACATCGAATGATGTTTAATTAAAAAATAGATGTATAATCTATTATAGATGAATTTTATGTTTTGAAATCTTTTTTATCACAATTTCGTTGAACATTACGATATAACTACTATTTTTGTAATACATATAACTATTGTTACATTATACTTTTTGAAATTCAGCTCGATCTAGCTGGAAATTCTGAATCCACCACTGATGGTGGAGATTTGTTAGAACAAAGAAATCTATAGGACCTTAACATTCGAATAGGAATGTGGTTAGAGGCCTTGTGTAACCAAACATGAACGAGACTTGTTAATAAATCATATGATGTGACGTGGAATATGGGTGATGACATAAAATGTGCCCAAAAAGATGACCACTACACAATCTAAAAAGCAGTGTTAGATGTACGATCTGGATGTGTGATCGTGCAGTATCCAAGTCACAAAGTGACTAAAAAATGATGTGCATGACTTGGGCACGACACTGTGTGCATGACCAGAAGGTTGACAACATCACAACCCTTCTGACATTAGGACAATTAAACTAGTTAAAGATCAACCACTTTGTACTTTGTAAGAAGAACTCAGGGAATTTAGTTAGTAGAGCATTATGAATAAATAGGTTAAAAAAATAACTTTTTAACCTTTTAGATATTCCCATAACCCTCTTGGTAACATATAAAGATTACACTAGATTATAAGTGATAGAGTGATAAAATTTGAGGATGATAAGTGACAGAATGATAAAATTTGAAATTAAATTAATAGGCTCTGCTAAGTAATATTGTAGCAATTAAAAATCGATTTATTTATGTTTTGAGGTAAAATATGTGATTGAAAAGTGGATAGAGAAAATGTGTATGTGTGTGATTAAAAAGTAATTTGAGAAATTGTATTTTTTATAAATTAATTTATAAATTGTAATGAATGCGTTAAAGAAAGTGATAAATCCACCGGTGGCCACCCAACTTTATTAGCGGTGTCAATTTGGCAACCCAATTTCATAGGTCATTATACAGATGACCACTCGATTTTGTAATTTATATCAAGTGAGGTGGACAAAGGAAACAAAAACAAATTGGATGGCCAAAGTGACATTACTAATAAAGTTGGGTGACCACAGATGAATTTTAACTTGTTAAAGAACAAAGAGTAAAGTTCAACGAGGAATAACATTAGAGCCTCTTTGGCCCTCTAATTTTTTTAACATTTTTCTCAAATTCATTTTCAACCACACATTTTTATGGGATCCATCACTTTTCATACTTTCAATCAATTTTTAATCACACATTCTATCCTAAACTTCCAAAAAACTATATACACCAAACATGCATTTATCCTATAGATTATTGATAGATTTTACTTATAAATGGGGTTACTTTGCCAAAGCTTAAGCAGGCTAAATTATTGATAGATTTTACTTATAAATGGGGTTAATAATTAATTTGGCAAAGCTCAAGTCTTTGTTTGTTAAATCATTTATAAACGATTGATTATAAATATTGTTTATAAATAACGACGTCACACTTTGTTAGTTGTTTTTTATTTTTTTAAAAGTAAAAAATAGTGTGTGTACATATTTAACCAGTAAAAAATCTCTATAAAAAAAAAAAAAAACCATGGCTAATGCTATTTTCACTAGGGAATCCACAATCTAGTTGACAATTAGTGATAAAATTACCATAATATCCCTTATTTAGTTATATATAAATTAAAGTCTTATTTTACATAAAATTTATTTAAATCTTACACATAATAATATTAACAAATAATAAATTAATTATATTTAAATTATGTCTATTTATGATCCTCATCTACTTTCCCGAAAAAAGAAAGATTTAATTAGAAGTTTACATAGTGAATATTTAGAATTGGTTTAAGTACAAAAACTATAGAAATAAATGATGAAATTAGAAGATTAGTAAGACAACATAACGAATATCTCAGATTAGTAGAAATAATTGAAATTATACAAGAAGGAAACAGAAATATAAGTGAATATAGAGAAAGAGCATTAAGAAGAGTTAGAAGAAGACTATAATATAATTCCGCAAAAATAAAAATTCATGATCCGATCCAGTTAGTATCAATCCTCTCTAGTGAAGAATTTATCTATAGAACTTTTTATTGAGAAAAAAGTATCTAATGTATCAATTATTGTAAGTTTATCTTCCAAAGCCATTGTCAAAACTATTGAACAATCTAAAGAGAATTTTTTAGAAGCTGCAAAGAAACCAGCAGTTGTAACAAAGGAACTATCAGAAAAGGAGAAAGTCATGAAGAAACTAGAGACGTTCTTGAAGTATGTGGAGTATCTAAGCAAGAGGACACAGAAGGAGAATGGCTAAGGACAATTAGCCATAAAAAAATCAACAAAGCAATTATTTTTCTAGGAGCAGAACCAGGACAGTCAGGGGACTGTTTGATCAAGGACTTATTCAGTACATCTACCCTAGCAAGGATATGAAGGAAATATCATTATTACCTAATTCTATCAAAGTAGCAGTTAAAGCATACTTTGGGATAACCAAAGCTGAAAAGATCTATGTCAGGTTTACTTAGCAATTTCAGAATTTATTGATGAGGACTTTCTAAAGGCAGAACATATTGTAAAACTTGGAGTAACTAGCAAAGCTATCCTTTCATAGCCATAAATTAAGCCATTTAACAAAGTAGAACAGATACAAGCTATTCCAGAAAGGGCATTGGGATTTAGAGTCATATACACCGAATTAAGAGACAATCTTACACAAACTAATGTTTGGGTATATGAATCTAATGATGACAAATTATTAATCTACAGCATTGCAAGAATTAATCAACTTAATTAATTGTCAATTATGGAAATTAAGAGAATATGCTGATGTAATACCGCCTTTCGATTTACATACTTTCTTGAATTTCACGTAATATTTATGTTAATGCTATTCGAAATTTTAAATTTAATTAATTTTATGTCAATGATTTAAATTATTTTGCAGTGGAAGGACTTGGACGTCGTCTCGATTAATGTACCAATTAAAAAGTTTATAAATTTTTTATGTGCAATTATATGTCTAATTGTTTATTTTATTTGTGAAGCTTGTCGATTTCTATTTTTATTAAGTAGTAAATGACCTAAATTGCATAAATTAAAATTGGGAAAAGGTTTAGTGGCAATTTGAAATTTTATTGAGGGTTGTGTACTTAAATTTTTAAATTTTGAGAGTTGGGGGATTGGGTTGCAAATTTCCAAAAGTTTATACTTAATCCTAACCTAATCACTTCATACCCGACTCCTCTCCCTCTCTCTCTTGGTCGACACCACTCTGCCCGCCTCTCAACTCCCTCGATCTCCCACGCCTCTGTCTCTCTCGCCTCACACTCAACCGCCGTCGCTCGGCCCTTCCGCCAGTGATGTCGCCTGCGTCACCACCCGGTAACCCTCCTCTTCCCTCGTTCCTTTCCACGACAGCGCACGCCAAACACGCACACAGCGCACGCCAAACACGGACACGCACTACACACACTCGCACACACACACACATATATGCTTATTGATGTATGTATATGTTGAGTGTATGTATATAGGCTAAGATTTTCAAATTTTCAGATTTCAAAATATGTAGATTTCGATTTTTAAGGGTTAATTTTGATATTTGAATAAGGTTCATATATATGTATGTATAGATGTATATATGTGTGTGAAATTTCAGGTTTCTGAATCAGTAAGTTAAGCATTTTAAATTGTATTGCTAGTTTGATTTGAAGCATTATGGTAATTTTTGAAAATTAAAGGGGTAATGTTTTTATTAATTTTCATTCAGTTATGATTTTGAATGATGACTGCTAAATTGGTGTTTGGCTAATGCTTATATATGTATGTACGGTTGTGTATGTTATTTTTCCAGATTTTGATATATATAGAAGGAATTTCAGATTTTTGAATCCTTGTAAAGATTAATTGGGAATTTTAACTTTTGGGTTAAATGCTAATTTTTTTTGGTTATTGTTTTCAAGTTTAGAAACATCGCACATGTAAATATTCATAAAATTCAGATTTTGGAAAATCCTAGAATTCAAGTGCTGTTAATTGATTTTAGGTTTCATTTGGAACTTATAACTTGAGTTTTTTTTTAAAAAAAACTTTTGAATGGTTAGGATTGTAATGGGTAAATTTTTAAAGATATGATAAATTATGTAAATTTGAAATTTGATTACCTCTCGTTTCGAGTATGATATTATATTGTGTTAGACATGGCTTAAGTCTACATTTGGGTTAAATTGTGAGCCACATAGAATTCTTACGGTTAGTTAACTTCAGTCCGTGAATAATGTGTTTATATGTAAGTATATTTGGAGTTTTGTGTATGTATTGAAGTATATATATATATATATATATATATATATATATATATATATATATATATATGATTCTCATGTATAAATTTCAGAGTTATTACTTATGTGGATTAATTTCAGATTTCCAAAATTTATGAATTATTTAACTCAATTGAAGTGCTTACTGTCATTTTTGAGAATTTGCAGATTAGGAATAGTTACAATTCTAATTAAACGATTTTTGTAAAGTCATGTTAAATTTTGTGGATTTTGGTTTAAGTTTGATGTAAGTATTTGAATTTGAAATTTAAAAGATAAGAAAATGGGAAGAAGAATTATTGTTTTAACTTGTTTAATGTTAAAGGAATGATGAATATACCAATTTGAACTGAAAGTATATTTTATTAAATGAATGAATACAACTAGGATTTTGGTACATTGACGATGCTGGCAGCCTAGGCTCTTCCACTTGCAAATCCAGATAACGGTAAATACTAAGGATGCCAAGTAAGTAAACTTCCCCTATTTTCATAAAAGTAGAAAGTTAATGTGAAATTAATGTGCGTAAGTGATTTCGTGTTAATTACTTAATGTTGATGTATTTGATTTACGATATGCAAGTATGTGTATTTAAGGAAATGTTCAAGCATGCATGTTATCATGTCATTGCATCATTAAGCATGCATTGACATCGAAATGGGGAAGTCAAATGTTTTAATGAAATGAATGTGTCAAAGTGCAAGTTTGTTCAAAATTTATGTATCCCAAGTTTTTAAGAATGAATGGGTGTACTTCTAGTTCATGAAAGTTGCGAGTGGGAAATGGGGCGCGGGGGACCGGCGTACCCGAATTAAGTCGCTTTGCGACGGAATGTTCAATCGTTTACGGTGGACTGTTAAACCGCTTTGCGGTGGGAAAGTGAATGTTAAACCGCTTTGCGGTAGAAATGTGAATGTTAATCTGGTTCCAAATAAGGAATTGCCCACTGTTATCTGATTGACTAGAAGTTACATCAAGTGAGCTTACGATGGAAATGAAGTGAAAGTTTTGAAATGTTAAGTGAAAGTTTGAAAAGTTTGAGTTTTCTGGAAAGTAAAGTAAATGGGGATACATATATGGAATTTTTAAAGCATTCATGCCATAAGCATGCATTCATGCATACAGTTTACTTACTGAGCTTTAGCTCACCCCAATCCCTCCCCAACATTTCAGGTGATGAAAGTTAGGTGATCCGAGGAGAGCACTTGGCAGCTGACTCAGGCAGTACTCGCTGCCATTCTTTTTAAATAAAATAAAATTGGGATTTAGTTAAGTTTTTCATTAATCGTTCCTTATTCGTTCATTTTTAAAATTATTTAATTGGATTAGTTTTGAACAAGTAATGGCATCGCATCAACGATTAAACTATCTCCTATTTTATTTGTTAAAGTTTGTTGGTTTGGAATTTTTGTATTGTTGAGTTTGGGAATTGATGTTGAAGTGGATTTTGGAATTTTGGTTGGATGTTGAATGTTGGATTTGAATGAGTTGCGATGTGTATTTTAAAAATGGTTTTGATGTCCCTCTACAGGTTGGCTATGTCCAATTTACAGAGGAGACTCTGTCGAAATTTCTGCAAAACTTTATAATAGAAAAATGGAAATTTTAAATGTGTAAACGTTTGAAATTCCGCATATAATGTGAATGGAAGTTAACACGCCTAATTTTTAGACTCTTAAACTTGGGGTGTTACAGTTGAGAATATACTTGTCAGCAATTTGGATCTTAGCAAGAGAGCCTATGAATATCTACATCAACTAATGGAGGTAGAAACGAGTCACAAATGTAATAATTGTGGGGACCTACCCAACTACAATGAAGATGAAGCTTATCTTGTCTGAACATGAATTATTCAAGGCATAGGGGTCCAGACCATGTGATGAGATTCGAAGCGCGGAAGAAACGCCGGAATGTTTCGAACTCAGGTTGTGGTTGGACGGATGAATCATGACCCGATATTCACGACGCGATGGCTCGACGATGCGGAATAAAGAACCACGACTTTCGAAACGCCACAAGGATTTGCCAAATCTCCTTGATAAGTCTCTGATTTTCAACGCCACAAATACTCTCGCGAATATTTGATAAGTTCTGGATGAACGCCACAAGATAATCAATCTTGATAAGTTTGGGTTTGTAATGTGAATCCACACATTAAATAATTGAAAAACATTCAATATCTTTTTATTCAATCATCAAAGTCTTAATTTACAATGAATCAAAAATGCGTATAAATAAGCAAAATAAAACCCTAATCGCTAATTTACTCAAAATAGAATTCTAACTAACCTAAAATAACTAAAACTGATAAGGAAATAAAATAATGAAAAATATTTAAATTTCATCAGCGGCGCATGTCCAGGAGCTGTCTTACGGCCGTGAGGGTCTTCATTTATGGCCGTGAATTGTGTAATTGAATTATGTTACGGCCATGAATATTTTTGTTACGACCGTAAATCCTTTTATCTGGTTTATGAATTAGACAGAGAGCATGTTACGGCCGTGATCCTTCATTTACGGCCGTGATCTTCAAAAGTTACGGTTGTGACCAATCCATCCACGGCCGTGATTTTCGGTTCTTTTCGACATGGTTTGATCTTCAAAGCTCGTCGAACCTGCTGAATTCTTGTTTTGGCTTGAATATTTAAATTTTCCCGTCAAGCCTGCTATGACTCCGATTGTCGAGGGTCCGGATCACATCACCATGTGAAACTTTAGAAAAGCAGTAGAAATTATTGTAATCTTATCTTTATTTTATTAACTTTAATTCTTAGCCAAGTATGTAAAAGATAGGGAATCTTATCTTGTCCCTCAAATTTGCTTTTACCAACTATAAAAGGAGGAGTATCTCCTCATTGTAACCATACTGGTTTTCAGCAATAAAAATCTATATTCTCTCTATCTATTGTGTAACACCCAAAGTTCAAAAATCTTAAACCTAGGCGTGTTAACTTCACTTAACATAAATGCGGAAACAAATCATTTAAAACTTCAACATTTTCATTTTCTATTGTAAATTTTTACAGAAATTTCAACAGAGTCTCCTCTATAACTGGGACATAGCCAACCTGTAGAGGGACATCATACCCATATTACAAATACAATTCTCAACTCATTCAAACCCAACATTCCACATCCAACCACAATTCCAAAATCAAACTTCAACATCAATTCCCAAACTCCTTAACAATAATATCTTAAAGTAAATAAATTTTAAACTTATGAAATATGATATAAACTAATCACAGGGAAATACCATAACTTATTTTAACTAAAAACCAACAAACTAATCAAAAGAATTTATCAATAAAAGAATAACAAATAAAAAATAACTTGTGAAAGCCCTTGATTCAGTCATAAAGGAAATGGAATTATGAGTACTATCTGAGTCTGCAGCCAAGTGCTCTCCTCAGGTCACCTATCTTTCATCACCTGAAATGTTGGGGAGGAATTGGGGTGAACTAAAACTCAGTAAGTAAACTTTATGCATGTAATGCATGCTTATGACATGAAATGCTTTAAAAATTCAATATATGTATCCCCATTTACTTTGCTTTCCAGAACTTTCAAACTTTTCAAACTTTCATTTAACATTTCAAAACTTTCACTTCATTTCCATCGTGAGCTCACTTGGTATATCTTTTAGTCAATCAGATAACAGTGAGCAATTCTTATTTGGAACCAGATTAACATTCACATTTCCACCGCAAAGCGGTTTAACAGTCCACCGTAAAAAAGTTGAACATTCCGTCGCAAAGCCACTAAATTCGGGTACGCAGGTCCCCCGCGCCCCATTTCCCACTCGCATCTTTCATGAACTAGAAGTACACTAATTTTTTCTTAAAAATTTGGGATACATAATTTTTGAACAAACTTGCACCTTGACACATTTCTTTCATTTAAAAATATTTGACTTCCCAATTTCGATGCCACTGCATCTTTGGTGATGCAATGACATGATAATGTGCACGCTTGAACATTCTTCTTAATAACATATACTTTCATAAAGTAAACGAAATTCATCTAAGCAAGTAAGTTGCAAGACAGCCGTTTACACATTAATTTCACATTTACATTCAACTTTGATAAAAATAGGGGGAAGTTTACTTACTTGTGATCCTTAGTATTTACCATTTCTGAATTTGCGAGTGGAAAAGTCTCGGATGCCCCGTGACGTCAATGTACCGAAAGTCTTAATTATTCCCATTCTTTAACAAAATATAACTTTTTAGTTCACAAACACATTTAAAACCCCTAACCAAGGTTAAGACTTATACGTGACTCACAATTTAACCCAAAACATGTCCTTAAGCCATGTCTAACCCATAAAATCATATTCGAAGTAATTTATTAGATTTAAAGACAAAATTTGAAATCTTACTTATCAATTTACACAAGTCCAAACTAGACAATGCTCCTTCCAAAACGTTTTTAAGATATAAATTCAGAAATTTAAACATAAATTCAATTTAAACTAAATCCCGAAAATTAATCCACATACCTTTTTATAATTCTTATCATTTATTTCAAACTCCGGCTCAATTCAAATTTACATAACTCAAACAGCCTAAATTCCAAAATTACCAAATCGAAATTTTATAATATACATACTATTACATATCTCCAATTTCAAATGAACAATTTAAAATTCAAAAATCTAATTAAACCCAAATCTGAAATTCACTCATATAATGTGCAAAACCCATATTTATATATCAGAAATCTGAAAATCCACCGTGGAATTTACACCCCTTTACACACGCGCGCGCGCGCGCGCTCGCACACACACACACACACACACACACAGGGTCAATATATGTAATGGAGTTAGTGAGTGTGTAGACCCGTGTGTGAGGTAGTGGTCGCAGGGTGTGTGCGTGTGTTTCGCGTGCCGGGGAGAGGGAGGAGTTACCGTGGTGGTGGTCGTCGGTGTAGTGGTTAGCGCTAGGAGGGAAGAGACCGAGATGGTGAGAGCCCAGCCGAGAGAGGGGTCAGGTGAGAGAGTGAACCAAGACTGAGCGTGAGGGAGAGATTAGGGATCGGGTTTGGTTTTGATATAAAGTTTTGAAAATTTGCAATTTGATCCCTCATTTCTCTCCTTGTGCACAAGTAAGTCCAAAACTTTTATTTACCCTCCAACTTCCACCAAACTTCACCCCAATTTCAATTTATATGCATTTTGGCCATTTACAAATTTAAATAAATATAAATTAGCATACTTGGCAATTAAAATAAATAATTAGACATAGAATAGCACGTAAACAATTTATAATATTTTTGATTGGCACATTGATCAAGAACGACATCCAAGTCCTTCCACTGCAAAATAATTCAAATTATATATGATAATAATTATCAATTTAAAAGTTATAATAACATTAACATAAATATTACGTATAATTTAAAGATACACGTAAAAATAAAATGTGGTATTACATATTGTCTTTCTTTTCATTCCTAGTTCAAAATTTTCTTTCATCAAGCCAATCCATAAACAATTAGCAGAAGGTACGAGTAACTAAACTCTACATAGATATATATATGAAGTCATAAAATAGTTAGTAATACTCTATTTATTTATGAGTCCATAAGTTTATTCTTTATAAAACTTTTGTTAAAAGAGTACCTCCAGAGGTAGGAAATGAAACTGGATTGTGCTGAACCTCTTTGAAGTGTTTGTTTAAGTATTAAACAAAAAGTATTGGAGTAAGTCTTTCTAGCGTCCATTAATGCGTGAGTCTTTCGATCAGCAACAATCTCCTATGAAGTTGTGTTTAATATTTAGATAAATAACTGAAGAGTATGATGTGAACCCCCTTACTATATTGATCAAGAATTCCCACAATAATTTGAAATCTTCCCAAGAAAGCTAAAATAGTAAATAAAGCGATAAAACACCTTAACCCAAGTTTAAATCTAACCCAAGATTCATTGATTAAAGAACCAAGCCCAATGGGTAAAGATTAAACAAATTCCAAGGTGGCGAAAATCAACAACAATACAAGAATAATAATACTCAAGATATAGTTGAAGAACTTCCAAGAATTACAAAGACCAAAGGATGTTAACTTTACCTTAAAGGAGTCTCTCTAAGACTAAGCACAAATGAACATTCAAGTTAAATCTAGGGTTTGAAATGAAATGTGTATTTATTGTACAAAATATGGGGCAAAAGAGAAATTCCAGAAAATTGCACAAAAAATTCCATTTTTTTGAGTTTCAGCAACTTTCGGTTGACCATTACTCAGCCGAAATGAACTGAGGCTTAGATGAAATTTCTGGACTTTCGGTCGACCGGAAAACTTTTGGTTGATCGAAACTGACTGAGGTTGCCATTTTCAGTGTTTCGATAATAACTTTTGATCCTGATATCCGATTGAGACAATTCAAAATGATCTGGAAACTAGACGAAAAGAGCTACAATTCTTCCAGAATTAGTGAACCTCAAATTCTGACTTTATCTAATTGAAAACTTTGATTGAATCTCCAACTTGATCCAATCTTCATGTGTTTGCTCCCAATATGATTCTTTACTTCCTTTCTTGACTTGATCTCTTGTTTAAGTCTTGAATGTTGAACCTCTTCGGCGTCGGATTTCGTCATGGGTCCCACTGGAACATGCATTGAGGTTTGACTTTCCTGAATCTCATCAGAGTATTTGGTCAAAAAAATTTTAAAATCAGATTTACAAAGAAGTGTGATTGACCCATAAGTAGAAAGAAGTATTGTTAATTATTTATGGTGGATTATATATCACCTTTATCATTGTTATTGTTTAAGTCTTGTTATCATAATTTATCATTTTGTTTATAATATTCCTTACATGTTTTTACATACGTTGAATTATAGGCCTGGACATTTTAACCGAAACCGAACCTCCCGAACCGAAATCGATCCCAAACCGGAGGTTCTGGTCCGGTTCCAAAAAATATATATTAAGAACCGGAACCGAAAATCGAAAATCAACTGGGTTCGGGTAGGTTCTTGGTTCTTGAAATAGAAACATGGGTACCTGAATGGAACCGATCTGTAGCGCCCCGAGTTCCGTATACCCGGTTCACTACGTCATTTTCTGTCTAAAATTTTTCGAATAATATTTTTGCGGAAGAAATAATTGAAATTCATTTTTGGCAACATTAAATAAACTGTAATGGCCGATGAAATTGAAAACATTTATGAAACCATTTGAAATAGTAAATCGAACCATTAATTTTGTAAAGAAATTGCCAATGCCATAATTTCTCAAATAAATGAACTTCTCTAAATTATTCGATGTTTGGAAAATACGGAAATCATTAACGTCAAACTTTCAATCGTTTAACGATTATTGCCACCATCATTCATCGCTCGCCACCGTCTCCGAAATCTGCAAAACTGTTAAAAAGTAGGGTGAGTATTTCATGGGGGAAATACTCAGTAGACTCATCGCAAATTAATTAATTTATAAGATGATTAAACACATAAATCCCGGTTCTTTATAAAACGGGCATTGATAGAGCTTCTTTATAAAACTGCTCTTGATAAAACTCATATTGTGCATTACAGCACGGGACATATTTTGAAAATCATAGGCTCTTTGAAAACCATATACTTATAAAAACATTTTAATTATGCCAAGTATAATTTCTTTTGAAAGCATAACATAAGATAGGATTGAAATCCTCATAAACATAGGGAGACACAAGAACTTTACCGAACTTAGGTGGCAAGAATTCTTATGCAGTAAAATCATAATAATAGTAAGTATACCAAAACATAATTCTTGAAATTCATAGGGATCATTTCCATCATAACATAAGATAGGATCGAAATCCTCATAAACATATGAGACAGGAATTTTACCGAACTTAGGTGGTAAATCCTCATAAACATATGGAAACATAGGAATTTTACCGAACTTCGTGGCAAATCCTCATAAACTTATGGAGACACAAGAATTTTACCGAACTTCGTGGCAAGAATTCTTATGTGCATAGCAATGATCCAAAACATATAAAACATTATCGTAAAAACATAGGGTATACTTACTTTTCATAAAAACATAAGGTATATTTACCTTTCATAAAACATACTTAATTTTCTTGAAAATTGACTTTCACAAGTCACATGACATTTATATGAAATCATAATTTAAATCAATTAATAAGTGCGAGTCTACCTCAAATTCGACGAGTGCAAAGTTGAGCGGGAATGACTTCAATTTCTTTAAATTCTCCGTACGCTTCGTCTTAGCCAATAAGTCACTTTAGTCTATCGAATATATAGTTCAAAATGATAAATTATAATTTGAGGACTAAAATTGATGTTTTGAAAGTTGAGGGACTAAAATGAATACTTTTGAAAGTTCAGGGATTAAAATCAAATAAAGTAAATCAGCAGGGACTGAATTGATCAGATTTTTAAAATGAAAGGGCTGATTAAAATCATTTAAAACTTTGGGACTGAAATGGATAACTTTAAAAGTTGGGAACTGATTTGAAAACCTTTAAAAAGAATTGAAAGGGCTGAATTTAAGACATTTTAAAACATAGGGACTGAATTGAAAGGCTTTAAAACTTCAGGGACTGACGCGCAAATTTTGAAAGTTATTAAAATATATTATATCAAAACCTTTACTCTCTCTCTCATTCGTATCCATCAGAGGTAAAGAGAGAGAGACGAGAGAAACAGAGAAGGGCGACGACGATGGAGAAATAGTCGGTGTTTTCGCCGGCGAACTCGCCGGCTCAAGGTGCGGTGAGTGGCGGTCAAGGCAGGGGTTCCAATTTTGGGGTTCAGTTGCGAGGTTGGATGCGAGAAACAGAAATGAAACCGCGGCTTAGATCGCGATTTGAGTTGGGTCTTAACTGCGAAATCCGGTGGCAAAGTGATCTGCAGCTGAGGTAAGGTTCTGGGTTTCGATTCTTCTCAGTTTTGGGTTTCAATTTGGGTTTGAGCTGAACTTGGAGTTGGCTGCGTTGGTGGTGGTCTGATGTTCGACGATGGGTGGTGACTGTGGTTGGGTTAAATTCTGGTGATGGTGGTAATGGTTCAAGAGATTGAAGTATTACATGGTATGTTGATTGAGGTTCTTGGCAATTCTGTAGGCTCGATGGTTGGATTGGCAGAATGATGGTGTAAATGATTTAGAGTTCAATCTGAGCAGTAGAAAATGGCTTTCGGCTATGCAGGTGCTGAGATGATGATGTTTATATATATTGTA
The DNA here is from genome assembly GCA_963555705.1 of Ligustrum vulgare. Taxonomy (NCBI): domain Eukaryota; kingdom Viridiplantae; phylum Streptophyta; class Magnoliopsida; order Lamiales; family Oleaceae; genus Ligustrum; species Ligustrum vulgare. Next base: position 2,663,644 of record OY743175.1, on the reverse strand, counting down.
TTGTGGAATCTAAGTACATGGAAGTGTGAGTTGTGCCATGAGTATTGAAATGAAGATGGGGTAGATGATGATAATGATGAAGATGCTTTGCTTGTACAATTATGGTTTAATATAATGAAGGTTCGTGGCTATGGATTGATGATGATGATAATGGAGCTGAAAAGGAATTTGTGGGTGGTGGCTATGGCTTTAGCTTTCGGCGTAAAAGAGAAGGGGAGACCGGGATAGGATTAGTTTAGAAAATTGACTAACTTCGATTAGGAAGCGTATTTAAAACAGATATATTTTTGGACTGAAAATATGATTTTGAAATAATACTTTGAATAAATAATTAAAATAACATAATTTTAGAAATTCGGATTTTAATTTAAAATCGAACAAATTCGATATTTCTTGACTTGGCTAGACGAATCCGTCGCGGCGTTAATTTCAAAACAATGGGTGAAATAGTAGCTACACAATTTTATAAATATTAAAATAATTATTTATTGCGTAAAAATTCTGGGTCGCTACACGATCTTTTTATAGTTTTTTTATTTTTTACAATTTATACACTAAACAAAAAAATACATAACTTAAAAATATAATTTAAGTAATAATTTTTCTAAAACTCTAGGCTATAAAACTAAAAAATCAAGACTTGCTCGTACTCTTTTACCTCTAGTCTCATATTAGTTGTTGCATTTCATGGGTTCGTTTAATAATATTTGCAATTTGAGCTTTCTATTAAACAAAAGTTCAAGGTTGAGTTGTAATTTAAGTTGATGAATTAAAATTTCCATTTTTTTTACAATTCTGGCTTTTATTTTCATTCATTGTTTACAAACTTAAGTGATTTTTTAATTTTTTTTACAATGCGTCACAATTAAATTTGATATATTCATAGTTTGGATTGTAGTGTACATTTTTTGTTATCTCGAGTTCATTGTTCTCTATTTAAAATATAATTAATCTTCACTATTGAGTCAAGTAATTGAGTTTCTTAACTAAATTTTCCCCCTCGCATAAATAGTCGAATAGTAATGTGCTTGATATACGTATCGAAAAAGCTTATATGAAAATATTTATTTAATATGTATATAAAGAAACTATTATGGGTATAACCTAACCTGAATTTGTTCCAATAATTATAAGGACCCGAATGGTTCCAATTTTGAAATACCCGAAATATAATGGGGGGTTCCGGGTATTGAAATATCCAGACCGACCCATCCGACGCTTAGACCTACGTTGAAAATTTATTTTTACTATCCCATGATTAATTATTAGAAGATAATTTGATTAATAACTTAAATTTAATATTTAATTTTATGATTTATGAATTCAGAACATTTAATATAATTAAATCCTTCAGAAATAAACGACTTAAAATATTTAAGAGAAGAAACAATTAAACAATTAGAAATAATAAGAAAAGATTTAGGAAGATATTATAATTTATTAGTTACGCAATAAAAGAATCATCATTTACAAATTTTTCATAATTTACTAGAATTATAGTAAATAAAGAAATAATAATTAGTGATTTAGATATAAAAGATTGAAGAACTAAATATAATTATTGAAAAAGAAACTTTAATATATAATAATATATATTACGCATTTTATGTTAAAAATAAATTTAGAAATATAGATATGTCATCAAAAAATTAGAAAAATTTATAATTAAAAAGATAACATAATAATTATACAATTAAAATTTTTATCTTGTACTAGGGATTGTCATTCTGCTTCTCGTCCATCAAACCTTCTCCTCTAACATATAAGGAAAATGTCATTTCTATCGATGGTTGTAAGGAATTTTTTGTACCAAAAGTGTGTTGATGAAATGTGTTGAAAAATAAGACTGTTCTATGTATATAATTTGTATGCTCATCTGTATAAGTTTCTGTACGAATAGCAGAACATATAATCATCATTTCCTTGACTGATCAAAGAAAAAAAAAATAATCATCTTCCTTTTGGCTCTAGTAAACCCGCTCCCCTGTTTGTGGTGATGACGTCGAGCCTGCCAGGGCGCCCTTTAATACCGACAAAAACTCAACGCTTCCATCGTTATCGCAAAACCCTTAAACCTAATTCCATTCCTATTCGCCACGCATATTGTATTCGAGCCTTCAGGCGTAGCGACTTTGATGGATTCGCCAAGCGCTTGGCCTCCGGCGAGGCATGGAGGGACGTGTGGCGGGGGGCTAATGATGGGTTCGAGCAGCTCGTGTACGAGAGCAAGAAGACAGCTGAGCGTATTAACAGGAGGTATGCTGTCTCGGATAGATTCTCAGAGGTGACAAATTCTGCGGCAGACCGTGCCCGTGTACTCGACCGAGAGTTCGGGATCACGCAGCGCTGGCGGACTTTCTCTCTTGATTTTAGTAGAAATTGGCCGAGGGTCTGTTAATGCTAGCCAGCCATTTTCTGAATTTCATTACAATCTTATAAAAATGACGTTTCTGTAATTGAGTAAATTTTTGTTGTAATATGATTGCTAGCACTAATATTTTCATTTTGAAGTTGCGATTCTGGATAGTAATATAGTCTGTTACTTGTTGTCGTTGCAGTACAGGAGACAACTAAGTGATTTTCTTGATACGCCGCTAGGAAGGAGTTTTTCAGTAAGTATAATTCACATTTTCGCTATGCTTGCTTGTTTTACAAGACTGTATAATTGTGTTTGGAAATGACAACTTTCTCAGTGTATTAGGACATCTTTTCAACAGTTGTTAAAATACATTGTTAATTATGAAACACTGGTATTACTTCTGATTGCACGAAGCGCTGATAGCACTTTCTATTTAGTCAGTTATAGACAGACTGAACCGTAATTATACTCTGAGGTTTAATTATCATAAAAGGAGATTTTGTCTTAACATCAATGGGAGCATTAACGATCTTTCGGATATATGTAAATCAAAATTTGGTTTTACAGTGTATGGACTATAAATTCGTTAGCTAGGATCTCTGGACATGTCCTTTAAGCGTGTTATAATAACTGGATTTCAAGTCTCTCAGTCTTGGTTCTCTACATTCTAAATCTGAATATATCTTTGTGCAGACAATCTTCTTCATTTGGTTTGCTCTGTCAGGATGGCTATTCCGAGTTCTGATATTTGCCACTTTGGTACTTCCATTTGCTGGTCCTCTTCTAATTGGGGCTGTGGCCAACAATCTTGTTATTAAGGTAACATTGTTATGTTCTCATCCTCTTTTGACTTTCTTAGTCTTATTGGTCATTCAATAAATTGAATGACTTTGTCTGGAAGTGCATTGGGGATAAATTGTCCTGGATAATGTCTGCCCAGGAATAAATTTCTGAAGATCAGCATGCTATAAAGTAGGACATTTCTGATTGACCGACTCTGGTTTGACTTTTTAGTTGCTTATCGATGTCTTAACTTTTTTTGTCATTCGTAAGGTTTTCATAATGAATGGCAGTTTTCTGGCTTTTGCGGAGTTTTCTCTGTGAAAGATTCTTAGGCGTGATACTTAGCCCATGTTTGGCTCGTTTATAAATTGTTTATAAATATTCAAGCCACTTTTTATCTACACATTTCAAGGGATCCACAAGTACCATCCACTTATCAGCCACTCATTTCTATCTATTTATTATATAAACCATTTCTAAAAAATTCCCAAACATTCTCTTAATTAGGAAAATGTTTTGTTGGCAAAAAAGATAAAAGAAATTTGTATACCCTTTTTCACAGTTTTTAGGTGAAAAAGGCTTGTGTTTAACTGTATTCACTCTGCGCAGCCTTAGCAATGTTCAACCATTGGACTGTTATAATAAAAATATCTACATACGACTAGTTGCTATTGGCTATTTCTTGTTCATGTTATAGTTTGTTGCCCTTTGTCTATTATACAGTTTATGACTTGTTAGCACAACTTAATCAAGCAAGAATTCGTCATATTACATGCTATCCAGCTATATATATATATATATATTTGTTGATGCCAAATCCCCAATCGAATTCCAGACCTATTGATTTTAATCTATAGAAAATGCAATTGTATTTAAATGAAGAGTGAAGACATTTTAGCCTTGGATGGATATTATCATTTAACGTCTGAGTGAAGCTCAGGGTTTTTATCACTTGCAAATGCTAATAAGGTGGCAGGAGGCCCTATTTCTGTAGAGACCTGTGGTGGCCTCCTTTGGATAATAATTTTACTCTACTACTGCAGCAAAAGTTCATATTAATTTAAATTTGTTCTTTTCTTGCATTTAGTCTTGTTATCCCTCCAGTGTTTTTTATTTTGTAGATCCCCAATCATGGAAATGGTGCCATAGTAATTAGTATGAGGATGTATGACTCACACGTGTATTACTTTATCTGAATAGGGAGAATGCCCTGCGTGTAGGAGGCAGTTTGTTGGATACAAGAGCCAAACAATTCGGTGTGCAAGTTGTGGAAACATTGTATGGCAGCCACAGGGTGACCTTTTTTCAAAAGGCAGCCAAGGTACCACTTCCTCTTCAAAAAAGAGTCAACCGGACATCATCGATGTTGAATTTGAAGAGAAATAAATAAAGGTCACCAGATGGCTATGGATGCCCCCTCTACATGCAGTATTCATAGGAAATGATGTAATACTAATACATGATATATGATTTTTTTTTTTCCATAGCAAATTCATTTCTTTTCCAGTTGTCAACTATCCTATGTATTGTAAATGGATTATGATGTCTTAATATTTTTAGGTTGAGAAATGAAAGTAACACTTTTGCACTACAAAGTTTTCATCATGAGCAATTGTGGTATATTTTTCTTTGGAATACTCAGTTGCAGTTTTATGCAATTAAGGTTCTCTTGCACAGTATATCTCAAACTGATTTCCAACTTGAGATCTTTGGATTTATCACACTATGTTGGTAGACGGGTGAAAGTTATAATACTCGTGCCTTGCTTTCCAATAGGGGCTGTGTATCTCAAAAAGATTAAATATTGTTGATATCCAGATTCTCGCTTGCATCTCGTCTTCAAATAGCAGCTTGATAACACCAATGTTTGTCTTCAGACTAAGAAAAGAGTATTCCTGATGTTCTCGTGTCTCCTCCAAAATGCTGACAACCTTGTCTGCGAAAGAGGAACGATGTAAGTATATTTACTTCCTTTACTCTCTATGTCAGTTATTTTTTGTATTTTTCTGAAAAATCAGGGGGACAAGAAAGAGAACCCAAAAAGATGTAGATACATGTATTTGATCAGCTCGTGAATGGATAAGAAAGAATATGACTTACACTCCTTTGAAGATGTTAGAACTCCTCCGAAGTATTTCTTTCTGAAGCTCAATATTAGATGTTTCTGCTTCATATAAACATTGACCCTCTTCCATTCTTTACGTCCTGCATGCAGAGTTTTGTGTTTGTTTAGCCATTAACATTACATGCATGTATGCAATACCTAAGAACTAATGTAATTGCATGAAATATCATGCATCTGCTTGGTTATCTCATTTGTCGTATACAGAAAATATTTGTCATATAGTCAAATTTCCCACCTGATGGCATGATTATGGATATTTGAGCATCCATTCTGAGCATCTCTTGGGTGCTAGCTAGGGAGTTCGCCATGGTTCTTGATTTTAGAATTGCAGCTCCTCTTAGACCTGTGTAGCATGAAAATGATTAGGAATTAAAGGTCTTTCTGTTTTGATCGATAAAAACGTTTTGGTATGCAGTACTAGATGGTACAATAGACAATATTTTAGCTTCTTTAGTTCTTTTTCACTAGAAGAAGGGAAGTAAAGAGGGAAATATGTAAAAACATACATGTTGCCGCTGTTGCTGTCACTGCGATCATATCAATTGGAGCTTGGATGGCCATGCCAGAATTAACTGCTGCTCGAACTTGTTCTCTTTGTGCACCCAGTGATTCTGCTGCTTCAGCAAATGCTGTGGTTACCAAAGCTGCAGCTGAAGCTACTACACCACCCATATCCTGACCAGCTGCCACAGACATGCTTTTGTGGACTTGATTGAAATCCTGTTTTCCTCTGCTTATTCCAGCAATGGCTGCAGCAAGCTGTGTAAGTGAAAGTGTAGCATGTAATTGGGATGTTCGGAGCCGGGTTTCCTCTTTCTTCTTCTCTTTACGAGATCTTAAGTAGCTTGCCAAAGATTTCCCTTTCAGCCAAGTCTTTACCTGATTGAATTCCATTGGACAACACAGTTCAACGTATGGATTGATAAACCAGAAAAGTGTTAAGATCTTGAAGACAAAGATGACTTGTTTGGTAGGATGGATTGTATTGAACCAGACAATTTAAGTGCTTGTTTGGTAGTGTTTAAGTGTTTATAAATTGTGGGTTTTATGGAATACGTGGATAATAAGAAGGTAATATAATTTATAGGTCTTACCAAATACCTGGATAAAAAGTATGCTTGACCAATTTAAGTTATAATGTAAGTTTTGCTAAAGATGCTCTAAAAAGATAAAGATGTATCGACGTTCAGTATTGCTTACCAAATATGCTTAATATGATTTCTTTGTTTAAGAGTTTGCTTACGATATTGGTGATTACCCGAATGTTGTCCTCCTTAATTGTAACTCCGTACTTCCCGGGGACGTTACCCATCATGTCATCTTTGTGCTCTACTCCTCTGTATATGTCACTGGATTCTAACATGTTCTGCACATTTGGGTGAGAGACTGCTAAATGAGTGCATTGGTGATGTCTTTATCAGCAATGTCAACATGGTTACATAAGGCACAAGTAAATGATGACTTGTCATGCTCTTTAGTACTCAAATTGATCAAAAAAGCCACGGGGAAATGGAAAATAATTATGAAATATATATCTAAGTTATATGCACATGGACATGGTGGTCTCCACTCTCCACTAAGCGTTGGATGTGCTCATGTAACGTGTAGTACTAAATCATGGACACATTTTACATGGTAACTAAACCTAGGGAAATTTTATAATACATAATATAGTGGCGACCGTGGGTATTTATCCTCCCGTGGGTCCTATTTGACACCCAATGCTCGCCCGTCAAGTGGCGGGTGGCCATTTTTAGGGTGCCCCTTTGGGGACAGCATAAAAAGACTCACTAAACCCATGAGAAAGATAAAAGGGATAAGAAATGTCCAGCGAACGTTTTTACACGAATATATGATGGTTAGTTTTGACTTTTACCAATTTACATCGACTAGATGTAAAGTGGCCGTTGATCACTATACTCGATTTTCATTTTTTAGAAACTTAAAAAAAATTAAAAAAAATAAATAATAGTTTGTCATGTATCAACAGTGCCTCACTGTGGATGAGAATATATTCAAGAAATCAGAGGCAGAAGGGCTCCATGATCTACACAAGAACTCCATAGCATTATTAGGGCTCTTTGGGATCTCCAGTTGCTTGTGAGAGCAAAAACATTTTTCCTTGCAACCAATCTCCTGTAATTTCTGTACAATGTACAGAAAAATTAATTCTCTGATTCAAAATCTCTTAGCAAAAAAAAAAAAAAAAAAAAAAGAACTTTAAAGTGGAAAGCAACTTATAATTCAACCTCCCCATGGCAATATATAATTAAGTTAAACACACAGCATTAATTAAACTCACTACAAATGAAACACCCTCCATTTTCAGCTCCTCTGGTTGTATCTCCATGTGATTGGTCCCCATCTTCATCAAACTAACCTACATAGAAGTTATGGGAGAGGAATTATCAATTCAATAAAGGGTGGAGTTTCTTGAAAAGGAAAGATGATTGTTATGGAAGTTTGAATGAATGAAAATGGGAAGAAACTGTACAACTAACCCTGGAAATCCAAATTAGGTTCTTCCTTTCTCTACGAAAACGGAAAACATTCTATAAATGGAAGGCACATAAAAAATTACTACATGGAGTTTTCATAGGGCAAGAAATGTTGACATCTGGTAAGATATATAGAAACACGTGAAGGGATTAATTATACTACATTACTTAAGATTGGGATACCTTATAAATGACCTAATGAAATTGGTCTTTGTGAAAATAACCGAAATTCTTATCAATTCATTAAAATAGCCTTAAACATTAGGAACTACCAAGTTTATCCTTAAATATCATATTTCAACCAAGCCTCTTAGATTTTAGAAAAGTTACAACTTAGTCCTTAAAACTTTACATATTTTTAATTAATTTGTTTATATGATTTTATTTGATTTTTGTTCCCTCATAGTAGCACCCCCTCAATTGGTATCAGAGTCATATGACAGATCTAAAAGATAAATATTATATAACACAAATTAAAAATAAATATATAATATATACATCAAGATTTATGATACATACATTAATACTACCCGATAATTATAAAATAGAAATCTTGAGAACCTTAAGGGACTTAAACAAAAATATAAGAAAATACATTTATGATCTAATGAATTTCGATATAATAAAAGAAGATTTTATAATAAACGAAATATTAGATTTAATCCACAAAGATATACTAGAAGAATTATACAAAGATTATAGGAATGGATTATCATAGAGGAGAACCCTTATTAATCAAATATCTAGATATGAAAACAAATGAAAAATTAGATTCCATAATAGAACAAAGAGGAAATCTATTAGACCAAATGATAGAAGAAAGAAATATAAAAAGAAAATGATTTCTAAGACTAAAATCATTATAAAGTAAAATAAAATACTTTAATACAATTCTAAAACAATTACCTAATATACTTATGATTATAAATAACAAAGAAAAAATCAATATGAAAAAATATGATATAACTGGAGAAATAAAATATTACAATAAAAGTTATAGAGCACAACAAAGAAAAATTATGTTAAGATCAATTGAAGAATTTTGTGAATATAATATAATGATATGTAAAGAAGTAAAATATGATACGGAATTAAGATTAGAAGTTGAGCATATCCAAGGAAAAATTTAATGACAGAATTTTCAGAAATAAAATTTGAAAAACAAATAATAGAAAATATTAATCTACCAGTAGGATCTTACCAAATAAAAGGAACTAATACAACTATGTTTCAACCATTAAGTTCATGGGGAGAATCCGATGGATTTCTTAATATGCAACTAAATTGGATAAGTGCATTTTTATGGCAAACATATAAAAACATAAATTTACAAGATAAATTAGCCGTTGAAGAATTACAACAATTAAATATACAGGATATGAATATCAAAGAAAAATTACAAAACATTCAAAATAAACTAACAATACAATTCAAAGAATTAAAAGAAATAATAGGAGAAGTTAAAAATATAGATGATGAGTGTCGAATCCAACAAATAATAATGTTTTCTCGCTCTTGTAAAAATAAATTGCAATAGTGGTGAGTAAGGTCGAATCCACAGAGACTGGTTAGATTTAATTCTTTAAAAAATTAAAAGCAATGAATTAAAAATAAAAAGGGGGGGGGGTTTGAATTTTTGAATGTGAAATCAAATTATAAATAAACAATTGCGGAATTAAAATGGTGAAAATATCAAATTAAATAAATATCCAGCCCAATGTATATTCTTAGTATTGATGCACAGAATTGATCATGGATGCAAGAATAAAATCCTTAAATCATTCTCTAAATTGGTTATGGTCATTGATACGATCTAACAACCTATCTCTCCTTACTTTATCGATAATCAAGAGACGCTCGTTGATTATTTCCCTAATCAATAAACAACCCTAGATACGATCATATGATTTAATTTACCAATAACATTAATTTCTAGAGAGACGACCAATTCTAACCAACAAATTTACACGCGTGATTTATTTAAGTTAGGTTATATATCTTCATAACATGAGTCAAAAATCAGTCTATAATTAACTATGTTATTTGTCACTTATATTAGATAACCTAAACAATTACGAATTTAGATTCCTAATTGACCAAGTATTATTTTTGACAATTAAAACAACGTACACTTTGAATTAATCAATCAAAACAACAACTTCAATTCACAATCAAAAGACATATAAATAGAGAATAAATTAAGAAACGAATAAATTTAATTAGATCTCACAATCCTTGGTGAATCAAAAACCTTGAATAATCTTGAACGGGAAAAATAAATTTAGCTATCCATAAACATTTGGAAAATAAAAACTAAAAGAAAAATTAATAAAAATTGATATCAAACTCTAGAAATTGACGAAACGTGTTGCAGCCTCCTCTTTCTTCTCCTTTCTTTTTCTTCTTTCTTTTCTATTTTCCTCCTCTTTTCCACGTCCAGCAATCTCCCCCTTAAGATCAGCAGCTCCAATCAATTGTTGGGATAAGTCATGAGAGTCCCCTTTCTCCAAGAAGTCTTCCTTCTCTCAAAGAAGTCTTCCTTCTCTCAACCACCCAAAAAAACGTCTTGGTCCCTCCTCTTTTATTCCCTTTTTTTTCTTTTTCTTTTTTTAATTTCAGCTTCTAAGAATCTTTTTCTTCCTTTCTTGGTTCCCAGAATCTCTCCCCCCTTTCTTGCGGCTAAAGTTCTTTTTTTTTTTAAATAAGGCCTTCCTCAATTGTCATTCCTCGGCCCATCCAATTCCAATCGAGACCTAGCTGCATGGGGATTAACGATCTAAGTGCTGCCTGGACCTTGAACTCTTTTTATTATGATGGCCCATGAATTTTTTCTGAGGTTGCTGTCTGTCCGAAATAAGGTGTGCCCACACTTTATGTAAAGTCCTGATCTGATTGTAAACTTTTTGAGTTCCAAACTTGTTCTTTTAATTTGTGATATTGAGTCCATTTTGTTCCAACTCCTCCATCTAATCCACAAAACATAAAATATGATTAACATCCATAATTTAAGCATTTAAAATCAATGGAGTAAGATAAAATATCACAATTTAAATAGAAAATATGCGCCCTATCAATAGATGAAGAAATCTTAAAAGAATTCCAAAGAAGATCAGGAGAATCAATTAATCAAGATAAAATTGGAATAATTATAGAAAAAATAGATAAATTAAATGAGAATATAAGAAAGAATGAAAACGAAAAAATCATATTAATAGAAGAAAAAATCAAAAATATAGAAATAAAAATAGATGATATGTATGACAGACTATTTAAGGTACAAAAAACTCAAAAACCAAGAGTATAAAATGTCAATAAGCGAATATATTGAAGATCTAAAAACATTAATAAAATCATTGATAGGTGATGTTCAAGAAGTAAAAAATGAATTAAAAGAAGTAAGAAATGATATAAATATACTAAAACTAGAAATTAGAGAATTCAAAGAAAATAATAAAACCAAAGATAAGAAAATAGATAAAAAATTCATAGAAAAAGAAATATTTAGAATAGGAAAAAAGCATTTCGAACAAGAAAAAATTATAATAGAAGCAGGAAGTATAGATGATGAATTCAGGAGAAACATATTACCAAAAATATTAGAGGAAGAATTAGAATTACAAAAATCTATAGAAAAAACTTTAGGAAAATTAAAAGCTGAAGAAAAAATTGAAGAAGAACGAGACAAAAATGAAAGAAGAATTAGATTTGCTTATAAAAAACTTTGATCAGTTAAGTATAGAAAATTTTAATGAACACCAAGTTTTAATGAATACTGGAGGAGCACCTAACCCTGCTCCTATAGGAACTTCTAAACCAGAATTACCAGATTCAGATAAAAGTTATGCACCATTATATAGTAAACCACACCGGCAATATTATGATAGAATTAGAGATAGACAACCACCTAGAGGAAATAAATATAAAGATAAGTTTGAACCAAATAATAATTATGATAAACCTATTAATCATGGAGGAACAAAATTAGATTTGAATTGTAAAATAGATACTAAAAAAGTCTTATTAACTTGAGCAGATTCAATGATACTATTCTTTTTATACAATAAAGATGATACATGGGAAAATACTGATAGAATGATAAATTTTTTAGTAGCATCTTTTGAAGTACATGTTAGAAATTGGTGGGAAGGAATAAGTAGTGATACGAAAGCATTAATAAGAAGAAATGTACAGACGGAACTAATAAAATTAGATAGAAAGGGAATATAAAAGTTAGTAGATTATATTGCGGATGAATTTTTAGGAGAAAATTGGATAAGTAATTCTAAAGCAGAATCAATAAGAGAAAAAGATAATGCAAGAGTAAGATTAATAAATTTAACAATATGTGATATGTGTAAAATCAAAGAATATACTTGTGAGTTTAAAGAATACTATTATGTCCAATTCTATAGTAATGAAAATCAAGAAGTATATAGAGATATGTATTACAATAAATTATCAGGTTCATGGGGAATATACTTTAAAATAGAATTTGAAAAATTTATTAGAGATAACCCTGGAACACCTAGAACATTAGGATCAATAATAAAATTCCTATTTGAAAGATTAACATATATATGTCAACAAAGACAATTATTAAAGAAATCAGGAAAATCAACCAGAATATGTTGTGAAGATATGGAAAAATCTACTCAATGGGGATGTAACCCTGAAAGAAGAAGAAATAATAATAAAAGAAAATATAAAAATAGAAAGTTTAAAAAATTCAGAAATTTCAGGAAAAATATATAAAACCCAAGAGAAGATATTACAAAAGAAGATATAATCCAAATAAAAGACAGAAAAATAAAACTTATAAGAAAGACAAAAGCCAATGTAAATGTTGGAATTGTGGAGAAATGAAACATATAAGCCCTAATTGTAATAAAAAGAAAGTTAAAATATTACAAAAAGAATATCTAGAAATAGAAAGTCAACTAAGTGAAATATCAGACATTGAAGAATACTATGATCAAGAAGTTTATATAAGTGAAACAGATTCAGAAAGTAATGAATCAGAATCAGAATAAAGAAATAGAAGAAATAGAAGTAAATAATAACATAAATAAACAAGAATATGAAGGAATAGAAGGTTATGAATTAAAGGTAACTTTTGATAATAATAAGTTTAGAAAGATACAAAAATTATCTTTAGATTTGAAAATAGGAAAATGGGAAATATTAGACAGAATATGGAAAAGAGAAAAAGTAGCAATAAATGAATATCATAAAATCGAAAGGGCAATAGATGTTAGAACCACTCAAGGAACACACAAATTAAATCTTTTAACAAAAAATACAGTTACAGAATTATTAACAAATATCAATAGAAAGCAAAGTGAAAAGATTCAATATGTTTACTTAGCAGGTATTCAAATAATGTTTAAATCCCTGTTTAGAGAAGGATTAGATTCACCTTTAACTGTAAGTTTACTTGATGGAAGAATTATAAATTTAAAAGACAGTCATTTAGGAACAGTAGAGGGAAATCTAGCATATAAAAAACTAATATTTACATGTTACCCAAAATATTGTATATCATTAAAAGATAGAGATTTTAATGAAGTTTTAGGATTACACTTCAAATTACATAAAGATGATATAATGGAACCATGAGATAAAATTATGACTATAGAATACAGAGCATTATACACATTTACTAATTCTAATTATGGAAACATTTATTCTAAAAAACCATATATTGAAATTCATAAAGAATGTAAAGATTTTGGTAAAGTTATAGAACCAGATAAACAAATAAGTTTAGTTCCAAGAAACTATGAACTTACTATAACAAAAAATAAACCAGAAATCATAGAGTTACGAGAAGAAGAATACCCTAATAATAACATAACATTTGAAGATGACAAATTAATTAGGAGATCAGCAAGTTTACCTAATAGAAAACAATTAGGAGAAACTAGTAATACAAAAGAAATAAAACTTAATAGAAATGCTGGAAATATGAAAATAGAAGGTGAATATTTTAATGGAATAGAGCATATAAAAGGATCAAATATATTAATTGACACAGGAGCTAGTGAATGTCATATAGCTTCAAATAGAAATAAAGGACTAATATCTCATAGAATTGATCCATATAGATATATAAATTTTGATGAATAAGTACATATGACTGAACTTGAAGTAAAAGTACCAATAAAAATAGGAGGAATAAATCTCCTAGTACCATGTCATGTAGATAGTAGTATGGTAAATCCTCATGTATTATTAGGAATGAGCTTTCTAGATGGACTAGAAGATTATAGTATAAAACGTGAAGGATTATATATAACTCATAATGGTCAAACTATATTATGCAGAAAAGCTGGATAAATGAATAACCAAATAAGCTTTCCATTAGCCGTTTATATACAAATCACAATTGTTGAAACAAATATAACAACATGTGCATTAATTGACACGAGAAGTGATATAACAATATTCAAAAGTTTCTTAATAAAATCATGGAATACTAATGGAGAGATAAAAATTACAGGAGTAACGGGAGAAAATACTCATATAATTAATAGTGCTGATAAAGTAGATATAATACTTGGAAGTAAACAAATAGTTGTAAATAAAATATATAATTATAACAAATTAGAATGTGATATATTACTAGGAAATGACTTTATACAACAATTTCAATATTATAAACAAAATAATTACATGATAATGTTACAAACACCTTGTGCACATTTACTAAAAATACCAAGAGAATTTAGACCTTACAGAGTTCAGCCAATACAGCGTGGTGATAAATGGGAGAAAAAACCAATTATACAAAATGAAACAAAAAATAAAAGAATAATGTATAAAAAAGCCTTAAAAACGAACATACAAACAAATATGGGAAAAATCATTGATCAACTAGAAAAAAATTGTGGAGAAAATCCATTATTATTCTGGAAACCACATCATCCAAAAGCTAAAATAGAATTAACAGAAAATGTTATTATAAGAGTTAGACCAATGATGTATACCATACAAGATACACAAGAATTTAAAACTCAGATAAAAGAATTACTTAACCAAAAATTAATCAGACCTAGTAATGGACCCCATGGTAGTCCAGCTTTTATGGTCATGAAACATTCTGAACAAAAAAAGAGGAAAAGCTAGAATGGTAATAAATTATAAAGAATTAAATAAATATACTAAATTTGATGGATACTTTTTACCAAATAAAGAGGTACTAATAAATCTTGCAAAAGGAAAGCAATATTATTCTAAATTTGATTGCAAATCAGGATTTTGGCAAGTAAAAATGGAAGAAGATAGTATTCAATATACAGCATTTAGTACACCCCAAGGTAAGTATGAATGGATGGTTATGCCATTTGGTTTAAAAAATGCACCACAAATATATCAAAGAAGAATGGATAACATATTTAGAAAATTCAATGAATTCTTAATTGTCTATGTCGGTGATATATTAATATGTTCTAATAATAGAGAAGAACATAGAAATCATTTAATTAAATTTATAAATGAATGCAAAAAAGAAAGAATTGTTCTTTCAAAAAATAAAGCTATAATAGAAAAACAAGAAACTGATTTTCTTGGATTATCAATAGATAAAAGAGGGATAAAATTACAAACCCATATATCTAAAAAGATAGAAAGTTTTCCAAACAAATTAGAATCAAAAGAACAAATACAAAAATTTTTAGGATGTTTAAATTATGCAGAAGGATTTATTGAAAATCTATCAAAAAAGAGACATAAAATTCAAATCTTAGTCAGAAAAACAAATACCAAATGATGGAGTGATGAAAATACAGAAATTGTCAAATCACTAAAAGAAGAATGTAAAAATTTACCAAAATTAAGATTACCAGATGAAAAAGATAATCTGATAGTTAATACTGATGCCTCGGATAAGTATTGGGCAGCAATATTAAAAACAGATCTTAATGAAATTTGTAGATACTCAAGTGGAACGTTTAATCAAGCAGAAATAAATTATACTACTCATGAGAAAGAACTGTTAGCAATTATCAGAGGAATAAAGAAATTTTCATTGTTTTTATTATCTAAGAAATTCATTGTTGAAACTGATAATTCTCAAGCTGGAGGTTTAGTAAAAAATAAATTACCACTAGAACATCAATATAGAAGGCTCCATAGATGGCAAGCCTATTTGGCATTTTATAATTTTGATATAGTTCATATTAAAGGTGTTAATAATTATCTTGCGGACTTTTTAAGCAGGAATATTGAATTTGCAGATGGATAATATCAAAAGATCCCTGATAGATGCCAAAAAGCGAATGAACTTCCTCATGGAGGAAGCTGAAGATATAAAGCTTGGAATTGAACAACTTGCAGAAATTCTCCAAGGAAGTTTCAAACAATTGATGGAAATCTCAACATTTCATCACAATTATACTAAAGAATTGAGCGATAGCATAATTGAGATTGAATCTCAGTTTGAATCATTGATTACCAAACAGGCTGATACCAAATAGGTACATCTTCTGGAAGCAGTGGTGGACCAACAATTAAAATAGATGAACCAAGTCCCAAAAAAGTTGTTATAAATGAAGCCAGTCCTCAAAAAATCACAATCAATGCCAAAGATGAACATACAAGGGTAGTCAGAATTCGTGCTGAAGAGGAAGATGATTCCCCTTTTTTACCAAAAGAAAACGAATATAAAACCACTGTTGAAGTTATATATGAACTTCAAGAATGTGATTGCCATTACATTTCGTTTGGAGACCATGTATACCCACGATTGATCGTTACTCAGGGAGGAGATCCCGTCATGACAAAAATGGCAGCTGATTATGGATTCTTGGATCTTATCTATCCAGGAAAAGATCTAAAAGAAATCGAAAAATTTGATGATTTACTAAAAAGAGAAATTTCAAAGTTTGCTCAAGGAAGATCCATATATTTAAAATTTTATTCAATCAGTCCTGAAATTGATGGAAGGATATATTATCATGCTGAGCATATTATCACGATTGGGTATGTTGCTCGAAATTTTCAAATTGAAGTTGGAAAAAATACCAAGCCAGTACCAAACATTACAAGATCATGGTTTAGATCCTGAAGGGTGTTGGGAATTAAAGTTCTCTACAATATTGCCAAAAATCTGTATGAGAAAAAATTCAAATGCATATGCCAGTACAATGGATGGACCTTACTCACTAATGGAGGAAAAGAAAAGTCAACAATCTTGCAAGAATACATCAATAAATTTGATACTCATCAAATTCATGGAAGTTTTGCCACTTTGCAAGAAGCGTGCATAGCTAGAAATTGCCCCACATGCTAAAGGAATTGATGGATAGGTGGAAGCCACTTGATGGATCTGCTTCACATGCCAAAAAAATTGATGGACAAGTGGAAGCTGTTCAATAAACCTACTTTAATTCAACAATGCAGAACAAGGTAGGGGCCATGTCAAGACCAAAAAATAGAACGATAAGTGTCACTATAATGTAAGGGTCATGTGATGTAATAAATAATAGAGGGACATGTGTGTCCTTAAAAGCTGTGAAATTGTTAGGACGATGATGTAAGCAGTGATGTAATTGTGTCCAATGTAGTATTATAAATAGAGGCCTCCGGGCTAGTTGAAAGGCAGAACTCTCTTGAGCACTCAGTTTGTGAGAAAGCCAAAAAATCTTCTGTCTTTCAAAAAATTCTCATACCAATCCTTTGTCAATTTTCATATTATCAATAAAATCCCAATTTACTTATCATATTATGATGAGTTTTTAAATTCTTGTCTTCTAAATCCTATTTCCAAAAAGAAGATATATTATTAAGAAAACTCCCTACACTCTATCCTAAAATATTTTCCATCTAAAGAGTTATACAGTGAAGGCATCCAGGTTTAGTTAATAACCCGTGAAGGCAGGAAGCCATTGGAGGGTGTGGAGTAGAAACCTATAAGCCTGAAGGTCACTAACAATAGAAGGAAAATACAAAGGTACTGAGAACAGGAAAAGAGGTTAGTATTCTTAATATATCTATCTTTACGGAATTAGGAGGAAGAAGAGCTTTTAACATGACAGAATCCAGAATTGTTAAATTCAATTATCAAAACAGTCCTTATAATGATGAATATCATAACATAATTGAACCTTTGTTCATGCATAAACAGTTCACTAGACCAAATAATGAAATAAAAAAGTTATATCATGTCTATATGCCATGTTTGTTAGCCATCTTTCCAACATTAAAAAGAATATTAAGATTAGAAATTACAAAATCGATTATCTATTTTTGGCTTGATAGCGATAACACTGAAATAAATAATAAATTATATTTAGGATATGTATTTAGTAGTGATAATGATTATGATCCTGTAATAGATTATGACAGTGATGGAAGAGATGAATCTTTCTTTACCAGTTTTTGAAAATCTTAATATCATGAATGAAAGTAATTATATCATGAAAAAACCCAGAACTAAAAGAGGTCCATATAAAGTTCAAAAACATATCAAAAGTAAAAAAGGTATTAAATATGAAAATGAAATTGATAAAATAGGATACCAAGAGCAACTCTACGCATCACAAGAGATATTAAAAAGTTTTAAAGAAAATCTGATAGAAAATTTTGCTAGAGGTACTGTAAGATCTATAATGATACAAGATATTCAAGATATAATTGATAAATTAGAAAAGAGAAAGAAAAGTATTTCAAAATATAATATACCATTTGAACAAAGCATAGATATCATGGCTGACATAGATATTATCAATTCTCAAACATTCATAGAATTTGAAAAATTACTTGAAACTTTATAAATTATTTATCTCTGTGTTTATAATGCCTGGATATACTATTGAAGGATTAAACAATTTGTTAGAAAAAATAATGGAAAAAATAGATAACATTATATCTCATTTAATAGATATGGATGAATCATCTGAACAATATTATATACTTTCAGAAAATCATGATCAATACATTATAGATTATTCTGACATATTAGAAATCAAAATGGAATTAGAAGATAAAATTACTACAAGTACATTCCAAACTTAAATGCCAGGATATACAATCGAAGGACTTGATAACCTTTTAGAAAAATTGAAAGATAAAATGGAAGATATTAAACAACAAATGGAAAATGAAAACATATCTTCTGAAGAATATAATAAACTTTTAGAAAAATACGAATAATATATTGCAGATTATTGTATTGTACTAGATCAAAGAATGGATTTATACCAGAAAATTTTGTATAATAATCTACCTACCCAATAAGCTATGAATACTTGACAAACATCAACATCTAATAACTGTGATCATAAACTATATTTAAATAATAAGGAAATTTCATTTTTATTAACTATCGTTGAAAAATCTAAAAATATACACTCTGTTGGACAATCTAAATTAAAAGAAATATACGAAGATATAGACTATGTTATCTTAAATAGAATAAAATTTAATTCTGTTGAAATAGCAAAGAATATAAATACAGTTCATAAAATTATAGAAGAATACGAGGATATAGAAGAAGAAGTTTCAGAAGGAATAACATTAGGATATATAACTAAAAAAGATCATCCTAAATTTTTTGAGAAATTATCACAATATAAAATATTTCTAGAAGAACTTAAGAGATTAAAAAATATGGATATAGCAAGAAGTATTGAATTAAATGAACCAAATTAAATTCAGGGACATAGCTTGCAAAGAAAATAACTAACTTCATTAAAGATAATATGGACAAATTACAAAAAATGGCCATTCTTAAAAATTGCATTTTTCACATGGCTAAATCAATAAATGCCCCTACTTTAGAAGGAGGAAACTTTTTTTTGAGAAGTACTCGAATCCTTTCCCGATGAGGAAGGAAAAAAATGCCACGTTTTATTTTAAAAATAGTCATTTAGATTGTATTGTCTAATATCATGCTTTACCTTTAAAATGTTAAAATCTTCTACCCCCACATTTTCGGATGAGAACACGATGCGATGCCACGCAACGCAAGTTGCGCAACGAATTGAAGTGAAACATTAATTGTAGTATTCACAGCGTTAGAGTACGGTGACCCAAATTTCGTTTGGCCAAGTTCGAAAAGTTCAAGGTGCGATATTTGATGTGGAATTAAAACTATGGAAAAAGAAATGAGGGTGTAGTGGTAACTCTCCTCCCAATCCATAGCGCGGTTTGGACTTGTTTTTATTTTCGGCTCCGTATGTGCATTATTTATTTTTGGGTTTCAGATTGTTATAAGTAAGAGCCGTTGAAACGCAATATCTTGTCTTCTCATGTTTTTAAGCTGTAGAGTTTTCTCAATGTTCTATGTTTCTGAAGTAGTCGAAACAATGAACTCAAGAGAAATCTTTAAAAGAAACACGAAATCTGAAATCCACCTGGATTGAGAGATAAACTCAATGTTTTATTAATTGAAACACGTAAAGGCTAAATAATGGTTGATATTTTTTTAATCAATTTTAATTTTATTATTAACACTAATACTGAATGAGTTCAATTAATATTTTTTGTTATAATTATTAAAATTATCATTTAATTATTTTATTTATTTGTTTGTTGTTCTTAATATTATAAATTCTATGTATAGCCATCAATATAAAATTTTTGTTTTAATTATTAATTGTCAAATTATTTGTTATCTTTAATATCAAAAATCATATTTTCTGAAATATATATGTAGTTGAAAAAATGCGCTGCTTATAAATAATTTATAGAAAAAATTATTAAATGAAGACTAATATTGAATAATTAATGTTTTGATTTCTTTTTAATTAATAATATCAATAGAATGATTAATATTTTTAATCATTCTTAATTTTAATAAATTTTTAAAGATTATAGGGTATAAGATTATTTGTATAATTTTGTGATCTTCAACTTTAATCGGTTGTCGTATCATGATAATAGCGAGATTTTCAAATTATTATTTGGACTATTTGACTTTGATTTTTTTAGAATTGTTTTTGTGAAATAGTGATTTTTTAGAATGTATAGTTAAATAGTAGTATGAAAAATTGTAAAATATAATTTTTTTAAAAATGTGTGATTGAAAATGATTGTTCAGAAAAATTGATTCTTGAAAAATCAATTTCATATGAGTATGTGATAAAGTATTATGTCTTGTGGATTAAACAATCGAGCCGCTTTTATAAATCAAGATGCATAGGTGATTTCTTAGTAAATAATGTTAAATATATTTACGATATACATTCGTTAAAATTTAATCAAAACTAACATTTTCTATTGCTTAATTTGCTACATTTATTTAAATAGATGACCACATCTGTTTAATTTGTAATATTAAAGTAAATATAAAATGAAATATTTTTTTAATAAATTATATATCAAATAATGTAATAAGATATTTAGTACCAATTCTAATAGTACTATTCGGATAGTGATAAATTATTTGTGATAATCTAGAAATAATGAGTCTCAAACAGGTGCTTAAGTATACATTCTCCACAAAATCATTATTATTAAACTCATTTTGTCGATAATGATGGCTCAAACAAGGACTAAATATGCTCACGAAAGAAAATGTAATATATAAAGATAGAACACTTTCCAAAAACAAGTATTGACCCATTTTCATGTCTAAAACACATTTTCTAAAGTGGTAATTATTAATAGTAATTCACTATTTATTATTCATTTTGGACAAAATTCAAATTTAAATTAATCCAAATGAATGCAGATTTTTAAATAGATGCAACTTTTAGGTCGCGATGTTTTTTGGTCCGTCCTCCCCTCTTGAAAATCAATTACATTTTTTTAAAAATTCGTAAAAATAAAAAAATAAAACTTTGTCAATATCATATAAATATTTATATTTAGAAATAGATAAAGAAATAAGAACGTTCATCAATCTATTTTTCTTTTTCTTTTCATTTTCGTTTTAATAAAATTCTAAGTGTATATCACCGATATATTTATTTTTTCTACTTATTACAAATTCTATTTAAATGTAATTTTTCTTTCCATTTAAAGTTTTAAATCAATTCAAATTACAATATTTAAAGAAATTCTTGGAATGATAAATATACGAACCGTGAAAAAAATTAAAAAATAATTAAGGTATGTGTAATGTACATTTGTAATTAATTGTCTTCATTCATTTCTTATTTTTAATTAAATATTCATTTCATATGTTAAAATATAATTTTGATGTATGTAGGTAACAAATGATCATGCATCACATCACACGGGTGTAACACTAGTGAGAAATAAAACTAAAGTATTAAAAAGCTATTTTCGAGGCATAAACGAATTCAGATGACTAAAATCAGCCCTACATCGCAGCAAAGAGGTGAGTCTTATTCATCTTGCCGTTTCTTATCCGAAAAGGTATTATGGCCATAAATTTGAGCTAGTCTTATTCATCTTGCCGTTTCTTATCCGAAAAGGTATTATGGCCACAAATTTGAGCTCGAATGGCTCCAAACTTGCAATTTATGATTTTGTCATTTTCGATCCAATTGTTCATTGGTCAATTCTGCCATTTCTTCTACATAGTTTCACACATAAAACTAAATTTGTGTGTTCTTCATCATTGTCGCCATTCACGTTCATATCATAACACACAGCGTTATCTAAATTTCTAATATTGTGTACCAAACACATCTTCAGTTTCACACTATATTCCCGAGAAAGTGCAATTCTTTTATCTGAGACTACAATTTTTCACATGCAGGATTGTTTGGTTTCTTCTATGACTCCCGAGATAGAGCCTCCCTCAGAAGTAGTGAAGTCAATATAGGTTTCTGCGAAATTCCTAGGACCACCATTTGGATTGCCATTTGACAACGTAGAAATCTTGGGAATCCATATAGAACCATATTATAGTTTTCTTGCCTCCAATTGTCTGTACAGTACATGATCAACGAGGCCACTTTTATTAAAAAATTTATGCTGAGATCTGTGCAGCCAAGGTGGAGGGCCGCGCTGATACACGAGTTCGACACCTTCACATGGCTTTGACACGTGTAAGATGATTTTGATTGGACAAATTATTAGATAACAGTTACAAAGAGTCTACTTTGTTCGTCAATTTTAATGATGGATAGTATAAATAAGAAAAGTTATTAGTTTTACTCAAACGAAGTGTTACTGACGATTTGAAAAGATTTTAAAGGATTTGAAAAGTTTGGATTTATTCAATTTAGATTTTAGCAATTTTTTAAAAATCTTGAGGTATTAAATATAGATTTTAATAGACTTTCTAAAAGTCCTTAAAAATCATGGTATATTTATTGGATAAAGACTTTTAAAAGTCTTGTGTTATTTAAAATGTCAATAATTTTTAAAGACACCTACGAAATCCTTTATGTACTAACTTTTAAACAGAAAGTATGACCATAATTTTTTTTTATTTGTCTCTCATTAATCTCCAATATTTTGAAAGACTTTAATAATAATAAAAAGAAATATATTTTACATTATAATTTTGTTTCTTCTATATTTTACTTCCTTCTTTCATATTATTTTTAGAAACCTTAAACCTACGACTAAACAAATCATTGTTTTTATTTTCTTCAACTTGTTAAGTTTTTTCTTTTTAATATTTTGGCTCTTTTCTTTGTTATCATTTTCTTCAATTTTTTCTATGGAAATAGATCTAATTAAAATTTTATAAGATCTTATAGAAAAATAATAATTAAATTGTATTAAAACAAATAATAATTAAGCAAAGTAATTCAAGAATTTTCTCTAGAAAGATTTGTATATTCAAAAATATTAATTAAATGTCTATCGAAATCTATAAAAAAATTGTATATTAAAAATATAAAAAAATTATGAATATAGTACAATTTTTATGTCGATTTCAAACTTGATTTTATTTTTCTCTCATTTTTATCACAAATGTTTCTATACATTATAACTATTTATCTTTCAAACCGCGTTTTTGATTCACTTGATATATAATTATTATTAAAAATTAACATTCACGTCATAGGAAAATTAATCTATTAAAAAATACATTTATAAATCAAGTAAATAGAGTAAATTGCGCAATTTTCGTTCCTAACGGCAAAAAAAATATTTCGAAATAAATAAACACTAAATCAGTACCCTAAATATTCAACAATAACCGTAATCTTCATTCCAATAACTGAAACTAAACGTACACCAACCCCATTCCTCGCCCAATTGTTGAAACCACAACAACAATTTTCACTACACAAACTTCAAAATCAAAGTGAGAACTTGTTGCAATGGCTAAAACGAAGAATACAGAAAGAAAAAGAAAGAGGGAAGTCAACACAAAAGAAATTCAAGCAATTCATCCAATGGAATAAGGAGGTCGACAACCAGACGAAACGCGAGCGGTATGTAATAATCTGTAATCAATTCATCAATTTGTGACCCAAGCTTTCTGTATGATTATGGGTACTGCTGAATAATATAAAATTTGTAAATATTTTTCATTTTCTGACCTAGAATCATTTATAATGTGAACGAGAAATGCATAAGAAAATGTGTTTCCTTAATAGTTGTTTAGACATAAAATTTGAAATTGTAAACCCAAATCTGTATTGAATTGATCAATTTGTGACCTAAGCTTTCGTTTATGATTGTGGTTGCTATTGAATAACATAAGATTTATAAGTATTTTTCACTTTGTGACCTAAAAACCTTCATAACGTGAATGAGAAACGCAGTTGAAAATATGTTTCTTGGTAGGTGTTTCCTGGGAAAATTAAAGTTGTGACCCCAAATCTGTAGTGAATTGATCATTTTGTGACCTAAGAATTCCTATACGCTTATGGGTAATGTGAAATAACAACAATGTCCTCTCTTTTGCGACCTAGGAAACTATTTGATGTGAACTTTGCATAAGAAAACGAGTGTTGTGAATAGTCATTTTGATGAACACTTGAACCTGTGACCTTAAATTTTTAATGAATCGAGCATATTGTTATCAAACCATTTCTATATGATTATGTGGACCGTGGAATAATATATGATATGTCAATGTTTCCATTCTGTTATATAAACTTTTTTATAATGTGAACGTGAAACATAGAAGAAAATGATTTTTCCTGACAGTTATATGGTGGAAATATTTAACATGTATCCTCGTATTGTAATAGCTCACATCCATTACAATATAAATTCTTATCATCCAAAATTGTGACTTTGGCCTGTTAACTTTAAGAAAATGTGTTTCCTTGATAGTTGTTTAGACAGAAAAATTGAAATGGTGAACCCAAATCTGTATAGATGTGATCAATTTGTGACCTAAGCTTTCATTTATGATTATGGGTGTTGTTGAATAATATAAGATTTATATTTATTTTTCACTTTTTGACCTAAAAACCTTCATAACGTGAACAAGAAACGCATTTGAAAATGTATTTTCTTTATAGGTGTTTCCTAGAAAAATTAAAGTTGTGATCCCATATCTGTAATGAATTGATCATTTTGTGACCTAAGAAATCCTACATGCTTATGGGTAATGTGGAATAACATAATATAGGTCACATCTTTTCTCTTTTGTGACCTAGAAAACTATGTGATGTGAACTTTACATAAGAAAAAGTGCTGTGGATAGGCATTTTGATTAAAACATCAACCTGTGACCTTAAATTTGTAATGAAGTAAGCATACTGTGACCAAATCATTTCTATATGATTATGTGGACTGTGGATTAATATAAGACATGTCAATGTCTCCACTCTGTGATATAATTTTTTTTATAATGTGAACATGAAACATAAAAGAAAATGATTTTTGCTTGATAGCTATATGGTTGAAATATTTAACAGGTGACCTCGTGTATATCACAGAATGGAAACATAATCATATGTCAATGTTTCCATTCAGGTATGATTTGTGACCTCGTTCGGGCTGTTCAAGGCGATAGTTTAAATTCGACGACTGGGATGTATTTGTGATCTCCGATCGGTTTGCGATTTGTTAAATCCTAGATCACACTGTCGACTTAAACGTAGAGACCATTTTAGTATGGAAATTTGGAATGTAACAGAAACCGTGATTATAGGAATATTTATGGTTGATTTTTGTTACTCCGTGTGTGTGTGTGTATATATATATACACACAACCTAAATTGTGAAGGAATTGTAGATATTCGGAAATTATGAATTGTGTAGTTGTTATAGACTGAGATATTTATTTTTCCCTTTGTAATAACACAAAGAAAAAAGGATGAGGAGAGAGTGGGCTATGGATTGTTAGACTACGAAAATTATCTTGTATATTTTTCTTGTTGATTAATGTCGTCGATTTTATCCTGTAAGTCAACAATTAATAATAATATAATAATGAATAGATAATTGAACCCACAATTACTTATTTAAAAATGGGAAAAATACGTAAATAAGGTGATTAGAAACACAAATTTCAAAATTAAGATGAAACCTGTTTAATTTAAAAAATCAGGTTATAATTAAAATTAATTAATAATTTTAATTAATTATTTATATTATGGTCACAATATTGTAGAATTTGAGGCCACAAAACACAATTTTTTCAAGTCACGTGGCTTAGGACACATTTACATGGGAGATTTTAACCACCATTTTTTTTCCTGTCACAACCACCAATTTTCCTGTCACACCAACCATTTTCAAGGTCACAACCACAAGTAAACTATAGGTCACATTTGTAATTCGAGGTCACAACTGTGCAAAATATTAGCCGCCATCGACGGAGCCACCAGCGCGAATGAACTCTAGCTCTGACACAGAGGTGCACTGTAGGGATCCACCAGCCACCATCATCCTCAGCCACCGGTGATACTAGCTCAAACGACATCCAATTCTGACAGAGATTTAGGAGACTCCAGTTGAATCTGATCTGAGCTCCTATGTGGCTGCGTGCTAAGCTGGCCAGGACCTCCGGATCTTCGACTAGATCTTGTAGCGGTGTCCTCAAACCCAACCCAACCCACACCACCAACACCTCACCACTACCCTCAATAGCGCGCCACCACCAGCCACTGCACCTCACGGCTCAGGACACATTTACATGGGAGATTTTAATCAACATTTTTTTTTCGGTCACAACCACCAATTTTCCTATCACAACAACCATTTTCAAGGTCACAACCACGAGTAAACTATAGGTCACATTTGTAATTCGAGGTCTCAACTGTGCAAAATGTTAGCCGCCATCGACGGAGCCACCAGCGCAAATGAACTCTAGCTCTGACACAGAGGTGTACTGTAGGGATCCACCAACCACCATCATCCTCAGCCACCGGTGATACTAGCTCAAATGATATCCAATTTCAACAGAGATTTAGGAGACTACAGTTGAATCTAATCTAAGCTCCTATGTGGCTGCGTGCTAAGCCGACTAGGACCTTTGGATCTTCGACTAGATCTTGTAGCGGTGTCCTCAAACCCAACCCACACCACCAACATCTCACCACACCGAACCAGCACCTCACCACTACCCTCAATAGCGCGCCACCACTAGCCACTTCCGCTACCACCACCAATCACTACCGCCACCTTCGCCAAAACTACCACAAACTTTAGTGGTGAAGACAACACCACACGACATCATTGTACCTACGGACGTCAACAATGATGAAAGCAACGCAATGAGGAGACGCTGCTGTCTTTTGATTTGTAGAAGGAGAGGAACGCTGTGAAATACTGCTGGTGGTGGGGTGAATTATAAATGGAAGAGGGATTTATAATTGGTAAATTAGAATTAGGGTTTAGGATATATTAATTTAATTTAAGAATTATTAAAATTTAAAATATTTTATTAAATTTAAAATTTAAAATAATGACCTGATTTTTGAAGATTTTTAAGTTTGATCTTATTTATGAATTTGAATCTTTAAAAGTAGGGGTGTGTGTAATTCTCACTTTAAAAATTTTATGGTTTCCACAATGTGCACTTATCATCCCTTACTGGGGTTGTCAGGTGAGCTTCACAAGGTTCCACCTGACAATCATTACCCACCCGTCAAGTGGTTGGTATGTAAATTTTATGGTGCTCCTAAGAGATACCATAAAAGGACCAGTGACTTATTATTTACCTTTTTTTTTTTTAATTAAACCTAGCTCTAATTCAAAGGGCGCACAATTATTGGAAGTTGGTTTTAGTTACATCTAATTATCTACGATAATAAGCAAATTCTTGAAATTAATAAAATCATAAAATGCACCAACTATATCTCTATGAAAGATGCAAAAATCACTAGTACAAACTCACTCATAGTTGTTGGTTGTTATGGACAATACGCGTCTATTGTAAAAGCGATGTATTTAACGTTGACACATAAAGTTTGTGCACTGCTCGTTTGTTGTAAAATGACGCCTAAAGTTGACAAAAGACATCGGTTATAGACTACAATTGACGCCTTTTGTTTACCCTATGCATCAGTTGTTGGTCTACAACCGACACGTATTATTAACTATACACGTGACACCCCAATTCTATTTCCAATTTCTATGTATTTATTTATTTCTTCCACCAAATTTAAAATTTTCAAACGAATAAAATTGTACTATATCGACCCACTCTAAAAATAATTTGAACTTTATATTTAAAAGCATAATTTAACATTATTAAAATAAGTATTTATCTCTGAAATATTATTTGTAATTTAATTTAGAAGAAAACAAAATAACTAACTATAATATAAATACATTATAGTTAGAAATTTATATAAAAATATATGTTTAAAAAAAGGAACATAGAGCAGATAGCAGAAGATAGGCGGAAATGAGCTATTTAAAAATATTTAACTATTTTGAAATAAAATAAAACTACTTAAAAGTAGTTATGACCTTTTTTAGATTTCCCTGGTGATAGATCAATGAATCACAGTCACAAACCCATTACAAAACCATCATGTCATTTGAGAGCTGACACCAACCTCTAATTCATGCATTGTCATAACTACAATGCAAAACTAAAAGAGCTAATGCCAATGAGTACCAATATGCATGATCATGCGCATAAATTTTGATTCACTTCCTCACAATGATCTCATTCTAAGGCCTCACGCCTTTCTTGTTATCTCCGTTTATCCACATTTATTATTTTTGCCCAAATCTCACTATAATGTACTGTATGAGCTCAAATATTAATATAGTCGATAACATGCGCTTTCCAGTGTCTGTGGTTCC
Source organism: Ligustrum vulgare (assembly GCA_963555705.1). Taxonomy (NCBI): domain Eukaryota; kingdom Viridiplantae; phylum Streptophyta; class Magnoliopsida; order Lamiales; family Oleaceae; genus Ligustrum; species Ligustrum vulgare. The sequence goes on along the minus strand of OY743175.1, from coordinate 2,634,789 downwards.
GTCATCGCCCACCAAGACTCAAGATTCAGCAGTTTTTATCCATCATCGTCCATCAAAACTCAAGATATTACACTGAGAATATTATATACCAATCATGCTTGGCCTATATATACGGTGCTCAGCGTACCGATTCGTGGTTTCAAGGTGACTAAGAAACCTTGTGGAACTATTTTATACCAGCGCTAGACTGCCAACATCCCATCCTCAAATATCCTTAATGACATTCGAGAGCCTCAAGCGGATGTATATATCCAGATGCGAAGTAATGTAAGGTACACCCGTAGGACGATTCTACTATTATGATGATGATAGTTTCAAATCATTGTCGATGGTTTCTTTTTATTCATACTAAATTTGATCGCATTCTTCTACTTTCTTATCTTTATCCCCTTTCCAGTACTTGTGCTGACACAATGAGGTCAAAATTTTTTTGCCTTTGTTGTACCTGTGTTGGCGCAATGATGGTTGTATCTTCTGCCAACAGCTTAAATCGACCAGGTCTATTGTGCTTTCCATTTTAATATTTTTAGAAATTAGAAAGTGAGGCCTGCCTTGAACAATCTTCGATCATATTCATGGGGACTAAATTTCACGCATTCAACAGTATCTTAAACTTGTTCATACACCTGCTTTGAACTATGATTTCCCATCTATTTGATTCTTGATTGGTTGCAAACTTCATCTACAAGGAGTTTAAATTTGTTGTCCCCATTTGCTTTTTGCTAACCATGTTTTTTTATTATGCAACAAATCTACATGTACTTTCGAAGCAGTGACAATGTTGTATAGATGAAGCGGTAGGCTGCTAGAGGAGCCATGAGAGTAGCAATTTAATGTCACTAGGAAATTAATTCTTAAGTAATTGACTAGGAATGTTATAAGATTTTTTCGTTAGACTATTACTTTTATTTTAAATGTTTTGACATTTTAAATATATTCTATTATTTATTTATGGGAATTATTGATTGAGAATAAAAATGTTATTCTTTTTGTATGATGTACATGAACATATATATTATCTTGTTTATCTAATAAATATACAATATATTTGAAAATAAGGATTAAAGAATATTGTTTAAAATGTATTATATTCTTTGAATACCATCAAAGATGTAATCATTACTATTAAAGAATGCTATTAAAAATGAAATCATAGCCAACTTTTTTTTTTATTTGTTTATTAAAATGAAACTATAATAATCAAAGAATAATATAAAAATTGAAATTATAATGGGAAATAAATGATATGTTAAATCCTTTTATTGCAATTGATTATAACATTCACTGGTGCCGAAATTAGTAGCATTCAGAAAATGCTATAATAAGAGCCAAACTTTTAATAACTCCATCAGTAACAGCTTACAGAAGAATGCCATCGAATGTGATAGATAACATTCTTTGCATGCTATTAACGAATTAATTTCTTGTAGTATCAATATCATTCCTTCTCCTTATATTTATTATCTCTTTCTTTACAATTCACGGAGGACTCTTCTAAGTCCAATGCATGTGCGCATGAATGCCACAATATATCTCGTGCACCAATTACACATCATAATCACGTAATATGACATTTCAATGATATTCATATGCATTAATAATATGCTATATCACTAAATCACATTTTCATCGCATACGTATATTTAGCACATCATATTCCATGTATATTGTACCAACAATATATCTCATATAATCACATAAGATCGCATCAAAATAATAATATTATTGTTTTACATTGTAGTTGAACTCTTACTTATCTCACTTATTGGCTATTCTTATTACTCAATATTTTGCACCATTAATCCGCTTGGAGTCAATTTAGATTGATCATCACTCCTTGATTACTATATATATAAATTATATTTTAGTCACTCGTTAGTACAATATTTCAACTAATAAGTATAATATAGGGTCCCATAAAGTTAAGTTGATCATTTTTCTGTAAAATATTTAACTGGAATAATTGTAGGGACTAACTTTAATTTAAAGGAATTAACTTGCTTAATTATAACACAAGAGATTTAGCATAAATTCTCTATTCAAAATAATAATAATAATAATCACAACATTAATAATATAAATCTTATTATGCCTATGTTTGACTCCCATTATAAACAAAATACATTTTTCTCTCTTCTTTTCAATTACACATTTATTAATAAAATAATATTACACACAAACTCATAAAAGATCCCTTAATTTTTAACCACACATTCTCTTAAAAATCACTATTCAACAAATTATTTCTTCAAATAAACCCTTTAAAATCAATATCAAACAGGGGCTATATTTTAACATAATAATATTAGAATAAAATTCAAAGAAAAAACCATTACCTGTAGAGAGGGGAGTTCAAACCCCCCCCCCCCCCTACTTATCAAATGGGGTGGTTAGAACCACCCCTAAATAATTGGGTGGTTCGAACTCCCATTTTTTCTCCCGAATTCTACTGTCCTCTATTTATAGTTTTTTGAGGGATTAAGATGCAATTAAATAAATTATTTTATCTGCTCTTTTAGTCCTATAAAATATAAAAGTTATATTTTAGTCCAAAAAATTATTAAAAACTCCAAAATAACTCTAAAAATTATATGATCATATGAAGTTGTAATAAAGATTTCTCGGCCCAATACGAAGTTCTCAAGGAGTACTTTATAACTATGTTTTTAGATAATAACATCGATAATCAAGGTAAACGTTATGGCTCGTCAAAGTTATCCATTTAAAACTATTTATTTTCGATTTCTTTTCAAGTGGCTACTTTCGTCTCAATTTTCAAGACTCTTATTACAATTAAAACTAAACGTTCAATATACCATCCTGAAATACCCGCAGCCTAGTTTCCCATATCATTACCGGAACATAATATGATCAACTGTAACAAAAGTTACGGTTCGTCAAAATAGGCCATTTAAGACTAAGATTTCAAATTGTCGACCTTCTTTATTAAATTTTTTGGGCACGTACGCTAACAGAATACGTGCATACAATATGCCATTTTGAAGGACATTCAAAACACCCTATACGATGGTTTTCTTGAATGTCAAGACATATAACGAAACTAAGGTTTTATGTGTCCAAAACCTATACGCACATTTCGTCAGTAATATATTATTTGAATTATTATTATTTTGACCATTAAGTTTGCGGATTAACTTTGGTCTACTATTTTTGAATGTTGGGATGAACTTTAGTTCAAACTTGAAGTAGACTTCATATACTTCAATGGGTTAATAGCACAAAACGTCCCTACCTTTGACATGTATTGTGCAAAACGTCCCAACGTTTTGGTTTTTGACGCTAAACGTTCCAACCTTTACATTTTCTTGTGGGAGACATCCTTTCCGTCAAATTTAACCCCATTTCACCGTTAATTTAGAATCGAACAATAAATATTTAACACATGCAATGGCATTTTCGTCAAAATCAAAATCAGCCCATTCATATTTGGGTAATTGGCACAAAACGTCCCTACGTTTGACACTTATTATGGAAAAACGTCCATACGTTTATTTTTTTTGCGAATAACGTCCCTATCTTTAAATTTTCTTGTTGATTAGTCCTCAAATTTTACTTTTCTTTCAATTTAGTCATTCCGTATTTGATTTAAAGGTAATTGTCTTCAAACGTGTATAACTTTTGATCTACAACTCCGAATTGCACTCCGTTTTTTGCGTTGAACTCCAAATTCAACCATCTTTCTTATGATATATCATGTGCTCATTTATTAAACATTTCATTTTAATTTTTGTATAGTAGATACTTATTTTATTAGGGCATCATTGATTGACGTAAATTGATTTCTGTAAATTTTATCGAAACAGTGAAATTTTAATTTTAGTGTGTGTTCGGCGGCTAGTGGAATTTATAAATTCGATTTATTTTTTTATTTTTTTAAGATAAAATATTTGATTATTTTGTATGTTTAGCCCCTGTTTGAGCCATATTATAATCTCTAATAACTTTTTGAACAATACACAATTTCTTTCTCCAATTTTTAAAAAGTTATTTGAAGAGAGAGAATGTGTGTTGTTCAAACAGTGATTTGAGATTATAATATGACTCAAACAGAGGTTAAACATAAAAATTTTTAACCAAATATTTTACATTAAAAAAAATAAAAAAGTCAAATAAATCCAATTTATAAATTTCTCTAGCCACCGAACACACACTAAAATTAAAATTTCACTGTTTCAATAAAACTTACAGAAATCAATTTACGTCAATCAATGATGCCCTAACAAAATAAGTATCTACTATACAAAAGTCAAATCGAAATGTTTAATAAATGAGCACATGATACATCATAAGAAAGATGATTGAATTTGGAGTTCAACGCAAAAAACGGAGTGCAATTCGGAGTTGTAGATCAAAAGTTATACACGTTTGAAGACAATTACCTTTAAATCAAATATGGAATGACTAAATTGAAAGAAAAGTAAAATTTGAGGACTAATCAACAAGAAAATTTAAAGGTAGGGACGTTATTCGCAAAAAAATAAAGGTATGGACGTTATTCGCCAAAAAAATAAACGTATGGACGTTTTTCCACAATAAGTGTCAAACGTAGGGACGTTTTGTACCAATTACCCAAATATGAATGGGCTGATTTTGATTTTGACGAAAATGCCCTTACATGTGTTAAATATTTACTGTTCAATTCTAAATTAACGGTGAAATGTGGTTAAATTTGACGGAAATGATGTCTCCTACAAGAAAATGTAAAGGTTGAGACGTTTAGCGTAAAAAATCAAAACGTTGGGACGTTTTGCACAATACATGTTAAAGGTAGGGACGTTTTGTGCTATTAACCCTACTTCAATCCATATCTTCCAATTTATGAAACCGACAATCGATTAATTTAATCGATAAAATGACATATAAGTGATATTTAGTATTTGTATTTCTTTTTCATTGATATTATTTCATCTAAATTAAAATCTTATTTAATGTTGAAAAGGTCACCTTAAACAAGTAAAATGAATTAAAATTTTTATTTGACTTTCAAGTGGGTCCCTTTAAATGTGAATAATTGAATATAATAATAGGATGAATTTAAAGGGGAGCTTATGGCTCTTATTAGATAAAAAAAATGATTGACACTGAAATAAGATGAAAGACTAGATGCAAACTTCAAGAGGCAGAGTTGGTAAAATGGTTGGTGACCTTGACAAGTGGAAGCTCTAATCATCCTTGCCAGATGGAGGTGTAATGAACTTGTGGAGGCAGCAAGGACTAATGGGTGGGCAGTATAGTAGAGTGTCTTGAGTAATGAGGTCCTTCGTACAAGAAAATGGGAGGGAAAAAATTCAATGGATGTTAGATTTTGTTTGTAGAATTTAGAGACAGAGATAATGTTTTATTTCATGTGAGGGATGCATAAAACATATGATAGTTTTGTTGAACTACTGAGACTTAATGTTTATGGAAGATAATGGTATGGTGATAGATATGTCTTCTATTTATGTGAATGATGATCTTTGTGAATGTTGTGAGAAAGGGGAAATGCATAGAAAATCCTTTCCTGTCTACAATACTTGGAGGGCAACCAAAAAACTTGATTTGGTCCATACTGATGTATGTGGTCCAATGAGCACACCATCTCTCAATGCAAGCAAATACTTTCTCCTATTTATAGATAACTTGACAAGGATGGTATGGGTTTATTTCATGGCTAATAAATCTGAAGTTTTATCTATGTTTAAGAAGTTAAAAGCTTATGTGGAGAATCAAACAGGATGTAGCATCAAGACCTTAAGGCCAGAAAAAGGTATGGAGTACAACTGTGGAGAATTCGCGAAATTTTGTGAAATTGCAGGCATTAATCATCAGCTTACAGCACCTTATACTCCACAACATAATGGGGTATCAGAAAGGAAAAAAAGGACCGTGATGGAGATGGCTAGATGCATGATTATTGAGAAGTGTTTGCTTAAGTGATGTGATCCGGACCAGGCATCGAAGGGCGAAGTCGAGCCATCGGAAATATGATAGTGATCTACGTGCAAAACGGAGCAAGTTCCGTGTGTTGACCTATGGTCAATTTGACCTTATTGTTTTGATCATAACAAACAAGAATTTATTTTGTTACTAACAAGTGTGCTTCAAGTGTTTCATGTAATGATAAATATTCAAAGCACTCTATGTTCAAATCGTCTCTCAAAGATATAAATCAAAATTATCTGATCAAGCACATGAGACGCAAAGAAGATCAAGAATTCAAGCATACAAGATTAGAGTTGATTTAACATATGTAAAGGTATAACACTCTCAATCTTTAGCGATGAAATTCAACGAGCTCGAAAATGATTTTTATGCATCAAGAAACTTATTTGAAAATTCATCAATTGCATAAAAATGATTTTTCAAATCATACCATTAAAATATCATTTTCAAAATCAATCTTGATCAAAAAGCCGTGCAAAATCAAAATCTTAAAATTTGAAAAAGACCGGTCGACCGCAAGATGCAAACCGGTCGACCTCATTAATTAACCGATCGACCAAACTGCTGGTTTTTGAACTCAACGGCTATTTTCTTGCAACAGATATATTGAGGTCGACCGCATGGCTGAACAGCTCGACCGAAAAAGACAGAATGTGCAAAATTTGATCTATAAATAGCCTTCTCTCTTGCATTCATTCACAACAACTTTGAAAACATTTTATACAAACTTTCTTGTGAAAATTTAGTGTTCTTACTTAGTTTCATCTTTTATTTTTATAAAACTTTGATTGATCTAAACTTTGTTTTATCAAATTCATCAAAGTTTTTGGAAGAAAGTTTTGTGAAGATTCTTGGTTTTATATTGTTTAAACTTCTTCAACATCTTCACACTATATTGGAATTGAAGTGTAAGTCTCTCTTTGCTCTAAACTTGTTTTAATCTTTTACAAGAGAGAAATTCCAATTGAGGAACTTTGATTATTTGTGCTACATTTTTCATTATCATTTGATTCATCAAAGTTCCATTGCCTAAACACTTTGAGCTTAACTTATTGTTAATTATTCAAGTGTGGCATCTCTTGGTACTTAATTCGATTCAATATTTTTAACAAGAGATCATTTGAAAAACTTTGTTTGATTGCATCAACTTTTCATTATCATTTGCATCAAAGTTTTTCTCTAACACTCGAGCTTAATTCATTGCTATCTATTGAAGTGTTAGCCTAACTCTCTCGGTACTTAATTTGAGTATATCATTTGTCAAGAGAGTTATTTCAATTGTACATTCAATTCATTATATCTTGTGGTTTCGAGAGCCTTGTCAAACCTCGATTGTTGGTTTTCGAGAGCCTTGTCAAAACTCGATTGTTGGTTTCGAGAGCCGTGTGAAAACTCGATTGTAAAGGATAGGCGCTCCTTGTTGTAAGTCGCCTAAGGATTTGGTACTCCTTGTTGTAAGTTACCAAAATAGTGGATTTGGCCTTGCTCGTGACGGAGAGCTCGGTAACGGGGGACGTAGATCACGTTGGTTGATTGAACCTCCATAAATCGCGTTTGCACACTCTTATCTCTTTTACTTACTTACATCGCACTTACTATATTCTATCAATTTATATTGTGCAACACTATATCTAAGTGCTATTCTTGCTTTATCAATTAAGTTTACACATATATAGCACACTACATTGATAGTTTATTTACTTGTAATACTAAGTGCTAATACTTGTACCTATTGATTTTAAGTTTGAGATTATTTATCGAAAAAGTTTTATAAACCAATTCACCCCCCTCTTGGTTAGTTTACTCTTGGGTCAACATCGTGTTGGGGTCGAGCCGAGAAGGCGAAAGGATCGAGCCGAGGCAGGAAATCAAACAATAAGGCAGAAACTGATTCATGGCCGTAACCTCCATTTTTACGGCCGTAACATCCTTAAGGCAGAAACAGGCAGAACGTTGATTACGGCCGTAAGAAGTTTATCACGGCCGTAAAAATGAAATTGAAATATTTTACGACCGTAACACCTGATTGAAATTTGAGATAGAATGTTCGTTACGGCCGTAAGCTAGATATTCACGACCGTAATTCAAGATTTTCCGGAATTTTCAAAGTATTTAGTTTCCTTTTATTATTTTAGGTTATTTTCCTATTTTAGAATTTTAGTCTATTTAGAATTCTATTTTGAGTAAATTAGATGCTAGGTTATTTTCTTGCTTATTTATATTTCTTTTCATCATTGTAAACATCAGACAAGTTTGAGTTGATTAATAAAATTTGCGAGAGGATTCTCCAAAATTGAGAGGTTGAGTTATTCCCTTTGTTTCGAACTTATCAAAGATTCGATCTTTGTGGCGTTCACCCGACGAACTTATCAAGAAATTGACAACTCTTGTGACGTTCACCAATCTTGGTTCTTCAATCCGCATCGTCATTAATTGCGTCGTGATTTTTGGGTCAAGGTTTTACCGTCAATCTATCTTTTAATTTCTGTTCATTATTTCGTGTTCTTGTTATTTTCGAGTCAGATCTGATTTAGATCTTTCCTAGGGTTTTAGATTTCGTTATTCTGCATTTTCGACGAGATTCCCCGACTGGGATCGCGTCATCTGGTATCAGAGCTTGGGTCTATTTCAGATTCTTGCATTTCTTGAATTTTTTTTGTGTTCTTCGCGTTCTTTGTGTCAGTCATAAGTTTTTCCAGTTTGATCCATAAGAGTCAGTCCCAAAAATTCAAAAGTGTTTTTCTTCTTCGTTTTTCGTCCAAATTCAGTTCCGTTTTTTCTGCCATACTCGTAGTCCAATTCTTTGGCAGATTATAAAAAATAAAAAAAAATCCGAAAATTCCCAAAATATTCCCCAAATATTCCGAATTTCCTTGTTCGTGTCTTAAAATGTCTGATAGAGAGGTTTCCACATCTTCATCTTCAGTTGGAGACAAAAGACAGCCCAGGGGTGTGAACAGAAGGAATGAAAAGGGTAACAACGATATGGCAGCAATGAGGGCGCAGTTTGAGAGGCTTATGGCACAGATGGAAAATAGAGGTGTAGAGCGTGAACAAAGACCTCGTGATCAATCTCATGATGGTTCTCGGGTTAGGAGAGGTAATAGGCGTGAGGTTGGTATGGGTGATGAGGATATGGGAAGTGAAAGTGGAAGTATATCTTTGGGTAGTATCCGAAGGAGGGATAGAGGAGATAGGAATGAAAGGAGGCATGATAGGGAGCGTCGTGATGCTAGGAGGTATCGTAGGGGTAGAGATGATGTAGGAGTGAAAATTAAGGTGAAATTACCATCGTTCCAAGGTAGGAGTGATCCAGAGGCGTACTTGGACTGGGAAACCAAGGTTGAAAGGCTATTTGATTGTAATAATTATTCAGAAAAAAAGAAGGTGAAATTAGCCGTGATTGAATTCACCGATTACGCAAATATTTGGTGGGATCAATTAGTGACGGGTAGGAGGAGGAACCTTGAGGAGCCGGTGGAGACTTGGGGTGGATTGAAAACTATAATGAGGAAGCGGTTTGTGCCAACTCATTATTATAGGGATATTTACCAGAGGCTGCAGGGTATGACTCAGGGGTCGAGGAGTGTAGAAGATTATCACAAGGATATGGAGGTAGCGATGATTCGGGCTAATGTGGTGGAGGATCGGGAAGCTACGATGGCTAGGTTTCTGAGTGGGCTGAATAGAGACATTGCCAATGTCGTTGAGCTGCAACACTATGTGGAGCTAGAAGATATGGTGCATATGGCAATGAAGGTAGAAAGGCAATTAAGGCGAAAGGGAACATCTAAACAATCACAGGGGACTTATCCTACATCACAACCGAGGAAGGATCACAATGATGAGCACGTCCCGAAGGGAAAGGAGGAACTTATTACTAAAGGTAAAAATATTTCTGATTCTCAACCTACTAGGGATAGAAATATTAAGTGCTTTAAGTGTTTGGGGATGGGCCATATAGCATCACAGTGTCCAAATAAAAGGGTAATGCTCTTGCGTGATAATGGTGAAATTAGTTCCGAGGATGAATTTAAGGGAATGCCTAAGTTAGTGGATGTTGGAGCTAGTAGTAGTGATGAGGAAGGATTGACCTATCCTGAAAAAGAATCATTTGTTAATCGGCGTATCCTTAGCGCTAGGGATAGGGTGGATGAAATTGGTGAGCAAAGGGATAATCTTTTTCATACTAGGTGCTTGGTGGGCAAAAAGGCTTGTGGTATGGTGATTGACGGGGGAAGTTGTACTAATGTGGTTAGTACAATGTTGGTTGATAAATTGGGCTTAAGCTTGATGAAACATCCAAACCCTTATAAATTGCAATGGCTGATCGAGTCGGGGGAAATTAAGGTAAATAAGCAGGCTAGGGTCAATTTTGCCATCGGGGGTTATAAGGATAAGGTGGTCTGTGACGTGGTACCTATGCATGTTGGTCATACATTGTTGGGGCGACCCTGGCAACATGACAGGAGGGTAGTGCATGATGGGTTTAAGAATCAATATTCATTTATGAAGGGTGGGAAGAAATTTACACTTATTCCGTTATCTCCAAAAGAAGCTCAAAATGATCAATTGAAAATCAAAAGTGAGTTTGAAAAAAGAAATAAGAGCGTTGAGGCCACGACCTCAGAAAAAGGAGAGGGTGTGAAAATTGAAAACAAGAGAGTTGAGGCCACGACCTCAGAAAAAGGTGAGCTTGAGAGTGAAAAGAAAAAGAAAAGAGAGTAAATGAGTTTATTTGCATTTTCTAACACATCCCTCCCCAGTTCTATGGAATCTGTTTTGCAGGGACATAACTCAAGCCATGAACGTAAAGCGGGAAAGAAAGTTATTGGCCAAAATAAGCAGCCCAAGAGGCTAAAGGATTGCATGAAGCTTAAACATGATCATCGAGTCCAGGAAAGCAGGAGGAATTTGAAAAGCCGACCAAAAATGGATTCGAGGTCGAATCCTTTTCAAGAGAGGGAGTATGATGTGATCCGGACCAGGCATCGAAGGGCGAAGTCGAGCCATCGGAAATATGATAGTGATCTACGTGCAAAATGGAGCAAGTTCCGTGTTGGGGTCGAGCCGAGAAGGCGAAAGGATCGAGCCGAGGCAGGAAATCAAACAATAAGGCAGAAACTGATTCACGGCCGTAACCTCCATTTTTACGGCCGTAACATCCTTAAGGCAGAAACAGGCAGAACGGTGATTACGGCCGTAAGAAGTTTATCACGGCCGTAAAAATGAAATTGAAATATTTTACGGCCGTAACATGTTGATCACGGCCGTAACACCTGATTGAAATTTGAGACAGAATGTTCGTTACGGCCGTAAGCTAGATATTCACGGCCGTAATTCAAGATTTTCCGGAATTTTCAAAGTATTTAGTTTCCTTTTATTATTTTAGGTTATTTTCCTATTTTAGAATTTTAGTCTATTTAGAATTCTATTTTGAGTAAATTAGATGCTAGGTTATTTTCTTGCTTATTTATATTTCTTTTCATCATTGTAAACATCAGACAAGTTTGAGTTGATTAATAAAATTTGTGAGAGGATTCTCCAAAATTGAGAGGTTGAGTTATTCCCTTTGTTTCGAACTTATCAGAGATTCGATCTTTGTGGCGTTCACCCGACGAACTTATCAAGAAATTGACAACTCTTGTGGCGTTCACCAATCTTGGTTCTTCAATCCGCATCGTCATTAATTGCGTCGTGATTGTTGGGTCAAGGTTTTACCGTCAATCTATCTTTTAATTTCTGTTCATTATTTCGTGTTCTTGTTATTTTCGAGTCAGATCTGATTTAGATCTTTCCTAGGGTTTTAGATTTCGTTATTCCGCGTTTTCGACGAGATTCCCCGACTGAGATCGCGTCATTAAGTATTTCTAGGCTAAAGCTGTTACTTCAGCCGTTTATCTTCTAAACAGACTCACTACAAAATCTTTGAAGGAGATGATATCATATGAAGCATGGTTTGGGATAAAACCATCAGTTAAGCACTTGAAAATTTTTGGTTCAATATGCTATTTTCATGTTCTAGCAATAAAAAAAACCAAATTGGATGTGAAGGCAGAACTGGGTATCCTTTTGGGTTATGCAACTCAATCCAAGGGTACAAAGTTTATAACTTGGAGACCAAAAAGATCACAGTTAGCAAAGACCTTGAAGTAGATGAGTCAACCCTCTGGAATTGGGAAAAAAGTTGTTGATAAGCAATCTGCAATTCCACATCAGGTTTCAAGCTCAGGAGGAGCAAATGAAAATAAAAAAATCTATGTTGAAAGTGAAGATGGTGATGATGATTCAGACATGGATTCTCCAAACCTGAAAACAAAATCTCTGTCTGAGATTTATGCAAGGTGCAACATAGCTATCTCAGAACCAAGAGATTTTTTTGAAGCTTCCCTATATGAAGAATGGCAAAAACCTATGAAGGAGGAAATTAGAATGATTGAGAAGAACCAGACTTGGGAGCTCACCACCAAGCCAAAGGGGAAGAATATTATCGGTGTCAAATGGGTTTACAGAACTAAATTAAACCCTGATGGCTCCATTTTCAAACATAAGGCCAGTTGGTTGTGAAGGGTTATGCACAAATGGCTGGAGTATATTATGGTGACACATTTGCACTTGTGGCAAGACATGATACTATTAGAATACTGCTAGCTTTTGCTCCTAAACACGGATGGAGTGTTTTTCATTTAGATGTCAAGTCTTCCTTTCTTAATGGCATTCTTGAGGAGGAGATTTATGTGTACCAGCCTCAAGGTTTTGTGATTTCAGGTGAAGAAGACAAAGTTTACAGATTGAGAAAAGCATTGTATGGGCTGAAGCCAGCCCCCAGGACCCGGTATGCTAGAATTGACTTTCATTTGATCCATCAAGGATTTAGGAGGAGCGATAATGAAGCTACATTATATGTTAAAAGTCTCGAAGATGGTGAAAAACTGATCGTGTCCATGTACGTCGATGATATGTTGATTACATGAAGTAATTTTCAGCTATTAAAGAAGTTAAAGGATGAAATGCAGCTAGTGTTTGAAATGTCAGATTTGGGGTTGATGAATTACTTCTTAGGAATGGATGTCCATCAAATGGAAAAAGGTATATTTCTTACTCAAAGAAAATATGCTTGGGATGTCTTCAAAAAGTTTAATTTGGAGCAAGGAAAATCAGTTGCAACACCACTTGTCCAGAATGAAAAACTGACACTTGATGATGGAGAAGACAAGGTGGATTCTACTGTTTACAGGAGCATGATTGGAAGCCATCTCTATTTGACTGCTAACCCGATCTTATGTTTTCAACTAGCCTACTGTCAAGGTTTATGCACTCACCAAGTCAGGCAGATACATTAAAGGTACTATTGATTTTGGTGTGTGGTATGAGAAGAAAACTGAAGGAATTTTGCAGGGATATGTTGACAATGATCGGGCTGGAAGTATGGAGGATTCTAAAAGTACTTCAGGATATGTCTTCTCATTTGTAGCTGGTCCCTTCTCATGGAACTCAAAAAAAAGGATGTGGTGGCTCAATCAACTGTTGAGGCTGAGTATGTGTCTACTGCTGCTGCAAATCAAGCAATTCGTCTTCGAAAATTAATGACTGATTTCGGAGAAGAGCAAGTTCAACCTATTGTTGTCAAGTGTGACAACAAATCTGCAATTTCTATTGTAAACAATCCTGTCCAGTATGGAAGAACGACACACATTAAAGTTAAATATCATTCCATTAGAAAAGTAGAAAAGAATCAAGAGATTATGCTGTTGCATTGCAAGTCTGAGATGTAAATCGCAGATATTCTTACAAAGTCACTTCCCAAGAGCAGATTCGAGGAACTAAGATGCAAGCTGGTGGTTTCAAAGAAAAGTCTCAAGGAGGAGTGTTGAACTACTGACTTAAATTTATGTTTTGTATAATTTATTTTGAAATTATTTTATTTACTAAGTTAACAATAATTGGTTCCTCAAATCAAGGAATATCACAACAAATAATTGTTGAGATTATCATGGAGAAATATCTGCACACATGATATCTTTTTTCTTCTATTTAAATCAGCTCTATCAATGAAATAAAGCATCTTCCACAGCAATACTTCATTCTTTGGTATTTATTTCTATCTATTTTATCCTACAAGTTTAAATTTATAAGAAATCGAACATGAACCTGTGTGGGAAATACGAAGGTCATTATCATTTCCAAGGTGAACATCATCCGGACCATCATAATCATGATGGATAGAGAGATTAGATAGTTGAGATGTGACATGATCAGAAGCATCAAATTCAACTATCCACGTTCCGGGTACAGATGCTGCATATGCGGTGTTAACTCGTGGTCGAGTCCGTCGGGGTTCCAGAAATAACTTGTAACATGTGGTGGCCTTGTGACCTCGAACACCAAAATACTGACATATGGCTAGAGGATCATCACGTCTGGACCCACGAGATAGACCTAAAGGTATGTCACTGGAGGTTGCTGCAGCAGGAAGAAGCCCGTTGGTTGGCGATGACGGGTGGGTAACGCCGACGTCGGACAAGGGGACACCATGTGATGATAACTTATTAGAGATAGTTTTGATTTTTCGGAGAAAATCTGATATAGGTTGGGAGCCTCGACTGAGATGAGACAATTTTTCCTTGAAATGAATGTTATAGGATTGAGATCGTTTTGCAAATATCTTGTCTAAACGAGTCCAAGTGGCATGAGAATCAGTGCCATGAGGGAAGCAATGATGGCATGCAGAATAAGTTGATCCTATCGCTTCCAGTGAATAAATTCTGGATTTGAATGTTAGACAATGTTGATAGTGATAAACTCTGGTGGAGCAAGACGAGAGCCACTGATAAATCCAATTAAATTAAGGCCACAGAAGATAGATGTGAGAGGTAAGTATGTGTGGGCTTTAATTTGAATTAGTGGAGAGGTGGCTGGCAAAGCGGGAGGTTGTGTGGTTTGGGCGGTGGGAACAACTTCCTTAGACATAATATGTGGGAAATTTGATGATTAGATGAAGGAGTTGGAGAGGAGAATTGAAGCTCAAAAGGTGCACAATGCAGAAGCAAACTTTGCTTAATGTGTGGGAATTAATGAAGTAGTTTTAGGGAAAGGAAAAATTGGAGAGGGTGGCTGCTGGACACTGGATGGATTTTGTGAGGTGACAGAAAAGAAAATTAGGGAGGAAAGAAGAAGAAAAAAGAGGTGGCGTATGGGATGGAGCTACTGGGGATTTGGGCTGCTAGAATTAGTTGGGAGGATGCTAGAAATAAATGAAGAAGCTGTTGGGAAGAATTTTTGAGGTGAAAAGAAAATTAGGAGGTGGCCGAATTATGAAGAAGATGCTGAGAAGAGCAATGGGCTGTTGGAATTAAGTTGAAGGCTGCTCGAATGAGAAGGAAGAAGTTGCTGAAAAAATGGGGAGGGCTGACAGTTTTACACCATCTCCAATCCATCTACACTAAACTTGACACCGTTTGATTGTGAGAGACGAATTTGGATGGTAAAAAAAATGAATTTCAGGGAATTGAATTTCTATGAATTAGAAGTTTAATGTATTTGATTGGTTTAATTTCTAGGTGAAAAAAGTAGATAATTTTTCAAATTTTGTTGTTTGATCGACATTATTTTCTATGAAAAAAAAAAGAAAAATTTTGCTATTTCAATCAATTTTCTTTTTTTTTTAAATTTTTTTTTATACATTTGTACTTGATAATAAAATATTAATTTCTAGAAAAAAAAAAATCTACTAACAACAACAAAAAAATCAAACGAGGAGAAAATGGTTTTCCGCTTATGGGAAACCAATTCCTACCAAAGTGCCAAGAAAACTAATTCCTTAAAATCAAGGAAAATTACGGATTCCTAGAAAAGTT
Source organism: Ligustrum vulgare (assembly GCA_963555705.1). Lineage (NCBI taxonomy): Eukaryota > Viridiplantae > Streptophyta > Magnoliopsida > Lamiales > Oleaceae > Ligustrum > Ligustrum vulgare. Next base: position 2,618,986 of record OY743175.1, on the reverse strand, counting down.
GGAAAACGAATTCCATTGAAAATTTAAACAATCAAACGATACAAAAGTTGAAAATTTTCCATTTTTCATGGAAAATTTGTGATATCAAATAGGGCCTAAATTCTTACTTTTTCACTAAATTTGGATTACCGTTACACTATTTCAGTTTCTCTACCCAACAACACTAAATTTTACACCAAATGTACATTATTCATTATTTTCATTTTCCTTATTTTTGATTTAAAGAAAAATACAATTTCATTACATTTAGTTATTTAATGTGTCACAATTTATTGTAAAAATTTTCTATTTACTACTTCTTTATTAAAAAAAATAGTCATTAACTACTATTGAATCAAAATAAAAACATGATAAAATTTATTTAACTGCAAAAACTTATGGACAATTTCAAATTTACATAACTTTTTAAAATAAACTAAACAAAAGTGTAGGTACCAAAAGGGACAAGAAAAAATGAAATAGGGACCAAAAAAATTCAAAACAAAAGTGTATGGACAAAAAAAAAAAAAAAGTTGAGCACCAGATTTGCCACTAAAAAGGGCAAGGCTACATTTCATTGTAGCTGGGCCCATTTTGCCGTGGAGCACTAGCAGTGGTAAAAAGACGTTTTTACTCCATTGTGAAAAAAAAAAATTTTGTCGATGGTCTAGAGATGGCCTAAGGGGAACATCTAAGCGAGGGGAGAGAAAATTAGGGTTGCTTGTGAGAGTCTTATTTTGTTATGATACCATAAGGAATTATAATGAATCGTGATTTTCATTGATGTATTGATGTCAATATATATTACAAGAGCTTCTAAATTATAGGAGAGCTAAATTCTCAAACTACATAATTATAAGGAAATTGAATCAATGTAAATGAATTCTAGAATATTACAAAAGATAAGATGATTCTACAAAAATACTTATGACTTTGCTAGTTTGTTGTAATGTGTTTAGAGATGGCAATGAGTCGGGTATGGGTTGGGTTTGCCAAACTCGTACCTTACCCAATAGAAATTTACAACATTCATACCCTACCCATTATTCATTTAAAAATGACGGGTCGGGATGGGTTGGAGGCGGATACGCTTCTATAACAATTTGCAACCCATTACCCATTATTTATTTATTTAATTTTTTTAATACACATGTTGGTATGACAAACTCTAAAACTATATATATACTTCCATGATTCACGTTGATATATAATAGTTTCTACAAGAGATTAAACAATGAATTTTTGACTCTTTTCTACAAGTAGCAACTACTATTGATTAAAAAAAAAATGTAATATTATAAAAACTATAAAAATCTTATAGAAATTAGCTAAAAATTCGCTACCTGACACGACATATTGAAGATTAGAGAAATTGATCTTACCTATAACACACTTATACTTATTTTTTTAACGATTTTATTATTTCAAAAAATTACTTCCCAATGACAATATGTCATATATCTTCCTTATTTTTTTTAAACGATTTTTTTTTCCACACAAACACTTTTATTTTAAATACTATAATTCTTTAAGGAAATTAATGGTTATGCGGGTCGGGTATGAGTTTTGTAGTAAAACCCACACCCTACCCATACTCATGTAGAGTTTTAACATTTACCTCATTTACTTCTTTTTCTTCTTATTTCCTTGCTATTACTCTGTTAATTTGTTGGCACAAATTTAATATAATTATCTTTTATTTCTTTGGCGTCACTGTATACAATATATTTCAACATTTTTATGGGGCACACAACTTTACAACTACATATTTCATCAACTTTTATTAATATGCTACTCATACGAGAGGCCTGCATTACAAGCCTCCTCATTGTAGCACAGCTACAGTTCACTGTAGCCTATCTATACATACATGTATAGGTAGGGATTTTTACTTCAAAGAATTTTGATCCAGAAATTCATGGGTATGTGAATATGTTTGAACCAATGTTCTAAAAGGCGTAATGCGTTATGAAACGTCGAGGTCGAGAATCAAGAATCACAAGTTTATGCGTGTCAATGCGAATAATAAGCATCATAATTCGTTTCGTATTTTTAATATTATTTTAAGACAATAAATATATTTTTATGTAAAAAATAAATTTTTTACTATATCATATAAAAAAAATAGATTTTTTACATTAAAAAAGGGGGATTAGGCGCGCCTAGGCGGGATTAAACACGCCTAGGTGATCAACAAAAGACTTTGATTGCATTTTTACGCTCATACCACTTATTCGACGCGTTTTGGCCACGCACCGCGCCTGGGTGTGCAATTTAGAACACTGGTCTGAACTCGTGTCAGTGTTGCATTGCATCAACGACTATATCCCTTGCAAAATAAATTTGAAAATTAAACATGATTCTATAACAGAGAGATATAATATATATATACTTGTGTGTATGTGTTAATGAAAAATTATATAGTGCTCATTGGAGACATGTGTCATCCTCCTATTGGGGGTGTCATCGAGTCCCGCTCCTGACACCAAATGCTCACCCGTCAAATGGTGAGTAAGCATTTTTATTGTGTCCCTTGGAGCACCATAAAAGGACTAGTTAATAGTATTAAATTTCATTTCCTTGGGAGTGTTTTCAATTAATTAAACACGTAAATCTATTTAAAAAGATTACATTATTCAGAATCCAAAAGTAGAGACATTTAAAATTGTTAATCACAATGGTGGGAATTCCTTCCACAGTTGGCACCACAGTGGTACGTCTTTATTTTTAGGCTGTACTAAACATGGCCCGCTGAGCGATACTGACCAGAAACAATTTGAGTCACATCTCTGCTCTATTTCCTTATCATAAACGGCGTAGTTTCCACTACCATGACTGCACTCAAAAGTACAATAAAACTTGGTAGTGCCAAAAATGTTGGGGCTGAATCGAAACGTGAATGTTTGGTTATACGTAAGCACATGGATACCAAAATCATCGTCTCCTGAGTAACAGTGTGCTGCAATATGTTCCCCGTATACCTTACTTTCAATTACAACGGTTACTTCTGCTTCGGACAGGATGAAGAACAAAGCAAAACATAGTACCAATTTAACCAGAAAAGTACTCATTTTAATTTCTTCTGCCCTTTTCTCTTGCAATCTTTCATTATTTATACACAGGGAATGGTCGGAATTGTTTGGTTTGCGTTATTTTTCCATTTATGTTAATCTTATAATCTGAAACTGATTCTTCATAATTGGTTACGTAATCAAGGCAATATATACAGATTTAGGGATACCAGAATCCCTGTAATAAAGGAGGACAACAAAGCAATAGTCTTTTTATTAGTTATTAAATTGCTCAAAATAGAAAATATCACAGAATGAATACTTGGAAAAACACTAGGCCTCGACTAATGCTAGCTGTTCAACCTCACTGGTGCAGCACCAATTTAGGTAGCACATCAAATAGATTCTCCAAATATAAAATGCTCTTTATTTTAAACAACTAATAATTCTTAAAAAGAGATCATATAAAAATAGAGAGTACTATATTGGACTCTCATAATTTAGAGAGTCATCAAACTCATCCTATTTGGTATATTTTAATTTAAGTCAAAGTCAATAATCAATCGGAATCATATATTTTTGATCTTACAATTTTTCAATCACACATCTCATTAACTGTTATCAAAATCTATTAAAAATCCGATTTTAATCTCCAACGAAAAGGGGGTTAATGATTGCATTTAGCCCTTGTTCGACCCCCAATTTTATCAAAATAGAGTTTTATAATAATGACTTTTGAGGAATACAATATTAAAAAATAGAAAATGTTTAGACTTATGTTTAATTATTTTATTAATAGAATGTGTTTTTGAAAATAAGTTTAAGATAACGAGACTTAAATGGAGGCTTAATAAGTTATATATTTCAATACTTACACTATATTGAAACCACATTTCAATTGTTCAACCATTGATATATAAAAAGTTATGTTAAATAGAATATTAGGAGAAATTAATAAATATTTTTCGAGAAAAGCAAATGAAGACTCAAAATAGAGAGTATTGTTAGAATGTATAAAAACTTTTACACTCCTAATTTAAAGATGATATATATCTATAATGGGTAAACATCACAAAAGGTCACTAATCTTTGCGTTTCTTGCGAAAATCGTGTCCAACGTTTCAATTTTAATATTTACACCCTCATAATCACTAAAAGTTGCAAAATTGGTTCCTACTGTCAAAAACTGTTAACTTCAACCGTTAAAAAATGTGTAATTGGCATATTACATCCCTAACGTTTAGATTATTTGTGTAATAAATCCCTAACATTTAAATTCTTTGTGAAATACATTCATATTCTTTTATTTTTGTGTAAAACATCCTCGAATCACTCAATTCTTGCTAAATAAATTTTATTATTATTATTATTATTATTATTATTATTATTATTATTATTATTATTATTATTATTATTATTATTATTTCTTGTAAATGATAAATTTACCCTCACTCTTTAAATTAAAAGTTAAGAAAATGTAAAAATTAATTATACTCAAAATACCAAATTTTTCAAAAAGTATAAATGAGTCATGTCGGAACAATTACAAAATTAAATATAATAAATAAATAAAAATAACAATAAGGTATTTACATATTTTAATTTAAGATCATATAAATGTATTAATAAGATCATCAATTTAATAAAAGCAAGTGCACGATATCACAACATGTAGTATTAGATGAGTACATTATCGTTTCCTCTAAGACTGTGTAACTAGTTATCAAAATTAATATTCCTAATTTTATTTGAATGATCAATTTAAAAAGTGATTTTTCGTCTAACACAAAAATGAAAATTTTAGCATTAGTCATATGTTGGTTAAATTTATCTTGAGGTTAGTATGATGATCTAAAATAATTAGGACTCCGATCGTAGTTATCCACTTTCACTTGTCAAGCATTGGCAATGTTTGACATTTGTATCCGATCAAATTTATCTATTTAATCAATAATCCCTGTCGAGAAAAATAAGTTCTACTTAAATAAGCTAAATCACTACATTTCTTTGTGAATTACAACTTATCAAAGTACATGCAATCGCTAAGAAATTCATGTAGTGACCATACAGACATAGAAATATATCATATCTAACTTTATATGGCCGTTTGATAACCAACATTTGCTTTGTAAGATGAAATTGTTTTGTCATTTTCCAAGTTTTTGACGGCGATAAATTTCATGGCAAATGATTTCCAATTCAAGCTCAAGTGTTGTCCTTTGCCTCGATTTTCAAGAATTCAGTTTCCCTTGGTTTGGTTTACTAGGTAAATGGTTTCCATGTTAGTTGGCAAACACTTTTACGTCACGTATGGTCATTTTTGTTATTGTTAATTGATTTATTTTTTTCAATAAATTAATATTATTATTATCAAGTACAAATATGTGAAAAAATAAAAAAATAAATTTTTTGATTAAAATAGTTTCATTTTGCTTTATTTGCTATGAAAAATAATGTCAACCAAACACCAAAATTTGAAAAATTCTCCAATTTTTTCACCTGAAAAACTAAATCAATCAAATACATTAAACTTTCAATAGTTAGTAAGTTCAATATTTTCTCTGATTCCAATTATTTTAGTAACTAAACATTCATGATTTTTTATTTGCTCCTCTACAATTGCTAGTGTATGTCTGGTACGTTGTACGAGAATCGTTTTACAGTTGAATTTATTAACGTTATTTCATGATAAAACCAGTAAAAAATACTCAAATTAACACAGAGCTTGTTTGGCAAATAAGAATTAAGGAATTAGAAAAACTTAAAATTGTCTATCTTCACATGATAATGATAAAATAATAATTAAAAAAAAAAAAAATGGTAGTGTATGTATGGATGTCATCTTACATCCTCTTCTAGACAGTGATCAAAGTCCCAGTTATACTTACAAAACAATTTAATATGTTTCTAAAAATCTTCTATGCTCGTTGAAAAGAGCTCTTGCAACGCAACCAATTGTGATACAATGAAGCCTGCAGCATCATTCACACGAATCAGAAGCAGTGATAATTGGCTACGCTTAGATTGTATTCTCGTGTACTGAAACCAGCAGCTGAAAAGTTGAAGAATCCATGCGTGAAATCCATGGTTGCACATGTATCTTGCAAATAAAGACTACAGAAATAGAAAATCAATTAGTTATTACAAGATAATTTAATGGTGACATCCATCAAGACTAAATATGAATGCAGATGCTATAGTAAATAAAGTAACATTTTCGTTTTCTGAAACCTTTGTGGCTTTGCGAATGAAGGCGGCAGTACGTACGTACTATTATACGATCTATAACCACTTGTGATAAAATGAAAATTTAAACAATTTTCATGAAAGCAGTTGTGTGATGCCTTTTAAGGTTAACAATCTCATTTCTGGAGATAATATGCCAATTATAAGGATATTTCAAATATTCAATAACAAAAATACTTATAACCAATTTTTACATAATTTATCAAGCAGCTATCTTGCCGATCTACCATCGTCATTTTCTTCTCATCCAAATGGAGGAAGATAAAATATATTGGTATACCTCTTTCTCAAAATCTTGATCTACATAAACACAGGATAATTGCAAATTCAAAGAGAACCTGATTTGTTTATTCACTACTCGAAAGATATAATCTAGATCTGGTGTAGCAAGAGTCTCCGACTTTCTTAATAATTGCTTTGGAGGGTCACAAAATTACCACAATATTTCTCTGTGGAATTGATGGGAACTCAACATGGTAGCATTATTATAGCAGTAAATCCGAGAGAGCCCATTGTCTTAATACTATTAGACTTGAACAAGAAGGGGAAAATATAAAAGTTAAAGAAAGATGTTGCAGCTCTTATATATCAAAAACCAAATATTTCAATTTCAAAGAAAATCCTCTCATGTTCTTTTCAATCTCACATGCCCTCAGCTTTCTTATTTTGTTTGCATAAAGATATGTTTTTAGGATCGTTTTAGATGGGAAGGTTAATAGCTGCACATCCAGAATTAATTTCCTAAGAAGGTTCAGGGGAGTATTAGAGATATTTGTACAATGACATTGTTCTTTTTAAAGTTATGATGATATTGTTCATAGTCGTGGTAAGCTTATTAATTCCAAAAATAAACTGAAATTGTGTTTGTAGTAATCATAAACACAAGCACACACCTGTACAGTCATTGCATCACTTGGAAAACTAAGATCATCGACTCACGTATAGTTTTTGAACATAAAATCCATCTTTCACATCAGAAGCATTTTGAGCAAGCACAGAAAAACCATGCAATATTGTCTGTGCATCACCCTGCCAAAGGTGCCATCTGTAATCAAAGTATTGGGATGCAATCTGGCAAATGAACAATCATAAAAAATATCAAGTTGTTAGATGAGTATTATCCCTTATAATTTGTATACTTGGGTAGTAGTATTAAAATAAAAAATTTACTGGAAATCTGATAAACATAAAATATACATATCAATTTTGATAAGATTTTGAACTGCATGGCCATAGGAGCCCTTTCCTATATGCCATAAAGCAGTTTGCTTCAATCTACAACGAAGAGAAGCCCTATTATACACAGTGATTACAATTCAATTCAACTAAAGCAACCCAGAAATAAAGGTCTTACGGTGTATGTCTCAATTTGCTGGATTGAGTTTCTCCCTCTCTGTGGGAGGATGCATATACTGCCTGCATACAATTCACTGGGATTACACTTGACTAATTGAGGGGATCAATTTACAGGCCAGTAGAAGAAGATGTCACCCTCCCAAAGAATAACGTAACTAGCAAGCTATGCGATCATGTTTAGATAAGTTTTCTTATTTGCTTGAATTGTTACTATTTTGATTTATCACCCTCTCTCGAAGGTAAAATTCCAAATCCACTTGAACTAAAATAAAAGGTGATTGTTAATATGTGCAAAACAAAAAGCTGTTGGGATATTTAACCCAAATTAAGAATGAGAATATCTTGGACAATTGATTTCCATATTAAAGTGGTTAATTTGGAGACCAAGTTAATGGTGAAAAGGAAAATAAAAGACTTTATTTTGGTATTCTACTTCAATAAGGAAACTTACTTGGATACGAATTCTACATATTCTAGGTGTTGTTTTTACCTATAAATATGTGTGTAAGGGAGCCATAATATTGTGAATCTTATGTGAGACTAATTAGAGAGAATTGTAGAGTTTTATCTTTATAGTTTCTTGTGAACTCTTTATGGGATAATTCAAAGGGTAGAAACTTGGGTTAGATAGAAGTTTATTATTAGTATTTTTTCTGTAGTCTATGTGATTGAGTTTGTGAGTGAAATTCTATATAATTGTAACAATTTATTATATAGTGAAAGGTTTTGACGATCCGAAAATTTTGCATTGTTGTTATTATTTTTTTGTTGCTCAATTAATTCTTGAACATCAAAAGATCCTGTGGGTTAAAAGAAGGGGAATCAACGTGTAATTTCCAACAAAAGCTTCGACCTCTAACTTAAATAGCAGGTGATAATCACAAATTGTATCATAGATCTTGAAAAACCAATAAAAGAAAACAAGAATACGAATAAATGGGCAAAATATAATGAATTCACTATAAATAAATCATAACTTACCGCTACACACACACACACAAAAACAGAGCAAAGGAAGATTAGAGAATCTGAGAAAGGGAAGTGAAGAATCCCCTGTCGAGATTCACAAGTGTCATTTGCTCTATTCAAAATCGAACAAAGAAGGTACACCGGTTGAGAATCAAGAATAGAAAAACAACAACTTTGAAGCCACTTACCTTAATATGTTCCTCAAATCCTGATCTATTTGTTGGACTCACACAAAAGTCACACCATCAAGCGATTGAAGACCACAAGCAGGAATTGCTTATTAGGGGGCTTTGTCAAAGCAGCAAGAAGAGAGAGAAGCAAATCAACGAGCGCTTGTTTTTCCTATTCCAGTTGATCTAGTCCAAACAATGTTATCAAACCTGGCCCGAAAACCCGCGACCGGGCCCAAAAATCGGGCCGGGTTACATTAAAAACTCAGTCGGGTCAAACTTGATCAATGACCCAGAAAACCCGACCGACCCGATCGACCTAGACCCGGGTTTATATATTTTTGATTTTTATTTTATTTTATTGATTTTTTTTAATATTAATTAATGTCCGGATTGACCCCGAGTCGACTCCGGATTGACCCTCTGACCCTTGACCCAGTCTCTCAGCCAGGTCGATGTCCGGCTCAGGTCTGAAAAACATTGAGTCCAAAGGATTTCTTGAGAATTTAATACAGATTACATCATAAAATTTGGAGGAGATAGAAAATAATTTTTTTGCAAATAAACAAACCTTGGGTAATTGGTTCCCTCCTAATCGAGTGAACTTTGAAGGACTTCTCAAAAACTCGACAACCTCCACAAGCTCTTGCTTAGCATCATCACAGCCTAACATTTTGACACAAACTGTTCAATAAGCACTTTGCTTATTGTAATTATAGAATTCATTCTTTACATAGTACATAGGTTCTCTTCTTATGATGGTCTATTATGGCGATATTTGTAGACAACAATTTCATGCAATGAAGATAGGTTCTTTAATGTTAGTTAGTTTCTCAAATGTTCGAGGACATTCACTGAAATTTATGATCATGAGCTCCTCGTCAAAGATGGGAGGACCATCATAAATATCCACATGTTCCTCATCAAAGATTGAAGTGACTTGCCCCAAATGTTTTCTAACATGAGACTCGTGGTGAATTTGAGGGTGATTGGCAGAAATTTGGTAAGATAATTTGGTTGGGGGAGATGTGAGCTTGGCTAGTACTATTTGTAGGGTAGCATGAATCTGTTCAAAACTAGATTCATGGCATCCCAAGATTGCATAAACTTCATAACGAAATTCAGCATCGGTTTAAGTGTCCATGGTCTCAAACCGACTCTGATACCACTGATGTTTAGAAATAGAAGAAGAGAGAGAAGAAAGAATCTCACAGATTCTGTCAATAGAAAAATTAGAGGAATTTTCATTAAAATGCATACCATCTAATGAACTCGTACATGCTATATATATAGCCATACATGTACTAGGGAAAATAACAATAATGCTAAAGAATAGGAAAACAAATTGCACCCACTATGCCACTCAAAAACTTATTAACAGATTCAAAAAATTAGACCAAGTCTTCCATCCACTACGTGTTCTAGTGCATACAAGGCCTTATCCACACATTTAGCTCTATCCATATTTCCCACTTCCGGTATAATGACAAAGCCTTGTGAATGTTGACACGTATCAAAAAGAAGACTTGCCTTAGCAGTTCTTGTTGCAGCCGTCGAGTTCCTGCAGCTCCTAAAGCGGCCATGAACTCAAACTGCTGTTTTGTGGTTTGTTCTTGAATGGTAGGATCCAAATTGCTCCTTGACAGAACAAATTTTCATGGAATTTAAAAAGTTAAAACTCCCGCAGTTAAAGGTCAAAATGATATCATCCATTTAATTTTCAAAATTTTTCACCTTTACGGACAAAGATTATCCCGGAATCTTCATCATCATTGGAGTCATTGGCATCTCCATCGGTGAGTATGACCCTTATCGCCATATGTCGGAGCTTTGATGGACAACGGTGGTCGATGAGCTTTCTCGTAGGTACTACGTGTTCCGTAATCTTCACCATTCATTTCTATTCCAACTTAATACAATCTGATTTTTCCCCAAAACTAGAGACAAACAGTTATCGTATTCCTTCGATTTTGAGGCCTCAAAGAAGAAAGAAGTGTTGGATCAAATCCTCAAATGGAAATGAGAAAATATGAAGGTCAGATTTGCTCTTTTTTTTATTTGGGGCATTTGTTTAGGGCTTTTATCTACAAAACGTATTATTTACGGTAGTGATGGCAACGGGGTGGGTTCGGATTGGGTCCCCGATTCGTGCCCCGCCTCGCGAGAATTTTTCAATTTCAAACCCGCTTCGCGATCCGCGAATTTGGGGTCGGGGCGGGGCGGGTCAATCTACCTGCCCCGTTTAATTTTTTTTTAATTTTTTCGGTATTTTTTTATTTTTTTCCTTATTAGTTTTTATTAATTTATTTAATCGGGGCGGGACAACCAAACTCGTACCCGCCCCGTGATCCACTTGGGTCGGGAGAAGTCGCCCATACTCGTCCCGCCTATTCGCGAGGCGGGTTCGGGTCGGATTTTTTTGCCATCTCTATTTTACGGTGCTCAGAAATTTTAATGAGTTGGGAGTATATTAAAGTAATCAGTTCTTTTTTTTAAGAGTATTTTGTGTAATTTTCTCATTTCGAATTATATTTCTATAAAAGATGATTATATTGATATTACAATATTTGTTAACTACATCATATTTTTATTTTAAATGAATATTTTTAAGTTTTTCTTATTTTTACACTTATGCCTTTTATCGTCAACTATCTATTAATTTTCATATGTTATCTATAAAGATGATTTTTGTCCAAAATATTCTTTATGAGGACAAAAAATACCTATTTATCTCTCGTATTTTTAAATAATCGAATTAAATAACTAATAAAAAAGTCAAATTTTTTCCTTTTTTCAATTTACATTAGCAAAATAGTTGAATATAAATTGTGATTAAAAACAAAATACGTTAATTAATTGAAAGTTAAGAATAATAATTCTTTGAAAAATAATTGAGGACATAAAAGTAAAAGTGAGCAAATATTTACCTTTCATGTAATTAAAATGTGGTGTAGATATAAAAAATGGTGGTGTGAATATAATCACTCTTCTATAAATACGTATTGGGGGGGGGGGGGGGGGAGGTTTGGTAAGAAGTAGAATTAATAGATGTGGTAAAGATAGTAAATTTTTACTACAATATTTGGGAGTTTGATGAGTATAAAGTTTATATAATTGCAACAATTTATTATATATATAGTTAAAAAGGTTTGACGATCCATAAATTGTACATTGCTTTTTTATTTTTTGTTTGCTCAATTATTTCATAAATATCAAAAGTTCCTGTAAGATTAAAAGAAAGAGGGAATTGACGTTTAATTCCCAACATTTATAAAGTTTTTTTTTTTTTTTAACACAAGAAAAAAACACAATCACATCAATAGAGAGATGAATAGCATTAATTTTATTCCCTTTATTATCAAAATAAAAAGATCACATAATTAAGATCCCAAAGTAAAGGCATATGAGTGAGATTGCATTTGGATCCTCGCTTTCAAAAATTTTAGCATGCTCGATGGTTCTTCCAATCTTGACACCAATAAATATTGCCGTGAGCCGTGTCTAGTAAGCACAGGTTTTCTCTCCTTATGATCCAGTCACATTTTTTCCCACACTTGTAGAATATTTCGTCATCATAAACGGCATAGGTTCCAGAACCACAGGGGGTGTCAAAATCACAATAAAACTTAGTTGTCCCGAAGAAACTCGGGAAGAATGAAAAACTGAAACTTTGGCCCTCTGCAAGTGTATGGTTACCAAGATTATCATCTTTGGAATGAATCTGAACTGTGGCAGTTTTTAAGGCTATTCGATTTTCAATCGTAACTACTGTTTTTACTGCTTCGGAAAGGACGAAGAACAAGGCAAAACATAGTACAAGTTGAACCAAGGAACCCATCTTTCTTTTCTGATTCTGTTCTCAACTAATTTCTACTCTTTATTATATAGAGAAATAGAAATACAAGGTTCTTTGTTTGAAATATAGAATCAGTTTTGAATTCACAAAATATTCCAAGTTGGAATATGATTTTAAAAATCTTGATAAACAATTGCATTGAATTTTAAAATTCTTGATAAACAATATGATTCACAAAAATCTTGACCCCATTATTTCTCATAAGATTTATCATTTTTTTTCTACAGTAATCAATCTCAACCATTCAAAAAAGTCAAGCCCACAATTTTTTTACTTTTCAAACCACTTTTTAACAATTAGATTTTTAAAACCCAAATTATAAATTGAAGGGTTAAGTACGCAAATATAAAACTTTAAGGAACTTATTTTTTAATTTCAGGTATTTTAAAAGACATTTTAAGAATATAAAACATATTACCAAAATCAGGTATTCAGGCAATGTAAATCAAATTGACTGTTTGTAATTAATTACAATTGTTACTTAATTTCAATTTTGTAATCAATTACAAATGTATCTAACTAATTGATTACAATTAAATTGCAATTCATTAAACATGACATTTTTTTTTTTGCTAAAATTAATTAAATTATTTACATTCACTTTAATTACAACTGTATTTACAACTAAATTACATTTTGTAATCAGTTACAATTTACAATTAATTGCAATTGTAATTTTATTCCAATTTTTCAATTAATTACAATTGTAACTAATGAATTTGTAAAACATGACAATTTTGAATTAGTTACGTTAACTTTAATTACAACTACAATTGTAACTTAATTACATTTTATAATCAATTATAATTTACAATTAATTACAATTGTAACTAAGGGGGGTTTATTTAATTAGGTTTTGGAAGGAAATTTAAAGACTTTGATGGAATTTAAAAGTTTAGGGGTATTCAATCTAGACTTTTTTAAATCCATTAAAATCTTGAGTTATTCAATGTAGATTTTAATAGACTCTTAAAATGTCTTTTAAAGTCATGGTGTATTGTATAAAGACTTTTAAAAGTCTTTAAAAGTCCCGTGTTATTCAAATTATCAATGACTTTTATTTTTTTCCTTATTAATTTTTATTAATTTATTTAATTGGGGCGGGTTCGGGTCGGGACAACCAAACCCGTACCCGCCCCGCGACCCACTCGGGTCGGGAGAAGTCGCCCCATACCCGCCCCGTCTACTCGCGGGGCGGGTTTTTTTCGTCCCATTAGGAACGGGTTCGAGTCGGATTTTTTTGCCATCTCTATTTTACGGTGCTCAGAAATTTTAATGAGTTGGGAGTATATTAATGTAATCAGTTCTTTTTTTTAAGAGTATTTTGTGTAATTTCCTCATTTCGAATTATATTTCTATAAAAGATGATTATATTGATATCACAATATTTGTTAACTACATCATATTTTTATTTTAAATGAATATTTTTAAGTTTTTCTTATTTTTACACTTATGCCTTTTATCGTCAACCATCTATTAATTTTCATATGTTATCTATAAAGATGATTTTTGTCCAAAATATTCTTTATGAGGACAAAAAATACTTATTTATCTCTCGTATTTTTAAATAATCGAAGTAAATAACTAATAAAAAAGTCAAATTTTTTCCTTTTTTCAATTTACATTAGCAAAATAGTTGAATATAAATTGTGATTAAAAACAAAATACGTTAATTAATTGAAAGTTAAGAATAATAATTCTTTGAAAAATAATTGAGGACATAAAAGTAAAAGTGAGCAAATATTTACCTTTCATGTAATTAAAATGTGGTGTAGATATAAAAAATGGTGGTGTGAATATAATCACTCTTCTATAAATACGTATTGGGGGGGGGGGGGGGGGGAGGTTTGGTAAGAAGTAGAATTAATAGATGTGGTAAAGATAGTAAATTTTTACTACAATATTTGGGAGTTTGATGAGTATAAAGTTTATATAATTGCAACAATTTATTATATATATAGTTAAAAAGGTTTGACGATCCATAAATTGTACATTGCTTTTTTATTTTTTGTTTGCTCAATTATTTCATAAATATCAAAAGTTCCTGTAAGATTAAAAGAAAGAGGGAATTGACGTTTAATTCCCAACATTTATAAAGTTTTTTTTTTTTTTTAACACAAGAAAAAAACACAATCACATCAATAGAGAGATGAATAGCATTAATTTTATTCCCTTTATTATCAAAATAAAAAGATCACATAATTAAGATCCCAAAGTAAAGGCATATGAGTGAGATTGCATTTGGATCCTCGCTTTCAAAAATTTTAGCATGCTCGATGGTTCTTCCAATCTTGACACCAATAAATATTGCCGTGAGCCGTGTCTAGTAAGCACAGGTTTTCTCTCCTTATGATCCAGTCACATTTTTTCCCACACTTGTAGAATATTTCGTCATCATAAACGGCATAGGTTCCAGAACCACAGGGGGTGTCAAAATCACAATAAAACTTAGTTGTCCCGAAGAAACTCGGGAAGAATGAAAAACTGAAACTTTGGCCCTCTGCAAGTGTATGGTTACCAAGATTATCATCTTTGGAATGAATCTGAACTGTGACAGTTTTTAAGGCTATTCGATTTTCAATCGTAACTACTGTTTTTACTGCTTCGGAAAGGACGAAGAACAAGGCAAAACATAGTACAAGTTGAACCAAGGAACCCATCTTTCTTTTCTGATTCTGTTCTCAACTAATTTCTACTCTTTATTATATAGAGAAATAGAAATACAAGGTTCTTTGTTTGAAATATAGAATCAGTTTTGAATTCAAAAAATATTCCAAGTTGGAATATGATTTTAAAAATCTTGATAAACAATTGCATTGAATTTTTAAAATCTTGATAAACAATATGATTCACAAAAATCTTGACCCCCATTATTTCTCATAAAATTTATCACTTTTTTTCTACAGTAATCAATCTCAACCATTCAAAAAAGTCAAGCCCATAATTTTTTTTACTTTTCAAACCACTTTTTAACAATTAGATTTTTAAAATCCAAATTATAAATTGAAGGGTTAAGTACGCAAATATAAAACTTTACGGAACTTATTTTTTAATTTCAGGTATTTTAAAAGACATTTTAAGAATATAAAACATATTACCAAAATCAGGTATTCAGGCAATGTAAATCAAATTGACTGTTTGTAATTAATTACAATTGTTACTTAATTTCAATTTTGTAATCAATTACAAATGTATCTAACTAATTTATTACAATTAAATTGCAATTCATTAAACATGACATTTTTTTTTGTTGCTAAAATTAATTGAATTATTTACATTCACTTTAATTACAACTGTATTTACAACTAAATTACATTTTGTAATCAGTTACAATTTACAATTAATTGTAATTGTAATTTTATTCCAATTTTTCAATTAATTACAATTGTAACTAATGAATTTGTAAAACATGACAATTTTGAATTAGTTACGTTAACTTTAATTACAACTGCAATTGTAACTTAATTACATTTTATAATCAATTATAATTTACAATTAATTACAATTGTAACTAAGTAATTACTATTGCAACTTAATTGTATTTTTCAAGTCACTTTTTCTTTCAAAATTAATTGAATTTGTTACAAATTGCAAATTTATTTTAATTTTGCAATTAATTAAAATTGTAACCAATGGATTTGTACAATTTTTTGCTTAAATGAATTGAATTAGTTACATTCACCTTAATTAAAATTCCAATTTATTTACATTCTATGATGAATAACAATTTATAATTAGTTACAATTGTAATTTTATTATTTCAATTGTGTAATTAATTACAATTGTTACTAATGAATTTGTAAAATATTAGTGTAATTTGTAATTAATTACATTAGTTAAATTAGTTACATGCATATTAATTATAACTGTTGACTCCGGGTCCAAAGAAAGGTACAGTGATCCACCAGCGAAGGTCCAATAGTGGCCCAATGGACCTTGACCCACAGCTGAGGCCTGGAATATCACCTTGAGATGAATGCCGAGGTGGTATGTCAAGCAAACCTCTTTAGCCGACCTGGTTAACGCCCAGCCGATGTGCTTTATACTCAGCCGGGGGGCTTTATGGCGTTGACCAGAAGAGAGAGATGGAGTCAGTGATGGGACACTGCCTTTACCCAGATGTGACAGGCGCCCATCCCCTACGAAATGTAGCAATGATTGCGGTTGAAAAGCAAGATTGTCACATCCATAAGCTAGGGTGATGACAAGTGTAAAGTATGCCACGTGTCGTGATCCAAGACAAGAAGTTCCTCTATAAAGGAAGCGCAATTGTCTCCAGGTTAGGGGTTAGCAATTTCTCACTCTTAACTCTATATTTCTCTCACTCCCTTTTCTCTTTTTTACACACTTATATTTCCCGCACCCAATATATATATATTTGCCTAAAATGAGTACTGACTTAGGCATCGGAGTGCAAACGGGAGACACCTCGGCCCCCTTTGCAAGCTGACTGTTTGTCCTAGTGCGCAGGAGATCCACGTGTCAAAGAGGGAGGAGCTGAGACGTGTTGGTCCAAAGTCCAGCCGGATTTTGTGGTCAACATTTTGGCGCCGTCTGTGGGAAACCATACTGCTAACCACGAAAACACATGGTAAAAAGCCACACATAGAAAGGTTGGCCTTGAAAAAGGTAAGAGCTTTGAAAGATAAGCTGGTTGGCCTTGAAAAAGGTAAGAGCTTTGAAAGATAAGCTGGTTGGCCTTGAAAAAGGTAAGAGCTTTGAAAGATAAGCTGGTTGGCCTTGAAAAAGGTAAGAGCTTTGAAAGATAAGCTGGATGGCCTTGAAAAAGGTAAGAGCTTTGAAAGATAAGCTGGATGGCCTTGAAAAAGGTAAGAGCTTTGAAAGATAAGCTGGATGGCCTTGAAAAAGGTAAGAGCTTTGAAAGATAAGCTGGTTGGTCTTGAAGAAGGTAAGAGCTTTGAAAGACAAGTCCGTTAACCTACATAAAACCTTGAAAAAGGGCTAATAACATCTTGAAAAAAAGTGAAGAACCACAAAAACCTTGAAAAAAAGGTGAAGAACCTCTTGAAACAAAGAGGAGAAATACTACATAAAATCTTGAAAACAGAAGGAAACTTTTTGAAAAAGATTGGTAACAAATGTCTTGAAGAAAGGCCTCCTCAAAAGAGGGACTCTCCTTCTTATTGTCCCCAAGTGGCTCTCCCTGATATTGCCTAAGTGGCATGGCCGAGGTGCTTCCTTCATATGGCCAAAGTGGCTCTCCCTGATATTGCCTAAGTGGCATGGCCGAAGTGGCTTCCTTCATATGGCCAAAGTGGCTCTCCCTCGTATTGCCTAAGTGGCATGGCCGAAGTGCTTCCTTCATATGGCCAAAGTGGCTCTCCCTCGTATTGCCTAAGTGGCATGGCCGAAGTGCTTCCTTCATATTGCCTAAGTGGCATGGCCAAAGTGGCTCTCCCTCGTATTGCCTAAGTGGCATGGCCGAGGTGCTTCCTTCATATTGCCTAAGTGGCATGGCCAAAGTGGCTCTCCCTCGTATTGCCTAAGTGGCACGGCCGAAGTGCTTCCTTCATATTGCCTAAGCGGCAAGGCCGAAGTGCTTCCCTGATATTGCCTAAGTGGCATGGCCGAATTGGCTTCCCTCTTATTGCCTAAGTGAACTCCTTTCCAAAGGACCTTTTCCATGGACTCCTTCTGAAGTACCTCTCTCGAAGGACCTCTTCCATGGACTTCTTCCGAAGTACCTCTCCTAAGGTCGTCTTCATAAATGTCGCAGCAACACAGTGTCAAAAGACACCTATAGTCATGTCTGATTTAAATGTCGCGGCAACGCAGACTCATGAAACAATAAAAGATTTGTTTATTGCCGAAGCAGAACGGTTCGGAGAATATATTATTAAGCTCGGCTTAAGTGTCTCCACGACACATGGTCTCAGAGACCTTATATTCTTAAGCCTCGGCTTAAGTGTCTCCGAAAATGACACGGCTATGGGAGCCCTACCCACTTGTCTCCAGAATGGCATGACCTTAGAAGTTTTTTCTGAATTCACACCGGATAAAACACGGACGAGGTAATATGTCAACGTGATTTAACCCGAACCTGATGTACTGAAGTAACACCGTTACAAGTTAACAAAAGAATAAGATCATTGATCTAAGTCCTCGCTAGGGGCTGCTAACAAGCATAATTCCAAGTAAACATGAATAGCTTAGCAAATCCCCACAAATAAGGGATTTCCCCATTCAATGGAATCCACCCCGGACTAACAAACTGAGTACTTACAAACGAGGCTATAAAGCATGAATACATGGGACTCCTAGGTGGATGTCCTCCTTTAACTCCGGAGTGAATATTCTATTAGATGAGGGTGAAGCATACTTGGTTGATAAATCTATGAAACAACCTGAAGAAGAAATTGGAGTCAATTAAAGAAACAATGGTAAATAAACTTCCATGAGCCCTATGGGGAATCAGAATTACCTTGCAAACCACCACAGGAGGAACTCCATTCTCACTGGCACATGGGTCAGAGGCAGTATGTACGGTACAATTTAAAGGCATATCGCCCATGTTAGATTTTTAACCAAAAATGGCCCCGATGTAATCACCCTGAACGTAAACAGGGGATTCACGAGGAAGTACGAGTTGTGACCCATTCAGTCAAAGCTAAGCGATGGACATAAATGTCTTTAGCGCTTAGATTTGAGGGACTATCACATCCACCAGTGACTCCGAGGACCGGCACAAGCTTCGGACTATCCTGTATTAAACTATGTTCATCCTATGATGGACCATCTCATATTGAATGATGACCATCTTACAATACGAACTACTTGTGTATAGCAGAGCAATACATAAAATTCACATATAAAGATCAAAGGTGAAGTAGATGAAGATTCACAAAAGACAATGACAAAAACAGGCATCCTAAGCAGGAGCGCGGGAAAAGTTGGCTTCTTTAGAAGAAGGGCCGCCAGTGACGTTTTCAAGGGGACTTTCCTTACTAACATCAGATAGTGCCAAACGAGCCAGAAGCAGCTCGAAAATTGCAGAAATAATCTGCGAATTTTGTACTCTTGGACAACCTACTTTATAAGCGGAGTTACACCTCCCCTTCGCTGAAATGTGTGGGACCAGAGGAAGGGCAGTATGTGATGAGAGAAATTCATGAGGGCATCTGCGGCAACCATGCTGGGGCTTTATCGCTAGCTCGGAAAGCCCTCAAACAGGGATATTTTTGGCCTACTATGCGAAAGGATTCCCATGACTTTATGCGGAAATGTGATAAATTCCAAAGACACGCGACCATACCACATCAGCCGCATCACGAACTAACTGTGGTGACTAGCCCTTGGCCCTTTGCAAAGTGGGGGGGTTTACATTATTGGACCTATGCCTAGAGGAGCGGGTAACAATTGCTTTGCGATAGTAGCAATTGACTACTTCACCAAGTGGGTCGAAGCGGAACCTTTGATGAAGATCACCGAGGCCAACACCACCAAGTTCATTTGGAAAAATAAGAAGAGGTAACGCCGGTTCGGGATACCACATTCGCTGGTTAGTGACAATGCAAAACAGTTCAAAAACAGAAGCGTGGATGAGTTGTGTGACGATTTGGGAATCAGGAAGCTGTTCTCATCTCCACAACACCCACAGGACAACGGGCAGGTCGAAGCAGTGAACAAGACCATAAAAAATACCCTGAAAAGGAAGTTGGAATTCAGAAAGGGAGCGTGGGTAGACGAGCTACCACAAGTGTTATGGGCGCTTCGAACCACCTCGCACACCGCTACTGGTGAAACACCCTTCTCGCTGGCTTACGGAGCCGAGGCGGTATGCCCCGTCGAAATCGGAATCCCTTCGCTTCGTCAAATGCATTATGACGAAGTTAGGAACGAGGAAGCGCAAAGGGCCGGTTTAGACTTCCTAATGGAAAAGCGGAATGATTCCCAAGAGGTAATGGCCTAATACCAGAAAAAGATGGCTCGATACTACAACAAAAGGGTGAAGAGCCGACGCTTTAATATTGGGGACTTGGTCCTCAAAAAGGTTCTTCCTTCAACACAGGAGCCAGGAGTAGGGACTCTGGGTCCTAACTGGGAAGGCCCTTACAAGGTCGTTGCCGAGGTAGTTACCGGAACATACGTAATTGAGGACTTGTCTGGAGTACCTCTATGTAATCCTTGGAACACGGACCACCTTCGCCGTTATTTTCAATAAAACTAAATTCCTCCATGATTGCAACATTATCGTATTATTTCAAAAAATCGTGGGCGAGCTGCGTTAAGAGTTACGCCAATCTCTATTAGATAACCATAATGGATAAACGCACATTCTAAAATTATTTTGGTCATGACGCCATACGTCCACACTATGCATAAAAAATTGTTAAGGACAAGGGACTCTCATAAGGCTAAACTACGATCACCACGTAAGGATCGGGAGTTTTAATACAATAAATGCTTCGAACCACTCAAATCTAAGGTGCTACACTCTTTCACTGTCATTCACCGCGCAATATGTTTGGAATAATCCAAATATAACCAAATGTTGTCACGTAAACCAAAATCCTTGGTGCGTTAAGTTAGTTCATACATCCGGACAAAGCGTTTGCAAGATATATATATATATACTAAGTGCTGTGCGCATAAGCATAAAAGACAAACGTAAAAAAATTCTTATGTTATTTTGGCCGCAAATACAACACGCCTCCGCCAGGCAGGATCTTTGTCAAAAACAAGGAACTCCGGTGAATTTACACTGCGACATTAACAGAGGCTCATACAAAGTTGTAAATGTAGATGTCACATGGTTTTAAGGTAAAATCGCTCAAAGGTTGGTCAAGATCAGATCTAATTAGCAAAAATAGGTACATCAACTGTGCCGGATCTGGGGGTATAGCAAATGATTAAACTTGAATAGAATTATTACTGCAAAGTGATGACAAATTCGATCCGCTCATGAATGACCACATCGGATTTGAGGGACTAGCACACCCAAAATATGGCCATCCATGACCAAAGGTTTAGGTATCGCCTTGGACTAATGGTCGAGGAGTAAAGGCATAGGAGCCCCTCCAGCCGAACTAAGTTATGCTTGTTCGAGGTACTCTAAATCAGGTGCACTTTACAAATCAAGACATTTACAGACAGACATTTACAATGTGTGCATTTCACAAATTAAGACATTTACAAACAGACATTTACAATGTCCCACATATCATCTTGCAATTATGAAACTCGCACTTGGAAATACTCATGTTTAAGCAGTAAAGGAAAAAAAATGTCGCTGCACCAAAATATGAATAAACTGCTCCATTCATAAAAATGAGAAATGTATAATATGAAGTGCCGGGGGACTTACAAAAAGAAAGAAAAGAAGAAAACAAAAAGCTAAAGCTAACAAATGCAGAAGAGGATTATTGTGGAGGAGGGAAATCTTCCAAGGGGCCTTTATCAGACACGCCCAGAGGATCCGCAGGATCATCTTGAGGCTCGGGGTAAAAAGCCTCAATGGAGGACAGGTCCAGTGTCGGAAAAGCTTCCTTCACATCCCCTAAGGCCATTCTGGCCCCCAAGTTCCCAAAGACCCTCTGCATAGCCTCGTATTCCGGGGTATCTTCGAAAGTATCTTTGAAGTTCTGAACTGCCTTAGAAACTTCTTCACCCAGAACCTCCTACACCCTAGCCGCAATGGTACGCTCCAAGGCCTCAGAAATTCTGGAGTCAATATGTTTCTCCAGGGAAGTGTAGTCCTCAGCTTTCTTCCTGGCCTCCAGTTCCCTCCCCAGCTTTTCGTTCACTTCTGCCACTTCAGCTTCTAACTTCGACTTGGCTGCATTGGCGACGGCCAGGGCCTCAGAGGCGATAGACTGTGCCCGGTTGGAATCATCCAATTTCTTGCACAAGACTGCCACGTCTGATTCAGAGGCATGGAGGTCATGCTTCAATTTGTCATTGTCCTCTTGGAGGCACTTCGCATTAGCCCTCTCTTCTGAAGAAGATTTGCTGGCTATGGACAGCTGGGCCTTAAGGTCATTAATCTCCTTAAGCATATTGTCAGCGTGGTGGAGAGCAGTCTCAGCATCCCTCTTATCTCGTTGAGATACCTCCACGGAGGACTCTACCTCGTCAATGAGAGCCAGAGTTCTGGCGTTCATAGCCTTGGCAGCGAGCAGCTTCCGAGACGGAGTAGCACTGGAGGAAAATGCGGCCCAACCCTCTGTCCAAAACTGTTCGGTAATTAAGGCCGCCCTGGCTGGAGGCGAACTGGGAGAGTCGAACAATGAAGGGTTGAAAGTGACATCTCTGGGGAGGATGCTGGTTTTAATATGCTTAAGCTCTTCCACCCCTTCCGGTGTAACTTCATAAGCCAAGCCCGGCATGGGCACGGATGACTCGTCCTCCAGCTCCTCGATCATTGATGGCGGAGGTGCGGAAGTGGACTCCTTGCCTTTTCCCCTTCTGAGCCTTTTTAAGGGAGCAGGCTCCTCCTCAAGTGCTTGCTCAGAAATGTCCTCGGACAAGGAAGGTGGCACTGGGGGATCCTTAGTCTCCCTGCCCCTCTTGGGTCCGCCTCTATCCGACCTCTTCCCTTTCCCTTTGGCAACGCCTTTTTCAGGATCGGCCTCTCCAGCAATGTTGGGTTGTTGGGGACCCACTGGGTGCAAAGTGGGCGGTGGCAGTAGAGCTGGGAGAGGGCCCTGAAGTTGGGCAGCAGACTTCTCAGACACTTCTCTGGCCACCCCAATTTGCAGGTCGGCCAAGACCGCTTTCTGCTTTCTTTCAACCTCGCTCCCATGGCGCAGAGCCGGAGGAACCTTTGTAGCCATGAGGCCCTTCAAAGAAATCTTTGGAAATTCTTTGGAACCTAGCAAGGAAAGGAGGACAATAGGGGTTATATATAAAAAAAAAAAAAAAAAAAAGAAGAAGGAACAAACACAAGATGTAACAGCAATAAGGAGGCGAACTTACTCATAGCTCGCATAAGACCGTGCTTAACGAATAATTTGTTCTGTTGTATGACCCCTTGGAAAGTGCCCTTGTAGGCAAATAGACGCCTCACTGCCGCTAGATCCGCGTCAGGGAGGAGATGGGCAAAAGTGTCCCCTGCCATAAGCCAATAATATGTTAAAAAGCAGTCAAGAAAAGTGAGTATGGGTGAAACAGCAAAAGACGCATGACACTTAAAGACTCTAAAGCAAATATAAGACTCACTAGGTAGGGAAAGAGTTTGGGGAACTGTAATTTCTGGACTAGGGTCCACAGGGGAACTCTGCCACTCCCCAGCAACCCAGGACCACTGGTTCCTCCAGTTCTTTATTGAGGTAGGGTGACCGGTAATAACGGGAGTATAAGAACCTCTGGGGGACAAATAATACCAATCCTTAACATCCAATCTCACGTCTCTCTCCCTCCTAACTGATTTCTTCAAAGTATAGAGAGTGTGAATGATGTGCAGTGAGATGGGATGATCCGGGTTGACCTCTTGCCACGCCAACCAAGTCCCCACAGCCTGAGTCCAGAAGTTGGGGGCCAGCTGGTAGGGGCACAAGTTATAGCTCCTAAGCAGTGCCCTGAAAAAGGGATGCAGGGGGAGCCTCATCCCACAAGAAAGGGCATCGTGGCATATAGCCGCCTGACCCGGGGGAGGGCTGCAAGGTCGGCAGGAAGGGGTAGGAAGCACCAGATGGACCCCTTCTGGCAACCTGAATTTTGTCGAAGCCGAGGCCAAATCGATCCTTCGAATTTCAGTAGCAACCTCACTGCTTTCCCATGACTCTGGGTTTGGATCGGGGTCGACATGATAGCCCGAAACTTTGTTGACCTGGTCAACCCAATCTTCTACCTGAGCGATCTCCTCGGCAGTCAAACCCAACTCTTCCCTATGCGCCCTAAACGGTGGCCTAACGATCAAGCCGAGGTCCTGGTGACCTGAAGAGGAGCCCGCCGCCATTTCTCCTCCCAAGTCCCTATCTCGTTTGCTTCGGAGTTCCCTAAGCGCGGATTCCTCCTCAGATGACAGATGAGCCATGTAGTTCTGGTGTTTTTCTTCTTCGCTGTCAGAATCACTCAAATGAATTATGCTACTGGTTTTTCTATTTCTCCTCTTAACCTGCTCCCTAAAGAAACGGGAACTAAAAACTGATAAAGAGATGGAGCAGAAACCTCTGATGGGAACCGCCATCCTGTGAACCCGTTCCTCCAACTCTTTCCATTGTTTTTTCTTTTTGTTTTAAAAGAGAGTCAGACTCAACAAAAGAAAAACAAAGTGCAAAAACAAAGTTCTCAAACCCACAATGAGAAACTAAAAATAAGAAAGTCTTGCATATACAGGAATCAAGAGATTTACCTTCAAAAGACGAATGCTTGACACTGTGCACTTGAAATGAAGAACTCGCCAAGGAAAACTGTGGAACGTTAAGGGTGGATGCTGGGTAGAAAACCCTTGAAGAAAAAGACACGAAACTCGCAAGGAAGAGAGAGACGGCGCAAGTTTTCGCGAAAGTATGGCTGCAAAGATTTTAAGAAAATGGTAAAAGGTGAAATGGTAAAATGAAGAAGGATTTATAGGCATCCTAACGGTCTAGATTCCTTTAAGTTTAGTGAGCCGCATGATTAATGTGGGTAACTCATGCTTCTTGGAAAATGAGCTAATCAAAGCGCCAGCCGTCAAAGGGAGGGATAAAAACCGTTCAGCTACCACAGTGCATGCCATGCGTTTTGAAATGCTGCCCCCCTCCCATTTTATATATATATTCCTTGGAAATAAATACCGATAGCTCCTCCGGATTGAATGCGCCGCCTAGGAAATGCACTGGTATGATCCTGGCCAGCAGGAAGAGAAAATCCGAGGCAGAAGGTCGGCTATGATATGGATCCGAGCCTTACCTAAGGAATTTCATTATTGAATCCCTAAAAAGTTAATGCTGTGAAATCATGGCAAATCCTACACGACCATGAACGATCCCTTCGGATTTGAGGGACTAGTGTTGACTCCGGGCCCAAAGAAAGGTACAGTGATCCACCAGCGAAGGCCCAATAGTGGCTCAATGGACCTTGACCCACAGCTGAGGCCTGGAATATCACCTTGAGATGAATGCCGAGGTGGTATGTCAAGCAAACCTCTTTAGCCGACCTGATTAACGCCCAGCCGATGTGCTTTATACTCAGCCGGGGCGCTTTATGGCGTTGACCAGAAGAGAGAGATGGAGTCAGTGATGGGACACTGCCTTTACCCAGATGTGACAGGCGCCCATCCCCTTCGAAATGTAGCAATGATTGCGGTTGAAAAGCAAGATTGTCACATCCATAAGCTAGGGTGATGACAAGTGTAAAGTATGCCACGTGTCGTGATCCAAGACAAGAAGTTCCTCTATAAAGGAAGCGCAATTGTCTCTAGGTTAGGGGTTAGCAATTTCTCACTCTTAACTCTATATTTCTCTCACTCCCTTTTCTCTCTTTTACACACTTATATTTCCCGCACCCAATATATATATATTCGCCTAAAATGAGTACTGACTTAGGCATCGGAGTGCAAACGGGAGTCACCTCAGCCCCCTTTGCAAGCTGACTGTTTGTCCTAGTGCGCAGGAGATCCACGTGTCAAAGAGGGAGGAGCTGAGACGTGTTGGTCCAAAGTCCAGCCGGATTTTGTGGTCAACAATAACTACAATTGCAACTTAGTTACATTTTGTAATTAATTACAAGTGTAATTAACTAATTAATTACAATTAAGTTGCAATTGTAATTGTAGCCAATTACGAATTGTAATAAATTGTAACTGAATTTTAATTTTGAAATTAATTACAATTGTAACTTAGTTGTATATTACAAGTCATTTGAAATTTTGTTTTTTTCTTTTAAAATTAATTGAATTAGTTACAAATTGTAATAAATTACAGTTTGTAATTAATTACAATTGCAACTTTATTTCGATTTTGCAATTAATAATAATTGTAACTAATAAATTTGTAAAACATGAAAGTTTTTTGCTAAAATTAATTGGATTAGTTAAATTCACCTTAGTTACAACTTCAATTGTAACATAATTACATCATACAATTAATTACAGTTTACAATTAATTACAATTGTAATTTTATTTCAATTTACAATTTAATTACAATTGTAGCTAGTGAATTACTAACACATTAGCTTAATTTGTAATAAACTACATTAGAATAATTGTAATCAGTCACAACCATAACATTCACTGCCACCGCACCACCGTTGAAAAATTCATATGGTACACTATTTTGTTCTCTTCGATGTCGCAAAAACATATCTGAATTTCATTTGTTGAGATGAGATCTGGTTTGTCGTTGATATTTAAGAAAACGGTTACTAGTCCATCTTCTTCGCCTCCACTTACGATTGAAATCATAATCAACCACCAGCAAAACTACTACAGATATGAGAAAATCAATCATCACCGCATTTAATATCAAGCCTCAAAATTTACACCACAATTCACATCACATAAAAGTCTCTAAAGGACGAAAACAAACATCAAATATAAATTATAATTATCAAGCTAAAGCAAAAGCATACCCATAATTTTGTTCAAGTTTTCCCTGCCGACTCCAATTTGGTGATGATCCCACAGTTTTCACCAAAAACAAGTCAGTAATAACAATTTCTTTATAAACAATTTCCTTCCAGCTTCTTTCCTTTGTGTTTACGTGCAGAATACTTCGTTAATCAAAACTTTGCCATGCGCACAAATTTTGGAGGCAACTTGAAACGTGATGGAGGTTGAGGGAAAAGCATAATTCATATGGAACAAAAAGACATTGGGAATTGTTTAGGGTTAGATTTATAATTACCTGATTTAATAAAATAGTTTATAATAGCTTGATTATAAAAAACTAAAATCTAAATGTATGAATAGGCCTAATTAGCCCTAAATTGAAATAATGGGGCTGAAACAAAGGCTTAACAGCAAAACACCTGAATCCATAGAGCCTACATCTACAATCAATTTCGTTGATTATTTTCCGGATAGCATTACATAATAGATAGTTATATTGACACAACATTTTTTTATTTCTCACACCATGTTATAATTGCAGTTAAGATTCTCAATCTTCATCAAGGATGTTATGTCAAAAAAATATGTTTCCTTGCTTTGAAATGAGTAAAATATATTTTTTGTATTTATTTATCTTTTAAAAATATAACAAAAAAAATAAGCTGTTTTAGTTTATTTCAACGGACTTTTTGGACATAACAATTAATATTAAGTACAAAATGTGTTAACTAATGAAAATTTTGTGGATAAGAATGACAAGAAAATTCAATAGAAATATATATAAATCCTAAAATGAGTAAAGAATGAGGATCTTAAATGCAATTTAAATGTCGTGTAAGATATAAAAACTATGGTGTTACCTTACATTCTTTATTATTATTAATAAAAAATTATTTTAACAACAAAAAGCCTAAATCAATTGCATTGAATACTTTTCAGTAGTGATGGCAACGGGTCGGGTTCGGGTCGGGTCTCCCCGACCCGCGCCCCGCCCCGTCAAATTTTATTAAACCCAAACCCGCCCCGTGACCCGCGAGTTTCGGGTCGGGGCGGGTTCGGGTTCGGGGCGGGGCGGGTCGGCTCTGCCGCCCCGTTTACCGACCCGTTTAATTTTTTTTTTATTTTTTCGACATTTTTTTATTGTTTTTCTTTAATATATTATTTAAAATAATATAATCGGGGCGGGTTCGGGGCGAGGCGGCCAAAACCCGTACCCGCCCCGCGACCCGCTCGGGTCGCTAAAACTTAACCCGAACCCGAACCCGCCCCGCCAACCCGCGGGGCGGGTTTTTTTCCACCCATTAGGGGCGGGTACCCGTCGGGTTCGGGTCGGGTCGGATTTTTTTGCCATCTCTACTTTTCAGATTGCATATGATTTACGTAATTAAAGGTTTCAAACATATTTAAGCACTATCTACAAGTAGCAAATGTTAAAGTATCTTTGAAGAATAAGCCCCTGTTCTCTTTACTGTTTTGAAGTCGTTTTCTGTTTTTATTTTCGAAAACGCTAAAAACGCGTTCTCTTTACCATTTTCGAAAACGCATTTTGGAAAACAAAAAAAAATTTGTACACAAAACGGAAAACGCCCGAAACATCGTTTTGAGCGTTTTGTGTGTATTTCGACAAAAAATGTCCAAAACGCGGAAAAGCGTTTTGGGAATTTTTTTTTTTTTTTTTTTATAGAATTATCTTAACTTAGAACTAAGCTTAATATAAAGTTCTTATTTTTTTTATTTTTTTATTATTATTTTTAGAATTATCCTAGCTTGAAACTAAGCCTAAATAAAGATTTTTTTTTTTTTTTTTTTTTTAGAATTATCCTAACTTGGAACTTAGTTTAAATAAAGTTTTATTGAATTCAATATCAACATTACAAAAAAAACTTAAATGAGAATTCATGTTGTTATATTTCAAAAAATGCAATGATAAATGGACTCTGATGGTTTTGAAAGAACTTGCATTTTTTGGATTTTAATAGAAGTAGAGCTTTCTCAAGTCTCGAACCTGACCAAGCTGTGTTAATATAGACTTTTAATGCTCACATTAGTGTGTTGCATGTAACCATATTTTTAGTGTATTATGAAAGGAAATTTGAGTTGGAGTTAGTAATGTTGACCACAAAATCTGGCTGGACCTTGGACCAACACGTCTCAGCTCCTCCCTCTTGAACACGTGGATCTCCTGCGTACTAAGACAAACAATCAGCTTGCAAAGGGGGCCGAAAAATATTGACCACAAAATCCGGCTGGACCTTGGACCAACACGTCTCAGTTCCTCCCTCTTGAACACGTGGATCTCCTGCGCACTAAGACAAACAATCAGCTTGCAAAGGGGGCCGAGGTGGCTCCCGTTTGCACTCCGATGCCTAAGTCAGTGCTCATTTTAGGCAAATATATATTGGGTGCGGGAGATAAAAGTGTGTAAAAGAGAGAAAAGGGAGTGAGAGAAATACAGAGTTAAGAAATCAGAAATTGCTAACCCCCTCTTTGGAGATAGTTGTGCTTCATTTATAGAGGAACTTCTTGTCTTGGATCACGGCACGTGGCATACTTTACACTTGTCATCACCCTAGCTTATGGATGTGACAATCTTGCTTTTCAACCGCAATCATTGCTACATTTCGTAGGGGATGAGCGTCTGTCACGTCTGGGTAAAGGCAGTGTCTCATCACTGACTCCATCTCTCTCTTCTGGTCAACGCCATAAAGCGCCCCGACTGAGTATAAAGCACATCGGCTGGGCGTTAACCAGGTCGGCTAAAGAGGTTTGCTTGACATACCACCTCGGCATTCATCTCAAGGTGATATTCCAGGCCTCAACTGTGGGTCAAGGTCCATTGGGCCACTATTGGGCCTTCGCTGGTGGATCACTGTACCTTTCTTTGGGTCCGGAGTCAACAAGTAGTATTCTGCAAGCAAATTAATTAAAAATAGTTTAAATAGTGTTCTGCAAAATTTCAAACAGAACGTGTTTTCCAGCTTTTCATTTTCAAAAACAGTTTTCAGAAATGACAAACCAAACGCGTTTTCAGCAAATTTGAAAACAAAAATGAAAACACAAAACACAAAACATTTTTGAAAATGAAAATACAAAATAAAATACAAACAGAACGCCACCTAAGTATCGGACGCTTGTATGAGCGTTGGAACTGAGTCCTATAGAATATATAGACTCAAATTTTCAATAAGACCTAGACGGTGAAATCTTGAAGTCAAATCATTGTATAGACTCAATGGTGGAGTTGTGATATGGAGGAGTATCGAGTAATCACGTATTGTTGATTCCACTATAGAGGTTGAATATGTGGAAACTTGTGAAGACACAAATAGATGCTGCAACTTGATTACGCAACTTTAGGATAGTACTGGTTTCAGCTAAACCTTTGATGTTATATTGTGATAGTGGTGGGTGGTAGCTAATGAAAATAATCAGAAATCATCAAAGGAAGAACACATAGACTATAAGTATTATCCCTAAAAATTGATTGCCTATCGTGGGATGTGTTGGGAATTACACACAAATTCTCTCTCTAATTAACCTCACAAGAATTTTGATGCTCAGGAAATAATTGAGCCAACAAGAAAATAAAATACGAACACAGAAATTCGACAACTTGCCTACGTCCACGGACCCCTCGCCAAAGCTTTTCACTATATAATAAATTGTTACAATTATATAGAATTTGCACTCACCAAACCCCCCAAGTATTGTAAGAAAAATAACCAAGCTTTATCACATCTACCAATTTTTACTTCTTTGTATAACCTACAAAGAACCCAAGAAAAATCAAGATGCTAGACTACATTTTTCTCTTACAATACTCTCTAGTCGATGTGCAATTAATTGGCTCCTCAATACACATATTTATAGGTAAACATACCCAAAAATGTGTATTACTTGTGCCCCAAGTTATTTCGTTGTTGAAGTAGAATAATCAGAATAAGGAAAGTTATTCATGCCAAAAAGATTATCTTCCTTTTCTTTTCACCCTTAACTTGGTCTCCAAGTTAACCACTTTAACAAGGAAATCAATTGTTCAAGATATTCTCATTCTTAATTTGGGTCAAATATCTCAATAGGATGTGACGATATATCTTTAAGAGAGATTGTTCATTGTTGGGGTGTGACTTTGTGCGAGATTTCTTCTAGACAAATCATCATCGACACATTTACCAAGAGCCTACCACGAGGAAGGAACCCATGGAAATTCATGACATATAGCATGTGCTTTAGGGCATGTGAGAAATTGTTTTGTTATGAGCCAAAAAAGTGCTAGGACTTTATTGTAATCATTTAACATTCTGACTGTTATTAAATAAATGTTAGTTATTTTTTTGTCTTAAAACAATTATTGCATTTTATCTTGACCGTGAAGACTAGTAATAACACTAGTGCACCAAGTATGCTTTCGAGTCTGTTGGACAACACTGGATAGAATTTAAGGGCATAGCATGATCGAGCAAATATCAGAGTTTGAATTGAAATAGTGGCTATTATTCATGCCTCTGGAATACTTACGGGACGTCAACAGGGTCCTTGTGGAGACTTGGACCCTCAATTTTCTAAAAATACGTATTTTTTCTTTTAATTTTTTTTAAAATATATTTTGTATCAACTTTTTGTATTTTTTTAATATGGGGAACTCCCAATTAAAATTAATTTTCTAAGAATGCGTACTTTTTCTTTTAATTTTTTTTAAAAAATATATATTTTGTATCAACTTTTTGTGTTTTTTATGGGGACCTCCCAATTAAAATTGTTTGGCTCTAATTATATTGTCAAATATCTCCGTACCTTAGGAGTTGGATGCAAGCGAAGTAATGAGCTAGCATTCGTAGAGAGTACACCACCCACTCATGTATTTCCTGTTGTTTTGTGAAAGATGGTAGTGGATTTGAGTTCTTTTCAATTAGAACATCAAAATCATGTATTCAAGAACATCAAATTGATGCTTGGGTGAATCAGAAATTGAATCTCAAAGATTGGAGTTGGAAAGTGGAAAGCTTGGAAAATTGAAGCTTATCCCACGTAGGAAATTTATGAAACTTTGGACCATTTTATATTTGGATTTACTTTAAAAGTGTGTAATCATGTTTAGTATAGAGCATCTCTTCAAGTGCGTACGCAAAGGGTGCAAATTACGGATCGAAAGTGACTTCGAATCTTTAACTTGTGTGCATACACGAATGTCGAACCGGACATGCCAAAGTTTGTCACATGGTAGCCAAAGTTTGTCACATGGTATAGTCTACGTTTTGTAATTTTTCTAATTTTTTTTATTAAAGAAATGTGTCCTTTTTAACCTTTGGAATACATGAATTTCACTCTGCTCTGCTTCTTCATTTCCTGCTCCAGAAATTCTCAGTTCCTTTATATTTTAGTGTCCTCTTGGTAGAAACGATATGATGATTAAATCTACAAAAAATATGTTGAATTCAAGATTTGACATGAAGGATATGAGTTTAGCCGATGTGATTCTTGTCGTTAAGATTTCAAGAATATCATATAGACTCGTTCTAAGCCAATCACATTATGTGGAGAAAATTTTGAAAAAAATTCAACAATGATAATGCTGACGGGGCTAAAACACCGATAAATACAATTCAGCATCTATCTAAGAAAAAAGTGAGTGTGTCACTCACAAGTAGAGTACTCAAAAATTATTGGAAGTATGATATATTTGATGAGTTCTACAAGACCAGACATAGCTTGTGCAGTCAGTAAACTAGTAAAATATACGCGTAATCTAGGAGTTGATCACTGAAAATGAATAATAAGAGTATTGAAATACTTAAGATATACTTGCAACTATGAGTTGTACTATACCAGATATCCAACGGTCATTGAAGGATGTAGTGATGCTAATTGAATATCTGACTTAAAAGTATTAAACTCTACTAGTGAGTTTTTGTTCGCATTGGGAGGTGCATTTATATCAAGGAAATCTTTTAAACAAATAATTATTGCGAGATCTACTCTGAAATCTGAGCTTATAGGTCTAGATAAATGTGATAAATAGGCTGGGTGGCTACACAACTTCTTAAGGGTATTCAAAGATTGTCAAATTCAGTATTAGCAATCAGTATACATTGTGATAGTCAATCTACAATTAGAATAGTACAAAGCAACATGTACAATGAAATTCCCTCAGAGATCACTTCCCCAGGCTTCAAAGTATAGTGTTGCGAAAATGCTACCATTTGAAGAAGACGGAGGTGATATTATATTACAATGCTTAAGAAGATTGAGGTACAAGGGTATCCAAAATCTGTCATAAAGTAAAGAGTTTAAACTCATTCTCTCTCGTCCCCCGCTCTTATAATAATCACAACCTATCTAATAATTTCTTTTCTGTTTACTTTATTCTGAAGACACTTTTCTTGCAGATACATTTTTATTTCTTATACGTTGCGTATTTCAGGAACATTAACCTGAACACAGTTTCGAATGCTTTGCAGATTTTGTCTTTCAATTCAAACTCGAGCCATACCAGGGCGAGTTCTTCATGAACCCTCAAACCTGGTACGATCCACTTTTTTCTGGCAATCCACCATAAACAAAATGAATCTCTTACATTATTTCATCAGCATAAACAAAATATATATGTATAGAAATATAAAAATCCAGTCATTCAGAACATTTCTTTATTCTTTCTTCATGTCAATCCTCCAAAACAATAATCACTTCTTGAGAGAAACAGAGATGTCACATTATTCTTGACAACCACAGTTAGCCACCTATAGACAAGACAACAACACTTCCCAGTTTCGTCTAACACGACAGACCACTAACTTAGCAAAATTCTACGCGCATGTTTTGGTATGCAATACTTGACAAGACTGAACAGCATAATGAACAAAACTTTAGCTTGTTTGTCCCTTCTAACACTATCAAGAACTATCCAATCCTCCCTACTGACATGTTATACGTATATTCAACAACGACCTTAATGATTATTATTGCTCAAAAAAGAGTTAAATTAATAATCTTAAGACGGATATAAGACAGCTACATTAATCCTTGCAGCATATGACCTTGAGAAACGAGTCCCAACAACCGGGTACTTCTTTTGTATCAGTTGAAACAAGGGGGTCCTTGAATTTTGCCTTCTCGCTGAGTACTTCAAATGAATCCACGAGATTCTGAAGCCTAGCCACAAACTCAATCAACAGAGATGTAAATGTTGAGAGCGACAATGCACTTGCACTTTCGTATGTTCGTACTTCACGCTCGTTGAGAATGGTATCACCAATAAGTGAAAGCCTTGACGGCCACATTGTTTGTTGTTTAAGCACATCTTCTCCAGAACCCCATTGAGAAACAGAGAGATTGGTGCTCATGTTTGGATTCTGCAGATCGTAGTTTTTAAAAGAGTAGGTTGATCTAAGATTTACTGCACTAAGGGAACTTATCACCAATGGTTTGCTTTCGTTATCCTTGACATCTTGAAGGTGCTCAGGGTCTTTAAATTTCCCTGGCCGTTTCACACTTTCCCAGCTCTCCGCATTTACCAAAAGATAAGATTTTTCGTCAATCTTCAGCTGCAAATCCTCGGCAGCATCATGAACATCGTGGAGGAGGTCTCCCGGGGCTAGTTTTTCCATTTTTTGTACTTTTTCTCCAAGCACTCGTAACACTTTAGCACCTTCATTCCCAACTCTCTGAATCGCATCCTTAAAAACCTGTCGTAGTTCAGATGGTGCCTACAAGCACAAATTTTTAGAGAGCATAGTTAAGTAGCTACAAGTTATTACTTCTTCTAATGAGCAAATGGCTATGTAAGCATTCTAATCCATGCATATGAATTTTAAGGGTGATAATTTCAATCGCATGACCTTAAAATGTTTTTCTCAAGCATTCTTTAACATGCCATTTCTGTATAATCTAGAGCTTGTTTGGTAATAGTAATTTTTTCCACTTTTCCCCTCAAATTCATTTTCAATCACACATTTTTATGAGAGACGTCACTTTCACACTTTTAAACCACGGATTTTCCTAAAAATCAAAAATTCCTCCGGAACCACCATATTACCAAACAAGCTCTTAGAGTGTGTTTGATTGGGTAGTATTTTCCATGAATAATGCACCTTTTCCCAAATTGCCATGTTTCATTGACCAATTTTGACTTGGAAAATGTTTTCCTCCTTTCCCACTCACGCGCCTAGTTGCCTTGTAAACAAGGAAATGATTTGTCAAGTGAATTGGTGTGAAATTATTTGGAAGGCTACATGGAAAATGTTTTTGTATCACGTTTAATCAATTTTGTTGTTGTTAATTGATTTATTTTTTTCTAAGAAATAGCATTATTTATTATCAAGTAAAATGAATGATTGAGATTGTATATCTAAGAAAAAGAGACAAATCAAAAGAATACCAAACACCTCATTTATTTGCCATGGAAAATAATGTCAATCAAATAACAAAATTTGAAAAATTCTCTACTTTTTCCAACTAGAAAATTAAACCAACCAAACACTTACCATTAAAATTTTCCATGAAAATAATTTTCAGGCAAATCAATTCCGTAGAAAATATTTTCTTACCACCCATTTTCCATCTTTCCAATCAAACACACGCTTAATTCTTTTCTATAACATGAAAGTAGTGAATTCACTAGCTTAGGCATGGACTCAAACTAAATCAGCATCATCATCGTAATTTAGCAAATGTATCTTTGGTTAGGAGCAAAGTTTAAAAGGACGGACACGGGGACTAAGGCATTTTTCCTTAGTGAGGCTAGGCGTATGCCTTATCGTGAACCAAAAAAATTAGTAAAACTATAAAAAATAAACATGCAATAACATAAAAAAAAAAAAAAAAAGTAAAAGTCTCCTCTATTTTCTCCGACGAGTTACTACTGTTTTTGGAGTAAAGTCTTATTCGGCAAGGCAAAAAATCATCAAAAAGAAGCAAGTGAAAAAAGTGGGGGCCCAAATATTTATGAGGTGCACGCCTTTTAATTAATGAGGCAAGCCTCATTGAACCCGTAAAAAATACAAGTATTGAGGCATTTTTCCAACTCCTCAGCCGTGGGCTTCAGGAAATTTTTTTAAACCATGGTTAGGAGGTAACGTAGCTTTAAAGGACCCACCCACTCATCCAAACAATAAATAAAAAGGAGAGAAAATACACTAGAAAGGACCATCCAACCTACTTATGGACTCATAAGTGATCATTTAAAAATAGAGTTGTCATCAATTAATCTGATGTTCACCAAGAAGGGCACTTTACTTCCTTACAACTAGAAAGCTGTTAAAAACTTGACACACAAGACCTGGAGGCATAAAAACTCATTCAAGTCTACAAGAAAACCAAACTGGAATACTGCCTAGTCGTAACCAACAATCAGAGAGGGATTGGCTGTTAAGAGGAGCTATTCAGTGAACAAAAGTGCAAGTAAATGTTTTGTATACATTAATATTGGCCAGTTTTCAATTAATTAGATTGCATAGGGTTCATAATTCGTAATTACTCGTACTCCTAAATTCAGAAAAAGAAATACGAAATCAAAAGAAAAGTTTGTTGTGAGAAATGACATTGAGAGCCAAAAGGGTGACTGGAAGTCAATCATGCTATATTTCTCGTTCCCATGTCAATTTTTATCACCTGAATTTTATCCATAATGTACACAGACTAGCATGTAGCAACTTAATCAAGCCAGAATCAAATACGGAATGATAAAGCAATGAACAGAGCTTCATCAAGATCAAGCCATCTAATTTTCAATGAAAAACAACATGACTAATGCAAATTGTGTGCAACTACGAGATGATTGATGGGGATAACCAAAATTTATAGCACTCTGGCCGTGTTAAAAGAAAACCAGAGCAAAAAATGAACTGAGATGCTTAAAATAGGGAAGGAGCTTGGCCTCATAAATAGAAAAGCATCCAAATTCAAGATCGAGTTTAATTTGACTTAGGCAGAGCACCTTTCAGATCTTTCAAAAGACAAAAGATTCAAAGAGAGAATAGGCCAGAATTGAGTTCCGTTTAAGGCTAGGCAGATGAACTGAACTGAGATTTAGCACCCTAAAGTTGGTTTCATTGACTAATCCGCATTGCTAAAACAAGGGTGAAAGGATAATCTAGACCTGGAGGCAGAAGTACGTAAATCTATGATAAATAATACTCTGCTGAAATACCTGTATTTCCGAAAGGATACTTCCGTGAATAGCCATGACCATAAATGCACAGTGCCGTAGTGCGCCACTAACTTTCACGTATTCGCTCCAGGGATAATTGAACATTTTGTAACGGCCATGAGGTGGTTCCCATATGGCAAAACCTAGCTGAAAGAATATAATATTGAATCCCTATGAGAAAATCTGAAAATGAAAACCTTTGGCTGAAAGGACTCACTCAAGTAATAATAATACAAAAACATACCAGAGAATCCTCTTGGCTCGTAGACTCTACTGCTGCTCTATATCCTGTGTACAATGGATCATCAGAAGCTTGATAGACTAGAATTTTCGAGGGTATTCTGTCGTACTCAACACATTGCAAATACATATTGACGCAGCCTATATAAAAGGCACCAAGTGTTGGTCAACATATTTCCATTGCACAAATAACAAATATTTTATCACAAACATATTAAAAAAGCATTTAGATGCTATAAAAGCACAACAAAATCCTCACCTTCCAAAGAAGTGGCAACACCCTTAAAATTTTTCACAACCAATTTATGGAGATCCTCGCCCGCCCAAATCGGGTAAACACATACATTAATGATCAAACAAATACCAGCTCCAAGTGCGATTAGAAGTAGTCTAGAAACAGCTGTTTGTACAAAATCCTTAGTGCCAGATACGAGTACAATACAAAATGTTAACAAGAAGACGCGAAATCCATAT
The DNA here is from genome assembly GCA_963555705.1 of Ligustrum vulgare. Classification (NCBI taxonomy): domain Eukaryota; kingdom Viridiplantae; phylum Streptophyta; class Magnoliopsida; order Lamiales; family Oleaceae; genus Ligustrum; species Ligustrum vulgare. Next base: position 2,581,049 of record OY743175.1, on the reverse strand, counting down.
TCGTATTGCTTCATCGCAGGGTGCAACTTCAAATAACTAGCAAAAAAACCTAAAATATGTTGGACCCTAATCAGTTCCAGTTTCCATATTCAAAGCAAAGAAATCAAAAGAACACATACTCATCATTAATTTGTTCAATTCATACCTGCAATAAAAATGCTTATCACAATCAAAACTTCTTGAAATTTTCCCACCATTAATGACAATTCAGCAATGCCTAGAGCAAGTGCTCCAGCCGATAATGTCCCCAATGCGCGATTAAATCCTTTGTTCAGTGTAGCTCCTACGAAAAAAGTCAAGAAAATGAGAAAATTACATCAAAACATGGGGAAATATTTGAAATAAAAAATCAAAACATACCTATGCTGAACTCGAACACAACGACAACAGTAAGGATAGCCCAGATGGAGTGTTTTCCAATATAAGCAAGGGGTTCTTTGAGGAAAATAAGGATTGAAACAAGCGAAAGAGCAAAGGCCACTTTAGCTGCAAACACCACTTTTCTTGGATCTGAACGACCCATTTTATAAGCCTTGGTTGCAGTTTCTCGAACATTGCTACACAATCTGGAAAATTTTTCCTGGGCAGATCGAAACAACCAATGTAAACAACCTTCATGTCTATTATAGGACGCATCAAATTCTATGTCGGAATTATATTTTCTGGAGAGCAATCTTTCTCTGCCTCTCTCGACAAAACTTTGTCTTAAAGATCCAGAATTGGCTGCCATAATAATTTCTTGGTATATCAAAAATCAGAAACATTTAAAGTGGGTTGTGAATCTTGGGTGATCTAAACTTCCAATTATTGGCTAAAACTTATGAAAATTTATCAGATATATCTGGATCGGGTTGTTCGGATTTAAAAGTTAAAATATGTAAAGTCTTGTAGGTGGGTGGTTGAACGTGAAAGCCTTAATGGGAGAATAGAGGTCTGGGTCCCCGTCCCCTTGTTTAGTTTGTTTATTCCTTCAACAATACAATTCCACAGTCTTCATGGGAAAAAAAATAATAATAAATACAATACAACCCCCACAAAATATTCAAGTAAAATTACACATAGGGTTTCAAAGTTTGGTTATTATATCAATTAGCCCACTAACTAATTTTTTCCTTACATTTAAGTACCAAAATCAATTTGTTAGTGATCCCCTCTAGGATTTATTGACTGATAGTATTGTATGAAATTGAAACTTGATAATTGACACGTTGAAATTTTCAAATTGAAAAAAAAAAAAAAAATCCAACTTCAGATCGACAATTTGCAAAATTATCATGTTTAATTATACTAGTATGAAATGCGTGCGATGCACGTAATTTTGTAATATTATTGTAAGATATATTTATTCAACTATTAAACAATTTTTTTCATCAAATCATATTTATTTTGAGTTTGTGTACTACTCAAGAAGAAAATGATAATCAATTTATTCATGTCAAATATGGAAAGAATTGAAAAATGATAGTGGAATTAAAATTGGAATAGAATATTGTACAAAAATGTTTCAGTGATATGAACATATTATGTTTTTCCTGGATGTGTCTATATATATTGTTGACCATAAAATCTGGTGGTATTTTGGATCAACACGTCTCAGCTCATCTCTCTTGAACACGTGAACTTCCTGCTCACTAGAACAAACAATCGGTATGCAAGGGGGGCCGAGGTGACTCGTGCTTGCACTTCGATGCTTAAATCAGTACTCATTTCAAGTAGATATAATTTGGATGTGGGAAATATAAGTGTGTAAAAGAGAAAAATGGGATGAGAGTAGAAAATTGAGTTGCTAACCTTTTTTTTGTAGACGATAACAATCTATTTATAGTGGAACTCATTATCCTGGATGGTGACACGTGTTGTGCCCCTAACCGCCGGAGAAGTAAACCAATTGTTTAGCTATAATCATTACTACCTACTATAGGGGAGTGATAGCCATCACATCCCTTCTAAAAGGAACTCATATCAAGCTACCACTTGCATAAGGGCTGCCTCTTTGACACTTTGTCTGGTCTTGTCACCAATCCAGGGTATTAGCCCCAGAAAACAACGGACAGGACATATGGAGCTTCGGACAACATGACGCTTTGGCGATCTATAGTTTGTTTGCTTCGGGGTCATGCCACATAGCCAATGGGTCCCACATGGTCCCTTATTGATGAAGTGTCAAGTCCATTTAAATAGGGTCATAACACTAGTCCTTCAAATATGGTTGGTTCATTCATGTGTAAACCATAATTGTCGAAGACGCATAAATGGGCTTACCTTGAAGGATTCCCATTCGAATGTTCATTCCGGAGGCAAGGTATTTCTCTTAAATTCCGAAGTTGAATTAGCCGGAGGGGATTTGATAGAGTTGTGTAACTAGAGCTTCAATATAAGTGTGACACGTAGGTTCATGAACAAACAATGATTATTCGCGGGCTTTGGGGTTGTCTCTTGGGCCTCCCATCTTTAAAGCGTGTGTGTGTGTAGCACACGGGAAGATATAGGGTTTTCTCTCTTTTGAATTCCCATCATTTGGTGCTCCAAGATCAACTTATAAAACCCTTGCTTTCCATTTTTTTTTCCTTTTCGCATCTCCTATTCTTCTCCAGAGATCCCTTGCAATACCTCTTACTTCTTCACTATGGATCCTTCAGCGTTTTGCTGAGATTTATCATTCGCTGTTGTTCCTCCTGCTTCATCTTGCCTCCAGGGAATTTTTGCCTTTCGCTCAAGTAACTTCTTCTTCCCATGTTTGTGTGTTTCTGATTCTTCCTTTATTCTTGTTGTAGTGTGTTGAGTGCATTTTTTGGTGTCCTTTTGGGGGTAAGTTGAGTTACGGGGAACATGGAAGGAGTTGGGGAGATGGATTTAAAGGAGTTGATGATAGGGGTAGACCCTATAAGGGGCTTTTGCCCTTTGTCCTGCTTGGTCTTTAGTTCCCGACTTTTTAAAGAAAAAAGGAAGAAGAGAGAAAGGAAGTTTTGTAGCGTAATATCTTTAGGTTATTCTAACAGGGAAGAAGATACAGATCAACCGTACATGGCTAAATTATCAACTAAAGAAGAGACGTCGTTGTGGGAGATCCGGAGTAAGGGAGAAAGAGATATAAGAGGGGAAGAGGTGGTGGGCTCTTCATCCGGGGCGTAAGAGTTTGGTTTGGGAGCCAGAGCCCCTTTTAGAGCACATAAGGAGGAACTGGGCCTAACTGAAGAGGAGATTTCCCAAGTAGAGGATTGGGTAGACTACGTCAATAAAGCTTCAGGTTATCATGTTGACCCTTCGCCCTATCCGGAGCTATGGGAGTCCAATGAATTTAAGACGGAGGTTAGGGGAAATGGCATTGCCGAAGTATCATCTACATATAGGATGCCTAGGGAGATACGGGTCATACACCCTAGTCCATCATGCCGACCCTGTTGTCCACCGAATGGTCAAGTGGCAGTACTCCTTGACGCGTTCCTATGCGGGATGCGCCTACCGCTTCATCCATTTTTTAGAGCTCTCCTCTATAGTTATAACATGTGCCCCTACCAAGTGGCCCCAAACTTCTGGACTCAGGTAGTGGGGACCACATTGATCTGGCAGGAAGTTAGTCCTAACTATTTGATTTCCCTGTACATCATACATACTCTGTACATTCTGAAGAAGGCTGTGAGGAGGGAGCAAGACAAGTGATCGGACGTGAAGGACTTGTATTGCTTAACTCCAAGAGGCCAGTATCCTCCGATCATCACAAGACATTCGACCTCCCTCAAGAATTGGAGAATCCAGTGGTCTTGGGTTGTCGGGGACTGGCAGTGTACCACTTCGGATCCTACCCCCTAAAATAACGGTTTCCTGAACCCTCTCTTGTCCTCGTAAGTATTTATGCCTTCTTATGTGGGTGCATAATGTTCCTAAGTTCGTATGTTTTTAATTCCCTATGATTATGTATTCTTTAAATTTTGTAAGTCAAACAAACGCTCACTAGTTGCCTAGAGAGGATTTGGAGGTGGCGAGGAAGTTGTTCAATTACTGAGGTGATTTTCAGAAAGTTATCGCCTCAAGAAGAATCTTCATAAAACACGGTTTAATGTGACAGATGGGTATGTACCCACGTCCCTGTTATTTTATCATATTCTTTTTATGCTTTATTTTTAATTAGGTGTGTTCCCTGCAGGGTCAAGGGAATTCCCCAAAATATCGCTTAAGGGCTTGAAAGCTAAGAAGATCCCCCCGGTCTTAGGGAACGTAGTGAGAAAGAGAAAAGAAAAAAATGTGTTTTTGCCAACTTCTATTTGGAAGCTTCCAAAAAGGTCGCCGGGGCTTCAAGAGAGGCATTTGAAGAGGGCTCTGCCTCTAGACCTCTTGGCTCCCCAACTCTTCTGGTTCCTCCTACATTAGCTCCATCATGGCAGCAACTCCTTACTATTAAGAAGGAGCATGGATCCAAACTTGCAGAGGGCAAGGAGAAAGAGAAGAAAACCAAGAAAAAGGACTAGGTAAAACTTAGACAGGCTCTGCCTGAGGGAGCAGATGACAATGATGAGGTTATGGAGGTGACACCAGAGGACCAGCTAAGATGACAATGATGAGGCTATGAAGTTGAGGTTACTTTGGGTATTTCTACTGCTAAGATTCCCGAACTTACCAAGGGCTCGGAGCCATCAATCGTGACTCTCCAAATTATGTGGAAAGGATGGAGCAGGAGATAGCCTCAGAATTAGTTCAGATTAGGGACAACCTTGTTCCCAAACTGTCCATCTTGGATTATGATGCTCTGGAATCCTTCCCAGAGTATGCTTCTAAGGCTGCCATTGCAATGGATAGCTACTGGATAGAGGGGTTGGAGTCTTTTGCTGAAGAACTCACCTAGCCAGAAGTTGGTTGCCATCAAGGCACTGAGTGCCAAGACCTTGGCTTTGATAGACGAGGTGGAAGGGCCGTTCCGTGAGTTTGAGCAGAGGGAGGAGAGCACTAAGGTGACCATGCGCAACGTGGACAGTACAATAGAAGAGATTAAGGAGCTGAAGGACTCCCTTGTCGTGGCTCGAAAGTCTCTCCAAGAGGAAAAGAACTCATCGCGAGCTTTAAAGGAAGAGAATGATCAGTTGAAAAAAGATCTTATCTCCTCAGATCATGGCTAACCTCTGCAAGAAGTATGATAACACCTTCTAGGCCCAGGCGGTGACTGTCGATGCCCTTGCTGAGGTTAATGCCATGAAGGGAAAACTTTTTGATGAAGTGGCCGAACTGAAGAAAGAATTCGAGGGCTAGATAAACTTTTTGCTCTCGACCCTCCTAACTCCACTCGAGGTGCTACCAGAGATTGTTTTGTTGAAGATGCTCCTGCTATCTCTTAATTTTTTTCTTTCATATTTGAGTTTTGATAGGCTTAACATTTTACTACCTGTTAATGACTTATATCTTTAGAAAATTCTTTTCGTGAATTCACTGTAAGATGCTCAAACATAATGGTAATCTTATGGTATTTTCTTTTATCTTTTTGATGTAGAGTAAGTTTTTTGCCTTCGAGGGGTTGCTTCGAAGGGGTTTAGCTTCAGAGGGGTCTAGAGGGGTAAGTATAATAGTAGTCCCTCAAATCTAAGCCTTTAAGACATTCATGTGTTATGGGTTAGGTTTGCGTGATTGATGTTTTTCTTCCATTTCCATTCATGAGTGAGCCCTTGCTTGTGTTTGAGGTATGGAGTGATATGCTTGAAGTAACTTATAGAACTATCTTGTAGTGATTGTGCTTGCTTTGAACACTTTGGATTCTGGATAGACTTAAACGATTATAACCACGGAATCGCCAAGTTATTCTAATTAAGGATGAATTGTAGCATTCCCCTAATTGTAAGAAACGAAGCGTAGTGTTTTTCTCAACTACAACAAACCGTTGCGCTTCCAATTTTCATTATGGGTTATTTTTTTGTATGTTTTGGTATTTTCTTGTTTTTGCTCAAAGTGTTTTAAGCGTATCATGAGTTTTTCAGAGTCCCTTGTTTAGAGGATTTGTTATAACTCTGCTTGAATGTGGAGAATAAGGAGGTGCATTGGAATTTGGTTTGGTTAACTATGTCATGACTATATTGAAATTACTTGACGCAAATTTTTCATAAGGAAATTGTTCGTTATATAACTTTTACAGAGTCAGATATGAATGCTTCATTATTGATAATAGCGACAAAAATGATCAGTGTTCCAGGGATTAGGCAGTGGTACTCTGTATAGGTCTTTTATCCTATAAGTCCCTGGCACCACCTCGGCGATGACTTTATAAGGCCCTTCCCTATTAGGACCCAAAGTCCCTACTTTTGGTTCTTGAGTTAAAAGAAGAACTTTCTTCAACACCAGGTCCCCAATTCTAAAAAATCTTATTTTGTCCTTTTTGTTATAATAGCGAGCTGTTTTTTTCTTGGTAGCATGCTGACACAACATACGATTCGTTGCTTTATTCAAGGAGGAAATCGAGGCCCTCCCGCAGAAGCTTTGTCAAATAAATTTGGCGAGGCGAAGGCACCCCGATTTCCACTAGACACACTGCTTCGAACACATAAGCTATTGAGAATGAGGTTTCACCCATGGAAGTGTGTGATGTAGTCTGAATCACGTGTAAGACTTGGGAGAGTTGATCCACTCAAGCTCCCTTATTGGACTCCAACTTCCTTTTCAACGTATTCTTTATAGTTTTGTTTACCGCTTTAACCTGCCCGTTTTCTTGGGGGGTGGCATGGAGAATAACCTGCAAATGCTCATTTCCTCGCATAACTCATCAACTCTCTTGTTCTTGAACTGCTTTGCGTTGCCCGTTGCAATAGAGTGAGGAATACTGAATCTACAGATTATGTTCTTCCAAATGAATTTGGAAGTGTTGGCTTCTGTGATTTTCATTAGCGGCTCTGCTTCTACCTATTTAGTGAAGTAATCTATTGCTATGATAGCAAAGCAGTGGTTCCCGCTTCCCCTGGGTATGGATCTAATAATATCAATCCCCCATTTTGCGAAGGGCCAAGTGCTGGTCACTACTCTTAGCTCGTGGTGAGGTTGGCGTTGTATGGCAGCATGGCATTGGCATGTGTCCGACTTGCAAACAAAATCATGAGCGTCTTTCCTCATTATTGGATAGAAGTACCCTTATTTCAGGGCCTTCCACACCAAAGATAGTCCTCTGGTATGATTCCATCATGTTTCTTCATGGATTTCGCTCATTACATATTTGCCATCCGCCGCCCAATACAACGCAACAACGGAGTAGTGTAACTTCGTTTGTAGAGTACTCCATCTTTCAAGGTGAAGTTAGTTGCGTACCTTAGCATCTTTCGAGTTGACTCTGGCTAGTTGGGAAAAATTTGGTGCTTTAAATAAGCAAGGATTAGTGTTATCCAAGAGGGTTCCTCTTCTATGGAAAATACTTCTGCCCCTGGCTCAACGGATGGGACCGGTAGGTGCTCGATAGGAACCATGCTCAAGAGGTCCGCGTCTTTGCTACTCGCCAATTTTGACAGGGCGTCAGCATTTATATTTTCGGAACGTCGTATGTGTATTAGCTCACACTTTTCAAAGTGAATCATCAAATACCTCACTATTTTCAGGTATGGCACCATGCTAGACTGTTTGGGCACGAACCGCTCGTTAACTTGGCTGACAACAAGCGTACGTCAAATTAACTAATTTCCACTGCCCACTTCATCGATCTTCTGGACGCATCCGGTTTCTGCAAAACTTACCTCATGGGGAAGTTAGTAAGCACATGTATGGTATGCAATTCGAAGTAAGGTCGGACCTTACGAGCCAACGTGATCAATTCCAAGGCAAGCTCTTCCATGTTCGAATAATGCATTTTTGTGTCTAAGCCTTTCTGACATAGTACACTGGGAGTTGACTCCCACTTTCTTCTCTGACCAAAACTGAGTTCACGGCTTCTTTCAAAATTGCCAAATATAGGAACAAAGGCTCTCCGGCCTTCGGTTTTGACAACAACGGGGCTTTCCCCAAGAATGCATTTAATTTTGGGAAGGCCTACTCGCACTCTGGCATCTAGAGGAAACTTTTTCCTCCTTTGAGGGTTTTCAAGAAAGGCAAGCATTTGTAGGTGGATTTAGAGACAAACCTGGTTAGAGCAGCTACTCCTCCTGTCAGGCTCTGAGCTTCCTTGGGATTCCAAGGAGAATGCATCTCAATCAATGCCTCGATCTTGTTTGGGTTGGCCACGATTCCCCTGCTGTTAACCATGAATCCAAGGAACTTTTCGGACCCCACTCCGAAGCTGCATTTCAGAGAATTAAGCTTCATCATGTTCTTTCTCAATACACTGAAGGTCTATGCAAGGTGTTTGACATGTTTCGAAACTTGCATGCTTTTCATAAGCATGTCGTCCACATACACTTCCATTGTGTTTCCCAACTATTTTTCAAACATCTGGTTTACCAGTCTTTTATAAGTGGCACCGGCATTCTTTAATCTGAAGGGCATAGCCCTGTAACAGTAAAACCTCTATCTGTGATAAATAAGGTGTGCTCCTAATTAGATTCATGCATGGGGATTTGGTTATACCTGAAGTATTCATCCATGAAGCTCAACATTGCATGTCCTGCAGTTGAATCAACCAACTGATCTATCTGAGGTGAAAACTGTCTTTCGAGCATGCCTGAATTAGATTAGAAAAATCGATGCACACTCTCAGCTTCTCGCTTTTCTTGGGGACCAAAACTGGGTTGGATACCCGGATCCTCTTATGAAGTCATTTTTCAATAGCTTCAACACCTCTTCTTTTAAGGCCTCGTACTTCTTTGGGCTCTTGGGTCTCCTCTTCTGCGTATGTCTGGGGTGACTCGGATCAATTTGTAGCCGATAACATGCCACTTTTGGATCTATTCCCCCCATGCCTTCGTGCTTCCATGCGAAAATTTCGAGATTTTTTTGAAAGATTTTTAGCGCTTCTTTAACTTCACAAGCGGAGTCTTGTCCTATCTATAATTCCTTCATTGGATCCTTAGGATCCACAGAAAAACACTCCAACTTTTCATCCGGAGCTGTACAGCAATCTGCACCCATCATTCTAGGATCTAAGTCCATAAGATCCTCCTCGCCCATCATGATTGCATCTCCATCCAAGATAGGTTCATCGCACATTCTTTCTAGGTCTGGGGCTTCATCTACCATCGCTACATCGCTGACCATGTCAACAACCTCATCTGTGTAGCATGATCTTGATTCAGTTTGGTCTTCCGTTGTTTAGGGTACTACCACCTCCCCTTCTTTCGTTGGCCTTCTGTTCCGCCAACATCTGCACATCTCTGAATCCTCCATTGCATGCCCATAAAAACCGATGGTCAGCATCGACCTCTTTCGAAGCGGTAGCGGGAGGGGCAGGAGGCAAGGTAGAGTACAATTGTGGGATAGCCTCTGTAATCTCAGAAGCATAACTGGATCTGAACCCTGGGAATGGGCTTGAACCACCTCCGCGAAGGTTTTCGGACTGGTTCTTGTTTCCCCCCGATAGCTGGGAGGACTCCGGACTGATATCCGGTGTTATATCTCTCCTGCGGATGGCTATCCCTAGCCTTAGCCATCTTCTCAGAGATGATTTCCTCCTTCATTAAGTCCACAAGGGCATTGTAATTCCTTGGTTTTTGGCTTCGCACGTCTCTCCAGAACATATTCGTCATATCCAAACCTACTTTCAAGGCGGAAAACATTTCTGCTTTCGGTGATATTCACAATTGTGCATCTCCTCAGTTAATCAGGCTAGATAACATTTTAGAGATTCGTTCCTCCCTTGCCTCAAATCTTGCAGGAACTAGAGGGGGAGTTGCCCCGATCTGGAGGACACAAAGCCAAGGTTATTTTCAAGTCTCTCCAATTGTGGATGCTACTAGGTGGGAGTTTCTTGTACCATCATATGGCACTACCCTCAAGTGTCAAAGCAAAAGCTTTGTACATTACCCCTGGAGTGGCTTCGGCCATCTCTATCAAGCTCACCCCTTCCGGAGTACTTCGTTATCTCCAGCATTTCAAAATCGGCTGGTATTAGGTACCTTTATATGCCCTCTGAGAGGAGGCTTATCTCCTTATCATCTTCGATCTCGTATGAAGGAGGTTCATTGTTATTCTCATTGCTATCTGACCCTGCACCCCCATAGTGGTGAGTTTGGTCATATGGCCTTTGGGCCTAATTCACTATGGGGGTGATACGGCTCGGCTGATTGTTTCCCCGGGAAGTTGTGTGGATTTCCAGGTTTTAGGAGGGGCTTCTACAGCCCTCATTTCCCATCTATTTCTAGGCTCATGTTGGGAAGAGTTAGCTTCTTTAGCCTCTTCTTCATACTGATTCCTAGGAACTCTATTGTGCGATTGAACCTCAGCTCTCAGCTCTTGCCTATTTCTTGGCGCTTACGTTTGAGGGAGAGTTTCTTCAACTCTTCCTCTGCATCTATTTCTAAACCAGAGACCCCCTATCCAGCTAAAATCACTGCCGGACCTTGTCGGAGCTGCCTCTCTATGATGTTCAGGAGGAGGACTGTACTCCAGCGCTTCATACTTTGAGCCTTCCCTATAGGGCCGCATGAATTCCTCTTCAGGGTTTTTCAAAGGTATCGGTAGTAACTCACAGTATCCATAGTGAAAAGCAGATATTGTGGCTGAGTCTGGGGATAGTGTGGTGGCTCAACTGGATTGTTTACCATATATCCCCTTGCCATGTCAGTATTCATGGCAGCCATTTGTTCAATCTGTTATCTCTGTATTTCTACCATTTGGGCTGCCATGCGAGTCATATCTCTCATCAAATGCCTATTCCGATGCCTACGAGGGGGGTTAGGTTGAGGGACCTCGTCATCAGCATTTTGAGGCTGAATGTGGGGGTGCATTCCCTCATTAACGTTATACTACCCGTCTCTACTTCTCTGGGGGTTCACGTCATTATCACTTTCACTTATGGCTGTAGAGATTTTTGCAACGTCCTTTCTTCAAGGTAGTCAAACTTGTATTTCAGAGTCTCAACACCTTTTTAAGGTGAGTAAATTTATGTTTAGAAGTTTTTAAACCTATTTAGAGGTGAATAAACTTATATTTCAAAGTTTTAAGTCTTTTTCAAGGTTCTTAATAGCTCTCCACTCTTTTTCAAGAGGTTTTCGCCTTTCTTTAAGGTTTTGTGTACCTTTGTACCACGTGATTTCATGGTTATCAATGTGATTTCCTACAGACGGTGCCAAAATGTTGACCACAAATTTTGGTGGGATCTTGGATCAACACGTCTCAACTCCTCCCTCTTGAACACGTGGACTCCCTGCGCACTAGGACAAACAATCAGTATGCAAAGGGGCCGAGGTGGCTCCCGCTTACACTCCGATGCTTAAGTCAGTACTCATTTCAAGTAGATATAATTTGGATGTGGGTGATATAAGTGTGTAAAAGAGAGAAAGGAGAGTGAGAGTAGAAAATTGAGTTAGAGTATTGAGTTGCTAACCATTTTTGTAGACTATAGCAATCTATTTATAGTGGAAGTCATTAATCTTGATGGTAACACGTGTCGTGCCCCTAACCACTGGAGAGGTAAACCAATTGTTTGGCTATAATCATTATTTCCTACTATAAGAGAGTGCGTCCATCACATTCCTTCTAAAAGGAACTTTGATATCAAGCTACCACTTACATAAGTGATGCCTCTCGGACACACTGTTTGGTCTTATCACTAGTCTGAGGTATTATAGCCCTGAACAACAACGGACCGGACATATGGAGCTTCGAACAACATGACGCTTCGGCGATCCATAGTTTATCTGATTTGGGGTCCTGCCACACAGTTGTGGGTCCCACATGGTCCCTTATTGATGACGTGTCAAGTCCATTTAAACAGGGTCGTAACATATATAAAAACAAGTTAAATTTATTTGCGAAGGGTTTGGACTAATTAAGCATGAATTGAGATTTTATTTGAAATATTAACCATGCAAAACCTACACATAATAATTAATGAATATCGAATATAATAAAGAGCAGAGTATTAGTATTTTAATCCTTTACACAATGAAAGTAAATATCAAGCAATGTTTTCCAAAATAAGTGTCCTAAAAAATATTATAATTACAGATGCAATTTGATTCTTAAATGTTTTCATTTATCATTTATTTATAATTTAGCTATAGCGCATCATTTCAATTTCATTAACTAAAAAACTAAAATAATCATATGCCATTATGATTGTTTTATAATTCATAATTTAATCCTTAATTAATTTGATAATTTTTATTTAAAAATGTTGATTATCTCCTCAAATTCTATTTTTATTCCAAAAGGCACTAAAAGCTCAAAAAAGTCATTCTTGTATCTATGTCAGTGAATTTCTCTCTTTCAATTCAAATTCAAATACATCTTAGCAAATTAAATATGACTCTTGACCCTTAAATATGTAAAAGAAAGTCTCGAGTAAAGACATGTTATCTTGACGGCTATAGTCACGAAGATGGCTAGTATGCTGTGGTAGAACTCATGATCAAGTCCATTACTTCTCCTCGAACAACCGTTCTAGAAACCTATTTCTAAGGGATAAGAATTGAGTGGAAAATCCCCTAACTCTTTCTTCTAAGTTGATATATATTGAATAGCTAGTTTGTTTTGGAAAAATGTGAGCAGCAATTGGACAAATTTCCACTCATCTTCTTTGAATGATTCACTGGTTAACATGGATTTTTAGTCATTAGATAAGAGATATAAACCAATTAAGTATATCAGACAATCAAAATGACCCAATGAATAAAAAACTAATAATGTAGATCAATTGACAAAGAGAATTTTGATTGTAAGACGATTGAATAGAGAGAGAAAGTGAAAAATATGTCTTACAAACTTTTGGTCATCATCCTCTCTTTTACAGCTTCTATAGTTACAACACTCTTGCCATCGGGATTATGAGATCCTTCAATCGACTTGTATCAAATCACATAAAGTTCCATATTATATTTAGTAGGTACTGAACAAAAGATCATTAGAAGATGCATGACCATATATAACTTGCATTTAGATATCAATAATACTTGAAAAGAGTGTTGTGTAAAGATTTGAGGAAAAAGCGATGTTACCGGAGTGGTATCGTCATGCACTGTAATAATTGAGATATATGTGTCGTCGATATCTTTTGATACAATCAGTGAGCATTTGGGATTAGCTAACAAATTTTGAACTAATTAGCAAAGTTGGAAATTACAAAATCGACATATGTTGTTTGTTGTGTTGCATTCTGGAATTTTTTTGATCGTTATTTTTTATTCTTGTAAATACATAGAAAAACAAATTAGAGACTTTTGATGGTATGAAATATTTATTAATTTAATTTCCTTTCAGACCTTTGTCTTCTAATTGCATCAATTTAGTCTCCAACTTCTTGATTTCTTAAATTAGCCACATCTCGTCCTCGATTGTCTTCATGCACTTCTCCAATATGTACAATTTAACTCCAATAATTATCCATTTGGCCTTTAATTGCTTCAATTCCTTCATTCACTTGATTTTCGAGATATTTTCTGCATTGTAATCAAAGAGTAACAATTAGGTAGATTTTATTCTAAAACGACAATATACTATTCTAATTTATACATATAAGTAAGTGTATAAAATACACTTATCACTTATACATACTCGACAAGGAGTACAAACCTATGTTCAGGATGTGGTTTTTTCTTCAGACTTATTACCTTCTTCAACCATCTTTTTTCTATACTAGTGGGACATCGTCCAGATGCATGACGTAGCCGTAGAAGGTTTGGCATTGATCTGTGCATGTAGAAATAAAGGGAGACAGTGGTGGGGATGTGTGTGTGTAATTTTAAAAACAGACTATTTAGCATTAAGGCCAACAAGCCAATCTAAATTTTATTATGTTACAAGGGATAAATCAAAACTCAACTTAGCGATCAAACAAATGAGATTGAAAAATTGCTTATTAGGTTCACGGATACAAAGAGCTGTTCACTGATATCTTGCGATGCGAAATACCCCCGCAAGTGTACGGGTCATGAGAAGTAATAAAGTGGACCTAGGAGTCCGGATTATCGTCCAACGGAGACTGCTTACTACCGAAATATGTTAATTCTTATCCCTATTTGAACGGATGAATATGATTGGTTATTTAAACTAAAACTAAAGAATTAAAAATTTGCAGAATTGTTTTGTTTTAAAAGATTATTGTAAAGTAGTTGGAATTCACGATTTCACCTAACCAATTAAATTAACTCCAATTTCATGTTTTATTTCCTAAATATGTACTAGGTCGAATTTACTAATGTATATTTAAATTCCTCTCTCGAGTATAAATCAATTTTACCTAAATAGTCAACATTGTATCTCCACAGAGGGTCCGAATATTTATTATTTAGATGCATAACACACAAGAATTCACACACAACCACAATAATAACAAGAGTATATCTATATCTTTTGTCCAATTATCGAATTTATTACCACGTTCTACATTATTAACTCACCCCTCGGATTATGGAAATAACTCAATATATCATGAATTGGGGATCAAGCAATTCAAACATTAAGAACAAAAATAAATCAATACATGTAACAAAACATTAAAACTATGGAACTTGGAATTAAAATAATATTACTAGACTAAATCGTTTATTCCAACATGCAGTTTAGTTACACATCATAATTAAAGAACAAAAACAACAATAATAAACGTTCATTGAAAGTAATATAAAGAAAGAAACGCTTGCATCAAGTTTTGATTCTTCAATTATCTTCAATTCACGCCCCTTTGCGATGCTCGATTCCCCAAGAATTTGATGTTGAATTCTCAATTGTGACTCATTCTTTAGAGACGCAAAGGTCTAAATTCGTGCATCTCAAGTAGTATATATAGGTTTTGGAGAAACCTTGGTCAAAGAAGAGAATAAACTGCTGAATCCGCATGCAAAAAGCCTAATTTTGGCCCAGTTGAATAATCGCGCGATCGTACGGTTCAAAATGGAGCAATCGCGTGGACATGGTGATAACTCTCGGGTGACAAAAACAAGGCATCGCGCGATCGTGCTGTATTGATTCCGGTGATCGCGTGGTTTGGACTTCACAGCAATTTCCACTTTTTCTTGGTTTATAAGTTGGTCCCTACTTTTTTATTTGCAACCTCAATCCTCAACTTTCAATTGAAGCAATTTAGTCCTCAAACTTTAGAATCTTCTCGTTTTGCTCGTTTCAGCTTTCAACTTCTTCAATTGGTTCCTCCAACTTCTGTTTTATTCACTTTGGCATCAGACTTGTTTCCCGATTAAAGTCGCAAACTTCTCAATTGCTCAATTTAACTCCAATTAGCATCCAATTGTGCCTTTTTTCCCATTAATTGCTTCATTCTTCGTCTTTCGGGATATTTTCTGAAAAGTAAACATATAAGCACAAAGTAAATAGCTTATATTCTTAAACGACAATAATTTATTTTAATTTTGACATATAAATAAGTGTATAAAATACACTTATCAAGAGTCATTATTATCTTAATACTTTTTCCAACAAATTTAATAAGTTATGAACATGAACAATATAAAAAGTGAACATCTTATTGTGCATATAAAATGAATAAAAATATTTCATACACCAATTCTTGATAAGTTTATTTTATACACTTATTTGTATGTCTAAATTAGGATTAATTATTGTCGTTTGAGAATATTTACTATTTAATTTATGTTTATTTGTTTACTTTTCAGAAAATGTCTCAATTGAAGAAGAATGAAGCAATTAATGAAAAAATGACACGATTTGATGTTAATTGGAGCTAAATTGGATAAGTGAGGAGTTTGTGACAACAACCGAGAAATATGCTTGGTGCCAAAGTGACTAAATCAGAAGTTGGAGGACCTAATTGAATGAATTAAGAGCTTGAATGGTCAAACCGAGAAGAAGATAAAGTTTGGGGACTAAATTGCAACAATTGAGAGTTGAGGACTGAAGATGCAATTAAAAGTCAGGGACCAACTTGCACAGCCGGAAGAAAGATGAAGTCGCGATCGCTGGTGACACACCACGCGATCGCGAGATGGTTGTAAATTATAACCCGAGAGTTATAAGGTCTTCCACGCGATCGCCGGCATTATGCCTGTGCGATCGCGCGCTTGTCCGACTGGGCCGCAGATCAGATTTTTCTCGCGATTTTTGACAGGCTTTGGGCTTTTTGACCTAGGTTTTCTCCAAAACCTATATATACAACATAAGAGGCACGAAATTGAGACATTTGCCTCTCCATAGAACGAGCCACAACAGAGAATCCAACATCAAATTCTTGGAAAATCAAGCATTGCAAAGGCGCGTGAATTGAAGATAATTGAAGAATCAAAACTTGGTGCAAGATTTCCATTCTTTATATTATCTTTAATGAACGTTAATTTATATTGTTTTTGTTATTTATTGATGATGTGTAACTAAATTTTATGTTGGGATGAACGATGTAGCCTAGTTATATTATTTTAATTCCAAATTCAGTTATTTTAATGTTTAGTTGCATGTATTAATTTATTATTGTTCTTAATGCTTGAATTGCTTGATCACTAGTTCATGATATATTGAATTATTTTCATAATCCGAGAGGTGAGTTAATAATTTAGAACATGGTAATAAATCCGATAATTGAACGAGAGATAGAGATATACTCTTGTTATTATTGCGGTCGTGTGTGAATTCTTGTATTTATTGCATCTAGATAAGGAATATTCAGACCCGCTGTAGAGATACACGGTTGACTTATGTAGGTAGAATTGATTTAAACTCGAGAGAGGGATTTCAATATAAATTAGTGAATTCAATCGAGTACATAATTAAGAAATAAAACATGGAATTGGAGTTATTTTAATTGGTTAGGTGAAATCGTGAATCCCAACTATTTTTACAATCGTTTTTAAAAACAAAACAAATTCTCCAATTTTAAATTCTTTAGTTTTAGTTAACAATCTCAAACAAATTCACCCGTTCAAATAGAGTTAGGAACTAACACATTTCGGTACTTAATAGCAGTCCTCGTGGGACGATAATCCGGACTCTTAGATCCACTTTATTACTTCTCATGACCCGTGCACTTGCGGGGGTATTTTGCATCGCGAGATATCAGGTGAACAATTCTCAACTGCTACAACCAAAATTAATTCAAGCAATTGAGAATATGAAATTATAACAAATGTATGTGAAACATGGAAGTGATTTTTATTTCTTATAATATAATAAGTAGGAAATGGTTATACAAAATATTTGTGTAGCAAAAGTTTTTTTACAAATAATACCTGTCTAAAATTGTTAGTTCTTAAGAAACCTCAGCATTACCTCTAAAAGGGACATAATCTCTGTTTTTGAGTAAGGCACAAGTTCCCCACAGTTAACAACCCCCTCAATATCTGAAATTGAAATTTTTTTCTACATGTAGTGCACGCCTATACCTCCCCAATGTAGCAATGGATGCTACCAATCTACAATCAAAAGGAAAGCATTAAATCAACAGTATAAAACATTAGACCAAAACTTGGCAGCAAGAATAACATTGTATCAGCAATTCTGAAGTTGGAAATTCGTCAATAGTGTATGAGAAATAAACCTCTATGGAGATATGTTGACTTCACTTGCAGCATCCCCATCCGTAGCTCCCATTTCACTTGCCAAAGTAATTAAAAGAATCAATGTCAACATAATCATATTGACACAACGATAACCATCAAAGAAACCAAGCAAATCGCCTAATGCATAACAATAACAGTGTCTGTCGACATTCTCAAACACAGTCTCCTTGAATATAAATTCCTATATTTAGTTAACAAGTATTAAAAAGGGTTATTAAGGAGAATGAAGCATGGAATAAAACATGTACCGAAGCTATTTGTATTTAGCTTGATAAAATGCAAGAAGTTTGATGAATCGCTCTTTCATGCAAAGAGAAAATGTGTTCTGCTCTCAGTACTAAATAATTGCTACAACATGAAGGAGTAGGATGTTAAAAGATGGTATTGAAACACAGATAAATAGGCATAAGATGGAAGTCAACATGGCATTTCCAGGGGCTGTGGGTGTTAAAAAAGCCTACCAGAGAGCCCTAAAAAAATTTTGGGGTGGGGTGGGGTGGGGAACAAAGGAAACTATTGCAATAAGTCGAAACATCGATTATTCTCAACTAAAGAGAGGAAATATGATATGTAGAAACTAAATTTTTCAAACTCAATTCAATTATCAAACTATACTCTGTTAAAAGAGAATACTTCAATGGATGGGGAGGATCAAGTCAACAACAAATTATTTTGGTAGATGCAAGGGCAAAATGGAAGTTGAATGACATTGCCCAAACATTACAAACTCGCATTATTCACCCCTTCTCCATTGAGCATAGCAGTTCATCACTTGATCAGAAACTGATGATAAATTGAAATATTCACACATCAAGATATCTTTTTTCAACTAATTACAAGAAACATTGTGACTTAAGGAGTATTTATGAACAACTCACATAATTATGTACTTAGAGCTTGTTTGGTGCATCAAAAGTTTTTACCAAAACTTTTCAAATTCAATCTCAACCATCCATCTTTGATCAAGCCCACAATTTTTTACTTTTTAAATCAATCTAAACCATACATCCATCAACAAACACAAAAAAATCATAAAAATCAAAAATCCTCCATACACCAAACGGTCTCTTATTTAAAAAAATTCTGCTTATACTTTGATGGTATGCACCCAAATGCAATTATCCATAGGCATGATGGGAAAAATTGTGAGTTTTGCACTAAAAGTTGAGACTTCAAACACCAAGAGTGACCAACATTTAATACTATATGACAACGTTTACAGATAACTGAAAAAGCATATAAAGTTTACACGAACTAGCAACAAAATGCTCTAATCCATATCACAATATAGAAAAAGATGATTTAAAAAAAATACATATATCTCAGTAATTTAATATCTTTGACAAGCAACAATCAAAACCTTCAGTTGAAAATCCCCAAATCGTAAAGAAAACGTAGACTTAATCCATCAAAAAATATCTTCTTAATGACTTGTAAGAACCCAATTTTTGGCTTCATTTTTCCTTCCAATTTCCCCTTCACTTCATCATATTCACAATCCATTTCATTCATACCCTTTATACATCTGCCCATTATTAACAAATCCCATTAATTCACAAATAGCACTTTCCCCAATTTATTTACGACAACTTATACCACAAATTCAGGATTATAAATACAAGACTTATAATCCTATAGTGAATAAAACATACTAACCCAACAAAGAAATTGAGAAAATGAAAGACTTTCTATGTGGTCCAACCAGACTCTGGCACTCTAATTGTATCTATACCAACTATACCTAGATTGAAAGCATTCCAGTTAAGTAGAAATAATATGTTCGGATTAAGTGAAACATTTGAAAATCAACTTAGTAGAGACAAGTAATATATAATTATATTGAAATAAAGAAACATAGATTGTTGTATTTTCTCATTTTCTTGTAAACGGATTGCAAGAGATCAATTTTTTTAAAAAAAAAAAAATCATAGCAAATGTCGATAGCTTCAGGAAATTGCACATAATAATATGAAATTGAAATGTGACGGAAGAGATTTAAAAAAAATGTAACGGAAGAGAAAATATCACTATTTACAGCTAATTGAAAACAAAGAGCAGCTTAATCCTTCTTTCTTATGCCGATATGCCTAATCAATAATTACAATCTCCCACTCTACCTCTGATGAAATGCTTCCATGAATACTGTAAGTGTCAAAGTTGGTTATAATTATCTCAACATTTTGAGCTTCCAGTTTGTCCATTATCTGGTCATGATTTGGTCCATGGTAAACGAAAACAATAAATGCAGACCATTTTGAAAACTCATTTTTCTAGTTGTGAATAACGAAACTGGTGTAAAAACAGGTCCCATATCTGTGCAATCTCTCTTCAGTGGGGCTAAGAGGTCCATGGTTCAAACCGATGTAGAATGTTCAAAGGGTAAAGAGCCCATGAGAGAATCAAATGATAATGATGAGCTACTTATAGAAAGTGAAATGGGGCAAACTTCAACAAAGGATCCAAAAGCACAAGGTGACACTACAAAAAAGTCAAGCGAATAAGACGATATTTAGAGACAACATTGAAAGTCGTCTCTAATACTTAGTCTTTTGAGACGACAAAAATAATCATCTCAATAGGCAAAGGAATTAGAGACGACATATATAGGTGTCTCTACTACCCTGGTCCTATTGAGACGACTAAAAATTGTCATCTCAATAGTCAAGGGCTTTAGAGATGACAATTTGTGCTCTCTAAAGACCAGGGAATTAGAGACGACAAAACTGTTGTCTCTTATGCCCTGGTCGTTAGAGACGACAATATCGTCTCTATTGATCTGGCTGTAAGGCGGGCATATTTCCCGCCTAGACATTAGAGACGACAACGTCGTCTCTATTGATCCCGCTGTAAGGCGGGTATATTTCTGGCCTAGACATTAGAGACGACAAAGATGTCATCTCTAACCTCCGGGTCTTTAGAGATTATAATGTCGTCACTATTTATCCAATTGTGAAGCGGGAAAATTTTCCGCCTTGACATTAGAGACGACATGTGTCATCTCTAACAAACATCATTCATCAAAAACATATCTATTGTGATTTTTCCTCATTTTCATACACATTACAAAACTTTTTCCCTTTCCATTTGGTTTCTCAAAGAGTCAAATTAAATTATTGGGGAAAATTTTATGTGAGTTTGGTAAGATATTTGCACCTAAATTCCTATATTTTATAAATATTTTAAATGATTGATTAATAATATCTTTTCATCTTTCCTTATGCCAGTTTTCTATCGCCTGCGTTTTTTTTTTTAGCTTGGAGCTGTTGGTTGAAAGAGTTGAAAAGTGAGAATTTTAAGTTTTTTGTAAGTTATTTTTATCTAAAACTAATTTCTTATTAAGTATTAGTATTACGTTTTGTGTTTTTACACTTTATTGCACTTAAAATTGAGCTTAGAATACCGTTCGAAAATTAGTTTGTTAAGCACACACATCCCAATTTAGGACCGTTGGATGTTGATAAACTAATCTTTGAATTTTCCCATTATTGGACAGTTTGACATTGATTAGTGAGCTACGAGTTGTGTTATTAACTAAATTTTCCTGCAACTGCTTCGTCATGAACGAGTAAATGTCGGTGCCGTCTCCTAAAATATTCTTCAGGTGTGGACTATGTTTAATGTAGTGCTTGCACTTAAGAGAATAGTGGGGAGATGCTGCCAGAATTTACACATGACATAGAGTAGTATTAGGAATAATTGACACAACTTGCGACTCGCTAATCAATGTCAAATGGTTAGGGCCCATACCTAGAATTAGTATTGGAACGATAAGGGGTTAGCACATGCTCACATCACTCGAACATTTCAGTTATATTTGTTTTCTTTTACAGGACAAACGAAGTGGAAATAAATATGGATAAGAGTTGGATAAAACTGAACAGAATACGAGGAAAGTCCACCGAATTTGCTAACGGATTTGCAGAATTTATGAGAATGGCAAGGCCATTGGAAAATGATAAGGGGATGATTTTTTGTTTGTGCAATAATTTTTTAATTAGAGCAAAGCAATTAGTGAGTGTTGTAGAGGACCACATATTCCGATATGGTTTTTTAGAACACTACGAAAGCTGGGTTCATCACGGAGAGCCGATGAAAGTGCATGTTGGTTTGATTATCGCAAGTGCAAGATATCGCTAACAAATAGTAAAAGTGGACTTTTGAGTCCGGGTTGTCGATCCCACGAGGACTATTTATTTGTTATCGATTTACTTTGATTCAATAGAATTCGTAAACTAGAACCAAAACTAATTTAAGAAATAAATTGCAAAATAATAAAAACAAGAACAAAAATGACAAGTAATTGGAAATCAATGAAATAAACAATGCAATTAAAATGAAAATAGAAAATTAAACTAAAAGCAATTAATAAAAGCAAGAAACAAAGTGGTGGAATTTCTAGCAATTGAATGAATATCGGGACTAACGATTTCAGAATAACGTTCTAACTTAATTTCTCATCTCAAGTTGTTTTCTAAAATTGTATTTGGTCGAATTCACGCATATATCTAATTTACCTCTCTCGAGTTCAAATTAGGCATATTTAACTAAGTCAATCATGTATCTCTACAGCAGGTCGGAGTTCTCCTTTGTTAAATGCATGAAATTTCTTAGGAATTTATAAGTGACCACAAGTAATCACAAATTCATATCTCTATCTTTTTTTTGAAATTGCCTAATTTTATTACGTGATTTAATTGTTAACTCACCTCTCGGATTATGAAAGCAATCATTTAATCATGAATTGGTGATCAAGCAACTCAAGCATTAAACTCAATAATAAAATCAATACATGAATATCAAAGCACCAACTTGAGAATCAAAATTAAACTAAAAACATTAAATCTACATCGTCAATCTCGATTATTAAATTAGCTATTCATGTTTTTTGAAGAAAAAGAGATAAATAATACGAACAAAACCCAGAGTTTGAATTTTTGAAAAATTGACATCATCGTGCACCACCAGTTCGTTCCAGTTCGTTCTCAACAATGGAAGTCTCCCAGCTGGCTATCTTCTTTTTCCACCAAGCAACCTCAATTAATTCTCCAACTAGCTATCCTCTAAAGCTGGCCACCTTTTGACAAAGTAGGATTCCAATTTTAATCACCACAGCCCACTCACAATTCTCTGCCTTGGACTCCTTCTTCAGCCGTGAATTTTTCTTTGTCTATCAAGCAACTCAATCCAATTCCAGGTCTCCACTGCTGCTAATATATTCTGCCAATTAATCTCAAAGCCTCCAATTGGCTGTCAACCTTCCTAATTAATCCCTTTCTAATCACAGCCTAAAGAATAATCTCCCAACCTCAATTTTTATTTCCAATCGGCCAAGAATAATTTCCAGCAATTCGTGTCCTTTTTGATCTCACACCTGGAAGTGTCCCAGCCGTGATTGTTTTCTCACCAAAGCTGCCTTCTTTTTCCTCCACTCGGCTGTGTCTATCCTCGGCTCTTCATGACTCTGTCTCCCCTAGCTCTCCAGCAAATATGTATATATAAATATACACACAATCCAACCCTAAGGCCCAAGTAAATTTTCATTTAAGCCTCTTAATTCTTCCAAATTTGATAAGTTGGTCCTTGAGTCTTCAATTGTTCAATTAAGTCCTTGAGTTTCAAAATGTCTTCAATTAGCTCCGCTTTTCATCCAATTATTATGTATTTGCTTCAATTTCTCATTTTTCTTGATTCTGAGATAAAAATCTGAAATAATGAAAAATAATAACAATTAAGTAGAATTTATTCAAGAAAAACATTATAATATCCTAATTTCGACAGATAAATAAGTGTATAAAATACACTTATCAGTGCTTGTCGACATGCAGCCACAAGATGAACCTATAGTTTCGAGAGATGAGATGATGGACATTCTGTACGATGTAGTTCGGGGAGAACTGATGGATGCAGGGGCTAACATTGAGTATGAAGAGTTATTTGAGGCAATGCAATCAGAGTTGTATCCAGGCGTCTCTTCATTCTCATCGTTAAATTTCTTGCAAAATTGATGCATATTAAAGTGATGAACAAGTGGATCAACAAGTCATTTGATGAGCTACTTAAATTATTGAAGTTGGCATTTCCCAATTTAAATCTAGCGGATTCTCATTACAAAGCTAAGAAGCTAATGAGAAAGTTAGGATTGGGCTACGAGTCGATTCACGTATGTAAGAATGATTGCGTACTATTTTGGAAGGAGAATGCTGATGGCAAGAAAATCGTCTGGTAAGAATGTTCCTCGTAAGGTATTGCGTTACTTTCCGTTGGCTCCCAGTATTTAAGCGTTTGTTAACTACTACGCACACTGCTAAACAGATGAGGTGGCACGGTACTAGACGTTCGTCGAACGATGATGAAATGGGGCATCCCGTTGATGGGAAGGCGTGGCAGGACTTCGATCAACTACACCTAGATTTTGTGATCGATATTCGAAATGTTCGATTGGGTCTATCTTCAGATGCCTTTAATCCATTCGAAAACATGAGTCAGTCTTGTAGTATGTGGCCAGTGGTTTTGTGTACATATAACCTACATCCGTTGTTGTGCATGAGGGAATAAAATTTGATGCTTACTTTATTGATACTTGGACTGCAATCACCAGGGAAAGACATGGATGTTTTCATATGTCCACTAGTCGACGAGTTGAAGGAACTGTGGTATATGGGCCTTGAGTTACGCGATACTGGAATAAATAATGGATTATTTAGAATGCGCGTAGCGCTATTGTGGACCATCAACGATTTTCTTGCAAGAAGTTGTCTCTCAGGGTGGAGTGGGCAGGGTTACAAAGCATGTGGGCCCCGAAATTTTCGAACTTTTTCAAGAATAATGCTCTGATACAACTTGTCACGTCCAAATTTTTCAAGATTTTTCATTTAAAATACCTCCACTTAAAATATAATTCATTTATATAAAAGGTAATGATATTAACTGTAAAACATTTCTATAAAGATCTCGAGTTCGGTAAAAGTGTGACAGTTCAAACATAAAAGTCCTTATTTGGTGGCAAGTCCACAATTCACAGGTCGTCACCTAGCGCAATACTCTCTGTCTAGCTATCTGAAGATCCCCGCCAATTCTTTTTATATCAATAGCTACCTGAAAGGTTAGATAACGTGGGATGAGCATACACTTGCCCAGTGAATAAGATATGGTGCACGTGTTATTGCACATTGGTGTATTCAAGTCAACTTCACATATACAATACAAGTTCAAATGTATGATGAGTATGCACATGCATGTTCCTTTCAAAATTCATGTTTTTAGGGCCCGTTATAGATTATCTCCTATACCTTAAAGCACTTATTATTTCCATAACTCGGATATCGATAACATGGCCATAACACATCAGATTATATAGGACTATCTCATCCTTTAGGGCTTCTTCATCCCTATCATCTTTCACCCTATTCGACTCAAACATAGATATTAGATCACCATGTCGTTCCTCAAAACTCTTGGAGTCGTGAGGTGCTCCCAACATCATCAACATCGATATCCATATTAATTACCAAGGGGGCTAGAGTTCAAATCTATATCCACATGCACAAAACTCTTCTTTATGCATAAACTTCCTTTCATTATTCATCATCTATCAAATGACATTGCATTTCCAAAACATCATCAATCCAATGCCATTGCATTTCCAAAACATGAATGAATGTAATTTCAATATATCATGTTATCAAATTTTACCACATAATAAGGTATTTCGAATATTCAGTTCCTTAATTCAATGATTCAAATAACCATACTCAACTCACATTATAATCGAATCATAATTCACATAAACATATTCACTCACTTATAATCATATAATCTAATTTACATATTATTCAACAAATCCAAATAAACACATCCCACTCACATATTATTCAACGAATCCAAGTAAACACATCTCACTCACATATTATTCAACAAATCCAAATAAGTACATTTCACTCACATATTATTCAATGAATCCAAGTAAACACATGCCACTCATAGTTTATTGGAGGAATCAATCCGTGACAGCTCCTAAGATGACTTTCATTTGGAATGAGGATGTTTCAACTAGCTTTGAACGAAGTGTGTGAAGAAAAGAGCACATAACTCCTAGTACATAAATCTCCATGAGCTGTATAATATATGAACGAAAAGATAATCGAATCAGGAGTTCAACACACTTTACGAATTGTAAATCGGAATTGTAAATCAAAAGTTATAGCTAAATGAAGTCAGGCTGCAGGGTTGTCCGTTTGGTGTCGACGTGAATTGATTTGATGTCGACACTAAAGTGTTAGAATGCCATTTTTAAGCTTAGATGAACATGGTGACGACATCAAACCAGTAGGTGTCAACACGAAGCATATTTTTAGAGTTTGAAATCCATATTTCTTGATTGCTTTGATCCAAAATCACTTGTTTTGATAAAGGGCTTTGAGAAAAAAATGTTTGCCACTAAAAATGATGGATTATAACGGTTTGAAACATGATTTTAGAATGAAATCAATACTTAGGGTTTGAAAGAGGGAAGAACGATTCAGCAGCATTTTGGACATGATTTTCTGATATGTTTCTTCATTCAAACTCATCCCTATTTATAGGGAAAGATGGTTGCACAAATTGAAGTAAGGGGATGGATGTATAGGATTGAAGCTTTTCCTTCATGGTTAAGAAACAATATTTTAATGCCAAGCTTGAGGTGTCACTCCATTTTCATAAATATGGAGGTGTCTTAAGGAGGAAGAAGGTGACTCATGTGATCTAAAACCGGATATGTAGGTTTAATGTCCAGCTCATGCTTCATTCTTTCACAGCTTTCCAGTTCTGGGGCAGTTTCAGGTTGCTATATCTGAGCTTAGATTTGAGGTAGCAAATGAACTCCAAATTGTGTGTTCCTGGTACCATTTCAAAGTAATCATATATTACTTTCATATGGAACTTGTTTCACAAGATTTGGTCAACCGAGGTGAGAGTTATGGCGTCTCAAAGTTGGCTTGTCGAAGCTGTCTTTTCGTGTCGAACGTTTGAGGAGCTAACTTTGAAAATTCGCTGAGAGTTGTACATTAATCGAAATGATGAATGGATTTCAGATTCTCGAAATTTACTTCGAGTACTTATCCGTAAATATGAATTATGCATTTATCGAAGGTCGGAAGTGCTCAAACGAGTCTCCTAAAGAGAGGCGTTTAAATACATTTTTCATAACTTTTCATTTAATTAAAAACTTTATTTGTATTTATTTAACTTCCAAAATAATTATATAAATCTTAAAACACTTTTATTATGTCATAATGGACAACTATGCACGTCATAATTTCTCGGGTTGTTACAGAGCATGCCCAACTTGCAATGTTGATACGCCATCTGAACGTGTATTGGTGAAAAAGGTTTATGTAGGATATTCTATGGGTAGTTGTAACATGTACTTGAGCTGTCATATATTGGTGATCTATCAATCGTACTTTTCATATGCAAATGGTTTAGGACACTAGGTAAAAGAAAAGCAATAGAAAATAACATCACAAGCATTGACGTTAGTGCTGAGTCATTCAAGGATGATCAATTCATACTGGCTTCACAAGCACGACAGGTGTTTTATATAAATGATCCTCTACGGGGTCTCAACTAGATAGTTGTCCAAGAAGTAAACCATCGGAGAGCTTAAGAGATACCTACTACAGTTGTTACCGAGATTGATTTAATCCACAATGATACATCATCGAGGTTTTCACTGTTTGTGGATCTAGGCCCATTAGAGAATATCAATTTGTGTAGAATGACTGGTGGGGACTTTGAGGTCTCAGTGGGTGCAAGGGAAGGACAGTCGACCGAACAATCAAGAATCTTCGAGGTCAATGATACGGAGATTGAAAATGCTGATTCAGATTAGATAATGTTTCTGTTGATGTCATTTAGAACTACTTAAATTGTAATGTTTATTGTTAATAATTTGAAAGAATTTTATTTGTTATGCTTGATAATTTCTATTTAATTTTGATGTTTGGGGGTTTAATTGAAAGAAATCAAAAGTATGAGGATTGAATTGTAATATTCTAGAAAGATGAAGGATCTTTTATGCAAATATTATAGGGATATTTTTGTAATATAATTCAAAACATGAGGACTAAATTGAATAAAATCAGAAAGTTAAATGGAAAAAAAATATAGTGGCAGTATGAGATTTATTAAAAGTAATTGAGGGACTAAAGTGCAATTTTACATAAGCTAAAAAAGAAATATAAAAACTACTAGTCCTACCCAAAAAAATTCAGACTCACTTTCTCCCTGCCAAAACTTTGAAGGCCGTTCTCTTTGTGTTTCGATTTTGGATTTTGAGTTTTGGATTTTATTTTGAATTTTGAATTTTGGTTGTTTGTTTTGAGATTGCTGAAAACATGTTCTCTTTGTAATTTTGGAAAACTGTTTTCAAAAATAGAAAACTGAAAAATGCGTTTACTTTGTAATTTTTTAATATATTTATTTTGTGATATTTTATATATAAAAAATGGTTGATTTGTTGAATTACATTAATTTTAATATTAATAAATCAGTTAGTTCTCTATATTAATAAATTCATCATTAATATTATTTCAGCTAAACAAAAATTTAATCTCATACCAACAAAATCTTAACATAGATCTATATATAATGGAAAAATAATATAAGAATTTCAAGTGAAAGAAGTGTCTCACATTTAATAATAATAATAATAATAATAATAATAATAATAATAATAATAATAATAATAAATTACAAAAAAAATAAAAAATCTTAACATGGATCTATATAATGGCAAAATAACATAAGAACTTCAAGTGAAGGAAGTGTCTCACTTTTACAAAATAATAATAATAATAAAAAAATTTACAAAAAAAAAAAAAAAAAAATCTTAAAATGGATTTATATATAATGGCAAAATAACATAAGAATTTCAAGTGAATGAAGTGTCTCATTTTTACAAAAAAAAAAAAAAAATTAACATGGATCTATATATAATAACAAAATAACATAAGAATTTCAAGTAAAGGAAGTGTCTCACTTTTACAAAAAAAAAAAATTTAAAGATAATTTACAAAAAAAAAATAAAAATCTTAACATGGATCTATATATAATGACAAAATAACATAAGAATTTCAAGTGAAGGAAGTATCTCACATTTAAAATAATAATAATAATAATAAATAAATAAATTACAAAAAAAAAAATCTTAACATGGATCTATATATAATGGCAAAATAATATAAGAACTTCAAGTGAAGGAAGTGTCTCACATTTAAAAAAAAAAAAAAATTTCAAAACGCGCGTTTTGGATTTTTTAATACAAAATATCCAAAACGCTATAAACTCGTTTCGAGTTTCATTTGTATTTTTTTTTTTTGGTGTTTTGGAAAACACGTTTCTGAAAATGGGTAAAGTGAACGCGTTTTCGATATTTCCAAAAATCGAAAACTCAAAACGGGCTGAAAATAGTAAAGAGAACGGAGCCGTGACCTCTGCCTCCATATTCCTCACATTCGATTTCTCTCCGACCACCGCCGCAGTCGCACCACGACCACCACCCAGGTAGGACTTCTCTCCTCCCTCCCTCCCGCACGCACGCACGGCAACACACTCACACCTGCACACCCTGTTTCGCACACAGCGCACAACACTTTTTTTTTAAAAAAAAAAAAAAAAAAAACTGGTACTATGTTGTTTCGAAATTGGTTAATGGGTGAAGTTTTGAAATTAGGAAATGGGTTTGATGTAATTGATACTATTGTTATGTAATGCAGTGATTTGGTGTTCTTAGTGGCTGGCGCATGACGAATTTGTGGGTTTGATGTCATTTATACATTTTTTGTGAAACTCAGTGATTGTTAATGTCAGGATAATTGGACAAAATTGTATAACAAATGAAGTGTGTATATTGTAGAAAAGGGTTAAAGCTTAAGAAAATAGGAAAAGATAATGGGTTAATGGTGCTCTGTAGGATTATTTTTTTTTTTTTTTTTTCTATTAAAATGGTACTCTGTTTTGAAATTGCTCAGTGGGTGAAATCTTGAAATTTGGAAATGGGTTATGAAAATGATTAGAAATGTTAATGGTACTCTATTGTTTTGAAATTGGTTAATGGGTGCAATTTTGGAATTGGGAAATGAGTTATTAAAATGGTTAGAAATGAAGGGGCCGTTATCTTTGTGTTTCGATTTTGAATTTTGAATTTTGATTGTTTGTTTTAGAATTGCTGAAAACATGTTCTGTTTGTGATTTTGGGAAACTGTTTTCAAAAATAGAAAACTGAAAAAATGCTTTTATTTTGAAATTTTGAGAATCATTATTTTATGATATTTTATATGTAAAAAAATGATTGATTTGTTGAATTGCAATAATTTTTAATTTCAATTGTATATTCAACTAATATTTTATTACTCTAACAATATTTCATCTCCTACCTTTAAAAAAAAAAAAAAAAAAAAAAAAAAGGTAATGTAAACTATTTAATACATATTAGTTCATGTGTTTCAACTAAGACTTGGCACGAAGACATAAAAGTTGCATTCGCCAGCAAATTTATTCATTTGTTATAGAAATAAACACACATTAATGACAAGGATTAAATTAAAACTTCTGTTTCATTTCTTTCCTTTCCTCAATATATGTTCTAAATTATATTTTTTACATTTTCACAAGTTTTCATAAGCTAAAAAGGGAAAGATAAAATATGAATAAGGCTAAATACATGAGAGTTACAACATTGATCTATAAATTGTTCTATACGAAAAGTTACAACAAGAAATAGTAACTGCAAATAATTCTTGTCCATGACAAAAACATTTTCCAAATGAAATTCAAGTTGAACTCATGATTGCATTCTTAATCTACAAAAATCAGTATTTTAATTTCGCCCAATTACAAATAAAAGCAAAAATAATCTTAGCTGCCTCGTACGGAGCTTCATCATACAAGCGATCACCAACATTAGGGAGATTGGCAACATCTGGCATGAGAATAAACTCTTTAATATCATCCAACCTATCAATCTTAGCATATGCACGTAATCATCAGAAGATACTTTACCAAGTCATGATAAATCAGCTCACTATCCAAACTAAGCTCCTTTGTTGTATGCCTAATCATCAGAAGATACTTTACCAAGTCAATTTCACATGCTTATTAATCATTAGCCTAAAACTATCCAAAGCATCAGTATTAAAACCTCTATATGAAAAACCACCAATAATTGAATTCCAAGAAACAATATGTATAAATATTACCTGAAGTGAATTATTCTAAACCAACCAATAGAATTTCAATAATTTTCTTCATATGTTTCTTGAGAGTCCGCTAGAGCCTTCATGTCCATTGCTCCAGTCAGTGTCACCAAATCCGTCTGTCTATTTTTATATCATCATACCCTGTAAAGCTGTCAAATGTCTCTGTTAATCACACTTCAATATGATTAATATAGTTAAACTCTGTTTAATAAAAACTAAGACGGATCTTGGTAATAAAAACTTCGTAACTAATAACATATTTCTAAATTTATATGAGGAATTTGTTTACTTAAATTGCTTTTGAATCAACAATGATTTAAAGAAAAAAATAGCTCATAGTCCACAAACAAGCCACATCCCAACAATTTCAAATCAAGCCCACTAGTACAACCAAATGACAAGCACAAAGTCACCAACAATCACTTAATCCAATATAAATGTCACGTTGAAACCATCACAAAACACCGAAAACCAATCAGTTCAATATAAATGTTATATCTAAACCATCAAACCATCTTAATCCATTCTAATATTTGCTCTCCACAAAGAAGATTTTTTCAGATCAAAACCTCATTTACCAAAGGAAATCAATGTTGAACACGTGATTGAATGGACAGAAATAGCATGGAACAATAAATAATTTGTGAAAAAACTACAGAGGACATGCTCACTAGACCCATAAATGACAATATGGTTTAATAAAAGAAAATGCAGAAAAATAAATAAGCTTGTTCTCAGCTAAATGAAGAAAGAGGGAAGCGTATCTTACAACCACCCGTTTTTGTTATAAATTAAACTAGTGTTTCTCCCGTGCGATGCACTGAAGCTATTGTCTACAATATATATATATATATATATATATATATATATATATATATATATATATATATATATATATATATATATAATACTTCCTTTCTTATGTGACATCTTATTTAATATCGTTTTTATCTATTCAACACTTTACAATTAGTTAATAACACAAATATGACCTCAAAATACTTCTATAATCTTTAATTGTGACTTATTCCATGCATGCCTTGCAATATAGTTATTGTAGCAAATCTTATGTTACAACTAAATGCCTCTTTATATAATGTTGAAAATATGCACCAAATCATTGTCCATTACAAATTTTCTCAACTTTTTGAAATTCATCATAATGGGCTTCCCTATCCATCACAAGCGTAAACAAACCATTATGTTTTCATATTTGAATTTCAGAATCATGAACACATAGTGGTTCAATGATAATTGATAACTAATCTAAAAATAATTTAAAAATCATTAACACATAGTGGATCAATGACAATTGACAACTAATCTGAATATAATTTAAAAATATTCCATAATACAGATTGAGCAATAGAAAAAAATTGTAAAGACACAGAATTAAAAAAATTCAAGAATAGGTCCTACCAACTAATTTTATGGTTATACAATCTGAAATATATCCCTTTCATTGAGAAAAAATGCAATTTTTGTGCTTGTTCAATAGTGATTCAATTGCTAACTAATCTGAAGATAATAGGAATCTATATTATATTATATACTATATTTTAAATTGAGAAATTCTGACCAACCTATTAACTTGATTTCCTGTCCAGAATTTTTAGCATACATATGAAAAAAATTAAATTAAATTGAAAAATCTATTCCTTCACTATGTTTTCCCAGAAAGACTCTTGGATTTCGGCTTAACTATAAAGTGTCACACCATTAAATTGTAACAAAACCTGAAGTGAGATCCATAATGCAGAAAAATTCATTGGAACAATTCCTCTCGCATCAACACAGATCATTGCACTTACAGGTGCAACATTTGCAGGTGTCTACAATTGCCCACCTTTCACCTATATAAACACCACAATAAATCCACTAAAAACCAATAATTTATAATATAACATGTGAATCATCTCGTATAACTGCTTAGGTTGTTAGAAACGGATTTAATAATTCATCTAAATATAATATGTGTGTAAATATTTTTGGATAACTATTTAGTAGAGCAAAATGTAAATGAATTTCAAAAATATTACTGTACAAAACAGGAACCGTACCTTTGAAAGGCTGAATACCAAAAATTGTGTCTTGTCTCGCTTCAACAATTATGCAACAGTAATAATGGATGCATTCATCTCTGTGTTTATCAACATAAGTGAAGAATCATTTGAAACTACATGTTGTGCTTGCTTATCAACGTGGCACAAATCAACCCCATCTTGGAGATTTTTTGTGAATCCGAAGATCGGGGTGAAATTTCAATGCAAGTTCAAAATAATAGGAAATTATATATCATTATCTCTACTGAATATTTAACTTTTGACCGACTACACATGCTTAATAATATCAATAAATCTAATACGACTATTTGAATATGCTTAATAGTATCGATATAACCAACAATATTCATTTTTTCTCTAATACCCAGGGTAACAATTCTAGGCACCTAATCATAATTTTCAGAAAATCAATAAAAAAATACCTGCAAATCTTTTTTCTTAATCAAACTTTTTCTATTTTAATAAATACAAAATGGGGAAAAACGATTGAAATAGTGAACCATATTTGTCATAGAAAGAGCCTAGAGATACATATTGGCTAGTACTTCAATCAAGATTTTCTATTTTCAACGGGGACCCCTCTATGGAGAGCTGCAATTATGTGAGGATTTGAAGTAATAGTAATAAAAATTTAGAATTACTATTAGGACAGAAGTTCTTTCCCATTTTAATGGAGAAAATTCTTATGACTACAATCTGGAAATTTGGAAACACATCCCTAACCTGATCTAATCAATAACATCTAGAACTTTCAAACGTTACAAAATTTGATATAAAAAATCATAGACATGCAATTACAGAATAGTAACACACCTAAAAGTCTTAATAGAACAGGAAGCTGACCTCATCATCATTGTAAAAAAGGAAACGTCTCAACGAAGTAAATATGCGAGGCTGCAGCAAAGAAAAAATGTTTACCTCCAAGTCAATAACTCATGTCTATTAAACAATGATGTTAATAGAGATTAATTGAGTCATACTTTCAATGAATCAATCATTGTACCAAATTTTGCCAACGTCGTATTGACAGCACTGGCCCAAACAGTTGCATTCTCAAGTATAACACGATTGTAGATACATCGGATATATTTACTTGGATCAAAAGTCTTTGGTCCTTCATTTTCAAGAAAGTGCAGGATATAACTGGTATCAATTTAATGTATCTCTAGTTAATACTGGAAAATAATAATGAACCACATTAAGATGCAGTAAACCAAAATTGCCCAAAAAATGGAAGGTGCCAAGATAAAAAGGGTTAACCTGGGTGGAAAGATACGTGAATTCACAGTCCTCAATGAATTCACATAAATAAAGTAGTCCACTTTCTTTGGCATTTGGAATATCTCTAATTAAGATCACAATCAAATCCAAAATTGCCCTTTTGTACTCAATCCACCTTCTCTCAAAATATTGCTTAAGAAATTCATCCTGAAGAACACCCAAGGCCAAGAGCATAATTAGATAGTAATACTCTTGAAAGATATGGAACATGAAGTTCTTCAATCTGAATATAGGGAATCATACAATCAATTACATAGATCTGTACTTGAGGGTGAATTTCAAACACAATAATCTTATAGCTTCTACAACAACAATGTTGAATTCATCAGCAATGTCGGACATAAAATTTGTAATCTATTTCATCAAGCGATCAACACTCGATTCATAGGTTCAAACGTTCAGTTGATACCATATATCATTAGGATCAAATTTATTGCATCACTTAAAGTACATAATCAAAAAAAGCATTCAAAGAAAACTCATAACTAAGTAAATTTTCTGCAATTGACTTTTGAATATGAAACAAATTTAAAACTTTATTCAAATGGAATTAAGTGAGAGTCATTTCCAAAATTCTTAATACAGGAATCAAAAGGAATTCTATGACTAATTTTACTACCCTGGATTATTGTTAGGAAGCAAGAAAATAAATTCCTTGATTTTCAGTGCACCAACACAAGCAACTTGCTTTTAACATAGATGCATCAATTTTTCAATGTTGAGCCCTTCCTAAAATTTTAATGAAAATGGAATTAGGGATTTGGAGCTGAAATTAGTGTGAACCACTTTCAAAAAAATTCATAATGTATGCATAAGACTTGATTTTATGCCTGATTATGCTGCCTATCTATTATATTATAGGAAAATAAGACCAGAACATCTTGAACTTAAACACATCAATTACATTCAAGAAAAACCAAATAAACTGTTCATATATGACACAAATTTAAAGCTACAAAATTCACAAAACACAGAGTACAACTTAATTCAAGTCAGTTAAACATTTTTTCCACGCACTTAAGGTAAGAGTAAAAGCATAAACAAACAAAATATAATCAAATGATATCGAACCATAGATCTATTTCCCAAAAAAAAAAACGGTGAAATCTCAAAAAATTAAATAAATAAATAAACATGTATATTCATTAATTTAAACTGACAGATAAAAAAATAAAAAACTTACTAAAATAAATTGCTTGCTATACATATAATGGAGAATCACAAACCCAAAACAGAAGAAAAAGACCTATATGCTGGGAGATGAAACTATGGTTTCAGAATTTTGTTTCATTAAAAAGTAGAAGAATTTTTCCGACCACCGATAAATGTATTGGCTAAACCAGAGAACTCTTTGACGTAAATTATTATGGAATAACTACTTAATTTTTGTAGGCGTAATATTCCAAGAAACTTTGGGTGAAAATTTATCAAAAGAAACAAAAGAGAAACAGAAAACTTAATTAACTGGAAGCTTCAATAGTTTTGAACACTCACCTTTTCCGGATCTTCCAAATCTTTAAAAGCAATGTTCAACTTAATGAATGTTTGATGAGCTTGAGGGTGAGAACATTTGTTAGGGTGCACCATAAATGATAACTTCCATTACCTAAGAAGAAAAATGATCATCAATAAAACGAACTGCACATCAATGGCATCATAACTGAACCAATTTTAACTAAAAATAGGCATTCCATTATTTACTTTGTGATGCAGCACATACAAAACTATGGAAAATCATGAACGCCAACCACGTCTTAAATCACATGCAAACACTAATAGAAATTTTTATAGGGCTAGATTGCTGCCACCAGAGTAGCCAAATGGAGAAATGCACATTGTAGAAACATTGCCATTTCATTTTCCTGTAAATCTGAGTTTCACAAGTTTATATATTTCTATAAGAATGCACACGATAAAATTTAAATAAAATAAAATAAATCTTTATTCAGATTTTTATTGGAAATCGGACATTTGAACTTGCATCGATACTGCTAAAAACTTAAAGACTGCGTGGCATGTGAAATCAATATGTTAAAATCATGCGAAAACAGAAAAGCTTGAAAAATAGCATTCTAAGTTTTAAGAGCCTTCCGAGCTCTGGTGGGATTGATCCTAATGTTACTTTGTTCAGTAAAAATAGTGCACACTTACATTAAGGGGAAAAAAAGCAATGCATTAACAATTCTAAGAAGACTAACATCAACTTAAAAATGCTAGATTTCATGGAAGTCCACTTGTGATGTTAAAAACCACTACCTAGCTGCAGCATGAGCCGTGTTAAATCCTCATGAAACAACCCGAACTAATAAAAAATGGTAAGTATTAAAAATTTACAGAAAAAAATAAATGATTATCTTGTATGTTTCTTCAGAAACCAAGTAACATTTGCACTTCATTAGGCTCTTGAGGGAAACCTCAACCTATCTTCGAACATCAGTAGAGCCTAAAATCTTTACCCAGTGACAGCCACACTCAAAGACACAAATCTACGAACGTAAGTAATACACAAATGTGGTAGGTAAATCATGGCTTAATCATGTAAATTTTTTGCTTCTATAGAATAAAAAATGACAGTGTGCTAAAAAGAATGACCACTCAATTTCCAAGTGTTCTACAAAATCTCTGGGTGCGAATTACTCTTCAAAATGACATAAAAATTATTAAAGTAAATCCTAATCATATAAGGCATATCCTAATCTCGTGTATTCACATTTCATATCCTCAACAAACAAACAGATTTTATATAATATTAGTATTTTCACATTCTAGAATTTAGTCGTATACCTGTGTAAAGGATTGTGAAGAAACAAAAATAATTATGAAAACAAACTAAAAACTGAAAATTAGTAAGGCAGAAAAAGAAGACAACATAAGATTTTCATTCATAAGGATTACTAAGGTAAGGAACATGAAGTAAAAAAAGAAAAAAGAAAAGAAAAAAAATCTGCAGAAAGGAAATAGGCAAGCTCAATTGTGCTCTATAATACATAGAACAGAACAAAATGCACAGCAAGTAACAACGATATATACAAACATATTAGGAAAACACACTGCAATAAAAAACACTGTTCAGATTTACCTGGAAGAATTTTGGTCAAAAATTTTGCAAAGTTAGAATTTCTGACCACAATTACTCAAACCCATCAACAAAGAATCACAGTCTTAAAATAAACGCGTTAATTCTTTGAACACATTAACCTACCCAAAGAGAAAAAGACTTAAACTAAACTGAAGATTAGAACATACCAGATCTGGAAAGAGGATAAAGAGAGGTATGAATTTCTCGTTCGACAATGAACGTGGAAAAACCTACCAAAAAACAAATCGGCACTTGTAAAGGAAATGACATCGTGCAGGAACATGAAGAGTAAAATACCCATTTGGCTCTTTCAATGTGTGTCAAAGTAGGAGATGTAACCTGAAGTGGGTGCGACGGTAGTGGGTGCGACGGCAGTGGAAGGAAGAAAGGTAGAAACAAAATGAAACGAAAATGGTAGAGAGAAAATAAAATGGGAGCCAAATGTGTATGGTATGGAAGAGAAGTGATAGATAGATAGAGAAAAGCTGAAAAGACATGGGTAATGGTAGTAGAACATTCTGAAACTTGAGCCAAAAAAAAAAAAGACTTATGGAAGAAGCGGAAATGGGCGGGAAATTGCGGTCAACCATTGGTCAACACTTTTCCACTTTCAAATATAGTATAGATATAGATTAGAGCCACTAAAAGAATATCTTGAAACAAATGTATTGGAGTAATTACATCTTAATTGTCGATTCATTAGATAATTACATTAGCATAAGTATTCTTGCAGATATGCCTGATTATTCTTGGGAATGCAATATCGAAGGTTGGTTGGGTTATGGAATGATTGGCTATTAAGCAATAGCTAAACAAATTAAACTAAGATGACAACATTAAGATAGGTTTGCAGTAAATATGGAGAGAACAAAAAAAATGGGATACTCCTGACTAAGATGAAGTTAGTGAAGTTGTAAAATTAAAATTCACAAAAAATTAGAGAAATGGACATTTACAGAGAACAAGTCCCAAATAACACAATCAAGAATATGGGAGGAAACAATCCACACGGACCTTTTTTTAGTTCTTGAATCTGTTTAAACCCACACAAAAACGGCCACAATAATTACATATATTTGCTTTCATCTTAAAGAAAAAATGGTGTATAAATCAGGAAGACAATCGAAATACCCAAAACAAATTGAAATACAAGAGAAAGAGGTACAACATACGTCGTTGATAGCGGAGTTTGTGGTCGGAAGAATAGACATTAAAACTTTTTCTAGGTTTCTCTGAAACTACTATTCCTGACCAAGATTTTACACACAGCTAGTTGGGAGGAAAGGGTGCTCCTGATTTATATAATTTTAAATTAGGTTATGCTACAAGCTTGGGGACAATGGTGAGGTTCAAATAGCATTTTCCTTTTAAATTTATAACATGAAACAAGTCTTAGCATGTCTCTCAGGTCAGGGTTAACTGAGTTTCTAGATGTGCCAATTGTTGATGCCGTCTTATTAATTTCCCATTATTTTTTTCAACTCCCAACTGTTGAAATTTGCTTATGTCAACATGGCAATCTGCTTTTTGAATGATTAGCACGTCTCTCAGGTCAAAATGTCTGACCTTGTAATGCTTTTTGTATTTCATTTGCATTTTGCTGAACACCCTAGTCAAATTAACCTGATATTGCGTCCTCATTTTGAGTTGTGCTTCAGTAATAATGTCTCCTTCACTTATTCTTCAATTCCGCAGATAGTTTCTAGATATTAAAAAGATGTCTCATTTTATTGATTTATTAAATTTGTTATTGTTGTGGAGTTGGGGATTAATTACAATGGTTTGGTTGTGGTTGGATGTTAAATGAGATGTCTTAAATTTACACTAGAAATATGATAATTTTCATATTTCAATCGAAATTGCTATGATTTATTTTCGCATTATATTAATATGAATTATTTAGATAAATTTGCAGTTTCCTTGATTTACACAAAATATGGCCGATGTTATATCTCATGGAGGGGATGGGGGTAATCAGGACTTAGATAGAGGCGGACGTCGATTGCTCCCTTCCTGCGATTCAGGTATAATTTCTTCAAGTACAATTTCTTCAAGTACATTTGATGGTTTGTATTTCTCAAAACTTTTTGTTTATTTTTCACTTATAGCATATTAACGGATCTTTTTATCTTTGTTTTAGCGCCACTGCCAAAGAGGCGCGGCAAGTCTCTAATGCTAAAGGTCGAGAAGTGCTTCAAAGCTAATGGCAGTGTTTCACTGTCAATAGAGTTTGACTTGGACACAGAGAGGACGATTCGTCCTCTTGGTCCCAATGAGCCAAAATTCATTCGATTTTTGGGGACAGCAGTACGCCAGTTCATCGTCCCCAAATACAAGGATGGAGCAAGGTCCCACAACATTTAAAGGACCGTGTTCGCGAAGAGGTCGAGGTACCAAATTTTAAATTGCTTAAAAAAATTCACTGTATTTTAATTCTTTCAATTTCATTAAACGTTGAAATCTAATTTTTTTCTATAGAAATATTTCAACACCAAGGGCAATGTTGAACCGAATAAATGCTCCTGGGTTGATAAGAGTATTGACAAGAGCGCTACAAGAAATACAAGGGCATGGTCCACAAACACTACAAGATACATGGTCGCACAAAATCCTTTGATGACATTGACATGGTTAAGTGGGGTAATTGTGTCGAGTTGTTCAAGAGCGCATCTTTCAAGGTAATATTAACTATTTATATTTTATTTATTAATTTATAACTATTTTAATATTTAATTTATAATTATTTTATGTTTTCATGTTGCGTCGCAGAGGAACACGGCCAATCGGGCCAAGATCCCATACCCCAGCTTGCATGGGTCCAAGAGCATTGTGGCAACACGCCACGCTAAAGTAAGGACTTAATTTTTTATACTATTTTTTAATATTTAATTTATGTTATTTACTAATCAATTATTTTTTGGATAGAAAAATCTTGACACACAAGAGTAGCCTTCCATATTGGATATGTCGAAATTCACTCACACTCGACATACCGACTAGGGTGAAGTTTGGGTCAGCGAGCAGGCCGACCACCAATATGTAAGTATTATTTAAATTTTTAATTGTTTTTGAATGGACACAAGTTTAAATTCTCTTCCAATTAATCGTTTTATATTCATACATATTCAGGATGACATGCTCCGGGCGAGGGAGACGCTAACGCAACAGGCCATCTCCTCGAGGCCACAATTCGACGAGCACAATGTCATTCGAGAGGTGCTCGAAGATAGGCGGTGTCATGTTCGTGGAGTTGGCCGGTCTCGGGCGTCTCCCATTCAGCATCATCAATTGCAACTTCACCCGCTATAGGAGAGTCAGCACGTATCGCGGAGCTTGAGTAGAAAATGAAGACCCAAGCTGTTGAGCAGGCGACCCTAGCAGTTGAGCTGGCGACCCTAGTAGCTGAGCTAGCTGAGACTAGGTCCCAGCTTTCTCGAGTTACCACATTGTTGGCGCAGATATTTTCGGGACACATGTCGGAGTCCACTGATGTTAACAAGTGGTGCCGGACCCTCGACTCAAGTGGACGGAGACAACGACGACGATGATGACGATGACTTTGAATATTATGAGAAAGACGACGATGAGGACTTAGATTTGTAGGGTTTTTTTTTTCTTTTTTAAATTTTTGTATCAAAACAAATTTCGTAAATAATTTCGATGTTTAACACATTTTAGTTTTTAATTATCTTTTCATTAATTAGTATTTTGTCATTTGTTAGTAATTAAAATGTTTTCAATATTAATATTTAAAGATAAATTAGTAATTAAATCATATTATTTATTTATTATAATTACCTTTGCTACGAGGTCTTTAGAGACGACTTTGTCGTCTCTGTATGTTCCAGGTTATTAGAGACGACATGTTCGTCTCTATATGTTCCAGGTTATTAGAGATGATCTTGTCGCCTCTATAGGTACCAAGTTATTAGAGACGACTTAGTTGTCTCTATAAGAGAAGTTGCTACCACGATTTTAGAGATGACCGTGTCGTCTCTGTAGGCTCCAACCCAATAGAGACGACAATATCTAATGAGTATTAGCTACGGGTCTAAAGCGACGACAAATAGAGAGGACTATGTCGTCTCAAATATGAAATAACAACTACTTTAGGACTTTTAGAGATCACTTTCGTCGTCTCTATTGCCTGACTTTCTTGTAGTGTGGATGCTCAATTTGGTAAATTCCTCGAGGTCATCAAGAAGCTTCACATCAACATACCATTTGCCGATACATTGGCTCAAATACCTAGCTATGCAAAATTTATGAAAGACATTCTTTAAAATAAGAGGAAACTAGAAGAGTATGAAATGGTGATGTTGACTGAAGAATGTAGTACCATTCTACAAAACAAATTGCCTCCTAAAATCAAAGATCTAGAGAGTTTTACTATTCCTTGTACAATTGGTGATTTATATTTTGGAAAGCATTGTGTGATCTTAGTGGTAGTATTAATTTGATGCACTTATTTATTTTCAGGAGAATAGGCATGGGAGAAGTGAAACCAACCACAGTATCATTACAATTAGCAGATAGATTTAAAAAACATCCAAGGGGTATCATTGAGGATGTTCTAGTCAAAGTGGACAAGCTTATTTTCCCGGTCGATTTTGTCATTCTTGACATGGAGGAAGACCTTGATATTCTTATTATTTTGGGAATGCCTTTTCTAGCAACCAGCCGGGCCTTGACAGATGTGCAAGAAGGGAAGTTGATTTTGAGAGTTCAAGATGAACAAGTCATATTCAATATCTTGAAATCCATCAAATGTCCCTCCGAGTCTAGTTCATGCTTTCGGGTGGATATTGTTGTTCAAGAGGTATCCAAATCATTTATTCATGAATCTTCTAAGGATCCTCTTGAGGCTTGCATTGCTCTATCCTTAACCACCGAGGAAGAAGATAATCCCGACTTGAAACAAATGGCCCCAAATTTGGAGGTTATCCAACTTTATTCATATAAGAGGAGGCCATATTTTGAAGAATTGGGGGGGGGGGGTTCTTCTCCTCCACTACATTCCATCCAACAAGCTTCAATTCTTGAACTCAAGCATTTTCCATCACACTTGAGATATGCATATTTGGGCAATTCTTCTACCCTCCTAGTTATTTCAAATTCTATAAATTAGTTGGAGGAGAAAAAGCTACTTGAAGTTTTGAAATTGCACAAAAGGGCTATTGGGTATATTATAGCGGATATCAAGAGAATTAGCCCCATTCGCATCCATAAGATCCTCATAGAGGATGATTTCATGCTATCGGTGGAACATCAATGTCGTTTGAACCCAAACATGAAGTAGTGAAAATCGAGGTATTGAAGTGGTTGGATGCGGGGATTATCTATCCAAACTCGGATAGTGCATGTGTGAGTCTCGGTCAAGTGGTTCCAAAGAAGAGAGGAGTCATGGTGATTGAAAATGAAAACAATGAGTTCATTCCTACGATGCCAGTGACCGGGTGGAGAGTGTGCATTGACTACCGAAAGTTGAACAATTCCACTAGATAATCAAGAGAAAATCACCTTCACATGTTCATACATGACATTTGCATATAAGAGGATACCATTTGGTCTTTGAAATACACCAGCCACATTTCAACGTTGTATAATGGCAATATTCTCCAACATGGCGGAGAGATACATTGAGGTGGATGACTTTTCAATCTTTAGTTCTTCTTTTGATGAATGCTTGAGAAATTTGGGCTTGGTTTTAACAAGGAGTGAAGAAACCAACATGGTTCCTAATTGGGAGAAATGTCACTTCATGGTTCAAGAGGGCATTGTACTTGGCCATCGAATTTTGAAAGAGGAGCTTGAGGTTGACAAAGCCAAAATCCAAGTTATTGAGAAACTACCTGCTCCTAATTCGGTGAAGGGCATAAGGAGCTTTTTAGGGCACGCGGGATTCTATAGGCAATTCATCAAAGACTTCTCAAAAATCACTAAGCCCCTTTATTCTATACTTGATAAGAACAATGCTTTCAACTTCTCTCAAGAGTGTCTTTTGTCTTTCAACACTCTAAAGGAGAAACTTATGTGTGATGCTAGTGATTATGCTGTGGGAGCGGTATTGGGGCCAAATAAGAGATAAAGTTTTGCATGTGATCTATTATGCAAGTCAAACCTTGAGTGATGCTCAATTATACTATTCCACAACTGAGAAAGAAATGCTTGTTGTGGTCTTGCCTTTGAAAAATTTCAGTCTTATCTCATCGGTTCAAAGATAGTTGTCTACAACAACCACTTGGCCCTAAAATATTTGTTTGTTAAAAAGGATGCCAAACCAAGATTAATTAGATGGGTACTCCTTCTACAAGAATTTGACTTGGAAATCCGACACAAGAAGGGAATGGACAATCTTGTAGCTGATCACTTATTTAAGCTTGGGCAACTTAGAGCTTTGGGAGTAGAAGAGATCAATGAAGCCTTTTCGGATGAACAACTTTTGCACAACGAACAT
Source organism: Ligustrum vulgare (assembly GCA_963555705.1). Taxonomy (NCBI): domain Eukaryota; kingdom Viridiplantae; phylum Streptophyta; class Magnoliopsida; order Lamiales; family Oleaceae; genus Ligustrum; species Ligustrum vulgare. The sequence goes on along the minus strand of OY743175.1, from coordinate 2,537,361 downwards.
CTTCTCCAAATCTCTGAGGTACCATGGTATGCGGACTTTGTGGACTTTCTTGCAAGTGGTATCATTCCCCCGTATTTTTCTTACCAACAAAAGAAGAAATTCTTTGCCGATCTGAAACGTTACTTTTGGGAGGAGACATATTTGTTCAAACGGAGTCTGGACCAAATTATTAGGAGATGTGTGCCAGAAGAGGAGATTGAAGCAATTCTTGAGAAGAGCCATTCTTCACGTTATGGGGGTTACTTTGGAGCCTCCAAATTTGCTTCAAAAGTCCTCCAATCCAGGTTTTATTGGCCAACATTGTTCAAAAATGCCTATACATTCGTCTCCAAATGTGACCATTGAATCCAATCTTGGAAGTTGAAATATTTGATGTGTGGAGGATTGACTTTATGGGACCATTTCCATTCTCATTCTCAAATTAATATATCTTGGTGGTGGTAGACTATGTTTCTAAATGAGTAGAGGTGGTGGCTTTACCAACTAATGATGCTCAGGTGGTAATCAATTTTCTCAAAAATAATATTTTTACACATTTTGGCACCCCCAACTTATCATTAGTGATGGAGGCAAACACTTTTGTAATCGTCTCCTTGAGTCACTTTTGTCAAAATATGGAGTGAGACATCAAGTAGCCACCCCTACCATCCTCAAACGAGGGGGCAAGTGGAAATCTCGAATCGGGAATTGAAAAGAATTCATGGAATGATAGTAAATGCATCTAGGAAGGATTGATCTAAAAAGTTATGTGACGCCCCGAGTTCCGTATACCCGGTTCACCACGTCATTATCTAATCTAATTTTTTTTTTTTTTTTTTTCGAATAATATTTTTGCGGAAGAATAACTGAATTTCATTTATGGCAACCTTAAATAAACTGTAATGGTCGATAAAATATAATAACATTTATGAAACAATTTGAAATAGTAAACCGAACCATTAATATTGTAAAGAAATTTACAATATCATAATTTCTCAAATAAATGAAGTTCTCATAATTATTCGATGCTTGGAAAATACGGAAATCTTAAAGTTTAACTTTCAACCATTTATCGATTATTGCCACCATCATCCATCACTTGCCACCGTCTCCGAAATCTGCAAAACTGTTAAAAGTGTAGTGAGCATTTCATAAATGAAATACTCAGTAGACTCATCGCCAATTAATTAATCTACAATATAATTGAACATATAAATACCGGCTCTTTGAAAACATCTTTGAAAAACATATCAACATATAATCACATAAATATACCAAGCATAATTTTCTTTTGAAAGCATAGGGATCATTTTCATCATAACATAGGATAGGATTGAAATATTCATAAACATAGGGAGACACAAGAATTTTACCGAACTTAGATGGCAAGAATTCTTATGTGTAGCGCTACTAAACTCCGGTCCTCTTAGCATAATCATAAACATATCATATGTGACCCATAGAAATCTTGTGAGATTGTTTTCATAGCAATGATCCAAATTTTTTCTTAAAAATATAGGGTATACTTACTTTTCGTAAAACCATAAAACATACTTACTTGTCATAAAAACATACTTACTTTTCATAAAAACATAAGACATACTTACTTGTCATAAAAACATACTTACTTTTCATAAAAACATAAGACATACTTACTTGTCATAAAAACATACTTACTTTTCATAAAAACATAAGACATACTTACTTGTCATAAAAACATACTTAATTTTCATAAAAACATAAGACATACTTACTTGTCATAAAAACATACTTACTTTTCATAAAAACATAATTTCACAAGTTATGTGACATTCACATACAATCATAATTTAAATCAATTAATAGGGGTGAGTCTACCTTAAATCCGACGAGTGCAAAGTTGAGCGGGAAGGACTTCAATTTCTTTAAATTCTCCGTACGCTTCGTCTTAGCCAATAAGTCACCTTAGTCTTTTGAATTATATAGTTCAAATTGATAATTTAAAATTTGAGGACTGAAATTGATGTTTTGAAAGCTTAGGGACTAAAGTGAATACTTTTGAAAGTTGAAGGACTAAGATGAATATCTTTGAAACTTGAGTTGAAACTTAAAACGAATATTACTATAGGGCTGAAATAATATATTTTAAAAATGAAAGGACTGATTAAAACTCTTTTAAAACTTTAAGGGTTGGAATTTGATAAGTTTAAAACAGTGGAGACTGAATTGAATAACTTTTAAAACTATAGGGACTAAACTGCAATTTCCGAAAGTTTATAATATTTAAAATAATATACCCTTTCCTTTCCTCAATCAGATCGAAGAGAGAGAGAGAGAGAGAGGGATCGGAGAGAGTGAGACGACGAGAGAGGGGTCTCGCCCGGTGGCGCGCTGCAGCGCTATTGACGGCGCAAACGCCGGAGCAAACGCCGGCAAGCGGCGAGAGTGCAAAAAGATAGGTTATGGGGTTGTTTGGGTGCGGTTTGAGGGCTGATTGGAGGCGCGACCGTGGTTGAATCACGATTTAGGTCGTGATTTCTCCGGCTACAATTCCGGCGTTGGTCGAAGGTAAGTGACTGGCTTGGCTTATTCTGGGTTTTGATTTTAGTTTTGATTCTGATTTTGGAAGTGGTGGTGCAGGCGGATCTTGGTACAGACGGTGGTTCGTGGTTGCAGTGAGGTCGTTTTCGTCTGTGGCTATGATCCGGCAGTGATTGCCACTCGTTGTTTGTAAATTGGGGACTGAAATTGATGTCTGGAGCTGGAGGTGGTGATTCTGGTTGGATTTTGGCATTTTGCAGCTTGCTTTGATCGAGTTGAATCGGTAGTGATTCATTGGTGGTGGATTGATTCATGGTGATGAAGGTGGAGCTTATGCAGGTGATCATAAGGGAGGTTCGTGGACTATGGATTGGTGATGATGATAATGAACAGGCAGTTGCTCCCTTCTTTAAGATGGAGGTGGAGTTTGGCTTATATATATATTTATCCCTCCCTTCCAGCTCTACTCTCACTTTCTGCTTTACTTTACATCATGAGTTTGCACATCAGCACATGGAAGATTTTATATAAATTTGTGTTAGTAGTGTGGAATCTAGGTACATGGAAGTGTGAGTTGTGCCATGTGTATTGAAATGAAGATGGGTAGATGGAAATGGTGATGATGAAACCGTAGGTGAGACATGAGTTGGATGGTTTTGTAAAAAAATAAAATGGTGGAGAATATCATAATTGAAGGAATCTTTTGATAGATTAATTGAGTGGAAAGTGGTAGGAAAAACAATGGAATTGTGACTTGAAGTCTCTGCAGATTGAGATAGACATAGACATAGACATAGACATAGACATAGACATAGACGTGAGGTGATGATGAAACCGTGGGTTCATGGTACAATTTTGGTATAAAATTGAATTACGTATTTGGACTTGTAATAATTTGAATAAGGAAAATTGAGATATTTTTACTGAATTTGGAATTTAATTTAAAATCGAACAATCTTGACTATTTCTTGACTTGGCTAGACGAACACGTCGCGGCGTTAACTTTAAAATAATGGGTGAAATAGTAGCGACACGATTTTTTAAATATTAAAATAATTATTAAATTGCGTTAAAATTCTGGGTCGCTACAAGTTAGATGATGCACTATGGGCTTATCGCACTGCTTTCAAAACCCCTATTGGTATGTCTCCATTTTTCCTTGTCTTTGGGAAGTCATTTCATTTCACGGTTAAACTTGAACATAAAGCATTTTGTGCTACAAGGGTTTTGAATTTTGATGCATAATTGGTCGGTGAGAAGAGATTGAATCAACTTAATGAACTTGAAGAATCCCGTCTCAACTCATATGAGAATTCCCGTATCTACAAGGAAAGAACAAAAACATGGCATGACAAACACATTGTGAAGAGAGACTTTGAAGTTGGGCAACAAGTTCTTCTTTTCCATTCAAGACTTTGGTTATTTCCCGAAAAGCTTCACTCTCGACGTTGGGGACCATTCACGATCTCTAAAATTTATCCTCGTGGAGCAGTTGAGTTATATCATCCCCAAAAGAGAAACTACAAGGTCAATGGACAAAGATTGAAACCATTCTTGGGAAGTGATTTTTCAAGAGAAAAGTCATTCGTTCTCCTGCGTTCCCGAACGAAAAATCCAAAAAGTCGAGCTTATGACTTTAACCAAGCGCTTTTTGGGAGGCAACCCAAATTTATTCTTTTTTGATCACTTGTTAATATTTTCTTGTTATTTCTCTCATTTTAATTACTTATCAACTTTTGTAGGTTACAAATTTTTCAAATCCTAAGTAGCCTTAATCTTAACAAGTTTGGGGGAGATTTGCTTATCAAGAGAATCAAAAGCTTAGATCAATCTTGAACATCACATTCAAGCATCAAACCGGGGAAGTTCCATTAACCCTCCTATTTTCGTTATTCTATACTCTTTGTCTACATTGAGGAAAATGTTTATTTCAAGTTTGGGGTGATGATTTCATTTTGTTATGTTGACATATTAGATTGCCTTGTCAGTAGGGGTGGGCATTAACCCACCCAAACCGTCGAAACCGCCCAAACCAACCCAACCCAACCCGATCAGTTTGGGTTGGGTTCTACAAAAAAAATTTGTTCGGGCTGGGTTGGGTTTTCCAACCCAACCCAACAAAAATTTTAAAAATATAGGACAATTTAAATTTCAAGAATCTCAAGCCCATTTTTAATTTGAATGAAACTCAAATATGGTTTGAACATATTTTAGTTTTATTAGGAAGTATTCAATTTATTATATTTGAGCTTATTGTATTGTACATAATTGATTTGAGTCAATAATTGATTTATAGGCTTGATTTTTAATTTTCAATTTTTTTTGCTATTTGGACCAAAGGCCAAATTACCCAAACCCAACCTGACTGAAACTTGATTGGGTTGGGTTTGGGTTGGGCAAAAAAGGGACCCAACCCAACTCATGCCCACCCCTACTTGTCAACTTAATATGTTGTGATATTTGGATTTGCTCATTTTGTTTTGTATATTGACATGTTAGATAGCCTTGCTACCTTAAGAGATTTTATATTTGAAATTATTGTTAATTCATAAGTTATGACCAAATATACTACTTGTGCTATTTTCTATAAAGTGATTACCCATGTAAGATCCTATTCATTTTGAGCACAATAGTCATGATTGATTGTTGGTGAAGTTTGGGAGTTATTGAAGGGTGAAGAGGTTGATAGAATAGAAGAACTAGGTTTTGAGCTTGTATGTTAAATTTTTAATTACCTATCCAATTTTTCTTTCTAATGCTCTAAATCTCTTGGAACTATTTTGAGATAAGTTTGGGGGGTGGTTGAGCAGTTAAGGAGACGGTATGGATGTATGTTGATTCCATGCATGATTGATAAAATTTCCGTGGAGTGTTTTTTATATCAGGAATAAGCTAAGTAATGAGCAATACTAAAAATCTAAGCCTGTTTCTAATTTCTCGCATTGCCTTATCTCATAGCCTTTTTAACTCAAGTGATTAAGCTCGTTGGAGTATTTCAAAACTTGGTGCCTTAAGTTTTAAACTTGGGAGTCACCAGCCTAAAGCTTGTTACATAGGTCAAATAGAAAGCTTAATGAGTAGGGTACAAAAAAAATTGCATTTTCTTAATAAGTCTACCTCACTTCGTAGCCTTTTTTTACTCGAGTTATTAAGTTCGTTGGGTTATTTCAAAACCTGATACCCTTTGATCCTAAAACCATCGGGGAATTATCGACCTAAAGCTCGTTACATGGGGTCAATTAGAGAACTTAAGGGAGTGAGGAAGTCATGAGCAATAATCTCATTTTCAAATTTTCCGGTAAAACCCAACCAAACTAGAGTGGAAAAAGAAATGGGTGATTTGAGAGTACCCTTTAGAATTGCATCTCGGGAAAGAAAAGAAATATCTATGGGAGATGAATGTCATGGGTGGGAAAGGAAAGAATTGACCACTAATGGTGGGGTAGTACTGAATTGAAACTTCTCCTCTCTTCAATGTCTTTAAACTTAATTGATGATTGAAAGTGGCTATGCACACACGCACCGAATCAAATATCAGATAAGCTAAACTTCTTTTTTGTAGCATTATTTGGAAGCATAGTTGTGAATTAATTATACAATTTTACATTCATGAAAAGATTGCAATTTATCTAGCACTGTTGATTATTTTCGTCATTCCACTTGCTCATGCATGTAGATATTCTTGCTCGAGACAAGCAAGAGTTCAAGTTTTGGGTATTTGTTAAGTGCATTTTATATACAAAACTCATGCCTTTAAAATAGCATTTCTAGAGTTTCTTGAGCAAATATCTACTCGTTTATGCATCTTTTGTACTTAAATAGGTAAACATCCAAGTTCGAGGTGAAAAAATCAAAGAAGTCAAAACTATGCAACATTCAAAACTTTGGGGACCAAAATGTCACTTTCTAGAAGTTCAAGATCCACCACGCAATTAATTGTTCGAATTGGGAAAATATTACTTCAAGAGAGATTGTAGCCCTTTAAGTTATCTTTATAAATCACTTTGAATCACCTCAATCGGATAAGAGAATAGAAAGATATGATCAAAACACTAAATGATGTGTAGATACAAGAAAAGATTCGTGCACGGGTTTGACGAATTTCTTTCATTTTTCAACTAAGTCTCTTCACCAACTATTTAAGGAGCATGTCTTGCACAAAATCAAACCTTTGAACAGCCTCTTAATATCATAATTCATTGTTCTATCGTCCACTTCTTGGAGGCAAAAATCAAGACAAATGCGGGAGAATTGAAGTGATCAACGGGGAGCAAATTCTTGGTGCAAGACTTCATTTCTTTTGTTAATTTGATAAACTTTACATGCGTAGTAATTCTTATTTCTAAGTTTTTATTTCTTTATTGAGGAAAAACTAATCTTTTAGTTGGGAAAACAATGTAGCTTTGTTTTTCACTTTTAATTCTATAATAATTCAAGTTTTGAGTATAAGTTGCATGTGTTGATTTATTTATTGTGCTTAATGCTTGAATTACTTAATCAATAATTCATAGTTTTTGTGGTTTATTTTCATAATCTGAGAGGTAAGTTAATAGACTAGACCATGGTAATAAATCCGATTTTTTCAACAAAGTGATAGAGATATGAGTTTGTGGTTGCATGCAATCAATTGTGAATTCCTATGAGATTTTATGCATTTAGCTAAGGAATAATTTGGACCCTCTATATAGATATATGATTGACTTAGTTAGATAGAATCAGTCCCATTCTCTTGCGCGTGACGCACAGGAGAAGGGGTTTCAGCTTTGCCTTGCATGAGATTCCATGCAAGGCAAAGAAATTATGCTTACTTTAATATGTTGTCAGCCACAACATTAGCTGGTTACGGTTCAAGTGCGGCGGCTTTGACCAACGAGAAATCCTTGTTCTTGTTCTGGTACCGGTACTCTCAGTAAGCGTATTGATTGAGGTCTAGGCACAGTTGACTTCTAGGAAAGCTCTAAAGGAAAGAGCAGTTCCAAGTGGTCCAGTGGATTAAGCCATTGATCATGGGTCAACGACGGAACGAAGAAGTCAAGTAGGTTCCTTGAAGCCCGGTAACCCCGCCACTAAAGGGGTAAAGCCTTCAAGCCAAGCCCGTGTAAGAAGGGGTAACTAGAATCCCGATGCTCCTCCTCCTTCTTCGTAGTAATTAATAAAAAAAAAGAATGCATATGTTTCCCCGGAAAGAGATCTCTGTGAAAAGATTCGAACTATGGATATTCCAGAACAAGATTGGTATTTCGAAGTGGTTTGTAGCGCTATACATGAGCATTTCTCATATCTCAAAAGGATGAGTGCACATTTCCTCCAGGTTGCTAAGCCTGTAATGCAAGCAAGAAAGCAATCACATCAGGTCCCCTCTAGTTCAATTACACTCAACGGCATAGCGCTAGCGTAAGGCAGAAAAGCAAAGAGCTGGCGTGTCTTGTTGTTAGCTTCCAAAGCCAGGCGACGAGCTAATTGCTTTGAATGAATAGTTTCAAATCAGGTATAGTGCCCCACCAGGTAACATGATGTGATCCAGACCACGGATACAAGCCCGCACAAAGATCCTTTGAAGATCAAAGGAGGACCGATGACTCGATTGCAAACAAAGAGGGCCAACGAAGCAATGGACAAGCTAGTTCAAGGAACAATGGCCAAAACAATGTTCATGTCATCAAAAGAAGCAAGTTCCATGTTGGGGCCGAGCCAAAACGATGAGTGGATCACCCTCGTTCAAGCCGTCGAAGAAAATTGCAAAGTTTCAAAATTCACGGCCGTAACCCGTAATTCTTATGGCCGTGAAGAGCTCACTGCTGAAATTGAGAATTTGAAGAAATTGGACTTACGGCCGTAACCAATATTTGTCACGGCCGTAACGAAGCCTCGGGTTAAAGAACGAGATTTTCAAAATATGGCTTACGGCCGTAAAAAGAGTCTCACGACCGTAACGGTGAAACAGAAAGGGTCTTACGGCCGTAAAGGGAAGGGTCACGGCCGTAAGTAACTATACGCGTAAAATTAGGTTTTTAATTACTTCCTTATTTTTGGTTATTTGTTTCCTTGTTTAATTATAACTCTTAACCTAGATTTTGACCCTATTTATAAGGATGTAATTTTCATTATTCAGAGACAACTTTGATATTATTATTGAGAGGCAATTTGCTTTCATACTTTATTCTTTATTGAATAAAATCTGAACTTGCGAGTTTAATTCTTGTTTGTTCAAATCTTGGGTGAGATTTATTTTCATTGTGATCAAGAGGTCAGCATATCTATTGATTGTGTTGGTTGCTTGGTTCAATTAATTTGAAACAATCTCGAAATCGTGATTCTTTGGCGTTCTTGGGTCGATTCCAATAATTTGTGGGTTGCGTAGCTACAATTGCTACGTGGTTTGCATCATAACATTTTTTAATTAATTTATTTATTTATTTATTTATTTTTTGTCTTTTGTTATTTTAGGTTTTTTTTTTAGTATTTTAATTCTTTTGTTTTGTATTTTTTATATTTTGATCTTTTGGTAATGTATTATTTTTAGCTTTTATTTTGTCTTAATAATTTTTAATATACTTATATTATATTTTTTTGATATTAATAATAACATCATAAATTTCATGTGATATTTGTACTAACATTATCACAAATTTAGATAGACTAATAGAAACAATGCATAAATTAGATTAATTTTCTTCAAATTTAAATCGAACTACGTTGAACGAGTACAACAATAAGTAGTTTAATGGTTGTCATCATCGTCAAACCTATGGAATGCACCATAATCACTACTAGAAATACCAGTGTACCTATCTTCTTGAGTGTCATTCAAAGAGTACTGTGGATGATACGGTTCGTCCACCAGCTGACTCCTAAAGATGTGGAAAAATGCATTGAAATATAAGCATAGTAGAAAATAAAACAAAATAATCGCAACAATTAATAGTTATCGATCAACTCACCTCGACTGTAATGATGGACAAGTTCTTTTGTCATGTCCAGTGCGACCACAAACACGACAATTTCTCTTCGACTAAGAAATTGCTATTACTTTCGATGACAATCTCTTCCCGCACCCTTTTGTTCTAATCGGAGTAGGATCAACCACGAGTTGGGCACCTTCCCTGCTCTTGCTGATAACCCTACTCATTCCCATACCTCCTCCACTATCCATAGCTTTTACCTGTATTTTCAAGTTTTGAAATCCATACATTATGAATGTAGTACGAGCATTAGTCAAAACTCTGTTGCAGTGTGCACCAGCATCCCATGTCGAGAAATTAATGATTGACCACCCAATGAGGTGGTCGTTGGTTCAAAGACTGGAGTTGCTTTTGCATTTTGCGTCAACTGACCTAAAATATACTGATTTGGTAACAACATCACCTGTTTCCTAAGCATAAATGCGAGTATGTGACGATATGGATATCCTTCAAACTCAAATGTTTTGCAGTTGCGTGCTATGAAGTCAATGGCCCTGAAGTAGCTCAACTCACGTTGGCAATGATATCTTTTTCCAGTATAAAAACGCATTACAATATACGTTTTGACACCCTCATATGCTGATTTCTTTGAGAAAACGTAGTAGCTACTCTGAGCTAATTCCTCTTGAAACAACAGGAAAATTGTCTTTGTATAAATATGTGTCATTTGAGTTTCCATGGAAAATGTTGTTATCGTACGAGGCACCTCGTTGAAGTCAGTGTGGTTGGCAACCAATTCCCTGTCGCTAGTGAGCAGAGCACTGGTAAACTGTGTAATAAAATCAATTAATGTATCTGTCTTATTGACATATCTTTTGAAGAACGCGTGGTTGCTTTCTGATCGTTGACTGCTTGACATCCCAGCAGAGAATATATGCTTCACGTACGCTAGTACCCAACGACTTCATATTTCATACATATTGGCGAGCCACTCATTATCACCAAGATCAGTAGTTTCCATCACATCATCCCAACGCGATTCGAACTCCTCTGGGGACTCCGACTACTTAATGATACTCACCAAGCCGTGGTATAGTTCCTTCTACAGCACGATACTTATCTTCTCTGAGAACTTGTTTAGAATATGCCACAAACAGAATCTATGAATTGTGTTAGGAAAAACCTCGCCAACAGCTCTAGCAATGGCAGCGTCTTGATCAGTAATAATGACCCCGGGGGCCCGTTGGGTGGGCATTGCTTCAATGAACTTCAAAAACAACCAAATTAATGAATCGCTCTTTTCATCACTCAATAAGCCACATCCGAAAACAATAGTTTGACGATGGTGATTTACTCCAACGAATGGTGCAAACACCATCGAATACTTGTTTGTGTTATATGTTGTTTCGAAAACGACAGGATCTCCGAAGTAAACATAAGAACTCATGGACTCTGCATCAGCCCAGAAACAACGAGCGAACACACCATCCTCGTCAGTCTCATAAGCATAGTAGAAGTTAGGACTCCTTCTTTTTTCCAACTCGAAATGCGCAATCAATGTTTCTGCATCGTGTCCAATAGCTTCTCGTCGTCGATCTCGTCAATGGTTCCTGATATCTTGCTCATTACAGCCCAATGAAGAAGGCCCACCAGCATCTATCTCCATAAGTCTGATCTGTTGACAGCTAGGAATATTGGCCTGTGAGAATTGGTCAACAAGCGCTTTTTTGGTTGCTCAAACATGTCGATGCGAGGGTAGTAGGTGCATTTTTCTTGGTGTAGATAATGCATGATTGTACCCCTCAACAAAATGTCTTACAACCCACATAGAAGTTGTTTGATATTTTACAACTGTTAACTTTGCGTCACATCCACAACATGAGTTCCCACGCTTTCGTTCACCAGAACGGGCCACCAAATTTTTGAGTTTCATCTGGTAAGACTCATCTTTTTGACCCTGTTTATAGCAAACATATGACTTCCAGACAAGCTCATTTGTCTGTGGATTCTTTCGGCTACTACCAATACGTATGCTAAAACTAGCTAATTTCGCATGCTCATTGTAGAAATTATACACATCATCAAGATTTTGAAATTCTTGCTCGAATATCGAAATCGCACCAATATTCACTTGTGGAATAAATTCATTGTCATCTTCTTCCATTCCTAAAAAATAATATGAATAATTATTTAATTTGTGAAATAATTTAAACAATGACATTTTTAAAACTTACTATAAATGTAACCAAAAAAAATTAAAACCATGTTGCGAATTTAAACAAATTAAAATTGTACATTTATATATAAAACAACACATTTATGAAAAAAATAAAAGAAAAACACTTACCAGAAATTTAACAGAAATATATAAACAAGCCTTAAAAATTAATTTTGAGTGTATATAATTTGCAAGAGAATAGACTGATGAAATATAAAATGAAGCTGCAAATTTATAGAAGAGGGAATGAACTGATGAAGTATGAACGAATTGCAAATTTGTAGGCAACAGAAACCGGAAAAAAAAAATTAAAAAAAAATAAGTCAAAGATGTCAGGCGCAATTAGATTCTCACGTAAGGCCTACTGGCCTTGCGTGAGAAAATAGCTTTGCCTTTCCAAAAGGCAAGCAAAGCTGAAATCCCTTCTCCTGCGCGTTACGCGCAGTAGAATGGGACTGTAGATAGAATTAATTTAAAATCGAGAAAGGAATTCAAATATATATTAATAAATTCGATCGAACACATATATAGGAATAAAACTTGAATAATTGAATTAAAAGTATTGACTAATGTGAAATCGAATGTCCCAACACTTTTAAACATCAATTTAGAAAATTCAAATTTGTAATCTTTTCTTTTGCTTTTTAGTTAGGATATTCTAGTTTAGACAACTCATCAATATTTTACCTTTCAAATAAGGTGAGAACTAATACAATTTTGGTACTTAATTAAAATCCTTGTGAGAACGATAACTCGGACTGTTTTGTCTACTTTATTATTTGAATTTGATATCGTACACTTGCGATTTATCACATCAGACATGTCCTTAAGATGAGTTGAAGTGGGAGAACCTTCAAATCTATCCAATCAATCAAATCCTTGTATGTAACTTACCTTAGTTTGTGACAAATATATATGTAATTTGATGCCAAGTGTTTGTCAAAGCTATCAAACCCTAACTAGTGTCAGAAAAATGTGATGATCATGCCTCCACCTCTGTTTTTGCTATAGATAGGGGAGTTTAATGCTCACTAATGGGGATAATAAATGCAAAAACCTCTCAACTTATACATTTTGTGAACTAACTTGCAGATCTGAGAATCAGATCAAATGCGAACTGAACTATTGTTCAAATAAAGAACAAGCTCATTTTGTTTGTGATGTAACTTCCACTTCAAGTTTATCTGGTCTAGCGTGGATTTCAGTTCATCAAAGTTAATTACAATCCAACCCGAATACAAACTATTGTTCAAATATAGCACAAGATCATTTTGTTTGTGCTGTAACTTCCACTTCAAGTTTATCTAATCTAGCGTGGATTTCAATTCATCAAAGTTAATTACAATCCAACTCGAATACCTAGAAAATTCCACAAAAAATTCTAAAAAACTTTACTTCATCTTAAAACTTGCCAACTCATTTCCAAGTAGGATGTGACATCAATAGGAGACATACTCAAATAAATTAGAAGGCTAATTATCAGTGGTGGAGCTTTCAAACACGGTGAGTAAAGTGAACTATTTCCTGAGGTTGAGCAGGGACGGAGGGCTGGAGGAGTTGCATTTTCTGTTGAGTGTTGAAATGAGGGAGCAGGGCGTGAATTGTTGCTCATTATAGTCCAAAATTCAGCGCGGTCCAGTGCTCGCAATGGGCCTATACAGGCTCCACCCATGTACATACCATACATGATTCTTTTACTCACAAAAGTTAGGGCCGAGCCAAATCCAAAACAAATCAAATCGTACCAAACCAAACCAATCAATTTGGGTCGATTTTTAATAAAACTATTTGTGGGTTCAGGTCTGGGTTTAAACACAACCCGACCTACCTACTTAAAAATTGAAAAAACTAAAATAAAAAAGCATAAAAGTTAAAATAAAAAAATCCAAAACATACATATAAGTCTAACCAATACACCATACTGTATGTACCTTTCTCATTTCCCAACTCAACTCAAGCCCTCCTCTATTTGGTAATAATGTGTTGTTTATAAACTGGTTTATTTATGATTTTGAAGTAAAAAGTAGTAGTTGAAAATTGGAGAGAGAAAATGTGTGGGATTAAAAAGTTATTTAGAAAATTGTATAATTTATTAACTGGTTTATAAACCAACTTATTTCTTTTACCAAACAGAGGTACCTATCACTCTCTTCTCTTCTCGTAAAGTCGCCATCGTTGTGGTTCCCTTCCAAAACATACATATAAGTCCAACTAATACACCATATAGTCTGTATCTCTCTTATTCCCCAACTAAAATCAAGCCCTAAACTTAATTACCTCTCACTCTCTTCTCTTCCCATCGAGTCACCGCTGTCGTGGTTCCCTTCCAAATCACCGACGCCCATCACGTATTTCCACTGCCCAAGCATGTGGTAAAGTTTTAGTTGTTGCAAATTTTCAAATTTGGTTGCGTTCGATACATTTTAGCCATCTTCATTTTTTTTTTTTTGGTTTATATATCATGCTTATGAAGTTAATTGATTTGATGAAAGGGAAATCATCGCTCCATTAGAACTCTAATTTTTTCTTCTCTTTTGTCAGTTTCTTTTCTCTAACTATTCACATAGATTACACTAGTTCATATAATATTTTTCTCTAGAAAATTATTTTATGTTCAAGTGGAGACAAAGAAATAGGAATAATGGCAATTCATATACCCTTTGTATGCTGTTTGTTGTTTGATGAAATGTTTATTAATGGTTGAATTATTATTTGCATAGTTTTACTATTAAATTATATATGATTGGTGTGTCAATTTTATTTGGATGGATGTATTTATCATTTTTGGATGATGGTATGATATTATTTGAATGATTGTATAAGTATCGATGCAGCTAAAATGATGATAAATTTGTAATATTTGCAATTTTTCGTTTAACTTTTTGATTTGATGGTTGTATAAGTATTCAACATTTTTAGTACAATAATTTAAGTGGTTAAATAGGCTGTTTAATTGGGCCAATAATTTAACTTTTAAGTAGTATTGTTTGATTGGGACAATAAAATTTTGATCAAAAAAGGCGGGTTTGTCAATTTTGTATGCATTTTTTGGGTTCAGTTTTGTATGCTTTTTTGTCAATTTTGGCCAAACCCCAACTCGATCGATACTTGATTGGGTTGGGTCCCGGTTGGACCCAAACCCAACCGACATGACCCAATCTAACACACGCCTATCACCGACAAGGGCTAAGGTCAAGAATACTCAAATAGAAGACAAATAATCATAGTAATCATCAAGAATATACAACACATGCGATGAATATATAAACATAGGATAATACACAATCTTTTCAAAATATGTTCACTAAGTAATGAACATAAGACTAACCTCAAGTTAATCAAACACCTAGCCAACATATACAACAAAATACATAAATGGCCACATGAAGATCTCACCACAATCATCCAATCACAGCTCATGTCCAACTCGAAAATCACAATAGATCCTAAGTTCATACGATTTTCCTCTATTAATATCTCACTTCTCTAAACCTAAATGAATAACGAGTCCCCCTAATAAAATTGATCAAATTGTCACTCTCACACTTCATCCGATCAAGAATATCACAGATAGAGAACTCCAAAACATTTAACCACATTTCTATCCCCGATCCAAATATCACAATCTACATCCCCTGTACATATTACCAATGCACACTCAGACATCTATCGTATATATTACAAAAAGACATACATACTGCTAATACATCCTGACCACTATGAATGCACATGCATTACATACAGTCAAAAAGATCACTCTCACACAAATCCACACAAAAACAAATCAAACAAATTGAAATGCAACATAAAACAATGCATTGAATTAAACAATCAAACATGCAAAATAAATTTCACATACATGCACATGTAGTAACTAGGTTCTTTATCAATAAGGGTCACCGTCAATCTCACTTGAGTCATAACTAGACCTAGTGGCAAGATTTACCTCACCTCTCTCCTTTTCCTTTTACTTACCCTTCTTCTTGGTACAGTCCTTTATAAAGTGTCTAGCCTTACCACTTCTATAACATTTCTTGTCACTCATATTGGAGTTAGACTTGTCCCAACTCTTACCATTCTGCTTACTACCCTCATCACTCAAGTCACTACTGTTCTGATTTCCTATATGACCCTTTTGCTTTAACTGGCTCATACCACTCACCATGTGCACTTCACCACCCTTTATATCCTCTTTCTCAGCTTTAATCTTTATTTTCCTTACTCTAATGGGAATCCATGACAATCTAGGGTGTTAGGTTGTTTCACTAGCATACTTAATTGCATTGTTAGCCCCTCTATATGATTCAAACATAGAATTAAGTAAAATAATGACTTTGAAGGTTTTTAGACACCTCTCCACCACAGTTAAGAGACTATCTTGCACAAGTTTGTTAAACCCATCCAATTGTCATCTAGATCATTTAAATGATCCCCTTTAAAACTGAAAAATATTTCGAGTAAGTAAAGTTTGATAGATGTAATTTTAAGCAAATATAAGTACTCCAACTTTTTGCAAAGTTATTTTGTGGTATCAAGTTTACCAACATTTTTCAAAACAGTATTAGAAAGGTGTAAAATAATTAAAGTGTAAGAAAGCTCATCTAAAAAGAATTTTCTTCCTTTGACAAATATCGAAAAAAAATTTCCAGTAATAGATTTTGGAACTTTATGATGAACCAAGAATTTCTCCATTTTTTGTTGCCAAATGCTTTCCCATTGAAATCCACAAATTAAAACGTGTATTCATTTTTTGACATAGATTGAACAAGATGTCATGGATTGACAATTAAACTACAACAAGTAGTCCTAGAGTAAAAAAGATCTAACAAGATTAACAAAATGTAATAAATAGGAATAAATACACATAGTCAAAAGACCCAACAAGAAATTATAACCAGCTTAAAACTCAAACATATAAGCAATTAAGACAATTAAATCCTAAATTCTAGTTATGGAGAATGGTTTATCCCTTCACTTATTCACAATCTTAAGAATCAACCCACACGATGATCTGCTATTGCTCGAATTTAGAAGTATAAGTCAATTTACCGAGCAGAACAATTTTCCGTCGATAAGGAGAAATACGAATTTGCATATTTAGGACTTCTATGTTCTCCCTGAGTTTACCAAAACCTGCAGCAATACAAAAAATAGAAAACGAAAAAACAAACGACCAAGGGTAAAATTGCCCAAAACAACTATATTACTCAAAATAGAAATTGAACACCACTGCAGAGTCCGTTACGTCTCAGAGAACAATCCGTATTTAGACGTTGTCGTCGAAAAAGTGCCCACGCTCAGCCAATAACCACAGTTGTTCAACACGTATTGCCAACCGACCCCACGTGTCGGTCATGCAGCACAACCTCTGTCTGATGAACACATCGGTGGTTTTAGTATAAACAACCGAAAACCTAATTGGCGAACAATTGACTTTGTAGGTCTGAAATCCATATACGAAAACGATAGTTCTTAAACCCAGTTTCTGCAAGTTTTCCAATCATTTTTAGCACTTTTTCGACCCCTTTTTCCCCAAATTTCACGTAGTACAAAGCTCTGCTACCATATTTAAAATGTAGCTTGAAGATTGTTGAATCACGGCCTCGGCCTCAGTTTAATCCTTCAAACACCACATTGAAACACCCTAATGCTCAACCTCAAAACCTCCTTGTTCACTTATATCTCGCGATGCGAGATATCCCTGCAAGTGTACGGGTCGTGAGAAGTAATAAAGTGGACCTAAGAGTCCGGATTATCGTCCCACGGAGACTGTTATTAATTACCGAAATGTGTTAGTTCCTAACTCTATTTGAACGGGCGAATTTGTTTGAGATTGTTAACTACAACTAAAGAATTAAACTAAAGAAATAAAATTGCGAAATTGCTTTTATTTTTAAATACGATTGTAAAGTAGTTGGGAATCCCGATTTCACCTAGCCAATTATATTAACTCCAATTCCAGTTTTATTTCCTAATTATGCATTCGGTCGAATTCACTAATTTAAATTGAAATTCCTCTCTCGAGTTTAAATCAATCCTACCTAAATAAGTCAACCATGTATCTCTACAGCGGGTCCGAATATTCCTTATCTAGATGTATAACACACGAGAATTCACACACGACCGCAATAATAACACGAGTATATCTCTATCTCTTGTTCAATTATTGGATTTATTACCACGTTCTAAATTATTAACTCACCTCTCGGATTATGGAAATAACTCAATAAATCATGAATTGGTGATCAAGCAATTCAAGCATTAAGAACAATAATAAATCAATACATGCAACAACACATTAAAACAACGGAATTTGGAATTAAAATAATCTGACTAGGCTACATCGTTCATCCCAACGTTGAAATTAGTTACACATCATCATGAAATAAAAAAAACATTAAAAATAAACGTTCATTGAAAAACAATATGAGGAATGGAAAGATTGCACCAATTATCAATTCTTCAATTATTTTCAATTCACGCCCCTCAACTATGCTTGATTCTCCAAGAATTTGATGTTGAATTCTCTATCATATTCCATTCCTTTTTGACTTATACTTGCATCCAATTAATTCCTAAAAATCCTCAAAATATCTTCTTATTATCCAAATCAATCATTGGATATTTGCAAGTTGGTACCTCATGTTTAATTTGCTTTTCAGTCCTTCAATTTTCAATTGCAACAATATAGTCCCCATACTTTGGAATCTTCTCAATTCGCTCGTTTCAACTCTCAATTCCTTCAACTGGGTCCTTCAACCTCTGATTTGTTTACTTCGTCACATTGCATCTTTCCGGTTGACATCACAAACTTATCAATTGCTCATTTTAGCTCCAATTAACATCCAATTATGCATTTTTCTCATCAATTACTTCATTCTTCATCTTTTGAGATATTTTCTGCAAAGTAAACAAATAAACACAAATTAAATAGCATATATTCTAAAACGATAATAATTTATTCTAATTTAGACGTACAAATAAGTGTATAAAATACACTTATCAAATACCCCCAAACTAAAATTATTGTTCGTCCTCGAATAATGTAAACTAAACTTACAAATTAAAATAACAACATGCAATTATTTTTGTTGTGTCAACATGTTCACCATATGCCTCCATAGTCCAAATCAATTCAACCTTCAGCAAGAGTTATGGACAACAATGCAAAATAATTTCTAGTTATATCATGCTAGATTTTCAAGTGTGTGTGTGAATAGCCAATGTCAAACGCATACTTAATCAAAAGATGCGCTCAACACTGTGTGACTCATTATGCATAATCAAGCCCGAATCTCATGTGGTCAATCTATGATTTCTAATGAAATTCCTTTCAACGCTCATGGATGATCACCACTTTCTGCTTTTCTCTCACATCTCGATTTTCTATCTATGTGGGTTCTAAAAATATTCTTTGCTTTTTCCACACAAGGTAGTCAGAATCAGAAATATGCGTGCATAACAAGTCAAAAGAAAGTGGACCCCAATTCTACAACATCAACCACCACAGCTCAGTCAACAAAACTTATACCATACAATAATATATATATATATATATATTTTCTTTTGATGGATGACTTTTTCTTTTAATTGTCCCTGTCTTTTACCATCTTTGTGCAGAACTTTTCATACGGGCTTTCTATATGACCCCTGTAGCGGGCTTTCAGATCGGCAACTCCCAAACCAGACGGCTTTAGGGTACCAGGTTCAAAGAAGCCCTCAGACGTACTTTCCCGAGTCATAAAGGCTTAAAAAAAATTAAAGATGTTATAATGTCTTATGTGTAAGTCCACTCTCCGTACTTGCTTTCTAATTGACCCATGTAGAGAGCTTTAGGTCGATGACTCCCAAGCCAGTTGGCTTTAGGGCACCAGGTTTGAAGGACCCCTCGGACTTACTTACTCGAGTCAAAAAGGCATTTGAGGAGCAGAATAAGACCTTCAGCATTTTTCTGTTTTTATGCTGGAAATGGTTTATACTAGTTGACCAAACTGCAATGACTAAAGTAGAAAACCAAGAACCACAGACCTCCAACCCGTCAATACATACAAATTCCAACAATTTTACCCCCAAACTTGCATTTGAGCATGATTGGTTCTAATTTAGAGGTGGGATAACTTATGATCTAAGTTCAGGGATTTTTAAGTCATTCCTAAGTTCAAATTGCATAAATTTGCCCCACATGTATTAAACAAAATCCCTTACACAAGCAATTATCCAACACTGGTTATGTGCGTAATAAATATGAATCTAGCAAAACATAACTAGTTCAAAAATAAGTTCATGCTTTCATGTTGTCCAATTTTCAAACCTAAGCACAAATTGATTCATACTATATCCTAGGCAATAAACATGTCAACAAAGTTTTCAATTTTTTTTTTTTTTTGTCCCTAAAGAATCGAATGAATATAAAATGAATGATGAATACAATGAATTTTCGCCCCCACACTTGAAATGAACATTGTCCTCAATGTTTGTCAAAAATATCCAATAATGTAAAACAAGACAAAGAAAAGAGAACGAGAACTTCCCAA
The DNA here is from genome assembly GCA_963555705.1 of Ligustrum vulgare. NCBI lineage: Eukaryota > Viridiplantae > Streptophyta > Magnoliopsida > Lamiales > Oleaceae > Ligustrum > Ligustrum vulgare. The sequence goes on along the minus strand of OY743175.1, from coordinate 2,517,208 downwards.
GTGTATATGATGTATTTCTTTGAAGCTCCCTGTTGCACTGCATTGGATGAATCGACCATTTGTTTTTATTGTTGAAATTTGGTTGGGGTGTTTTGATTGGTGTTTTCCTAGCAAATAAGAGATAAGTAATATTAGAAGTTATAAACACCAATAGGAAATAATGGACGTTCAGTATCACACCCCCAAACTTAAGTTAAAGCAGATTTTTTTTTTTTCAAGAATGGTAGACCACACATATTCAAGTCTTGACATGGCCTAGAAAAACACAAAATTTTCCGAGCCATCTTTTGATATGTTAAAGTTCACAGCATGGTCTACAACATATTAAAAATTCAGGTCATTTTGAGTTCAATAAGGTCATGTAAAGCTATGGAAAAGTCGGTGACGTGAGTGGATTTTCAGGTGCAATGGCCTTGCAATGGGGCTGCCTTGATGCAAACATGGTTTTAATGGTTTTAATGCCATGTAGTGAACTAAATCATGAATTAACTACACACAATCAATGATGAACATGTCATGAAGATAAATGCTTAAATGAATATCTAAAATTAGCACAAGAATGTCTTTGTGGCATTTCATCAAACACTTAATGGGCATTACAAAAATCAATGGATGTGCATAGGGTTGGAGGCATGAATGAACCCAAAATTTTTGTCTACTAAACCACAAATCACAATCTCCAACCACTAACCTACGCCCATTCTTCCCAATTCTCAATGTCTAAGTTGAAGAACTTAAAGAAACTTTCACAATTTTAACTAAAGATTGATTTAAGTGAAGAGATCATACCTTCGATTGGATTATGAAGTCATGTAAGCAATGATATTGATGCAACAAAGTGTTGATGACATGCACACAAGATGTAAGATCAAATATGAGGTGATTAGGGGAGAGAAAATGAGTTTATAATGTTTGGAATTGAAAACATGAAGCACAACACTTAAACTGTCGATTTTGGTCCCAGTACAGCCACGCGATCGCCTGGCTGGAGTGCCATCGATCGCGTGGTTCAAGGTTTAAAAATCTGTTGATTTTTTAATGCATATTCGCGATCGCTAGATTCTGTTGGCATGTGATCGCGTGGTTCACGACAGATTTTTTATTTATTTATTTATTTTAAATCATTTTTTTTATCCCCCTAATCACTTCATGATTAATGCAATGATTTTCCAAACATCAACTTCATGATTCAAACTAGTGTGTGTGAGTTTGGAATGACGATAAAAAAACCTACCCTAATGTAAACATGCAAAATCAACAACATACATAAATATGCAATAATAGAATATTATGCACAAGTGCTCTTAACATGAAACATGCAAAACACTCAAACACAATTCCTACCATGCATATATCTAAGTTCAGTAAATAAATAAATAAATCATGAAAGCGTAATAAATAAAAGGGAAGAAAGGTTGTGTTGCCTCCCAACAAGCGCTCTGTTTTAAGTCTAAAGCTCGAATTTTTGCACTTCTTTATCATGGAGGCTTGAAAGATGATCTCAGAGCCTTGCACATCTTGCAATTTCCAGCCTTGCACTTCTCAACTCGTTTTCTCACTCTCTTGAATCCCAAAGCCTCACTTTTAGCCAATTGTTGAGGGATGTTAGGCTTTTCTTCCTTCTTGTCCCTCCATCCATCTTTAACCTTTATGAACTCGTGTTTTGTACTTAGCTCCTCCTCGATATTAATACCCTGCTTGGTCTTTTCTTCTGGTTTCTGGACCACCCCCTCCACCTTGAAGCAGCTTTCATTTAGACCTTCAAGATCTTGCCTTGGCCTGATGCTGAACGTGACTTGTTCCTTCTCGACCCTAAAGATTATTTCTCCCTTTTCAATGTCGATTAAGCATCTTCCAGTAGCTAGGAACGGCCTTCCAAGAATGAGGGGCATTTGGACGTCCTCTTCCATGTCCAAAATCACAAAGTCGATTGGGAAGAAAAATTTGTCTACTTTTACTATCACATTCTCAACAATCCCATATGGATATTGGAATGATCTGTTCGCCAGCTTCAGTGTGATATTGGTTGGTTTAGGCTCCCCCAAACCAAGTTTCCTATACACAGACAAAGGCATTAAATTAACACTGGCCCCTAGATCACACAAAACATTATCAAAACTGAAATTACCAATAATGCAAGGGATAGAGAAACTCCCTTGATCGGTCAATTTTTGTGGTAATTTCTTTTGAAGTATGGCGCTGCACTCCTCACTCAGTGCTACTATTTCATTGTCAACCAATTTTCTTTTATTTGACAGCATCTCTTTCATGAATTTCAAGTAGAGCGGCATTTGAGCCAATGCTTCAGCAAAAGGAATATTAATGTGCAGTTTCTTGAATATTTCCAAGAATTTTCCAAACTGCTGCTCCAACTGATGCTTTATCAATCTTTGTGGATAAGGAACTGGGGGTACATATGCATTTACTGGAGGTCGAACTCGAACTTCTTCTTCCACTTTTTCTTGAGTTTCTGAAGTTGATCCCTGCTCCTTTTCACTTTTCTGTTCTTCCACCACATTTTTCTTCTGGTTCTTCTGCTTTTCATAATCCTCTACAGTCACTTCAGATAGCTGAACCCCGCTCCTCGTTGTTATTGCATTAACATGCTCACGAGGGTTCATTTCAGTGTTGCTTGGTAACTGTCCTGGCTGTCTTGTTGAGCTGCTAGCCGCCAGCTCTCCCATTTGTTTCTTCAAATTTTTTATTTCAACAGCTTGATTCATTATCTCACCATTCTGACTCTTGACCAGCTGAATTAACTCTTCTATGTTCTCGGATATGTTTTTCTGAGATTGTTGCTGTTGCTGTTGCTGAAATCCAGGCGGCCGCTGAACATTCTGATTGTAAGACCATGAAAAATTTGGGTGATTCTTCCATTCTGGGTTGTAAGTTTGTGAATAAGGACCACCCTGCTGCCTGTTGCTCACAAAATTGACTTGTTCTGGATTTGATTGATTTTGTTGAAGTGGGCAGAAATTTATCGCGTGATTTTCGAAACAAAAATCACACAAAGTTGTATGAACTGAATTCACTGGCTGCACACTCATACTGTCTATTTTCCTTGTTAAAGCATCCAGCTTAGCATTTAATGCTGTAATCTCATTAACTGCAACAATTCCTCCAGACTTTGGTGTAGATCTATCTGAGTACCACTGGTAACTGTTCGCAGCCATCTTCTCAAAGATCTCAGAAGCTTCTTCATATGTAATATCCATTACTGATCCTCCAGCTGCTGAGTCGGCGTACTTCTTGTTTTCATTTGTCAGCCCATTGTAGAATGTTTGAACTAGTATCCAATCAGCGATTCCATGCGTAGGACACTGTCTGATGAGATCGTTGAACCTTTCCCAAGCCTCAAAAATTGATTCCCCAGGCTGTTGACTGAATGATAAAATCTCACGCCTTAGCTTTGACATGCGGCCAGGTGGGAAAAATTTATCTACAAATTTCTGACTCATGATTTCAAAAGTGGTGATTGTATGTAGGGGAAAAGTGTAGAACCAAGCTTTAGCTTTGTCCGCGAAAGAGAATGAAAATAACTTCAATTTCACAGCATCATCTGAAACTCCATTCATGCGCTGCATTTCACACAATTCCAAAAAGGATCGAAGATGTGCATGAGGATCTTCAGTCGGCAATCCATGGAAAATACATGAGTTTTGGATCAGTGAGATCAAAGAGGTTTTGATCTCAAAATTGTTAGCTTGGATTGCAGGAGGTACTATGCATGTTCCAATGTTCCCCACAGGAGGAATCATGTAGTCTCGCAAAACGCGTCTTCCATGATTTTGTTGCTGTCCATTTACAGTTGCTGGCAGATTTTGTTGATTTCCCCAATTATTTTGAATTCTATCATCTGTCATGGCTAAGTCTGTTTGTTGATTCAATTCCAACTGTTGTCTACGCCTCTGTCGAAAAGTGCGTTCAATTTCTGTATCAAAAGGAAGCAAATCAAATGACTTAGTCATTCTTAACATAAATTAAAGAAAACAAAAATTAAAAGCAAAAACTGAAAAATAATATAAAAATAAAAATAAAAATAAGCAAAATAAAGTTCAAAGTAAAATAAGAACTAATGGGTATCGATATTAATATAAAAACAGTCCCCGGCAACGGCGCCAAAAACTTGTTCACTTATATCTCGCGATGCGAGATATCCCCGCAAGTGTACGGGTCGTGAGAAGTAATAAAGTGGACCTAAGAGTCCGGATTATCGTCCCACGGAGACTGTTATTAATTACCGAAATGTGTTAGTTCCTAACTCTATTTGAACGGGCGAATTTGTTTGAGATTGTTAACTACAACTAAAGAATTAAACTAAAGAAATAAAATTGCGAAATTGCTTTTGTTTTTAAATACGATTGTAAAGTAGTTGGGAATCCCGATTTCACCTAGCCAATTATATTAACTCCAATTCCAGTTTTATTTCCTAATTATGCATTCGGTCGAATTCACTAATTTAAATTGAAATTCCTCTCTCGAGTTTAAATCAATCCTACCTAAATAAGTCAACCATGTATCTCTACAGCGGGTCCGAATATTCCTTATCTAGATGCATAACACACAAGAATTCACACACGACCGCAATAATAACACGAGTATATCTCTATCTCTTGTTCAATTACTGTATTTATTACCACGTTCTAAATTATTAACTCACCTCTCGGATTATGGAAATAACTCAATAAATCATGAATTGGTGATCAAGCAATTCAAGCATTAAGAACAATAATAAATCAATACATGCAACAACACATTAAAACAACGGAATTTGGAATTAAAATAATCTGACTAGGCTACATCGTTCATCCCAACGTTGAAATTAGTTACACATCATCATGAAATAACAAAAACATTAAAAATAAACGTTCATTGAAAAACAATATGAGGAATGGAAAGATTGCACCAATTATCAATTCTTCAATTGTTTTCAATTCACGCCCCTCAGCTATGCTTGATTCTCCAAGAATTTGATGTTGAATTCTCTATTGTGGCTCGTTCTATGGAGAGGCAAAGGTCTGATTTTCGTGCAAAGAGGTTGTATTTATAGTTGGTGAAGAGATCAAGTTGAAGGAGGAAAGAAATTCATCAAATCCGCGCGCGAGTCTTTTTTGGTATCTGCACAGCGTTCATTATTTCGACCATATCTTTCTCTTTCCTTATCCGATTACGATGATTCAAATTTCGTTAGAAAGATAACTTAAAGGGCTACAATTCTTCGTGAAATAGAATTTTCCTAATTCAAACGTTTACTGCCCCAAAATTTGGTCTCAAAGTCCGACTAGAATTCTGTCCAGAATCTTCTAGGATTGGAATCAATTTTATGGTAATATTCTTATCATATTCCATTCCTTTTTGACTTATACTTGCATCCAATTAATTCCTAAAAATTCTCAAAATATCTTCTTATTATCCAAATCAATCATTGGATATTTGCAAGTTGATACCTCATGTTTAATTTGCTTTTCAGTCCTTCAACTTCCAATTGCAACAATATAGTCCTCATACTTGGAATCTTCTCAATTCGCTCGTTTCAACTCTCAATTCCTTCAACTGGGTCCTTCAACCTTTGATTTGTTTACTTCGTCACATTGCATCTTTCCGGTTGACATCACAAACTTATCAATTGCTCATTTTAGCTCCAATTAACATCCAATTATGCATTTTTCTCATCAATTACTTCATTCTTCATCTTTTGAGATATTTTCTGCAAAGTAAACAAATAAACACAAATTAAATAGCATATATTCTAAAACGATAATAATTTATTCTAATTTAGACGTACAAATAAGTGTATAAAATACACTTATCACTCCTCCAAGTAACTCACAAAGAAAATCACTTCTTATCTCTCAAAGGGATAAAACCAACAATCAATGAAAATACCACCCCAAAAGAAGAAGACCGCCCTACTTCACAAAAAGAAGAAAACTCTCTTTACTTGGAAGTTGTGACTTTTGGAATAAGGAGACAAATAAAGAAACCTCCAACTTATAAGGAATGAAATAGGGCAACTAGGTTTGAATCAATACGGGCCATGAAATACAAATGGGCCAACTTACTAAATAACCTTAAGTCATTGTCATAGTGTGAGCAACTTTTAAACAAGTTTAACTATTGGCCCATTAAGATTTGAGTTGCGTATCCAAATTGGTTTCACAAGTGGTGTCTATTTTCTTTTCTTTCAAATCCTCGCCCAAAGCCTATGAAATAAAATATAATCGATTAAATTCATTGCCCGGACTTGTTGGATTTCAAATAAAAACCCAACAGTATTTATTTCCCTTATTTCAAGTACTTCCTACAGTGCCCAGTAAATTATTGGGCATTCTTTTAATGGTTTCAATAACTGCAGAATTATTAGAAGTACCATTTTTAGTAACAAGTACTTGTATATGATGCTAACGTATAAATGACGGTCGGAATCATATCCATGTATGATTTTATCAGTAAAAAAAAAATTCAATTTCATCTTGCATTCCATTTATTTGATTATTATTAGGACAGTTACCTATACCCCTCAGCAAAACCATTTTGATGGAACATAACCATGCTTTAAGGAACAACTAATTTTTCTAATGAAATTCTTGTTTGACTTACTATGATGAAGCCGGAAGATTACACCTGTTCACAGTGTAGAGCGCCGAAGAAGAGGCTTCCACGATATATGACGTTAACACGGGAAAGGCTATTGGCTCAGGACCGCCTCCTTTTGGAGTCATCATTGGGCTTGTAGCTGGAATTGGTGGAGTTGGAATATTTTAGTTTATAGGCTTCGATGATTAACTTTGAATTTTGCAAAATTTTCCTCTAACAAAGTAAATTTCGTTTGTTCTCCATGTATAATTTCATAAGAGATGAAAGGCATACATACAATTATAAAGTGCTTCATAATTATGTGTGAATATGGTTTTCTAAATAGATCAATACTGGAATCTACCAGCAGTGAAAGGAAGATGGAAAAGATTAAGATAAGCAAATTCTCCAATGTTAACGGAAATGAGCAAATTAATACTCATAAAATTTGAAGGGATTTTTCAGAGCTAAAAAGTAAAAAAATCAAGCACACAATGAACAAATACATGTCAAAATAGGATTGTATATTTTAATCTATATAAAATCTACATTATGTATTTCTATCCCTGAGCACATCAAAGCACCACCCTCTCGTGATACAAAGCCCAGCCAATCATACATCATTCTTCAAAACATCCTATGATTCTTCATTTCATATTCAAACCGTTCTACAGGTTTTAAAACCGAAACAATTTCAAAGATGGAGCTTTTGAATGATAAAAACTGTTCGATTTCGGTGTCGGTATGATTATTACTCTCTAAGAATTTACACAAGCCTAATGGCGATTACCGTATATTATTTCACATTCGGCTTCAGGACTCGGGACTTTATTACTGATGGCGCCCACCCAGCTCTTCATGTAACCTGCTGAATACCAACTTAACGGGTATACAAGCTACGGTTGGTGGTGTGTCCTGGGTTTTCATCAGCCCATCTGCTTGATAATTGTTGCCCTCCTGTTGATCAATACCGTGTTTCAATTTTGAAGCAATTGAAGAAAGCGTTCTTGTCTTCTGGTTGGAAGACGGACTAATTTTCCTTGGAGAATTTCTTGGCGATCTCCTGTCCAAATGTTTGGGGTATCCAAATGGGATTCTTTTGTATTGGTCGTCAACAACAACTCGAAGATCTGGTTTACTTTCACTGCTCATTGCCGAGGACACATGTGAGCGTGGAACCCGAAAATTTGCAGTTCTACGAGCAGTCCTCCATACAGGTGTAAGCGTCGTATGATTCTCCAACGAATCAGGATAAAAAATTTCAGTTGCAGGAAGAAGGTTTTCTGAGGAACCACTTTCAAGAGCTTCAACTTGGATCGGGTGCCCTATTATGGCATGTCCATTTAGCTTACTCTGCAATGAAATGAGAGGGACATCTCTTCGGTAGTTGTTCGCCTGAACCTTCAAATCCACGTCCAACAACAAGGTCCTTTTACCAAATTGATGCTGAGTAGATAAAGGATCGAAAGAATCGTCCCAGTATCCTCTCATGGACGAGCAATCATTCCAAGCCAAGCCATCTGGTGGACCTGAAGATCCATATCTTGGCATGCTAGTCCTAAAACTTCTCTCAATCAAATCAGATTTTTTACCACTACTACGCCAATTCGATTTTCTTCCATGTATAAATCCCCCGGAAACTTCTGCATCAGACCTCTTCATGAGACCACGGTTATTCCTTTTCCCCTTCAGCTGCCACCTGGACACCTCCACGCTAGCCGAGAGTGGGTTGTTGTGAAAAGAACGAGGAGTGTCATCTCCAAATTCCAGTTCATCAAGGTCATCACTGCTCATGCTTCCTCGTTCTTCTTGTTCTTCAATTCTTCTTGGGTATTTGGGATGTAATTCTATAGACGCAGAACCATCTGGAAACCAAACCCTTAGTTAGCACACAAAATCTCCTCTTCTTTGGAGGAAGGATCCCACAAACAAGAATAAAGTCATAATAATCACCAAAACAAGCAATGGATAATATAAAAAGGACGAACAATGATTTCACAGGAACATAACAATTATTAGAGTATATGTCCTGCATATTGGAAGAATAAGATGTTTATTCAGTTGTCTGATAATCATCATGAATACATAAAGAAGTATTATCAGGTGATATTCGTAGGCACGTATTAATATTAAGCGATAATAACCCAAGGTACCCAAAAAAAAAAAAAAAAAAAAAAAAAACTACAATGATTAAATTTTGGCTGACTCCAAATTCACTAAAAATATAATACAGAAATGTAGTTTCCTGGTTATCAGAAAAAGAAATTAAAATGCAAGTACAATGAAATACATGACCAGAGAACAACTAAAAACTGATAGCTCCATTTGATGTGCATGACCTTGCATTGTTGTATTCTGAAAGCATGATAGTGAGTACAAATTAAACTTGATCTAGTATGAAGGCTTAATGATGCTGACTCAAACAGGAAGTGCAAATAGACAAAATCTAACCAGAAAGTGCAGTCATCTCGTCATCCGAATCTGATTCCAGAGTATCAGTCTCAGAAGAATCAGTTTCAGTATTCTCTGTGGACTCAGAAATATGATCTTCACCATAATCAGCAGAACGTGGGTTATAACTTTCTTCAAACTTGGACACTGATGTTCCCATCTGAGAAGAATGAATTCCATTCTTATTTAGACAACTGTCAGAATCAGTAGTCAGATGCGCATTTCTGCCCCTCTTCGCACGGAAAGACCCTCCAGAAACTCCCTCTTCTGTAGTATTGATAGAAACAGAACTATCATCAGGCTGAGATTCTGGAACTGGTAACTTAGCACTATTTTCCAGTACTTGAATAACAGGGCGCTGCCTGTGCCTCTTTACAATGGATACGTCAGCCAAACTTTCATCCAAAATTTTCCTATTGTCTGACACATTTGCTATATTGGGGTCAACTTTACAGTCTGCTGAAAAAGCATCATTAGGGAGTGCAGGATTGCTGCTAACAACAGGGGGTTTCGGAGAAGCATTTGAATCTACCGTAGGAGAAAGTTTATGCATTGGCAGAGCACTCCGAAGACCAATGTCCTGCAATCCTCTCATCCGGGTTAGTACACCAGCATTATCATAATCTCCTCTTAGTTCGTTTCCCTCTCTGATTTTAACTCCGTGCATATGATTTGCCACATGGTTTTCTGCCACTGTCATACCAAGCCTCTCAGAATAAGTTATATCTTCAGGCTTCTTGTTCCTATCATTGAAAGAATAACCCACTTTCCCACTTTTCTCCAATAACTGCCTCTCGAGTTCAAGAGCATGAAGGATTGCATCTTCCCGACGTGCATATTTCTCTCTTTTCTTTGGAGGCATGCCCGGAGAAGCTTCAGCCCTTTCTATACACTCGTCAAACTCGCCACACCGAAACGCCTTCACACGTTTAGACTTCTCCAAATTGTACCAGTCTCTGGGAGTACACATAGCCAGAAACATATAAACAGCTGAGCTAAAGAACTACAAAACATTGATTTCTTTTAGACAAAGGTATATCTCCACATATTAACCAAGAAACTAGTTAGTTATATGAGAACCATCAACTTCCATATTCAATAGAAAATATTCTATAGAAAATAAATTAATATCAAAAGGCAACACAATCAACAAAAAGTTATACATGTTCCTTACAGAAGTGATACAGAAAGTTATTCAAAGATATGGGAACACCACTACTAGACTTTGGGCGACTTTAAGAATCACATTGCAAAGCATTGGAGTATCATTTGTACTAAAATAGTCCTTCCATTTAGTTCATGAATGAACTCATAAGATGGCGTGAGTCTACGGGCATTTCACATCTCAACTAAAGACGTGAAAGTTGAAGGCATTAAATCATTGAAACACGGAGAACAACTAGTAATAACCTTAATGAAGATGTAAATACAAAAGGTTTCAAGGCCTTTTGCTATGTAGCAACCATAATTTTTCAGTGATTATATTCCTCGTACCATTCTAGTAAATTTCGTATTTCAATATTCACTTTCATCACAGTAGTCCTTTGTTATTTTATAATAAATAATAACATAAAGGAAGATGCAAATACAAAAGGTTTCAAGCGCTACCTTCAAGGCTTATTATATGAGCAAGAAAAAGTGAAAAACAAGTTTCATGCACAAGAACACTGGTTATGCTGAAGGAGGAGGATTTCCCCAAAAAGATTTAGCCCATTTTTGGTCTAGGAGTTTTTACACAATTTTCCTCCAAAGTTCATTTTCAACCACACATTTTTGTAGGACCCACCACTTTCACACTTTACAACCTCTTTTAAACCACGTATTCTCCCAAAAAATCTAATTTTCCTCCAATTTCTCCTGCACCAAACCAGCTCTTAGAGTACATAAATACTTTACATCGCTCCATTCGGTCCATCATTAAATCCACTAGAATATCCAAAGCAAAATGAACCTTGGCAACCACACTAGACAATTTTAATTTTGGCATAACTCTCTCTTCTAACTTGTTCTAAAGTAAAATCATATTTCTTCTGCATTTTCCACTCATTAATTTTTCTTTTGTTTTCCAAGTCATCATGTTATGGTTGCACATTATCCGTAATCATGCAATTTTTGCATATATTATTAAATGTGCCCTGATGTGCGTGTATCTATGAACCTTTAACTTAAATAAAAGGAAGCTCAGTCCTCATGCACATTTGTTGTCAGAAAAAGTTGACCATGAAAACTACGTGACGATTAGGGACGTTTTATAAACTAAAGCAATTAGTAAATTGCTCGGATCAACGTATGAATCCAACACGTGAATTCTTTCCCAGAATTCATTATGCTTAAAAGTTTAAATTTTAAGATTCAATAAAATACCCCTTAAAAGGTAGACAAGTTTCAAAATTGTTACAAGAGATGCTAACGGGAGAGGAGAATTAATCAGTCAAAGATAATGAGCAAGCAGATAAGTTACATGTATATGACTTCCATATCCTTTGGCCTAGATTATATGTTCAGGTAGTATCAGAAAATTACACACAGGTCAACTCATTTATCAAAGGATATTTCTTATCTACAAAGAGTAAAATGATGTTCTGCTGAAGCATAGACAGTGTGTAAAAATAAATTTCAGTAATTTTGTTTCCCTTGTATTGTGAGTGAAGATTCTCAGGCCAACAATTAGCATTGACCAATATAACTCAACGTTCTAAATCCAGCAATAAGCACGTGCAGCTACAAAAATCAAAGCTATACCACAACAAATGCAGTAGAAAAGTGTCAATCAAAAAGCAATTTTGAGTTCATGTGCAGACTTACACACTGGCATCTTCCCTTCCCAGAAGCTTGACAGGAGTTCCAGACCGTGGAGACGTTATATGGGATGCCGAGAGCTCTTCAGTCCCTATTATCTTTCCTGGCCACCAAGACCCATTTCGCCTCCGCACCCACACTATACTCCCCACGCTGCAATCCACTCCTCCAGTTTCTGAACTCCCCATCTTTCTCTGTCCCTGTTCCTTTCGCTATTTATATATATGCGATACAATGTATATATGTAATTACATATAAAACGAAAAAAAATATTAAAAAAATCCTTTCCTGTTTTATTATTTTTTTGTACTCAACAAAATTATTCTACAGATGCATAACGAAAAATAAAATCTCTACACTAATTATTAACAACATAAAATTTTGGAAAAAGGAAAGGAAATACAGGTAAAACAGAAAGGACCAAATACTTTGATCTGATGATCACGAGGGAAAAAAAATTGGGGTTTCAATTAACTAACCACCGGATAAGAAGAAAGAGATACTGAATTTAGCATAGAGAATTGAACGAAGAGATGATCTGAGTAAAGCAATTGGGGCTAGAGCTAGGGTTAGGGTTAGGGTTAGGTTTTCCATTAGGGGGATTTCATATTTCTGGGACCTTTATAATGTGAAATTATTACAGATCCAGAGACGATTTTGGATGTATCATGTATAGGTTCATGTTCGTTGGTGTTGACTCAGTGAGGGGTGTACGAGTTGTGTATCCCATACGCTACGTCTAGGGAGCTCACTTTAGCATAACGAGAGGATGGCCGATGGCGTACTGGTTTTGGGCCTTCAGTTTTAATGGGTTATAGGCCCAATTGAAATACAAAACATGAAAATTACATTCACATAATTTTTTAACCGTCGAAATTACAAAAGATTTTTTTTTAAAAAAATCAACTAATTTCACACTCGTACGATATACAAATATATTCAATTGACAAAGTATAATTTACTGACACAAAACAATGAAAAAAAAATCTATTAAAAAAAAAATTGAGTGTGAATTAGGGATGACAGTAATTCTCATGAACCCGATACTCATTGGAGACCCGACATAAACGGGTGGGGATTACCAGACTAAATGGGTTTGTGGGTCGGGTACGAGGTAAATGTTAAAACCCGACATGGATATGGGTAGGGTGTGGATTTTACTACAAAACTTATACCCGACCCGCATACCCATTAATTTCCTTAAAGAATTATAGAATTTTAAATAAAAGTGTTTGTGTGGGAAAAAAAAAATCTTAAAAAAAAATAAGGAAGAGATATCTATATATTGTCATTGGGAAGTAATTTTCTGAAATAGTAAAATCATTAAAAAAAAGTACAAGTGTGTTATAGGTAAGATCAATTTCTCTAATATTCAATATGTCGTGTTTGGTAGTGAATTTTTGACTAATTTCTATCATATTTTGATAGTTTTTATAATAAAATATTATATTTTTTTATCAACGGTAGTTGTTACCTATGGAAAAGAGTCAAAAATTCATTTTTTAATCTTTACTATATCAACGTGAATCATGAAAGTATATATATAGTTTTAGAGTTTGTCACACCAACATGTATATTAAAAAAATTAAATAAATAAATAAATAATAGGTAATGAGTTTCAAATAGGTATAGAAGCGTACCAGCCCCCGACCCGCCTCAGATCCATCCCCGACCCGCCATTTTTAAATGGGTAATGGGTAGGGTATGGATGTTGTAAATTTATAGTGGGTAGGGTACGGGTTTGGTAAACCCGACCCATACCCGACTCATTGTCATCTCTAGTGTGAATTTAAATAATAATTTTGTTATCAGTATTACAAATTTTGGACATATTTGTTTGTTCCCATTGTCATAGACAATATCTTTACTTCCATCATTAGTAACAATTAGATAAAAAGTCACGATCACCCAATCAAACCTTATCTTTACACATAAAATATGTGAATGAGGCATACCTCACTTTTCAGATTCAATCGTGTATATATTAAAGTTAGTACATATTTTGATTCTATACACATTCAAATAACACTTTCTAAATATTCTCATTCTGATAGCAACAAATATTTCACCATTTGAAGGAACTTCAACAAGATTGGTGTAAATCGCAAGTTATGTCTCCCAGATTGTAGGGTGATAACTTACCTTTTAACTTGACAATGACCAGATTCGAAACACTGACCAAGCGAGATTGGTCTTTAAACCACCCTCCCTTTCACCAATAAGAGATGTACCATGGGGGCTATTTTATCTTGTGATCTAGAAACCACATAAATTCAGCTTTAAATTGTGTCTTTTATCTTCCAAATATTATATACTTAAAAAAATTTATTCCATTACCCATAAAGGATTAATTACACCAATTACCACTCATATTTATCAAAAATCTCAAATCTATCACTAACATTTCAAAACGATGAAAACTATCACTTATGTTTAAAACTCTTACACCATGTATCATTTTTTTAATTTTCTACTTTTAAAATGCTTAATTGTATGTTAAAAGCAATTTTTTTTGTTAAAAAAATGTCACTCATATTAAGTTTTTTATCTTTTTTATTTTTTTCTTTTACCTTTTTTTTTTTTTCTTATTTTCATGTTTGTGCCTACTTTAATTACATTATTGGTTCCCCGATTTTCAAAATTTATCAATTTAGACCTCAAATTTTGAAATTTCTTTAGAAAATGCTCTCATTTATTTGCAACTTAGGTCTTCAACTTTAGAATTTCTTGCACATTAGTCCCTAAATTTTACTTTTCTTTCAATTTATTCCTTCTCGTATTTACTTCACAGGTCATTGTCTTCAAACGTGTATAACTTTTGATCTATAACTCCGAATTACACTCCTTTTTTGCGTTGGACTTCAAATTCAACCATCTTTCTTATGGTGTATCATATGCTCATTATTAAAAAATTTGTTTTGATTTTGGTATTATAGTTACTTATTTTTTTATAGCATTATTGATTAACGTAAATTGATTTTTTGCAGATTTTATTGAAACTTGCAAATTTTAATTTTAGTGTGTGTTCGGTGATCAGTAGAATTTATAAATTGGATTTATTTGACTTTTTTTATTTTTAAGTTAAAATGTTTGGTGAAGAATTGAAGAGACAAAATGTGTGTGGTTAAAAAGTGGTTTGAAGATTTGTGTAAATTATAAATTGCAATCATTACAAACAAAAAAAAATTGAAATAAACTCAGTTGCCGAATAGAGCATTGGCATTTTTTTTTTTGTCGAAAGAAAAATGATTGAAATTATAATATGGCTCAAACAAGAGGCTAAACATAGTGTTTTGATTTTTTGTATTGTTTATACTTGTTTTCCACATAAATTGCAAAAATTAAAATTTCAATGTTTCAATAAAATTTGAAGAAATTAATTTACGTTAATCAATGATGCCACTAACAAGTAAGTATCTACAATACCAAAATCAAAACGAAATATTTAATAAATGAGCACACGATGCACCATAAGAAGATAGTTGAATTTGAAGTTCAACACAAAAAAGGGAGTACAATTCGGAGTTGTATATCAAAAGTTATAAACATTTAAAGACAATGACCCGTAAAACAAATACGGGAAGGACTAAACTGAAAGAAAATTAAAATTTGAAGACTAATGTGTAAGAAAATTAAGTTGAAGGACTTAAGTTACAAATAAATGAGGGAATTTTGGAACGAAATTTCAAATTTTGATGATTAAAATGACCAATTTTGAAAATCGGGGGACCAATAATGTAATTAAAGTAGGTACCAACAGGAAAATAAGACAAAAATATGAAAGAAAAAAAAATTCTAATATGAGGTGGCATTTTTAAAAAAAAAAATTGTCTTTAATATACAATTAGGCATATTAAAAAGTAGAAAATTAAGAAAATGGTATTTAGTGTAAGAATTTTAAACATAAGTGGTAATTTGCATCATTTTGAAATGTTAGTGGTAGATTTAAATTTTTTTATAAACATGAGTAGTATTGGTGTAATGAACCCAACTTTATATATATATATGCATTCAAAGTCTCAAAAGTCTATGCTCAATCATGTCCTCAACTGGCAATGGGCTTATGCATTGTGAAATTGAACCTTGGAAGAGATTTTTCGTAGTAGGTGCAGGTCTTGCTGGATTAACTGCAACCTGCCACATGCAACGTCAAGGATTCGATGTTACGGTTCTTGAGGCCAGAATAAGAGGTCGCGTGTTCACGGATGGCTCATCTTTCACAGTTCCAATAGATCTTGGCGCTAGTATCATTACAGGTGTTGAGGCAAATGTAGCTACTGAGACCAGACCCGTCTTCTTTGGTTTGTGAACAATTGGGACTCGAGTTGACCATATTGAATGACGATTATCATCTTTATGAGACCATGACTGGTGAGAAAGTTCCTGCACATCTGTAAAATGTGCAATAAGAAGAACCCAGCAGAAGACCGATACAGGAAAATAAACTTCCAATTAGAAAATGAAGTCGAATCATGAGGCAAATCCGGTGTAAAAATAGATGAAAGTGTAGACAGAGCAAGACTCGGGAGAAGACCTTTCAGTAGATTGCTTAAGGAACGTCGCTTCACCGCTGGCTGAACTTGGCGGGTCTCAATAATGGATTTAGCAATGGATGACGATTCGTCACCGGTTGGACTCATGCGACCATCAACAATTAGCAAGAGTTGAATGTCGATTTATTTCCTCAGGATCTCATACTGTGGTTTCTTCTTGTACTCACTCTGGTTGTTGTTTTATGGAACAACGTTTGGTGGAATAATTTTATATCTTTGATTGTTGGGATGCGATGATGGTGATTATTCACACGGTACTGATGGCGTGCCGAAGGAGGTTGAGGGAAAATTTTCCAATGCTTGAAATCCGCTATAACCTCCCACTACGAGCATGATCCCGTTTTGGATATCCACCCAGTTAATAATTACTGTGACTGTAAAAGAATTAAAATAAAAATATAATTTTGGATTCTGTTGAAAATTAAAGATTCAGTCAAATATGTATAAATTCAAATATCACATTGTATTTTGGAGTTTAATAAATAATTAATAAATTGAAATATTACCAAAAATATGAATTAAAAGGTTAATTAGCTCCAGTACGTAAGTAACAGAGGAAATAACGCGAACACTATCCTAAATTCTCGACCTTATATACCCCTATTTGATAGAGATTACAATTAGATTGTTAGTGAATTTTAATAAAAATTGATGAGATTTGTGGTTAAAAAGTTATGTGATCTATGAATATATAGTTATGACCAATTATTGACTTTGACTTTGATCAAAATCTGAATTTTAATCAAAAACAAATAGGTAGATAATAAGATGCAAATTACACTAGGTTTCTTCTCAGCCAATTGCAGAACAAACTTTCACCGTCAATTGTGCCGGCTAAAGTTCAAGCCCAAGAAAAATGTAGTTGAAAAATGGGGATGCCGAAAGAAATCAACGCCCAATAAAGGCAAGGAGAAGGAATCTACAAGTCAAAAAAGAAAGACAGAATACATCTACGATGAAATCGAGTATAATGAACCAAAATTTCAGAAAATACAAAATCGGGTGTTTCTAATAGAGTAATTTAGTAATTTGAACACTTTTGACATAATCATTAAACTTTTACTTTGAGTATTGTTGATGAATAGCAAGTCGAAATCATAAGAATGTGATCTAGGAGAAGTGGTTCAATTGTGTGAAGTTATTCGAGTTTTGTTGATGGGTATTGAAAAGAAAAAATGTTAATGTGACCTGGGTGAATTGATGGGCAGTTCACTCACATTGATCATTTGGGACCTTACATATTAATTGAAACTCCTCTTTGATTCGTGACCTTGTATTGAAATTCAATATAGAAATGTGACATCTTATTTCAGCAAGGGTGATGCTACAATCACCTCGGGGGGAAGTGGGCGGCTATCCCTCCATGTGAGGGAGCGGTCACCTCGAGGGTAAGCCCCTAGGTGATTGTAGCAATTTTCTTCCAGCAATTATGAGATCGTGAGAAATGTATGTGACATCCTGTATCTTCAATATCGTAATAATGAGATTCCAACATCTGGGAATGAATTTGTGTTCTCCTACCTGTTTCTGCATCAAATATGTTTGCAACTCAACTAACAATGATTAATGTGAGAGGCTTGTTTCATATGGTAAGGTGGAGTAACGGATCACGTGATTTCAAGCCCATATTTTTCATTTCATATATATATATATATATAATCGATTAATGAAAGAACTATAATTATTTTATAGTTATGAATTGTGATTTTATAAAAGCATGACATATGCATTGTTCCCCTTTTTAACTTAACAATTCAAAAATAAAATTTAGAAATTTTTTGTTCAAAAATCAGATGTTAATTCCACTTTTAGAGTTAATAAATAATATTAAAAAAATTAAATATTGGTACATGCACGGCGGTGGTGCATTGGCGGTGGCGTGGTGATGCCAGTACTACGTTGATGGTTTTTTTATGGTTGTGCAGGGGATGAAAAAGTTGTAGTGGAAAAGTGGGGTGATTTTTTGGTCGGAGGCGATGGTAGTGCGTCGAAGGCGGCTGCAACGATCGGTGGTTGGGGTGGCAGTACTTAGGGGTAGGAATGTTTGGGATGGCTTGGGTGGTGGTTGTGTTTGTTGCACATTGGTTTTGGGGTGGGTGATGACTGTGGTGGTGATGGTAGGATTAAGATTAATTGTGACTAATAAATTCAAAATTTGTGACTAGGAAAAATTATTTGACCTTAAAATTTTGAGATTGTGAAAAAATTTATATTGCGATCAATTAATTTGAGTTTGTGATCATTAATTAAGTTATGACTTATAAAACCTGATATTTGTGATCGAGAAATAAATTGTGACTGTAAATTTGTGGTTTGTGATCGAGAAATAAATTGTGATCAATTAAATCGATAATTTGTAACCAAAAAATGAGTCGTGACCAAGAATGAAGTTGTGACCAATTATAATTTTAATTTGTGATTGAGAAATAAGTCGGGGCATATAACATTTGTGATTTGTGACCAAGTAATAAATTGTGACCGTTGAATTTATAAATTGTGATCGAAAATAAGTTGTAAGTTATAAATTTGTAAATTGTAATCGAAAAATATGCAGTGGCGGATTATTTTATAATTTGTGATTAAGAAATACATCGTGGCTTATAAATTTTATGATTTGTGATTGAGAAATAAGTTGTGACATATAATATTTGTCATCCTAACTGATTAATGTGACAATTTGTGATAATAAAAAAAATAAGTTGTGACCTATTAATTTGTAATTGAAAATAAGTCGTGACTTATAAATTTTTAATTTGAAATCGGATAAAAAGTAGTGACCAAATATTTGTGACAGATAAATTAGTTGTGGGCCATATTTGTGACGAGAAATAAGTCGTGACCCATAATTTTTATGATTTGTGACCAATTATTTTGATAACTTGTGATTGAAAATAAATTTTGACCTATAAATTTATTATTTTTGATTGGGAATTAAGTTATGGCCAAACAGTTTTATAATTTGTGATAGTAAAATTTTATAATTTGTGACCTAAAAAATTTGTGACTTGTATCTGTCACCATAAATTGTATATCAGTGACATCAACCTAGTTAATTACATATTTTTCAATTAAAAACATAATTTTGTATTCAAATCATAAGTTTCTTAAATTGTAAATTTCATCTTTTAAACTCCTTACGTATATATTTGTCTCATACAAAACAAACAAAATTAGGTCACTTTTCTTCATTAAAAAGGGAAAATTATATGGACACTGGCTTTTAACTTAGCCCCTATTTTGTATTGATAAAAATCAAATTTTTAGTAGATTTTGATAAAAGTTGATGACATGTGTGATTGAAAAGTTCTAAGTTTCATAAAATGAGTGATGAAAATTAAATGTTGATTTTAAATTAGATTAAAATCTAAATTTTTAGTGCTACCAAATATCTGCTGAATCAACAATATAAAAATCAGTTTGATAAGATATTTATAGTTACAATAATTCTTGGGAGACATTTTTAAGCCCGTATTTGGTGGAGATTAAAATCAAATTTTTGATTTTGATAAAAGTTGTGAAATGTGTGGTTGAAAACTTGTGGGACCCATGAAATATATGATTGTGATTGATTGTTGACTTTGACTTAATCCGTACCAAATAGGGACTGAGTAATATTATGATGTGTTACACATTCATTAAATTGTGAAAATAACTATCACATCATATACTTTTTCACTTTTCAATAAATGTGCATCATATCACAATGTCACCTAAAACTTTTTTTAAAAAATATCTCCCTGTAAATTATATTAAAAAAGGTTCTAATTACTCTAAATGTTAATTAATAATAATACTAAATTAAAATTAATCTACACATTCCACTACCTAACAACCCTGATTTCCCCCTCCAAAAAATAAAAAAATCTACCCTTACTCAGCCACCCAACGCAATTCTCAACTTTTCACCCCATTCTTTTTGCGAAGAAAGAGGATGTGATTTCTTGCATAGCTTAAATTTTTTCACCATCACAAAAAAAAAAAGGTTATTGTGATCTTCTTTTTGTAAAGATAAAATACAAATATTAAAATTTGTAAAAACTAAAAAAATTTTAGTTTATATTATACTATACATCGAGAATTTCAATATAAGTATAATTTTGCTATATAACTTTTTGCTATTTTAAAAGTTACTTATTTTTAATGATAAATTACTTAATTATCTATATAATAAGTAACTTTTGCTATAATAAGTTTTGAAATAACAAAAATCTATCCATATTTATCTATCTATATATTTAAAGACAACTGAGATTCTAGCAATTTGAATTCAATTCCTAATTTTGAACGAATCTATAATAATGTGAAAAGAATCTGAAAATGAGCATAAGCCCACCACCCATTTTCCCCCCAAACTTTCCACAACCACCATCAATTCCACGTCCATCCAAACTTAACCAAATTACTCACAAATATTAGAGCAACTTTAATGGTCCAGCAATTGGAAAAAATACATTTTCACATAGAAAAAATAAATAATGGTATGAAAACTTAATCTACAATGGTTAGTTTGTATGCTTATGTAGCGCGACATGTCAGAGACATTATGTAACACCCCAAGTTCAAGAACCCTAAACCTAGGTGTTAACTTCCCTTTTTCTTTTAATGCGGAAATAAATCGTTTAAACATTAAAATACGGAATTTAAATCGTTTGCACAATTAAAATATTCATTTATCTATTATAAAATTTTACAGAAATTTCGACAGAGTCTCCTCTATAAATTGGACATAGCCAACCTGTAGAGGAACATCAAAAACCATTTTAAAATTTAAAACATCCATCACATCTCAATCATTCATCATCTCCAAACCAATTCATTTAATCCCCAAACTCCTCAAGCACAAGATTTCTCAAAATATCAAACGACATTGACAAAAGGATTTAAGAGGATATTTAATCTCAAATGCGTCACCCATACGTAATCAAGACTAACTTCAATCAAAACATTACCAATAACAATAAATGAAGGAATAAATTTAAACGACAACTTGAATCAATTTAACTTTATTAATTAAGGCGATGGTGGGTACTGTCGAAGTCAGCCGCCAAGTGTTCTCCTCTGATCATCTAACTTTCATCACCTGAAATATTGGGGAGGGATTGGGGTGAGCTAAAGCTCAATAAGTAAACTGTATGCATGAATGCATGCTTATGACATGAATGCTTTAAAAATTTCATATATGTATCCCTTTCTCTTTACCTTCCAGGAAATTTAACTTTTCAAACTTTCGTTTAACATTTCAAAACTTTCACTTCATTTCCATCGTGAGCTCACTTGGTGTATCTTCTAGTCAATCAGATAACAGTGGGCAATTCTTATTTGGAACCAGATTAACATGCGCATTTCCACCGCAAAGCGGTTTAACATTCACTTCATTCCACCGCAAAGCGGCTCATTACATTCATTCCACCGCAAAGCGGCTCATTACCTTCGGGTACGCCGGTCCCCCGCGCCCCATTTCCCACTCGCATCTTTCATGACATAGAAGTACACCCAATTCTTTCAAAAACTTGGGATACATAATTTTTGACAAAAGATTGCACTTCGACACGTTCCTTTCATTAAAACATTTGACTTTCCCATTTCGATGCCAGTGCATGCCTAATGATGCAATGACATAATAACGTGCATGCTTTAACATTCTTCTCAATAACATATGCTTTCATAAAGTAAATACAATTCATCAAAGTAAGTAAGTTGCACGACAGTCATTTACACATAACTTTCACATTTACATTCAACTTTGATGAAAATAAGGGGGAGTTTACTTACTTGACATCCTTAGTATTTACCGTTATCTGGATTTGCAAGTGGAAGAGTATCAGATGCCCGTCGCGTCAATGTGCCCAATAATCCTAATTTATATTCATTCATTAAATAAAATATACTTTTAGTCTACAAATAAATTCGTTATTCATTTTAATACTCAATCAAGTATTAACCGAGATTGAAACTTCAATTTAACTCACATGTGATTATACATCGAGACTAAAGCACATAAAACCAGAAAAGTCCTTTCATACTTTCGAATTCCCATAACATTACATTCTAAACCTCTAAATTGCATAAGACTGTGAAATTATAATTAAGGTCTCAAATAAATTCTTAAATCTGAAATTTACAAATTTCAATCCAAAATTTAAAATTTAAGCAGTTAGCTAATTTCATAAATTTGAAATCTTCAAATTTACCCAGAATAACATAAACCCAATTAAACTAACTCAAATTTAAACCAAGTATTTTCCAAAATTTTTAAATCTGAAAAACTCTCAAAATGGTTGTCAATTAAACTAATTAAATCCAAAATTCCTAATTATTTCCATTCATTAAAGGAATAACTTTTAAATCAAGAATGTGTCCTCACGCTATGACCAATACATTAAACATTATATTCGAAACAAATAATCAATTCCAACCATTCATAAAATTTTCCAAATTATAAGTTTACAAATTTCAACTCATAATTAAGCACGAATAGTTACTAACAAGCTTAAATTTATACTTTATCAAATTTTGAAAATTCACATCCATTGACAAGGCTGAAATGTATACATACTTATACCAATTAAACTTCAATTTTCATAAATCTCAAAAATTATAAATTTATGTATACATACTTGAAAATCTCAGAAATTTATTCACGTTTATACCACTTTCCAAATTTCTAAAATTCTCAAATTAATAACGTAAACTAACAAATTTCAATTAAACTATTTTCATATATACAATTCAAACTTTTCCCTAGTTAACTAAGCCACAAAATTATCCTTACATACATACATACATACATACATTATTCAAATCTCAAATTAACCTTCAAAGTTCGAAATCTACATATCTTGAAATCTGAAAATTTGAAAATCTTAGCCTATATACATACACTCAACATATATATATATCAATACACATAAACCCGTTTGTGTGTGTGTGTAAAATCGCGAGCTTGTGCACTGCCGTGTATGCGGTGACTGTGTGTGCGTGTGTTGTGCGTGGCGAAGATGGGAAGAGGGGGTGCCTTACCGGTAGGTGGTAGTCAAGGTCGCCGGCGAATCAAGGGAAGAGACCGAGAGAGACGAGGGCGATTGAGAGAGGGAGAGCCGAGAGAGAGAGGCGTCGGGCGTGAGAGAGTGAGAGACCGTGAGAGTGAGAAAAATGGGGTTTAGGTTTATATTTTGGAAATTTGCAATTTAGTCCCTCCTTTCCGTCCATGTGCATAGTTAAGTCCATAAGTTCTAATTTATTTCCCAATTGCCCCTAGACTTTTCCCAATTGCCACTAAACACAATTTAGGTCACTTCCAACTTAATTAAATAGAAAATAACAAGATTAATGAGTAACGTTACTAATCACACATAAAATTGCACATAGACAATATGTGAAATTTCTATTTGGCACATTGATCAAGACGGCGTCCAAGTCCTTCCACTGCAAAATAATTCAAATCATTGACATAAAATTTATCAAATTTAAAATTTATAATAACATTAATATAAATGTCACGTGGAATTTAAAGATGCACGTAACAATGAAAAACGGTATTACAATTCCTTACCCCCTAAAAGAAATTTCGTCCTCGAAATTAAAACTTACCAAAAAGTTGTGAATACTTGGCACGCATCTCATCTTCGCATTCCCAAGTAGCCTCTTCTACTGCATGATTCCTCCAAAGAACCTTAACTAACGTAATCTTCTTTCTTCTAAGTTCCTCATTTACTTCCATTAGGATTTTCACAAGTGACTCCTCATAAGTCAGACCCTCACAAAGATATAATGACTCATAACTGAGACTATGGGAGGAACCCGAAATATACTTCCTCAACATTGATGCATGAAAAACATTGTGTAACCCTGACAGTGCTGGTGGCAATGCAACCCAATAAGCTAGGTTATCCACCCTTTCAAGTATCTTAAAGGGCCAACAAAACGCGAACTTAACTTCCCTTTCTTCCCAAGTCTCATAACTCCTTTCCTAGGAGCTACCAAAAGTCATATCACCTATAGTAATTTCCAAAAGTTTCCTTCTTCTGTCCGCATAGCTCTTCTGTCTACTCTTAGCAGTTTTCATCCGCTGACGAATCTTTTCAACAACTTTTGTTGTTGTTATACTATTTCTGGACCCAATAACTTTCTTTCTCCTATCTCATCCCAATGAACTGGCAATCTACATTTCCTATCGTATAGTACTCAATACGGATCGAAGTTTGATAGCTATTGTTGTAGGAGACCATCAACCGACATTATCCCACTTATGAATCCATTCACTAACTTTCTATTTCCAGCCTTTCATAGAGTCTATTCTAACGTCTCAACCTTAATATATATATTGATTGATCACATTCTTAAAACTAAAATCAAGAAAATTGACCAAAATAAGACTTTATAATCCACAATTAGTGAGACTTGACGTCCATACCAAAATATACAGTAGAAATACTAAAACTTTGACAGAATCTTTCTGGAAAGATTCACAAACGAAACCCTTTCTAAATATACTGACATTTCTTTTAAAATCGGAGGATCGAACTTAAATCCTGTAATCCATACTTATATATTGCAATCAAGTATTCAACATCATACCCTCATCTTAAAACTAAAGCCAAGGTACTAATTTAAAAATCCATGCTTTCGAAATCATCATAACAACAATACTCTTAACCAAGTATTTCATAAATAAATCATTGACCTATCCCAATGAATAAACTTTTGTGATTCATGTAAAATTCCTCATCAAGTTTACTTAACCCAAGGATACAATCCCATTATAAGTAAAAGTCACACAACTGACCTCAAATAATCATATCAATCTCTCTAAGATTACAACATAATAACCATCATATCCTTCACATGAACCTTTTACGTCAATATACTCACTAAGATTTTATATCAATCTCTCAAACTCAATAAATCTTGGACTCTGCCATTGTCACTCTTTCTGCACACTACTCCATAATAAATAATCATTGTGAAGTCTTATTCTCATTTTCCATAAATCCTATCCACAAGGACAATTGCCTAAAATTTCATTTCTTATTTGTGAATCAAGATACCATCAATAATAATCTCCACAATTTCATGGTATGTACTATCATAAACCTTCCTCCGATCAGATGCATTACTTCTGCAATACTTATACAAATCTAGGACCTGATAAAGTTTCTTTCATCAATATTGAAAACTTAATGTACATCAGTGAATCATTCACATTATGAGGAAATCCTGATTCATTTTCCATGACTGAGATTCATCATTCTTTGAATTTCCACTTAGAACCAAATACAACATAACTTATTCATGGATGGTCAACTTATTTCATAATTTCAATACATTATCACCTTCAGTTCTCATCATCACATTATTCCTTACAATCATCTATTATACCTTTTATATACAATTGACCTTATGACAATCATTATCTCACATAATCCCAAACATTCAATCGCATGTCCCCAATTCCTCACTTTGAATAAGTGGTTACTCCTTTAAGGCATCTCACCATAAAATATTTTCAATATCTCCCATTCATGGTAACTGACTAATCCCAATAATCATATTACATGTAAATTCAACAGACGGTAAATGGTTTTCCTAACCATCACAAAGGTCTAAAATGCAAGCTCTCAACATAGCCTCTAAACTCTGTATAAAGAATATTTGCTGATCACTTAAGTCATTATTCAATAACCCAAATGACATCACGTCTCTTCACTAATCTCTGTAAGCCCATGGAAAATTCTCTCCAAATTTCAATAAATCTTTACTATTTCTTTAAAAACATACCAAACCACAATAATTTGTCATCTCTAAAACTTCTTTATCACCAAATATCACCAAAATAATCAAAACGATAGAAAATTACCTGAATATTCTCTCTATGTAGTATATCCAATAACATATTATTCACAAATCAACATAATGTCATCATCTTATCTTTAACATATCTTCCCAATCAAATTCCAAAATAAATCAACAGTATTATCTCATATCCTTATAATTTATAATATTCTCCAATACAAGTGATCATTCCTTACTAGTGATCAATCCGTTCCCAAGAATAATTAAGATTCTTCCCAATAACGCCATAATACTTGTCGTCACTCATCTTTTCAAAATATAACTTATCATTTCCCAATGTATGGATCAAATCATTACATAACTTCATGTATACCTTGATATCCCAGAAAACCAATCCATAATTCCTCAACATAACAATTTCAAATCATAATTTCCAATATCAATATCTCACTTCCTTCAATACATTAGTTGGTTCAAAAGACTACTCATACTTATAAATATATGCCACAAATCATATTCCCAAAATTTCTTATTTAAAAGACCAATCAACATTATAAATTTCTCTCAAAATCGATGAATAATTCACTTACTCAAACACAGTATACATTCCTTAATTCCCAATAATTAAGAATCAAATCTTTAAATCTCAAATTTCATAATTTTCCTCATAGAAGTCTCAATAAAATCATCACTCATAATCTCAACATCTCATCACAACTTCATAAAACTGGTTTTGCCATATCTAAAATCAATTATGCAAAATCTCATAAAACCGTATTTCTTCTTCATGTATAGCTCCTGAGCACCCCATGGCAAAAAGCTAGATCGAACAAAACCCTTGTCCACGAGATTCTATAGTTGCACTTTGAGCTCTCTTAAGTTACGAAGGAGCCATCCGACATTATACCTTGGATACTAGAGTTGTGCACTTAATCAATGACGAATTCAATTTCTCTTTTAGGCGGTAATTCACAAAGATTTTCTGAGAACATCTTTAGTCATTCTCGAATAATAGAAATTTGTTCGAGAGAAGTATTCACCTTAGACACTTCAATTATTGCAACCAGGTAGGCTTAATAACTCTTATTCATCAATTGACGAGCCTTCATCACTAATAATATCGAAATAGAAAGTTTCACCCTTACTTCAAAAAAGCGAAAAGGGTTTCATTTGAAGGTTTAAAAAACCACCTTAACGTAGCCAGTGATTGAAACCTTATACCATAATAATCATTCCATTCCTAGTATGACATCAAGTTTGTGGGTATTCAGTGTTATGAAATCCATCATCTACTCCTTCCCATTCACCATGATTGAGACATTCCTCAACACATAACTTTAGTTCAACAATTCTTCAAATGGCGTTGACAATACAAACTTGGTCTCCAGCTATTGAAATGGGTAATTCAATTTTCCTATAACTGTTGGACTATCAAATGAGTGGGTAGTCCCGTTATCAGACACGATAAGTGCTTAATACTAAGTTCGATGACTTCTCAACTTCTCGTTTGGACATTGTATACCCTCGTGCCGATATACCATTCATATCCATTTCTTATTTCACGAAAATATCTAATAAACGGCACCCAAATTTTTAATAACCATTACTTTCTCACTTCCTCATTTACATAACCAAGATATACTCGTCATAATCACTGACAACATTCTTAACCTTTCACTTTCCAACATTACACATTAGCATTCAAGAATTTACAATAATTGGAACATCAAATAACATTTCATAATTTAAACTAAATTTAACTTACCAGATGATCGAGGGAGAAGCACTTGAGGCGTGACTCAGTACCCGAACCATTTTCAAATAAATTTTAAAAGTCTACAGAATCGCTTTTAAAACTCTTAGCTCTGATACCAAAAATGTAACACCCCAAGTTCAAGAACCCTAAACCTAGGTGTTAACTTCCCTTTTTCTTTTAATGCGAAAATAAATCGTTTAAACATTAAAATACGGAATTTAAATCGTTTGCACAATTAAAATATTCATTTATCTATTATAAAATTTTACAGAAATTTCGACAGAGTCTCCTCTATAAATTGGACATAGCCAACCTGTAGAGGAACATCAAAAACCATTTTAAAATTTAAAACATCCATCACATCTCAATCATTCATCATCTCCAAACCAATTCATTTAATCCCCAAACTCCTCAAGCACAAGATTTCTCAAAATATCAAACGACATTGACAAAAGGATTTAAGAGGATATTTAATCTCAAATGCGTCACCCATACGTAATCAAGACTAACTTCAATCAAAACATTACCAATAACAATAAATGAAGGAATAAATTTAAACGACAACTTGAATCAATTTAACTTTATTAATTAAGGCGATGGTGGGTACTGTCGAAGTCAGCCGCCAAGTGTTCTCCTCTGATCATCTAACTTTCATCACCTGAAATATTGGGGAGGGATTGGGGTGAGCTAAAGCTCAATAAGTAAACTGTATGCATGAATGCATGCTTATGACATGAATGCTTTAAAAATTTCATATATGTATCCCTTTCTCTTTACCTTCCAGGAAATTTAACTTTTCAAACTTTCGTTTAACATTTCAAAACTTTCACTTCATTTCCATCGTGAGCTCACTTGGTGTATCTTCTAGTCAATCAGATAACAGTGGGCAATTCTTATTTGGAACCAGATTAACATGCGCATTTCCACCGCAAAGCGGTTTAACATTCACTTCATTCCACCGCAAAGCGGCTCATTACATTCATTCCACCGCAAAGCGGCTCATTACATTCATTCCACCGCAAAGCGGCTCATTACCTTCGGGTACGCCGGTCCCCCGCGCCCCATTTCCCACTCGCATCTTTCATGACATAGAAGTACACCCAATTCTTTCAAAAACTTGGGATACATAATTTTTGACAAAAGATTGCACTTCGACACGTTCCTTTCATTAAAACATTTGACTTTCCCATTTCGATGCCAGTGCATGCCTAATGATGCAATGACATAATAACGTGCATGCTTTAACATTCTTCTCAATAACATATGCTTTCATAAAGTAAATACAATTCATCAAAGTAAGTAAGTTGCACGACAGTCATTTACACATAACTTTCACATTTACATTCAACTTTGATGAAAATAAGGGGGAGTTTACTTACTTGACATCCTTAGTATTTACCGTTATCTGGATTTGCAAGTGGAAGAGTATCAGATGCCCGTCGCGTCAATGTGCCCAATAATCCTAATTTATATTCATTCATTAAATAAAATATACTTTTAGTCTACAAATAAATTCGTTATTCATTTTAATACTCAATCAAGTATTAACCGAGATTGAAACTTCAATTTAACTCACATGTGATTATACATCGAGACTAAAGCACATAAAACCAGAAAAGTCCTTTCATACTTTCGAATTCCCATAACATTACATTCTAAACCTCTAAATTGCATAAGACTGTGAAATTATAATTAAGGTCTCAAATAAATTCTTAAATCTGAAATTTACAAATTTCAATCCAAAATTTAAAATTTAAGCAGTTAGCTAATTTCATAAATTTGAAATCCTCAAATTTACCCAGAATAACATAAACCCAATTAAACTAACTCAAATTTAAATCAAGTATTTTCCAAAATTTTTAAATCTGAAAAACTCTCAAAATGGTTGTCAATTAAACTAATTAAATCCAAAATTCCTAATTATTTCCATTCATTAAAGGAATAACTTTTAAATCAAGAATGTGTCCTCACGCTATGACCAATACATTAAACATTATATTCGAAACAAATAATCAATTCCAACCATTCATAAAATTTTCCAAATTATAAGTTTACAAATTTCAACTCATAATTAAGCACGAATAGTTACTAACAAGCTTAAATTTATACTTTATCAAATTTTGAAAATTCACATCCATTGACAAGACTGAAATGTATACATACTTATACCAATTAAACTTCAATTTTCATAAATCTCAAAAATTATAAATTTATGTATACATACTTGAAAATCTCAGAAATTTATTCACGTTTATACCACTTTCCAAATTTCTAAAATTCTCAAATTAATAACGTAAACTAACAAATTTCAATTAAACTATTTTCATATATACAATTCAAACTTTTCCCTAGTTAACTAAGCCACAAAATTATCCTTACATACATACATACATACATACATACATTATTCAAATCTCAAATTAACCTTCAAAGTTCGAAATCTACATATCTTGAAATCTGAAAATTTGAAAATCTTAGCCTATATACATACACTCAACATATATATATATCAATACACATAAACCCGTTTGTGTGTGTGTGTAAAATCGCGAGCTTGTGCACTGCCGTGTATGCGGTGACTGTGTGTGCGTGTGTTGTGCGTGGCGAAGATGGGAAGAGGGGGTGCCTTACCGGTAGGTGGTAGTCAAGGTCGCCGGCGAATCAAGGGAAGAGACCGAGAGAGACGAGGGCGATTGAGAGAGGGAGAGCCGAGAGAGAGAGGCGTCGGGCGTGAGAGAGTGAGAGACCGTGAGAGTGAGAAAAATGGGGTTTAGGTTTATATTTTGGAAATTTGCAATTTAGTCCCTCCTTTCCGTCCATGTGCATAGTTAAGTCCATAAGTTCTAATTTATTTCCCAATTGCCCCTAGACTTTCCCCAATTGCCACTAAACACAATTTAGGTCACTTCCAACTTAATTAAATAGAAAATAACAAGATTAATGAGTAACGTTACTAATCACACATAAAATTGCACATAGACAATATGTGAAATTTCTATTTGGCACATTGATCAAGACGGCGTCCAAGTCCTTCCACTGCAAAATAATTCAAATCATTGACATAAAATTTATCAAATTTAAAATTTATAATAACATTAATATAAATGTCACGTGGAATTTAAAGATGCACGTAACAATGAAAAACGGTATTACACATTATCTAGTACTATATAAAGAAAAATACACAAATAAGCTTATTATAAATGTATATTTCAAAATTGAGATGAAACTTGTAACATTTCAAAAATCAGGTTGTTAATTAGATTAATTAATTAAATTAAATTAAATATAAAAATTTTATTAATTGTAAATATTAAGTTCACAACATTGTAAAATTACAGGTCACAAAATACAAATCATTTAAATCACAATCATCATTTTTAAGGTCACAAATACTTTTTTTTTATCACAAATTATTTTGGGATAAGAATATTAGGTCACAAATCGAACTTATTTTTAGGTCACAATAACAATTTTCTAAGTTAAGGTCACAAAATACAAATCGTTTAAGTCACAATCATCATTTTTAAGGTCACAAATATCTTTCTTTGATCACAAATTATTTGGGATAAGAATATTAGATCACAAATCGAATTTATTTTTAAGTCACAATCTTTTAAGTGTCAATTACCAAATTTTAGATTAGAATTATTTAATTTCTAGGTCACAACTTATCGAAGTCACATTTATCCAATTATAAGGTAAGATCAAAACATCATACAATCGCCACCTCCAGCCACCATAATCACCAGCAATCGCCATCTGCCACCAGCACCAGCACCATAACCCGCCCCCAACCAAAGACAAAAATAAGAATGCTGATGACGTCACAATTGTCATCTCCAACTACCGTCGTCTCACATCAAACAAACCGCCACAAACCACCACCATGAACCGTACTCACGACCTACAACATAGTTGCACCCCTCAGATTTGTCAAGGTCACAACATCTCGCACAATCAACACTTGTAGTTGCAGACGCCCCTACCGCCGCTAGCATCTCAAAACCACTACCACGACTATCATCGCCACCTCTGCCACCATTGCCTCCATCACTGTCACTAGTAAACTGCACACCATGTCAAAATCCTAAAACCAAAATTAAAATCCCTTCATCACCATCGTCACCGCCCCCGCTGCCACTTCACGTCGGTTGCACCACCACCAACAAAAAAAGAGAGGCATACAACGTAGTTCCGAACCACTGCACAGGCTAATCACATCTAAATTCATCTTCAAGCAGGCGGAGGAACTCAAGGACAACAGCAACCATGGACAGTGCAAAGGCAGATCACAGCTAGCGCCACGTCCAACCGCTATCGCGTGTGTAATCGTCGCAGCACCCAGGTGCTATCGTGCTAGGCGTTGCCACGACACCTAAGCGCTGTCGCTCATGACGATCCCTGCAGTGCACGACGTTGCCACTGCTAGCGGCGCTGTGGGCGGTAACGCTGTGGCGGCTCCAATAAAGCTTCTAGAGTGCCGATTCTGTGGTATATGGATTCCTGATAATCGGAAGTGACAGTGAGAATGGAACGAGAGAGAGAGAGAGATTTGGCGTGGGGTTGTGAAATGTGAATGATGTTGAAATTAGGGTTAAATTTGGGGGTGAGTGTAGTTAATTTAATTTAAGAAAATAACAATAATAATATTTTAATATTTTATATTTATAAATTGAATTAAGACCTGATTTTTAAAATTACATAGGTTTAATCTTACTTATGAAAATGGATATTTAAAAGTAGGGGTAGATGTAATTTTCACTACTATATATGTTCATATATAGATAATTTGCTAGAAAAAATATTGAATACACATGTATACATAAAAAATTATAGACAATAATCATTGGAGATAAACTTTAAATCTCACCATCTGTTTTATCAATATGGATGAGATAATTATCTCTTTAAGTGTCACATAGATCAAAATATCTATAAGCCATTAAATGCTTAGAGTATCTCTAATGGTTTATAGATATTTTAATTTATGTAACACTTAAGTAGATAATTACTCTATCTATATTGATAAAATATATTGTGAGATTTAAAATTTATCTTCAATAGTCATTGTCAATAATTTTTTGTGTATACACGTATCTTCAATATTTTGTCTAATAAATTATATATATCTAATGTATGTGACACATAAACGCGACTTAGGGATTGCGTTTTTATCCAGTTGCTCTTAGCAGCTTAGAGTCTATCTCGTACCCCTCTCTCTTTCTCCCTCTAGAAGCCGACTCAAGACATCTATAACAAGCAAATGTCGGTGGTTGAATCTGAAATACATCAATTTCTTGACGGTAAGCACAAATTCTCAAATTTCTCGGAAAATCTTTGGATTGGTCTCGTAATTTTCCAGTTGTGGTGCATTTGTTGCTGCGGCTCAGGGTTGGGAGGGGAGGGTTTGGGTCATTGCTTAGAGGAGCGGCTACGAAGGCAGGACATAAGAAGACGCACAAATTTGATGCTTGCAGGGATATGAGTGGGCGGAGACTAAGGAGATATGAGTGGGCGGAGACTAAGGCATGTGAATGCAGAGAAGAAGCTGGAAGAGTGGAGGGCGGAGGCGAAGGAGAGGAAGCTGGAAAAAATGGCTGAGGATTACATCAAGAAGAAGGCCAAGAAGATAGCGAAAAAGGGTAAAAATAGTAAGGGGAGAGCTCGGATAAGTATGTGGCCAAGTATAGGGAGGATTCGGTCAAGTGTATGGAGGAAGTGGAGAGGTCCGTTAGGGAGTCGATTAAAGGTTGGTGAGCCTGAAGAGGTTGAAGATATGGCTGGGAAAGAAGAAATTGGAGGACAGTGACAGTGATGACATGGATGATGATGATGATGATAATGACAGCGAAGAAGAGAAGAATGAGAAATCCGTTGTTATAGATAATGGGACTCATTCAGATTCCAGTAAGGAAGCAGAGAGAAGTTCCGATTTAGTTACTGGAGGAAAACATGACGTTGATAAAGGTTCTTCTGGCGTTGGGTCTGAGGAGAGGAAGAGGATGCTGTTACGGAAGAGCCCCCCAAAATCTGGTAGAGGTCTGTATGCATGTACAAATAACAGTGATGGGGAGCATAAGAATGAACCTGAAGTGGAGATTCTTGAAGAAAGTGCAGATCTAAATGCAGTTGAAAAAGCAGTGCCTCAAGAATCTCACTCTCTCAAAGTGGAAGAACTAGCCTGCCAGCTTCGAGTTGTCTCCAGCTCTGAGGAAGAAGGAGCTTCTTCTAAAGAAGGGAGCAAGAGTACTGATTCTGTACTAGTTCACGGAGAATCATTCTGGAAGCGTAAAAGATTCGATTGAGCCACTCAACTTTGATGGATTTAATTTAGCAGCAGCGTTGGAGGGAGGTTCAAGATTGGGGCTTACGTGGTCTTTTGTGCCTCTTTCTAGGAAGGTGTTATTATTATCATATCATACATGACTGGAAAATGGTGCCCATGACTTAGACTTGAGTATTAATTACATGATTACCTTGCCAAATATTTGTCACATAAATGGTACTCATGAGTATTCTCTTCTCCTGGGTAATTAGCCTTTTCTTCCCCTCTGAAGTTTACCCCCTTCAAATTGATCATTGATGCTGCTTCCATGACTAATGACTTTTGGGGAATTATGCATATGGCTTCGAATGCTCATTGTGGCCGTGATTCGGTTTGGACTTTTCGGATAAAATGAGTGAATACAACTATACAAGAGTGGTGATTGATACACATGCTCACAAAATTCCAAATTGAATGTAGAAAGCATGATAGTTATTGCAGGTTAGCTAATTTTAGTTTCTTAGTTCTCAATTCATTGAGAGGAATGTCATTGCATACGATGAAAAAACATTTAGATGTGTATTGTACTCAAATTTTATGTTGTAGATCACTGTGTCATATAATCATTGTAACAGGATTCTAAAGTGCGACTGTGCGAGGCACGAAATAAGAATGAAGTTGTTCGATGCAAAAGCGATTTGTACATATCCAATACTTCAAATGATAAGAATTGTCAGTCAGATGATCTGTGGTTCCGCATTTCAATTATTTTCGCTTCCCCGACTTTGCTATCATAGTTGTCTCCCTGGATATAGCTCCAACTCTCTACTTATATTTAGGTCTTTTTAGGAAACGAAATTGCTCTATTGCCCAACGTGGGCAACCTTCCAATGATGGTATGCCAAGTGTTCAATGTTGTTCACTTGGCACACCTTCATTGGAAGGTATGTTGCCCACTTTGGACAACAGAGCCTGCTTTTAGGAAATTCCAAGAACTTTTTTGATTAAGGAAACCCAACATTACACCAGCTCAGGTTATCTGATTTCGTTTATTTGCGAACTCAGTTTTTATATTTTTACTTTTCGATCAATTGGTGTTGAAACGGTAGAATATGATGCTAATCTCGTGTGTAATTGTCATATCCACCATTTACTTTTTATGCTATAAAACTTTCATGATCATATTCCATTTTTTAATTAGAATCTTAATTTAATAAAATCTTTATCAACTAGATTATGATATAATGTTCTTTGAAATGCAAATGGTCAATTTTTCACTAATGTAGAGGATAAGTGTTGGTAAAAATATCGCAATTGCACTATATCGCTAACAAGTAGTAAAAGTGGACTTTTGAGTTCGGGTTGTCGATCTTACGAGGACTTTTTATTTACTATTGATTTACTTTGATTCCAAAATTTCTAAACTAAAACAAAAAATAACTAAGAAAATAAAATACCAAACAATTCAAAAACGACAATAAAATTGAGAATAAATGAAATAAACAATGCAATTAAAATGAAAATAGATAATTAAACTAAAAGCAATTAATAAAAACAAGAAACAAAGTGTTGGGATTCTAGCAATTGAATGAATATCGGGACTAACGATTCCGAAATAACGTTCTAGCTTAATTTCTCATCTCAAATTATTTTCTAAAGTTGTATTTGGTCGAATTCACGCATATATCTAATTTAACTCTCTCGAGTTCAAATCAGACCTATTTAACTAAGTCAACCATGTATCTCTACAGCGGGTCAGAATTCTCCTTAGTTAAATGCATTAAATTTCCTAAGAATTCATAATTGACCACATGCAACCACAAATTCATATCTCTATCTTTTTGTTGAAATTGTCGGATTTTATTACGTGATCTAATTGTAAACTCACCTCTCGAATTATGAAAACAACCATTAAATCATGAATTGGTGATCAAACAATTCAAGCATTAAACGCAATAATAAAATCAATACATGAAAATAAAGTGCCAACTTGATAATTAAAATTAAAATCAAACTAAAACATTAAATCTATATCGTTAATCCCGATTTAAAATTCAGCTACTCATATTTTTGAAATAAAAAGCAATAAATAACGAAAACAAAACCCGGAGTTTGAAGAATTTAAATCCACACATCGCCTCGTTCTTCATGATTCAGCCCAGCCGTGACTTTCAATTGTTTCCTAGCCGACCACTTCTTTCTTCTTGTTTTACTCCAGCAGAGCCTCCTTTTTTTTTATCCCCTAATCAGCCCTCAATATTAATTCCAACCCAACACTGCCGTCCACTTCCAATTTGTGTATATTCTCCTTTTAAATTCCAAACCTGCCAATGTATGCTCTCCAACCTCCCACTTTTCCGACTACTACTTTTTTTTAATGTATATCCTCCTTTTTTTTTTTTTTTTTTTTCCTTTCTTTCACGGCAGCTTCTCCTCCTTTTTCTTTTGTTTCTTTCACGGCAGCTCTGCCTTCTCTCCAAAAAACCCTCATCAATGTGTATGTTTATATATATTTATACATAATTTATCTCTAAGCCCAATCAAATAAATTATCATTTAAACCTCTCGATTCTTTCAAATAAAATAAGTTGGTCCTTGAGTCTTCAATTGTGCAATTAAGCCCTTGAGTTTCAAAACGTCTTCAATTACTCCACTTTTCATCCAATTATTATGTATTTGCTTCAATTCCTCACTTTTCTTGATTTTGGGATAAAACCTGAAATAATAGTAAATAATAACAATTATGTAGAATTTATTCAAGAAAAATATTATAATATCCTAATTTCGATAGATAAATAAGTGTATAAAATACACTTATCAAACCCCCCCAAACTAGAATATTTGTTCGTCCTCGAACAAAAATAAAACTAAACTATAAAAATAAAAATGCAAACAGAAATTGTTTTTGTTTTTGTCAATTTATTTACCATGCACTTCAACAATTCAAAATGACGATTTACTTTAGAGAAGAAATATGAATAACAAAAATTATTTTCATTCATCCAATGCTCAACTTTATCGTGTGTGTGTGAATAGCCAAAAACCGAATGCAAACTCATGTAAAAATATACTTGACACAGTGTGACTAGTCATGCAGAAATAAGCCCGAATCTCATGTGGTCAACAATAATTTTCTTTTTATTTTCCTTACACTCTCATGGATGATCACACCTTAATTCTTTTCTCTCATATCCCGAGGTCTTTCCTATTGATGTGGTTTCCAAATATGTATAAATTGCATTTTTCCACACAAGGCAGTTCGGATTTGACAAGTATACATGACAGACTAAGAATAATTCATCTCCAATCCCACACTCCAGTATTAGGAATTTTAAACAACAAAGCTTATACCATTTATATATCATTATTTTTTTTTATATGGACGACTTTTTCTTTTAATGTCCTTATCTTTTACCATCTTTGTGCAGAATTTTTCATACTGGCTTTCTATATGACCCCATGTAGCGAGCTTTAGGTCGGCAGCTCCCAAGTCAGTTGAGCTTAGGGTACCAGGTTCAGAGAACCCCTCGACTTAATTACCCGAGTCATAAAGGCTTAAACAGAAAAGTTAAAGATGTCTTAGTGTATTTTGTGTAAGTCTACTCTCCGTACTTGCTTTCTAGTTGATCCCTGTAGCAAGCTTTAGGTCGATGACTCCCAAGCCAGACGACTTTAGGGCACCAGGTTTGAAAGACCCATCGGACTTAATTACTCGAGTCAAAAAGGCTTTTGAAGAGCAGAATAAGACCTTCAGCATTTTTCTGTTTTTATGCTGGTCATGGTTTATACCCGTTGATTAAAACCCCTTACTCTAAAGATGGATTATTAAAAACTTCAGATCCTCAATCTGTCAATGCCTACTTGTACCCCTTTCTACTCCCAAATTGCTTCTTGAGCAGTTTGGTTCAACATTTCAGGTCAGGGTCTAATTTCTTAAAGTTTGGGATTTTTCAGTCAATTCTATGTTCAAAGTACACAAGTTTATCCCACAAGTATCAAGCATCTCCCTACACAAGTTATTATTCGAAAGTGGCTATGTGCTCAAGTTTGATTAATGTCTTACATGGATGAATGTCAAGAAAAATTTTAGTTCACATGTTGCTCAAATTTTCTAACTAAAGCACAAAAGTCAATTCAAATCATGTCATAAGTAATAAATAAATCAACAAAAATTTTCAAAATTTTCACCTTTTTTTTTAATCCTAAAAACAAGGTATCGAATGAATAAAAAATGAAGAAATGAGATACCACCCCCCCCAAACTAGAAAGTTACATTGTCCTCAATGTAAAAGAAATGAAAAGCAATTGATAACAATACATAAAAAAAGAGTTAGGTACTTCCCAGGTTTAGAGGAGCGATGTGATAACTTGAAGCTTGGTTTTGAATTCGCTTGAATGATTTCAACCCGTTTCTTGTATTTCCATGTTTGGTTGGAAGTGTTACAAGTGGTGTGTTCCTCGCAAGTAAAAAAAAAAATAAACAACATTAGAATCATACATACCATTGAAATAGATCAACACAAACAATCCCAACTAAAACATAGCAAAAAATTGAATTTTCAAACACGGTAAAAGTGTGCAAAATCATGCATATGATTTGTTTTTGATATGATAAGAGTAATGACTTTGACACAATGTGATGCAAAATTTTTGACTCCATGGATCATGTATGAATTAAAATGAAGAGTGCAGTTGCAGATCAAATCAAAGAAGTTGGTGCTAGAGATGCTAACTTCAAAAACTCCAAGAAAGAAAAAATGCAAGTACTACCTAAAAATTTAAATGTAAAGCTATAAATAAAGAAAAATAAATGAAAAGGAAAGAAAATTGGGTTTCCTCCCAATAAGCGCTCTGTTTATAGTCTAAAGCTCGACTTTTTGGAGTCATTCAATCTGCAGGTGTGATATCAAGTGTGGACTTTGCTGTTGGAAAGTCCTCGACATAATGTTTGACTCTTTGACCATTAACCTTGAAGTTACCCTTAGTTGTATGATGGATTTCAACTGTTCCATAAGGGAAAACTTTTTCAATTGTGAAAGGTCCTGATCACTTGGATTTCAATTTTTCTGAAAAAAGCTTAAGTCGCGAGTTATAAAGCAACACTTGATCACCAACTTGAAAGCTTCTTCTGTTGATTCTACTGTCATGCCATTGTTTGGTTTTCTGTTTGTAGATTAGAGCATTTTCATAGGCTTCTTGTCGAAACTCATTGAGTTCATTCAATTGCAAAAGCATAGTTTCACCATCTTTCTCCAAATCCATGTTTAACTGTTTAAGAGCCCAATAAGCTTTATATTCCAGTTCAACAGGAAGGTGGCTTTTCCAAATACTAAGCGGTATGGAGACATTCCAATTGGTGTTTTAAAAACCGTCCTGTATGCCCAAAGTGCATCATTAAGCTTTTTAGACCAATCAGTTCGAGATGAGTTTACAGTTAATTCAAGAATTTTCTTTAACTGTCTGTTAGATGTCTCCACCTACCCACTTGTTTGTGGATGATATAGGGTAGCTACACGATGTTGAACTCCATATTTTCTCAACACTGACTTAAAGGATGAATTGCAAAAATGAGTTCCACCATCATTGATTATTGCTCTAGGTGCCCCATACCTGTTGAAAATGTTTTTCTTGATAAAATTGATAACCACTTTGGCATCATTAGTTGGCAATGCTTGTGCCTCTACCCATTTCAAAACATAGTCAACTGCCACTAATATGTATTTGTTCGAGTATGATGATGGGAATGGCCCCATAAAGTCTATGCCCAAACATCAAATAACTCGACCTCGAGAATGTTATTCAGTGGCATCTCATGATGGGCTGAAATGTTTCCCATTCTTTGACATCTGTCACAGGAACGACAAAAACTATGGGCATCTTTGAACAATGTAGGCCAGTAAAATCCACATTGAAGAACTTTGGCTGCAGTTTTAGTTGGCCCAAAATGACCACCATAGGCTGAGGCATGCACACGTGAAAGAATTTGTTTCATTTCATCTTCTGGTATGCATCTTCTAATAATTTGGTCTGGACCTCTCCTGTAAAGGAATGGTTCGTCCCAAAGGTAGAACTTAGCTTCATGCATCAGCTTCTTTTTCTGTTGATATGAGAATTCAGGTGATATAACTTTACTAACCAGATAATTGACTATATCTGCATACCAAGGTGGTTTTCCAATGAAATACAACCGTTCATCCGGAAATACCTCATTGATAGCAGTTTCATCAACTCCATTCTCATTTTCAAGTCGAGAGAGATGGTCAGCCACTGGATTTTCTGTTCTCTTTTTGTCCTTGATTTCAATGTCAAATTCTTGCAACAGGAGAATCCATCTTATTAACCTTGGCTTAGCATCTTTCTTTGACATGAGGTATTTGATTGCCGAGTGGTCAGTGTACACTACCACTTTTGATCCAATTAAATAGGATCGAAATTTGTCAACAGCAAATATCACTGCGAGCATCTCTTTTTCAGTAGTTGCATAGTGAATTTGTGCATCGGTCAGTGTTTTGCTTGCATAGTAAATTACGTGAATCACTTTATTTTTTCTTTGTTGTAGAACAGCTCCAACTGCGTAATCACTAGCATCACACATCAACTCAAAAGGCAGGGTCCAATCAGGTGCTACAAGCACAAGTGCAGTGATCAACTTCTCTTTCAAGGTATTGAAAGAGGTCAAACATTCCTCAGTTAATTTAAACACAGTGTCCTTCTCCAACAAGTGACACAAAGGTTTGGTTATTTTGGAGAAGTCTTTTATGAACCTCCTGTAAAACCCTGCATGTCCTAGGAAACTTCTGATTCCTTTTACTGAGGTAGGTGGTCGTAATTTTTCAATTACTTGCACTTTAGCTCTATCCACCTCTATCCCTTTATTTAAAATGCGATGTCCCAACACAATCCCTTCACTGACCATGAAATGACATTTCTCCCAATTTAGTACAAGGTTTGTGTCTTCACGTCGCTTCAAGACTTGGGATAAATGTTTTAAACATTCATCAAAAGAGTCCCCAAAAACAGAGAAGTCTTCCATAAAAACTTCAATGAAATACTCTACCATATCAAAGAAGATTGCCATCATGCAACGTTAGAATGTAGCAGGGGCGTTGCATAGTCCAAAAGACATTCTTCGGAAGGCAAAAGTACCGTAAGGACAAGTGAAAGTTGTTTTCTCTTGGTCCTCAGGTGCTATTGGGATTTGGTTATATCCAGAATAACCATCCAAGAAACAGTAGTGAGAGTGACCAGCCAGTCTTTCTAACATTTGATCTATGAAAGGCAATGGGAAGTGGTCTTTCCTAGTTGCTAAATTGAGCTTTCTATAATCAATACAAACTCGCCATCATGTGACAAGCCTAGTAGGTGTAAGCTCATTGTTTTCATTCTTCTGGACAGTGATTCCTCCCTTTTTAGGCACGACGTGCACTGGGCTCACCCAAGAACTGTTTGATATTGGATAGATTATCCCAGCATCTAATAATTTAAGCACCTCCTTCCTCACAACTTCTTGTAGAGTCGGATTTAGCCTTCTTTGACTCTCTATAGAAGGTTTGCAATCATCCTCCATCAAAATTTTGTGCATGCACATGTGAGGACTGATTCCTTTTATATCAGCTATGGTCCAACCAATAGCCATTTTATGCTCCCTCAACACTCTGATTAATCTTTCCTCTTCCAACTCAGAAAAATCATTTGCAATGCTGACAGGAAGAGTATCTGACTCACCAAGGTAAGCATATCTCAAATGTGCTGGCAGTGATTTTAGTTCTAAATCAGGAGCTTTTTCAATTGATGGGATCGGCTTTGATGTACTCTCGCCAAGTGGAGCGAAGTACCTAGCCCTGTTATATGATATGGGAGGTGATTCTTCCAACTGCATCGCTCTCATCTTGAGAGCGTGATGATCCTTTTTTACAGTTTTTGATTCCATTATACAAATTGCAAGATCATCAGTTAATTGTTCATTATGAATTAATTCACTGACCAACTGGTCAGTTACTTCAACTCTAAAGCAAGAGTCTTCAGTGTGGGGAAATTTCATTGCTTTGAACACATCGAATTGAACTTTTTCATTGTTGACCCTTAGTGTCATTTTCCCTGCACCCACATCAATCAGTGCTCTGCCCATGGCGAGAAATGGCCTCTCGAGTATTATTGGGATATTGCTATCTTCTTCCATATCAAGGATGATAAAATCAGCTGGAAATATGAATTTATCAACCTTAACCAAAACATATTCAATAATCCCTCTTGGGTGCTTAATGGATCGATCAGCCAAAAGTAGTGAGACAGTGGTTGGTTGAGCTTCTCCCAACCCCAATTTAGTGTACACTGATAAAGGCATTAAATTTATGCTTGCGCCAAGATCACACAAAGCATTTTTGAAAGAGTTTGTGCCTATAATACACGGTATAGTAAAACTCCCAGGATCTTTCAATTTAGGTGGAAGCTTTTTTTGTAAAATAGCACTACACTCTTCTGTTAAGCACACAGTCTCATAGCTTTACAGCTTGCGTTTGTTAGCCAAAATCTCTTTCAAGAATTTGGCGTAACTAGGCATTTGTGCAATTGCATCTGCAAATGGGATATTAATATGCAGTTTTCTGAATAATTCCATGAATTTTTCAAACTGCTTATCCATTTTGTGATTTTACAGACGTTGAGCAAATGGAATAGGTGGGACATATTTCTTAACAGGAGTAGGTGCTTTTTCTTTTGATACTTCATTTTGAGTTTCGGGTTGAGTTAATTGATAAAACCCCTCAGTCTCACTTTCGACTTCTTCGATTACTTGTTTCTCTGCCCTCTCTGGTCTTTTTAAATGTATCTCAGGAAATTGAACCCCACTACGTGTGGTGATTGCTTGCACATGCTCCCTAGGATTTTTAATAGTGT
This sequence comes from Ligustrum vulgare, assembly GCA_963555705.1. NCBI lineage: Eukaryota > Viridiplantae > Streptophyta > Magnoliopsida > Lamiales > Oleaceae > Ligustrum > Ligustrum vulgare. The sequence continues at coordinate 2,474,118 of OY743175.1, read as the reverse complement.
TGCTTGGTAAAGTCCCAAGTGCTCGCTCAGACAATTGTTGAGCGATTTGACTAATTTGAGTTTCAAGCTTTTTGATTGATGCAGACTGACTTTGAAAAGATGTTTGATGCATTTCGAACATCTTGTTAGTCTTTTGCATATGTTGCTGGAACATCTCCCCCAAACTTGGCCTTCTATCCGGTTGTTGATTAGACTCATTTTGATTGTTTGACCATTTAAAGTTCGGGTGTTTCCTCCAACTAGGATTGTAGGTGGGGGCATATGGATTGTTTTGCACAAAATTGACTTGCTCATCTGTTGAAACCAACAACATACAATTCTCTGTTGAGTGGTTAGCGCTACAATTCTCACAGATTACCTGTGATTGAATAGCGTTAACTCCTTGTGATGTAAGCAACAAATCAACCTTTTTTGTCAGCGCAGCTATTTGTGCGTTTGTACCGGTAAGTGCATCTATATCATGCATTCCAGTAGCTCTCCTTTGTACAACTCTTTCAGATGGGAACATGGTATGTGTTTTTGCAATGAGTTCTACCAGGTCCCAAGCTTGGTTGACACTTTTATTTGTGATAGACCAACCAGCTGATGAGTCCACTATTGATTTGTATTGTGGTGACAATCCAGAGTAAAAGTACTGAATTTGAAGGTCTTTGTTATATCCATGATAAGGACATTTTCTAAGAAGATCCTTAAATCTACCCCAAGACTCATAAAAACTCTCACCGTCTAGTTGTTGAAACGTAGATATCTCCAATCTCAGTTTAGCGACCTTAGCAGGTGAGAAATATTTGTTACAAAATTTTCGAGCTAGGTCATCCCATGTGGTTATGCTAAATTAAGGTTCAGAATCAAGCCACTCCAATGCACTATCTCTTAAAGTGTAAGGAAATAGTCGCAAACGAATGGCATCATCGTTTATGCCTTGAAATTGGAAATTTTGGCATATTCTCCCAAATCTTGCAACATGTGCGTTGGGGTCCTCGTGTGCCTTTCCAAAAAACTGGAGATTATTACTAAAAAGGTTTATTAAATCTGCTCTCAATTGAAAGTCATTCCTTCCAAAAGGCGGATATAATATGCTAGAACGGTTTGCAGTGGCAACATGAGTCAAGAATTGACCCATAGGAAGATCTCCTACATTGTCATCTTGAACATTAGGTTCATGGACTTGAATATTTTGTAGTGCTGCATTAGGAGCAAGAGCTCTTGCAGCGGCATTTAGCTCAAGTTCAAAGTTTTCATTTTGATTAATAGAATTAGCCATTTGGTTCAAATTTTGTTGTTCCCTACGTCGTCCTCTAAAGAATTGTTCAATTTCAGGTTCGAAATGTAAAATATTTCCCATTTGCGAACGGAGTATAAAAGGATAAGAAATTTTTTTTTTTTTTTTGAAAATTTTGAGAATTTTTGATGTTTTTATTGTTTTTGTTTATTATGAATCAAAATACTAAAAACTTAAGGCAAACTAAATCTAAAAGTTAAGAATGCTAAAAATCAAAATAAATAAATAACAAATTAAAATAATCCCCGGCAACGGCGCCAAAAACTTGTTGGTAAAAATATCGCAAGTGTACGATATCGCTAAGAAGTAGTAAAAGTGGACTTTTGAGTCCGGATTGTCGATTCACAAGGACTTTTTATTTACTATCGATTTACTTTGATTCCAAAATTCCTAAACTAAAACAAAAAATAACTAAGAAAATAAAATACCAAACAATCCAAAAACGACAATAAAATTGAGAATAAATGAAATAAACAATGCAATTAAAATGAAAATAGAAAATTAAACTAAAAGCAAGAAACAAAGTGGTGGGATTCTAGCAATTGAATGAATATCGGGACTAACGATTTCGAAATAACGTTCTAACTTAATTTCTCATCTCAAGTTGTTTTCTAAAGTTGTATTTGGTCGAATTCACGCATATATCTAATTTACCTCTCTCGAGTTCAAATCAGGCCTATTTAACTAAGTCAACCATGTATCTCTACAGCGGGTCAGAATTCTCCTTAGCTAAATGCATTAAATTTCCTAAGAATTCATAATTGACCACATGCAACCACAAATTCATATCTCTATCTTTTTGTTGAAATTGTCGAATTTTATTACGTGATCTAATTTAAAACCACGCATCGCCTCGTTCTTCATGATTCAGCCCAGCCGTGACTTTCAATTGTTTCCTAGCCGACCACTTCTTTCTTCTTGTTTTACTCCAGCAGAGCCTCCCTTTTTTTTATCCCCTAATCAGCCCTCAATATTAATTCCAACCCAACACTGCCGTCCACTTCCAATTTGTGTATATTCTCCTTTTAAATTCCAAACCTGCCAATGTATGCTCTCCAACCTCCCACTTTTCCGACTACTACTTTTTTTTTAATGTATATCCTCCTTTTTTTTTTTTTTTTCCTTTCTTTCACAGCAGCTTCTCCTCCTTTTTCTTTTGTTTCTTTCACGGCAGCTCTCCCTTCTCTCCAAAAAACCCTCATCAATGTGTATGTTTATATATATTTATACACAATTTAGCTCTAAGCCCAATCAAATAAATTATCATTTAAACCTCTCGATTCTTTCAAATAAAATAAGTTGGTCCTTGAGTCTTCAATTTTGCAATTAAGCCCTTGAGTTTCAAAACGTCTTCAATTACTCCACTTTTCATCCAATTATTATGTATTTGCTTCAATTCCTCACTTTTCTTGATTTTGGGATAAAACCTGAAATAATAGTAAATAATAACAATTACGTAGAATTTATTCAAGAAAAATATTATAATATCCTAATTTCGATAGATAAATAAGTGTATAAAATACACTTATCAATAAGTTATGCAAAACTTGCAAATTTACCACCAATAGTTGGCTTTTGTAAGTTACAACATCAAATATTTTATGAATTTGTTGGCATTTGGCCATTTTTTGACCTTTAAACAAATTGAAACAAACCGTCATCGTGTTCTTAAAGCGAGAATCATGCCTGGAAGCAATGTAATGTAAAGTAAATCGAACTTCATTTTGGATCCAAATTTTCCTAAATCATATCTTTATTCCCCATCATAATGTTTAAGTTCGATTGACTGTGAATACTGGGGAGGATAATTGAATATATTATGGTGACGAGTATATACAATATTTGTTTATATTAGCAATGCTTTTCGAGTTCAAACTTCAAAGCGTGCCACATTTAATTTATTATCATGCTTTGAATACAATTAAAATGTTTAATAACTTTTGCATGCTACCTGCCATGGTAAAACTTAAAGAAAATTTTGTCTACGGGTCAATAAAAGAAACGGGCCTGCAAAATGAGTACATTTAAAATCGGAAAGTGACCGATAATTCTTTTGCTGAGAATGTTGGTGGCGGTGCACTCATATTTGTTTCTAAATAGCAATTCTTTTAAAATTGATGAAAGGATCGAATTCTAACTTTTATTAGACAAAATTCCTTCATTGGAACTCTCGTGTAAAATATCATTGTCATCACGAAAAAACAATTTAAAATGCTAAAACTTTTGGATAAATGTATTAGGTCCAATTGTTGGGCAGGTTTAACCATTGCGGACGATATCGGATGAAATGAATTAATGAAATAGTTGACTTTGAATCTATTAGAGTTAGGGTTTTACTAATCCTAAAGATTAGAGTTTGCAGCAACCTATATACACAGTCTAGGTTTAGGATTTCATGAGTTTTTATCATTTAGATAGATCTACTTCAACTCCTCTATGACAATGAGTGCTCAACAAATATGACTAGGATTGGATAAAAAAATTGGAATCGAGTAAACTGAATCGAAAAAATTGAAATATTTCGGTTCTTGAGAAAAAATTCAAAACCGAAACCGAAACCGACCGATTCTCAAAATCAAAACTGATAAAATCATTTTATTTATTTTTTGAATTTTTCATTGAATTATACAGCAAAAATATTTATACCCGCTTTAATATGTAGACAGTGGGTCAGAGGAGTATAAATTTACTCACAATTTTTTCATTTGAGAAATGTTGTCTAGATTGGTACGTTATTTTAACTAGAAATCCATGAGTCACAAGCATTTTTTTTTTTTTTTTGAATTTTTCATTGAATTATACTGCAAAATATATTTATGTCCACGCTTTAATGTGTCGACGGTGGATCAAAGGAGTATAAATTTACACACAATCTTTCCATTTGAGAAATGTTGTCCAGATTAGTAAGGTATTTAAGTAGAAATTCACGACTTACAATCTTCTCCAAGTAGAACCACACTTTAATGTATAGACAATTAGACAGTTTATGATATGTTGTCTATTTGATACACTATTATTATGGAATTTAGTAATTTACTTTTTAATTATTTTATACACTATTTTAGTATATTATTTTGTGAAATTTACTTTTACTGAGATTCAAATGTTCTTACTTCCTCGACGTGATTTCCTTTTCAAATAAGAATGGTTTTAGAGTAGAAAAAAAGTTTTAACCATTAAGATTCTGTGATTCACTTTCGTGGTATATTTACATGAATTTGGAGTTTAATTTAATTGGAATCTTTATTTGATTGCATTTACCTTTAATTTTTTCAAACAATTAGATTTTTTTTTTTTGGTATCAAATTTAGTTTTTTTTTTAATTAGAACCGAACAAAAATCAAACCGAAACCAAAATCGTTCGATTTTTGACTTTAAAGGAACCGAACCGAACTGGTAAACGTCCAACCTTAAATGTGACAAATAACATTGTGCATAAGGAGATTCTCTAAAATTTGTAATATACTTTTGACAATGGAATCATTATTATTATTATTATTTAAAATGGTACTCGTTGTTGTTACTTTTTATTGATTTTTTTCACTGTTCCGTGTCAGTACATTATATTTTGTCAATAGAATATGTTCGTGCATCACGGGTTGTGAAACTAGTTATATATTAAAGACAACAAGAACTTAAATTCAAGCAAACAGATTCGGACCCACGACCAAATGTTTTCCTCCTTCAAATCGCCGCCTACAAGCCCAGTTGACAGTGGGGTTCGACGGCACCTGTGTTGTCTAAAACTCTGGTTTGTATCATGTGATTTGTGATTGATAGATCTCTGGGGTTTAGGAAAGAAGATGGTTGCGCGACTGTGTTTGCTGGAGTTGGGGCCACCGCACTACACGTGACCACCAACTGTTTTTCTTCTCTCTTTTCTTCTAATTTTGTGTGCAATGTACCAAAGTAGCTAACACGTTGAAAGGCTTCTTCGAGGGAGCCTGGCCTCCAAACATAAAAGATAGAAATTTTTGGTGTCAATTGAAATGGATATCCCCACCTTTTCATTAAGTTGCAGAATAAATACTGAATGGAAATGCAGGAAACTGAAAGTGAACCTACAAGCTCGGACACGTTCACACAAGACTCCTAATGCACCACTAAGAGCTGACAACAGAAAAGAATTAAATAACTACTCCTTAAACCACGACTTCACGACTTGGACTAAGTCGTATACAGAAGAAGGATGAAAACAAAAAATAAAAGACTACAACTGCAACAACTTCAGTTCAGCAACAACCCACACAAATTGTCCCTGGCCCAACTAGTATGTGTGACACAAAGCAATTGCCCCCCCCCCCCCTTAGAAAACCTTGCCCACAAGGTCAGGGAAGCGAGATTCCAGGTCATCGAGGTCCTCCCAACTAGCATTTTCAGTAGACATACCTTCCTATTTAACCAATACCTCAACTCCAGCGCGCCTTCCTTTTCTCTTCAGCCTACGCTCCATGATTCTCTCGGGTTCTGCTTGAATTGTGCCTTCATCTATAATTGGGGGTAATCTGGTGCTTACGGTAATGGAGTCCCCCACTCGTTTCTTGAGAAGGGAAACATAGAATACATGATGGATTCCACTGCCTGGAGGCAAATCAAGTTGGTACACAACATTTCCCACTCGGCGAACAACTTGGTATGGCCCATAGAACTTCGCTGGTAACTTTTGGTGTCGTCGGAGAGCTGCCGTCATCTGGCGGTAAGGTCTAAGCTTGAGGTAAACCTGGTCTCCCACTTCAAATTCCCTCTCCTTTCTCTTGCGATTTTCAAATCTCCTCATGTGATCTTGAGACTCTTTGAAATTTTGTTGCAGAATGTCTGAGATCTCATCTCGGCTTTTGAGAGCTTTAGCCACTGTCGGAACTCTGGTGGTTCCTAGAACATAAGAGATTAGTTTGGATGGTGGTTGGCCATAGACGGCTTCATAAGGGCTAAGTTTGGTTGCTGAGTGGATGGAGATATTGTACCACCATTCTGCTAGTGGTAGCCACTTGGCCCATGTCTTTGGCTGATCCCCCACAAAGCTTCGCAGGAAGTACTCTAAACTTTTGTTGGTGACTTCAGTCTGCCCATCTGTCTCTGGATGATAAGCTGTGCTCATTTTGAGTTCAGTTCCTCATGCTGCAAATAATTCCTTCCAGAGGTTGCTTGTAAAAAAATGGGATCCCTGTCACTGACAACTGAAATAGGCATGCCATGGAACCTATAAATCTACTGCATGAATAATCTAGCAACTGATTGGGCTTTGTAGGGATCTGACAGGGCTAAAAAATGTGCATATTTTGATAACCTGTCAACCACCACTAGAATTGTGCTAGAACCTTGTGAGTTGGGAAGCCCTTCGATGAAATCCATGCTTATTTCTGTCCAATTGCTTATTGGAATTGGAAATGGTTGAATCAGCCCTGGTTGATGTATGTTTTCGGACTTATTGCGTTGACAGATATTACATTGCTTGATATATTCTTTGACTGCTCCCTTGAGACCTGTCCAATAGAACTCACGCCTGACCTTACTCAAAGTTTTATGAAAACCTGAGTGTCCTCCCAGAGGGCTATCATGCATCTGCTTTACAACTTGCAACTGTAATTCTTTTTGAAGGCCCAAATGGATTTTTCCTTTGTATGTGAGAATTCCCCCATGCATGTTACACTTTTCTGTTGAAAGTTCTCCTTGATTGAATTTATAGACCAATTCATTTAACACCGAGTCAGTAGTATAGCAAGCTTTAATACTTGTAACCCAATCAGCTATCGGGTATGAAATAGCACACATAGTCAAACCTTCCCCCTTAATATCTTCCTCACTGTGCACTCAAGAAAGTGCATCAGCAGCCTTGTTGTTCTTCCCAGGCCTGTACTCCACCACCAGATCATAACCAAGCAATTTGGAGACCCATTTGTGTTGAAAAGGAGTCCCAATTTTCTGCTCCAGTAGAAACTTAAGGCTTCTCTAGTCTGTCAGCACCTTGAACTGATGCCCCACTAGATATGGTCGCCATTTCTTCACTGCTATCACTAAGGCTTAGAGTTCCTTCTCATAGGTTGAGAGGGTGAGGCTCTTACCTTTGAGGGATTGGCTGTAATAAGCTATTGGCCTTCCTTCATGTCCTAGGACAGCCCCTACACCAATACCTGAAGCATCACATTCCACTATAAAAGGTTTAGAAAAATCTGGTAGGGCTAATACAGCTGGGTTTGACATAGCCTTCTTAAGTGCTTCAAAGGCTCCAGCAGCTTCTTCACCCCATTTAAACGCATTCTTCTTCAAGAGGGCCATCAATGGAGTGGCAAAACTCCCGTATCCCTTCACAAACCTTCTATAATACCCCGTGAGGCCAAGGAACCCCCTTAATGACTTCAAAGAGGTAGGTATGGGCTAATTCTTCGTAGCAGCTATCTTTGAATGGTCAGTCTTCACCTCTTCTTACAATATTACATGCCCCAAATAATCAACTTTATCTCTCCCAAATTGACACTTCGATTCCTTAGCAAATAGTTTGTTTTCCCTCAAAATGTTCAAGGTAGCCCCCAGGTGTTCTAGATGGTTAGAGGGGTTTTTGCTATAGATTAAGATATCATCAAAGAAGACTAGGATGAATTTCCTGAGATAGGGCCTGAATAGGGTATTCACGAGGCTTTGGAAAGTAGATGGGGGCGTTGGTAAGACCAAAAGGCATTACCAAGAATTCATAATGCCCTTCGTGAGTTCGAAAGGTTGTTTTGGGTATATCCTCGCTCCTTACCCTAATTTGGTGGTAGCCAGATCTAAGATCTATCTTAGAGAAAATATTTGCCCCATTCAGCTCATCAAGTAGCTCCTCAATTACATGAATAGGAAACTTATCCTTAATAGTTTCCTTGTTTAGAGCCCAGTAATCCACACACATCCTCCAACTACCATCCGCCTTCCTTACCAATAACACCGGAGAAGAGAACGGGCTTTGGCTAGGCCTTATAACTCCACTTTTTAGCATCTCATTCACCAACTTCTCAATTTCAGATTTCTGAAAATAGGGATATCTGTAGGGAGCAACAGAAACTGGTTTTGCCCCGTCTACTAAGGAAATTTTGTGGTCATGACTTCTTTGTGGGGGTAGGCTAGTGGGTTCTTGGAAGAGATCTGAAAATTCTTTTAGAAGGCTCAATATTTGTGGTTGGGGGGTGGTAAGTGTTTGGGTTTGGGTGGGAGGCTCAGATTCCCCTTCTAAGAGCTGTAGCACCAATCCTTTAGGCTGCCTTTTAGAATGACGCCAGAAATCTGCTCCTTCATCTACTTACCACTCAGCTGGAGGTAGCCCCTTCAAAATCACCTCTCTTCCTTCCCATTGGAAGCACATTCTCAAGTTACAAGAATTCCAAAGTATAGGCCCAAGTTTTTGTAGCCAATCCACTCCTAAAACCATATCATAACCCCCCATGGATAGTAAATAGGCAGGTAAGCTAAAGGAACGGCCTTGAACCTCCAAAGTCACTACCTCACATAAACCTTGGCAAGGGATCAGTCTCCACTATGGTTACTGATAGTCCCACATTTCCTTGGACTACCAGCTTCAGTTTCCTTGCTACATTCCAATCGATAAAGCAATGGGTGCTCCCGGTGTCAATCAATACTACTAGTGACTGTTTCTTCACCCTCCCAATGACTCTCATAGTATGTGGAAATGGAGAGCCTGTCATAGCATTCAGAGAGACTTCTACTTTCTCTGTTGTAGGATCTAGAGTCAATCCTTCCAATTATGCTCTTACCCCTTCCAAATCTGGTCCCCCTCCTCCTTCACCTTCCAAAATTGGACCAACACCAAAATTAACCCCTTCCAACAAGAAAACATTGGGCTTCTTACATCTGTGGCCAACATTCCACTTCTCATCGCAGTAGTAGCACAACCCATTTTCCCTCCTTTCCCTCAATTTTTCATTGGTGATACGAGTAGTGTTTATTTGGTTTCTAGGCTGGTTTTGGGATGGCTGGTAGGATATAAGTTGTCTGTTTGAATTGGTGTTTGGTTGAGTGCTTTGGGTGTTGGGTGGAAACTGGTTTGGTAGGATATATCTGGTAGTTTTTTGGTAACGGTTGAATATCTTTCTTGTAGTTTGGCCATGCCAAATGCTTGAGTCACAGTAGTAGGGTTAGACAAACGTACTGGAATCTCCAACTCCTCCTTTAGGCCTGATAAAAAACAACTGAGTTTGTATTCCTCATTGAGGTTGGTGAGGCGATTAGACAGAATCTCGAACTGTGCCTTGTATTCCTCCACACTCGCATTCAGTTGTAACCTTTTAAATTGTGCTGCTGGATCATCATAAGCCGAAGGTCCAAACCTCCACATCAGTGATTTGCAAAGGTTATCCTAGCCAGTAAGTTGCTCAGCTCTTTCAATCTCCTGGAACCATATCATGGCTGGTCCTTCCATATAGTAAGAGGCTAGCATGATTCGATGTTGAGGCAGAGTGTTGTGCATGGTGAAAAAATGGTTGGCCTTGTAAATCCAGCCCATTGGATTATCACCAGCAAACTTAGGGAACTCTACCCGAGGTACCGCTATCCTTAGCCCTTGCATTTCATTTTGTTGAACTCCTACATCTCTGGGATCTTCTTCTTATCTCTGGTTGTGCAAGATGGTTTCCAATCGAGCGTTCATTCCTACAAGTTGTTGCATTATCCTCTCCATGGCTTGTTTCTGTTGTGCTTGCTTCCTGTCTATTTCTATTTGTGCTTCCTGAAGGTTAGAAACTGCCTCTGAAAGCTGAGTAATCCCACGGGTGCTGTCAGCCATTAGAACCGATTGCCCTGATACCAATTGCAATATACCAAAGTAGCTAACATGTTGAAAGGCTTCTTCGAGGGAGCCTGGCCTCCAAACATAAAAGACAGAAATTTTTGGTGTCAATGGAAATGGATATCCCCACCTTTTCATTAAGTTGCAGAATAAATACTGAATGGAAATGCAGGAAACTGAAAGTGAGCCTACAAGCTCAGACGCGTTCACACAAGACTCCTAATGCACCACTAAGAGCCGACAATAGAAAAGAATTAAATAACTACTCCTTAACCCACTAGTCCACGACCTGGACTAAGTCGTATACAGAAGAAGGATGAAAACAAAAAATAAAAGACTACAACTGCAACAACTTCAGTTCAGCAATAGCCCACACAAATTGCCCCTGGCCCGACTAGTATGTGCGACACACAGCATTGTGGTGGCTTGAGTTGGGCTGAAATTTGTGGTTCGTGGTGCATTGAAGTTGCAAATGGTGATGGGTATGTTTGGGGATTTTGTTAGTGGGTGGTATTGGTGTTGTAAAGGTGGTGGAGATTGAAGATTTTGGTTGTGATGGTCATTATTATTGGTATAGGTGGTGGCGGTGATGGCGACAGCGCTACATCACTGGATGTGCGTTGGTGGTGATGCATTGTGTTGGCTATTGCAAGTGGTGGTGGGGTTGGGCTGTTTGTTGCATCTGAAAAGTTGTAATTCGCGATCAAGAAACAAGCTGTGCTTCTTGTGATTAATAAATTTGATAATTTGTAATCGAGATGTAAATTGTGACCTAAAACACTAGTAATTTGTGATTAAAAAAATAAGTTGTAATTTGTGATAAAAAAAAAAAAGGTGCGATCGATGAATTTAATATTTTTTTACCCAACAGTTAATTGTTACCTATAAAACTTATAATTGAGACCTATAAAATTTGTAATTCGTGAAAAAAAAATAAGCCATGACCAATGGATTTGACAAGTTGGGATTAAGAAATAAATTGTGACCTATAAAACTTGTAATTTGTAATCGATAAGTAAATTATGATTGATAAAATTTAGAATTTGTGACAAAATATTAAGTTGTGATTAATTAATTTGACAATCCGTAAAATTCAAATAGATATAGGATGGAGGTTTTTCCAAGTAACTAAGGCTGCGTTTGATTTGCAGCATTTTCCATGGAAAAGAATTGGTTTTCCCACTTTTTCCAATTTCTTGTGTTTGATTGCTACCATTTTCAAAGTAATTCAATTTCCATGCTTGATCCTTCATGTGCAGCTTTTCCAACTTTTACGGAAATTCATTTTCTCATGTAGGGAGATGCTTTTATTTTTTATTTTTTTATCAAAGAGGGAGGTGCTTTTATTTTTCTAGGCAAGATGTGTTACAATTTGTGTCACATTTGATCTTTTTTCTTGTTATTAATTGATTTATTTTTTATTGTAGAAATTAACATTATTATTATCAATTACAAATGTGTGAGAAAATATAAAAAATATATATTTTTTATTAAAATATCTAAATTTACTTTATTTTCCATAGAAAATAATGTCAATCAAACAACAAAAGTTGGAAAATTTCTCACTTTTTCCATTTGGAAAATTGAACTAATCAAACACATTAAATATCTATTTCCCAAGAACTCTATTCTCTGGAATTCAATTTCCTATAATTCATTTTCTTTCCACCCAAATTTCATCATCACTATCAAAAGCACCCCAACTTCCTATCAAAGGAAGCTGGGGAAAGCTTGAACCCAATTCCTATAGTGATGAATATGAGCTCAATTGAAATTACTGGGGAGTTATACATTTTGTCCAAATTTCAAATTTATATGATCAATAAATTTTTTGTTGTTATGGACCATGGAATTCAATCGAACCAATGAGAAATAGATACGAATAAAGTAGGATCATAGACATGAAACACGTACCTAGTTATGTGTGATGTTGATCCAACGACATTTGACCAATTCTCTTAGGGTATATGATCTGTGGACTATAACTTGTGACCTTGAACTTGAATCTATACATGTTATCAATGCAAAAAGACAGTGTGACATTTGACTTATACAATACAACCTATAACGTATGAAGTGTGATCAGTAAATAAAGACATCGTGAAGTGAACATGTGATATTTGACCTATACAATACAACATTTGACGTATGAAGTGTGACCTGAACATGTGACAACACAACCACCAACAAACCACTATCATTTCACTCCACAACCACCTCCACAACAAGCACTTTCGACGAACTACCACCACTTCTGACGAGTCACTACATCCACCACCAGCACCACAAATGATGTGTGCTAAATTGCAAGTGTACGATATCGCATCCAAGTAATAAAGTGGACAAAAAATTCGGATTATCGTCCCACAAGGATTATGATAAACTACCAAATGTATTCTAATTCTCACCTTATTTAAATAATTAAAGAGTGAAACTGTGATGAACTAAATGACTAAACTAAAAGTAAATAATCAATCAATCAAAGTGTTCTTTTAATCAATGGATGAAAAGTTGGGATTTCAAGAGTTCACGTAGTTAATACTTTTAATTCCACCGTTCAAGTTTTAATCTACTAATGTGATCGATCTAGTTCACTTATACACATGAAATTCCTCTCTCTGGTTTAAATCAACTCTACCTAATTAGTTAACAGTATTTCTAGACAACATGTTGTAATGATTAGGCGTATGGAATATAAGAACTCAAACACATATATCTCTATCGCTCGTTCAATTACCGAGTTTTGTTCCTAGATCTAGGTCATTAGCTCACCTTGGATCATGAAAAAAAACTTATTAAATCAATGAATTAGTGGTCAATCAATTTATGCATTAATCACAAAATAAAATCATCATGTGCAATCAATACGTAAAACTTGAATAATGTAATTAAAAGTGGAAAACTATGCTACATCGTTAATCCCAACAAATAGTTTAGTTGTTCATAACGTTGAAATTGAAAACATGAATAAATAAATAGAACAACATCATGAGCATAAAAATCAAACAAGTGAAAGAACTCTTGCACCAAGAATTCGCTTCCTCGTGTTGATCTTCAATCCTCACACCTTTGCCTCTAGTAAACTTGAATGATCTTCCAAGAAAAGATGATGAATTTTGCCTCTTGAATATACGTGCAAAGGTTCTCTTCTCGTGCATGAAAAGTCCAATATATAGTTTCTTTCCTGAAACCTAGCTAAAACACAACTTGAAAACACACATGGTCCTTTTTCCCGTTGGGCCGGACAATTGCGTAGCTGCGTAGTGCAAACGTTGTGGCCACGCAGTTGAACCAAAAATGGTTATGTTAAATTTGTTCCTGTCTCGAGGCCACCTAATGAAAAGGTCGTGGCTTCGCAGTACAATTCATCCTGTGTAATTTCATCTTTTCCGGTATGTTTAAGTAAGCCCCTAAACTTTATTTGAACGTGAGTCTTTCATCTTCTGATTGCTAAAATTTAGTCTTTGAACTTTCCAAACACTTCAATTATTCTTCCAAACTTCAATCCATCTTCAATGAAGCTCTTGAATTCTGGTTTCTTCCACTTAATTCCTCTTGGAATTCCAGGTTGATGACACCAATATTCATTTTGTCCACTTTTAGCTCCAAATGTCATCCAAATGTGCATTATTCCACTTCATTGGTTCATTCTTATGAATACAGGGGATATTCCTACAATGTAAGCAAATAACACAACATTATGTAGTAATTATTCAAGAATGACAATAAATTGTTCTAATTTAGATATATAAGTGTGTAAAACACACTTATCAACCACCACAACCACAACAATAGCCGCTTCATCTTTTTTACCACAACCACGCATCGTCATACCACCACCACTCCCACTATCAAAATCAACACCACTATCCACGATCACCACCTTCATAGACACAAATTTACACACATCAGTACATACACCTGCCATAGTTTCTGCAACATGTACAAATAATAACCACCACCTCTACCACACAATCACCATCGCAACATCATCAAGCCAAATACAGAAGCAAATCCCTGTCAAGAAGCAATGTCTATAGCACGAAGATGGACATAGTTACGATGCTCAACGGTGCACATTCTTTACTGCTTTAGCGGTCTATCATTGCGATGGTTCATCATGCTGCTAAGGAGATGATCAATATGTAGTTAAAAATGATACAGAGGTAACTTAGCTATGAAGGCCTACGACAACCCATGACTGTGATCAATTTGTTGTTGTAGATGTTGCGTCAACAATTGAGCTCCAACAACTTGTTATGGAGATGCTGCAGCGATGATCGATGGTGGAAAATGAATTGGGGTGTGGGTGTGAATTAAGGTTTGAATTGGTAGGGTGGGTGAGAGAAGGATTGTTGGAGTGGGGTGTAGGTTAAGTTATTTTAATTAATAGTAATAATATTTTTAATATTATATATATTGAACTAACATCTGAATAGTAAAAAAAAAAAACTTCAAATTTGTCAAAGTTAAAATCTGATCTTTAAACCTAGGTACTTTTGTACATTTTCAAAAAATAAAAAATAATAAAATTTAATTAAGCCAGCTCTTTTAAATGCAGCAAATAAGGTATGTGATCGTGCACAATCTTAGCACAAAATTGGCATGCTCATCCAAAATGAGTTTCATCAATTTAAATGCCTAGTAAATGTAATAAGCATTAGTACTTTTGTCTCCATATATATAAAAGGAAAAATCATACACATACATGTTTTTTAACTTCACAGCTAGTGTTACACCCATGCAATGTACGATCATTTGTTACTCATATATATTGAATTTATATGTTAACATATGAAATGAATATTTAATTAAAAATGAGAAACGAAGGAAGACAATTAATTATAAAAAAATGTACAATTAAACATACCTTAATTTTTTCACGGTTCGTATATTTACCGTTCTAGGAAATATACGCTCAGAATTTTATTAAAAAGAAAAGGAAAAGAAACAATATATGGAAAAAAGCTCCAATTTTATTCTTGTAACGATCTACTATTTTCCACAATCTTAAGAAAATTAAAAATCAGAAAATTTATTGATCAAAGTATCGATATATGAGTAATATATATCGATACTTACAGAAACCCAAGTAAGGTTTACAGGTGGCTGAGTTGTGATTGCTGGAGTTTAACAGACCTGGCCACTTGTCAAACATGCATGAGCACCTGCTTATAGTTTAGGTGAATCACTAAGCTAGTTTAGGAGAAATCATTGCCTAGAAATGATATTTTAATCCAAACCTAATATGAAATCGATCTATAGTTTCGTGTATAACTAGGTGAGTGATTCGTGAGTTTTGGAAATACAGAGAAATTGCTGAGAAATCCAGTTATAAACGTGAGAGAGAGTGGATTTGGTTTACTTTTAAGATTCAAGAATTTCCCAAGGTAGTATTTGATTTTTAATCATAGCATTGTAAAAAGTTGTTGGAATCATGTTCATGATGCTGGGATAATTCTGTAGTGACTCTGATCCAACGATTGTAAGGTAGATATGAGAATTCTATGAGAATCAGAGATCATTTTGCAGAAACAGTTCCTTATGTATCTATACTATGTATCGATACATGAAGAACCAAGATTTGAATATGTATCAATATTTTCATTAATTTTTAGAATAATAGAAATTTGATTTTTTATTCTTTCTCTGTTTTCAGGTTCTAAGCAAGGTAACTAACACTGAAATTTTGAAAATAGTCTTAAATGCTACTTCGTATAAAATTTCTTGATATTTTAACTTGAGCTCGTCTTGTCAAAGTATTTATTGCATTATTACATTCATTATGTTATCCCGCTTGATACTACGCCTTATGGCACTTAACTTGTTAAAATTGAACTACGAGAAGCTCTTTCCTGCTTGAAATATGATATTTGAATCAGGATTTCAAATTCAGCTTGAATTCTTGCACGCATGGGAAAATACATGTTTTGTAAACACAGGCCCTCTTGAAACTCATATTTTTAAAAAAAAATTACGTTACTTGCTGAATACATTTATATTCATATTTTTCATGTTTTAAAATATTTGAGATGCTTGATCGAGCTTATTTCAAATCTGTCTCTCACGGGTGGAAAGCGTCAAAGGATGGATTGACTCATATGTATATTATGGAGACAAAGATATGGAGCTACCCTCCATATCATCCAACGTTATCCCGCTATGAGTATACAAAAATGAAAGTAGAATATTATGATATAAATACTTTTGAGTTAGTTTATAAAAATATTTTTAATTTTACTAATATGTAAGCAGTTAGAGTACGAGGTTTTATTTTGAAGAATGTAAAACCTCATAAATGGCTTTAGAATAATATATATGTAAACTACGTGTGTTTTATAAAAGCTATGTTTTATGTATCGATACTTTTATATAGATTTATTTAACAAACTAACTTTTAAACATTAACGGTAACCAAATAACTGCCATGTATTGACACCATGCAGAAAAATGTCTAACAGATCTTATTCTCAGCAATTGAGTTTTTAATGAATTATTTTATTATCAATTTTGCTCATTATAATATATATATGTGATTCTTACAAGTTTCAAGTTATCTAATATGTTTACCATACTCCTACTTCAAATATAAAGAATATTAGCTCAAAAGTTTACTATTACATGAATCCGTTTTAATATGATGCAATTTTACCAATTTTAAGTCAATTAAATTATTTACTATATGTATATATATTGTTCAAGTTCCATGGAAGGAAGACTAACTTGATAGTTTTTCTGATGTCTCCCTTTTTTAACTAGTATCAATACATGTATCGATACTTATAAGAAAGCAACAAAGTCTTATTTTATAAAATGTGTGTGTGTGTGTGTGTGTGTGTGTGTGTGTGTGTGTGTGTGTGTGTGTGTGTGTGTGTGTGATATTTAAATGAAAAATCTTTGTAATGAAATTCTGTGTGCGACAATTCTCTTTCATTTTCTATTTTTAAAGAAAAAATATTAATGTGATACTGACAACGTTTTATTTTTCTTCCTTACAAATTTTAAAAAAAATTTACAAATGATTTTCATATGTTAACATATGAAATGAATATTTAATTAAAAATGAGAAATGAAGAAAGAAAATTAATTACAAAAATGTACAATTACACATACCTATTTTTTTCCTGTTTGTGTTTTTATTGTTCCAGGAAATTTTTTTAAACATTGTAATTTAAATTGACTTAAAGCTTAAAGTTTAAGCGAGAAAACAAAATTATATTTAAATAGAATTTGTAATAAATGAAAAAATAGATATATTTGTGATATACGCTCAGAATTTTATTAAAATGAAAAGGAAAGAAAAAATTGATCGATAAACTCTCCTATTTTTTTACGAATTAAAAAAAAAAATTGTAATTGACTTTCAAGAGGGGAATGCAGACTAAGAAATCTTGGGACAATTTGATCTTTGAGACAATTTTACAAACAATATATTTTCAGTTTACCCTCACTTGTTGTCTTCTATTAAATTTTAATTGAGATTTTCGATTTGATACTCATATTTTTTTCGAAAAATAGTACAATAATTATAAATTGAATAATAATTAATACGAAAAATAGTTTAATAATATTATTATAAAACTTAAATGATATATAATTTAAAATGAATGAGTTATTAAATAAAATTAAAAAATATAAAAAAATTTACATTTAATCTTTGAAACGATTTTACGGACAATATGTTTACAATTTGTTCTCACTTGTTAGCTTGTATTAAACTTCTCGTAGAGATTTTCGATTTGACACTCATATTACATATTTTTCGACTTAAATATAATAAAATAATTTATCAAGTGAATAATAACTATTACAAAACAAAAAAAAATAGTTTATACATTAAAATAAATTAAAATATTGATGTCATAATAGTATAACATGAATTCTAATGTTATGTACCATAATAATTGTTAAATATTTATTACATTATTTTTTTTCATATTATTATTATTATTATTATTATTATTATTATTATTATTATTATTATTATTATTATTATTATTTTATTTTATTTTATTTTATTTTTGCACATATTTTCAGATTTAGAAAGTAATTTTGGGCAGGATACTATGTGCATGTTATCTTTGGCATTGACTTTATTTTTATATATGTATATATTACATATTTCTTGACTTAAATATAATAAAATAATTATTAAGTGAATGATAATTATTACAAAAAAAGTTTATACATTAAAATAAATTAAAATATTGATATCATTAATAGCATAACACGAGTTCTAATATTATGTACTATAACAATTGCTAAAATATTTATTACATTATTTTTGTTCTCATATTATTTTTTGCATAGATTTCCAGATTTAAAAATTCATTTTGGGTGGGAAATTATGTACATATTATTTTTTGCATGGACTTTGTTTTTATATATAGATTCAAAAATAAATTTAGAAGTTATTTATGTACAAGTCGGGTTATAATAAAATTTAAAATATATAGTATAATATTGTGAAATTAAAATTAAATCTACCCAAATCCCGATAATCACACACACCACCCTCACACACAATTCACGGACCCTAATTCTACAGAGGAAAATACCCATAACTAGACCTACTAACATAAACATCTTGGGAAATTGATTTTGAAGCTAAAACATTTTGAAAATAGACTTTGACTATTCAAACTTCCTAGAATACTCTCGTATATAGGATTTTCAACCAAAACCATCTAAATATAAAATAACTCCAATTTAGCCCCCAAATAATTTTGAAAACAAAATTATAAACATAGTTTTTACCTTATTAAATTTATGTTTGTTTACGACCCTCACATACTTGAAGGGAAAAGAAAATATTTAATTAGAAAGATTACATAGTGAATATATAGAATTAGTTAGAACTGGAAAAAAATCAAGTACCAAAGTTATAGAATTACACGAAGAACTTAAAAGATTAGTAAGACAACATATTGAATATTTGAGATTAATAGAAATAAACGAAATAAGACAAGAAAAAATATTTTTGAGAAGAATCAAAAGACGATTATAATTCCGCATATAATTCTGCAAGAAAATAGAGTGTGTGTGTTGCGCACTCCGGTAAAAAATGTTATCAGTCTATTAGAGACCTATTACAAACTAAAAATCATGATGAATTTATCAGAAGAAGAGAGTATAATTGAAGAATTTCTTTAAAATGTTGAAAAATATAAAAAATCAAGTTATCCTTATTTACCAAAAAAAATAATATGAATGAAGGTTTCGAAGAAATGAATAAGAAATTACAAAATTTAGAATATAATCTACAAGTAGGAAACGCTATTCTTGATAAAAATCTAAAACGAAAAGATAAATCATAATTAAAATCCTTCTCAAGATTATAGAAGAAAAATTAAAGACAAAAATAAATGAAAAGAAAAAACTCCTGAAATAAAACAATTTATGATAACAGATTTAGAAGAATTTGAAAGGAAATTCTTAGAATCTATAGGGAAAGAATTTGATGAATATAAAAATCAATTAGAAGAATTAGCCAAACAAGTAGAAAATACTAAAATGAATACAAACACATCCGCAAGTAATATAAAAGAAGAATTTAGTAGTGATGAAGATACTAGTGATCCATATGGAACTCATATACTTAGAAAAGAAAGATTCCAAAGATATAGGAAAACCCATAATAGGTGTAGTGGAAATATTAGAAAACAATCGATAAAAGAAATTAATCCAATAAAATCATATCATGAACCAATCCACACAACATGAATATGATTAGATTTAGACTGTATAGATACAAACAAAACTATTGAAATATGGACAAAAAGTGCTGATTTAGCAATACAATTTAATAAATGGGACACATATACAGCATTTGGACTTATAGAACATACATTTAGATGTATAGTATCAGAATGGTGGAGGAACTACTAACTACCAGTACATACAAAAAAGAAGAATAAAATATGGAGAAAATACAACTGATGCATTAGATAATAGAAATAATCTAAATGATCAAAGTATTAGAGATATATTAAATAGGTTAGAAAGAGCCCTTAAAACAGAGTTCTTAGGAGATAGATATACAATAGATTAAGAAGCTAGAAACATGATGAATATAATGAAGGAATGATTGCAACGGAAAATTTAAGAATATGTGATATGTGTGAATTAGAAAGATATACATGTAAATTTCAAGAATTATACTATACAACCATCCAAGGAGATCATACAGATAATAAGCCAATCTTAAGTTCTTACTTTACAAAATTACCATTCCTATAGGGAACTAAGCTATTTAAAGAATATAATAAAATATTTCCTGAAGGAGATGAAGAAAGAATACATATAGATAGCCTTGGAAGTAGAATTGAATTTACCAAAAGATTGATAAGTACTAGGTGCAGAGAAGCATTAGAAAATAAAAAAAAAACATATAAGATAAGGAAGAACTCTTTGTGTTGTTACAAAGATATAGATCAAACGGAACAATTTGGATGTCATAAGAAAAATATAAGCCATATAAAAAACACAAAAGAAGATGCAAAAATTTTAAAAAGTTTAAGAAAAGAAACTCCAAACCATATAAAAAATATTTTAAGAAAAGAAATTGGTTAGAAGAGCCCAAAAAGAAATATATCAAAAAATGTAGATGCTTCATTTGTAATGAAGAATGACACATAGTCCCCCAATGTCCTAAAAGAAAAGATAAACAGAATATAAAAACTCTCAAAGTTTATAAAGAATTTATGGATGATAATTATAGAGAACCAACTGAGTATTTTGAGGATTTAGACAGTGAATGTAGTAGTATTTATGAGTTAGAAACATCATCATCAAATGAAGAATCTGAATAAATTATATATATGAATGAAATTCAAGAAGGACAAGAATTATATATTGAAACAATTGAGGAAGTAGAAGACTCGGTAGAAGGAATTAGTCAGAGATTACATTTAATATCAAAAGATATAAGGAGATAACAAAAAGAATCTTAGAATTACAAGAAAAAGATATATTTCATCAAAGATTCTTAGGAATACTCCCTAGGATGAACAAAACAATTGTAAGTATGAATTATAAAGAAATCTCAATTAATATAGAAGATGCAGTGGGAAAAACCAAAATCCCAATAATTACAACAGAATGGGTAAGACAAATATTATCCAATATCCCATAAATTATTAGGAAGAAGTTAAAATGTATTGAAATTGGAGGAATTCAAGTTATGATAAAATGATTCTTTAGAGAAGGAATGAATATACCAATTGATATTTATTGCATGGACAACAGAATTCTACAAGATCATATAGATGCTCTATTAGGAACTATTGTAGGAAATCTAGTTTATCAAAAGATTATATTTACAGTACAACCAAATTATGCAATCTCAATAACAAACGAAAATATAGACCAAAGTTTCAGTCTCTATTATAGAATTTGAAACTTAAAAATGTTACATAAAAGTAAGGTTATTAGTATAAACATAAAATCAATATTTGCTTTTAGTACTAGTCATCATAGCAATTTAAGGAAAATAACAGATAACATAATAATATACAAAGATTTTAATGAATTGACACAATATATTCCAACAAGAAAATATAAGGAACATGCAGTTATAATACTAGAACAAATAATGCTTGATTTTCACAAACAAGCTAAAGAAATTAATTCTAAAAGAAGAATAATAAGAAAATGTAGTGTGAGGTTACAAGAAGAAAATATTATTGCAAGATTCCCATTTAGAGGAAGTGTTAGTATAGAACTACTTAAAAACCAAAGTATTGACGAACCCGCAAGTTCACAATATTACAAGAAGTGATCAAGAAAGATGTTCTTATCGTTATAGATACAGGAGCAGATAAAAATCATGTAGACGCTAAATTTGTTAGCCACCTGCAAGATTATGAGTTACCACATAAATATGTAGTTGAAGATTACTTAGGACATAACCTTGAAATAAAAAGATATCTGAGTTTCCCTCTTATATTTGTAGGAGAAAATCAAAATGAACATAAAACAGAAATAATCTTATATAAGGACGATAATTATGGATTTAGTCAAACACTGATATTACTAGGAATGAGCTTTCTTGGAAAAGTAAGTCCTTTTAAGATATATCAAAAATATATAAAAATAACACTTGTAGAAAATCCAGTTATTATACCAAGGATAGACTAAAATATGATATCATTGTTACCATGTAGAGGTTAATAAATACCAATCTTGTGAGCCATTTATTAAAGTTATACTCAATTTACAAAATTATTGTGGAATAAAATTTCATGTTTATTTAGATATAGAAAGTACTATAAGTCTTTACTTACCAAATGTACTACCATCTGAATATTGAAAATATGACTCAAAGAAAGTAGTAATTGCTACAACATTAGGAGAAAACAAGATAATATATAGCAAAATATGCTACATAAATACCTTTTTCTAATATCTCTTAGAGAAGTATTTGTTGATAATATGTGTGTGTGTGTGTGTGTGTGTGTGTGTGTGTGTCAACTACAATTGGATGTAATATTTTATTAGGACAAAATTTCCTATTAAAATATGCACCTTTTACACAATTTATTGATAAATATATGTTCACAACAATTTGTGCACACAAGATATTTACACCTAGGATTACAAAATCCGTAAGTATAACTTATAAATAAATTAATCACCAGAGCTCCTCAGTCTAGCATGGTGGATGTTGGAGTATAGAAAAATTCCAACCAATTATAGTGTTAAAAATGACAATTGAAGATAAGCTAGAAAAACTTAAGAGAGTGATATCTAAAACTTATTCTGAAAACCCATTAGAAAAATGGAGTACAGATAAAATCAAGGCTAAGATATAACTTATAAAACTAGATATTATAGTAAGAGTGAAACTTGTGAAATACAACGTTGAAGATCAAGAGGAATTTAAAATCCAAATAAAAGAGTTACTAGAAGCTAAACTAATCAGGCCTAGTAAAAGTCCATGTAGTAGTCCAGCCTTTATGGTTAGGAAACATAGTGAAATTAAAAGAGGTAAAGTCAGAATGGAGATAAACTATATGAGACTAAACGAAGTTACAAAGTTTGATGGATATACTTGCCAAATAAGGATATCCTTATTAAACAAGTACAAAATAAGAAGATATTTTCAAAGTTCAATTGTAAATTAGGATTTTGACAAATTATACTCACAGAAGATAGCAAATCTTTAACTATATTTGGCACTCCTAATCTTTTAGGACAATTTGAATGGAATGTAATGCCGTTTGGATTGAAAAATACACCATAGATATTCCAAAGAAAAATGGATGAGGTAATAAAACCTATTACTCATTTCTGTATTGTCTACATAGATGGTTGACATATTTATTCAAAAGATATGAACAAACATATTGAACATCTTGAAAATTTTTGTTGTATCATAAAAAACATGGTATTACACTTTCTCAAAAGAAAGCTGAGATAGCAAAAATAGAGATAAAATTTCTTGGATTATTTATAAAAGAAGGAGAATTGCAACTGCAATCTTATATTGGTGAAAAACTTCAAGATTTTCTTGAAGAAATCAAAGATAAAAAACATTTACAAAGTTTCCTCGGTATATTAAATTATTCTGAAGGATTTATTGAAAATTGTGTCAAGTTAAAAAATTACTTTCTTTCAAAATTAAGGAAAAATGTAATGTGGTCTTGGGAAGAACGCGATCTCAAAAACATCAGGAAGGTAAAAGAGGAATTAAAAAATTTATCAAAGCTTGTTATTCCACAAGAAGAAGATTTATTTATCTTTGAAACTGACGCTTTAGATGACTACTAGGAAGCAGTACTTAAGGTAAAGAAGAATCATAAAGAATATAAATGTGAAAAGAATTATTTTTGTCTAGAAATACTTGTAGGATATACATCAGGAACATTCAAAGAAGTTGAAACAAGGTGTGAAACAAATAGGAAAGAACTCATTGCAATTAAGCGATGAGTAAAAAAATATGAAGATTACTTGCTTCCAAAAAAGTTCTTGATTAGAACTGATAATACACAAGTTAAAGCATTTTTGAAAAATAATGTTGATTCATCTATTGCCAATAGATATATTTTTAGAATCCAGATATGGTTTTCTTATTTCAAGTTTGATATTGAATGTATTGAAGGAAAGTCTGACTTTCTTCCTGATTATCCAAGCAGAGATGGAGCTCAAGGAATTAAAGACAAAAGTCCAGATACTTGAAATTAAAGTCTCTTATTTGTAGATGAAAATTCAAAATATACAAGAAAGCCTTCAAGGAAACACCAAGATAGCTCCTTCGGCAGAAATTACTTGTACCACGCCTAGTAACCCTTCACCGGGTCTTGTGAATACTAGCGCTCTTCCCGAAGATAAAGGGGAAAACATGATAACGTTAGGAGCCCCTTCACAGGGTATTATTCAACCTAATATTTGTACATAAGATATGAAGGACAAAGATACCATGCCTTCATCCAAGAAGGATAATCATGATACCAAGAAAGTTATTGAAACCTCTTCATAGAAGAATGAAATTGATTTCAAAACCTGTATTGAGCAGATGTAACCAAAAGACGTGGTAAAGATTTTCCATGAATAAAAACTACCAAACAAAAATAACTATGAGGAATTTCTCTTCTTTATTGGTATTTTCAATATACTGTCAGATTGGTATCTCGAAGTAGGGAAATGGATGAAGACCCTACACTATGAAAAAGACAACGAGATAAATTTCTATCCAAAAGAACCAACTAATTGGGTTCAAAATTGCTTTGAATTAGGGAATATACTCTGCATATATCCAAGCAAAGATCTATGAAAAATTTCACAACTTCCTATAGATGTTAAAAAGGTAGTCTGAAGATTTACTGAAGTTATCAAAAGTACAAACATATATATCCATTTTTTTTGCCACAATGGAATGGGATAAATATGAGGGAACAATGATCACAGCATTCCATTGTATCAATATAGGGAAAACAAACCAACACTTCTTACCAACTAACAAAAAAGTTGTTAAGAATGAAAATGAAGATATTGTTAACATGATTTCTTATAGAAAAGCTAAATGATATAAATAAATATTTGATAATTTAAGTCAAGTTATTTCTGAAAAAGAAAAAATTTGGTTATATCCTTCAGATAATCATGTAATCTACTCCCATGCAAGATTACCATATAAGGAAGCGTATATTGTGAATTGGACCACATACTTTAGAAAATTATCATCAATGAAGTAAGTGGAAGTGAAACTATGCGTAAAAAGCTATGCAAAATAATGTGGGACCATCCAGAGCATAGATGTGAACACTGCCTTGTTGAAGACATGAGTCATGCATCACTCGATAGTGTAGAATTCCCAACAGAGTTCTTTGACTCGAGGATGGAAAAATAATGCAGCCAAATAGAGACCATTTATCACTACTTTAATAAAGTTAATTATTAAAGAAAAAATGTGGTCACTAAAACAACAAGAAGATAATGGAAAGGCAGCTGCCATTACAATGACCCTTCAATCACTACTTTAATAAAGTTTCTTTATTAAAGAAAAGCTATGGTCATATGTTAAGAAGATAAGCTGTCAAAAGTGGTTGAAGCTAGCCAACAAAGGAAATAAAGCACCGAAAAGTAGTTGGTGACTATTCAACAATGAATTATTGCAAAAGAGATAAGTTTCCTTTCTGGTCAGAAAAAAGAAAGGAGGAAAATAACCCAATGCCTCTATAACTTTGTTTCGGTTTTGAAACTTTTTTTAAAACCTATAGTTTTGGAAAAAGTTCTAAGTAAAGTCTTCCTGAAAGAAGTCGAGATAGGGGTAAAAACAAAGACTCTGAATACTATGAGATAGCGTTTGTGGAAACACGACTAGTTCTCTAGAGTGACAAGTGCAATCTTGATTGAAAAACTTTTTGATGAAGCAGTTGTATACTGGATTTATTAAAACATCTAAATGTTCATATGATTCAAAAATTGATTGAGCATATACAAGGAAACTATAAAACAGTACTGGAGAAAAATCCTATTTATTTCTATTGATTACTATAAGTTTTACTTGACATTGTTTAAATACTTTTGATTACATGCTTTTACATGTTTATGATTTAATGTGCTCTAATTACTGATTATGAATAATGATGAAAGAGAACGTATTGAGAGACTTAGAATAGTTCAAGATAATATTAGTAATTTAAGGTCCAGAGAAATAGAAATACTTCTTATAGAATTAAAAAAAGAAAATAATCAAGAAAAGTGGGAAAAAATAAGAAATATTATCAGATACCATCAATGTGAGTAACAACAGTATATGATCTGGTTACAAGAAAATACTCAGATAAGATTATCAGGATTAGTCTTGAGAGCTTTTGATCCAAATAATCCTAATTAATTTATGAACACTTCACAAGCATCTACTTCTAGTGATTGTGTTAAATTATACTTAGATGATAAAGATATTTCGTTTTTATTAGCTATTTCTAAAAAATCTGAAGATATATTTTCTATTGTCCAATCTAAATTAGAAGAAATATATAAAGATATTGATTACCCTCGCCTAAATAATATCGATTTCAACTCTGCAAAAACAGCTAAAAATATAGATACGGTCCATAAAATCGTTAACGAACATAAAGATTTAGAGCATCCACAATAGATGGACATGTTAGTATAGTATGTTAGGAAGAGGTTGAAAATCGTGTACAATGGACATGTTAAAATAAATGTAAAGGGAATCTTTGTTAGTGCATATTAACTTGTATGTTAAATTTGGCTAGCATTTAGTAGATGACATGACAATATTAAGTTGAAAATTTTTCCTAAAATCTTATTCTTTTTTCTTTTCTTCTTTCTTTTTTAAAGTTTTTAGTATTGATAAATAAAATAATTTTTTTGTTAATTTCATATTATATAATTTAATGAGATCTTAAAAAAGAGTACCATATTAATATATAAATTTTTCTATTTTAAAAATAAATATTTATTCTATTCTTGGAATTAGTTAAAAATTAACCTATCCATTGTAGCAATTTGTATATGTTAACTTTAACATGAGGATGCGACATTTAACATGTAACTTTATGCTTTTGTGTCTAGCTATATTTAACCTGTTCATTGTGGATACTCTTAGAAGAAGAAGTTTTAGAAGGAGTAGTACTAGGATATATAACTGAAGAAGATCAACTTAGCCTTTTAAAAATTATCAAAATATAGAGAATATTTAGAACAGCTGAAAAAATTATAAAAGTTTGTGTTCCTGAAATAAACCAACTACAATAAAGGAAGGATATACACTGCAATTTATTCATTAAGGGTAATTTTGACCTTTCAATATAAATGTCTATTTTACTAAAGTTATTGTTTGACCAACCTATTTAACTAAAAGCCCCTTCTACAAATACAATTTCAGTTCATCATCAGACTCTTCGTCACAACAGTAAAGTTAAGCATCCCAAAATCCAGCATCACAACCTTGTAACAACGGGTGTTCCTTATTGTGACCTCCATCATCGCGGTACCTCAAAACAAGCCTTTCGTTGTAGATCCTTTGGTTGCACGCTCAGGAGACTACACTAAAAGATAAATATCTCGATCTCGTAGGAAGCCAAGGCCACGACGGTGGAGGATCCCGCAGCACCTTCGGAGATCACGGTCGCTTGGAGATGATGATAAGATGGTTAAATTTGAGTTTTGGAGTTAGTTTGAGATGGTACAGTGGACTTAGAGTTTGGGTTGTCATTTTTTTCTGAATTAAGGATTTTTTTTTAACCAGTGGGAAAGTTTTAGGTTAAGATTATCGCTATGAATTTGAGGAGGTGGTGGTGGTGGCAGTGGTGGCGAGGAGATTTGGGCGATTCCAGTGGTATGTGGTGGGATGACTTTTGCAGTACCGCCTCGGTATATGTAGTGATTCTGCAGTGACTCTGCGGTGGCGGCGTGCAACTGTAGGATGTTGTTACTACATTGTTTCGGTGGGTTGTGCTGTGCAATATGGTAATGGTGAGATGAGGTGTGGTGGTACCGTGTACGGTGGTGGTGTTTTGTGTATGCGGTGTGGTGGTGGCGACATCGGCGGCGAGGGAGAAGGTGAGGTGTGGGTGGTGATGGAGTAAAGTTTGGGTGGCGTGGAGTGAGGTGGGGTTAATATTGATTGTGATCCATAAATTCGATATTTTTTTACTAGTAACTAATATATAACATAAGAAATATGAGAATGCGCCTAAATTTGTAATTATGACTCACAAATTTTAAAGTTGCGACCAAGTAATTTGTAAATTGTGACATAAGAATAAGTTATAACAAACTATTTTGATAATTTGTGAGCAACAAATAAGTTGGGACCTATAATATTTGTGATTTGTGATCGAGAAATAAGTCGTGACTTATAACATTTGTGATTTGTAATCGATTGTGACGAAAAAATAAGTTGTGACGAAACAATTTTATAATATATATGATCAAGAAATAAGTCGCGATCAATTATTTTGATTTATGACTGTGGCCTCAGTATGTATATTGTGACTTAAAATTTTCAAGATTTGTGACCAATAAATAAGTTGACTTGAAACTTTCATAATTTGTGACAGAGAGACGTTGTGACCTATAAAATTTTGTACCAGTGACTGAAAAATAAGTTGTCACCTATAAAATTTGTAATTTGTGATCAAGAAATAAATTTCAACTAATTGATTTTGATAATTTAAGAGCTTTAAAATTTGTGATTTATGACACTGTGGGTCGCACATAAATCCCATATAAATTTTTCAATTTTTTGTTATCATTAGGTTGCTTTATAGGTAAATATATTTTGTTCCTTTTCTGCAAGAATCGATACATCTATCGATACATGTTGAATCAAGCAGATATCTGAAATCTATCGAGTTAATCTTTTCTTTCATGTATATAAGATTGAAACAATGTATATAATTAGTAGATACTTTAATTAATTAGTAAAAATTGCATTTATAATGAAATACATAGTTTATTCATATAATATTAAACTTTTAATCTATGTTAAAAATGAAACAAAAGTATGATAGGTATTTGGGATAACTTGAAGCTAAAAATTAAATGTGCAATTAGTAAAATTGATAATAATATCATTCATTAGATCTGAATTGACAAGCATAAAATCTGATAAAGTCCATTGTATGTATTGATACATGGTATAGATAATGACAGTTGATTAGTTACCGCTAATGTTTGAAAGTTAGTTCGTTAAATAAAATTATACCCCTGTATCGATACATAAACATAACTTTTCATAAACACACATAATTTACAAATATGTTTATTTTACGGCCGTAGACGAGGTTTTTACATGCATTAAAATAAAAACATATTGGTAATATTAAAAACACATGTATAAACTAACTCAAAAGTATTTATATCATAGTACTCTACTTTCATCTTTGTATATTCGTAGCGGGATAAAGTTGGATGGTCTAGAAGGTAGCTCCATATCTTTGTCTCCGTAATATGCATACGAGTCCATCCATCCTCCGATGCTTTCCACCCGTGAGAGATGGATTTAAAATAACTTCGATCAAGCATCTGAAATATTTTAAAATATGAAAAATATGAATACAAATGTATTCAGCAAGTAACATTTTTTTCATTTTAAAAACATGTATTTCAAGAGGGCCCGTATTACAAAACAAGTGTTATCCCATGCGCGCAAGAATTCAAGCAGGATTTGAAACTCTGATTCAAATATTATATATTTAAAGCATGAAAGAACTTCCCGTTGTTCAAGTATAATAAGTCAAGCGCCATAAGGCGTAGTATCAAGCGGGATAACATAATGAATGTAATAATGCAAGAAATACTTTGACAATATTATAAAATATTATAATATATAGTAAATGACATTCATACCCTTGTAACCCTAGTTATAATTACTTTATATATCTCTTTCTTCTCCTATATATGGGGCTTTGCTTTTTAATAAATCACAAGTTCATTTGCCTCTTTATTTTTTTTCTCTCTCTCTCTAGTTCATAGCATGTTCATCAACAATAATCTCTACCAAATTGAGTTAGAAGATAATATTTTTTCAAGTATAATGATCTGTCATGTGAACCAAAATTAATTTGGTGACATGTGAATTTTCTTATGTACATGTGCATCATAACGATGTCGATTATTTTTTTCCAAATCCAAATCCGAACAGATTCTCTAGTTGTTGTCCTAGTTTAATTCTATATAATTATTATGCATGTAAGCACATATCAATTTCCCTGACGTTAAATTGAAGTTTGTCAGATTCAAAATTTGACTTCAAACTTGAATACAATATTCAGAAATTCATAAAGTTGTTTTTTGAATTCGGAACTATTATTGTTTTCTCTGCAAATTTTTAATTCAATTCAAATTTCAAGTTCCTGTTTATATGTGTTTAATTTATATATTATTGTTATTGTTGAATTTTTTTATCATTTAAATTAATAGTTCATTACGTTGTTACTCCTAAAGTAGCGCAATTGTATAATTAATATTCCAGAAGAATATTAATATGACTATCATAATTAATTTGTTATTGCTTCTGAAGTAGTACAACATTATAATATCCAGAAGGAATATTATTTGCTCCAGAAGGGTATAAATTATAATTGTCAATATTCTAGAAGAATATTGACCTATTATTGAAGAAATAATAATAAAATACAACATGCTCCTGAAGTAGCATATATATCGAAGAATATGTCATAATGTTTATCCCTGAAGGAAAACATACAAATTATGTGATGTTGATGACTTGATTTATTATTATGTGGTTTAATCATATTCTTTGAAATTAATTGTATTTTTTATTTATTGTGTAGTTATCCAAATGTCCAACATCACAAAACTCAAGTTTGTTACACTCGACATATCTGGAAAAAATTATTTATCATGGGTCCTAGATGCTAATATTCACCTTGTCTCGAAAGGTTTAGGAGAGACAATAAAAGAAGGAAACAAAGAATCCTTGCAGGATTGTGTAAAAGCACTTATATTCCTTCGTCACCATTTTCATGATGAATTGAAAGTTGAATATCTCACCGTGAAAAATCCACAAATTCTTTGGAAAAAATTGACTGAAAGATTTGGCCATCAGAAAATTGTAGTTCTCCCTAAAGCCCGCTATGAATGGATGCATTTTCGTTGTAGGATTTCAAAAAGTTCAGTGAGTACAATTCTGAACTGTTAAAAATATGTTCAAAACTAAACTTATGTGGAGAAAAAAATAACTGTCATGATATATTGGAAATTTTTTTTTCTACTTTTCATGACTCGAATGCGCCCCTGCAGTAGCAATATCGTGAGCGTGTTTTTAAAAAGTACTCAGAACTTATATCATGTCTGCTTGTAGTTGAACAAAATAATGAATTGCTGATGAAAAATCATGGGTTACGTCCAACTGGTTTTGTACCATTGCTTGAAGCAAATGGTACTGCATTTCCTAAAGCAAATGCAATATCAAAACATGAACGTGGACGTGGATGTGGACACAGACGTGGACGTGGAAAACAATAAGTAACAAGGGAACAATTTTAAAAAGCACAAAGCAAACGAAAATAACATGAAGAAATTTGCTTTAGATATGGAATGAAAGGGCATTGGGCAAGTACCTGTCGTACGGAAAAATATCTTGTGGATTTCTATCAAAAATCAATAATGGAAAAGAAAAAGTAGAGATAAATTTTGGTGATTATGATGGTTCAATTAATGTGACTCATTTGGATGTCTCTGACTTCTTTGTTGACCCAAATGGAAATATTGATCATTTAGTTAGAGGCGGTGTACTTGAGAATATTGATTAGTTTAATTTTCAGTATCTGAGTAGTTTTTTTTCTTCATAAAAGTTAGTATGAATTATGTTTTTACTTATTCTTTAAAGTTAGAGACATTTAAATTATTATGCATTTATTAGTTGATTAAAACTGTTGTTTAATTTCTTTTTATGAAATCAATATTTCAGAATATTTATTTTGTTATGTTTATAAATTCAGGATGAATTTCCAGGATATCAGTTTAGTCGATAGTGAAACTACACACAATATTCTTCAAGACAAAAAGTATTTCTTAAACTTAACATTATCAGAGAATAATGTTAATATAATATCAGGTGCATCAAAAATCGTTGAAGGCTCGGGAAGAGCTTGTATTATTTTATCAAATAATACAAAATTATATATTGACGATGCACTTTATTCTATCAAATCCGGAAAAATTTGCTGAGTTTTAAAGATATTCGCTGTAATGGATATCACATTGAGACGATGCATGAAAATAATGCAGAATATCTTTGCATAACGTCTTTTATATCTGGCCAGAAGCAGATAAAAGAAAAACTTTCGCACTCCCTTGTGGCATGTATTATACATCTATAAGGATGATTGAATCAAATATTATCATGAACCCAAAGTTCGTTGATCCAAAAAGTTTTATACTTTGGTATGATAGACTTGGACATCTAGGAGCAATAATGATGTGTTGAATAATTAAAAACTCACATGGACATCCTCTAAAGAATCAGAAGATTCTTTTACCTAATGATTACCCATGTGTACTTGTTCGCAACGTAAGTTGGTCATTAGACTTTCGACTACAAAAGTCAATATTGAATCTCCAACTTTCTTGGAAAGAATTCATGGAGATATATGTGGGCTAATACACCCACCATGTGGACCATTTCGATATTTTATGGTTTTGATTAATTCATCAACTAGATGGTCCCATGTTTGCCTACTTTCCACTAGGAATGTATCATTTGTTAGACTACTTGCTCAAATTATAAAATTACGAGCTCAATTCCCAGATTACTTAACCAAGACAATTCATCTTGATAATGCTGGTGAGTTTAGATCACAGACATTCAATGATTATTGTATGTCAATTGGAATTGAGGTTGAACATTCGGTTGCTCACATCCATACACAAAATGGATTAGCTAAATTGTTTATTAAACGTCTACAATTAATTGCTAGACCATTACTTGAAAACAAAACTTCCAACTTCTGTTTGGGGTCATGCCATATTACATGCTGCATCATTGGTTCATTTAAGACCAATTGCGTATTATCAATATTCTCCTTTGGAACTTACAATTGGTCATGAACCTAATATTTCTCACTTATGAGTTTTTGATTTTGCCATCCAAGTTCCAATTTCACCCCCACAATGTACCAAAATGAGTCCCCAATGGAGACTTGAAATTTATCTTGGTTTTGATTCACTATCAATAATAAGGTATCTTGAGCCTTTAACGGGTGACCTATTTATTGCACGTTTTGCAGATTGTTATTTTGACAAAATAACTTTCCCGAACTTGGGAGGAACAAAACCACATTCTAAAATACTAGGTAAAATTTCGTGGAATAAAACAACCATGCCTCATTTTGATCCTTGCAGCAATCAGAGTAAGAGGTTGGAAAAATTATTCACTTGCAAAGAGTTGCAAATCAATTACCTGATGTATTTGTTGATACAAGAAAAGTGACAAAGTCACATATAATAGCAGAAAATATTCATGCACAAATTGATGAACCTGAAGGACAATCTGCTGTAGCAAATGAATCACAAATACGCCAGAAGCGTGGTTGACCAGTTGATGCTAAAGACTCTGTACCTCGAACAAGAAAAGTACAAGAGAAAAACCAACCAAAAACTTCATAAGAAGTAGTATTGGAAAAGATTGATCAATCAGATATAGAGAATATGATTCCTGTAAAATCACAAGTATCCGAAAATAATGAGATTTCAATAAATTATTTAGTATCTCATAAATTATGGGAAAGAAATACTATTGTCATAGATGACATTTTCACCTTTAATGTAGCTCTTGAAATAATGAAAGATGAGGATCCTAAACCACTTTATGTGAAAAACTGTCAGCATAGAAATAATTGGCCAAAATGGAAAGAAGTCATACGGTGGAGTTAAATTCCTTAAAGAAATGAAAAGTATTCGGACATGTAGTTTGAACACCTGAAAATGTAATCCTTGTAGGATACAAATGGGTTTTTGTAAGGAAGAGAAATGAAAATAATGAGGTTACAAAATACAAAGCTTGACTTGTATGGTTTCTCTCAAAGACCAGGAACTGATTACGAGGAAACTTATTCTTGCGTAATGGATACTATCACTTTTAGATTCTTAATTAGTTTGATTGTGTTACAAAGGTTTGATATGCGTCTTATGGGTGTAGTAACTACCTATCTATATGGTTCACTTAATAGTGACATATACATAAAAGTCCCTGAAGGACTAAAAATGCCATAAGCAAATGATACATACCCGAGAAATACGTTCTCTATTAAATTGCAAAGGTCATTATATGGATTGAAACAATCCGAATGCGTGTGGTATAATCGTCTTAGAGAATATTTGTTGAATGGATGTTATAAAAATAATTACATTTTCCCGTGTGTTTTCATAAAGAAAACAAATAGTAGATTCGCTTTTATTACAGTATATGTGGATGATTTAAATCATATTGGAACTCTTGAAGAGCTCAATAAAATTGCAGATTATTTAAAGAAAGAATTTGAGATGAAAGATTTGGGAAAAACTAAATTTTATCTTGGGTTGCAAATTGAACATTTCCCAGAAGGATTATTTGTTCATCAATCTTCTTATACATAAAAAGTCTTAAATCGTTTTTATATTGATAAAGTACATCCATTGGCATCCCTTATGGCTGTTCGATCACTTGATATGAAAACAGATCAATTTTGTCCACCTGAAAATGGAGAAAAAAATTCTTGATCCTGAAGTACTATATCTTAGTGCAATTGAAGCACTAACATATCTTGAAAATTGTTCTCGACCCGGCATAGCTTTTTCTGTAAATCTCCTTGCAAGATATATCTCTACACCAACTCAAAGACATTGGAATGGTCTTACACACATTTTTCGAAACCTAAAGGGTACTATTGATATGAGATTATTTTATTCTCAAAAATTGGGACCTTCTTTAGTGGATATGCAGATGCAGGTTATCTCTCTGATCCACATAAAGCTAAATCGCAAACATGATATGTGTTTACAAGTGGAGGAACGGCTATATGATGGAGATCCGTGAAGCAAACCTTGACAGCAACATCCTCAAATCATTCATAAATTATTGCAATCCATGAGGCAAGTCGAGAGTGTGTATGGTGGAGGTATATGACCCACCATATCCAAGAATCTTGTGGATTAACTTCAACTAGAGACAATCCAACAATTTTGTATGAAGACAATGCAGCTTGTATTGCACAACTCAAAGGAGGCTTCATCAAAGGGGACATAACAAAACATATCTCTCCAAAGTTCTTCTACACGCATGAGCTTCAGAAAACTGGGGATATCAATGTTCAACAAATTCGCTCGAGTGACAATGTAGCTGATTTATTCACAAAGGCATTGCAAACATCCACATTGAAGAAATTGGTTCATGAGATTGGAATGCGTCGACTCAAAGATTTACTACAATGATCAGCATTATGGGAAGTATTTGTACTCTTTTTCCTTCGCCTAGGTTTTATCCGACTGGATTTTCCTGGCAAGGTTTTAACAAGGCAGCATTTATTATAATACTCCAAAATAACTATACTCTTCTTCCTTTGTTTGATTTTTTTCCCATTGAATTTTTATCAAACTAAGTTTTAACGAGACAGATATTTTGTAATATGTCATTCAAGTGGGAGTGTTATAAAATATTATAATATATAGTGAATGACATTTATACCCATGTAACCCTATATATATGGGGTTCTAGTTCTTAATAAATCACAAGTTTATTTGCCTCTTTATTTTCTTCTCTCTTTCTCTCTGGTTCATAACAGACAATACGAGAACAAGTTAAAATATCAAGAAATTTTGCACGAAATAGCATTTAAGACATTTCTCAAAATTTCAGTGTGACTTACCTTGTTTAGATCCTGAAAACAAAGAAAGAATAAAAAATCAAACTTCTATTATTCTGAAAATTAATGAAAGTATCGATACATGTTCAAACTCTTGTTCTTCATGTATCGATACATGGTATCGATACTTAAAGAACTGTTTCTACGAATGATCTATGATTTCAATAGAATTTTCTCCTTTTTTCCTTGAATTGTTGATTCAGGATCATTGCAGAACTTTTCCAGGATTGTGAATATGATTTAACAACTATAGATCAAAATCAAAACTACCCAGGTAAGGTTTACGCTTGGCTGAATATTAATTTGCTGGATTAATACAATCTTGCTACTTGTCCATCATGAACAGACACTAGTACAGATTGTACGATGTACGATTGGTATCTGTATCATGAATGTAATATTGCATATGAACAATCAAAAGTAATATTTTTGTGAAATTATGATTCCTTAAATATTAAATAATTTCAAAGACGAATTTGTAGATTTATGCGAGCTCTTTGACTAGTAAATCAAACTCATTTTTTTCTAATGCATGTGTGATTTTGAAAATGGGATAAAAGGAACATGTAAAAGGACAATTGAAAAATATATTTTTAACGACTAGTAATCACAAGGATTTAAAAAAAAAAAGAAGAAGAAGTGAGCAGTCATTTTTTTAATGCACGTTCACCTTATTTTGTCAGTTATCATAGATTTATGAAAGATAAATTTATAGTTTTTATGAACTTTTCGAAGTGGTAAATTGACAAATTAGTTTTGCTTAGAGTACATACGTAAAAAATAAGCTAATTTAACTAACGGCTATAATGTTGCTACGATTTACAGTTTCTGTAATTCAAAATAATTTGGTAAAGTAATGTGTGAGAATTCACATTACATATGAACAATGAAAAGTAAAATTTTGTCAAAGTATGATTCCTTAACTGTTATGTGTATATAAAATCAAATGCACTTATCAAAAACCCTTCTCCTTTTTTGGGCTTGGGACCGACTACTTAATTGAATTTTTTAGTAGACGGAGTTGAAAGTGTACACGAACAACTTGTTACGTGTACAATTTTTGTTTTGAAATAAAAAGGTATTTAGAGAAAAGACGATTATGTAAATTAAAGAGATTATAACTAAAAATAATTTACCTGACTGCATACAATTTCAGCATTCTTATTTTGTACATGAAAATGAGTGTCCTGCCAATCTTCAAATACATTAATACTTTCAAAATATCTTCTTTGAGTCATTTCCTTACATCCTACAAAGTTATTTTACTTGGACTAAAAGCAAATTCCGAAACTACCGTACTAACCGGAGGTGTTAGTAATCTCTTTTTTCATGGCAAAAAAAATCGGATATCTCGATTTATTTATTTGCCAAAATTCAAGTAAATCAAGTTTTAAAGAATCACCAGGGTCTACGTTCCTAAGTCATTCTTGTTTAAAATAGTTTTTCAATGTAGCGGACCAGATGATCTAGATTTTGATGCATTATGAAAAATAGAGGACATACTGTAAGAATATCCTTGTGTATCCCTAATTTATTCCATTAGATCTAATAGTTCTTCGTCTTCCCTAAGTGAAGTAGAACATGATGGTGCGGAGGGTGTTTGACTAACATTAGCACCTAATCGACGTGCATATGAGTCATACATGTTAACTAGCGTACTTTCTAAATTAGTATAAATGACAGGGGAGTCTAAAATCAATGCGTTTCTGATTTTTTAAATAGTATGTTTGGTACATTTTAAATTGTAACGCGGGACCATTACGCACGCTAAAGGAAATAACAGAAGCAAATCTTCTAAATATTTTTCTAAATTTTATTTTCATTTCAATTAGCATATCAATGAAACAATAGATCAATTCTATATGTATGAAAAGTTCTTGCAATAATAAAACCACGTTCAAGAACTCTTGAACTAGAGGGGTATTATACTCCAGATAATATGTTGGTTAAATCATAGAAACTTGTCAAAAATATTTTAACTTAAAAGCAAGTTCTCAATCATCTTCTATTAAAAACATAATCGTTTTCATTTCTAACAGTTCTATTATTATAGTACTCAATTATTATGTGAGTAAATATGTAGAGTTCTGATGTGATCCGAGTTGGGAACATGATGAAAGCGCAAAAGAAACGCCGAAAAATTTCCAAATTCAGGTTGTTTATAGACAATAGGATCTAGACCCAACCTTCACAACCCAAGAACCGACGATGTGGAAACAAGAATCAAGATTTGTGAACGCCACAAAGATTGTCCAATTCCTTGATAAGTTCAATTTTTGAATGCCACAAAGATTATTAATCTTTGATAAGTTTGGGTTGAACTCCACAAGACGATTAATCTTGATAAGCTCGATTTGTAAAAGGGAATCCTCACTTTTACTATTGAAAACACTCAAATAATTGTTTGTTGAAATCCAGTCTAACCATTACAATGAAATAAATAATATATAAATAAGCAAAAACTGACTAAATTAGGTTTGGCCGCTATAGAAGTACAAAACCCTAACATAATAATAAAAAACAGAAAAGCAATAAAATTCGCAAAAACCTAATCCGGAAACATGCGCAATCGCATGGAAGACTCTTTTTGCTCTCATGTTGTCTTTTGATGCCTCGTGCTATCGCGCCTCAAATAGGCCACGGGATCGCATGGTTGTAACTCAGACACTTCTTGATTTCCAACTTGATTCTTGACTCGTTTCTTGACTTGATCACTTATTTTAGCCTTGTATCTTCTTCAACATTCCGCGCTTGATATTTAAGACATTCAAACTTGCACTTGAACTTTTGTTTGGCTTGAATTATTGGTCTTTCTATCAAACCTGCCATGATTCTCATCAAATTCTACATATGCCCTATGTCGTTGATAAATTTTTTAGCAGCTTTATCGTATTTTAAACGTAACTCTTCAAAGTATTGTTTCCTACTTAGTGAAATACTTATGTAAAGTAGTGCATCTCTAATTCTATCCATTTATTTTTTAATATATTTCATTCCATCTCAAAAAATTAAATTTAAAATATGACATACACATCAAACATAGAATAAAAATTCATCAACTTCGGGATTAAGAATTTTTTACCCCTGTTTCGAAGAAATTAAAATCTAGATGCTTATGAAAGTCAAAGTCAACAATTAATTTTAACCACTCATTTATTACGATCCACAATTTTTCAATTACACATTTCATTAACTTTTACCAAAATCTGCTAAAATTCTAATTTTAATCTCCATCAAACAGGGGCTATCTACAACGGGTTTATTTACACTAACATTATCAAATGTAAATGAACTAATTTTACTTCACATTTATATTCTCTAACAATTTGTAATATAGAATTAAATATGCTGGTACATGGTAGTAGGGGTGAAGGCGATCCAGTTTGGGCAGTTTATAACATATTTTCAAACCAAACCATTTTAAACGATTTAACATTTTTCCAAACCAAACCAAACAAAACCATTTTTTGCGGTTTAGTTAGGTTTTAATCCACGATTTACCTGTCAACATAATATAACATATTTTAAATGTCAAATTAATTCGTATTTTTTAATATATAAAGCTAAAATAAGCTATGTGGTCCGATGTACTAATAAGGAAAGCATTCAGTTTTACATACAAAAGATAAATAAATCCACATAAAAAATGTCAATCAATATCAATTTATAGCCTATTTAAAGTGATTATGGTTAGAAGCTTATAAAATCTGTTATTTTGCTAGTAATATAAACCAAAAAAAAATGTAAAGAAGAATTTTATTTTATTAGTTAAATTTGACTTTAGAGGGGCTATAAATTCAAAATAATAAAATTAATTTTTAATAAAAAAAATTAAAAGCGGTTTGGTTTGGTTTGATTTTTTGCGATTTTTAAAAATCAAAACTTAAACCAAACCATTTTGAAATGGTTTCGTTCGATTTGAGAAAAATAAAACCACGGGTCAATTCGGTCTCAAATCGACGGTTTCAAACTAACGAGTTAAGTACAGTTTGTGGTTTCGCGATTTTTTTGTGCAGCCCTGCTTGGAAGCATTATGAGGAAATTCTATAATCTTAAAAACAATAATTTTTTTATGCATAACTAAAAGTGGATAAATATAATGTGAAGTTGCAACTATATAACCATTTTTATTAATTCCTTCCAAATGATCATAAGTAAATAAAATAACACCTTCACGTTTATTTAAGTCAATTACTAATTTATTCTTAATTGATAAAAGAAATTATTTTTTACAATTACATACCATATTTATTTAAGAGCAACTCCAATCGTGGTGTAATTTATATCCCTAAAAATCACTTTTACATCTCAATATGCATCATAGTAGATCTATATTAAAGTTTTGCTCCAATGACGAAATACAAATTATAAGATTTAAATTTAGTTTTTACACAATTTTTTCAGCTAATAAATTCATGCTAATCTTTTTTTTTTTTTTTTTGTGTGCATATATATAAATATTACGAACAAATCAACCTAAAAAATCGAAATTTGGTCAAGAAAATAAAAATATTACAAAATTAAAAATGTGCAAATTAATATAAAAATTAAAATTGTAATGTAAATAAATAAATATAATAAATTTAAATTAAATATCTCACATCCAAATTTTATGAATTGATAGCTAAATTTAAGTGAATTTTGTTCCATGTGGAGATATAAAACAAGATACAATTGTGAATCTCTTTTTAGATCTTTGACCGAAAATCTAATTTACATCCCGTTTTCCCCCCTCATTGGAGATCATTTCGACCAATTTAAGGATATAAATCACTAATTGGAATTATTTTACACCACCATTGAAGTTGCTCTAAGTAAAATTTTCAAGCTTAACCAAACATACATATTATCATGAATTTAGCATATCCAAATAGCTTCACTAGCAGGCTCGATCTATTCTTCCCTAGTATGCTAGGCAATTTTGTATCATGATTTTGATCTATTTATTTAAAAAAAAAAAAACAAATAGCTTCACGAGCTAGCCTAATCATCAAGCACGGTACAAAATCAAACCGTAGACTGAAGTCTGCCTCGACCCGGCCCATATTTCTTAAATTAATTTCGTTCAAAGAAACAAAAAACGGTAACTAAATTCCATTTTCAAATCTGAGCTTCCAACGGTCAAATTTTCAGAGGGTTTAGCCACAGGCTACACATGTGTGTATATATATACCTCTCCATCATAGCCGCTTCATTCTTCATTCCGAGGAAAACCCATAACAAAAAATTCTCTCTACGAGAAAGTCTTCAAAATTTTGCGAGAAATTTTCAGTTTAAATCCTTTTGCAATGGATATCCACTGCCTTTCAAGAAGAGAACTCCAGGCTCTCTGCAAGAAGAACAAGATCCCGGCTAACATGACTAATGTTGCGATGGCAGATGCTCTCAAAGCTCTTGAGATCGTAAGTTTTCTGGGAGTTCTGAATCTTTTATTTCTTGATCTCCTGTCATGTTTTTTTTGTTATTTATTTATTTTTAATAATTGCAGTGTATTAATTTCTGCATGTGTTATTTGCTATGAATCCAATGCCTTCATATCTACCAGTTGAGATAGCAATCATTTGAATGCAAAGAAACACTCATGTCGCAGACCCCAAAATTTTTGGTTAGTTAGCAACTAATAGAATGGCTAAGAAAGATTCATGTCATCATGTGGCCGACCCCAAAATTAATGGTTATTGTAATTTGTTGTTGCACAGTATTAATCTTGAAGATCTCCAGGTCTTGTGATTTTGGAATCTGATTCTCTATTCAATAGAAATTTCGCCCAAAAGAAGTTTGGTTAGAAAATTCAAATTGATTGACAAATCTGTAAATTATTGGCATGATAGGTTGAAGGGATTGAAGAGTATTTGAAACCAATGGAATCGGAAGCCACTAAATCATCAATTGAGTCGCCGGTGAAGTCAGAAGAAACATCTCCATGTGTGCTTCAAACTGTTGGTAGGAGTACACGTCGGAGAAATGTTGTTAGAGAGGAGCCCGAAACTTTTCCGTCAAGGACTACTACTACACGGCTTTCAACAAGAAAGGCAGTTGTCGGGGATGAAGGCGAAAAGGCATTGGCAGCGACCGCTAGAAGGAGGGCTCAGGCGTCAATGGTTCAGAGAAAAGTGGAGACTCAATTTGAAGAGGAGGAAAATGTAGATGAAAAAAAGACTCTTCCACCAACCCCTGCTCCACTGGGGACTACTAGCCGGAGAAAGGTAAAGGAAGAAGAGAGTACAGTGAAAAATGTGTATAGCACGCGTAGATCAGTGAGGTTGGCTGAGAAAAGTGTGGAGATGTTGAAGTCCAACGGTGACGAAAAATTGGAAACTCTAAAGCAAGAATTGTTTACCAAGGAAACAGGTTATACTTTGGATGAGAATCTGAAACTGGGATCAGATGTTTCGGATAAAGTTTTGGAAATCAGTGGTATTTTTCTCAACTTGTTCAAGAATCAATTGCATTTTATTATCTCAAGATTAGTTTTCTCAATCATCAATAATTTTCTATGATTGATTGCAGGTGTTGATACGAAAACAGCGGCACGTGATAATTTGGAAAGGGAAGTCGAGGATCCAGAATTTTCTAGCAAAAACATGGAAAATCAATTAGACTTGATCAATGAAATCCAAGAAAACCATGGTATGTTTACATATAATTTCTTCATTTTATTTATGTAAGAAATATTCCAATTTCAAAATAATTAACAATTCTATGTGACATGAAGTAGTAATGTTATCATACTTGTAATGTAGGGTCTCATAATACGCATATTTCTGAAGATATGGATTCTGAAGTTTCCCCAG
This sequence comes from Ligustrum vulgare, assembly GCA_963555705.1. NCBI lineage: Eukaryota > Viridiplantae > Streptophyta > Magnoliopsida > Lamiales > Oleaceae > Ligustrum > Ligustrum vulgare. Next base: position 2,431,425 of record OY743175.1, on the reverse strand, counting down.
TTGATGAAAATTCTTCTTGTGATGTTGATAAGGACGGAAAGTATATGGATTCTGAAGTTTTTTCTGATTCCTTGTCTGAATTGAATGTGGAAACACCTGCTGCTGCTGCTGATTATGTGGGTGAAGGAAATGGGATTGATTTGGTGGAAGAAGTTGAAATGGAGGAGGAGGCTGATTTCGAGTTCATTGATCAGTCAAAATTCCTTGAACAGATTGGCAATGGCGACTCAACTGAAACTCTTCAACACGAACAAAGTATGCAAGATGCTGATCAAGTGTCTATAGCTTCTGATAACTCCCTTGGAGAAGTATCAAGTGATGATAACTTGGATTACACTGATGATTCCACTTTCCCTACACAGATAAGGGAGAGGATTGAAATTCTTGAATCTGAGCAAAGCAAGCAAGGGAGTGATCAAGTAGCTATAGAGGGTGCAACTACTCTAATCCCAACTGTTGATCCCTCCGGGGAAGTTCAATCTACTCGTCTTACGCCAATAAAGAAATCACCTGACAAGAAGACACCGAAAGCGATGAAAAAAATGGATAATAAAGAGAACATTGGTTTCACAAAGGAGAAGGTGACGACGAATGACGTTACAGATAACAAAGAGAATCTTGACAGTGGGAATGGGAAAAAAATGATTCTTCTCACTAAGGAGAAGGTGAAGAAAGCTAAAGAACAGAATTTGCATGAATTCAGTCTGAGGAAACTGACAAAGATGTTCAAAGAGAAACTACAGATAACGAATCAGTCGAGCAAAAATGAGAACGACCCCAAGGTGATCCCCCTTGATTCTTTTCTTCTTCGTGTTATATAATTACATAACAATTTGTATTGTCTTGTCCATTAGATTAAAGTACTGCGTACCAAACACAAAACACGCTTAATCTTTTATTGTTTGACAAGCAGGTAGCAACAGCAACATCGAGGCCAGCTCTTCAAGAACTTCCGGATAACCAATTGGTGGATGAAGCCCAGAACTGAATCAGAATGCACTCAGTTTTGAATCATCTTGGTTTGCCCCAGCGAAGATGACAAAAAAAATGATTTTTTTTCTTTTTTTTTTTTTTTCCTTTTATAATAAGTTGCTGATAATTGCCTGGCAAACTTGAGTTGTGTGTTACCTCTTTGGTAACAATCAAATCTTCTCTTTTTTGCTCAATGATAAACAGTTAATTAATGATATTTCAGTTTCACCATTTCTTTTAAATTAGCTGCCACATCCCTTTATGTCAACTCATCTGCCAAATTTCATATGTACAAAATTCAAGCAAAATTGTATCCCATTAACTTACAGTAGTACAAGCTTTCTCCATTTCAAGCTTTCTTCATACACAGTATTTTGTTGCATATAATACAGAACTTTTAACGAGAATTAACATAATAAAATGGTCATATTATTTACATTAACAGCCTAACAACCCAACTATGAACAAATAAATGAATGCTGGCCAAGCATCATACTACTCTTGACTCTTGACGCTAATGAAAACATAGCCTATTGATGGCTAAAATCAATTTTTTTTTTTTTTTTTGTCTCTATCCCAAATCCAATGTTGTTCAAACCGAGATCCTTTACATTCTGACCTCGACTACATCACCATCCCTGAGCTCTGTGTTGGGCAACACCAGCTGCCCATTTACTGAAACCAGTTTTCCGTCAAGTCCTATCCTTCTAGCAGCATCAGCAGCCGTGCTACCAGTCCTCAATCTCATTATCTCCCCATGGGGCCAACATACAATGGCCACTTCATCAAGACAAACTGAGTTTCCATTCACGTACCTCTTTGCACCAAGGTTAAGTTGTCGAAGCCCAGCTTCAGTGCGCAGTTGTTCTTCCCATTGAAGCATTGTCCTCAGCAGGTGCACCTATTATCCACCATAAAATTAAAACATAAACTCAAAGTTAAAATTAAGTTTTTCAACGCAGTTGTTCTTCCCATTGAAGCATTGTCCTCAGCAGGTGCACCTATTATCCACCATAAAATTAAAACATGAACTCAAAGTTAAAATTAAGTTTTTCAAATCTTCATTGCTTGACTGTTCTCGAGTATTAATTTAATTTCTCATCAATAGTTACATTTTTCCTTGGGAATTATTACCAGTGTGTCAACAAAATCAGTGTACCAAGAACCAATCTGGCTCTCACGCTGATATGTTTAAATGCACAATAATAGAAAGCTTGTTAATGCTCAAATGAAATCCAGCCAATATGATTTCAGCTAATCCAAATCCTAACAACTTTAATCATGGAATGATTTATCATCATAAGTAATCAAGGGAACAAACTTGAATAGCGTGAGTTAGCCCGAATATACCTTGTTGTTGATGCCAGTGTCTAAAACGGTTGAATTAGAGTTGATACTAGACCTCTCCTCATAGATGGAGTTAGATACATCAGAAGAAATTGGTTTGCCCTCAAAAACAGCCGAGACAACACCCCAGTATTCAGTTTCTTCCCGTTCTGTCAACTCAATGACTTGGATAAATGTTGGCAATAGTCGCTGAAATTGATCTTGCTGTGTAGAAATAATAATCTGAGAGTACTTCTTGAAGCAGCCAGCATATAATATGACAATTCCAAGAAAAGAAGAGAGTGTACAACTCGCACATAGGAAAAGAAAGCATGGGAAAAATGAGGAAATGGTAGCAAACGTACCTTGTGGTATATACCATCTCGACAAAGGGTATACTTTTCCAAGCAGGTACACCAATCTCCATGTCCCGGTTTGCACCACCACTCATCAGAAACCTGAAATCCACATTGGCAGATGGTCCAATTAAAAGAACAAACAAAATCAATCAAATCTATCGTTCTAATTGGTTTTTCCAACAAACTTTAACATTCTATCAGCCAAATGGAATGTGATCCTGAACAAAATTGTTTCTTTTCTTAATTATTATATTCTTCATTTCAAATAAACTAAAACAAAAAATCCTATTTTATATGCTGGGAAAAAATGAAAGTTGGTCCATCGTATCATTTGTATCCAAGAGAGAAAATAGTACAATGGAAACAAACAAAAGAAACTTCTGGAGAAAAAAAAATCCCCCAATAGAATTTGAACCTACACCAAAGGCACTTCATAGAAGGCCTCTGTCATATCCATTAAACAATGGACATTGTCCAGAATATCATGTTTTGACTTTTCCATTACTTCAATCACGGTACACTATCAGAACAGTATATTGTTAGTTCTTTTATTTCTTAATTAGGATTCATTTACAAGGTTTTATTACTTGCAGGCTGCAGCATGGGCAGAAGCTTTCTTTTCATTCCTTAAATACTTGTTTTTCTCAAGGCACTTCATTCTTCTTTTACAATGTCGATTTGGGGCTGACAAACAATTATCTATTATCATTTTTACTAATGATAATAGATAAACTTTTCATTTAATCAAGCTTTCTCCTGGTTCTGAGACCTTCTCTCCATTAAATGAGGAAGCAGAAAACTGCCAATACCTTTTTATATAAACTTGCATATACTTCCCATCGTTTTATTTGGCAAGAGGATCTTCTGTCAGCTACTGCCTCAGAAGCTGCTAGTCCGAAGCTTACAGCAACAAGCAATTCTCTTCCCTCGTTGTCAACTCTTGAAAATCAAACTTATATGTAAATCTCAGCGAAGATAATAATTATGGGTCATGGCAGATAAATTTCTGACGTGTTACCTGACAATAACTGCTGCAAGTAAGTGACCTGCTTCCACTCTGAGAACAGGATGTCCAGCTTTTAGTGCACTATATTTTATGAACGGGTCATTCTCAACAGAACCGTCATTCTCAACAGAACCTTGATCTTCTATTTCGTTTGGAAAATCTGAGGAAACCATTATTTCAGAATCAACCACACTGCTCTTGGAGAGCAATAGATTCTTGGTTTCCTTGTAAAGCCAATGTGCAGCAAGTCCGTGTTCGGCATATTCATGCATCCTCTAAAAATTCAAGATTATACCAAATTAATCTAAAATTAAAATCCAGAAACGTGCAAATTTCACTGCTTATATAAATTTTGAGGCATTATATACCTGTGTTCGTATTTGAACTTCTAAAGGAGAGTTGTCAGGACCGTGTACTGCAGTATGTAGTGACTGAGATCATGGAAAGGCATTAGAATTGGGAGATAAATCAGAATGATACTTTGCTCCAAAACATTTTGTGAAAACACATCGCAAGAGTGCAAGAATAATGATAATATTTTGACCTGGTAGCCACTTGGTTTCGGGTTAACAATGTAATCGTCAAATTCACCATCAATAGGGGTCCAAAGTCTGTAAAGAGTAACACCATTCATCAGCAAGCTCGTATCACTGTTGATCCCAAAACCAATTCAACTAGATGGAAGGTAAAGACGATAGATCATAAAATTTCTGATTCACTTACCGGTGTATAATATTAAGGAGATTGTAACAACACTGAACTGCCTGTCCATGCAAAGTCCCATTCTTATCACCAACAATAACCCTCAGCGCTCGGGCATCATACACTTTGCCGATACCAACATCTTTTCTTTTCATCTATATATGGAGCAGTGAAATCAAAATGAGTGTTGTGAAACAATAAAATATAACTTTTAGGTTAAACCTAGCTGTCAAAATCCAAAAAATATGAATCTCAATTGAAAATAGCAATTTTTTTGAAACAGAAGAGAACTATTGAAATAAAATCTTGACCTAAAACCTTCCAATATCATGTAAATGTACTCATTCTGTATCATATTTTTCCAATCTACAACAAATTTCTATTACATATGAACCGCAACTTGACGTACTCAATTATGAAACAGACAGAAATGTTTATCCAATAAGTGCTATGAATAAGACCTTAAAATCTTGCCAATAGTAGACCGCCAGAGTTATGATAGTCAAACAAACTTGATTTCGTGGAACATAATACACCTTTAATAATTTCTTAGACACGAACACTTAATTTCATCTGTACCTTGCTATAGACACTGTACAAGCTTTTTAGGCGGCCGGATAAAGTGACTTCCATTCCAGGAATATAACTGCAAACATATGGTGGAAATTTATAAATTCTTGTGAAGCTAACATGCTTTACATGTAACTAGACTAATCAGAATGTTTCAGTTAAACAGATCCTACGATGTTGATATAAATAACTCCCGCTCAAGTGCTTCCTCACAAACAACAAGAGATGCTAGAGCAATCCCGGCATCCCTCACAACCTTTGGCTTTTTTGGTGTATCCGAGCACGTCTCAAGATTCTTAAAAAAAAATATTCGTTTTTTCCTATCTAATAAGAGATCGAAGGGAAGTACAGCTTGCAAAAGAACCTGCAGATTGAGAAAACAATAGAACAAATCAATCCATACCATGCTGATGGAAATTTCACAATGAAATGTTAGCCGGGAGTGTTCATAAAATAAATAGAGGTCAGATTAGGAAATCAAAGGACTGAAATAATATCATCTTTGAAAGCTTAACATTAAGAGAATTTTCATGTAGCTATGGAGATACAGAAGTTAAATGACTTCAAAATTATCACTAGACCGTTTACAGAGAACTCAAAAGCAAGCAGGTTTAACAGACTTTTTATTTTAAAAAAGCATCTTAATCATAATAGACAGCATCTGCAAATTTAAAGAGTAAAGTTTTTTATACACTCCAACATACTCTTTATTTTTGTTCTTTATTTTATTACTTTTCTCAACATTCATTTATATTTTTTCCCTCATTTTTCAATTACTATACATTTTTAGATGTCAACAGCTAAAATATTCAATATAATATAAATAGTTCAAGGAGTGGAACATTTAAACTTGTAATAATATCAAATGCAATCTTGATGAACACATAGAGAGTGAGTTGGCCTCAAAATGTAGAGAGCCAAACTCACTTTCTATTCTAAAAAGTTAAAATAAAGAGTCCTAGAGTCTAATTTTAAGGTTTGGCTCTCTAAAATAAAGAGTATCTCACTTTCAAAGCGTCTCTTCGAGATCCTCTAATTATATTTATACCTTCATGCTCAAGTTCTCCTCCTCCCCTTCTTGACGTTCTTCAAGTTCAGGATATCTTTCAATGGCACTGGACTTTGCATATATTCTTCTAAGATTGCTTGGCTTGTTGGTGGGGCTCCACATGGAAGCCAGGTCAGCCCGAAGTTGGCAAAAAATTTTGGGCTGCATGTAGGATGCATAAATAGCTATTACTAGGGTGTGATTGTTCTACAAGCACCTGCGGACTGCTACTCTTTCTTTCACCGTATAGTTCAATTCTCAAATAACAAAGAATTTGGCGCACCTGAAGAACGGCAAAGCACAGGTCTTCAAGTTCAGCTTTTAGAGCCCACAAACCCAATCTGGAGGAAAGCGAGCACCAAATAGCTAATGTCTCCTCTGCCACAGCTTGAGCTTTGGCATAAGGAAGTGCATATCTGTAAAAGGGCCAATATCAAAATCCCATGAACCAGGATAGATTTTCCGGACAATTGAAAGGCTAAAACTTAGTTTCCATGACAACAAGGACAGATTTGAAACTAGAGAACTAAAAATAAGGAAAAAGTGAAAATAATAATAAACTTATGAATTAAATATCATTAGTTATCATTATATTAGTTATTATTATAACTAGGCATATCATCTCTGGTGAAATTTAACTAAAAGTTTTTAGGAAAGTTAGGGTACATACATTGTTCTCATATTATGAAGACGATCTGCAAGCTTTATAAGAACAACACGTGGATCATCAACCATGCCTAGCAGCATCACTCGCACATTATTTGCCTAAAAAAATAAAAAAATAGCATTGTGAGACATAATCGAAAACCGATGAACATTTAGCGTAAATAACTTAACTCGCTGTTTAAAATTTAGCACCTCTTTCCATGGTTCAGAACGACTTCTACACTCGTTTTGCATTCGTAAGTAAAATTCAAACTAGTGGAATGTCTATGTAGTTTTAACTATTAACTAAATCACACAAGTAGAAAATGGTTCATTCTCTACTGCTTCAAATAAAAAATTTACTTCTCATTAAGACCCTTGACATCCATATGACTTCATCCCTCTGATTTTCTTGAGCTGCTAATTGCAGCACGTGTTCTGCCTGTCATTTGAAGTTTACATTTCCCAATGTTCCATTATTTCTGACAAACAATAAAATGGTGACCTAGCTTGACTATTCTATATTTCTGCTCTCATTTTGATGTTGTACACCATTCTTAGTCACTAAAGTTTTGTCCTGTATTCTATGTTTAAGGAGGTTTTATTGTCTAAAGTATGGACTTGAAGCTGATTGATGAACATTATGTTGACTTGAATGCTTACCTCATCATGGCTGAGTGTCGCTTGAGTCACATTCGTTCTGCGGTGTCTCCGTAATAACTATAAAACGGGTATTCAGTCAATTTAATTAATGCCAAAGATTCGTTAAAAATGGAAAGCAAAACGCAGTGCACATATTCACGAGATCAATATTTAGTGCTTGTTTGAGACCCGATATAATTATATTATTTGAGATAATGTATTTTGGAATTGTGATTTTTTAAAGAATGTGTGGTTAAAGATTAAGAGAGAGAGAAAAATGTACCGGGGAATGTGTGGTTAAAAGTAAGAGAAAAATGTATGAAATTAAGTCAAAATCTAGTTAATTTCCCACAAGATCTTGACAAGACAAGACAAGACAACCCAGGTCTAGTTCAGAAAGCTTGTTATTTTATCACATGAGATCCACCACATGACAAATAAGCCACTCAAGCTCACAGTTTCAGAGTGACAAAGAAAATTTGTTTTGCATGACTTACCTGATTGATATAACTTAGTCTGGAAACTCCAGCTACCAATTTTGCCACATCAGCATCAAACTCTCTCTCTATGTTATTCAAACTTTCATGGGTATCATCAACCACATCATGGAGGATTCCAGCCACAACTGTATCGACAGCCTACGTAAAGAACTTACAAATCCTCATGATGAATAGATGAGAACAATAAATGAACTACTCACGGTAAATAGATGGAAATAGAAGGAGTTACACAACGCACGCACACAAAAAGAGCTACAGTGGCACCAACTAAGTTTAATTATGTTGTATTTGTTCTTGTATTTTATTGGGTGAATCTCTTCTTTGAATCTTTAAATGGGAAGGCGTGATACAGTCATCACATGCTTTAGTTGTTTAAACATTGAGCATGTTGTCTAAGCTTAAAATACAATAAAATCTTTTACGGAAAGTAAGTTAACAAAAAATCCCCACAGAAAGTAACCTCTAAAAATTCTCAACCATTTTTACAAAAATATTTACTTAAAATTAACTTTTAAGCTTGGCTAGAAATGCTAATTGCCAATACTGAAAAGATAATTGCATTGTTAAGCTATATTATGACACAAAACATACATTACGGGATGAGGATTGCATACCTTTTTACCATTTGATGGAACTAATACTGCTACGATTTTTCCTGTGTGGATACAATGTGATAAGTATGGGTCTCCTGTCTTCCTTAACTGACCATGGTGAGCTTTCCTGGCAAATGCAATTGCCTTTTGCACCTGCCTTCACAGATTCAGTATCTTGGTGTCGTTACAGCAGCAAATCACATTGAATGAAAACATCAAGTACAAGTAGAGATTGAAAACCTTTTCATGGTTAAATATGGGATACCCTGTGACATCTACACCATCCAGAATGAGAGATCCTGCAGCATACATGCTCGATATCTCACTTCAATATGATAAAGAGATGTGGACAACAAATTGCAATGTGAATTGGTCCGTTGGTACATTTTCATGTTCAGAATATAAATATGGGTGATCTAAATTCAGCAATTTTATCGCTGAACAGAAGAAGCCATCAAGCTTACTACTCCTGCTGGCCTAATGAGCAAACAAGTGCATTTTTTGATTTACAGATCGAAAGTAAGAATCTTTTTGTGCAGAGTAATATTTCAATTCTGGACATAAATAATATATATGTGTGTGTGTGTGTGTGTGTCAGTGTGTGTGTGTGTAAGAAACAATTGCATACCAGGTTGCTCGTCCACTTTAGGCCACAGAAAGTCGACCTTCGTGGAGAGGCAGGCCCCCGAAGCAATCGCCACCGCCGTTACCGCCACTTGGGTAATTGCTGATGTAACCGCTCCATGGACCGAACCCGTACCGGCAGAAGCTGCCGCAGCGATCACGTTGCCGGAAGTAAGAACGGAGCTCAAAGACGACGAAACAGCGAATTTCGGGACTATTTGATCCAAAACGCACCGGAATTTCACAGAACCACGGAGATCCCTAGCTAAGAGAAATGGGTTTTTGCGTAGAATTGAATAAGATTTGGGACTAATAAACATTTTAGATGTGGAGGTATGACATGAAGACATGACTTCTTGTGGTAAAAAGATCGATGTATATCTAGTCTAGAATCTAGAAAAAGAGGGGAAAAAAATTACATAAAACTGAGAGAAAAATGGAAAGAATCACAAGAGACGTAAACATATGAATCTATCTATGTATTATCAAAGCATGATATATGATCAACAGATCAAATTATTGTAATGTGGTTGTGAGTTTTTGGAGTGACATTAGAGTGAAATGAAATAAGTGGTTGCAAAAGGTGGGGGTTGGCGAATGGTTGATTGACAGTTATATTTGTTAATATCAACCTATTTATTTTCCGCAGCCTCTATACATACCCTTGTTTTGCTCCTATTATTTGAAAAATAAATTTATTCAACAATTAATCTCAACCAACCATCCTGATCAAGTCTATCATTTTTTACTCTTCTAATATTTTTTAATCACACATTCTTCAAAAAATACTATTCAAAACCATAATATTCCTAAAAAATGAAGACCAAACAAGGGATAGTTGTATAAAAATGAGTGGATCAATTAAAACTCGATCGTTAAAATAGTTATTTAAAAGCACGACTCACGTATTAACCATACTACTAAACATGGTCATATATATATATATATATATATATATATATTGATTTGCTCGTGCTTGGGCTCGTCGAAACTCGTGGACCGAGCTTCCACGAGCTGAGTAGCCACTCGGCCCAATTGTCATCTCTAAGTACAAGCTTGCAAAGGGTACAAAGCAATCTCACAAGCTTCAATTTTCTAGTTGAATGGCTAGCACGTCTACCAAACGGGAGCAAAGGTCATTTTCCATGCGTGGAGCTAACCAGTTAAAAGTCCAACTCTGTCAAGAACATAGTTCGAAATCTACATGGTTTGTTAGTCAATTTCCCATTAACATAATTTAGAATCAACAAAAAACCAAAAAATGAACAGAGTGTATAAGCCTCCATTTGGTAAAAGTATATATGTGTGTGTGATATCTTTGAGGTAAAATATATGGTTGAAAAATGATTTGAATAAATGTGTTGTTTATAAACTTGTTTATAAATAATAAACAATGCATAAGCTCGCCTTTTGTGGATAATTGGCAAAGATGTCCTACTATTTACCTTTATTACACAAATTATCTATATATTTTCACTTGTGATATTTGAGTCTTCAGATCGATCATTCTTTGCGCAAATCATCCACATCATCTAAAGCCGTTCTTTTGCTCCATATGCACTCGAGTGATTTACCCAAGGGTGATTTGGTCAAAACAATAATTGACCACCTATTCTTGAAAACTCGAGGTTTGACATGTTGAAACAAAATTTGAGATTTGCGAGACCAAAGACTCTGTCCAAGTGGGGGGACGTCTCTTACCAAGTTTGAGGACTTGGTATCGAGTCTCATGAGGGGTTTGGGTGAGGTTGTATATATATTTGTAATTTGTCCCAAAAAAAATAATAATAAAAAATTAAAGTTTGCATCTCAACACAAATCTTTGACTTTGCTACCATCTCGAATTGTCTTGGCAGTTATCTGATACATCTCGAGTTTCTGCTGAAATCTCTAATTTGTTGGACAAACCTCAGGATTTTGGGCCAATGTCAAGTTTTCTCTGCATAAAGGGGTGTTTGCAAAAAATACTCAACTTTTGGTATCATAATTGAAACTTACTTTATTTTAAAAAATTATTGAAAAATACTTCATTTTTTTTTTCTTTTTGGAAAAATACTGTTTTCATCACAAATATCATATTAATTAAAGTATTACAATATGATACTTGTAATACTTTCAAAATTTTGATATCATAACATAAAACTTTTTCAAAACATTATGATACTTACAACGAAATTTTAGTATCACATGGGTGTCAGCGAAACTCGAACCTCTGACCCAGCTGACATCAGGTTTATCTGATCAACTTGTCCATCTTTCATAGTTCAGCCAAGATGAATCGATGCCTCTTCCTGATAGGAGTTTGCACCTTAGCTTCTATCTATCCTCAGGGAAGGAACTAGCCCTGACTATTAATGGTAAAGAGTAAACTATTTCCTAGCATCCTGGTTTGAAGCCTAAGATTCTCTCTATATACTAGAAAAATCAAACTAATGAAACTAAGATATACCCTTTCTAGAATTTAGAATGACTTTATTGTAAACTCTCCTCTTTTCTTCTGGGGGGATTCATAGAATATGCTTTCTTCTCATAGGGAATAGGATGAATAGGCAAGCACGCCAATCCTTCATGAGGAATGGGGGATTCCAATCACAATCTTTACTCCAACCTTATGATACTTTGTTTCAAATATAAAATCAAACACTTTTCATCCATTATTATCACATTTTCAGGTATTAATCCACAAACCACCGCCATCATAGCCAAACACAATCACAATAATTTGGCACACCAGTATTTTCTCTTTATTTTGTATTGATTCACTCATCTCAAGGTGCTCTCTTTGAGCCGACATCAGCATGTATTCAGCCATCATGTTTCCCTCCTCAAATTCTTGATAAAAAAGTAAGAAAAATGGTCCAAGAAGCATTCCGACATGCTGTCATTTGTCTGCATATCGTAAATTCCCATTATTTCCACTACCATCACCTCCTTCTTCATCTATACAATTTATGAATCAAGGAAGAAGACAGAAGACCAATGTGGCAAGAAAGAAGACCAGTGAAGTCAGGGAAAAAGGCCAGTGCACAGGGAAGAAGACCAGTTTCAATGGTTTATGGTTTGGTAAGTTGCGGTGCTTTGGTGGTGTTCATGGGTTTGCTCGACTGTTGAACATCAAACGTGCATGATTTTAATCTAGAATTTAGAATTCTCTCTTTTGCATTGAATTATAAACTCAATTATCTTTTCAATGGCATATTATTTGCTCTCTAAAATCTATAGCAAAACTTGTGCATCTGCATGCGAGAAAATTGTTGTACCAGTATTGTTACACGCCTTCGTATGAATAAATTATATACCATTGAATTGATAATTGATTTTAAAACCCAACGCAAAAAAATAAATAGTACAATTCGAAGTTGGTAGAAAAAATTAGAATAAAGAGCATTTGAACTTAGACAGTCGAAGAATTTCGACATTTGCCTAGTGAACTCTTCTTTGCGTCCAAACTCCAAACTTGCACAATAATTCGATATTTGTCCAAAATATTCCACTAACTCATTTTGACAAATTTGAAAGGTCAGCCAGAACTCAATATTCCTGTAGAGTTGCAGATATCAGATTTTGCTTTAGCTTGTCCAACCTAAAATGTAGAGAAAAAGATGGCCAATTAGTATTTTGACAAAACTACTCAAACAAATCACAAGTGAGTGCTTTTCAAAAAAAATTAAAAAATTAAAGGTGCCACAATCCACAGTTTAAATTAACCACCAAAAGAATATATGTTGTAATTCTACAATACATAAACTATAATACAAGTGCCTAAAAACACAGTATGCCTGCATAATCCACCTGCTTCATATACATTGGATTGAACCTACTCTAGAATAGTCGATAGCAGCCTGACGAGGCTATTAGAACAAAGTCTAAAATTAGCCCCGGATTACAGATTCAAGGATCCATTGCAGAGACATGCTATCAACCTACATTAGAATCTAACTACTCTACAGCCAACCAGCATATGATTTCTTCAGAACCAAACCCCGTACCCGTGTGCCTGGACACCTCCACCAATCACCACAGTCAAACCAAGTCAACTTTCCGGTAAGGTAGACAGCAAAAATACAGATGGAAAGTCGAAATGTATGATAATGGATTCACAGGTGCCAAACCTAATTCTCAAAGTTAAAAATTCAAAAAAATTAGTCTGCAGCGCAAGATTTGCCAGCACTTTATGAGTCCACCATCTCATCTTGAATCTCGTTGGGTGCGATGAGTCCGGGGATCGAAAGCATCCTCTGTCGCTCCCTTTCTCTCTGAGCAGCAGCTTCCTCAGCATAAAGATCTTTGTTGTCCTGCACAATGGATCGATAGAAATCAAGAAAATGACACATTCTGACTACAAGGATAAACATTCAATACCTTAAGTACATGTTTGGTATTCAATATGACAAAAATGCATGATTGGCATACATTTAATATTGTCCAGTATTATCTAGTACACCTTAATAATCATGAATGTTCCTGGACAATATAATGAACAAGATTTTAGATTCTTTCTCTTCTTTAATAGAGTTGTGTGCTATTCAATCCTCCTACCAAACATGCCATCAGCGACCATTATGTAAAATACTTTACACAAAAATTTAGAATCCATCTTTATATTAATTGTTTATTGCAAAAGCACAACACCATCTAGATAAAACAGTGACCCCACAAGTTACCAACCTTCTATTTTTATTTTTTTTAAATACATATTTTAATAAAAATGAACCCATAAATGTAATGTAACAAATAAGGTCACGTCTGAACATGAAGAAGACTTTTAGTTAGTTGCATATTTTTCAAGAGAATAGTAAAAAGCACTCAAGAAAACAGAAGCATATCGACAAAAGGGAACGTGGAGGGTAGTAGAAGCTGAGACAATCAACCTGAGCTGAAAATTCTTTTGACTGAACGAGAAAGTCTCGTATGTGGTTCTTGAATGTGGAAAGGTCAGCCCTCGACTCAAATAGTTTATTTACAAATTGGGTCACCTAGAGAGAACACAAATTAGGAATAGTAAAAGCAATGGCACCTCATTATTTTTGTATAAGAACAATACTCCACACATTTTATTTTTATACCTCAGCTGCTGTCATGTTGGGGAAAGACGAACTCAAAAGTTTAATGGTGTACTCACGAACGAACATGGCATTGTTTGGATAAGGATAAGAAACTACAGCAATGTCCCATAAAGGCTCAGTCAAAATACCGGATTCGACCTGTTTCATCACAGTTGGGACAGGCTTGTTGGGAAAAGAAAAAACGGATACAAATATTAAAAAGAAAAAAATTGTAAAATGAATAAATACAAAGAATACCAGGCAGAACAAATGCTGCAGCACCAGTACGTGCAATTTAAAACCAGGTTTATGGAAGGTGTCTGTCAGAACAGCAAAAATTTCTTGCTCTATTGTCAAAAAATAAGTTTTATAGAACTGATTGCAGAACTCAGAAGCCTGACAAGAAAACAAAGAAACAGTAAGGACCAATTTCGAATGAGTTGTACACGAGAGAAAAAATATATATATAACCACAACATACCTGAAAGTTTTTCAGCATCTCCAATAAAAGGTTAAGTCCAGTTTCAGCAATGTTCCGTTCAGTGTGCCGGAAAGCCCAAATGATGGAGTCCGTAACAAGTTTTAATTGCTGATGTAAAACCAATAGAAAACCCGAATAAATCATATGCAGGCATGAGAAATTAAAAATATGTCCAACTAAATTAAAATAACTCAAGAACAGGGACGGATCTTATTCAGGCCCAGTGAGGGTCATGGCCCCCACTGAGAATGGCAAAAAAATTTGAGCATTTTGTCTGAGTCTACTGAGTTTCACTTCCATTGCCGGATGGACTGTGTGGATTTCATTTGCAGAAGCTCTACAGGTTGAAGAAGAGCTTCCTTTTATTTTCAATTTATGGCCCAATAAAGTCCAAATCTTCAAGCCCTATAGCTAAGGCCCTAAGGTAAGTATTCAATACTGAACCCATTTACAATTTATACAATTGTCCGACTTATTCCTACAGCCTGCACTTGCGACATTGCAATTCCAAAATTGAAGATTCCGACTGCCTTTCAGCCTTCATTGCTTTACCTGCCGCCTGTGGTCAGCTAGTCACCGTCTAAGTGCTCCGACCCTGACTCAGCCTCCCATCGACTGCACCTGCGGTCTCTGCTCACTTCTCAGCGGACGGAGGCATAGCAAATTGTTTCCTCAGCTCTAGGTAAACTATTTTTTTGTTAATTTTATTTAATTTTTGCTGGTCTTAGAACCCCAATTTCCCCTTTAGGCTTTATTGTTTTGGCTTTCAATCATTTTTTACAAAGCAATTATTGGTGAATGGTGATTGGTCCTTGTGAGCCCAAATTCCCCTTGAAATTATTGTTGAGATTCTTGAGTAATTACAAATTGTATCTGATATTCATAATTTTTGAATTGTGATTTCTAGAAGTGTGAATAGAATATGGCAGTGGTTGTTTGAGTGTTTGGCTTGTATATATTATTTTTGTGTATTTGGCTTGTATATATTAGTATACCCTTTGCGGTTTGGGGCGGTGGTTCTTACGGTGATGAAGCGTGAATAGAAAATGTAGGTGACGTGATTTATTTTGATGAATTGGGGTTTCTTAATCTTGGATTGCGAGTGATTTTGTGGGGAAGTACTTGGTCTGCTAACAAGAATAGATGTCAAAAGACAAAAGTTCAACTGAAAAAAGTGGATTCATAAGCAGAAATGAGTTAGAGAAGAGCATAGCTGGCAACACTAAAAAAAATTGCATGCCCCTGTATATGATGAAATTTTTGGCCCCCACTCGCTCAAAATCCTGACTCCATAATGTATCGCATATATTTCAAAATATGACACAAACCTCACTGGACAACTGGATCAAGGCAGGAAAACAATGTGTAGCAATGGCACGGAGTAATGAAAAAAACTTGAGTCGGTGCTCAGGATAATCTTCGAAATTCTTCGTAATCATCTGCAATGAAATAAACAACTAAGGCAAACACAATGAAAAACAAAGACAACGCCATAAAGAATTTACCGAAGTTTGCCTTCCTCAAATTAAAAAAAAAAAAACTCCAAAGCATAAACATCAGTTTCCGGCACCTAATTATCACAACCAAGACTCCTACTATCAGAGGCAGAATATAATAATATTAAAAATCTTATAATTGTTCCTTGTTAGTTTTCATGCTTCAGAAACGCCACGAACACAATTTTTTTCAAACCAAACTGTCATTTCCTTACTACTTGATTTATTTACAACTTTTTAGGCAAATATATCTAGGCTTCTGACTGAATGACTCTAAGGTCAAGCTCAACATGAGACAAGTCAAGTCGTGCTACCTTAAAGCTAAGCAACCGATTCAAGATTTTACAAAATAAATAAAATTTATTACTCAAGAGTTGTTCGGAAACAATTATAAATAGTAATGATTAGTGTTATTTATGTTTTCGAGGTAGAATTTGTGGTTAAAAATTAGAGAGAAAATTTGTGTGGTTAAAAATATAGTTTGAAATCCGTGCCGATTATAACACAAGTTACCCGAACGCAGGCTCAGTTTCTTCTCTAATCATGTTGAACTATATTTCGTGCTTAAAAATATCCTGAAGCTAAAGTGTGAAAATTAAAAATAAGAAATTCAAAATTTTCTTGTAATACTCTAGTCAAACGAGTCAAATAACATAAAATTAAATTAAATTAAACTAAACTAAACTAAGAGAAGTAAACATATGCCATGCAAGTTACAACCAAAAAAAAAAAAGTTCAAGTGAAACGCGTTGAATAAGGCTTAGTGCTTGTTTAGTTTTATTATAAGTTCCTTATAATTTAAAGGTCAAAGTCAAATTTTTAACCACGCATTTAGTATGACCAACCACAACTACCCATTTATCCACCACTCATATTTCTATCAACTTATAACTTCAGCAATTTATAGTGAAACACATACAAGTACTTAGTACAGAGTGAGAGAGGAAGGTTGAGAGAGAAACAATAAACAATAGCAAAAAGGGATAAAAATCTCAAATAAAGCTTGGAAATAAAAGAAAAAGGAGAATAAACGGAAAGGAAAGAGAGAAGGCAGAAGCATAAACCTGGGCTGAATTACAACCAAAAGGTAAGAACAAATTAGGGAAATTTGAAAGTTACAAAACCATGTGTATATTCGTCGTAGTGAGGGAACAAAGGAGAAAACAAAAAATAATGTAGAAATAGCTTTAAAACTGCCAAAGATGATCCCTTCCTTCTAATTTCCTTTTTTTCTAGCTGATGTACCTAAAACCAAACTTAATCCCCAAAAAAAAACACTGAATCAAATTTTTTCTCCAAATCCAGTGAGGGTCTTTGAGCTCACCGGGCCTCAGATAATGTTATGCCCCAGCGTAACATAATGTTTAAAAGAATTTTAAAAAATTAAGAAAATTTTGTAGACAGTAAGGGCAGAACTGGGGTTTGGACCAGGAGACAAAAAGCAAGCAATAACAAAAAGCTTTCAACCTTAACTAAATTAGGAAACAAGTACAGATTGTAAAATCATGTATCATATTCAGACTTTTGAATCTGATGTCACATGATTGGATTAAAAAAATGGTACATAAACATTTGTTGTGGTATATTGAATGTTTAGTGATGTCTGCATTTTTATGGATGCATGTTCCGATGAGTGTATATTGAAGTAAAAGTAACTTTTGTATCTGGTCAGTAAAGGAAATAATCAACCTTTTCACAAGACAAAAACATGGATCAGCACAAACGCCAGAATTTGGTACTTAAATTGTACACAATATTCACCAACCTCCAAAGTACACTGGAAAACAGCTTCAAAAATGCGAGGAACGTCCTCAATCATTGCCCCCTTGTATCTGGACAAGTAAGAAAGAGCAAAAGAAAATTAATTGCAAAACCTGACAGCATCCTCAACAAAATTAAATGCAACTGTAAGCTTCAGCAACCAACATTCTAGGCTCTTATACGGTGTTCACATTAGAGAGGAAACAGAAGAAATTTGATGTGGATGCATTATTAATACCAGTATAACAGTTCATCCAGACATTATTGGTTGCATATAACCATAAAGAAACCAATGAAAACGAAATTTTTATATGGGCCTCCGTGGAACAATAAAACCATATGCAGCAAAATGAAAAATGTGCAGCATACTTGTTAATTATTGTAGCAAAAAGAGAAAGAACTTCAGACTCTCGTGCATCAGGCAAATTCCGGGCATAATCTCCTATCACAGGGTCCATCATTGGAGGCACAAACTGCTTTCCAATATGAGGTTGATCTTCGGCTTTGTCTAAAAATGTCTCGATGAGCTTCAGTGTTTCCCTCTTAACTGAGCTGTTCAGAGTAGACGTCATTGTCAGAGAACTTGTGTTGCAGGAACAAGGCTCCAAAATTTACACTCACCGAAGAAGTTTCACAATGGATGTTCTCGATGCAAAGGGGCCTCCTTGTGCAATACTGGTAGATATAATCTCACTGTACATTCTGTTGGACATAATTAAAATGTAAATCAAGTAAAGCATCACAGGGGAAAAAGTTCAGTAGAAAATGCAAAATAATGCAGGAATTGTAAGAGAATAAGCACTTATGTATACCTGTACACATTAAGCATATCCAAAAAGATCAGAGAGATCTGTGGCAAGAAATAAGTTCCAAGAGAACTTGCAGCACTTGTATTTGTCTGCGAAGCAATAAGTGTACTAAACTACATAAGAATTAAGATTACATTCACAAGTGCAAAGATGGAAGGAGAAAGGACAACATAAATGATGAAGAGAGAAAGGCCTATAAAGATTGTATTTAAAACTTTAATCAATTCACATCTATTTGTACATCCTCTTCACATTTCATGATAACAAGACCAAATATGAACCAGAAACAGAATATATACGAGAGAACATCCTTCAACCATACTTGAGTAGTGGCACATATACCTTTTGTGTCCATGCACAGCAGATTAGGTGTCCAATGATTAGAAGGAAAATACAATAAAAATATAGGATCAAATGCATGAGGAAAAGATGTTTGTTAACATATCTCTTTCAGCACAAAGTGATATTTTGCTCCAGCTTAGTTGAATAATGTGCAAATAAAAATACTCATGATCATCAAACTATATTCCAAATAAAAATGCTGAAAATGCCAAACTTACTCAACGAATTTAAACCAATCCTGTTTAAACAAATTCAAACCAATGCTTACTCAGGTAAGCTACCTGCAAGATATTTAGAACTGCCCTGATAACGTCTTGATCTTTCAAGAAATCCACAATCTGGCGCGCCTGTCCAATAATTTCAGCCCATTTCTGCAACCGACAATATTGCTTATCATTTATAATGCGTCATCCAAGGAAGAAGGGCAGAAGCAGCCACAACTAAAATAGTGTATAAGAATAAACAGTTGACTAGCAAGGATCTTGCCTGATTAGGAAGAGCCATCAATCTCTGTAAATATTCATCCCTTCTATGGGGGTCAGATTCCGCTTGAATCATATGACCAACCTAAAAGTGAAGGCAGCACCAATTAAGATTGCACATGTATTCCATCTATAAACTTAGATCGGGAAATGACTAGTCAAAGCTTTCAACAAAATCATCTTTACAAAAAATAAAACAGACATACAGATTCATAGAAAGAGTGTATCTGATGAGGCTCAAGATCTGCAATAGTTGTAGGAAGGCTTGTTAAGAGTTCTGAAACAAATGGTTCATTTTCCCCAACCTGAAATTAAGTTCAATATGTTATATTCCAAGTCAGAGAACAAAAGGCAACAGTCTTACGGAAAGATCGGAAGCAGCCTAACCTGTACAAGAACAAATTTACGCTTGCACTTCTGAACAATTTTCAAGAATGTATCACAGGCCATGTCCTACGAATAAGCAAATAGAAATTCAGTAACAGAGTAAAAATAGGGCAATACCGGAACATGATAAATTATATGAACATATATTAGTTAGACCACAGCTGAACTGCATGACAAACAAAGAAAATTAAAGATGCAAAAATATAGAAAACATGAGTAAATATTTACCTGAACTCCAGGATGTGATTCGTGCATGAACTCAAACAACTTATTCACCACTGTTTTCAGAAATTTCCAATGAGCCCTCAGGAATCTTGGATACTGACCAACCACATACCTGGATATCCAAAAAACTCAGAAGAATTAAATCTCAACAAAAACAATGACAATCACATTCAACCATCTCTGAGAACCACCTCCACTACTACACTGGAGGCACCACAATTGATTGCAGGACCCTCTTGCAGCAATGTAAGAGATATATTGTCAGATCTAACAATATAATCATAATACTATAATCCTCACATTATGTTACTCGCAATGACGGCCTTGTTGTCTTTTCCTCTGGTGATTTCACAGAGGTTCAAAAGATCACGAATCACCATCACCAAAAATCTGTTTTCCTGCCAAAGATAGAAAAAGTAACCTAAATCAAGCAGATCTTCGTATATTTCTGTGTGTATGTATCAAAACAAGTACCAAGACCCCGACTAGATTGGTCATGTGAAACAATACCCACACAAAGATGTGAGGAAAGTTCAATTCCAACAAGCTATAATTCTAGAGGATAAAAGATAAGTACAATTCCAATAAAATACGATGCCAATGGACAAAAGCACGACAGAAAACAAGAGTTTTTTCATACATAACATAAATTGGCATAGACAGAGTTTAGCAAAGTTTAGCCTCAGTGTGCAGACATACAGTGCATGATAAAGTACCATGGTAAGTAAGATCCAGAAATTAAAATGAATGAAACCTCAGATTACAATTAGGTTGACACAGGAAGTCAGTAATCAAACGTACAACTCGTGAAAGTTAGAGGGGGCAAAACTCATAAGCCTACCTGCTCCTCCACCATTGACCCAGATATAGATCCAATTGCCCAACACAATGTATTAAGGTTGTTCCAGGTCCAATCCTCTCCATTCAGTTGTTTGCTTAATTTAGTCAGCATCTGTATCCATGCCCAAAAATTAAACTGATACTATGTGCTCATGTGAAACATGCACCCAAGAAAGATGAAGACCGTGTAATTTCTTAATAGATAACCAGAATTCAAAACATCAATTCATTCAAGAAAATGACCGGTAAGAGTCGTTAAGTCTCCACTGGAACGAAAACTAATTATAAAATTACATTTCGAGAAAAAAAGAACTAATAGCCAACAATCTTATACAAAATGGCAGGAGATGAAACGATACAAAATAGTTTAGGAGATTGGATGATCAGACACCGCAATAAAAAGATATGGAGTGTCTATTATAAAGGTTCAGCAGTTGCATTTAAAAAAAAAAATAATAATAATAATAATAATAATAATAATAATAATAATAATAAATAAAAAAAAATCTTCTGACCTGCCAATTTACAAATTCGATCAAGTAGACTGTTAGAAATTATATGTATCCTTCCATGAAGCAATAGTTTAAACTTAACAAACATTCACGGATACAAGTAATTGATGATGAGTAAAACTGCCACTATAATTTTGTCTAACGAAAGGCCACTGTAAACTAGAGGCTTGACAATCTGTATGTTACCCTTCCTAGAAACATAGAAACCTGAGGCTGACTCTAAATCATAAAACTATTAGGGGCCGTTCTCTTTGTATTTCGATTTTGAATTTTGAGTTTTGAATTTTGTTTTGAATTTTGAATTTTGGTTGTTTGTTTTGTGATTGCTGAAAAAATGTTCTCTTTGTGATTTTGGAAAACTGTTTTCAAAAATAGAAAACTGAAAAATGCGTTTACTTTGTAATTTTCTGATATATTTATTTTGTGACATTTTATATGTAAAAAAATGGTTGATTTGTTGAATTATATTAATTTTAATGTCAATAAATCAGTTAGTTCTCTATGTCAATAAATTCATCATTAATATTGTTTCACCTAAACAAAAATCCAACCCATACCAACAAAATCTTAACATGGATCATATATAATGTCAAAATAACATAAGAACTTTAAGTGAAGGAAGTCTCTCACATTTACAAAAATTAAAAATAAAAAAAAATAATCTTAACATGGATCTATATATAATGGCAAATAACATAAGAAAGTGAAGGAAGTGTCTTACATTTATCCCAAAAAAAAAAAAAAAAAAATCAAATCAAATCTTTACATAGATCTATACATAATGACAAAATAACATAAGAACTTTAAGTAAAGGTAGTGTCTCACATTTACACAAAAAAAAAAAGTCCAAAATGCGCGTTTTGGACTTTTAATACAAAATATCCAAAACGCAATAAACTCGTTTTAAGTTTCCTTTGTATTTTTTTTTTTTTTTTTGGAAAACGCATTTCTGAAAATGAGCAAAGTGAACGCGTTTTCGATATTTCCAAAAATCGAAAACTCAAAATGGGCTGAAAACAATAAAGAGAACCGGGCCTTATGTTCTAGTAGGCCTTGTCTAGAAGCTTAGTGATTTTCCATCACATACAAGAAACTATCTTCCAAGTACAACATCAGCATCACACAAAGCTATTAGCTTTTATACCCCAAGGAAAATCAGAGGAAGAGACTGAAGGGGGAAAATAAATCTCCATAGCACCTTATGAGCTACATTTGATAATCATCAAAGGCAATATCCAGGTAACAATTGGGTCTATTCTACCCCATGGCTGGTGATTGTTCAAGGTAAACATTTAGTCGGAAATCCAAGAGGGAAATTTCAATGCACATGACCATACCAGCAAGCTAATTTTAAATGCATTTGACAGTTTCTGGCACATCTAGTGATCAACTGTTACCCAGATTTAGGTAAAGGAATGAGAAACAAATGTGCACACACTAGGAGGTGGTGGGATACCTGGTTTTCAGTATCATCATGATCAAGATGTGCCAAGTAGATCAGTGTTTCTTTCATAACCTACAGATCACAAAGGTGCACAAGAGGTAAACAAAAGTATAAGATCCCAAGAGAAAAATCAGAGGAAAAGGAAAGAAACACAATTTTCCCGAAAGCAGATAAAAATCAGCACAAAGTATTTCGTATCACCCATCTCATCCATTCTGATAACAATGGAAAACCAGAAAAACTATTAAAAGAAGAGGCTATTCTCATTTGTTTAGAAGTTGAAAATGCATTCTGTATGTTATGTTGCACAAAAAATTTGTACCAAGGTAAGAAAGGGAACCTAATGTAATGCGATGTCCATTTACATCTCACACTCTTCAGCAGGCAGCAAAGGGAACACTTGCAATGATTTGTTGGGAACTTGCTTGCCTACCGCTACCCAGTGTGGATAAAAATTATAAATCCTTTCTCACAACAAACATCAAATATGTAATATTAAAATAACCTACTAAACCTTCTGCTTGTAGTAAAATTCATAACGTGGAAAGCCCAAATGCAAGCTTAGATGTCAGGGCAAGAGGGTCAAAGTTAGTGTTATCTCATTCACTTGAAAAGCAACAATGAAGGCACTAATTGATCAGATTATTTCGACAAACTGGTGTGATGTATATTGTCTTTTGAATAAGAGTGAGGACCTTATACTGCACAAGGACGTCGTTATCTTTCATAGTTTCACGCACTATGTTTCCATTTTCATCTTCAACAATCAGAACTTCTTCTGGCTTTGCCATACGAGATATCATCAGCAATCTCAACTTTGACATTGGATCAGCATATAGTTTCCGTCTCTGAAAGAGTTGTGAACCAGGTCCATCAACCATGCCGGCTAGCATAGGCATCTGCTCATACAAAATAAATCTAGCATCAGTGTGTACTTTAGGGACAAGGGAAATTTTATAAAAACCACCAGTTCAAGATTTTACTCTCATCCTCTCCAGTTCCCTAATAACATTTTCGTTGATCTTGAGGTGAGGGAGCTAATTTTTTTAGTACACAAGCACATTTCAGATCTGTATGTGAACTTTCCAGAGTAAATTTTTTTTTTTTTTTTTTTTTTTTTTTTTGAATAATATACCAGAGAGCTGTAAGATATATCATGCAGATACAGACGGCAAGGAACAAACAAAAATTATTGGAATATTTATATATCATGCATATCAGACTTCAATACCGATGCCAATATTCGTGAAGTGTACATCATGGTTTAAAAAGGCAGAAACGTGTATAAGATGCTTTTTCTTTGAGACGAGACATAATTCTCACCGTGAACCAAAAAAATTAGTAAGAACATATTAAAAAAAAAATTAAAAAAAAAAAAAAAAACATGTAATAACATACACAAAATTTAAGTCTCCAAAACAACAAATTAACTTAAAAGCATCAATGCAAACAAGTACAAAATAAATTAAATAATGGTTGGTTAGCAACTTTAACCAGACCATAAAAGAAAAAAGTGAGTTCCCATTTGATCAGTAATTTTTCCTTTTTCCTTTTGTTTTAGGTTTAGTTTGATTTGATTACTTTTATTTATAGAAAATCAAATGATTAATTTAGATTCTAGTATCTTAAAAGATCTAGTTAGATTACCCATCCAGATTAGGTGTAGAATTGATTTTTCAAAGTGTATCAATTAATGTGAACTTTTGGATTTTAAAAAGTGGGGGTCCAAAACATTTATTAGGTGCACACCTCTTAATTAATGAGGAGTGTGCCTTGAGGCTTATGCCTCAATCACTTGTGTAAGGCTCACTCAACCCTTAAAAGATACGCGCCTCAAGAATTTTTTATTTATTTTTTTAAACCATGGTGTACATATATGGGCAAAGTCAAACATCCAAAAAATGTCAATTTAAATATGTTACAAAAAGAAAGAAAAAGAAAAAGAGAAATATATAAAAATACACAAGACCGGAACTCCTTTAATCCTTTAGTAGTTTTGTCCATATCAACAAATTGTAAACAAAGAATACAAGTAACAGAATCTAACAGGCTGTTACAACACACTTGAAGTTTTTTCATGGACGAGAATTTTACCACCTAAACAGAAGCTTCTTACTCACATCGATCCTTTCTAAAAAGATCAGCTTAGTTTCACATCAGAATCATGAGAAGTGGCAATTGTACTTCTACTCCAAAGATCCTGTTCTATTTAGAAATCTACTTTCTATACCTCTTATTTCATTCATCTAAAAATCATCCAATATTATAGTTATAGGTCGATAAAAAACATGATATACTCTTCCTTTATAGCATTTCAGCACAAACTGCTAGTATGCTTCTTCCAACCAATAAGAAAACTACAACAAAAAGACATCCGATCCGGCATAGACAAGGACAGAATTAAGATTAAAAACATCGGAATAGATAAAAATGGGCTAACAATCAATAATACCTGACCCGTGATATTTACAGTTGCTGCAGGAACTTCCAGATTATGGTGAGCTTCAAACAGCTCTAAAACTAACGAGTTCCAATAGTCCAAGCACACCTATGATATTAGATCAAAATCTATCAATGATTATTTGAAAGAATTTTGTTGAAGAATAAGAATCCAAGGTTGACGGTACAAACACTACCTTAAAAACTTCATTATCATCCACATATGAAATATTAATGAGATACTCAAGACCCATTAAGAGGGCATTTATGTTCTCTGGTGTAGATTCCAATATTCGTATATGAGACTGCACCCAGTGAAAAAAGATGTCCATAAGTAAACAATTCAAGCCAAATCCAGGTGACAAAGGCATGGCCATTTTCAATCCTCTAATTTGTTTAATAATACAGTGTTTTAACTGTTTTAAGTGAGAATGTGGTCTAGAAAAACATGAATCCATGCAAAATTTATGAACAATGTGAGAGAGAGTTCCTACATAGGTTAGGACTCGTTCGCAAGAATGAGATGTGCAATAGAACCAATTTATAAATCACTCGCATGTTTCCATAACCATTGCCATTATGAGATGTTGTGACCATTTTAAACCAACTGTCAAATAAATGTGTGCTTCCAACAGAAAAGAGACTCAAATGTAGTCTGGAGGAAATCCAAACAAATTTAGGGCATGTTTGGCATGACATTTGAAAAGTCAAAAGTGGTTTTTGAAAATACGAAGCTACTTTTAGTCCTAATATTTGGATAATTCTAGATAATTCTGTGAAAATACTTTGTCGAGTTAGAAGAGATATTAGAGGAAGCAAGTCCGAAGTCGCTTCCTCGGGAAGCTCTTCTACAAAAAGCATAAGTTATCCCAAACAAGCCCTTATAAGGAAATGAAAAAATGACTTTAACTTGTGCATTATGGTCGATATGTTAATATCTTACAAAGATGTGTCTCGTTCATCCATTTACATGCAGATGTCATTGTTATTTTTCTCAACCAAAATGTGAATTATTCGAGCTGTTGGACTCTTCATGACTGTGCATTAGCTTCAAGTTGAGGCAAAAGGGGGGGAATATTACCTTGTAAAACGAAGTGAAAAACAATGCTAAGTTCTGAATAAATGCCTGAACAAAGAAAAAAGGAAATATAACTCTCTAAAAATGATAGAAACCCTGATAAACGAAATTGATTTCATTAAATTACACAATCACCTGCTCCTCACTATTCCCATTCGCATGAGCCTCCGGGAAATTTGTGCTGGGAGGGAGAATTGTCTTCAAGGCAACATAAATTATATCATAAATCAGCATAAACTCCATAAAAATTATTATTTATTTATTAAATAGTATTACAAAGTGGAGGCTAATACTAGGTGTATACATAAGTCAGCTAAGGAATCTATCTTTACATTCTCCAAAAATCCATCAATAAGACCATGCAGATGTTGCATCAAATGTTGGTATTCAAACTAAAACGAGCAATCAAACCTAAAAACTATGAAGGTAGCTTCACTACCTGCAATTGCACCATGAATATATTATACATCTTGATGTACTGCATGTTGTAAAAATCCCCAAAACTTAGGGCTGCAACCTGTGAACATTA
Source organism: Ligustrum vulgare (assembly GCA_963555705.1). Taxonomy (NCBI): domain Eukaryota; kingdom Viridiplantae; phylum Streptophyta; class Magnoliopsida; order Lamiales; family Oleaceae; genus Ligustrum; species Ligustrum vulgare. The sequence goes on along the minus strand of OY743175.1, from coordinate 2,404,568 downwards.
ACCGGCGCAACAAGCAATGTCAAATCTCAGGATAACTGAAAATATTTCACATGACAAGGACAAGATATACCTCTGACAGGCATTGGAGAGTGAGGTTGCGATAAGCAGGCATGGGAAAGAATTTGAGGAGTGTTTCAAGCTGTCAAATGTAAGAGAACAATAAGTTACTTCAAATATTAGGCACAGACAAATCAATAACCACCAAAGTTCAAGACATTATGGAATCAAAAAAGATCATGACTCCATTTTTACATCAACAACAAATACTAGGCACAGACGAATCAATAGCTGCAAAAGTTCAAGATATTAAGGAATCAAAAAGATCACAACTCCATTTCTTCATCAACAATCAAGAACAAGAAAGGATGAGGTGCAGACCAGCGGAGATTCAAAAATATAGCCCAGAGGAATCCAAGAAAGGAAAGCATGCAACGTGGCCAGAGTAGCCCTGATAAGCTCAGCTCTTTGAGATGCCGATAATACATACAAGCATAATTCATGAATGAGCTGAAACTCACTGTAAATAGACAATGAATTCACAGTATTAGACAGCTTCAAGGCTGTAGCCATCAATATAAACCTAGATGCCACTATTTATCCGAAAATTTGGCCCCTTATACTGCATGATTACCTGTTTAATGATTGTTTTAACTCTTTAATCTTCTGTTGAGTCATTTCACCCCTTGAGAAGTCGAAGACCTCTTCACTTAAAAGCTGAGCAACATCTTAAGTCAAGTACATGAACTTCATCAACAAAATTATGAAGAGCAGTGATTGCTACTTACTTTCAATATAGCCATGCAATTTTCACAAATGGTTTCACTCGTTTTTGCTGCTGCAACTAAGTCAGGAATGAATCTCTGCCACCTGGCAGGCCACTCATGCTTCAAGATCTACGTATGAAGAGACAAGCATAAGCTAGATGGATGGCATACAAGAGAAACCCCAAGCAGAGGGGTGTTTTTTAAAACATGAAGCATGTGTACATGCAAAGCAAAACTGCAGGTTCTATTGGTGAGCATGGTTTTAACAATTAGATAGTATTACCTGAACTAGTATAATATTTAGTTTGTTAACGTACAGCCTTTCCCGCCGGAAAGAGATCTCGTCACTCGAAAGCTAAGCTCAACAAATGAAACTGTGAATTATTGGTCATACTGTATAACTGAGATGCTGCAGGAAGCAGATGCCTCCAAAGTCTTCCTCAAAATGGTATGGATCATATTACCTTAACTATAACTTCAGAAATATAGTTTTTCATGCCATCTCTTTGTTCTACAGGCAAAGCATTCCATCTATACTTGACAACACCTTCTAGAACCTGCATGGATAAAAGAACTAGCACGTCACTTTCACATCCATTAGAGAGCAAGGTCAATCTCCAAAAAGATTCTAGTGCTCATGATATTAAGATCATATTAAGGATATAATAGACGAGCTTCTCTGCTTTTGTCAATTCTCACAACACCCGTGCTTCCACAATTTTTCAACGAGCATGGGAATTGAACAGGAAATTTAAGATTAATGTTAAATCTCTGTTATAAGTTAATTTTCCATATCGGCGGACAGCTCTGAAATAGTTGCTAGCTGGTCGAAAAAATAAGTGAATCATTGACTGCCAAGTTTCTTCTATTCCAGTGCGAAAGGGATCAAACCAAGCCTTTTCAGTTAACAAGATAAGAAACAATATTATAACATTGATATCGATATCAAATTTCAAGCATATATCACCCATGAATAGATACAATAGCACCAAACAATCACAAAAACTTAAAAACATAATTTGGATTGGACGATATGCCCATGTTTGGCCCCCATTTCTAAAATTCATTTTTCGTCAAACTCATTTTCAACCAACATTTCATGGAATCCACTAACCTTTATAAACTTTTCAACCACACATTTCATTATCTTCCATCAAAATTTACTAAAAATCAGATTTTTAACTAAACCAAACATGAGCTATATGTCATTATTAATATCCCAATAACACACTTCATTCAATAAGCAAGACTGAGGTCTCTAACACAGATGTTGGAGTTATAGAAATGAAGTTTTAAATATTATTTGCCAGCTTTAACAGCCATTGTATGCAGACACTGAAACAGATGAATCTGTTTTCAACTTGCTCATTAGTTGTGTCATATGCAGACTTTTAGCAAGAAGATATTGAGAAATAACAATAGAATCATTTTCGGATATAGCCCATAGGAAGTAATATCAATTGAAAGTAAACCCATAAATATTTTACCAGCCCACCCAACAAGAGCAGCCAGGCAAGGAGAGTCAGACAAACTGGATCCAGATTATATTATGACAAACCCCAAGTCCACCACCTAAATGCAAAAGACTTCTTATACAAAAATCATAACTGAGACTAACCTGCAAAGCAAAAAACTTAGTGTTCAAGTTTTGTGTATTTGATAGAATGTGAACAACTTGAAGCCACATATCTGGATTATTTTGGAGATCCCGCAGGATATGGTCCGCTGCAGTTCTCTGAGTCATAAAAAAGCAGTACAATAAATGAATAAGTTCCAAAATTAACATAATATAGATAGATAACATTTATATAATCTAAAAGTAAATGCACGGATTATGAAAAGACCAAGCATTCCTTTCTAACAGAATCTCCTCCTTACAAGCAGACTTCAACACTATTTCGTGTGGTAAAAGCAACTCCATTTTTTTTAAAAGTAAATCAGTGTTGTAACCAAAATAAAAAAAAATCATGTTAAGAAGGACCAGAGAACATTAGGAAAACAACAAGTTCATTAGAGTCACAGGTAGTCCATCAGTGGCCTTACAGCCAGGAATGAATTTCAGATAAAAAAAAAATCATGAAGTGAAAAGATTGCACGAGCAGATTCTTTAAATGCATGAAGTTGGCCGGAGGCTCTGACCGAGTCATGATCCCCAGCCTCCCACGCTTCTCAACAAACAACAACATCAAGCAAACACTTGTACCCATTAAAGATAGACTGTGTAATCATTTTCATCATTCAATTTTATATACAGGTGCCTTTCCCCAAAGGTTACAGGAAATTAAACCTTTTCTGATTTTGGCCAACTTGCCGCCTTCTAAAATTTCCTCCTGAATTACTTTGCTCTCAGGAATGGGAATTTTTTAAATGCATTGAAATCATGATCTAACTATCCAAGATGTCCCTATCCATTATGCTTATACAGTTGACGTGAAATTGAAAAGAATGCATCAATCACCATCAACCAGACCCATAGAGAGTAGCCAACGGTCCACCTTATTTCATCAGGATCTGTCAACAACAACATGCACACAACAAATTCTAAATTGGTAAATTCTCTCCCAGAAACACACGATGAGAATGTCACATTTCAACATTTGGATGTTATACCCAGCCTATACATATGACAAATACAATCGTTCCCCTCTTTGTATGTACATAAAATTTTCGTTGAGTACATGTTCCTTCCCTAAATATAAGTTTTGGAGAGCTAGAAAATAGTATGCTTTGAATTATGATTTTATATAATGCAGTAATTTTAGAAAAGAAACCAAAACGGCCTAATTACTATCACTGCTTAAAAGAGCTACGAGGCTTACACATTGAACACCGCATCACGTAAGGCTTTCATAAAACACCTCAAAGCTTACACCTTGAGGCACATTTCGTAATCACATACTTATGTCACTTATTTCAACCCACAAAGTTTACTGGGCCCATGGCTTGTTTTCCAAACATGCTCGAGGCCTATGACTTAAAGCTCCTCAAAGCTTCCACCTCTCCTCAAAAAGATAAATGTACCCCGATACCCAATTGAGCCTTTTCGAATTGTGGTTACTATTTGATGGATCTCAATTCCCAAAGGAATGGTTTTAAAAACTGAGCTTTAAACATTACCAATTTCGTGACATTGTATCTATCAAAAAATATCAATAATGACATTATGCCATTTTTGGAGACAATAATGGCATTTTATTTAATTAAAGCTTTTACTATGCTTGCATAGTTGCATGTTTTACATAGTCAGCTCCAGTTAATAGATTGTTATTGTCTTGCTTCTTTACTAACTACATATATAGGTCTGTCCCAAGTTTCAAAGTTAACAAACGGACCATCCAACAGGCAGAACACCATATAGATCTATATTTAAAAAAAATAAAAAATAAAAAAAATATTTCTCACCAATGAGGGTTAATGATAATAATCAAATGTTATGCTCATGAACACAACACAGGGCAACAAAAACACAAGATTTCATAGATTATATGTTGAACTTAATTTCAAAAAAATTTAAAAAATAAAAATCACGGTGATTTTTTATTTTTTTTTTGGTTAAGGGCCATAGACATTCATGAATATATACTAAAACTAGAGATGGCAAAAAAAAAATCTGATCCGATCCGTCAATCCGAAAACGGATTGGATTGGATTTGGATCGGGGGTGATCTAATCCAATCCATGATCCCAGTTTTTTTTTAAAAAAAATTAAAAAACTTCCTAAGAAATTTAATTATTAAATCTAAAATATATAATTTTTTATTGAATTTGACACAAAATCTCTAATTATCTATATATATATTGTTTTGTTGTATGAATTGAATATTATATTATTTTTTTGATGAATTATGTATTGACTTATTTGTCGTTAACGGAAATAGATACAGAAAATTTCATAATATTTGTTTCGATCCAATCCAAAACCGACTCGATCTGAATTTTTTTACTATATGATCTGATCCGATCCGAAATCTCGCGGAGCGGATTTGGATCGGCACCGACCCACCACGTTGCCATCACTAACTGAAATGTGTACAAATACCATGTGCATGGAGCATGACCTAAGGTTTCAAAAGTTACTTTCCCATTCCAGTTTAAATCACCTATAAGTGATTTTCAAAGAAGTTGCTTCTGCACTAAATTCAAGTCGGCTAATAAAAAAAGCCTTATGAAGATATCACTTTCAACATAACTAAGCCCCTGTTTGGTATAAATTATAAAATTAGATTTTTAGTAGATTTTGATAAAAATTAATGAGATGCGTGGTTGAAAAGATGTGAGTCTCATAAGATGTGTGATTAAAATTAATTGTTGACTTTGACTTGAAATTAAAATCAAATTTTTAATCAGAACCAAACATGGGCTAAATCCTTGAGATACGAGGATCTAAAAGAATACACATTGTATGCTCCATCCACAAAAACATGGAATAACAAGATCTCACCCTTTCTTCAAATTTTATTGCTCATAACATTTTTCATAAAATGTGCCAGAGGAAACAAAAAAAGTTTAACCTTAATAATGTTGAAAATTAAGCCTCTGTTTGAAAAATTTTGTTTATAAACAAAGAACATAATATTTCCTAGGTAAAATATGTAGATGAAAAGTAATTTAAAGAATGCGGGTGGCTAAAAAGTTGTTTGGGAAAATGTGTTGTTTATAAATTCGTTTATAAACAGTTTACCAAACGGAGGCTAAGAAATCATAATTCTATTTCACCTAGAGCAATTAATTTGAAGAAAAAGAATGAGCTCAGTTTGATGTCCCACCATCTTCAGTAAGGGGTAGCTCATCAATACCAAGTGTTGATTTTGTAACGTCTTTTAGTACTTAGACTGAAGTAAAGTACATCAATCGGTAAAAGGGCTCCGCATTTCTAGCACCTCTCAGTTCAGTAATCCGAAAATTAAACAGGAAGATCTCTAGATAGCAGCTAGCTGAGAACTCGAATGAATCTCCTTCGCCTCTATCATTTGGCCAAGAGTTTATTTGATATAATAGTTTTTTTTATATTTTTAGAAGAATGTGTGGTTAAAAAGTAGGCAATCTTTTATGAGTTTATGAGTAATATTATTTTATTAATAAATGTGTTGTTGAAAAAAATTGAGAGAAAAATGTATTTTGTTTCTAATTGGGGTCAAACATGGGCTTAAACAATCAAGAACACGCAGGATTTATAGATGTTGGGTTCCTCTCACTTGAGAATACGTCCTTGTCCGTCGCGACAATAATTGACTATATTAAATGAAAAACGCAAACATATCTTTTTTAACCTCTCCTTCTCTCGTTTTTATGGAAATTCAACACTCTAAACTCTGCACCCTATTCATAAGATTAAATAGGGCAAAAGGACTTCAATTCTTTAATAAAATCTTACGAAAACACAATTTTATAAGCATCAATTAATTAAGCCTCTGTCTAGTAAAAGTTTTTTATTTATAAATAAAGAATGTCATGTTTTTCAAGTAAAATATGTGAGTGGTTTGAAGAAATGTGTGTGGTTAAAAATAATTTGGAAAAATGTCTTGTTTATAAACAAGTTTACCAAATGAAGGCGATTTTGGAGCCCCCTTCCAACCCCACTGCTTCGACTATGTCAAACCGCATACTTCTCCGCGAAGTGGTAATAATTAGGTGGCGTTTTGTTTGTATTTTATTTTGTATTTTCATTTTCGAAAATGTTTTGTGTTTCCTATTTTTATTTTTGTTTTCAAATTTGCTGAAAATGCGTTTGATTTGTCATTTCTGAAAACTGTTTTTGAAAATGAAAAACTGGAAAACACGTTCTGTTTGAAATTTTGCAGAATACTACTTAAATTATTTTTAATTAATTTGCTTGCAGAATACTACTGACTCAAACTCAAATTTCCTTTCACAATACACTGAAAACATGGTTACATGCAACACACTAATGTGAGCATTAAGAGTCTATATTAATACAGCTTGGTCAGGTTGATTTGACGAAGCTCTAGTTCTATTAAAATTCAGAAAATGCAAGTTCTGTGAAAATCACTAGAGTCCATTTATCAAGACATTTTTTTAAATATAACAAGATTTTTCATTTAATTTTTTTTTTGTAATGTTGATATTGAATTCAATAAAACTTTATTTAAGCTTAGTTCCAAGTTAGGATAATTCTCCCAAAAAAAAAATATTTATTTAAGCTTAGTTCTAAGTTAGGATAATTCTCCTTAAAAAAATAAATAAATAAATTTTATTTAGCCTTAGTTTCAAGTTAAGATAATTCTTAAAAAAAAAACCTAAAAAGCGTTTTCCACGTTTTGAACATTTTTGTTGAAATACACAAAAAACATCCAAAACGAGGTTATGAACGTTTTGCGTTTTGTGTACAAATTTTTTTTCTATTTTTCAAAATGCCTTTTCGAAAATGGTAAATAGAACATGTTTTTAATGTTTTCGAAAATAAAAACAGAAAGCGATCTCAAAACAGTAAAGAGAACAGGTTCCACAACTTTCGAATAAAACATGGTCAAAACCTAGCGCATGCTGGTTTCCAACAGCTTGTAGGTTCACTTTACACATCAATTCATGTGAACCGCAGAGACTGCTCATTAGCCGGTTCGCCAGTACTAAGTAGTCAAGCGGACATTTTTTTTTTAAGAGATGGTCCCAATCTTTACAAAAAACTTAATTCTACGGATTATAAACCCCGGGAATTGATTTCTTGTTATTCAAAAATTATAGTAACTAAAAGAAAAAGAATGAACTTCTCTAATTCTTCCACATTTCCCACAACTTCGAGAACAAAAGGGAAAAAAAAAAACGCAAAAATTGAATGATAGTATTAGTGGCTAACAGTAAAAAGAACGAAAATATATACGTGTGTGTTAACCTCTTCTTTAGATCCGGTGCCATAGAAAGCGGATACTGTAGCATCAAGCAAGGCAACGTCAATTGGCAGACTCAAATCCCGTAGCTTCTCTGCCGCCATGGAGAGAGAACCACTCAAACCGTAATATCCCAACAAAAACCACTTATCCAAAAACCCTAAGGAGCAGATGTACGGACCAATCCCTGCTTATGTGCAGAAATAGGGAGAGTATGTGTGTATATATAGAGAGAGACAGACAAGGAAAACGATGAAAAATGGAATTGCAAAGACAGCTCAAATTAAAAGCAGAGATGTTTTAGAGAGGAAACTAGTATACGCAACCGTGCGACGCTAGGGAAAAAAAATTATAATTATTAATTAATGAAAATATGAGAAATACACGACGAAAACAATTAAATTCATATTTTGTGAGAAAGAATATGAATAAACATAAAAGTTTCAATAGCAAAATTCAATGTAAATTACAAAACACTTCTTTCAAAATTTATGATCCTTAAAATTTAGGATATTAAAACTTTTCAATTTGATTGTGCAGAACATCAATCAATACATGAAAAAGAATTACACGTGAATTAAATTTATTTTTTGAAAATAACAATGTTTTTTTATTTCTTACGTTAATGTTGTTCAATGCTACAAATAATATTTTTGTAGATATTTTTAGAATGTCAAAATATAATAATGATAAAAAAATTAAAAAAAAATAAAATTTCTATTTCTCAAACGGAAATGGTTTTTTTTTTTTTTTCCATTCTTGAATGTTACATAATTTGTCCTTGAAATCCATATGAAAATGATCCAATTAATGAATCAATGCATTATAGAATTGATTAAACAAAGTTAGATAAAAAAAAAAGATTAAACAATTTGTTAGTACCAATGCACTGATCCTCATCATCATAAGTCAGACAAATAACTGCCACAATTTGACCGTGAGGAAGGTAAAAAAAAAAATGGAGAGCAGTTTAGGCGGGAAAACATGGGCCAACTATCCTATTATAATAATAATAATAACAAGATTAATATAAGATTTCTCCCGTACACAAAATGCATAAAAAATAATATATTAAAATAATTAATAAAATTTTACAAACAATAAAACTACTTCAAATTATAATAGCTTCTTTGAGTAATAAAAATCAATTTATATATTTAAGTAGTAAATGATTATTAATTTTTCCACATTTATTCATAAAAAAAATTAAAAAAAAAAAATTGAAGTTGCTGTTCAAAAAAAAAAAAATTGATATTATTTTTTTTATCGAAAATAACATATATTTGCACATTGTTTGGAGTAGCGTTGTTAAGTATTAAAATGAACATCCTTAATAATTTCAATTTCATTTCTCATTGCACTAAACGCATCATCAAGCCCCTATTTGGTACCTATTATTTTTAAATCTCATTTTTTAAAAACTCATTTTCAACCACACATTATATACCAATAAAATAATCTACACATAAGTTCAAAAATATTCTCCAATTTTTAACTACACATCTCCAAAAAATTTACTATTTCAAACAACATTATTCCAAATAATGGGTCTCCAACAGGGGCCAAATACAGTCAACACGTCATCCATAACATAGTAATTAATTTCACTACGTAAAATGATTTCCATAATACCATTCAAATTTTATTAATGTGATGACATAATAATTAATTTTAATTTCAATAAATTATTAATTATCATAAGTACCTCTTACGTTGATTTAGCAAGTATAATTCAAATAATTAAAAAAAAATGAATAGTCACCGTTTTCTTAAAAAAAAAAAAAATTACCGTTTTCTGGAAAAAAAATTTATTAAGAAGTGTAAACAAACTTATTTGTCACTAATATTTTTAAATTAACAAAAAAGAACAAATATTAAAGTTTAATAAAATATTAATCTAATTAATGCACAAATAATGCACGAAAAAGTAAAGCTATTTTTGTTTTTCAAAGTTAATGTGTAGTTTTCCAAATGTATTAATTTCTTTATAAAATTTATTTTTTATAAAGCAATTAATGATGAATATTAATGCAAACAAACTTACTTGTCATTAATATTTTTAACTAAACAAAAAAGAACAAACAATAAAACTACTTCAAATTATAATAGTTATATTAAAATTTTTTGTAATTTTTTTATCATCAACTCTTTATTAATTTTCACATCTTGTCTTTTGAGACGATTTTCATTCAATATATTTGTTTTGTTGGCGAAAAACACTTATTTATCTCTCATATTTTTAAATAATCAAAATAAATAATTAATACAAAAGTTATAAAAAAAATATTGCACATCCTTTCAATGCAAATTAGCAGAATATTTGAATAAAATTTGTGATTAGAAATAAAATTTATTAATTAATTGAATGTTATAAATAACAATGCGATTAAAAAAAGTTAAGAATATAAAAGCAAAACTAAACAAATACCGAAGATCTATCTTGCAATTAAATTATGGTGTAAATTTAAAAAAATATGTTGTATGAATATTGTTACCTAAATATAATTAGCTTGATTTTCAAAATATGAAAAACACGTACAATGAAATGATTCATCGGTGTTAAAACAATTACAAATTTGGATGGATTAATGAGTGAAGTGAATGAATTGGAATATAAATAAATGTTATGTCAACAATTATTTCTTATAGGATCCATAAAAATTACAGGAAATATATATATATATATATATATATATATATAGAGAGAGAGAGAGAGAGAGAGAGAGAGAGAGATAGATTAGACAAATTATTAGCATTCAATACATGTAGTCAAGTGCCTATTTACAATGCATTACACACTTTCTCACATTAAATGTCTCATTAATTGTCAACAACTCATTTTCCAATTCCGGAAATTCAATTGAAAAAAAAAAAAAATTTCCAAAAATGGAAACTGAAAATGGGCGGGAAAAATTTTGACGGCTGTTCTGCTTTAATATATAATATAGATATAGATTTGAGAATGATTAAACACTTCCCTCTCGCTTTTTAACGCAGTGAAAGAGAGAGTGTGATGTGATCCGGGATAGGAGCTCAAAAGAGAAGTCAAGTCACGGACGACGCAACAACATTCGACATAGGAAAATGAACAATTTCCATGTTGGAAGCTAGTCGAGACGACGAGTGGATCAACCTCATTTAAGCTGTCGAAGAAGATTGCCAATTTTCAGGAATTACGGCCGTAATTCATAACTCTCACGGCCGTAACCTTGCTTCTGCTGAAAACTGAATTTTTTGAAGAAATAGATTTACGGCCGTAACCAATACTCGTCACGGCCGTAACGAAGCCTCGGGTCAAATTGAGAGTTTTCAGAAATTTGGCTTACGGCCGTAAAATTAGTCTCACGGCCGTAACGTTGGAGCAGAAAGGGCCTTACGGCCGTAATTGGAAGGTTCACGGCCGTAAACAATAATACGCGTGAATTTTAGGAATTTTATTTATTTCCTTATTTTTAGGTAGTTGTTTCCTTGTTTAATTAGAACTCTTTAACCTAGTTTTGACCCTATTTATAGGGATGTAATTTTCATTATTCATTACACAACTTTGATATTATTATTGAGAGGCAATTTGCTTTCATACTTTATTCTTTAATGAATAAAATCCGAACTTGCGAGTTTAATTCTTGTTTGTTCAAATCTTGGGTGAGATTTATTTTCATTGTGATCAAGAGGTCAACATATCAATTGATTGTGTTGGTTGCTTGGTTCAATTAATTTGAATCAATCTCTAAATCGTGATTCTTTGGCGTTCTTGGGTCGATTCCAATAATTTGTGGGTTGCGTAGCTACAATTGCTACGTGGTTTGCATCATCTGGTATCAGAGCTTAGGCTCCAAAAATCAAGGTTATATCCTTATTTTGTTTTCTATCCAGTTTGATTTTTATGTTTATCATCGAGTCCCATAAAAATCATCCATATCTTGTTGAGTGTTTTGTTTTACAATTTTTTTTGCGTTCTTCTTGTTCTTGAGTTTGTTGAGTCTTTAATCCAGAAAATCGTTCCAAAAAAATTTCAAAAGTGTTTGTTTTGCTTAATTCTTATCCGAATTAAGTTTCGTTTGTTTTATCGTGTTCGTTGTCGAATTTTCGGATTTATAAAAAAAAAAAAAAATTATTTTTTATTTATTTATTTTATTTATTCCGAAAATTCACCCAAAATTCAAAAAAAAAATTATTTCCATTCAAGAACCACTTTCTTGAATTTCTACAATATTCTTGATATTCTTTCCTTTCGAGTCAAATTCAAGAACTACTTTCTTGAATTTCCTTAAATTCTTGACATTCTTGAAATTCCTTTCTTCCGTTTATTTTTCGAGCAAGAAAATAAATTCCTTCTTGCTAGTTGGTGTCTAGATCATCTATTCTTGAATTTTCTTTAATTACCACATAAGGGATGGATTATGATCCGAGTTCGTTGTTCCAAACTAGATGTTATGTGGGACAAAAGGTGTGCAGTTTGGCAATTGATAGAGAGTGCTTCACTAATTTTGCTAATATCACCATGGTTGAAAAATTGGGATTATCTCTAATACCACACAGTAGACCTTATTGTGTGACGTGGATGAGGGAATTTGGAGAGTTCCATGTAACCAAGCAAGTCCTAGTAACTATCACCCATGGAAAATATATTGATGACGTATTTTGTGATGTAGTGCCTTTAAAGTCTTGTCATATTTTATTGGGAAAATCATGGAGTCGTATGAGGGAAGCAATTTATTATAAGAGTATGCACATATACAGGATTCTTACGAGAGGGAAAACATTCACACTGTATGGATTGACACTCGAGGAAGCACTAAACAATTCGAGGAAGGTAAAAAAAGAGAGTGAGAGGAAAGTTGTAGTGAGATTGCAAGAGGATCCTCGAGATAGGGATGTTGAGAAGGAGGGAAAGCTGAAACTAGAAACGGTTGATCAAATTCCAAAATTTGAAGTAGAAGATGAAGAATTGGGAAGTAAGGAGGTGAATGAACAAGGAAATAAAATTGTGGAAGAGGTGATTGAGGATGAAGGTGTGGTTGAAAATAAAAATGTGGAAAAGGTAGTTGAGACTAAAAATGTAGAAGAAGTTGAAACTAAAAATTTAGAAGAGATAGTTGAGCTTGAAAATGTGGAGTTAGAAGAGGTGGATGAGTATGAGAGAAAAGAAATAGAAGAGATTGAGCAAGAAGTTACAACAAAAGAAGGAAGTGAAGAGAAGGACCTCGTTGTTGGGGAAGAGAATTTGGAGATGATATACCATGAGTACAAGGATCCATATCTTGTACTTTGTGAAACTAACATTTCCCACCCTATTTTGCTTAAATCTTTCTTACAGGTTGAATATACTTGGAGGTTTGAGTCACACCACATTTGGCCAAGGAAGTTCTTATTTCGACTCGTCCTTCCAATCCAAGCATTCGACTATTGGTTGATCCTATGTAATGGAGGCAAAAAATTTCCTTTTGATCCAGGCGGTGAGTTGAAACACCATGAACCAAGCTATGATTCGGGACGAATCATCTTGAAGAAGGGGAGAATGATGTGATCCGGGATAGGAGCTCAAAAGAGAAGTCAAGTCACGGACGACGCAACAACATTCGACGTAGGAAAATGAACAATTTCCATGTTGGAAGCTAGTCGAGACGACGAGTGGATCAACCTCATTTAAGCTGTCGAAGAAGATTGCCAATTTTCAGGAATTACGGCCGTAATTCATAACTCTCACGGCCGTAACCTTGCTTCTGCTGAAAACTGAATTTTTTGAAGAAATAGATTTACGGCCGTAACCAATACTCGTCACGGCCGTAACGAAGCCTCGGGTCAAATTGAGAGTTTTCAGAAATTTGGCTTACGGCCGTAAAATTAGTCTCACGGCCGTAACGTTGGAGCAGAAAGGGCCTTACGGCCGTAATTGGAAGGTTCACGGCCGTAAACAATAATACGCGTGAATTTTAGGAATTTTATTTATTTCCTTATTTTTAGGTAGTTGTTTCCTTGTTTAATTAGAACTCTTTAACCTAGTTTTGACCCTATTTATAGGGATGTAATTTTCATTATTCATTACACAACTTTGATATTATTATTGAGAGGCAATTTGCTTTCATACTTTATTCTTTAATGAATAAAATCCGAACTTGCGAGTTTAATTCTTGTTTGTTCAAATCTTGGGTGAGATTTATTTTCATTGTGATCAAGAGGTCAACATATCAATTGATTGTGTTGGTTGCTTGGTTCAATTAATTTGAATCAATCTCTAAATCGTGATTCTTTGGCGTTCTTGGGTCGATTCCAATAATTTGTGGGTTGCGTAGCTACAATTGCTACGTGGTTTGCATCAGAGTGGTTACGTCTACGTGTTTGCTTGTAGTGAGTTTGGCTTTAAGAAAGGCCCGAAATGGAATTATAGCCTTTTCGAAGGAGAGACATGAGCTCCATTCCACGGAAAAAAATAATTATAGAGCTTCATTCCACGGAAAAAATATATATATATATATATATATATATATATATATATATATATATCTTAACTTAACTAAATAAAAAGAGTAGAAGTCCCCAAATGACATCTGCATAACCCCTTATTTTTTACTTTTCATTTTTGAGATAAGTATAACTACCATGCTTTATCTGTTCGACTTGCCTCAAAAGAACACAGATCTGTACTGATTTCCCACCAACACACGTCACCTCCACCTTCTTCACTTACCATTTTCTCTCGGTCGATCTTTCCTCTTTCTTCCTATTTCTCCTTCAATGTCTATTTCTTGCATCTTCCATCTCGTACCTGTAACGAAGAGCAATTGCTAAGCACATAGGGAGTGAAATATTGTCTTTTAATTCTTGTTGAAAAATCCTCGTAATCTTCGTAGAGAAAACAGGCAGAAAATTCTTCGTCGGTGACAACTGGAAATATGTAACCCTCTAATCTTCACTTCTGCTTTTCATAAGCATTCTTTGATCTTCTGATGTATTTAATTTATGCAAGATTTAGAGGTTGTATATGGTTAAGTATTTACGTGTGTTTATGGGTGCAGTCAGTAAAGTTCTTAGAATAATTCCTTCTAGTTTAATAGCGAAAAATTTGTATGATTTTGTTGAAGAATTAAATCAAGATACCGTCTTCTTTTTTCTTTGCTTCCTATAGCTGATTGAATGTGATAGAGCTTTATAATATAGATTCAATATTTTTGTGACATTTTGAAATATGTATTCATAAGTTCTCAATACTATTACATCACCGAATCTAAGAAAAAAAAGATATTTGAAATATGAAAGATGATTTATGGATGAAGTTGAAATTTTTACCGTAGAATGGGACCGCTGAAGAGCTGAAGAAGATCGTGAAAACACTCAGTGTTGGTTAAATTCCATCTCCAGATGTTGTGATTGAATGTATTTATGTTTTTGTTGTTTTAATGTCTACATTTGTATTCTGTAATTTTTAGTGAAAAGTCAGGAACAAAAGGAAAACTAAAAAATACCGATTTCCTTTCTTTTCTCCTACTAAAAAATGAAAATAGAATTTACAGATGAGCCCTTAAATTTATATATTTTTATTTGTTCTATTGAACTTTCAAAAATGTTGAAGCCTACATTTTTATTGTTCCGTTGAACTTTATGATGAAATGTTGTTGTAAATACTATTAGACTGGTTGTTTATTGTGTGCGCGTTAAATTGGGTTCTAGAATTTGATTTGGAGAATAGCAATGCTTCAATTTTTATTCTTTCTAAAATGCTATTATAAACTCATAATCTTACCATATGACGTTTTCATTGTTCGGAGTATTTTGTTTTTGCGGAGGTTGTTGTCAGCCCGCCATTCATGTTACTTTATGTTGTTAAAAGTTAATTGCGACTTGAATTCCATGTCGCAGCCAAAACTGTTAGGTAAAGAAAGGACTGCTTTAACCGGCGAGGTTAAGTACGTCTTCTTATATTTAATGTTTCACACCTTAGCAATCAATGTAGTTAGCTCTTAAAATCATTGTTCTGCATTTGATAAAGCACAAGATTGTCAAACCATTTCCGTTTCACGTTTGAACTTTGAGAAACCTTCTTTCCACATTCTACTTCATTCACTTCAATTCTTCAAATTTTTATTTCGTAGGCGGCATCAATGATCGCTGTTCATTCTAATAATTTAAATTTAGATTTTATAATGCTAAGATGCTCATCAATTTGGACATTCCTTGGGTCATTCTCAATCGCTCTAAGAGAATGACTCTATTAGGTGAATTAAACGACGTAATTGCTTGAAATATGAAATCCACACATTTATTAACGTGATCCGAATTATTTCTACATCCATTGATTATCTTACTGACATTTATATTTTAGTTTGCTGGAAATAAAGTTTCATATGCTCTTTCTAAAGGTATGAAGGACATTGCTTGTATTGATGAGACTCTTGGGCAGAGAGAAGCAGGATTAACTATGGATGTTGTTGCTACACAAAGTCTATTGCTGCTACATAGGTTGTTCTTATGTGCACAATTCGACATAATTATGACTTGCTTCTTTTTCTTTCTTTTTTTTCCATTTAATGTGGTCAGTAACATAAGTTTTTAACTATCTTATTTTGTGGATATGAGTTGTAATCGTGCCTTACCACTTACCAGTATTTAAGTTTTAGGGTGAATTTGTTTTTCTAAATTCAGATCTTACCATCATTTTCTTTTTCATAAAATTCATCGAGATCTTGGTAAATTGCTGATTAGATTCCTTTGTTTTTACTTGTGAGTTTTCTGCTTTGTATTCTTATTTTTTACGCATCCATTATGGACTCTATCAATACTTATTTTCTTTTTAAAACTGACATAAACTCAATATCTTAAATTTCATTTTGTTTCACATTTCATAATGAATTTTCAATTAGAATAATGTTGTTTTAGCTTATGAGCATGTCTAAGATATTGTACTTAATGTAATAAGATGACAAAATTTGCCATGAAATATGACCATCTCAAAGAAAAATGACTTGTTGTAGAAACATAAGACTTAAATGATTGCTTCCAAGATAGATGTATGTAATCTTAAAAAATAGAACTATATTGTCTCCGACGGCATATAATAATGGTAAAGTCACTGATATTTATGTTTTAAGTTCTTAAATTATTACCTGATATTTGTGTTTTAAGATCTTGTGGTAAACGTAAAGATCTCTGATATTTGTGCTTTAAGTTCTTGAATTTATAATTTGACAAGTAAAAAGTATGCTGAACTTTAGGATTTCTATAATAGATTATTAAGTTATTAACTGTATAACTCATTCTACTTCTTTTTTTTTTGGCAAATCATTATATGATTAAATGTTTCTTTTTCTACTATAACTCTTCCTTCCAAAATTGGTTCAAGATAATTACATTTCCATGATATAGTCAATGATTTTATTTTTCTGAATGTAACTAAATAACACACACACACACACACAAAATATTGTCTCTGACGGCATATAATAATAGGTCCATTATCTTATACACATCACGTGCATCGCACGTGCAATGACTAGTGTGTGTGTGTCCTTCCTATATCTCCTATCCTATCATATCCTTCCTATCCTATTCCTATATCCTATACTATAAAAGAGTGTTCTACTTGTGCACTATTCATAAGTCGTTTATTCGATTTGGAGCCGCATTTGTGTCTGAAGCCGAATAGAGACATTAAAGTCGCCTATGATTAGAATGTCTCTTCAGCCGTTTTACCCATTCTTAACTTACCCAACTCGGTTTGGCCTATTTGTAAAGAGAAGTTGGCCTTGTTATTCTAGGTTTCATTTTCGTCTATATCTCCTCCTCGCGCCACATTGATGCTTCTCTGTCTTTAGATTTAGAAACCTTAGCTTATATCACCGTCATTGACGAGTTGAACCTCTGGTCAGTTGTTTCGTTCAACCATAGTAGTGGTTCTTCTGACTGGGCTAAGATACGTTGTCAATTTCAGAGTTTAGGTTCTTGGTGTTCGAGATTTTTGAAACCAAATTTTTTTTCTACTTTCGTTTTGCTTTCTAGACTACCAAATGCAGATCTAACACCTTCGACATTTATTTTTTGTAGTTCTGCAATTTTTTTTGTAGTGTTGGTGCATGTGTTGTGCTCGTTTCATTCAACCATAGTAGTGGTTCTTCTTCCTGGGTTAAGGTACGTTCTCGATTTTAGAGCTTAAGTTTTTGGCGTTCAAAATTTTTGAAACTATTTTTGCTTCTACTTTCGTTTTGCTTTCTAAACTACACCTTTGACATTTTTTTTTATTTCATTTCAGAATTTTAGCTTCTTGTCTTAGTCGTCTCACTAAAGAAACCCCACTGAGTGTTTGCCATTTTCATTTCAAACCCAGCAACTTCTCGGATAGCATCATATCCGGTGAGACTACCGGTCGACATAGTTCATTTTTTCATTTGTGATTAACGTTCAGTTCTCAAATTCTCATCGAAGTCATAACCCTATATTTAACAAATATGTTGTCTGTTTTTCACTCATTCTATATGGTGTGATTTTGCATTTACTGGTTTATTTCTGTATGCTGGCAGGGTTGTGAATTTTTCTTCTTTTTGTTTTGTGGCTAATTGAATATAAATCTCTAGGATTTTGTTTTGTTAAAATGAGTCATTTTCTTGGGATTTCTAGGATAATCTTAAGGAATTTTTTTTTTTTTTTTTTTTAGTAATACGGAATCAACAATTTATTGTTAGGCAAGGAGAGCCCATTCAGGCCATATCCATTTTGTCTACTGTATTTTATCTGTGAATTCAAAATAAAAATAAAAAAAATAAAAAATCTTTTGGAACCAAATGGAACATGTGAAGAGAACATGCAGTACTACTTGCTGATAAATTTTATTTTTGTTGATCCTTGTTGGTTCTTTTTGCATTTCTTCACCATTGTTACCTACGTTCGGTGCACACGACTTTTCTAGTGGGCGATAATTTTTCGTCTCTTCGTTACGGTTACAGTATTCCATGGTCTTATGCTTTTTGTTTTTTGTTTTTTTTTTCTGTTTTTACATGAATTTTTTTTTTATGCTTTAGCCATTTTGAAAGTTTTATTTTCCCTATGTTGTGTTATGTCTTTCTTATTGTTGTTGGAGTGTTGTTCTGAGTTTTTACGTGTTTGATCAGCGGTAAAAATGCTTTATGCAAACTGCCATATTTTATTGGTTTTGTCATCAAAGACATCTCTTCGTTTTCTTTGCTGACCTTCTATCTATTTTTCATCTGTATAATTTTGAAATTACAATATACGACTTTTTGTGTATATTTTCTGCTTTAATGATATTTGTTAGTTGATGTGATGTGAGAAATAAAATTTGGAGTGTAATGTTTAGAGTTAAAGAAAATGAAATCTAATCCAGTTTTATTTAAGTGCATTCAATTATTTTCCATCGAGCTTTTAAAAGGAAAAAGCATAAATGTTTTTTTCTGGAAATCGAAAATAAATACACATTATTTCAGGTTTTGCGTTAAGTTGACACCAAACAATTACGGCAACAAAAAAATTATAAGCTTTTATACATATCAAATTTCTTAACTATTACTTATTTTTGGTCAAAAATAGTACATCTTGTGAATGTCTATCTAAAAAAAAAAGAAGTTTATTTTTAAATCATTTTTTATTTGCTTATTAATATGCTATTTTGATGACCGTGGTGATTTAAGAACACTGTTTAGCTATAGATCTTAAATTTATATGGCTCTGGAACATTCGTGCACATTTCAGCCAAGATAATGTTGGAGTTGGTGGTGTTGTGGTTAAAGATCAAGTTAGTTCCCTTTTATTCCAAATTATGTCTATTGTACTTCAAATTATTGTACTCTTATAACGTTAAAATTTTCTTTTCCAGGTTTTTATTTCGGCTACAAAAGAGCCGGGTCTTACCTTTATAATAGCCAAATTTGATGGAATACTTCATCTTGTTTTCCAGGGAAATTCGATTGGCGATCAAGTGCCATTCATGTATTCATTTGATTCGAGTGATTAATACTAAATTATTTGTTCTTAATTAATACTAAATTATTTGAAAAAGTAGAGTATTACAACTCTACAAGAAGTAGCTATTGATTTCTCAATCTGAATTCGGCTGAGTTCCTTAGTTCCACTTTGTGTTTTAAATTATGTTTCAGTTATGAGTATGATCTGTGAACACATTAAAGTGGTTTTTTTTTTCATCTGAAAATGATATGATTGGATAGGTTTATTTATAAATTTATTTACAGGATTGTAGGGAATAATGATATATAAGTGTTAGTTCTTATAAAAAAAATGATATATAAGTGGAAGTGGTTAGTTAATTTCCTGTAGTTTATTGTGCATCTGAAGAATGGAACTTAAGCAAGAGTTCTTGTTCCCCTCCACTGGTAAGACATGTTTCCTTCAAAACATGTTCACACACAAATTCTCAATATTTTTTAATTTTTTGTAGATTGATGTTTAGAGCTAAAAAACTAACATGAGGAACTAATAATTATAATAATTTAAGGGCATTAATTATAACGAATTCATTTAGGTTAACTATGAGGGATTCATTTTATTTGTTAATAAGTTTTGGCAATGACTGATTTATTGTTGATTTAGTCCAAGTGATATTATTTGCTTTTTGATAAGTTTTGGCAAGAACTTTTGTGTCTTTATGAGCTATATACTTTCTGGAAATCTAATCTTGTATTCTTGACTAAAGAGATACTACTGGGCAAGAATGATTTAAGAGTCTCGTTCAAAGCTATATAAGAGACTTCTCCATAGAAGTCATTGTATATGATTTCGCAACTAGGGATTTCTCTACTCTTTCTTTTTCTAGAATAAATAATTGCATACATCAACCAAAGTTATAATGATCATTGTAAAAAATGAGTCCATAATTTTTTATGAAGTTGTTTTGACGTTTCAAGTGGAAATGTTTAGGCATTGTGTGATGAGGCATAATAATTGCATTGGACTACTTTTATGTTTCTTTTTTTTAAATCTTTTCTTTGATGATTTACCTTCGTGTGGTTCCTCTGTTGTGTTTAGGAGTGGTCATTCTTTAGTATAACAAAGTGGATTTACTGAAGAGTTTCATACAAAAAGAGGAAGTGTGTTATCATTGTCCTTGTTGGCAATAAACCCGATGCGATCGATAAGTGGTAAGGATATTGTCTACATTTCCCTTGCTTCCTTTTTATTATTCTGTATTAAGAGTAACTTGAAATTTTCATCCAATAAAATACATTTTTAGTAATGTTGAAGTTTTAAATTTCACACACTTTAGCATAATAAAATTTATCTCATTGAGTAGACAAATGACATTTTTAGAGATAGGGTAACAAAACAATAAATGTCTAGATCAATATAGGAGCTGTCTCACTTAGAATTCTTCACTGGTGCAGATATTCCATTTCATAGCTTTGAAATGCTGTTACATTCCTTCTTCTCAAAGTTCAGAGATGTTACATCTTATTAGCTATCGAAATAAAGAAGAAAGGATCCAAACACTTTGCTTATTTTTGCGCTCATATTCTGATATTGGATGGGTTGTTTAGATAATTATTTAACCTCCTACCTTGCATGTCACTGCATGTAGCTTCCTTACATGTTATACGATAACACTTCCAATTTAAACCACGATGATCTGAATTGTTGTGTATGTCAATAACTTAATTAAAATAGGTACTATGAAGATCGTTGTACAGCCTTTCTGGGAACTGGCTGAGTTTTTAGAGTTGAGTCATGCACTTGCTCTTTGGTTTGAATCTTCATTCTTTGCTATCAAATTACAAAATGCACATTTATTTTTGTTGCATAATTGCATTTGTACAATTAATAATTCGACATTTTAATTTGTTCTATCCTAAATCCTAATTTTCAATATTTTGTTTGCATGTGCAATGTGATGGTTCAAATAATGATATTATGACCTTCATGTAGAATTCCTATATGTATAAATAAAGAAACTATTGACCTTCATGTAGAAAATATTTGTTTACTGTATATGTACAATTCGCCTCTAAAGCTTATGTTTTTATTTACTAATTTCGTTCACAACTATTTTACTAATTTGACGTTCTTCTACTCATATTTATAGAGAACTCAGCTGGTCAAAGGAAATATGCAACTATTATCTGTTAACCAGCAATGGAGTCAAGCTCATGAAGGGCATGCTGCATCATTTGCCTCATTCATAGTACGAGATGTTGCTTCCTTTTAATTTATGTTTCTGCATTTGTTGTTTCCCTAAGTTAGTTTCTAACATTATTCATTTTTATACCTTGAGCAGTTTCCTGGAAATGATAAAGATTCTTTACTTATTTCTTTTGCCACAAAAACCTCTAATGCTGGACGTAATACATTCAAATTGCATATCATTGAACTTCCTGCCCAGCTAGGTGGATATATATTAACTTTTTCTAATATCATTCTATGAATCAAAATTGGTACATGTTGGGAGTTAATATCATTTGAGTGTTTTGAATTATCTCACTTGGTCGTGAACCAAAACAAGAAACCTCTCTTGGAGAAGTGGCTAGCTGAGGATAAGCTGGAGTGTAGCGACATTGTCCAGTTGATTACAATACCATTACTGATCTCTTTCTTTAGGTATAAGATTTATTATTATTTTTAATTTAAAAATTAAAATTGTCGGTCTTATATGGCTAACTGTTTCATTTGTTGTCCTGGTTTGCCATAATGTTTGAACTCAATCGGATTGAATTTCATAGTTGAGGACTAAGCTGGAAATTTCAGAAACTCATATTAATTACAATTTTTTCATTTTGATGAACGTAAGTTGGGATCATTTTTTGGATTATGTAGTGGTCTTTAGCCATTGCAAGTTATACCATTTTATAGCTCATGATGAGATCTAAGAATTGGTTTCAATTTTGGATACATTTGTGTTTGAGGAGTGTTTCAAAAATCGAGCTAAAGTTGCATGTGAGAAGTTGTTGTAATGCTAAAATCCTCAAAATAATTCTAAGTATAAAGTTGTGGTCGAATAACCATGTTTGAGAGGATGGTACAAACAACATGGTAATATTATGTCTTAGCATATTATACTACCATATAGTCCACAATGAGATGTACGTATTGGTATGAAATTTAAGCACAATAGAGGTCGGGAATTACTTCAAATATCTAGTTGAAACTATACTTGAAATGATAAAAGTGTTGAAAAAATCAAGAATTTTGGCTTAGTGTAGAAACTCAGCCAAGTAGCCATTTTTTGGAGTACGAGCAATATAATGATTTATTTTCTTTGCATGTGTAACCGTTGCAAAGCTTGAAATGTGAACTTTACCACAGTATAAAGATTGGCCAAAACATAATTCATCTTGGTCTTCAAATATTGACCCTAAAGTGGCACCTTGAAATAGAAAATCTGGAAATTTTTGTATTATAATATTAAAAAAAGGTGACACTTGTCCAAATATTTATTCTAAGCTTAAGGAATGTTTGGAAAAAAAGACTTATTTTAGTTAGAAGCTATTATTTATTATAAGTTATAGGATTTGAATGATAGAAGGAGAGGATCGGAGGACTTAATTTCAATTACATAAAGACCAACTTGTGTAGACTTGAAGTATGGGGCTGATTTGTAATTATATCTTATGTCTATCTATATGTAACGAAATTGGCCCATTTCATCCTCAAAATGTCGTCCAAAACACAGAGAAAAGAGAGGAGAGACTGAGAGGAAGAAGGAGAAGAAAAGAGGAAAAAAGAGAGAAGGAAAAGGGAGAGGTTGCCATATACCTTGTGCTTTGATTTCCTCTTCAATTTCTTAAGGTAAGGAAGAAAATTTTCTTGATGTTTAATGTTTAAATTGATAATTTGGATTGATTACTCAACTTTCAAGTTAGCAAAGTTGAAGATGATTGAAACAATTGATTTTATGAATGATTTAACCCATTTTCTAAAACAATTCGGTGGAGAAAAGAGATAAGCTGAGAGGGCAGAAATATGGATGAAATTGAGAGGGAAAAATATAAGGAAAAGAGAAAGGAAAGAAAGGGGATGAAGTAGGAAAAACTTTGTTTGATACTTGACTTCTCAAAGTATGTTTTTCCTTCTTAGCTTCAAGAGGTAAGTGAAACTTGATTTGTGTAATATTGTGTTAAGTTTTTCATATAGTGTTGATGTATTATTCTTAAATTAAATAAAATTAATATGTTTCTTGTTGATTATTATTGATTTGATAAACTATGTTTAAGATTGAAAGTTAAGAACACAATTGCTTTCTAAGGCTCCTTTTGGCGAGTGGTATAAATAGAATTTGATTTATAATATGTATTATTTAGATTTTCTAGGTAAGATGTGTGACTAAAAATTAGAGAGAGAAAATATATGTGGTTAAAAAGTGATTTGAAAAATTGTGCCTATATAATTTGAAATTATAAATTTTACCAAACGGTTAGGTGTTTGATGCAATGTGTGATTGATGTGAAAGTGTTAATGAGGTTAGTATTTATCTACACTTGATGAATTTCTATATTCATATTAGAGTTCAACCTTTTTATAGTTAACTATATGTTGGGACAGATTTTAATGATGTTCACAAGGTGTAGATTTGACCGAAAGTTAGAACTATGATACTTTACCAAAAACTGCTGGAATTGAAGTGTTGTTTTCTATGATTAATAGTCTCAAATCATCATATAATTGAAGTGTTGTTTTTTATGATTAATAGTCTCAAATCATCATATATTGATGGATTAATTCATGTTTGAAACCTGATTTTCTAAGTGGAGTTACATATTAAGAAGTTAAATGAGATTTGAATATTATATATGATCCATTTAATGATTTATCTTGCTTAGGAAGTTGCAAGTATTAAAATTCAGCTTCATAGTTGATTTTGTTGAGTTGAATGAATCTAAAAATTTTGAAGGAGCAAGGGAAGTTTTTGAAATGAGTTTTTATGCTAAAGAGTTGTTGATCTTATGACTAAAGATAAAGATTGTTATTAGTTTAAGTTACATTTTATATTCAAAACTCATGTTTAAAATTATGTTAAGATGTCTAAAATGTCTCTTCAAAATCTATTGAAACTATCTATTTATAAAGTTCACTTTTCAAGTGTTGTAAGCTAGTTTTTGAAGTTAAATGTTGTTGGAATTTATGTCTAAAACATGTTATTGGTTTAAGTTACATTCCAAGTTCAGTAAACATGATTAAAAGGGTGATAATAATAAGCATCCAAGGTAGTATAAAAATCTGGTGGAGTCTCACACTCAAAAGACCACTTTATAAGTGTTGAAACTTGGAAATTTTATGCTAGTTGATGTTAGATTTTATGCCTAAGACTTGTCATTAGCTTAAGTGTTATTTTATGTTCAATATACAAGATTAAATTATGTTAAGATGTTATAAACGTGCTTTGAGATTCTGCTGGAAACTCTCACTCAAAGTTATCACTTTGTAAGTGTTTAAAAGTAGATTTTGAGGTGAAATGTTGTTGGACTTGATGATTAAAACTTGTTAAAGACCTAAGTTATGTTTATTGTTCAATACACTTGATTAGAAGTGTGATAAGAGGTATTTAATATACTTCTAAAATCTGTCAAAAATCCTCATGTAAAGTTACCACTTTACAAGTGTTTAAAACTAGATTTTGAGATTTAATGATGGGGGATTTTATGTCTAAAACTTATTATTATCTTAAGTGATGATCTATGATTAATACACATGATTAGAAATGTGTTAATAAGCACCAATTGTAGTTTACAAGTTTGCTGGAATTGCTCAGCTAAAATGTTCCTCTGTATATGTTTAAAAAGGAAATTTGGACTAAACAATATTGGACTTGACATGTTGTTATAAGTTTAAGATATATTATATGTCTAACATATATGAGGAAAAAGTATGTTAAGATGAGGTTAACATCAATTGCTGAAATTGTGTACTTAGACATATCACTTCGGTGCTAGGTTATGTGAAGAATTTTCATGTGATGATAGTATGGTATTGATGCCTTAAATAGATATCATGTGCAAATTGTTATGTCATGATTGAATAAATTATTATGTGAAAATTGTTATGCCATATATGAAGAATTAATTATGTGCATGACTGTTCAAGCAAGATTTGCATGATTATTGGAGTCGCTTGTGTATCATGACATCATAAGCATTTGTGATCATTTAAACATTAAGGAGAAATATGATATTTTCAAGAAATGATAATGAACAACTAAGAATGTCCCTATTTAGATCGTTGCATCTAGGGAGAAAGTCTCTATTTGGTCACGGGCTGTGAGGTACCCTTCGGGGATAATTATCTCACGAGACACCCTGCGAGGGTAAGTGTAATACCCCGAACTTCAAACTAAAACTTGGCCAATATCATTCATGCATCACATATTGTTGACATTTCCATTTGCATTTACATTGATAATTCATTGTGTTTTCTGTTGAAATGATACATTTAATTATTGAGATTTTAAGGTATTATTCTTCGAAATTCCCAACTTAGGTGATTGATTTTATGTTGAGCTATGGTATGAAATTATGTTGATCAAGTGGTGGATATTGGATTGTGACTCAACAATAATTTGGAAAGCATCGTACTTATGATCGGTGAGATTTTACGCTTTTATTTCAGATTAATTAAAGTTATCCTTGACCTAGATAAGTAAGTAACACAATTTGAAGATTAGGTATAAGATTTTATGATCACAATGTTATATTATTAGGCTCAAGTGAAGTGATAATACTAAAGTGTGAATTATAGAAATTGGTCGAGGATCGGGTGTTGATCAGGAACAGACTTGAATCAACGGTCGAGGAAATTTCTTTATCATCAAAATTAGGATCCTATGGTTATTAAATTACATGTTAAAACTCTTTGAAAATGTTAAGGACACGTGATTTGGACTTAAGGAGGTTGGTACAAAATCTGAATTAAAAAGGAGCTGCCACCTCATGCTTGCTTATGTCCACTTGTGCTTTGGTAGTTTGTTACTTAACCCCTATAGAATTTATCATGACTCCAGCACTTTAAACCTTATCTCTACCAGTTAAGACACAAAACAACTCCCTAAAGACGTCCTCAAATGCTTCCAAGTGAGAGAGAACACTAGAAAGCTGAATAGAAGTAAGAAAGACAAAATCTGGAAGCTGAAATCATTCACTAGTAAGTATCACGGTTTTGAGGTTTTAACCCATTTATTTTGGGTGTTTTATGACCTATTTAATCTCTTAAATTGATTTAAGTGATGCTGGTATGTTTTGGTGAATTTATGATGACAAGAGAATGGTTAGTTATTGAAAGAAAGTGAGTACAACCTTAAAGGCAGAATCTGGAATTGATGATCTTTGATGATTTATCCATTAGTTTGGAATTATATCTTAAGGAATAACATATTAATCGATTTGAATGTGTTTATATATGAGTTTAAAGGTTTTTTTAACGAGTTTTGGGGGTAGAACCTGACTTGAAGCATGATAATTAGAGTGGAACTCAAAACAGCCTTTGTGAAATTCTTAGTTTGATAAACTGTGAAATGAATAGTTTTTGAGGCTTTAAGTCCTAAAATTTGTGTTTTGTTGGGAACCCGGGTTGCTCTACTCACAAAAATTGATTTCTTGTGATAGATCATCCCGTTACAGGATTTTCTGTTCTATGTATTTAACTTGGAATAAATAATTTTGCACACAAAAATGATTTTGAGAAGATTACCTTTGTAGCGTGCTTTACAATAATCTTCATCAACTGCTTCTTGATTCCACCAAAGCTTCAAACCCTCAAGCTTTCCCCGGTGTTCTCCAATGGCAGTTGTGCAGGTGTGTGGTCACCTTTCTCAAGATCTAGGTTAAACTAGGATTAGGGTTTCTTTGTAAAGAGGAAACACACACTACACACTTTAGTGTGTGTTTCGCCACTTTGCCAATTAGGTTAAGAAAAATAGTCTTGGGAGACTATTTGTAACCTCTTTACACTCCAAAACCCTACCAGGCCTAGTACCATAACCCAGGCCCATTTCTGCACAACCCAATACAGGTAATAAGCCTGTATAAACCCATTATTGTGAAGCCACCGAGGGAACCTGATCGGACCCAATTAAACTAAGCTCCAATAAATTAGTTATGACCCGATCAACTCTTGATCAGTCAAAATTAATTTATTAATCACGTTCTATTCCACTAAAAGAACGAGATTGCACTCTTAGTAAAATTGAAATTACTGAAACAATTAATCAATAATTATATCCTCTGACTTATCGTTCTTACATGTTACCCCCGTCGATCAACTCGAATATTCGGAGCAAGTTAAAATGACCAAAATGCCCTTCTTTGAATATTCATAAATTCTCAACTCTCATCTTCTATCTGACAGTTCGATGTGATTTCATCACATCATAGAATTCAACAGTCACTGTCGAATTACTGAGCTCAGATTCAACTGTCCAGTAGAAGAACCAGTGAGATTATGATCATACCTAAAAGGTGACGGATTCCATAATACGAATATATGTTCCTCGTTAGTTCACTTTAATTCCCAAAGTACCGAGATATTGATCAGCAATTTGATCTCACCCATTGATACCTCAAAGAACTTCAAGTTAGTAATCGAAGTCCATTATCCGATTAGGATTAAGGTCCCACGTACGATAATCAAGTGAAATTAGATTTGTACGGTCAATGTCACAAATTAATTTCACGTGGTCCCGTCCAATACGTTTCAAACGTACTCTCAATTTTATTACCAAAGTCAAAGATAGACTTTAATAAAATCGAGACGATCTTATCAAAATAAATTGTCCATATTTATTTACTGACCGTGAACGTTAATTTTAGATCGAATCACAAATTGAATCTTTCCGTGTTTAACAACTTAAACACTCAATTTGTAATATCAAATCGACCCGTGGACAAACACAACATCATATTAATACAATCAATTAATATTTTACCTTTAAATGTCGTGAATTATACTCTATGGGCATATATAATTCCAACAATTTTGGGATGTGATAACCTTCACATACATTTCATAAATGTATGGTAAGATTTTTGGAATGAATGGATATCATTAAGGGTGTGAAAATAGGAATGAATCAACCTGCACCGCAGTTGAAATTTAAAATCAGAATCTGTCCATTTTCAGATTTTGCATAGTTTCACCCTTGCATGTTTACCATTCACCTCTAAAGCTTGGGAATTTGATTTGAATGAATTTTAGGACATTATTGATCCAAATAAATGTGTTTTACCTGAATTGAACTTGGAAATAGGGGGAAGTTTAGGGCTACTACTTGAAGTCCTAGTGTTATCTAGATTGTCTTGACATTAATGGTCATAGTGAAGGAATGTGTGTATTAAGCTTGTGAACTTAAGAGCCATGTTTGATACTAAGTAACAATACAGGTTGTTTGACGCCTTTAAGTGGAAAGGACTTGACTTACACCGTAGAGAACACACACACAGAGGCGAAAGGTAAGTAAAAATCCATTTACAACTACAATGCAAGAGCATAGTAATTGTTGGAAAGTTTTATATCTTATGTTGAAAACGATGATTGATTGTGCTCTAGACATCATTTTTATCATGTATTTTATACATGAGCATTGGCACGTGCATGCACGACATACCATAAAGTTTGATATCTAACATGCACGACATGATTGAGAAGTGAATCATATTGCAAAATGTTTTATTGACCACTACTAGGGCACCGAGGCATGCTGTGATATTTGTTGGCAAGTCAGACCTCTTGTTGAACACAAGGAGGGATAGGGGGAGTCCTTGGTGGATTTCGGGAGGGTGGACCACTTGACTATGCCTTTGTTATATTATGATTATTGACACTGTGTGTGGGATACTTCTTGGGTTATCATAGAGGCTGATAGGAGATGTACCTCTAGTGGTCACAACAGGCTGGTCCACTTGACTGTGTAAATGACATATTAGTCATTGGATTATTGATATTGATTTGTTATTGCGCAGAGCTCTTTCAGGTGCAAAGTAGATTGGTCAAGGGCCCAGTGAAAATAAAGGATTTCAATCAAAATATTTTGATCTCATCTTGGTCAATATTTGAATATGATACATTTATAACCTTATGTTTTTTAAAGAATTGCACGATTGTGTATTCATAATCATGGTATGCATGATTTTTACTTATTGGGCATTTGCTCATGTAGTTTTTGCATTGTAGGTGAGGATGGAACTTCATAGATGACCCTGCTGGTTGTGAAGCTCTTACAGGATTTCGAGGATCGATGTACATGGATGACGACCTGTAGGGTTATTTTGTGGGCTATCTTTTGGTTCTAAAGTCTTTTGTACTATATTTTGGAATCTTGTAATGCATGTATATATGCTTTATAAAGTGAGGTTCTTTATACTTTTGTAACCTCAATGTAAAATGTTTTCAACAAGTCTATATAGTATTCTTTTCTCTCAATATACTATTGTTATATTGTGAGAATGCTTACACCATATTTAAATATATATAAAAAAATTTGATCGTATATTTAGATCGAGTAATTATTTTCAGCCTTTATACAAATTTACAAAATTATCTATTAAAAAGGGGTGTGACAGTAAGTGTATTTTTATGCTAGTATGCTCAAAACGGGCTTTGAGGTACCCTTGGTGGATAAGTATCTCACGAGCCGCTTTTCGGGTGTAAGTGTCTCTTTTATGCTAGCAAGCCCAAAGGAACGAAGGCCAAGTCTTTTATACTTTGGGGCGCAAGAGCATGCTAACTATTTATAAATGGTGACCTTGTGTCTTAGGTACACATATGATGCGTGGGATGCATGATCCTAATATGCAAAGAGTGAAAAGTCATACTCATTCATGTCACTTTTCAAAGAGAAGAAAGAAAGGAAAAAAAGAAGAAAGAAAAAAAGAAAAGAGAGAGAGAGAGAGAGAGAGAGAGAGAGAGAGAGAGAGAGAGAGAGAGAGAGAGAGAGAGAGAGAGATGAAGCTCATATCATTTATGCATATCACTTCATGCATTACATTCACACCATAAATTTGATATTATTTATTTGAATGTAGTTGTATGGGATTAAAGGTTGTGCATGTGATATAAGTTGATTGTCAAATGATATGTTAATGCGATTATGATTTCATTCACTTATATGAAAGATAATGTCAAAGTTAAGAGGTAAAGTGTATGATTTATATTCGTTCATAAGTATAAGGTTTGACAAGAAAATATTTAGAATAAAAGAAGGTTTTGTGACCTTATACACTTTATATTAAAATTAACTTCTTATTACATGTATCAAGTTTTATTCACTGGACTTCACAGTTCATAGTCATTTATGACTTTCTTTATAGGCAATGGAGCATTAGTTCTTGTATGTGTGGATTCCCTATGGAGAATGTCGGTCGAGAATGAAGAGTACTCCTTGGTAACCGAAGATAATGAAGCATTAAGTTTCTCTATAGCTTGAACAAATTTTGGAATGTAAGTATTATTCTCTTTATATTTATAAGTAAATTACTAGTTCAAATTAATTTTGAGATGTAAAGTGTCTGAAAAGAATGAGCCTTATATTTTAAAGTTCCGCTTAATGTTTTAAGTATCATTCTTATAAAATATTGATATTGAAACCATTTTTACTTGATTGTTATTAAAATGTTAAAGTCAAAGTACGGATAATAATCCTAAATGTTTAACATGGTAAATTTATTGTTTAGAACAATTAAAATGGTTCTAAATAGAGATCGTGTACAAATTGTTATCTCATGCTCGAATAAATGACTATGTTAATATTGTTATGCCATATATGAAGAATTAATTATGTGCATGACCATTCAAGCAAGCTTTGCATGATTATTGGCGTCTCTTGTGCATCCTGACATCATAAGTATTTGTGATTATTTAAACATTAAGGAGAAAGGTGATGTTTTGAAGAAATGATCATGAACAACTAAGAATGTCCCTATTTAGGTAGTTGCATCTACGGAGAAAGTCCCTAATTGGTCACGTGTTGTGAGGTACCCTTCGGGGATAATTATCTGACAAGACACCCTTCGGGGCTAAGTGTCTTTTTTATGCTAGTATACCCAAAACGGGCTGTGAGGTACCCTTCGGGGATAATTATCTCATGAGACATCCTTCAGGGATAAGTGTCTCTTTTATGTTAGCAAGCCCAAAGGAACAAATGTCAAGTCTTTTATACTTGGAGGCATAAGAGCACTCCAACTATTTGTGAATGGTGACCTTATGTCTTAGGTACACATATGATAATATGGGAAGGGCCCCTAAAGTAAAAGACATGAAAGAAATGCAAAGAGTGAAAATTCATACTCATTCATGTCACTTCTCAAAGAGAAGAAAGAAAGAAAAAAGAGAGAGCAAGTAAGAAAATATTGAAAAGAGATGAAACTCATATAATTTATGCATATCACTTCATGCATTACATTCACGCCATAAATATGATATTATTTATTTGAATGTAGTTGTATGGAATTAAAGGTTGTAAATGTGATAAGAGTTTATTATCAAATGATATGTTAATGCGATTATGATTTCATTCACTTATATGAAAGATAATGTCAAAGTTAAGAGATAAAGTGTATGATTTATATTCTTTCATAAGTAAGTTAAGGTTTGACAAGAAAATATTTAGAATAAAAGAAGGTTTTGTGACCTTATACACTTTATGTAAACTTAGCCTCTTATTACACATATCAAGTTTTATTCGCTGGATTTCACGGTTTATAGTCGTTTTATGACTTTCTTTATAAGCAATGGAGCATTAATTCTTGTATGTGTGGATTCCCTATGAAGAATGTCGGCCGAGAATGAAGAGTACGCATTGGTAACCGAAGATGTTGAAGGATTAAGCTTCTCTATAGCTTAAACAAATTTTGGAATCTAAATATTATTCTCTTTATATTTATAAGTAAATTATTAGTTCGGGTTAATTTTGAGATGTAAAGTGTCTAAAAAGAATGGGCCTTGTATTTTAAAGTTCTGCTTAATGTTTTAAGTGTCATTCTTACGAAATATTGATATTGAAACTATTTTTACGTGATTGTTATTGAAATATTATTATAGTCAAAGTACGGATAATAATCCTAAATGCTTAACAGGGTAAACTTAGAACAATTAAAATGGTTTTAAATAAGTTTAGAAAGAGTTTTTAGTAAATGTATTAAAGATGCCTTGTTTCTGAAAGTACGCTACTAGTAGCCTCCTGTAGCTACATTTTCAGTTCATCTTATGCTACTAGTAGCCTTCAGCAAATTAAAAAAAAAAAATACCCAGAATTTTACGGTCGTGACATGCTTACTCTGCCTCTTGCTTACCAAGAAGTTCTCCATCTCCATTTCTCAGGTAATTTCTTCTTCTCTTGTGTGTGTTCATTTTTTTCTTTCTTCATTTCCCTCTGTCTACTGAGTGCATTTACCCTTTATACCTTTCCATAGTAAGTTCGATTTCGGAGAACATGGAATGAGTTGGGGGAACAAAGTTGAGGGAGTTGGTGGTCATGGCTGACCCTATTAGAGGCTTTTGCCCTTGCTCTCATTCAGTTTTTAGCTCTTGTTATTTCAATGAGCTTAAGAAGAAGCGAAGTAGGAAAATCTGCAGCGTAACATGCTTGGATGATTCTGACTGTGAAGAAGAAAAAAATCGGTCTTATTTAATGAAATGCGCATGTAAAACAGTGAATGAATGAGGTACTCACCCCCAAACTAGAAAAATATATTGTCCTCAATGTATGACAAATATATATCAAATAAAAAATAATACAAAGAAGAGGGGTCAAGTACATTTCTACACAAGTAATAATTCGACCAGGGCTATGTGCTAAGATACATAAAGTCTAACATTGATAAACAATTAATGAACAATCAAGTTCAAATGTTGTCTATTATTCTTACTAAAGTAAAAATTTAATCCTAACAATATCATAGGCAGCAAACAAATCAACCAAAATTTTGAAATGTTTGATTAAGTTTTTTTTATTTCTATATATACATCATAAAATTGAATGAAATGCGCATGTAAAATAGCAAATGAATGAGATACACACCACCAAACTAGAAAAATACATTATCTTCAATGTATGACAAATATATATCAAATAAAATACAATACAAAGAAGAGGGGTCAAGTACTTCCCTTGTTTAGAGGCTTATTGTAATGGCATGAGACTTTTCTGTTCAACGTCTTTTGGATGTTTCTACCTTTTCCCTTATTTTTTCCTGTTCGGTTTGTGATGTATTTAGGTCGTATATTCCTTATACATGATAGATAATCAATATTAGTAGCTTAAAGACCATATATATATATATATTGATATAAAACAACAAAAACAACCTCAAAGTAGGATATAGCAAAATAATTGAATTTAGAACATGTGCGACTAGTAATTTTCAGCCCTCGATAACACCTCCAAAAAGTAGAATTTCCCCAAGACATGTCTGGGCATATGAAAGTATGTGTTCTGGCCTACAACATGTTTAAAATTCAAGTCAAACTGAGGTCATTTGAGTCCCAAAAAATAGGACGAAGTAGGTGACGTGAAGTTGTTTGAAACCTATAGTGGTACAGTGATGCATGAAGGGGTGCACTGATGTGCAATTTCGAGTTCTATGCATTAAACCATTCTAAATAATGAATTTACGATGAATATATGATGTGCAATGTGATACAAAGATAATCACTTGAAAAGATTTGCAAAAAACTCAAAGAAAAAGTCATTAGAACATTTTATTGAATACCTAACATACAATAAAAGTTCATGAGGAAGATCATAATAGTGGACACTTGAATATAATCCTGAAATTTTCCACCTAAAACATCGAGCAATCAAATTCAATTTCTAACCTAAACCCATCCTCCATCATTCAACAATTTCAGATTTCACAAGAATAGGGCAAAACCAAAAATTTCATGAAAAAATCAAATAACCTTGAGTCTAACTTTCATCAGGTTTGAGATGATGATAGCTTTGATTTTGACTGAATGTAATGTGAAGTTGTGGATTTTGGTGAAAAATTGAATTTATGAAATTTGGTGGTGAGGGATTAATGAGTTATGTAATGATTTTTTGGAAGATAAAAATCTTTGTTTTGAACAAAATCCACTCCTAATTTATAACCAAGCGATCACATAGTTGATATAGGCACGATCGTGTGTTTTTGATCTATAGCTTTTGTTAATTTAAGAGATGTTCGCACTATCGCGCGACGATGTGCGACGTGATCGCACGTTTCGGTAAAAGTCCCAAAAAAAATTCTTTGTTTCATGCAAAATTCGTTTTCAACCCCTTTGTGTATCGTGATACGTGTACTATCTTCCTAATAGTGTTTTCATGTTCTAGGCTCAAAAATATGCTATTGAGCATAATGAATGCTTAATGAACTATAAATGCCCTCAAATATCAAAATGTAAATTAAATGTTAACATGCAAACTAAGGATGCATGTAAACATAAAGTTCAAGTGTAAGGCAAACAACGAAGGTGTAGTAAATAAAAGTGTTTGAGAATTGGGTTGTCTTCCAATAAGCGCTCCATTTGTAGTCATAAGCTCGACTTTTCTGGAAGATTTCAAGGTGGTATAAAACATGTTGTTGAGGCATTGCATTGCTTCCAATTCCCAACCTTGCAAATCTGCTTCCTTTTCAAAATCTTTTCAACTTAGAGGCAACTTTCAGGAGATAGATTTGGCATTTTTTCTTGATTCATGTTGAAAATAACTTGTTGATCTTCCACCTTAAACCTGACCTCTCCTTTTTCCATGTCAATCAAGGCTCTTCCAGTTGTAAGGAAGGGTCTACCTAAGATTAGATGCATCTTGTCATCTTCTTTCATATCCATGAGTATGAAGTCAATTGGAAAAATGAAATCGTATACTTTTTCTAAAACATACTCGACGATGCCATATGATTAACAGACTGAACGATCAGCCAACTACAATATAAGTGAACTTAGTTTAGGCTCCTATAGACCGAGAGATGCATTGGATTAATACTTGCACCAAGATCACATAAGACTCTGTAAAATTTTACATTGCCAATAATGCAAGAAATAGAAAGACACCTTAGATCTTTGAACTTAGGTGGCCAGGTTTTTTACAATATTGTACTACACTCTTCAGTTAATGCCACTATCTCAAATTCTCCAAGCATTCTCTTTTTCGGTATTATATCCTTCAAGAACTTTGCAAAGTTTGGAATCTGTTTTATTGCGTCAATGAACGGTATATTAAAAAACTACCACCACGTGATCGCGCTATAGATTCAGGCGCGATCGCATGATTATAAAGTTTTCCCTTATTTTTTCATCTGTCAATTTGTGCAAGTTAGTCATTTCCTTAT
This sequence comes from Ligustrum vulgare, assembly GCA_963555705.1. NCBI lineage: Eukaryota > Viridiplantae > Streptophyta > Magnoliopsida > Lamiales > Oleaceae > Ligustrum > Ligustrum vulgare. The sequence goes on along the minus strand of OY743175.1, from coordinate 2,368,718 downwards.
TTTTCAATAAGCCCTTCAACTTCGGATTTCATCAATTGACCCCCTGAACATCTGAATTTCCTCAATTAAATCCTTCCATCTTTTGATATCTTCAATTAAGCCCTCGACTATCCGATTTCTTCTAATTTACCTCCACTTTGGTCTTCAATCGGCTTCACCAACTTCCAATGTGTACAATTTAGCTTCAATTGTCATCCAATTGACCTTTATTCGCTTCAAATCTTTTATTTTCTCGAATTTGGGATAATTTCTAAAATAATAACAAATAAGAACGAAATGAATAGCAATTATTTTAAAACAAAAATATAATATCCTAATTTTAGCTTGTAAATAAATATATAAAATAAACTTATCAAAGACCCTAGAACTCTTTCCATTGAACTTAAAGCTAAGCCCAATGTTTTTGATGATATGAACTAAATTGCTTACAATTCTATTATATTGTACTTATCTCATATTGTAGTGAGACAAATTGATGAAGCTAGACTACTAGAATCTTGTGGGAAGCACTTGATTCTTGATACTCCGTTTCTGACTAAAACTTTGCCAAGTAAAATCTATCTTTTGGAAAAACTTTTTATCTTCAGAATGGATATTGGAAAATAATTAGAAGCAAACTTAAGTGACTTTAGTATCATTTTTAAAAGCTTAGCTCATAATGATAAGAAACTTGATGATGAGGACGTAACTGTTATTTCATCAAATGCCTTACATGAATCTTATAAAGATGTCAGAAATGCTATAAAATATTCTAGGGATAAATTGACACCAACCATTGTTGTTGATGCCTTGAAATCAAGAGAGTTAGAAGTTAAGAAAGAAAACAAATACTATCACAGAGAGATGAGTATGTACACTGGAGGGAGACCTGATAAAAGAGAGAATAACTTTCATTTTAAGAAAGGGAAGAGTAAGTCTAGGGGAAGATCAAAATCTAAAGATAGAAGCAATAAAGAATCTTACCATTATGGGAATGAGGGACATTTTTAGAAAAGATTGCTATGAATTCGAAAGTAAACAACAAAAAGAGTAGAACAATGATGAATTAAATAATGATGTTGTCAGTCTAGACCTAGATAGTCTGCATGTCATGACTGTGTCTAATGACGACACTAATGAGGATTGGATCTCAGATCCAGGATGTACATTCCATAAGTGTTCTGTTAAGTCTTGGTTTTAAAATTTTAGGAATATAGAACCTATGAAAGTATATATGGGTGATAATAATACACAAACTTTTGTTGATAATGGGGACATTGCCATCAAAATGTATGATGGCATTGTTGGGTCTATCAATAATGTCAAATATGTTCCAAATATAAAAGAAACCCCATTTCATTGGGAGTTCTTGAAGATGATGGACATGTCTTTAAACCTGAAAATAATACATTGAAAAATGACCTAAGAGAAATGGGTTGTATTACTTTGTAGGTGAAGTTGTATCTTCTTAGGATTCCAAATTCTTTACTATAATTGAAAACAAATCTGAGCTTTGGTAACAAAATGGCTCATCTTGGGAATAAGGATTAAGATTCTTAAGTGATAAAAATTACTTGGCAAAGACTTAATAGAACCTCTAAATTTATGTGAAACATGTGTACTGTGTAAGTCACACAGGGTGAGTTTCATGACTTGTTCTCACTGTTCCAATAGACCTTTAGATTATGTTCATGCAGATTTATGGGCCCCTGAAAACATCACACCTTTGGTGGGAATAAATACTCTCTATCTCTAGTAGATGACTATTCTAGGAAAGTATGAATTTTCCCATTCAAGGCTAAATCTGAAGTTGTCTTTACTGCAGCCTATCTAATAAACAGATCCCTTTCAAGTTCTCTTGATTTTAAGACTCCAGGAGAACTGTGGACTGGAAAACCACCTGACTTGACTCACATTAGGGTATTTAGAAGTAATGCATATGCAAATCAAATGTGATAACCCGTTTTTGTGCTAGTCAAAAATTCAGGAATTACCTAGTCAAAGTCAAATATTCAAATGGTTAAATCAAATGAGGACTTAAGTTGAATAAATGATTTTATTTGGACTTAAATTTTTATTATAAAAGTTTTAGGGTTAGTTAGTAGAAAATAGAAAATTGGAAATTTTATATTCAATTGTTGGAAGTTAAGGACTTAATATTGTATTATATGGAAGTTTGGGGGCTTGTATTGTAATTATCATAATAGTAATCTATTATTATTTATCTAAAGGATAAGTGAGACTTTGTCTCATTTTTTTTTGGGAATGAAGGAACGATAGAAGTGCTAGAGACAAAGTTAGAGAAGAAAGCTGAGAAGGAAAGGGAAGAAAAAGCAAGGAAAAATGGAAAGAAAAAGAAAAAAGAAAAGAAAGAAGAGAAAGGAAAGGAAGGTGAGGATGTTTCAAGCTTGACTTTTTATTTGTCTCATTTAATTTAGATATTGAGAATAAGATGTTAAATTATTTTTGGGTTTATAGAAATTTTGATTAAATCCAAAATTTTAAAGGTTATTAATGTTATTTGAGTTATTAATCAAGAATATAGTAAGTAAATGTCATGCTACTAGAAGAGATTGAGCAGGGGACGTTCAAATTGGTTGTTGGAGTTGGAGTTAGTCTTTGATTGATTATATAGAAGGTAAAATGGACTTCAAATTTAAGAGTTTATTAGTGTTTTCGGTATGGAATTTATAAATTACACAATTTGGAGTTTAAATAGAAAAGGGAAGTGATCTAAATTCCTTTTGTCTACAGGCAGTAAGAAGTTTTTACTAGAAAATTTATTGGAAGAATCACAAATATGAATATTAGCTTGAAATGTAGACTTCTATAATTTGATCAGTTGGTCAATTTGTGGGTAAACTTAATTGGGGGAAAATAAGATAGTATAAAGAAAGCAAGTTTCTTTACCTTGTACTTAAATTGTAAGGCTACTTCATATGGTAGCATTAATTTGATTATTTATATCATATTTAGGTGGTAAAGAGTAGATTGAAAATGGTTATTGATCAGCTTAGTTTCCGGTCTATAACTTGGTGAGTGAAAAACTTAATTATTTTCAATTATTGATAATTACTTATATAATTACGTTAAACGTGATTATGTGCTTTAATTGTCCAATTACGTGATTATTTTGAAATATTATGAAAATATGAGATAACGTGATTATATGATTTAATTGTCCAATTACGTGATTATTGTGAAATATTATGAGAATATTAGATTTTGGAATTACAAAGATTATGAAATGATTAATTGTGAAAGGTGATGTGATATTGAAATCCATCAAAAAGTACCCATGATTATATATTTTTTCTAGTTCACTTAGGGGCTTTGATCGTATTCTATATATACATAGACCTTAGCATTCTCAATAGTTGCAAGGGATTACCTTCAAACTGCAATAGGCTGAGCTGGGAATATCTTCTCTTCACTGGAAACTAGATCAAAGGCTGTAAAACTGCACTGAGGGGTCTTGACCGGGTATGAGATTACCCTGAGGCGGTCTGACCGTGTATGATATAGTTCACTAAGGGATCTTAACCGTGTTCTAGAATTGATTATCAGATATTTTGAGACTAGCCCGAGAGGAAGTCTGCTAGCATATAACCAGATTACAGATTATATTCAGTGGGTACATTTTGGTGAGATTTGCTAGGGTATGACCATACCTAGAGATTACAGACTATGCTGATAGTAAACTATTGATGATATGATGTTACTATGTAAATTGTCAAGAGATGTGAAATTGGATTTTCGATAAAAACGTATAAATGAGTAAGTATGATTATTTTCAAATGTTTCCACTCACTGAGCTATCAACTCATTATTTTCCCATGATTTTTCTTAATAGGTGACAATTGAGTTTTGGAAGCCTGAAGAGCCTGTTGATTTTCGAGCACATTCGTACGATATGTATAAGTTATTGTTTCATGAAAAGCATTTAAATTCAGTTGGGCCCACATTATTTTTTAAATAAAATTATTTTTCATTATTTAGCAGATTGGTAGTAGATCACAGTCAACCTTGGTGGTGGTTCTAGCGTCTAGTTGGCATCCATCATCGGAGCTCACCATGTCTCGAGTCCATTAGGGTTATTCAGGGCAGGTCATGTCATCAAACTAGAGGTAAACTAGAACCTAGACTTACCAAATGTTTCATGTTAGGGTATGCTTATAAGTGAAAGGGTATAGACTGTAGGTTTTAGGGGTGCGGGTGTAAAAAATCAATAATAGTAGTGATGTGTTATTCAATGAATTTGAAATGCCTTATTTGGAATATCAAGCTGATAAAGTTGCTGACCCGAAACTATTAATAGAACGCAGAATAAGGTGAAAGTTGACCAAGTTTAGATACACCCAAGATGAAACTCCTGAAGCTGTCGTTCCTCCTGCATGAGAGAATGAAGTTGAACCTGTAGGCAATGAGGATAATGATCCTTTGTTGAAATTGAATCTGAAATCCCTATCCCCACTGAAGTAGATACCTCAACCCAGAATTACCAACTTGTTGGGATAGAGAGAGAAGGTAGGTGAGGCCCAATCCTAGATATGAAATACAAAATCTTATTGACTTTACGTTAGTTTCAAGTGAAGCCATTGATCACTCTCATGGTCATAAATCTGATAACTAGAAAAAAGGCAATGGAAGAAGAAATGAAATATTTGATTGAAAAAAAAAACCTGGAAATTGGTGAAAGGGCTTAAAAACCAAAAGAAGCAGTGAATATGACACTTGCTTGTAATACAATAACAACAAACATAGAGGTGAAGTTCATTTAATCGCGAGAAGTTGTGATTGTGAGATATAAGTTATAATTGAATCTTAAATATCATTGGTAGTGAAGTAATATCGAGATACAGATACCTTTATTGTGGATAGACAAACACGTGTGTCATAGATCACTTTAGAAATAAGTAGCCGATCTCACAAACTAAGATGTAAAGACATCTAAATGAACACATGGATATTTTGTTGAAGAACAAATCATTGGAGACCTACAATAGAGATTCCAAATTGATAACTATTTGAGAGTCAATGGTTAATCTCTAATGTTTGTTAGTGGAATTGATATTGATCATTTAACTTGATTTCATCGTAGTACCTTATACGAGGACAAATGTACTTTGGTGATCTCAGATGTTGCTTTGAAAGGTGTTGCTAATACGATGATGTTCGGATATGTCAAGAATCATTGAAGGTTGTAAATGATCAATATAGGATTCACCACTCTTAGATAAGTAAGAGATTATGATGTATGTTTTATTTGGTTGAGTCGATATCTAAATTCTTGGTTAAGGTAAATTCATAAAGAAGAAAATATTTTCGATGTTTATTGACTTAAGAGTGAAATAAAAGATAGGATCAATAAACGAGATTGATACATTTACATATCTCGTAATTGACTAGATCATATTAAAAACGGGATTATAGTTTCATGATAAACGAACAAGTTTGGTTTTGTCACACCACGTGACATTTCTCGTCATATGTATTACTCTGACAAATTACTAGATGTCAATATGGAACAACAAAAATGAATTAATTAATCTAGGAAAATTAATGATTAATTGAAAAGAGAGTTTTAATTAATCTTATTTTGATTAGATCAAAATAATAATTCACGTTATTCGACATCGTAGTAGGAAACCTACATGATCACACACAATGAGAGAACTAGTATAATGTAATTAGAATTAATTAATTAACAAGTGTTCAACATTTGTAGAATTACTTAATTAGTCTCGAGTTAATAAATTAGATTAATTATTTTATGTCCAAATTTTAACTAATTGGATTAATTAAACCATATAGACCGAGTCATGTCTAAGTTATGGGTCAAGTCCACTTTAACATATATTAGTAAACAACTAGGCTTTAGAAATAGATAACCTAATTGATTATTGAGGAAATTACAGCCTACCCTGGTTTTAAAGAGCCAAGTTCAAATATAAGATGAAACCTGTATAATTTCAACTATCAGGTGATTATTATAAATTTTAATTTATAATTATTAAATTAAATTAAACTATCCCTAACGGCCTAACCCTACTATGATTTCAGATTCTTCCATCCCTCTTCCACTTCTCTTCACAGTTCACGCCCCCACACCGCCCCCATCACAGATCACCACCATGGGATGATGCAGTGCTCAATCGGTGCTAGACATCGTCGTACAACTCTAGGTGTAAGGAAGAACTGCAATGTGCTGTGCAGCAATAACAGCTCTGGCGATTGCGCCGCTCCATTCTGATCGACGATGACCACCTCAGTTGCGGCGACATTCAACAGTGGTGCTGGGCACGCCGCCATTCCAGTAGCAGCATGCGGTTCTCTACTCAGGTGCTTTGGAAACATTTTATTGGAAGTGGCGGTGGCATGATGGCGTCGCAGTACGGAAGGAGGTGGTTATTGTTGTGATATTGGTTTTTGCTGTAATGATGGTGGTGGATAAAAAAAGGTTAATGAATTACACCATGTTTTCTATGGACATGGCTATTTATGGTCCAGAGGCCGGGAGAGAAACAATTAAATGACATTGAGGGCCTTGTGAATTGAGTCAGTTCCTCTATTGAAGGTTGCACTCATTAGCTGGTGGTGGCAAGGAACCACTAGAAGAATACCGGAAAATGAACTTGCTTTGGGATCATCCTGAGGTGACATTTTCAAAATTTCAGGTCACATGTGTGGTTTCAAGTCACATTCATCACAGTTCTCAGATCATACGTTTCGTTCTCAAGTCACACGTTCATCTATTAGGTCACAGGTTCATCACGGGCCACAGTATCACGGTCGGTTCTCAAGTCACACGTTCATATATTAGGTCATATTTAGTTCCTCATGTCACATTTTCACTTTCTCAGATCACATGTAATACTTCCCCAGTAACAATGGCTTTGGACGTTCTTCGGAGTCGAAGATGATGATTACTATAATGGTCGTGGTGATGATCGGAGATTTTGGTGTTTGTGGTTCATCGGAGAACATGATTATGATGTGGTGGCGGTTCGTCAGAGATTGTGGTTGTGGTTGTGGTTCGACAAAGGTGGTGGTATATCGGAATCTCGAGTGGTGGTGGTGGTGGTGAGACATCAATCCGTCCGACTTAGATATATCAATTGCTGGGTTGGGAGATGTTTTCTGTGTGTGTGTGTGTGTGTAATTAGCACCTGATTAGTGAAGAAATAAAAATTGTTTTCTAAATGTGAATCTATGATGGCCTGATTTTTGTATTTTTCCCTCGATATTCCCTTGCTAACATAAGAATAGAGAAACTCTAAGGATCTTTGCTATTTTCAGGTCGTTTTCTATTTTCATTTTCGAAAATACTAAAAACGCGTTCTCTTTTCGATTTTTGAAAATGATTTTTTCAAAATAAAAATAATTTTTACACAAAATAAAATTTTTAAGTAGAAACTCAACGAAAGTCCAAAACGCGGAAAACAATCCTCTCCTCCCCCAGTTGCACAGGTCATTTTCCTTTTCTTCTCCGCAAGGTTCGTCTTCCTTCTCCTCCCTCTTCTATCTTCTTTCTTCTCTTCCTTCTTCTAACCCGTCTCCTCGCAGAATGATTTTCTAATTATCGCTCAATGCTGCCATAATCTGATTCTTGTATTGAAACTTCCTAAAAGACAACGTTATTACCTCTTCTATTGTAATTTTGTTGATTGTACCTAAACTCTGTAAATATTAGAATGCTGAACTTAACCACAACATTTGTTATGCATATATATAAGGAGTGATTCTTGGTTATCTTAGTCTAATTTACCATTTAGATGCATCATCACTCTACGTTATATTTTGTAATGAATCTCCTGAAATGCAATTGGGTACCAATGAATATGTTGTTGGAAATGGTGAGTTCCAAATGGGTCAACTTTGACCTTAATTTTGAATGGGACCCAATGTTCGATTTGTTGAAATTAATGTTCAATTAAATTCTACGTTCCGAGTATATGAGCGTGGAATATTTAATTGTATAAAACCATTTCAATATGAATGAGAAATTATGGTTGAAAGTTGGACAATAAATATGAGGAATGAATGGGAAACAATTGGAAAAATGTTCCAATCCCACATAGGTTACAGACACAACCTTGAACCACTTAATAAACTTCAAGTTTGGAAATGGGTTTGGGCCCTAAGGGGTACTAATAGTCTTTGAAAGAGGGGAGTCTTAGACAATTTCTAGACTAGCCCAAAGGCCACACTAGCTCGGGTGCCGCTGGCTCAGCTCGCGATCAGGTCGTGGGCATGGGCCGGGTCGGGCCTGCGTAAATTATTTAAATTTTTTGTTCTGAATTTAATTAATTAATTCCCTCTCTTTGACGGTTTATTAACTGTCACATTTTTCGTGAATAGTGGTTCAGTTGATATAATTATGGGTGTAGTGGGCTGTATGGAAACTGCTCAACCGCCACATCCTCCTCTATTTTTAATGTTCCTCAAGCTTTCATTCTTAGCACTGAAAAAATCATGAATTCATTCTGCATACACAGTCTGCGTCCCGTTTTCTTTCTGCATTAGTCTTGAGAGAGTATTTCCAATTCTGGTTCGTTGTCGTGCAGTCGAAGTGCTGCTTCTGCAAGTGTTTGATTGTGGTATCTTGGGAGGAGCTTTACCACAAATCGTAAGCACCGTGTGACGGGGTAAAAATGTCTTAAGGACAGAGAGCCAGTTCTCGCCTCGATCATCCCTGTTTACTTTCCTGCTCGGATCTTGCCTTCTGATTCCATTTGTTTTACGTTATTCCAATTTTTTTTAGATATATCTGTTTTCTTATTATAGCATGTCTTTTCTTGGAAACTTTAATCTGAATAAATAAGTTCTAACAATCTTAAGACGTTTTTTCATAAATATTTACTAGTTCCGAAATTGTACATGCTACTCTGTTTGAAACTGCTTCTTCATAACTTTTAACTTTGCAGTTCCTGGTTTGATTTTACTTTTCTGCAGAATTTTAATTTCTAAATTCTGACTTGTTGAACTTCTATTTTGAAAACAGAAATGGCTAACACTATTAGGACGAATGCAATTCCTCCTACTTTGGCTGTGACGCCAATTGTGATGCCGACTGTGGCTGGTCCGTCTGCTTCAACTCATATTTCTCATGGAGAGAACCCTGAAAAATTTAATAGGGTTGATTTTAAGAGATGGTAGTAGAAAATGTTGTTCTATCTCACCACTCTGAACTTGGCAAGATTTCTCATGGAGGATCCTCCTCCTGTTCAGCAAGGAGAAAATAATTGAGCTTCAGTTATTGCCTTGGACGCATGGAAACATTCTGATTTTCTGTGCAAAAATTATGTACTGAATGGATTGAATGATTCGCTATGTGGTGTGTATAGCATAATGAAATCTGCAAAAGAGCTATGAGAATCTTTAGAGAAAAAATATAAAATTGAAGATGCTGGATCTAAAAAATTTCTTGTCGGTAAATTTTTGGAATATAAAATGATTGACTTTAAATCTGTTATTTCCCAAGTTCAAGACTTGTAGGTACTCCTCCATGATTTGCATGCTGAAAGGATGACTGTAAGTGAGTCGTTCCAAGTAGAAGCTATAATTTAGAAACTCCCGCCTTCATGGAGAGATTTCAAAAATTACCTCAAATGCAAACGCAAACGCAGGGAAATGAACTTGGAGGAGTTGATTGTGCGTTTGAGGATTGAAGAAGACACTAAAAAGTCTGAAAGGAGGAATGGAGGACCAAGCATGGAGGCTAAGGCAAACATGGCTGAATCAAGTTCAAAGAAGAACATGAAGAGGAAGCACTCAGACTTTGCTCCTAAGAAAAATGAAAACAATCAGAAGAACAACAAGTTCAAAGGGGACTTCTTCAACTGTGGCAAACCTGGACATCGTGCAGTTGACTGTCGCAAGCCTAAAAAGCAAAATGACCGTGCACATGTTGTTCAAACTGAAAATCTGACTAAAGGTGTTCAAGAAATGCACCTATCTGCTATAATATCTGAATGTAATAGTGTTGGAAATCCCAGGGAATGGTGGGTGGACACTGGTGCCACTCACCACATTTGTGCTGAAAAGAATGTGTTTTCTGATTACAAAACTATTAATGGAGAACAACTGTTCATGGAAAATTCCTCAAGCTTAAAGGTTGAAGGACAAGGAAAGGTGACCTTGAAGATGACATTTGGCAAGGAACTCGTTCTCAACAATGTGCTGCATGTGCCTGACATTCAGAAAAATCTTGTTTCTAGTTCTTTGCTTAGCAAAAATAGGTTTAAGTTAGTATTTGTATCTGGCAAATTTGTACTAACTACAAATGGTATGTATGTGGGAAAGGGTTATATGACTGCTGAGATGTTCAAGATGAATGTCCTTACTATTGTACCCAAATTGAACAAGACTAATGAAGCTTCTACTTCTGCGTATATTGTTGATTCTTCTTGTTTGTGGCATAAAAGATTAGGACACGCAAACTTTAAATATGTGCGCAAATTAATGAATTTAAATTTGCTTCATTCGTTAAGTTTCGATCCTAATCACAAATGTGAAAATTGTGTTGAGGCTAAGTTATCCAAAAGACCGTTTCCTTCAGTTGAAAGAAACACTTCACCTTTAGAATTAATTCACAGTGATATTTGTAACTTAAAATTTGTGCAAACTAAAGGCGAGAAAAAGTACTTCATTACTTTTATGGACAATTGCACTCGGTACTGTTATGTCTATTTGTTAAGAAGCGAAGACGAGGCTTTGGAAATGTTTAAACATTATAAGCATAAATTCGAAAATCAACTTAGCAAAACAATAAAAATTGTTCGAAGTGATAGAGGTGGAGAATATGGAGTACCATTTGAGGAATTTTGTTCTGAACGAGGTAATATTCACCAAACAACAGCTCCTTACTCACCTCAATCTAATGGCATTGTGGAACGAAAGAATCACACGCTTAAAGAAATGATGAACGCTATGTTGATTAGTTCTAGTCTACCCCAGAATTTGTGGGAGGAAGCTATCCTCTCGGAAAATCACTTTGATAACAAAATACCACACAAAGTAAATGATGAAACACCTTATGAGTTATGGAAAGGTCACAAACCTTCATATAAATACTTGAAAGTGTGGAGGTGTTTGGAAAAGGTAGAAGTGCTAAAACCTAAACAAATAAAAATAGGATCGAAAACTGTAGATTGCATATTTATTGGATATGCTCATAACAACAGTGTATATCGCTTCCTTGTGCATAAATCCGAATTCCGGATATACATGAAGATACAATAATTGAATCAAGGAATGCAAGTTTCTTTGAAGATGTATTTCCTTGTAAAGACAAAAGTGATGTAGGTTCAAAAAAACAAACTTACGATACTGCAAATGATGATGAAAATGAAGAAGAATTCAGACGCAGTAAAAATGTTAAAAAGTCTATGTCATTTGGTTCAGAGTTTCTAACATACATGATCGAAGATGAACCTAAGACATTCAGTGAAGCGATGTCAACACCAGAAGCTCCTTTTTGGAAAGAAGCTATCAATAGTGAAATTGAATTGATAATGAAAAATCACACTTGGGAGTTGGTTGATCTCCCACCTGGAAATAAACCTCTAGGTTGCAAGTGGGTTTTCAAGAAAAAACTAAAATCAGATGGATCTATTGATAAATATAAGGCTCGTTTGGTAGCAAAAGGATATAGATAAAAGGAAGGTCTAGATTTCTTTCATACTTACTCACTAGTAACGAGGATTACTTCGATAAGAATCCTTGTTGCAATTGCTGCGATACATAATCTCGAAATTCATCAAATGGATGTTAAAACAGCCTTTCTAAATGGTAAGTTGGAAGAAGAAATATATATGGAGAAACCAGAAGGATTTGTCGTTCATGGACAAGAGAAAAAGGTTTGCAGACTAGTTAAGTCTTTATATGGATTAAAACCGGTGCCAAAGCAATGGTACCAAAAGTTTGAAAAAATAATGTTTTCAAATGGTTTTAAAATTAACGAATGTGATAAATGTGTGTATAATAAAAGTACACCAACATCATATGTCCTAGTATGTCTATATGTAGATGATATGCTAATTCTAGGTAGCAATAATGATATCATCATGTCTACTAAGAAAATGCTAACAAAACATTTTGACATGAAGGACATGGGTGTAGCAGATGTAATTCTTGGAATTAAAATTTCTAAAACATTAGATGTCCTCGTTCTTTCACAATCTCATTATGTTGAGTCTGTGCTAAAGAGATTTGGAGTCTTTGATGAAAGTCCAGTCAAAACTCCGGTAGACACGAGTCTACACTTAGCCAAAAATAGAGGTGAACCAATACATCAATTAAGATACTCTCAGATTATTGGAAGTCCGGTGTATCTTATGAACTGCACACGTCCAGATATTGCATTAACAGTTAATAAATTGAATAGGTTAACATGTAATCCAAGCAATGATCACTGGAAGGCATTGAATCGAGTACTTCGATACTTGAAACATACTTTGAAATTTGGATTACATTATTTGAGATATCCAGCAGTATTAGAAGGATATTGTGATGCAAATTGGATATCTGATATGAAAGATTCTAAATCCACAAGTGGTTATATATTTACACTTGGTGGTGCGGCTGTGTCCTGGAAATCCTCAAAGCAAACTTGCATAGCTCGATCAACAATGGAATCGGAGTTTATAGCTTTAGATAAAGCTGGAGAAGAAGCAAGTAACTTCTTAGAGGATATTCTGCGTTGGCTTAAGCCGGTGCTTGCAATTAGTATTTACTGTGACAATCAATCGACAATTGCAAGGGCACAAAATTGCATGTATAATGGTAGGTCTAGACATATACGTCGTAGTCACGATACCATAAAACAGCTAATCTCAAATGGTATAATCTCCATTGATTATGTGAAATCAAAGGAGAATCTTGCGGATCAGCTTACAAAAGACATACCAAGAGATCAAGTATATTATCTGACAAAGGGAGTGGGATTAAAGCTGAATATGCATGGATCTTAATGATGGTAACCCAACATTGTCGATTGGAGATCCCAAGATCCTGGTTCAATGGGACAACTAAGTTATTAAGATTCAATAAAGCACTTATCCATTCTTTTATAAAATAAAAGTGCTGTCTGCAGAATGTAAAAAAGGTTAAGTTGTGACTTTTTAATAATTCCTATAGCTTGGATAAACCAAGAGGGGTATAACAGAATACTCTTAATTAGAGGTGGCAAACGGGCCGAGCCGCTCTTCGGCTCGTTGGCTCGGCTCGACAAACGGACGAGCTCGAGCTCGGCTCGTGGTTCAACGAGCGGCTCGTTGGCACGAGCCACGAGCTCGTGCCAACGAGCTCGACGAGCCGACGAGCCGAGCGGCTCGCCGGTTCGTGTAAAAAAAAAAAATTAAACGTCGTTTTTTTACGTTGAAAACTTAAAAAAACATTGTTTTTTTACTTGTTAAGTTATTAATAATTTATTTAATACATAAATTACTACTTATTAATATTATACTTATATTTATACTTATTAGTATTAAAGATTTCAAATATTTTAGCTATCGAAGATTGTCGACTAAATAAATAAACTTAAGACGGTAAGACTAGAGGGTTTTTTTTTTTTTTTTTAAAAAAAAAAAAGGTAAGAGAGGTTTTATATAATATATAATTAATAAATAAATAAATAATAAAAAAAATCGAGCTAAACGAGCCGAGCTGGGCTCAGTCCACGAGCTCGCGGCTCGTGGGCCAAGCCGAGCTCGGCCAGCTCGGCTCGTTTGACCCGAGCTCGTTGCTCGGCTCGTCAGTTTGACGAGCCGAGCATTGCGAGCCATGGGCCGAGCCGGCTCGGCTCGGCCCATTGCCACCTCTACTCTTAATAGGAGATCATCTATTTAAGTGTGAAGTGGGACTGCTTCTATGAGAATTTGGGGCCTAAATTCTCTAGAGCACTTATGAATCCCAATAATTGTTCAGGGTCAAAATGAACACAACTATGAGAACCAAACAATTGATAGAAAGATTATTGTGTGGATACTGTTGCCTTGGTTTACATCAACAGCTGAACAGTTCAAGACATCATGTTCACTGATTAGCCAAGTAAACTCGATAGTATTCCACTAAGGCAGGTTCAAAGCCAAAAGTTACCTCTCCTGATGCAATAAGTCTTTCGCCTGTACTCTCTGATCGTGTCTGCATTGCATTGCATAGTTATGATAATTTCCATTCATGTGGGGGATTGTTGGAAATAGTGGGTGCCAAATGGGTCAACTTTGAATTTAATTTTGAATGGGACCTGATGTTCGATTTGTCGAAATTAATGTTCAATTAATTTCTACGTTCCGAGTAGATGAGCATGGAATATTTAATTGTATAAAACCATTTCAATATGAATGAGAAATTATGGTTGAAAGTTGGACAATAAATATGATGAATAAATGGGAAAAAATTGGAAAATTGTTCCAATCCCACATACGTTGCAAACACAACCTTGAACCACTTAATAAACTTCAAGTTTGGAAATGGAAGGGGTACCAATAGTCTTTGAAAGAGGGGAGTATTAGACAATGTCTAGATTAGCCCAAATGCCACACGTGCGCGCGACGCTACCGTGTGTCCATCGGACCTGCCAGCCGGCTCGGCTCGGGATTGGGTCGTGGGTCGTGGGCATGGGCCGGGTCGGGCCTGTGTAAAATTATTTAAATTTTTTGTTCTGAATTTAATTAATTAATTCTCTCTCTTTGACGTTTATTAACTGTCACATTTTTCGTAAATAGTGGTTCAGTTGATATAATTATGGGTGTAGTGGACTGTATGGAAACTGCTCAACCGCCACATCCTCCTCTATTTTTAATGTTCCTCAAGCTTTCATTCTTAACACTGAAAAAATCACGGATTCATTCTGCATACACAGTCTGCGTCCCGTTTTCTTTCTTCATTAGTCTTCAGAGAGTATTTCCAATTCTGGTTCGTTGTCTTGCAGTCGAAGTGCTGCTTCTGTAAGTGTTTGATCGTTGTATCTTAGGAGGCGCTTTACCACAAATCGTAAGCACCGTGTGATCGGGTAAAAACGTCTTAAGGATAGAGAGCCCAGTTCTCACCTCGATCATCCCCGTTTACTTTCCTGCTCGGATCTTGCCTTCTGATTCCATTTGTTTTACGTTATTCCAATTTTTATATATATTTTCTTATTATAGCATGTCTTTTCTTGGAAACTTTAATCTAAACAAATAAGTTCTAACAGATGTAGACAGGAAAACAAGTATGAAGGTGGAAGTTACTAAATAGAACATATCCTCTTCCCATAAATTTATTTTCATCTAAATTAGGATTAAATTATGCTTGCTCTTCAACAGCCTGTAGATATAAACGATTCTTGTTGGAAATCTCTTGTTTTGATTCTTATAATTCTTTTTTCAGTAAGTTATAAGCCTAATCGATTCTATCAAATACAACTTATCCACTTACGAACGGATATAGCAACGAATGTTATACATTCTTCCATGTGAACTTTAAAGAATTTATGAATTATGTTTTACGTTGTTTTTAATCTATTTTTTCTGTTAAACTTGCGGCTCTGCATGGTGATAAAGATCAGGCTTCTCAAATCGAAATGCTTCAAAAATTCGTATAAGTGGTACACTGAGCTCATGGCCTTATGGTTTATTCGCCTTACACAAGTCTGTAGATTACCATTGGGACATTTGAGTTCTACATTGTAAAATAAAGTTGCTTATTTTGTCACGAGTTATGACTTTTCCAAATTTTGTGAGTAAAAGGTCATGAAGACTCACTTGTTCAAAAACATCATGCACTCATTGTAATTTCATCTTCGTTGTAGAATCAAATGACTTTATTTATTTTTGTAATATTTTTTTTACCCATCATTAAATTAGTCCAACAAAAATTAGATAAGTCAGTTTCTTAAAATATATAGTAAATCTTCAAAAAACACAAGAAATTCTATAATTTAATTCAAAAGTAAGTTATTTACAAATCGTCAAAGTAGTATTTTTCAAAATTTCAAAAAGAATGTGTTTTCAGTTTTACATTTTCTGAAACAATTTTCAGAAATAACAAATCAAACTCGTTTTCAGTCAATTTGAAAACATAAAATAAAAAAGAAAATAGAAAACATTTTCGAAAATGAAAACAAAAAATGAAATACAAACAGAACGCTATCTAATATTTCATTCTTGTTCTCGCGTGTGGATCACTTTTAAAAACTGGACAATTGAATAATTGTGATATGTAAGTATCAATGAAATTAGGATTCTCAAATCATTTTGCAAGAACATCAAGAGATATTTATTTTTATCACGATTTTTATTTGACATGAAACGGGTCCTTGTTTGAAAATTGGAAATATTTTAAATTTCGTTCAGCCTGATTAATCCAGACCTCCTCCAATCCACTCCACAGCCTGAAGTCACCCCCATGCCATCATCCTTTACCAGCCATCATCCTTATGCCACGTGGAAAATCAGATATCCAAAATGCAAGACATTACAACCAAGCTTCTCTATCCCTACCGTTATCACAAACACCATTCCTGATCAATACAGTTTCACAATTTATTATTATAATTATAATAATTATAAATAGACAATTGCATCATTGGTCCTCAATATATTGTGATCAACACGGTGGTCATCAATCATTGAAAAGTAGCAAGTTGACCCTTAACGTTTAAATTTAGTTATACAATCCGTCTTCAAACTTCAAAGGCATTGATAATATACAATCCTAGTGAAAACATAGAATTTTTAGAGCCCGACCCAAGTTGAAAAGTAGGATTCTCCTTCATAAGTTGATATAAATGGATTTTATTTGATGAGATTTACTGTTTCTACTAATGAAAATTGACTGTGCAAGAATAATAATGGATTTGTTCATTTTCAAATGTTGAAGACTAAAGAGTAAAGATGCAATATTTTTAATAAATAAATATTTGTAGAGTTTTATGGAGGAAAAAACTCAATTTACAATTATATCCTTGATGAAAAGTAAATTCCGAGCATGTTCTCTCTCTTTCCAACTCTGTACAAAACAAGGGGAAGTCATAGAATCCCATAAATTGAGACAAATCAAATTGAACAACTTCCTATCCAAACAAAACTGCCTACTTTCATTCTGTGTCTCACAGTTTTACGTTAATTTGATTAATTTGTAGAAATAATAAAAAAAAATCCCATAATTCATTTCTCAATAATATTCCACTACACACCATTTCTTGGAGTAAAGAAAAAATGGCAGTTTCCACATTGTACACAGTTCAATCTCTCAACTCTACTTATTCAATCTCAAAACCCACAAAAACCCAATTGGGATTCAACCAAAAACAGCTAGTTTTCTTCAAGAAAACCACCAGCACCAGTAAAATAACATGCTCGGCCGGCGACACGTTGGTGATTGGTTTAGCAGCTGACTCTGGCTGTGGAAAAAGCACCTTCATGCGGCGGTTGACGAGTGTATTTGGCGGCGCGGCTGAGCCACCCAAGGGAGGCAACCCTGACTCCAACACACTGATTAGTGACACGACTACTGTGATTTGTTTAGATGATTATCATTCCCTGGATAGAACTGGGAGAAAAGAGAAGGGAGTTACTGCACTAGATCCCAGAGCAAATAATTTCGATCTTATGTATGAACAGGTTAAGGCGATTAAAAGTGGTGTTGCTGTGGAGAAACCTATTTATAATCATGTCACTGGTTTAATTGACCCTCCTGAGTTGATCAAGCCTCCCAAAATTTTTGTTATTGAAGGATTGCACCCAATGTAAGTATTAATTGGAAATTATAAATTGGAAATTATACTAAGGTAATAAGATTGTGACACCAAATAATACATTGCCATGCTTCTTTTTTTCTTGGTAGTTAATTTAATTTGATGGTTATTCGGAAATAAAAGATGATTTTAATTTTTAGGACAGCTTAAAAATCAATTAGGATCATTAGTGGTAATCGAAAGTTAATAATGTTTTGTTAACCTTTGTTGCATGGTTAAGGAATTGAGATTAAAAATATATATAATATCTCCTGCTGAGCCACGTGACATGCTAAGATTCGTGCACTCCTTATCTCTCTCTCTCTCTCTCTCTCTGGTGGTTTTTTTTTTTTTTTAATATAGCATTACAATTTTTATTTTTCTCAAAAATAAACATACCTCTACCTTCACTTATTGTTGTTGTTTGAATATCGCAAGTATACAATATTGTTAACAAGTAATAGAATTGACTTTTTATGTTTGATACTAAAGAAATACTTCAATTGATATCAAATATATTCACAATATCATTAAAATTGTATTGTTAATTTTTTATTTTTTTTGTTTGGACGCGTAGGTACGATGCCCGTGTGAGAGAACTCTTGGACTTTAGTATTTATTTGGACATTAGCAACGAGGTTAAGTTCGCATGGAAAATTCAGGTAATATGATTGTGATTATGTTTCCAAAATTCGATATAATTGTGGCCATGGAACCGTTTGAGAATTTAAAAGTTGAAAAATCTTCCTTCATTTTTTGTCATTGAGGCGATGTACTTGAGAATTTTCTCAATGCAGAGGGACATGGCTGAGAGAGGACATAGTCTTGAAAGCATTAAAGCTAGTATTGAAGCCAGAAAGCCAGATTTTGATGCTTATATTGGTAATCTTTCTTGTCTCAAACTCCATGCATGCATAGACGAAATCATGCAGACATATGCACATCTATCTCTTGGCAAGGTAGATCTAGTACCGTCCGTGCTGGATTCGGCGAAAAAAAGAACTTACATTTTTTTGCATTTTTTGGATTACGACTCGAAAATACAGTTATTTTACTGAAGTTCGTCCTAGTTGAAATTTTTTATTGATATGCGCTCGAGCTGAACAAAGTTTCTGGATCCACCACTACATGCAGAAACTAATTCCATTATCCATTTATCGTCTCAATCTCGTTAGCATTAATTGGCGATAAGGTCGATGGGGCCTTCGCAAGGGTGGGATTCCACAACACGAGTTTTTTATTAGGGGATATAAAACCGAGCTTTAATTCCAAGCCCTCATTGTTATTAGATCATGAGAAATTTCATCAAATGATAATTTTGTGTCTATTATATATGCTCGTTTTGTGATTGATTTTTTAATGGTTTTTCTTACCGAAAGTAGAGAGATTAGGGTTTAATCCATTTATTCGATAATGTTGATTTTGATCTCTCTTTCATAGTGCAGATCCACAAAAGCAATATGCTGATGCAGTTATTGAAGTGTTGCCAACACGACTCATTCCTGATGACAATGAAGGGAAGGTCTTAAGAGTAAGATTGATAATGAAAGAAGGGGTGAAATATTTCAACCCTGTTTACCTCTTTGATGAAGGTTCCACCATTTCATGGATACCTTGTGGAAGAAAGTTGACATGTTCGTACCCGGGAATCAAATTCGCTTACGGCCCCGAAACCTACTTTGGGCACGAGGTATGCCTCATTCGATACTCCAAATCCCGTTATAATGATTGCGGTGATGTTTGTTATCGAGTAAAATGGAAATAGGATTAATCAAGAACCGAGTCAAATGTTTGTACACATAGTGCAATCGAGCTCTTGATCGTGGAAACTCGAATTGCATTTATTGACAAAAGGGACTTTATCGCTAATCTAAACTTGACAAAATGTAGACATATCTAACTTTTTTCTCTCAACATGTTTCGATACTTACTTCTTAATCATCCTAAACATGAAAATTTCTCCAATAATTACTTGATCGCTAATTTCCCTCGTTTTGTGTAGGTATCGGTGTTGGAGATGGATGGTCAGTTCGACAGACTAGATGAGCTGATCTACATAGAAAGCCACTTGAGCAACATTTCGACCAAGTTCTACGGCGAAGTCACACAACAAATGTTGAAGCATGGGGATTTTCCAGGCAGCAACAATGGTACAGGACTCTTCCAAACCATCGTCGGCTTGAAAATCCGAGACCTTTACGAGCAGATCACTGCTAGCAAAACTAGAGCTCCCTTCGAAGCTACAAAGGCATAAGAAACGCCTATAGCCCATGTTTGTGTACGGTGCATAGTTAGAGAGCATGACGAAAGAAAATTTAAATTATTTTTCTTCTTTAATATTTTCCAATATTATTTAATCTGTCGACCACAACCTATAGCTAGTTCATGTTTGTCGAAATTATAGTTGCTTATAAATTGATCGTACATATTTCGTGATATCACAATTTTTTACTTACTTTTTACAGAATGTTGGACGGCTCATTAATGGGGGGAGAGAAAAAATTTTGGTATTTTCGAGGTAAAATATGTTGTTGTTGGGGATATTTTGTGAATAGTGACGCCAAAATAAGTATAATGATGATTTTTAAATCTGTGCCGAAAATTGGACAGAGTAACGGCAAAGAAAACACAAACAAGAAGAAGAAAAGTAGGGACAAAGTCGATGCAAGAGTTGAACTCTTTGTCCTTAAGTCGAATTTACCACGCAACGGTACCTACGGATTCTGGCAATTGACTCCCAAGATACAACGACTACACTTGTGTTTGTAACACTCCAAAATACAAGTACAACGAACCAAATTTAGGTTTATGTACTCCAATGATGAAATGAAGGATAATCAAAATAAATGAAATGATTTTGATTTTGGAGAGAAGAGAGGTTGAGAGATGTTTTGCATATCAAAATTGTAAGGAATATGACACTCAAAGGGTCCTATTTATAGACCATGAAAGGGTGTGGACGAAATGGTTGAGGTCAAACCATGCACCCTTTCCAAACAATGCACCTTTATGAAAATGTGTCTATTCACCGGACAATCATGCGGCCGCACGGTGTTTTACTCAAAAAATCGGAATTGAACTTGACGTGTAATATCGAGGTTACCAACCATGCGGTCGCACGGTCAAATATTTTGACCTGATTTTCGTCCTTTTTCGTAATTTCTCATTCATTCGATATTGGTTTTCAAAATTCCAAATATACCCTTCAATACATGCAGAGAAATCAAAATTATCTTTCGGAGGCAACCCTCACGACCCCCGCTACCTGACCGGGCAGGTCATTCCCTGTTTGTACGCCTCGAAGCGGCAAAGTGGCAAACAATTTTGCCTAAACGGATGAGTCGAGCTTTTGAGTATTTGACCGAAGTCAACACGAAGTCACTTTGATCGATTTCAATTCTCGATTTATTAACCAATATCCAACAGTTGTTAAAAATTTGAGAGAGAAAATATATATGGTTAAAAAGTGGTTTGAAAAATTGTGTAGTTTAAATTGGAGTTTAAACTCCAATTTAATGGAGCTACCGAACCGGGCTCACATTCCTTGAAATCCGCTGATTATAATCAATCATGTGGTCTATTTGATTCTGATTAAAATTTTTTTTTTTATCAAAGTCAAAATCAATAATTAATTATAATTACATACTTTATGAATTTTACAAATTTTTAATCATACACTTTATCAACTTTTATCAAAATTTGCTAAAATCTTGATTTTAATCTATATCCAACACGGCATAATTTTTGACAAACGTGAACTAAGAAAAACTCGTTTAAAGAAAGGAGGATAAAGAGGTTTGACAAATATCCCCTTTCTTGCAAGGAAATAATTGAAGTTGGTGCCACCATTCGCTTTTGTCTGGATAAATCAAAGGGATATCGACTAATGTGCTTATATAATAGAAGCACAGTAAATTAAGTAATAACTTATAAATTTTCATATGCAGTTTTTTAACTACCAAAATATTAAAATAAAATTTAATGATCTAAACATATTTAAAATAATTTTTAATGGGAAAAATCCATGAAATAGGCTTATATATTACAACATTTCAAAACTACATAAAAAGTTTAAAAATTTAAATTTCGGGTTTTAAATAATTTAATTAATATACTATAAACCCCACCCCATCCACCCACCCACTTCAATTCTTACGTAACAAAGTCTGTTCCTCCCCTTCTCCTCCTTATCGTCACCATCGTCGCCGCCAACCTTCACCACCACCACCACCTTCGTCGCCAACCTTCACCACGACCTCAGGACCGACTTATTGTCGCCATCGCATTATCATGACTTTTGACACATCGTCGCCCCCACCACCACCATCTCCGGTGCACCACCACACCCACCAAAAAAAAAAATTTCACTTCGCATTTACATTTACACATACATAAATATATACATATATAATTTTTGGATTGAAGCATAAGTTAAACTTACCAGAGTTCTCGATTTAGGAGGACTGCAACAATAAGAATATTGAAAATATGGCACAGTGATTGTCGAAGAACTATATACTCCAGTTCATCAACATTTCTTGGATATGTGACTACTTGAAAATCTATATGTGACATATGTATATGATTAGTGACATGAGTTACTGTGGCTTAAAACGTATGGATTGTGACATGTGACTTCAAAGTGCGACTTAATGACCTGAAAGTGCGACATGTGACTTGAGGTATGAATTATGACTTGAAAATGTGACCTGTGACTTGAACATGTGACTTGTGACTCGTGACTTGAACATGTGACCAGTGACCTATGTAATAAGTCTTGTGACAGGTGCCGTTGTGACCTAAACATCCGTGAACTATGACTAGTTACTTGTGACCATACAAAGTGTGCCATTTGATTGAAGACATGTAACCTTATGAAATTTGACATGTGACCTAAGACATGTGACTTGTGTAAGTAAAGATCTGTGGCTTGTGAATTATGATGAACCTTGATATCTGACCAACATATGAACTATGACCCATAACAGTATGAAGTGTGTCATGTGACTTAAGACATGTGATCTTATGAAACATGACTCGTAACATGTGACATGTGCAAATAAAGATTCGTGACCTGTGAATTATGATGAAGTGACCAGTGACTTATGGTCGTATGTAGTGTGTCATGTGCCTTAATAGTTGTGACCTAATGAAATATGACTTGTGAACTAAAAAAAATGTGACATTTGCAAATAAAGATGTGACCATAGGAACACCAACAAACTAACTACAGCACTGTCAATCACCAAAGCACACCACCAATCATCGTCACCACCAACCATTTCCAATCATCGTTGCCATAAATGCACCGCCAATCATCGTTGCTACCACTACTGCACTGCCAATCATCTTCGCCACCAACATTTTCAATCACCACCGGTCCACCACACACAACCACACACCAGAAATAAAAACATACACGTAAAGAAAAAGAAGCCAGAAAGCATCTGGAGCGAGGTGGGGTGGGGCTGAGACATCGCTGACAACTCCTACTCATAAACCTGACAAACTCGTAATCCAACACCAACACAACCTCTCAAATTCATCACCTCTCCACGCCAGTAGCCAACCACCTCCACCACTCCTCCACCACATCAAAGGGAAGAATATTCAACCACCCAACTGCAACTAACAACGCACCCTTCACTTTGACTTCTAAGCAGTCCCAAGAAAATGTCCAGTTTGATTCCTTGATTAGTCCTCTGGTAGAAGCAAAAGTGCATCCGAAGCTCGAAATTGCAGCATATTGATGGAGAAACTAACTCCGGGTCCTTTGAGAATTGGGCGACATTTTTTCAGCCTTAGATTCATCATCTTGATTCCATAAATATGCATTAGCGCCATCACCCCTACTCGTGTGGATCTCGCCGCTTGAAGAACCGTTGGTAGCAAGGAACTTGCCGCGTAATAACAACGGCGGGTTCGTCGCACTGCTGTGCCACTGCATAGGCAGTCGTCGCTGGCTGTCATCGCAAGATTAGAGTCTCGCCGAAAACCTCCTCTCATCTTGCCAGAGGAAGAGTGTGGATCTGCAACTTGTCTTAAGAGAAAATGGAAGTAAATCTTTCTGAAATAGTTTTGAGAGTGAGCGAGCAGTGTGTCGATGTATTAATAATAATAATAATTAATATTTTAAATATACTAGTTAAGAACTTAAACGTAAAATTATTAGCATAATGTTGGAAGAGTGAAATATAGCAAATATACACCTGTTGTGGTGTAATTACCACTTTTTTAATATCAGAAATATATTCTAACTTTTCAAAAATCTTGTCATAAGTGTTATAAATAATGTATATATGTGAATGACATTACCATTATATCCCTGTAAACTTTACAATATTACGATTGTGCCATTGTCCACTCCTATAAATAGGAGCCTATACTTACCAATTTATTACACCAATTCTTGAAGAGAAATTCTCTCCTCTAAACTCTCTCCATTTCTCTCTCTATGTTGTTCTTATGATTTCGATGATTTTATAACACGTTATCAGCACGAGTCTCTAACCAATTGAGTAATAACGGGAGTATGCACTACAGTTGCATCTAAATGATGAGCCTCTGTATCAGAAACCTGATTATTACTAACCAATGTTTCCTTTTCTCTCAAACTGAAAAAGAATGATTCTGGCCGATCCAGATATCCGATCGACGATCGGCCACCGCCATCAGAACGGGCTTGTCAAGGAGAAGACTCGCCTAAAATTTGGCGCAGAACCAACGGCTGAAACAAAAGATATCGACCGAAGAAGAAAATCTGAAAAACTGTGCAAAAACAGATATCTGACCGAAAATTGAAATCCTTATTCCGGACGATTCTGAACTCCGATCGACGATCGGCCAGCGGCATATCAACGGGTTTTTCTAGGAGAAGACTCGACTGAAATTTGGCGCAAATCCAACGGTTAAAACGGAAGTTATTGTCCGGAGAAGAAGATGCTGGCGGACTGAAAAATGATGATTCCGGCCAAACGGTTGATCTTTTGGAAAATCGGAGACCACCAGCATGTTCAGGACGCCGAGGCACATATTATGGTGATGGGTTAATTTTTCTGATCACCGGCGCGTGGCGGCCGGCGGCGGCGGCGCGTGGCGGATCCGGCGATGACGAAAGGCAGTTTGTCCGTTTTGATGAATTGGATTTTTCTATGATCTTATTTTTCTGTTTTGTGCAGTTTTTAAAATATTCCGGCGGTCGAACATGGCGGTTTTCTTAAAAACTGTTTTTGGAGCAATCCTGACGAGATTTTGAACTTCGGACCAAAAGTAAGTTTGTTCTAAATTAAATTTTAAACCTATTGACGGTTTCAATTTATTCATATGAGCAATATATTAAAATATGGACGATTTTGCCCTTAATAATACATACAAGTATAATAATCGTAAATTAACGATTAATATGTGATCAATTGAATTATATTATGCTGCCACCTACATGGTTGGTTTTACCACCTACATGGTTGGCTTTACCCGGTTTAATTATTTCATTATGTCGATTCCGCCTATATGGCCGGTTTAATTGTTTCATCTCGTTGATACCGTCTATATGGCTGGTTTAATTATTTCATCACGTTGACACCGCCTATATGGTCGGTATATCAATTGAATACATATAAACACCTCAGTTGTTGGTTAATTCTAACATATTAGAGGGTTGTTGTCAACATATATACTTGGTGGTATAACCCCAGTATCGTTATTGTTAATATATATATACAATATTATTGTTATTTGATACTTCATTAAATGATACCAGAAGTTATCAATACTAAAGTTAGAAAATATTTTATCAAATGATACCAGAAGTTATCATTACCAAAAGGTTGATAAATATTAATAAAATGTTTTATCCAATGGTACCAGAAGTTACCAATATCTGAATTTGAATGGGTGGATGAAAATTATTCAACAAGAGAATGTTGATGTATGATAAGATAATATCACATGATAGCACGGATATAGCTAATGTGAAAATAATCTCATCAGTATTATGAGATGAATGTTAGATGATAAGTGCCTGGAAAAGTTCTTGCACGAGCACTTATATATTCCAGAAGAAGTACATATTTACTCCAGAAGAAGTAAAAATTATCATCTAAACATACTGAAATGATATTATTATTGCTCCTGAAGAAGCATAAACGAGACATACATGCAAAATGCAAAAGGGGAAAACATTTATGATCCTCAAAATTAGAGATGTGTTTCGGGAGTAGCCGTATCCTACCACCTCTGACCTTTTGAGGAAATAAAGAAAAAAGTGTGTTTCAAGAGTAAGAAATACTCCATACTCTACCACTTTAAATCTTTGAGGTACACAAGATTAATACATTGATAAAATCCTAGAAATTTATGGTGTGTCTCAAGAGTGAGAATACTCCGTACTCTACCACCACCTATTCTAGAGTTCACAAAGATAAATTTACATTAACCGGACTCCATTTTCGCTTGATTCCCCTTCCTTGCGACCAATCTATCTTTACTCCTGCTGGATCTTGTATTGGAATATATGATTGCAACTTATCCAGCAGTTCCTCGATAGTAGGAGCAGAAATAAGGATTCTCCTAGAAAATGGAGATATGAATCCCTGTTCCACAGCATAATCAAGAAATGTTAGCAAACCATCAAAGAAATTGTTTACATTTAAAAGCCCTATAGGCTTAGTATGGAGATCTAGTTGAGCCCATGAAGTAATATTAAAGATTTCTTCTAAAGTACCAAAACCTCCAGGCAGGGCTATGAAGGCATCAGAACCATATAACATGCAAGTTATGCGTTCATGGATAGATAAGGTTTGTACTTCATGCCCTCGTGTTTTGCCTGCAATATCAGCTAAAGGAGTAGGTATAACACCTATCACTCTTGCTTTCTCTACTAGAGCGGATTGTGAAACACAACCCATCAATCCAATGCTACCTCCTCCATACACGAGAGTGATACCTTTCTCTCCCAATTTCTTTCCTAAATCCACGGCTGCTTCTAGATACCCAAAACCTTTTCCCACTTTTGATCCACAAAATACACAGATAGTTTTGATCTGTCGAAATTTTGGTCCTTCCATTTTTGAAAGTAAAGAAGGAAAATGTTATTTTGGGATGCATGAACTATGAAAAATGTTTGGCTATTTAAAACCGAAAAACTTCACTATTTACTGGTCGTTTTTCGAAAAAGTGAAGATTTACTTTTGACAAAATCATCCTACTCACCTTTCGGCGATTTAATATTTTTAACCAGCCTTTATCAAAACTCGTGAAAGGAAACAGAAAAAATATTTTATATGTGCATATATATCAAATGATTTACCTTGTATTAATGCTGCATAGCCAAAGCATCATTGTTTATAACAGCATGGCAAACAGGATCTTTTGCTATTATATTTTTGAGACTATATCTCTCTTTATCGCTGATGAATTTAGCCCATAAAGATAGTAGCTCACGCTGCACATATCCACTAGGGTGCGTCTCAAGAGTCAATCGGATATCATCCAATGACTCCTTACTCAGTCCACCCTTAATGAAGTCTATCTTATCATCTCGATTTATGGATGAATATCCTATTGATTTACAACGGGTATCACATGTCCATCGAGCACATTTGTAGCAACTATTTAATCTTTTTGCTCTTCGCTTCTTTGCAAAAGTACTCTTACCTAAGCCAGGCTTGTGCTTAGAAAATGAATCTGGTAATTCACCAGCTAATCGAACTTTTGCTTCGATCAACCAGCGAACATCTTCTGGCATGCCATGATCCATCAGCAACCTCAATCTTTCGAGCCTAATTCGATAAATTTTTCTCAAATCATTTACTGGAAGATTGGAATAATATTTGCGAATATTTGAAAGTATGATATCCATTTTTGATGGATCTAGCCTTCTTCCCAAATCATCTATTTAAATGCATTATTCAACGCGTAAAAGAGCGGCGGCTCCGCGTGTCAGTGATATGGATTCCATCAAGAAATAATGGAATAAATTATTGAAAAGGTGATATAATATGCCATTACCTTTTTCGATATAAGGGAAGATTTGGCGACAAGATTGAGATTATGAGATATTTCCTTGGATATTGTACCTGATTTTTCGGTATACTAAAAGTAATAAAGGTATACTGATTTGAACTATATAGAATACTGATGAAATAAATGTTGTATTGAACCAGAAGTTCATACATATGTACAAGTGAAATATCTTATTGAACCAGAAGTTCATACGTACAAGTGAAATATGTATATAGTATGAACCAGAAGCTCATAAATGAAATATACATTGTATTGAACCAGAAGTTTAGCGATATTGTATTGAATCAAATATTCATACATAGAAATGAAATAAAACCGTATAGAACCAGAAGTTCTATAATAAACGGTTAGATTATCAAAAGTTTCAAATTATTTTCTATGAGAATAACTTATTCAGAAATTGTTTATCATACAACAATATTCTATGTCAAACAGGGAATAGCTCAAGAAGCTTTATTATTTGTAAAAGTGCGATATGCATACACTCCACCAAAGCGCACTGAGATATATGATTGAAATTACATCCTTAAAAGAATGACATGTGTTATGGCATTTTAGCCGATTGATAATATTTGAGAACATTATGGTGAAAACACGCCTGAAGCGTAATTATGCCTGAAGCATAATGACTATCGATTCCAAAAATAAATATCTCTTGAATGATTGAAATGATTCCTTTGAGGCTAAATACTCAAAGTAAGTAAAAGGGACATAGTCAAATGATGAGATATTCAGGTACCTGATGATAGAACATATAAAGAGATCTCTCCACGTTATATTGAGATGGAATCGATAAATAAGTCGACTGCATACCCTCTTATGAAATAAGATTGATGAAATCATAATTCTTTGGCCAAGTATGAAACCCTAATGTAGGGATTATTGTTCAAGGACCTGAAGTCCAAATGCTTAAATGTGTAAAGCCAGTAATTATATGTACAAATGAAAAATATTTCACAGTCGTAAAAGACGACTAGTTGCGCGCGAAATTTTTCATAGAACTGGCATGACATATGGTGGATAGACTATAGTCTAAATCACTAGCTTGAGCTCCTTGATATACCAATGAGTGAGATCAAAATGTATGATTCTCATCTCGGTACTTTGGGAGTATTCTTTGATGTACCAGTTGATCGCGGTACGTTGGGATTTCAAGTAAAATGATTGTAGATTATATGTCGAAATTGATATCTATTTCAATGATTGATTATGCTCCTGCAAAATTAGAAATTGCAGTTTATAAAGTGCAAGAACATACATGTATAAATCATTGAAAGATTCAATATGCCCAGATTAGTATCACTATAGAATGATACAAATGACTCCATGATATAATATGTTGAAAGTGAAATTGGAGTGTACTATTTATGACATCTGGGAAATTGATTATTCACTAGAAGTGAATACGAAAATGAATATTCACCAGAAGTGAATTTGAAATTGATTATTCACTAGAAGTGAATTTGAAAATGAATATTTAATTATTCACTAGAAGTGAAAGATGCAATCTATGAAAGTGAATTATAGATTTGATTATTCACCAGAAGTGAATTCTAAATTTGATTATTCACCAGAAGTGAAAAATACAATGAAAAGATTCGTGATTGCACCAATATACATGTAATATTCCATGAAAGGAATAAATACGCGTTGCACTCTTTTTCCCTTAGCTGAGGTTTTGTCCCACAGGGTTTTCATAGCAAGTTTTTTTAATGAGGCAACAGTTGAGGCGTATTGATGAAAATTAATGAGAATAATGCACTCTTTTTCCCTTCGCTGAGGTTTTGTCCCACAGGGTTTTCCTAGCAAAGTTTTTGAGGCATCATCATAGCTATCAACAAGCTATAATTCAGCAACACATTGTTATACTGGAATGATATCAACAAATGAAGAAAATCATACATATCTTATGAAGAATGTTATGATATCGACTACACACAAGAAGATTTTCATATATATTCCAGAAGAAAGATGATATCATTATTCAAAAGGTTCATGAATACTTGATTGCACACTTCAGGGGGAGAATCATGCTGTCATGCTGTACTCTTTTTCCTTCGTCCAGGTTTTGTCCCACAGGGTTTTCCTGACAAGGTTTTAACGAGGCAGCGGCTGTACTCTTTTTCCTTCGTTCAGATTTTGTCCCATTGGGTTTTACTGACAAGGTTTTAACGAGGCAGCACTGAAGCACTGAAGAACTTCAAAGATTCAATACATGATTTGTTCTACTTGAACATTAAGACTCAACGATTGACGATGGCCAATATCAGGGGGAGCAACTGTACTCTTTTTCCTTCGCTCAAGTTTTATCCCATTGGGTTTTCTTAGCAAGGTTTTAACGAGGCAGACAATTGCGTAATATGTCATTCAAGGGGGAGTGTTATAAATAATGTATATATGTGAATGACATTACCATTATATCCCTGTAAACTTTACAATATTACGATTGTGCCATTGTCCACTCCTATAAATAGGAGCCTATACTTACCAATTTATTACACCAATTCTTGAAGAGAAATTCTCTCCTCTAAACTCTCTCCATTTCTCTCTCTATGTTGTTCTTATGATTTCGATGATTTTATAACAATAAGGGCCTTAAATGACAACGAATTATCACTTTACTATTACACCTTTGTTATATACGAATTAAAATTAAAAACCCATATTCGAAACTTTTAATTTAAATTTAAAAGAAATTGACATAAATTTTGTTATCATTTTTATTATAAGGATACTGACATTAAAAAATAGGTGAGATATGTTCTTCAATTGAACAAATTTCACTGATTTAAGGTAGAGATGACAATGGGTAGGGTATGAGGCGGGTTTGGAAAATTCATACCCTACCCACTAGAGATTTATAATACCCATACTCTACCCATATACCCACTTAAGAGTGACGGGTATACTTTTATACCCATTTAAAACCCGTTACGTATTTTAATTTTAATATTTTTTTTATTTTTATTTTTTTGGCATTGGTAATGAAGTAAAAATATAACAACATCCATTGTCGAAAAATAAATAGACTCCAATTGTCCAAAAATAAGCAAATATCAAAGAGTCTACTTATCCAAAATTATATACTGTTAAAATTTAAATACAATAATTTTTTTTTAAAAAAATTAATGGGTATATGGGTTGGGTATGAATTTTTCTACAATACCAATACTGATGTGATCCAGACCACGGATACAAGCCCGCACAAAGATCCGTTGAAGATCGAAGGAGGACCGATGACTCGATTTCAAACAAAGAGGGCCAACGAAGCAATGAACAAGCTAGTTCAAGGAACAATGGCCAAAACAATGTTCGTGTCATCAAAAGAAGTAGGTTCCATGTTGGGACAGAGCCAAAACGACGAGTGGATCAACCTCATTCAAGCAGTTGAAGAAAATTGTGAAATTTCAAGAATTACGGCCGTAACATATGGGAGCTCACGGCCGTAACCAACCTACTGTTGAAAACTGTGATTTTGAAGAAAATTGGACTTACGGCCGTAACGCAGATTTGTCACGGCCGTAACGCAGCCTCGGATAAAAAACAAGATTTTCAGAAAATATAAATTACGGCTATAAATATTTATCTCACGGCCGTAACTGTTAAACAGAAACCAAGTTACGGCCGTAAAGGGAAGGGTCACGGCCGTAACTCACCATACGCGTAATTTAGGGTTTTAGTTATTTCCTTATTTTTAGGTAGTTGTTTCCTTGTTTAATTAGAACTCTTAACCTAGATTTTGACCCTATTTATAGGGATGTAATTTTCATTATTCAATACACAACTTTGATATTATAATTGAGAGGCTATTTGCTTTCATATTCTTATTCTTCATTGAATAAAATCCGAACTTGCGAGTTAATCTTGTTTGTTCAAATCTTGGGTGAGATTTACTTTTATTGTGATCAAGAGGTCAGCATATCTATTGATTGTGTTGGTTGCTTGGTTCAATTAATTTGAATCAATCTCTAAATCGTGGTTCTTTGGCGTTCTTGGGTCGATTCCAATAATTTGTGGGTTGCGTAGCTACAATTTCTACGTGGTTTGCATCATCTGGTATCAGAGCTTAGGCTCCAAAAATCAAGGTTATATCTTTGTTTGGTTTTCTTGAGTCTTCTTTAATCTTGTTCTTCCAGTTCTTGAGTATTTAATCAAAAAAAATAATAACTCAATAGTCGTTATTTCCTTCGTTTGTTATCCAAATTAGATTTCGTTTGTTTCGTCTTTCTCGAAGTTGAATTTTCGAGAAATCCAAAAAAAAAAAAAAAAAACGAAAATTCTCAGTCCAATAAAAATAGTTGATATTTGATTTCAAGAATTATTTTCTTGAAACAATCTTAGTTTCCATAAAAGTGTCAAGTCTATATCGAGTCAAATTCCATTATCTAAAGGTCTTCTTCAAGTTTTCCAAGCAGTTCATAAAATTCTCACTCTTACTGGATTTGAATCATTCGGGCTTAAACTTGTTTGAGTTTGGGTTCGTTCTTTGAAGCAATTGGGGTGAAAGCCATTGAGTGGAAAAAGGCAGAGAGGTGAGATCAATAGAGGGTAAAAGCCGAATTTGAGTGATACACGAGCGAAATACACGTGAGACATATAATATTTAGTTTTAGGATGTTTGAACAATCTGCTACTACAAAAAACAACGATCGAGTCAACATGACGGAAGAGATGGTACAACGGTTTGAGCTGTTGTTTGGGGATGTGTTAGGTAGGTTAGAAAGGCTTGAGCAACCTCGGGAAGTGCCTAATTCCCGCTGGCAAGGTGGGCAAGGTCGTAGAGTAGAGGGGATCGATGAAAATGAAGAAGGTAGTGATTTTGACAATAGGGCAATTGTGGATAGAGTAGTTAGGCATGGAAGAAGGGATAGAGATCTTGGTGGCGATAGGATGGATGGTAGTATGAGCAACATCAAAATGACAATTCTGTCATTCAAGGGTAGGAGTGATCCGGAAGCATACCTAGAATGGGAAAAGAAGATGGAATTAATTTTCAATTGCTACACTTATTCGGAAGAGAAAAAGGTTAAGGTAGCTGTACTTGAATTCTCCGATTACGCTATTACTTGGTGGGATCAATTGGTGACTTCTAGGAGGAGGAATCGTGAGAGGTCTGTTAGTACTTGGGATGAGTTAAAAGCTATCATGAGAAAGAGGTTCGTTCCTAGTCATTACCATCGGGAGCTGCATCAAAAATTACAAAGTCTATACCAAGGATCAAAGAGTGTGGAGGATTATCTTAAGGAGATGGAGTTGTTGATGATTAGAGCTAATGTAGAAGAGGATAGGGAGGCTACGATGGCTCGGTTTTTGAATGGGTTGAATAGGGATATAGCTAATGTGGTTGAACTGCAACATTATTTGAAGATGGAAGATATGTTGCACATGACTATAAAGGTGGAGAAGCAAATAAAGAAAAAGGGAACAGCAAGGTATCAATCTGGTTCTAATTCTTCTTGGAAGCCGAAGTGGGATAGTAAAGGAGATGGGACTGTTTCTAAAGGGAAGTTTGAAGCACCAAAAGGGAAGTTTGAGGCACCAAAAGGGAAGGAGGAATAAGCTAATAAACTCGTACCTAAAGGGGAACCTCAACCATCTAGGAGTAGAGACATTCAATGCTTCAAATGTTTGGGGAGAGGGCATGTGGCATCTCAATGTCCTAATAGGCGAGTGATACTTTTGCGGAAGGATGGAGCCATGGAGAGTGATAGTGAGGAAGAGGATTATAGCGATATGCCGGCGTTGGAGGAAGTATGTGATGATGAGGATGTGTTATCCGGGGAGCATGGCGAGTTATTAGTGGCAAGGAGAGCTCTTAGTGCTCAAATAAACACGGATGATTTGGAACAACAACGGGAGAACATATTCCATACACGATGTCGCATTAATAACAAGGTATGTAGTATGATTATTGATGGTGGTAGTTGCACTAACGTCGCTATTACTATACTTGTTGAAAAATTAGGATTACCTTTGTTAAAACATCCTAAACCTTATAGGCTTCAATGGTTAAATGATAGTGGAGAAATTAAGGTGAATAAGAGGGTGTTGGTGAGTTTTTCTATTGGTAGCTATGTGGATGATGTTATGTGTGATGTGGTTCCTATGCATGCCGGACACATTTTGTTGGGTAGACCTTGGCAATATGATAGGAAGGTAACGCATGATGGGTATAAAAATAGGTATAGCTTTACCAAAGGGGGAAAAACCATTACACTTGCACCATTGACACCGTCACAAATGTATGAAGATCAAATAAAATTGAAAAATGATGAAGAAAAAAGAGTGAAGGAAAATGAGAGAAAGAGAGTTGAGGCCACGACCTCAGAAAAAGGAGAGGAAAGGAGAGTTGGAGCCACGACTCCAGAAAAAGGAGAGGCGAGAGAAAAAATGAGTGTTGGGGTACATACCTTAGAAAAAGGAGAGGGAGCGAAGAGTGCCAGAAAAGAAAGAAAAATGAGTTTCTACGCAAAAATGAGTGAAATCAAGAAAGTATTCATGGAAGAACGGCTAATGGTCCTTCTACTATACAAGGAATCATTCCTTGCATTTGATGAAACTAACAAATCCCTCCCTAGTTTGGCTATTTCTCTCTTGTAGGAATTTGACGATATATTTCCCGATGACATACCTAGTGGGTTACCACCCATTAGAGGTATTGAACATCAAATTGATTTTGTACCTGGAGCAGTCATTCCGAACCGCCCCGTTTATCGAAGTAACCCCGAGGAGACGAAGGAGCTCCAAAGGCAAGTGGAGGACTTGATGAGCAAATTGTATATAAGGGAAAGTATGAGTCCATGTGCCGTACCCGTGTTACTTGTGCCCAAAAAGGATGGGACTTGGAGAATGTGTGTCGATTGTAGGGCCATCAACAACATAACGGTAAAGTATCGTCATCCTATTCCTAGGTTAGATGTTATGTTGGATGAATTGCATGGCTCTAGCATATTTAGTAAAATTGACCTTAAGAGTGGTTATCATCAAATTCGAATGAAAGAAGGAGATGAGTGGAAAACTGCTTTTAAAACTAAGTATGGCCTGTATGAATGGTTAGTAATGCCTTTTGGACTTACTAATGCACCTAGCACATTTATGCGTTTAATGAATCATGTTTTACGTGCATTTATAGGTAAATTTGTTGTAGTTTACTTCGATGATATCTTGATATATAGTAAAACTTTGAATGAGCATGTGAAGCATGTTAGATGTATGCTTGTGGTTTTAAGACAAGAGCAACTTTTTGCTAATTTTAAAAAGTGTGATTTTTGCATGGAAAAAGTTGTGTTTCTTGGCTATGTGGTTAGTGCTAAAGGAATAGAAGTAGATGAAGAAAAAGTCAAAGCTATTAAAGAATGGCCAACACCTAAAAGCATAACTGAGATTAGGAGTTTTCATGGCTTGGCTAGTTTTTATAGGCGCTTTGTTAAAAATTTTAGCACGATTGCCGCACCACTCACAGAAATTGTCAAAAAAAGTGTAGGTTTTAAATGGGGAGTAGAACAGGAACATGCATTTGAAACAATCAAAAATATGTTGTGTAAAGCACCGATTTTATCACTTCCTAACTTTGACAAGGCTTTTGAGATTGAATGTGATGCTTCAGAGCTAGGCATTGGAGCTATTTTAATGCAGGATCAAAGGCCAATCGCCTATTTTAGTGAAAAACTAAAAGGGGCTGCACTTAATTACCCCACATATGACAAGGAGTTATACTCACTTGTGCGTGCTTTGGAGACATGGCAACATTACTTGTGGCCACGGGAGTTCGTGATACACACTGATCATGAATCCTTGAAGCATTTGAGGGGTCAAGCTAAGCTGGGTAAGAGACATGCAAGGTGGGTAGAATTCATCGAAACATTTCCCTATGTCATCCGATACAAACAAGGTAAGAAAAATGTGGTGGCAGATGCATTGTCTCGAAGGTATGTTCTTTTAAATTCTTTAAATTCTAAGTTGCTTGGATTTGAATACATTAAGGGTATGTATGCTAATGATCTGGACTTTTCTAGTATTTATGATTCATGTGGTAAATGGGTTGTGGATAGGTTCTTTAAACATGATGATTATTTATTTCGAGAAAATAAATTGTGTGTCCCTAGGTGTTCAATGAGGGAGTTACTTGTGAGAGATGCCCATCGTGGAGGTTTAATGGGTCATTTTGGGGTTAAAAAGACCATTGAAATCCTAAGTGAACATTTCTATTGGCCTAAGATGAAGGTTGATGTGGTTTGGGTTTGTAATAGATGCATTACTTGTAAGAAGGCTAAATCAAGGATTAAACCCCATGGATTATATATGCCTTTACCTGTACTTAGTGAACCTTGGGTCGATATCTCTATGAATTTTGTTTTGGGACTACCTAGGACTAAGAAGGGAAGAGATTCAATTTTTGTGGTAGTAGATCGTTTTAGTAAAATGGCACATTTCATACCATGCCACAAAACTGATGATGCTACTAACATAGCTGAGATTTTCTTTCGGGAAGTCGTACGCTTACATGGGGTTCCTAAAAGTATTGTCTCGGATAGGGATGTTAAATTCCTTAGTCATTTTTGGAGGGTCTTGTGGAACAAATTAGGAACAAAACTACTTTTCTCTACAACTTGTCACCCACAGACCGATGGACAAACCGAGGTAGTAAATAGGACAATGATTCAATTGTTGCGCACGATAATCAATAAAAATCTGAAAAATTGGGAAGAGTGCTTACCATTTATTGAATTTGCATATAATAGGGCTATACATTCTACTTCTTCTTGTTCACCATTTGAAATTGTTTATGGTTTTAATCCGCTACCACCATTGGATTTAATTCCTTTACCTGTGAATGAACGTAGTAGTTTAGATGGAAAGAAAAAGGCTGAGATGGTTAAAGCACTCCACGACAAGGTGAGGTTGGCGATTGAAAAGAAAAATGAACATTATGCTTCACAGGCTAACAAAGGAAGAAAGGGCGTCATATTTGAACCCGGTGATTGGGTTTGGGTACATTTGAGAAAGGAGCGGTTTCCAGAACAACGCAAGTCAAAGTTACAACCGCGAGGAGATGGTCCATTCCAAGTGATTGAAAGGATCAACAATAATGCCTATAAATTAGATCTTCCTGGTGAGTATAATGTTTCGGCGTCATTTAATGTTTCTAATCTATCTCCGTTTGATGCAGGTTCAGATTCGAGGTCGAATCCTTTCGAAGAGGGAGGGGATGATGTGATCCAGACCACAGATACAAGCCCGCACAAAGATCCGTTGAAGATCGAAGGAGGACCGATGACTCGATTTCAAACAAAGAGGGCCAACGAAGCAATGGACAAGCTAGTTCAAGGAACAATGGCCAAAACAATGTTCGTGTCATCAAAAGAAGTAAGTTCCATGTTGGGACCGAGCCAAAACGACGAGTGGATCAACCTCATTCAAGCAGTCGAAGAAAATTGTGAAATTTCAAGAATTACGGCCGTAACATATGGGAGCTCACGGCCGTAACCAACCTACTGTTGAAAACTGTGATTTTGAAGAAAATTGGACTTACGGTCGTAACGCAGATTTGTCACGGCCGTAACACAGCCTCGGATCAAAAACAAGATTTTCAGAAAATATAAATTACGGCCGTAAATATTTATCTCACGGCCGTAACTGTTAAACAGAAACCAAGTTACGGCCGTAAAGGGAAGGGTCACGGCCGTAACTCACCATACGCGTAATTTAGGGTTTTAGTTATTTCCTTATTTTTAGGTAGTTGTTTCCTTGTTTAATTAGAACTCTTAGCCTAGATTTTGACCCTATTTATAGGGATGTAATTTTCATTATTCAATACACAATTTTGATATTATAATTGAGAGGCTATTTGCTTTCATATTCTTATTCTTCATTGAATAAAATCCGAACTTGCGAGTTAATCTTATTTGTTCAAATCTTGGGTGAGATTTACTTTTATTGTGATCAAGAGGTCAGCATATCTATTGATTGTGTTGGTTGCTTGGTTCAATTAATTTGAATCAATCTCTAAATTGTGGTTCTTTGGCGTTCTTGGGTCGATTCCAATAATTTGTGGGTTGAGTAGCTACAATTGCTACGTGGTTTGCATCACATACCCTACCCATACACATGTCGGGTTTTTAAATCTATACTCATACCCTACCCACAACCCATTGGGTAGGGTAATTTCTGCCCATTTGTGTCGGGTACTCAATTTTTTTTTGGGTATATGGGTATTATTGCCATCTCAAATTTAAGGGTTGATAGGTGACTGAAGTAGTAGTAACTGTTTGAACTCCATTGATGACAAATATAGATTTTGTAATAGTAATTTTAAGTAGAATGTGGTTAAAAAGTAAGAAAAAAGTTCTAAATTTGTGTATAAAATTATTTTATGAGAAAATATGTGTTTAAAATTGATTTTTGAAAAAAAATGGTGTACTGACAAGGGCATAGTGAGTTCAAGATTTTAATGAATATCAGTGATTTCATTAAAATTTAAGTGGAACATATGTGATTGCAAATGAAACTTTACTGCCAATTAATAAATATTAAACAAATATTTCCTCAATATTCCTTGATAAATGAAAATTAAGTGGAACACGTATAATATTTTAGGTGTTTTTTCAATACGTAAAGAGGGAATTGAATTTTTTTCATGTAACTTGAAAAATAAAAATTACTGTTACGGTTATGTCTACATGGACATGACGCATCATCTATAAGGGCCTACCATGGGACCTACAGGAAATTCAGTTACTAGTTCGGACTCACAAAACCGAACTCCACTTGTTGAACTCGTGCCTACAAGAGTCATCATTTTGGATGCATGTCAAAATAAAAAATGTCTAAAATCTTATGTGCTGGATTCATCATATCAAACTGGTATTTCCGGGGTCGATACTCTGGAAAGGTGACAAGACCACTCAATGAGTTAGAGAAAGGTGGCTTGTCTGTAAAAGACGACTTGATGTGATAATATTTTTAATGAAGATAGCTACTCTAGTACAACACCCGTAATCTTATGATAGGAGGTAATGATTATTACCAAGAAAATAGTTTACCTCATAAAGGGTTGAGGTCTTGCCACCTATTAAGAGTGACACGTGTTACGATCTTAGGCAACAACTACCTCCATAAATAGATCACATTTGGCACAAATAAAGGGGTTAGTCAACAAATTACGTACAAAAAATATTCGTACTCTCACTCTATTTTCTCTCTTCTACACATATATTTCCCACACCAAACTATAGTTTAGCCTCAATGAGTCCTGACATAAGCGTTGGAGTGCATACAGGAGCCACCCTGGCTTCCTATGCATGTTGACCTCTTTTGTCCAAGTGCGCAAGAAAGCTACGTGTTTAAGAGGGGAGTTGAGACGTCCTGATTTAAAGTACCACCAGATTTGTGGTCAACATTTTCACGCTGTCTGTAGGAAACCACTCCTAACCATGAAATCACGTGGTAAAATTAGAAAACTCGAAAAATGCCAAAGTCCTCTTAAAAAAAAGTGGAACAACATTCTAAGAAACATTGAAAAGGGGTCAAACTTTCAAAATAGAAGTTATGTAACCTTGAAGAAAAGATAACTCCTAAATCATAGTCACCATGTATGAAAATGATAGTGACACCACACCAACCAAGTACCAACTACTTGGGTCCAGAAAATTAGGGGCTAGCTGATAAGAGCACACATTGTAGCTTCTAAGAAGAGCCCTGAAAAATGGGTGAAGAGAAAGTCTCATCCCACACTCCAAGTCATCGTGAAGAATAGCCACGTGACCTTCCGAGGGGGTTACATGGCCTACATGCAGGGCTGAAGTGTATAATTCGGACCCCTTTGGGCATACGTAAGTGTTTGAGGCACTATTCAAGTCACTCCCCTTATTTCAGTCTCAACTTTACTGTAGGCCCATGACTTTGGGTGAGGCTCCGAATCAGAATGGAACCTGAAACTTCATTCACATAATCCATCCAACTCTCTACTTGGGCAATATCTTCCTCAGTAAACCCAACTCATTCCCACAAGACCTAAAAATAGCTTGATCACCAAGACCATACGCTCCTTCCCTTTTTCTTTTCCCTATGCTCTTGCAACGATGCCTCTTCTTCTGTTGACAGTTTGGCTATGTAAAAATCGCTTTCTTCTTCTTCTTCTTCACTGTCAGAATCATCTAAACAAATTACACTAGTACATTTCCTAGCCCATCTCTTTCTATCCACTCTGAAATAATGAGAACTCTTTTCTATGCACTCTGAAATAATAAGAACTAAAAGCTACTTTGGTCCGGAGGCAAAAGCCTCTGATGAGCTCCACCATGACCACCAACTTCTTTGAAGTTGCCCTCCCAACTCCTTCTATGTGCCCCAAAACCCGAACTTACCTGAAAAAGACAGAGAAAACACACTCAATAGACACTTAATCAAAATTTGAAAAAAGCAAACACACAAAGAAGGGGAAAATCACTGAAAAATGAAACCGAACATTTTTTCATCAACAAATGAAGCATCTACATTTTTTGATATATTTCTTTTTGGGTTTTTCAGACCAATTTATTTTTTTGAAATATTTTTTATATAGTTTAAAGTTCATCTTCTTAAACTTCTTAAAGTTTTTGAATATTCACTTATCTTTCTATATGGCTTATATTTTTTCTTATGGCGTTCAAATTGTTCTATTTGGCCTACATCTTTGTAACAATACAAAACATTTTTTTCTTATCTTGTATGCTTTCTTATTTTCTAGTGCTTCTCTGCATCAAATACTTATCATTTGGTAAATTCAATCATACTTCCAAGGCTATCTATACTTATTCCTTTTTCATCTCCTTCAGGTAATATTTTATTATATTCTTTTAATAACTTAGTTCCTCATGGAAATGATAACTTTGTATAGTAAGATCTTAAGATTGATTTATTATCTATATATTCTCCTTGACTTATTTTGTAATATAATTCTTGAAATTTACATGTATATCTTTGTAATTCACACATATCACATATACTTAGATTTTTCATTGCAATCATTCATTCATTATTATATTCATCTTGTTTCCTAGATTTTTCATCTATTTTGTATCTATCTCCTAAGAATTCTGTTATAAGGGTCTTTCTAATTTATTTAATATATCTCTAATGCATTGGCCATTTAGATTATTTTTATTATCTAATGTATCAGTTGTATTTTCTCCATATTTTTATATTTACTAGTAGTTTTCTCCACCATTCCGATACTATCCCTCTAAATATATGTTCCATAAATCCAAAGGCTGTATATGTGTCTCATTTATTAAATTGTATTGCTAAATTATTGCTTTTTGTCCATGTTTCTATAGCTTTGTTTGTATCTACAAAGTCTAAATCTAACCATATTCCTGATGTGTGGATTGGTTCATTAAATGATTTTACCGAATTTATTTCTTTTATAGATTGTTTTATGATATTTTCACTATATTTATTTTGGGTTTTTCCGTATCTTTGGAATCTTTCTTTTCTAGGTATATAAGTTCCATATAGATCACTAGTATCTTTGTCACTACTAAACTCTTTTTTTACATTACTCATGGTAGGGTTTGTATTCGTTTTAGTATTTTCTACTTGTTTTGTTAATCCTTCTAACAAATTTTTATATTCATCATATTCTTCTCCTATAGATTTCTAAGAATTTTTTCTCCAATTCTTCTACTTCTGTTATCATAAATTATTTTATATAAAGAGTTTTTTCTTTCTCTTTTTTCTTGTCTTTTATTTTTCTTATATAATTTTGAGGAGTGTTAATTATGATTTTATTTTTTCCTTTTAGATCTTTATTCAGAATAGCGTTCCTTACTTGTAAATTATATTCTAGATTCTCCAACCTTTTATTCATTTATTCGAATCCTTCGTTCAAATTATTTTTTGTAAATAAGGATAACTTGATTTTTTATTATTTTCAACATTTTTTAGAAATTCTTCAATTATACTTTATTCCTCTAATAAACTCATTGTGATTTTTGGTTTTTAACAGGTTTTGATACCATTTGACACTAGAGTGTGCAGCGGAATTTTCGAGTTTTGAATATTTAATATCTTGAGGGTTTGATTGAAACTTTTCAATAAATGATGGCTTAAATGGAATTTCTATATAAGAGATATTTTTGTCTTCTAGTGAGGTTGTCCCCTATATTGTTTAAGTTTGTTTATTCAAGTAGTGTTTTTCATTAATTTTTTGGAGATAGCTTTTTTGCCTTTGTTCATAACAATTTGAAACACAACCAAATAACTGTGAGCATGCGGTTGACCTAGAGATGACAATAATACTCACAAACCCGAAATCCGTTGGAACTCGACATAAATGGGCGGTGATTACTCAATTAAATGGGCTTGTGGGTCGGCAATCGAGGTAAATTTTAAAACCATATCTGCATACCCATTAATTTCCTTTAAAAACTACAGAATCTAAAACAAGATTGATTGTGTAAAAAAAAAAAAAAAAAATAGAACCAAAATATCTATTGGCATTGTTAAAGTCTAAAAAATTGTTTAAATTCGTCTGTTTAGTTTCAACTTAGAACAAGTTTTTTTATAAGCTAAATTCAAGTGAAGCCCAACATTTTGGGAAACATTGTTCTCTGCACTCTTGGGGCTTATATCAAACTCAAGAGACTTAAGCATACTCTCAAGAAGTGGAACAAGGATACTTTTGGTAACATATTAACTCAACTTCAGGAAGCTGAAGAACTTGCTCACATTAAAGAGAAAATTTATGTTCAATGCAAAACAGGTGAAGCCAGGACTGAAGTTCATTTGGCCTATGCCAAACTTAACCTCTTGATATTTAGAGAATAATCATATTGGAAGCAAAAATCAGGGACTAAATGGGCTCTAGAAGGGGATAAAATAATAAGTATTACCATGCTCTTGTTAATAGGCAAAGAAATAGAAGCAAAATTCTATGCATTGCTGATGATCTGGGAAACTGCTATTCAGAGCCTGAGACTATTAAGCAATATGTTGTGGCTTTCTTCAAACAGCTCTTCTCTAAGTCTGTTGCGAATGATGATGAGACTATTCTTGATGTGATTCCTTCATTGATTACAAATGATGAGAACACAATGCTCACTCAACCTCCTTCACCTGTTGAAATTAAGGAAGCCATTTTTAACATGGATCAAAACAGTGTGGCTGGGCCTGATGGCTTTGGTGGTATGTTTTTAAAAAATTCTGGGATATTATCAAATTTGATGTCCATGATGCCATTTGTGAATTTTTCAAAGGAAGAGCATTACCAAGAGGTATAACTGCCACACTTATTACTCTCCTTCCTAAAAAGGAAGATGCCAATACTTGGAAGGACTTTCGACCAATTAGTTTATGCAACTTTAGCAGCAAGGTGATATCTAAAATCCTCTATACAATGCTTAATTATATCCTAGCTAGACTTATTTCTTTGAATCAAAGTGGCTTCACACCTGGCAGAGACATAATTGATAATATACTTCTCGCTCAAGAACTCTTTTATCAGATTGACAGAAATATTAGAGGAGGAAATGTCATAATATCTCTGGATATGGCCAAGGCATATGATAGAGTGGATTGGTCTTTTCTTATTAAAGTGATGCGTAAATTTGGCTTTTCTGACTTATGGAATGAGTATATATACAACATCATCAGCTCATATACTTATTCTGTCCTAAGCAATAATGAGTTAAGTGAAGTTTTCCAACCTTCAAGAGGCATAAGGAAGGGGGATCCTCTTTCACCGTCTTTATTTATCATCATGGCTGAGGTCTTGTCAAGAGGTTGATAACATAATGTTTGAATTATATCCTTCCATGGCATATGTGTATGGTGGCCCCATTGTGATTTCTCATCTAGCCTTTGTAGACAATGTAGCTATATTCATGAATGGCCAGAAAAACCATATGTAGAGGCTCTTAAATTTTATTTCTAAGTATATTCTGAACAATCAGGGCAAGCTCTCAATACTTCCAAGAGTAAGTTCTACACTAAAGATCCTTGTCATCAGTCAATTATTGCTGCTATCTCAGGCTTCAGTTTCCTAAACCAGTCTATTAAATTTTTGGGTGTGCCTATTACTAAAGGGAGGAAGAAGATTTACTTATATGATGATCTTCTAGATAAAATCCGAAACAAAGTTCTATCTTG
Organism: Ligustrum vulgare; assembly: GCA_963555705.1. Lineage (NCBI taxonomy): Eukaryota > Viridiplantae > Streptophyta > Magnoliopsida > Lamiales > Oleaceae > Ligustrum > Ligustrum vulgare. The sequence continues at coordinate 2,324,869 of OY743175.1, read as the reverse complement.
GGAAAATAGACTTCTGTGAATTAGGGAGATGCTAATACTTGCTAAACATGTGTTGAATAGTATGCCTTTCCACCTTTTACTAACTATGAACCCTCCAAAGGCTGTGATCACCATCCTTAACAAAACTTTTAACTCATTCGTTTGGGGCGATAGATAAAACAACAGACATATCTATTGGAGCTCATGGGAAAGACTTTGCTTTCCTTATGATGAAGGGGGGGGGGGGTAAACTGCAGAAGTTTGGATGATCTTAATAAATGCTTTGACTTTAAAATTAGGTGGAAATTTAGACTTCAACAATCTTTTTGGAGCAAGGTGATGCATGCCAAAATATTGTCACAACATCCATCCACAACTAACTAGCTATATTGCATCTTCTCCTCATATCTGGAAAAGAATGTTCCTGATTAAACACCAAATTGAGCCCCATATTAGTTGGGAAGTGGGAGAAGGGAAATGTCATGCACATCTTGATAATTGGCTCAATGGGAAGTCTTGAATTTCAAAGTGGAAGAAATGAAGTTCAAATTGTTACCGATTTCAAAAATGAATCTGAACGGAATACACAAAAACTTGGAGAAAAATCTCCTTTACACATCCAACAGGAGATTCTAGAAATCCTACCTAATGATGGTCCCGATATAATTTCATGGTCCCTTACCAGTAATGGCCATTTTTCTGTTAAATCTTGCAGCGAACTTATTAGACAAAAAAAGACCAAGTAGATGAGCCTAAGGTATATCTGGAATTTAGTTATCCCTACTAAAATTTATGTGTTCATTCTTAAATTGTGGAATAACTGGCTTCCATCTGATGAAGTTATGAATTTTTTTTTTTTCGATTCCTTGGCTTCAAAATGTTTGTGATGCAATCAGGAAGAAACAATCAACCACATTTTTGTCTCAAGCAATCTGGCTAAGCTTGTTTGGGCTCATTTTTGCCAACTGTATAGTATTAATATTGATGATTGTGATCTTCTTAGACAAATATTCCTCAAATGGATCTTTCAATCTCATGGTCAGCCTGGCAATGTTATTATTCTCACTCTGTTATTGATCATGTGGTACTTATGGTATGAAAGAAACAAATCTAAGCATGAAGGGACCCCTATCAATGGTAATAAAGTAATTAGAAAAGTCTGCCTTCAACTGGAAAGATTTGTACAAGTGGGTGATCAATGGAACACTGCATGAGAAAGGGAGATCCAACTTAGATAGGGAGTTTTTAATGTTTCTTGCATCAGTACTGATTTTGTAAAGGGGTTTATTACCCCTTATTTCATCTTTAGCATGTATTCGTATGGATTTGTTGAGTGTAATTAGGCATCCATAGGAGGTAAGGCTTATATTGTTGGGAATTACACACAAATTCCATCTCTAATTAACCCCACATGAATTTTTGATGATAAAGAAATAATTGAGCCAACAAGAAAATAAAACAACAATGCAAAATTTACGGACTGTCAAAACTTTTCACTATATAATAAATTGTTACAATTATATAGAATTTGCACTCACCAACCCCCAAGTATTGTAGGAAAAATCCACATCTACCAATTTCTACTTTTTTGTACAACCTACAAAGAACCCAAGAAAAATCAAGATGCTAGACTACATTTTTCCTCACAATACTCTCTAGTCAATGTGCAATTAATTGGCTCCTCAACACACATATTTATAGGTAAACATAACCTAAAAACGTGTATTACTTGTACCCCAAGATGTTTCCTTGTTGAAGTAGAATAATCCAAATAAGGAAAGAAATTCACGCCAATAAGATTATCTTCCTTTTGTTTTCACCTTTAACTTGATCTCTAAGTTAACCATTTTAACAAGAAAATTAATTGTCCAAGATATTTTTGGGTTAAAACCCAACAATCTCCACCTTGATACAAAAATCATTCCAAGCCAAAAAATTCAAATTCAATCATTGGGTAAACATGCAAACATTTTTCACTTTGACGATCCCATACTCCACATATGAGTATAACCACTCACAATTATCAACGAACTTCGAGCTTTTCATCGGCTCATGCCGAAATAAACCTTGTTGAAAAATTATGGTGCAACTCCCATGCTGGGCTTTCCTTGGAGCTCATCAGCCATCGACATCAATTTCACCACACACCTTTCATTAACGCCAAATTAATGCCCTGTGCAAACACATATACCCGTCAGTAAGAACACATCATCTATCATGGCAACTGACTTCATGTCATAAGGAAGTCCCATCTTACTAAAGTACATCATCACCACCCTCCTCCAAGGGAGTCGCATTGTCCATCTTCAAGCAGTTAGCCGACTCTGCTCCACCTTTTGGACAATTTCTTCTCACATGACTAGATTCTCCACAATTCCAACACATTACCTTCTTCTTCTTCATGGAGTTACCTCTTTTCTACTTTTCAGTAACAAGCAAAGCATTTTCAGATGAACTGTCACTTCAACCTAATCAACTTAACTTTTGAAAATTCCACCATTTCCGTCGCGTACATCAAAATCAACATGATGTGTTCAAACTTGGATGGAAGAGACCAGATAAACCTTATCTTCATCATCAATCTTAACTCCAATAGATTCCAAGTCAAAAACAATACCATTGAGAACACTAAGATGATCTAAGATTTTCATACCTGCATTCATTCTCAAAAAATGAAACCGCTCCTTCAGATACAAGTTATTTGAAAATCTCTTCATCTGATACATCTCTACCAGTTTTTCACACAGTTCCTTTACAGCAAATATCCTATAAATATTTGCAAGAACATTTTTGGCATCATGCTAGCAGCCTTCAAATCCAAATCTTCACAATCTTCATCACTCATGCTGGATTCAATTTCTTTGTCAGAACTTGGATTAATTTTTACTTCAAAACTTTATGCAGTCCCGTCTGAATCAATACATCCATGACTTGTACTTACCACAAGTCAAAATTAATCTTCCAGTCAAATTTCTTCACGTTGTACTTTCCAAACACATTTTCTTTTGCTCCAAAAAATTTTTCGAACCACCTGATGCTCTGTTAATTAGATGTCGATTTCGCCGTCGACGGCGCCACTGTTGAGAATTACACACAAATTCCTTATCTAATTAACCTCATAGGAATTTTGATGTTCAAGAAATAATTGAACTAACAAGAAAATAAAACAACAACGCAAAATTTACGGACCGTCAAAACTTTTCACTATATAATAAATTGTTACAATTATATAGAATTTACACTCACCAAACTCCCCAAGTATTGTAGGAAAAATAACCAAATTTTACTCCATCTATCAATTTTTACTTCTTTGTACAATCGACAAAGAATTTAAGAAAAATCAAGATGTTAGACTACATTTTTCCTCACAATACTATCTAATTAATGTGTAATTAATTGGCTCTTTAATACACATATTTATAGGTAAACATAACCTAAAAACGTGTATTACTTGTACCCCAAGATGTTTCCTTGTTGAAGTAGAATAATTCAAATAAGGAAAGAGATTCACACAAAAAAGATTATCTTCCTTTTTTTTTGACCTTTAACTTGGTCTCCAAATTAACTACTTTAACAAGAAAATTAATTGTCCAAGATATTTTTTTGATCAAAACCCAACGTATATCCCCCTCCTTTTAAGTGTAAATTTCCTTTGATGGAATAAAATGGTAAGGGAATCCAAATCTCTCCAAGATGACTTGGTGGAGGCCTAAAAACCACTCCAATATTTTTGTGGGATTTCAGAAAAAAAGTGAAGCCCAACATTTAACCAATTCAAATTAATTCGGAGCACTTCTAACCTATAACTAATTTATAGCCATAAAAGAAATAACAAATAATAAATAAATAATATGTAATGAGTATAGAAAAATACCCACCTCCGATCTGCACCCGACCCATTCTCGACCTGTTATTTTTAAATGGATATATAGATAGAGTATATATGTTATAAATTTCTAATGAATAGAGTACGAGTTTGACAAATCCTATCCATCCCGTACATGTCTCGAGCATGATACAAGAATAGTAGAACAATCTGTCAATTAGGAAATGTTTTTGGCGACAAGACATGGACTTAATGGGAGGCAGTTTGATTGGGGTGAAAAATAAGGGACATCAAAGTCATTGGGGGGAGTGGCAAGCATCTACCATGGTGAGAAAATACAAGTGATAGCGACTTCTCCAATTTGACCAAGTTGGCGATGTACGGTTACTTTTTTTATTTTTTATAATACATCCAGAATATTTTATTGTGAAAATTTGTGGTTGAATTCTTTTTTTTGTTTGTTAGGCTCTATTCGGCTAAGAATAAAGAGAATTGAAATTATTTTGTTGATTTATTTATATTTTCTGATAAGATATGTGGTTAAAAATTGGAGAGATAAAATGTGGATGATTAAATATAATATAGAAAATTGTATAAATTAAATTTTGTATCTATTTTATCTTTTTGCCAAATCATTTACAGCAGTCGATCACTCACAGAGGATAAGAGGTTTGTCCTTTCTACCCCCAACCCAAACAATTTGAACCAATCTCACAACGTTAGGTCCTTGATTGACCATTTTTTTTTTAACAAAATTTATTTTTTTCTTAAACTCATTTTTAACTATACATTCATTGGATAATTTTGCTTAATTCAAAATCTTTCATTTTTTTTTTTAATTATAAGTTGTTATAAAAAATCAATTATATAAAATCTATTCTAAAAAAATAAAATAAATCTTTACGAAATAGGATTAAACACATGATTGGTTTAGATGGTTAGTCCAATTCTTTAATTGAATCAAACATGGTCTATTTAAATTGGAGGGTTAAAACTTCACACTTAAAAATATTAGGAGTTCCAAGCAACCTAAAAACATTAGTGCGTTCTTCTTCTCCCATATTTATATTTATATATACATATTAAAATGACTTATCACATGCACAATAGTTTTAAGATATTCTGCATCTGCATTTGCCCATAATCACGGCGAAGATTTTGCGATATGTAATCCTAATCACCGCCTTCCGCCGGAGACAGCGAAGAAAAGAATGTAAAAAAATAATACCTCTTCTTGGAAAAAGTTTTTAAAAACTTTATTTTTTTAAACACATTTTTCCAAATTAATTTTTAATCATCCATATTTTATCTCTTCAATTTTCAATCAAATATCTTATTTCGAAAATATAAAAAAAAACATATTTTTAACGGCAGGCAATGTGAAACAATCCACACACTTCACACTTTTCAGTCACCACCAAAAACACAACCCAGACAACACTAAAAACAACCCACAATGACGAGAGCACTGCACAAAGACAAAACCCAACGCCAACTCCTTTACTCTATTCCTTCTCTTGCATCAAATTCTTTGTTTTTCCAATTTACCAAAATCTTTAATCGTCTTTTGTAATCCACACACACATTTACAGACTCATAAAGCATTTATCCAAAAGGGTCTATTTTTGAAAGCTGAAAAGTTAGCCATTAGCCCCATACCTTTCCTAATCAATAAAAAACTAAAAAGGCAAAGAGCCCATCTAGAAAATATTCTTTCCTTTACATTTCTTTTACTTCATTTCACAACCCAGTTTCAATTCTCTTAAATTCACTGTGTTTGTAGGATTAAGGGGGGTAAAATGGCGAGTTTGGGGGATATAGGGGTATCTGCAGTGATAAATATACTTGGTGCTTTTGCATTCTTGTTGGCTTTTGCTTTGCTCAGAATTCAGCCCATCAATGACAGAGTTTATTTCCCCAAATGGTACATTAGTGGGAAGAGGACCAATCCCAGGAGCGGTGGTGGAGTGGTGGGAAAATTTGTCAATCTCAACTTCAAGACTTATCTTACTTTTCTCAATTGGATGCCTCAGGCTTTAAAAATGAGTGAGGATGAGATTATTAGCCATGCTGGGCTCGATTCTGCTGTTTTCCTGCGGATTTATACTCTTGGGTACTGGCAAATTTTTAATTTCCAACTTTTCTTCTCAGTTTGTGTTTTAATTTGATTATGGACAATTCTGACTCGAGTATTGTCAATTTAATTGTGCTTTTTCTTTAAGATTTATGCCTTAATTATCTTAAGGGGTGCCAAAAGGTTCATCCTTTTTTTCCCTATTTAAACTGAGTTTAGGATGAATATGTTTTTTTATGTTGGTTCGTTCTGGTTTGCGCTTCAAAATTGTGGTGAAGTAAAGGTGGTAATATTATTCTGTTGTTATATTGGGAGTTTACCTTCTGGGCCTGCAAAAACTTACTTTATATTTTCTGTCCCTTTCGAAATTGTATATTTTTCGTTACGTTGTTTTCTTGATTTCGACTTACACTCTCAATAGCCTTTGTTTAAAGGAAGAAGCTTTTGGGGCATTTAATTCTTGAAATTTGTTTAAGGTTCAGGAATATTTTAGAAATATATTTGTTCAAGTCCGATTCAACATATTTTCACATGATGCTGCTTCTCGGTTGTTGATGGGAAATTTATTTGTGAGATAGACATTCATGCAATTGACATTATTAGCCTTTCCCACTTAGTAGTATGCATTAAATAGTTGAAAGCTTTCTTTGAAGGAAAATGCTACTCTTACACCTTACACACACTTACGCGAGGTGGGAACCACAAATATTTTATTATTTTGTGGGACCCAGTGTAAGAAAATGTGTAAGTGAGTGTGTAAGTGTGACATGGTTCAAATTAAGCCCCCGTTTGGCGGAGATTAAAATAAGATATTTAGTAGATTTTTATAAAAATTGATGAGATGTGTGGTTAAAAAATTGAGTGTGTAAGTGTAGCATTGTTCAAATAAGCCCCCGTTTGGCGGAGATTAAAATAAGATATTTACTAGATTTTTATAAAAATTGATGAGGTGTGTAGTTGAAAAGTTGTGGGTCCCGAAATATTTGCTTGAGATTGATTGTCGACTTTTGACTTAGATTAAAATCTAGATTTTAATTTGTAACAAACAAGTGTTTTACATAATTCCTTGGATGCAGTTCTAAAATTTAGGGTTCGATTTAAGAAATTCAGAAATTTCTCTCTTAAGTTAACCATGCCATTTTTTCTTTCTGTTATGACAGCTTGAAAATATTTGGACCAATAGCTCTTGCTGCACTCCTGGTACTCATTCCAGTAAATGTATCTGGTGGAACTTTATTCTTTCTGCGCCGTGACTTGGTTGTCAGCAACATTGACAAGCTTTCAATATCAAACATTCGTCCCAAGTCTTATAAGTAAGTTCAATGTCCTTTTACTGTAGAAGATAAATCTAAATATCTAAAAATAGATGCTAATAATTGAAATATCCTTCATTGAAGAGAAGTTGTAGGCATTTTGATAATTATATGTCCGATTTTATTTTGATATTTTTTTCACTAAAGAGAGGTGCTGAAAAGAGTTACCCTTTGGGATTAAAAGTACCTTGCAATTGTCATATTCGACGGTCATCTTTTCACTATCTGTGACAAAGTACGGAGAAATATAACCACGGTCAAATTGCATCCCTTCTACAACATACAAACTGTTCTCAGAACTTCTCCCTTCTTCAAGAGTCACAACACCTTTTCTGCCCACTTTACTCATAGCTTCTGCAATCATATTTCCCACTTCATAATTGTTTCCGGCACTAACAGCAGCTACATCTGCTAGCTCACTGTCCTCAACCTGTATATCAACCATGAGAAAATTAATTAGAATCCCACTGTCATCAATTACTTGAATGTAATTGATGAATTGGTGATTTATATATCGATCCACATCACCAAATATAGAGAGGGAAATTGTTTAGGAAAGAGAAAAGGCTTGGAGTCCAAAATCAGAATATAAAAATTATAAGTAGAATGCATGGATCTATTAGTGTATCATCTTGGATGATTAAGAACAGAAAAAACTCAGTTTCTAGCCAAGTCTTCCATTAAGTTTCATACCTAAGAGGAGCTGTTATGGTTGAATTTCAGGTTTTTTATCCATATATCAATGGAGTATTTGTTTACTTTCTGGACTTGCTATATGCTTTATAAGGAATATGGAAGAGTTGCATCAATGCGGTTAAGGTTTTTGGCTTCCCAAGGCAAGCGTGCTGAACAATTCACGGTTAGTTAAACATTCATTGCTATTTTGATATCAAGTATGAACACAGACAATTTCCTGCGTTTCAGTAAAGGAAGACGAAAACATTATGATAATATTGTTTCAAGATACCTTATAATTTCATCTAACGGCTATCGATTTCTATTGCATTTTTTTTCTTAAATTAAAAGTGTTAAGGAAGTGAAACAAACAACGTTTATATGGTATACAAGATGAAGAGAACTTTCTTTTAGAGATATAAGTCTTCAATAGCACTTGGAAGGATAAGGTTGCACCATGAAGAACGAAAATAAAAGGTACTGATGCAGCGAGGACAATCATGCACAACTACTGGTACAGTAAGGACACTTTTAAATTTGTGAGATTGAACGAATATAGAGTTTTAGCTGAAAGTTGAAAAGGTGGGTATTTCATGCGTATGTTCCTTTTAGCCTTTAAACTAATGGCTATAATTTTTGTTAGTCATAGTGTACCTTAAGCATGCATTCGGTATGAGAATTATTTGTGGATACCTTCATAAAGAAAGTAGGAGTATTCCATTGTGGACGGAGAGGGGGTGTTTTGATGGCTTCCCAATTATGAGGATCTGAATTGGGGTCAAATATTGAAAACCATGTTCAAGTTTCAATTTGACAAGTCACGTGACATTTCGATCTGAGTGTTGTTGCAATTCCACATTTTTCAATCCAAATACCAGTTCTTTTATACTTCAACGATTATGCATATTTTCTGTTACTTCATGATCTATCATTCTGGACAAGGCTTTCTTCCTCTTTGTCAAATTCATACAATCTTGGCCCGCTATTCAAGCTGACTACTTAAAGCTCCATTTGACCCCCACCTCAGCTTTGTTGAGTATGATATTTGCCGCCAATTTTAGATCTAATTTAATCAAGGAAAATGAAAATTATAATGCTAATATGAATCATTTAATTGTCAAGAAACAAATATTTAATATGTGTACTGAGTTTTGAAAGGAAAGGACATGCACACTCAGTTTTCTAGATCCTTTTTTAAATTGACATGCATCTCAAATTTGCAACGTGTTTAAAAATTAATGTGCACCATTTTCAGGTTCTTGTTAGGAATGTGCCACATGTTTCTGGGCGCTCAATATCGGATAGTATTGAGAACTTCTTTAAGAGGAACCATCCAGATCACTATCTCTGCCACCAGGTAATTTATTGTTTCACCCAAATTCTTTGTTTTGATAAAGATTACATATAATTATATTTTCTTAGAACTCAAACTCTCGACTCTAGATAGAGTTATTTCTTGAAATAGAATTCATATTTAGTTGATTATTTCCACAATTTCTTGACTTGAAAGTGCTCCCCCCCCCCCCCCCCCCCCCCCTTTATGTTGATTGCCTTGTACCAGGCTGTGTACAATGCAAATAAGTTTGCTAGACTTATCAGAAAAAGAGATCGGCTTCAAAATTGGCTGGACTACAACCAACTCAAGTTTGAAAGGCATCCAGAGAAAAGGCCAACTAGCAAGGTAGCAACTTCGTCTATTCAAAATATTTGGCCTTGATATTTGAAGACATGAAATGGAACATGCACGTACAACTATATTACCTAGTTAGCATCACAAAGTCTCATTTTTGAATAGTTAACATGTTTTTCATTCAGAAAGGTTTCCTTGGACTCTGCGGCAAAAAAGTTGATTCCATTGACTCCTATAAAGAGCAAATTAAGGAGCTTGATAAAAAAGTGAGTCGTGCTTTCTCCTTTTATTTAAGTTACTACCATGCACTTTGTATTTTTCTTTTATAATCTTTCCTTCTCGAACCTCTTAGTACTCACACTGATTAATTAAACACGTTTTCTTATTTAACTGGAAATTGTATTTCTTTCTTATAAAAATTACACTTCATCCCTTGCTTCTTAGTTGACGACGGAACGCCAAAGAATTCTGAAAGACTCTAAAGCAATAATTCCTACTGCCTTTGTGTCATTCAATTCTAGATGGGGGGCAGCTGTTTGTGCACAAACACAACAGAGCAAGAATCCCACCTTGTGGTTAACAAATTGGGCACCTGAACCCCGGGATGTATACTGGAAGAATCTGTCTATACCATTTGTTTCTCTTAGCATTCGGAAACTCGTCATCTCTATATCAGTGTTTGCCTTGGTCTTCTTTTACATGATCCCAATCGCTTTTGTACAATCATTGGCAAATCTGGAAGGGTTGGAGAGGGTTGCTCCTTTTCTCAGGCCGCTGATCGAATGGTAAGTTTTTCAGGAAAAAAAACTTCTTATGTTGCTCGATGCTGTAGTTTTCTATCAAATGCAAAAACTTTGGACCTCGTTGGCTAGTGGCAGAGTAATGATCAATGGGACAATCATATATGCTATGACTAACCGATGTTTTGTTTGAGTTAAATTCCCTTTGCGATTAAGAGACACTCTACAATAACATATTTTTCTCAATGATGCATGACATTTTATAATTTTGGATTTTGGCATTTCTTGGATTTTTGTTTTCCTCAATTCATAATCACCTTCTAATGTTGTCTTATGTTTCCCTCTATAGGGGTACAAGCTCTATGTTGAAAATATTTGATTTGTTTGTATATGTCATAGTTGTTTATGAAAAAGGTACTTTAAGTCTTTCATTCAGAAATACTTTCAACTGATTTGGTAGATAACCCTGTTGCTCAAATCTAGAGGCTAAATGCAACCAAAAACTTGATTCACTTTACTAAATTCCACATTCCTGACTATGTATGTGAAATTCTCAATTTTGTGCTTCTGAGATAAGCATAAGCGTGTATTCTCACTATTTATTCTTTGTCTATGAACCATGGAACAAAATTCGTAAAACTAAGTCCGTTTAAAAATTATTCCCTTGTTGCTTAAATCAAGAGGCTACTGATTCACTTTACAAAATTTCATATTCCTGACAACTTATGTGAAGCTCATTTTTGTGCTTCTGAGATATAGAGAAATTTGTATTCTCACTATTTATTCTCTGTCTTTGAGAAATGTAACCAAATTTGTAAAACTAAAACCACTTGACAATATATCTCCAGATCGAGGATATGAATATAAATTTTTTATCCTGCACCTCTTTGGTTTTCATGAAGTATAGAAAATGATAATTTTAAACCATAAGGTGCATGATTCGGCAAAGACCAAGGATTTCATTTCTTTGCTTTTCTTCTTCTCAACTCAATCACACATCTTTAGTTCAAATATGTATCTTTCACTTTTTTACATTTCTTTGATGTGCGTCTTGTCTATGGAACGTTGTCAAATCCCTCATTCTTATTACAATGAATTTTTGTCCTATTGACATTTGTTAAATCTTGACAAATTTTCTTGGATATTATGTCAAATTTGATGTTTAGCTATTTATTGATGTTCTAGATTTAGCAAAAACTGCTGATTTTGTTTGCAGGAACTTTGTTAAGTCGTTCTTACAGGGTTTCCTTCCTGGCCTGGCGCTTAAAATCTTCTTGTACATCCTTCCTGCGGTTTTAATGATTATGTCAAAAATAGAGGGACATGTGGCAGTATCAGTACTGGAAAGGAGAACAGCTGCAAAATATTACTACTTCATGCTCGTTAACGTTTTCTTGGGGAGCATAGTGACGGGAACAGCATTCCAGCAACTTCATGCCTTCCTTCACCAATCAGCTACCCAGTAATAGTTCTTCTTTCTGTTGTTGCTTGAATTATTGTTTTGATAACCAGGACCAAAATCCATTACTTCTTAAAACCAGCAAATGGACTAAAAATATTTTTGGGTATTCAATGGAGTTATTTTGCGTGCATGTTCTAAACCACCTTTTTTCAGAAGTGATTTGCTTGAAAAATATGTTTGTCCCTGACTATGTTTATGTTGGTGTGTGTAATTTTTCCCATCATACGAAAAAAATGAAATTATGACTCTTGCATTCCAATTAAGAAAATTAAATAAGAAAAGTGCAACCTCACTTATTTTACATCACTTTCCACTTTCCCCCTGCTCACCTCTATTCTGGAAAAATGTTAAGGATATGCTAATGCGTGACCTTGGAGAGTACAGCTACTAATTTCTTTTCATCATAGTATTATTTATCATTAATATAGCCCTCTTGAGTTGACTGAATATTGTGAATGGCGCTGTGATATAATCTTGGTTATGAGGATCTTGATGTACCAAAGTATCATAAAAAGCTTACCTGTAAGTTTTTTATTTCACCTGTTGAACTTGTGCGATTCTTCACATCAAACCGCTAGAATAACTGAGAAGCTTTAATCAGGAGGAATTATAATCTATTGCATTCCCACCAGCCCATTCTTCCCTCATTTTTTCATTTTTAATGATTTTCATTCTGAATGAACTTTTTCTTGGTTGCAGGATCCCAAGAAACATTGGGGTGTCAATTCCCATGAAAGCCACTTTCTTTATCACGTACATAATGGTGGATGGGTGGGCTGGGATTGCTAGTGAAATTCTCCGATTAAAATATTTAGTGATTTTCCACCTGAAGAACATGTTCATTGTAAAAACCGAAAGAGACCTAGAGAAGGCCATGAACCCCGGAGGTGTTGATTTTCCCGAGACTCTCCCACGTCTTCAATTGTATTTCCTTCTGGGTATTGTATATATGGTTGTTACCCCGATCCTTCTTCCTTTTATACTGGTCTTCTTTGCCTTTGCATACTTCGTTTACCGTCATCAGGTTAGTTCTCAAATATTCATTTCTGTTTCCTCATTCCAAGTTATACGGTCTGATTCATCATTTCACGCAAATGTCAATTTGAAGACGTTGACTCATTTTTAAGTTCTAAAAGCCATGGGTTGTTCATGTCAACCCTGTTATTATTAGAGGCAAGCATATTTGGGATATGCATGTTCTGAGTTTTTGAAATAATTCTGTAGGTTCCTACAAGCATGTTAGGTTAATTTTTAAAAGTCTATTTGTATATAAGTAAATTATTATTATTATTATTATTATTATTATTATTAATTTTTTTTTTTAATGTATTAGTTTTCTTATTGGTCTCAGTTGAAAATAAGTTGTTTATCTGGTAACGAACAGTTACTTAAAAAGTATCTTTTACATTTTGTTTGAGCCTTGCTAAACATGCTTGTACTATTATATTAATAGTTTCAGATATAAGTTGAGCCTATTGGCAAATATTTTGAAGGACTGCATAGATAAAATATATTGTCGCCCTTTGCATTGTAATCCATATCAGTTGAGTAAAGCACCTGATTTTTTAACTTGCGGTTTCAATTGACATACCGCTTATTATCATTCAGGTAATTAATGTATACAACCAACATTATGAAAGTGCTGCTGCCTTTTGGCCACATGTTCATGGACGCATAATAGCAAGCTTACTAATATCACAGCTGCTGCTGATGGGCTTATTGAGCACAAAAAAAGCTGTAAATTCCACTCCTTTGCTCGTTGTGTTACCTATTTTGACTTTGACCTTCCATAAATACTGCAAGAATCGCTTCGAACCTGCATTCAGAAGGTATCCTCTTGAGGTGAGATCCATTGAATAATTGTTGATTCAGAAGTTAGCATTTGTTTGCTGAGTTTTCTTATCTAGTTGTTATTTCTTAGTAGCTAAAACATTCAGTCAATTCAATGTTTGCCGCTCTTACGATAGTCCAGGGATTAGTTGATCATCGAAAACTGCAGAAGTGCTCTTCCATGGACAATCATACATTTCTCTTAGAAAATTTTGTACGCAGAACTTTCAATATGCGTATGGAGAGGGTTGCCCAGTTAGAATGCTATTGAAATCACTAATGGCAATGTTCTAAACTTAGCCTCTGTTTGGCAGCTGATTTTTGTTTATAAACAAGAAATTTGAGTCTTTTGAGGTAAATTATGGTTGAAGAGTGGTTTCGAAAAATGTGAGTCGTTTGAGGAAAAGTGAAAAAAAAAACTTTATAAACAAGTTTACCAACCAAACGCTAGCTTCGTTTCTTTTAGAATATGCTTTGAATGGTATCTTCTATTGATTGATGGTTCTTTGGATCCTAATTGGCAATTATTTCTCGGCTGATGAACTCTTCAGGAAGCAACGAACAAAGACATGGAAGATCGTGCTTCTGAATCTGATGCCAATTTAAAATCCTACTTGGCTGATGCATACTTACATCCGATTTTTAACTCCTTTGAAGAAGTCGAGTTAGTTGAAGTCAGAGTTGATAAAAGCCAGGTTCACATTCCAAGCGATCCTACCTCTCCCTCCCCTCCACATCATGTCTATCATCATGAAGATGAGCCGTCTCATGATCTAAATCGCTTTGAAGTTGAACAACCTCAAACGGCATATCACTATGAAGCCGAACAACAAACAGCATATCACTATGAAGTTGAATCATACAGTAACATGTTTCAGTATGATACTGAATCACACCAACATGCTTATCACTATTGAAGTTTGATCTTTATTTGATTGGTAAGCAGCAGTTCATCCCGGTGTAAAGTCCTAATTGTGTGTTGAAGAGGACAGTGTTGGTTAGGATTATAGAAGGAAAACGAGTTAAATCGTAGTTGTGAGACGCTGACTTACTATTGTAATCATAGATGTGCTTCGTTTCTATTACAGTTTTGATCACTTGGTGTAAATTTAATTGAGTTTTTAATGATTCTTTATGCATCCTCACTGTGCCTTTTTAAGTTTACCAAGTATAGGTTTCTTGGCTGAATCTGTTGATTGAACTGGTGTTGAATGCCTAATTCTCAGCTTGAAAGAACATATAGATGGACCCCCAAACCCTAAGGGCTCCCACGTGTCCTGCTCTGAGCTTTGGTGGATGATGTAAATCGCAGGTTATGCCTCCCAAAGTATAGGGTGAGGGCTTACCTTTGCACTTGGCAAGGGTTGAATTTGAATTCCTGACCAAGCGATGTTGGTCTTTAAACCACCATCCCTTTCACCGCCAGGAGAAGTGTCCTGGGGGCGTGTTGTATTAATTGTATGTTGCAGGTTTGGCTGTTGTTAACATCAGTGTGTTGATTTTTTGTCTGAAGTTTGGCTTATAGTTGAAGCAATGTCTGGCCATGAATTGCAGCTGCACGTGCATAATTTTAATCCTCACTTGGCGTGACTTTGAGGGAATCATAATTTGATTAATGTGGTCATTTTATTCATATCCATTCATGCTATTTTTGTCTTGTTATGGATTGTGAATTTTGGTTTCTTGTGCCAAGGAAATAATGTGCGAGTATTGGCGTAAATGACAAAATGTAATAAAGAATTTGATCATAGATTCTTGAAAATGTATGGAGCCAAATGTACGGTTGAAAGACTACTGAGACAGATGAGACGTCAAGAACGCAGGAGAAGTAGAATCGGATAGTTGTTTAGATCTAATGAAGATTACACATGAACAATAAATGGATTTGGAGATTTTTTAAAAAAGTTTTCGAGTTTGAGATACTGAGGGACTTTGTGGCTTGAGATTGTTTTAGCATGTAAACTTTTGGTTTTGAATTGTCCAAATTGTTGTCTTCGCAAGGGACCTTCTATTTTTATTTTATAGTGTTCTAAAAAGCGCGATTAGACGTACGTCGAGACGTGCATAGGCGCAAAACTCGCCCTTCACGCTCGTGCTTTATTCGTACTTCGCTTGTACATTGTTGAGCTTTTTCGCGCCTAGACACATTTAAGCGTGATGCTAGATCTCGTCGCTTTGTCATTTTTTACGATTTTTAGAATATTGCTATTTTGAAGTTTTGATTTACAATAAGAAGATTGAATTTAAATAAAATAATACCTATTTTCTTTACTAGTCTAATATTTAGATGAAGTTTATTTTCTTCACCAATCTAATATTTAGATGAAGTGATTAGTGAACAGGTTCAAGTTTCATTATTTGGCCTTCGACGAGAAAATCTTGTCAATATGAAAATGATCAATCAAGTAGTTGGTTTTTAGTTGAACACTCCCCTTCCCTGTACTGGTTAGAGAGAGAGAGAGAGAGAGAGAGAGAGAGAGAGAGAGAGAGAGAGAGAGAGTTGGGGTGGGGGAGGCACCTTAATACATAAAAATACTCAATTCAAAAGCCCAATATGGAGGTCCAAACGTGAAGACTCAAGTCACAAATATCAGGACGATGTGAAGGAGCTTGGGCGATTGAGCGAGCGGAGCGGAGCAGTATATGGGGCGATTGGAGCATTGGACGAAATGCAAGCAAAGAGACGGTTCTTCAATTCAACCCACGATCTAAGGTAATCCTTGGATGCCACTATGAGCGGTTATCACAATGTAAGTAGTTGACAAGATCATGTATGGTTAGTGCAATGCTGGAAGTCAGTAAGGACGTGGGTTACTCAAGTTCGGTGATCATGAGAAGTTAATGAATGAAGTTAATCGACACAGGGAAGTGTGCTACGATTATTAATCTTCCAGCTCAAGTAAGTTACGAAGTAGTTTTTGATTCAAGCAGTAGTTGTATATATTATATTGTAAAAGCTTTGACTTATAGACAGACAAACAAATTAAAACTATGAAATAGAGATATAATTTTCTTATCTTAGATTTTACTAGAATTTTTCTAGTTTAATTTGTGTGCTTACACCACTTAAAGACATCTTGTAACTTAAGCTTTTCTAGTGCAAAACACCCGTGTTGACGTCCCTTCACACATGGAAACTTGTCTACAAGTAGTTGTTTTAGAATTTGAATTATTTGGACTTCAATGAGAAATTCAAAGCATTCAGATTGGTATTTTCAATTAGCAACGAGCTGAAAAATGAGTAATAGAAACATAGATGGAATGAGGTTCAAATCGTCAACGAACTAAGTTTGTCAGATACTGTAACGATCCAAAAATTTTGACGTTCTTTATTGTCAATTATGACATAATAAAGTGTTTTATAATTTATTTAATAAAAACTAGATTTAACGAAAGAATAACGAAAATATAAAATAATGAAAGTTACGACAAAAATGTGTTTAAGTGTCTCTCTTCCCGAAACATTTTTAATCACTTCGAACCTCCTTTTAATACTTGTGATATACGTACGGACAATTTCTGGGAACTATTTTCAAGAAGATGAAAATGGTTTTTAATTTCGATAAATGGATAGTACTTGGTGAATTTTTAAAATTAGTACCTTGTCGAACGGTTAATAAAAACAGTTTTAAGTGACTAACTTTGGCATGCCATAACTTCCTCATCAATTATTCATTTCTTACGTCGTAAAATGTACGAGAAGTAATTTGTGAGTACTTTGAAAATGCTTTGACTTATAGACAGACAAATAAATTAGAACTCTGAAACCTAGATGTAATTTTTTTATCTTAGATTTTACTAGAATTTTTCTAGTTTAATTTGTGTGCTTGCACCACTTAAAGACATCTTGTAACTTAAGCTTTTCTAGTGCAAAACACCCGTGTTGACGTCCCTTCACACATGGAAACTTGTTTACAAGTAGTTGTTTTAGAATTTGAATTATTTGGACTTCAATGAGAAATTCAGAGCATTCAGATTGGTATTTTCAATTAGCAGCGAGCTGAAAAATGAGTTAAACATAGATGGCATTAGGTTCAAATCGTCAACGAACTAAGTTTGTCAAATAATGTAACGATCCAAAAAATTTGACGTTCTTTATTGTCAATTATGACATAATAAAGTGTTTTATAATTTATTTAATAAAAACCAGATTTAACGAAAGAATAACGAAAATATTAAATAATGAAAGTTACGACAAAAATGTGTTTAAGTGTCTCTCTTCCCGAAGACTTTTTTCATCACTTCGAACCTCCTTTTAATACTTGTGATATATGTACGGACAATTTCTCCGAATGATTTTCGAGAAGATGAAAATGGTTTTTAATTTCGATAAACGGATAGTACTGGTGAATTTTTGAAGTTAGTACTTTGCTGAACAGTTAATAAAAACAGTTTTAAGTGGCAAACTTCGACATGTCATAACTTCCTCATCAATTATTCATTTCTTGCGTCGTAAAATGTACGAGAAGTAATTTGTGAGTACTTTGAAAACGGAACCAAGAATATAAGATCTCAACTTTGTTTGATACCTCGAATCTAAGCTCAAAATAGCACCGTTGAAACTGAAATTTCTAAGCTTGAGGTGTCACTCTAAAAAGCTATGGCCGACTATGTTACATCCATTACTCATCCAACCTAGAATGAACAGCTCCTTTCCGATCAAAAAAAAAAATAGAATGAACAGCTCCTCCTTGTATGACTTGAACAAACCATAGCTTGCCACCTGTTGCTTCCATAAGATATCTAATTCATTTATTTATTCCAAAGTTAAATTGATTGTGGTTGAATTATATCATACACGACATTCTTTTATGGGGTGCAATCATTTTTACCTATAAATAGCCATGGGATATAACTAAAATCTCACATCGAAATTAGCCAAGAAAACCGTTGGTGATGTAATAATATTATTCCTCCAAAATTATAGATTTTCAAGTTAAGATTATGTTTGAATATTTTGTTAGGTTCAAAGACATGTTAACGTAATAACATGTTCTATTCTATGTAAGGTTTTGCATGATCAAAATATAGTAAAACTCTTGATGAAATCCCAGAAACAAGAATTGAAATTGTTGAACCGATTGCACGTATCGATACCTTGTATCGATACTTGAAGCATGAAGATGAAATGTGTCAATACATGTTCATAGATGCATCGATGTTCATAGAAGTATCGATGCATCTGTAAGTAGAATGTACAGAACTTCTTTTCAGGCATTTCTGGATCGAGGTGACTGAGATATGTTATCACCACTATCATTATCTTGACGTTATCATTTATTTATCTGCTTGTTTAACCTAAATGACTAACAAAGTTTATCATCACTAAACCAGTGTTGTGTGGATACCTTGAATAATCCTTATCCTTGTTTATGTGATCTCAAAGTCATTAATTTGTATTAAAAATGATAACCTGACATTTACAGTTTTCGACATGTCATCTACTTGTAAAAGATTAATTTTATGTATCGATACATTTCGTTTTTCTTTTTGGTATCAAGACATTAAACATGTATCAATACATAAATATCTGTTGATACATTTAAAGTTATTTCGTCACTGGTAAAAACTTTAATGAATATTATTTCAATAAACTTTTGTTCTTGTTACTGTTATTTGAATATATAGATATTGTGATCAACACTTGTACTTGTTCATGTGATGTAACACTTAGACTTGATTATTTGATCTTAAATGCTACTTCGTGACACGTTTAAAGCATTAAAAGGATTTTCATAATTTTTCGTATGCATGCAAAGAAAAGATTTTCTTGCATGATATTGTGGTCATACTCTATCCCGCTTGTTAAATCGATTATGACGCTTGTCTTGATATTCGTGTCACGAAATCCAGTAACTGAATCACGATGTAGTTACGCTTGTTATCGGGTATAAAGTTTTCTACTTATTTTCTGGGAGTGATTTCTCTACTTGATATCTGAAATTAAATTCATATTTGTTATATGTGTGTTCATGATAATAGTTAATTTGTAGTATTGACCCCATTAAAAGTCACGTTTTCTTGAAAATACATGCATTTGCACTGGTCATTGGATATATATGAGTTTGACTTGACATGAATATATTCAAAACATGCATTTACGTTGATCTTGAATATATAAGTAGGCTTTACTTGAATACATGAGGTTAACTTGTCTAATATGCAATAATACATAAATACATGCATCTTCTTTAACCTTAAATATGTGAGATTGACTTATCTATGTGCAATAACACATGTGCATCATATTCTACTCACTGGGCATACATATGCTCACCCCACGATATCTAAACTTTTTGCCAGACATAGAAATAAAGAGGATTGGCGCAGATCTTCAGATGACGAGACAGATAGTGTTACTCTAGGTGACGACATGTGAGTTGTTGACACACCAAATAGAGTTTATTGTATTTGAACTTCAAAACTTGGGTATTTTATTATTGATACTATTTATTTAAAATATTTTAAAGTCAAGATCTTTTATATTAACTATAATGATTTAATTATAATATCATTACTTTTTAAGTAAATGCGTTTTACTTTAAGTGACGTTGTTTACGTCATTAGCTTATGAAAAGAAAAATAAAAATATTTCACGGTTTATTTTTGTATGTCAAAAGTTGGTATCAGAATTTGAAAATGTCGTGAAAAATTTGCATGCATTACAAATACAGTCCAAGGTTCAGTTTGTATTTGATCTGAGATTCAGTTCTATATATGTAAAATTTGAGATAGTTTTTCTTCTTTATTGCCTCTTTAATGAGAATTTAACTCTTTTGTTTATAGGAAAATGGAAGGTGGAGACATAATTATTACATTGTCCTGACATTGTACCTAATTGGACAATTCTGACAAACACTTGTTATTTGGTCACTTATACACTTGTTAAGTAATGATGACTATTGAGACCAAGCCCAAAAAGGAGTACAGTGATCCACCAACGAATGTCCAATAGAGGCCCAATGGACCTTGGCCCATGGCTAAAGCTTAAGATGTCCTCTTGGGTCAATTTCCGAGGTGGTACAGCACGTGAACTTCTTTAGCCGAACTGGTTTATGACTAGCTAAGGTGTTTTATGTTTAGACGGAAGACCTCCTTAATAACAGCTCGGAAGAGTGATGGGACAATGGATGGAGTCAGAGATGTGACGCCGCCTTTATCAAAAAGTGACAGGCGCCCATCCCCTACCAAACGTATCAATGATTACTCTCAAAAAGTAAGGTCCGCTTCTCCAAAAGCTAGGGTAAATACACGTGTAAAGTTTGCCACGTGTCGCGATCCAAAACAACAAATTCCTCTATAAATAGAGCACTCCTCCCGCTTTGTAAAGGGTTAGCATTTTCACTCTCTTAACTGAATATTTTACTCTCACTCCCCTTTCTCTCTTTTACACACTTATATTTCCCGCACCCAATTTATATTTGCTTGAAATAAGCACTGACTTTGGTATCAGAGTGCAAATGGGAGCCACCTCGGCCCCCTTTGCAAACTGATTGTTTGTCACAGTGCGCAGGAGATCCACGTGTTCAAGAGGGAGGAGCTGAGACGTGTTGGTCCAAGGTCCAGCCGGATTTTGTGGTCAACATTTTGGCACCGTCTGTAGGAAACCGTACTGCTAACAACAAAAACGCATGATGAAAAGCCACACATAGAAAGGAAGTTTTGAAAAAGGACGAGTAACCTCTTGCAAAAGAGCGGAGAACTGCAAGGACTTTGAAACATAAGTTTGTTAACCTTAAAAAAGGCAAGAAACTTTGAAACATAAGTTTGTTACCCTTGAAAAAGGCGTGAAACTTTGAAACATAAGTTTGTTAACCTTGAAAAAGGCAAGAACTTTGAAACATAAGTTTGTTACCCTTGAAAAAGGCGTGAAACTTTGAAACATAAGTTTGTTAACCTTGAAAAAGGAAAGAAACTTTGAAACATAAGTTTGTTACCCTTGAAAAAGGCGTGAAACTTTGAAACATAAGTTTGTTAACCTTGAAAAAGACAAGAACTTTGAAACATAAGTTTGTTACCCTTGAAAAAGGCGTGAAACTTTGAAACATAAGTTTGTTAACCTTGAAAAAGACAAGAACTTTGAAATATAAGTTTGATAACCTTCAAAAAGGCGTGAAACTTTGAAATACAAGTTTAATAACCTTGAAAAAGGCGTGAAACTTTGAAATACAAGTTTAATAACCTTGAAAAAGGCTTAGAGCTTTGAGATAAAAGTTCACCTATCTTTGAAAGAGAAGATAAAACCAAAAAATTGCTCTGAACATGAATGAAAGTGATGATGATATTAACCCTCGTAGGAGTAGAAATGACCAACTCAGCGAGGAGGAGGCTCCTCAGAGGCCTCATAGAACACAAACGAGGGGGTGCCCCAACCTAACCCTCAACGCCGACACCGAAATCGCCGCATGCTGCGAGACATGACTCGCATGGCAGCCCAAATGCTGGAAATGCAGAAACAGCAGATAGAACAAACTGCTGCGATGAATGCCTACATGACTAGAGGGTATTTTATGAACGAGCCCGTGATTCCCCTGCAATATTCACAACCACATTACTCACCATCTGATGTGACTACTGCCTCCTATTATTATCAAAATCCGCAGCCATATGCCGAGGTGGAATCCGTGCCTCTCTACGAAGAAGGCCCGGAGCATAAAGCACCCGAAGCACAAGATCAACCCCCTAATAGCCGCAGGGAGGCTTCGCCTTCGAAGTCTGGTAGCATTTTTAGCCGAATAGGGGGATTATTCCGGGACAAATGAGGGGGCCGGACTGACCAAGGTTAACATCATGCAGCCGAGCCTAGAAATAGGAGGGAGCGACGCGCTGAAGAAGCCCTGTCGCGGAGCCAATTGCATGGATACCGAAAAAATACAGGGGCAGAAAAGTTAGTCCCCACACACGAGCTTAGGAATAGGCAGGAAAGGAGAGCAGAAGCAGCTCAGACGAAATCTCTTAATGATCTTCCGACCTTCGAAAGGCCAAACTACTGGCGAGTTTTGCCACCGAAAAGACGGGAGTACGCTCCACCGCCCTGCGGCCAACACCATAACCCGATATATTTCGGTCATGACAAGAACAGTGAATTACCGTCATACGAGCTAGATGACGAAAAGGAAATAAGCCCCTTCACGGAGGGCATTCATAGGTGCCAAGTGCCTCATGACTTTGAAATACTAGAAATAGCAAAGTATTCTGGCCGAGTTGACCCTGATGATCACCTGTTAAACTACCCCCCTAGCATGGAAATAGCCGGAGCCACTCCGGCACTGAAATGCAAAGCCTTTGCTTTAACCCTTGAGGGAAGTGCGATACGATGGTACAAAAAACTCCCTCCTGGTAGCATCCACAGTTAGAGAGATTTGAAGGCAACATTCAAAAATGGCTTTGTTTCCTCCAGGCTTGGCCAGCTCCCACTCCAACGACTTCAGGACTTAAGGAAAGGAAGGGAGGAATCTCTGAAAAGTTACCTAGCCCGGTTCATTGAAGAGATGCACATTTGTGAGAACATCATCGAGGCGAAAATGTTTTTCGCGTTAAAAGGGGGGCTAGACATGACGAGCATGTTTTGGAGGGATGTCCGAAGCAGAAAGCCGAGGGATTACAATGCCCTGGTAGATCTAATGAAGGAAGAGATCGTCTCAGAAGAAATGGCTAGGGCCAGAGACAATCATCCTCAAGGGAGATACAATCTTGGATATCCTAACTAAGCGAACCTCAGGAAAGGAGGTAATAAGGATAGGTTCGGTAGCAACCTAAGTGGAGCGCCACGTCCATTTCCAGGAATCGGGTCCAGCTATGCAGCAGAGATCACGGAAGCTATCCCTAACTTGCACTCCAACGCTCCCCCTCAGAATCTCCCCTTGGCTCAAGGAGAAATGGAAAGTAGCCTAAGTGGAAAACGGCCCATGATTGGGGCTTACTGTGCCTACCACAGGTATTATGGCCACGCAACGGAGGATTGTAGAGAAATCCACATGTTAGCGGACCAAAAGGCACACGGGAGAAGGGGAAGTGATTTCTCTCCTGACAAGGGGAAAACACAAAAACCAGGTAGTCAAAAGTTCAACCGAGCTAACAGGCGAGCTCCATGGAAGAACCCAACCAAAGAAAGGATTGACAGTCGTCAAAGAGACAGGAGCAAAGGTCAGGATAAATCCTTGGCACATGCTAAAGATACGAGAGAGCCACCTATGCCTGCAAATGATCTGTCGATTCGTGAAATCGACACAATATTGGGAGGCCCCCATCCAGGTGGAAGCACGAACAACTCCCAGAAGAGATATATCAGAGAGGCCAAGCAGCCCGCCAATGTGAATTACCACATCCATTCACATCCTGTTGGGATGCCTCGGATAGAATCTATCACCTTTACCAAAGACGATGCTATTGGGGTACACTTTCCGCATAATGATGCATTGGTAATCAGGGTAGTGGTGGCTCGGAATGGGTTGTCACGAATTATGGTGGATGATGGCGCCTCAGTAAACGTAATTTATGGAGTAACTTTCGATAAGATGGAGATTAGCACCCCACTCATTCCAGTTCCAGATCCAATATATGGATTCACGGGGGATAGCATAACTCCAGAGGATCCATAACCCTTATGACTGAGGTAGGGCAAACACCAACTTTATCCAGAATCCTCATGGAATTCTTGGTTGTGGACAAGATCCCCTCTTATCATGGCTCAATTGGAAGGCCAGGTCTCATCGAATTGGGGGCTGTAACCCATACGAAATATATTTGCATGAAATTCCCTACGAAGTACGGTGTTGCAACTGTTAGGGGGAGCCAAACTGAATCGCTGGCCTGTTACATGAATGCTATCCGGAAATTTCAAGACCGGAGCTTGAACATGATTAGCGATGTGGCAATTGCTGAGGTTGCTCCTAACCCTGAAAGACTGGGTGGAGGGCCCTCAGAAAATGAGGATGTTACAATGACTCCGGAAGAAGATCTAGCAGATCTAGACCCGAGAATGGTTGGAGACAATTGCTCTACCTCAGCTGAAAGGCTAGAATACTTCGGTGTAGATCCACTTGACCCAATCAAGGAGTTGCAGATTGGATTAGATTCACCGGTTGAATACAAATATCAGCTGAAAAACTTCTTAATCGAGAACCTCGATGTATTTGTATGGAAACATGATGACATGGTTGAAATTGATCCTAAAGTGGCTTGTCACAGACTCCAACTCGATCCCAGAAGCCCTGGGCACAGGCAAAAGAGAAGACTGATGAGTTCTGATAAATACGAGGTCTTGAAAGAAGAGATAGCGAAGCTATTGAAAAACAACTTTATCAGAGAATCCCGGTATCCGAAGTGGGTATCAAACCCTATTTTGGTACCAAAACAGAATGGGAAACTGAGAGTATGTATTGATTTTTCGAATTTAAACCAGGCATGCCCCAAAGACAATTTTCCTCTGCCTCGGATTGATCAGTTAGTTGACTCTGCAGTGGGACATGAGATGCTAAGCTTTATGGATGCATACTCCGGATACAATCAAATCCCCATGCACGAATCGGATGAGTAGCACACCTCGTTTATTACGGATAGGGGACTCTATTGTTACAAAGCTATGCCATTTGGCTTAAAGAATGCTGGAGCCACCTATCAAAGGTTGGTAAATCGTATGTTTGTAGAACAATTGGGAAACACCATGGAAGTATATGTTGATGATGTAGCGCCCCGAGTTCTAAATACCCGGTTCGCCACGTCATCGTCTGATCTAACTTTTCAAATAATATTTTAGCGGAAGAAATAACTGAAATTCATTTTTTTTGGCAACATTAAATAAACTGTAATGGTCGATAAAATTGAAAACATTTATGAAACCATTCGAAATAATAAATCGAGCCATTAATATTGTAAAGCAATTGACAATGTCATAATTTCTCAAATAACTGAAATTCTCAAAATTATACAATGTTTGGAAATACGGAAATCATTAAAATAAAGTTTTCAACCATTTAACGTCTATTGCCACAATCATCCATCACTTGCCACCCTCTCCGAGATCTGCAAATGTTGTTAAAATAGACATGAGCATTTCATAGAAATACACTAGTACAGAAACGGCTATTCGCGTCGGTTGTAAAGGGATATTCACGTCGGTTGTAGCAGCGACGCCTATGGAAGCGACGCACAATGTTCAGAGTTTAGGCGTCGGTTGTGAACCGACGCGTAAAACAAAAAAAAGGCGTCGGTTGTAGGGGCACAACCGACTCCTAAAATATAACTATGGGCGTCGGTTGTGCCCCTACAACCGACGCCCATGAGTGCATTTTATTGCATCGGTTTAAGGACACAACCGACGCCTTTTATTGATCTATCCCCCCACCAAGCCTCCTATACACGCGCGCACGTACACAACTGTATATTATATTTTGTTCACATTGTACATCCCATCAATAATCAACAATCATCAATCAATATATATATATATAGAAATGCATAACAAAATTAAATAACTCAACAAATAGAATTTTAAATTAATTTGTCAACAAATTTGTACATACATAACATTAAAAATCAAAATTATACACAGTTTTTGACAAAGTATTGAGCCCATAAATTTTGAACCTCATCGATTTTCTCCATTGAGTAAAATTCCTGAAATGCCTAAAAACAATTAAAAAGAATTAATAATTATTATGTTTATAAAATAGAAATCGTATAAATAACTTATACCTTGTCTAGAGAAGTAAGTTGAGAATGAGCCGTGACTATCTCCAACATGTTTCTCATAACATAGTAGCCACACTCATCTCCTCCAGGTTGTTGAGGACACTGAAATTTGAACCTTTAAAATTAATATCTAATGAAAGTGAATATATATATATATATATATATATATATATATATATATATATATATATATATATATATATATATATATAATTCAAAGATTTGTAAAATCCCTTGGAAAGCTTAGCTAGTTTTCATACCGAGATTTTTTTCCAATTTACATTGGAATGTGTCCTCTGGCCTTCTAATGACCTAAATGCTCGGAAGGCCCTAAAATATCGATGGATATCATGAATAAGTTATAGAGATAATAATGAAACGCAAAAATCCTAAAAAAATTTTGACAGAGTCTCCCCTAAAAATTGAACTTATCCAACCTGTAAAGAGACCTATTATTGAAAACTATCCTAACAACTATCATAATCACAACATATATATACACATCAAATTCTCCACGATTATTCTATGAAACTAGCCCAACTTATATATCAACCTTGCACTAAACTAAAAACCATGAACAATGCAATAATTACTTACATATTCAATGAAGGCTTGATTTCTATGGTACGCTTACAAGATTGAGCTGAATCTATGAAGTACACCTTGTTGGCTTCGCAACATATCACAAGAAACATCCAATGATTCCTACGTATTATGAACGTGTAAATACACATTGAAATGTCTAATGGTTCAAATTTTAAGTAAAAATGATCTTACTCCTGGAAGTACGGCGCTAAAATGAATTTCTTAGATCTCAGTGCTGTCATTGCTTCAACCATGTAACTCACAACACTATCTTCTTGTGTTTTTACTCTGATTGACGCAATCTTTGACGGACACATAAATCCAACTGCCTGAACACCGATTTCCTCACACAACCCATGAAGGAACCTAAAAATAATAATCAATGAATAAAATAAAATAAAAATTTAAATGATATATATATATATATATATATATATATATATAATGCATTAAACAGTAAACAGTCTTACATTATGAATACTTGCAAGATAGATATATTCAGCCATCTCATTGAAAGCAAGTCGGTGATGTCGTCGATTGTAACATAAAGACTTTCATCGTCTTTGTGATGAAGCACAGATGCATCTAAAGGCAATTGGATGTAGTCTGTACCAACAGGCAATGTAAGGATCAGAGTGTGTAGCCGCTTGCAACTATCACCCAGACGTTGTAACGTTGCATCATCAACGAGCGGGAGTCGTCGGGTAGATGATAGATCAAAACTCTGGGTATTTTTACATTTTCCAATTTTTTTTACCTTTTTTGTCAACTCTTCCTGCAATTACAGAATTTTTATCATCATAACACGTCTAATATAATTTTAAATGTGAGTAAAATTCGAAAGAAACGTCATGTAAATAAAAAATATTATTACCTCTCCTAAAAACACCAAATTTTTAGGCCATTGACAGAAGCTTCCAATAGCTTCCCCCACCCTATTGTAGTATGGAGATGGCACTGGAAGAAGGGACTCTTCGGCACCTTGTACAACATCATCAACTGACACTTTAACATGATCAACCAATAGTTGTTGATGGTGCACGGTTATCAACCCATTTACATCGAAAGAGAGGAAACCTGAACTCCCTGTAATCAAGTTCCCAAATATCTTCAATGACACCATAATAAGACATTACGGCTTCTATTGGGCTAGTATCTTTGGCACTGGAAAAATATTTTGACATTGCTACTTGAGTTACTCCACTATTTTGCACCGTGCTCTTATCATCTTGACGTTTTGTATAAAATGTATACCCATTAATGTCATATGCTTCATAAGACCTCACAAGCATGCCAGGGCCGTACGCTAACCAATTTATAGTTTCAGAAATTTTATTCGGCATTTGTGATAATTCTTGCATCACTCTATCTTTGAACCATTTTGCAAATGAGCGATTATGTTGATTAGTAACCCACCTTTCAACCTTTGAAGGATTCTGCCGCCTTAAAATGGACATGTGCTCATCCAAATATGGATGAACCTCAGTAACGTGTTGCAAGACAAGGAGGTGTGCTTTGTCTCGCAATTCAACACTGGGCACAATTGTTTGGCATCCAATAGTACCTTTACCTTTCAGTCTTCCCTCGTGACAAGATTTAGGAATACCGATAGCATCAATATCATCCAAGTAATCAGTACAAAATTCAATAACCTCCTCAGCAGCATAACCTTCAATGATACTGTCTTCTGGTCGAAATCTATTTCTCACATATCCTTTTAATATACCCATGTATCTCTCAAATGGATACATATACCTCAAGAAAACTAGACCACAAATCTTAATTTCTCTCACCAAGTGAACAAGTAAGTGCACCATAATGTCAAAAAATGATGGAGGAAAATACATTTCAAATTGACATAGAGTGATAACAATATCAGCCTGCAAATCATCCAACGCCTCTGGATCAACAACTTTACTACAAATTACATTGAAAAAAAAGCAAAGTTTTATAATGACATTTCTAACATGTTTTGGGAGTATGCCACGAACTGCAACTGGTAACAAGTGTTGCATTAAGACATGACAGTCATGAGACTTCATACCAACCAATTTCAAGTCCTTCATCGACACAAGACTTTTTATGTTCGATGAGTATCCAGATGGAACCTTAACAGAATTTAGGCACTTACAAAAACTTGTTTTCTCCTTTCTAGACAAAGTGTAACAAGCTGGAGGTAAATAGGTACGCTTTTCCAACTCTTGGGGTGCTAACTTATCTCGTATTCCCATTTCTACCATGTCTTTTCTAACTTTGATACCATCTTTTGTTTTTCCTTGAATGTTCAATAATGTCCCGATGACACTATCACATACATTTTTCTCCACATGCATTACATCAAGACAATGCCTTACCTGTAAGTGTTCCCAGTAGGGTAGATCCCAAAATATGGATCTCTTCTTCCAAACACTCTTCTGAGGAGGTTTAAAAGGTTTACCAAACACGACATCAATATTTTTAACTCGTTCATAAACCTCTTTTCCTGTTAACGGTAAGCGGGAAACTCGAGTCTCGACTTTTCCATTGAAGGGCTTTTTCTTCTTTCGATGAGGGTGATGAACAGGGAGAAATATGCGATGACTCATGTACACATTTTTCTTACAGTTGTTCAACCAAAAATCAACTGTATCTTTTTCACAAATAGGACATGCTTTAGCTCATTTGTTAGTATAACCCGACAAGTTACCATAAGCTGGAAAATCATTTATGGTGCAAAATATCATAGCACGTAATGTGAAATTCATTTTGCTATGTGCATCAAATGCCAACACACCTTCATTCCACAACAGTCTTAAATCTTCAATTAGGGGCGCTAGGTAAACATCTATGTCATTTCCCAGTTGTTTAGGCCCTGAAATTAGCAACGACAACATGATGTACTTGCGCTTCATACATAACCAATGAGGAAGATTGTAATTCACCAAAAGAACCGGCCAAGTACTATGTCGACTACTCATGCTACCGTGCGGGTTCATCCCGTCTGTACATAGTCCAAGCCTAAGATTCCTATCTTCCCCACCAAATTCAGGAAACATCCTATTAATGGTCCTCCATCGAGGAGAATCCCCCGGGTGTCTTAGCTTTCCATCTTCTTTCCTCCCTTCGGCATGCCACCGCATGTTCTTTGCATCCTTTGCATTGGAAAACAAGCGTTTAAATCTTGGTATTACGGGTAGATACCATAACACCTTTGCTGGAGATCCTTTCTTATCCTCCCAATTATCATTTCCTTCCTTTCTCTTATACCTCGATGCCCCACATTTTGGACACAGGTGCAATTCCTTATACTCATTCCGATACAATACACAATCATTTGGACATGCATGTATCCTCTCGATCTCCATACCCATCGGGCACAACATTTTCTTTGCCTCGTAATTTGAACAAGGAAGCTCGTTATCCTCCGGAAGCATCTCTCGTAAAAGTTCCAATAAAGCCGTGAAACTCCTATCAGTCCACCTATTCTTCGCTTTCAAGTTATACAACTTGAACACAGCAGACAATTTTGTGAATTTCTTACAACCAGAAAATAAAGATTTTTCAGAATCATTAAACAAGCTATCGAAAATATGAGGCTTTTCGATGAAATCCTCTTGTATGTCACGCAGCATTTCATCTATCCGATCATTATCCATATCATTCTCATCATTATCCACATTATTCTCCTCCTGATCAACCTTATCATCACCGGTGCTCGTCCTAGGAAGTATACTCTCACCGTGCCATATCCACCGTGTATAACATTCCTTAAACCCACGACGAATCAAATGACTCTTCACTTGCTCAGAGCTACGAAATTTTCTCAGATTCTTACAATCAAAACAAGGACATAAAAGCATTTCTTCACCTTCTTTTATTTTGTTTTCCTCAGCACGTTTCATAAATTCTTCAACCCCTTTCACATATTCATTTGTATTACGTCTCCCATACATCCAACCCCAATCCATATCTAATAAACCTATATATAAAGATATTCACCACGTGTTAAAACAAATGAAATCGCCATAATTTATTATTTTCATATTTTATTTATAAATTCCTACATAAATTTTGACAGAATCTCCCCTATAAATTGGATTTAGCCAACCTATAAGGGGAATCAAAATACCATAATAAAACTAAAATAGTCAACCTCAACATATTCAAAACTCAAAAAAAACTCGTAGAGCGGCTACTTGCTGGGCTTAATCAATGAAATATGTGTTTTTGCAGGGATGGAGAAAGGCGCTGAAAGCTGCATCAAAGCATTTCAAGAAGAGGAGAGAGATACCATTACCATAACTTTTGGTGTTATTATCAATTTAATTGCTTCCTCTGTATTTGATTGATTCATGTTTGCACTCCCATAATCTAAAGTAGCTCTGCCATTTTAGTTTGCAGCAGTAAAATTTCATCCCCTAACTTTCCACATACGATCAAGGGAAAAACTGATGAAGTAACAAAAATTAACATAAACCTGACAAGAAGTGTGCATGTATTGATATATTGAGCAAGAATTGCAATTTAACACAAGAAATACAAAAACATCAAGTACAATTTTCAGGATGACAAAAATGCTCAAGGAAATTGAAAAAATATATATAATTTGTAAACAATCTCCACAGAAAATTTATATATGTATGGTACACAGACTTGCCATCAAATGGTGCAAGATATTAAATACAACAGAAAATTCAAAGAATTGCTTGTTGCCTTAACTTGCACTTTCGGAAATCTTTCCTTCCGAATAATTAGTCAGTTGCAGAAGCTAGCAAGCAGCCGGTGAAAAAACAAAAATAAAAAAAACGAAAACTACTTACGCAGTCGGTGGACGCAGCGAGGGGGTGGGGGCGGCGGCAGCTGTGCGGCGTCGGTGAGGGTGGTGGCAGCTGGGCGGCGGTGGCTTGGTGGAAAACGGAGACAGGGGCGGGCAGAGGGGAAGAGAGGAGTTCCACTTAACCGGAAAGAGAGAAATCGTAGAGCTAGGACTAGCTGAAGCTGACGGGCGTGATGAGAAAATAATAGTGGAGCGAGGGTGGGTTGGCTCGCGGAGGCTGGCGAAGGTGGCGACGGAGTTTGGGTAGGGAGGAAGAATGGCGCGCGCGGGTAGGAGGAAGATGAAATTTGTACTGAAGAATTATAAGACCTAGCCGGATTTAAAAATAGTTAAACGCGTCGGTTCTTATGTTGAACCAACGCTCATTATTAAAAGGCATCGGTTCAACGTAAGAACCGACGCCTCTAATAGAAACATAGGCGTCGGTTCTTTAATCAGAACCGACGCCCATGCTGCGGCGTTGGCTCACGCGTCGGTTGTTTTATAACAACCGACGCGTTTATATAACTCTTATTTACAATTTTGCCACCGCGTTTTTATAGGCGTCGTTTTTTTCAAAAAACGACGCGAATAGCTTCTTTTTTTTGGACTATTTTGTACTAGTGATACTCAGTAGACTCATCGCCCATTAATTAATCTACAATATAATTGAACACATAAATGCAGGCTCTTTAGAAACATAGGGTGTGGGTAGTCTCTTCTTGTGCATTAAAGCACGGGGCTTCTCTTTGAAAATCATAGGCTCTTTAAAATCATAGGGTGTGGGTAGTCTTGTCTCGTGCACTTAAAGCACGTATGTTATGCATAACATCATCATTGATCTTCTTTCTTTCTCATGCATTTAAGCAAGTAATTCTCATGAACATAAAAGTTCAAGTCTCATGCATTTAAGCAAGTAATTCTCATGAACATAAAAGTTCAAGTCTCATGCATTTAAGCAAGTAAGTTGTGACAAGCATAACAACATCATTATTTCTGAAGAAATACATTCTCATTTTCATAAAAATGACTTTTCACAAGTAACATAACATTCACATCCAATCATAATTTAAATCAATTAATAGGGGCGAGTCTACCTTAAACTTGACGAGTGCAAAATTGAGCGGGAAACGACTTCAATCTTTCAAATCTCCGTACGCCTCGTCCAGCCAATTAGAAGATTAAGTCGAATAAGTCTTTAGAAATTTATCGTTTAAAAATGACAATTTACAATTTGGAGACCGAAATTGATGATTTGAAAGTTGGGGGACAAAATGAATAATTTAAAAGTTGAGGGACTAAAATGAATAATTTGAAAGTGGAAGGACTAAAATGAAAAATTTTGTAACTTGGGATTTATAATCAAATGAATTAAATCGGCAGGGACTGAAATAAACGGTTCATAAATCTTGGGACTAAAATAACAACCTTTGAAATTTAAAGTAAGATTTAAAACATTTAAGCTGTAGGGACTGTTTTAGATTATTTTAAAACTTGAGGACTGATTTGAAACAGTTTAAAACTTCAGGGACCAAGCTGCATTTTTTTGAAAAATCAAAATTTAATAAAACAATTCTTACTCTCTCTCTCTCTCTCTACCATTTCAGACGCAGAGAGAGGGGGTGGAGGGACGCGAGGGCGAGAGAGGGAAGGAGCAGCCGAGGGACTGCCGGCGATGTGTTGCCGGCGAAATGCCGGCGCAAAGAGGCGGCGAGCGGTGGCCAAGGGAAGGTGCAGATTTGGGGGATTGGGTGTGAATTTATTGAGTGCGAACCGAGGCGAAGTCGCGGCTTAGAGTCGCATTTTCCGGTGGTAAAAATCCGGTCAAGCAGTCGGCGGTCGAGGTAAATTTCTGGTGTAATACCACTTTTCGTTTTACGTGCTTTCTGGAATACCACCCAATTTTCATGATGAATAATTTATTTGACAATTATTATTGATAATAAGTTGAATTATTTTGCAGTGGAAGGACTTGGGCGCCGTCTCGATCAATGTACCAATTAGAAAGTTTATAAAATGTTTACGTGCAACCTTTGTGATTATTTGTCCTAATTGCTTGAGCATGCTAATTTCTATTTTTATTGTATTAAATTGAAACTTGGGGGAAACTTTAGTGGCATTTGGTGAATAAAGGGAACTTATGGAATTTCTTATGCATGGGAGGAGAATTGAGGGACCGAAGTGTAAATTTCAAAAGATTAAACCTAACCTAAAGATCTCTCTCTCATATCACTCTCACCCGACGCCTCTCACTCGGTCTCTCCCTCTCGTCGCCTCTCCCTCGCCCTCTTCTCTCACCCTCACTCTCGGCCTCTCAACCCGTCGCCCCTCCTGCTCCGTTTGCGCGCTGCAGCCACCAACACCACCGCCACCGCGCACCTCCCTTTCACCGTAAGCTTTTCCCCTTCCCCACACACACGGTTTCACGCTCACCCGCCCACACACATACACATACACAAATTCTTATGTTAATTGTATGTATATATTGGTGTATATAGGAATTTATGTAAGTATGTATGTATTTTTACCACAATTTTCAGATTTTAATTTTGTGTAATTTCGAGTTAACCATGAATCTGGGGAATTAATGATGTTATGTATATGAATGTATATATTATTATATATGTATTCATGTTATGTATGTGAGAATTTCATATCTTAAATTTGCTAGCTGAAAAGGCAATCCTTATGTATTAATTTTAAAATCTGGGAATTTTATGATGATGACTGATACCTATAATTGTAGATATCGAATGTATGTAAATTTCAGACTGTAAATGATAATGGTAGTTAGTTGACTTTCTATTGGTTCAATGATGATTTTAATGGAAGTTTTCAAATTTGGGGATTTCAAATAATCAGGTTGTTTAAACTGAATTTTATGTACATTTTTTATTATAATTGTCATTTTCAGATTTATGAGTAAGTAGAACGGCAATTGAAATTGTCCATGTGACAATTTAGTTTGATAATATTGAGTAATTTTGATGTTGGAATGATTTGATAAGTAAGATTTCAAATTTTTGTCCTTAAACTGAATGTACTACTTCGAATATGATATTATACGTGGCGTTAAATGTGTTTGTTATATTATGAGTCACACGAAAGTCTCGACCTCCTTTAAGAGTGTTAAATGTGATTGTTTCACTAAAAGCCATATTTTGTTAATGAATGTGAACAATTAGGATATTTGGTACATTGACGACACAGGCAGTCGGGGCTCCTCCACTTGCAAATTCAGATAACGGTAAATGCTAAGGACGTCAAGTAAGTAAACTTTCCCCTATTTTCATCAAAGTTGAATGTAAATGTGAAAGTTATGTGTAAATGATTGTCTTGCAACTTACTTGCCTTGATGAATTTCATTTACGTTATGAAAGTATGTGTTATTGAGAAGAATGTTCAAGCATGCACATTATCATGTCCTTTCATCATAAAGCATGCATTGACATCGAAATTGGGAAGTCAAATGTTTTAAATGAAAGAAATGTATCAAGGTGCAAGTTTGTTCAAAAGTTATGTATCCCAAGTTTTTGAAAGAATGAATGGGTGTACTTCTAGTTCATGAAAGTTACGAGTGGGAAATGGGGCGCGGGGGACCGGCGTACCCGAATTAAGTCGCTTTGCGACGGAATGTTCAACCGTTTACGGTGGACTGTTAAACCGCTTTTGCGGTGGGAAAGTGAATGTTAAACCGCTTTGCGGTGGGAAAGTGAATGTTAAACCGCTTTGCGGTGGAAATGCGCATGTAATCTGGTTCCAAATAAGTCATTGCCCACTGTATTCTGATTGACTAGAAGTTACACCAAGTGAGCTCACGATGGAATGAAGTGAAAGTTTTGAAATGTTAAGTGAAAGTTCGAAAAGTTTGAAAGTTCTGGAAAGTAAAGTAAATGGGGATACATACATGGAATTTTTGAAAAGCATTCATGTCATAAGCATGCATTCATGCATACAGTTTACTTACTGAGCTTTAGCTCACCCCAATCCCTCCCCAACATTTCAGGTGATGAAAGTTAGGTGATCCGAGGAGAGCACTCGGCAGCTGACTCAGGCTATACCCGCATCAACTCTTTTAAAATAAAGTTAGATTAGAATTTATTTCAATTTCTAATTATTAATCCTTTAATTCATGTATTATTGAGGTTAAAATACCTCTTATTTCATTTGCTAAAGTTTATTTACTTGGAATTGTATTGTTGAGGAGTTTGGGACTTATTATAATGGTTTGGATGATGTTTGGGATGGAGTGAGTTGTGATGTGTATTTATAAATGGTTTTGATGCTCCTCTACAGGTTGGCTATGTCCAATTTATAGAGGAGACTCTGCCGAAATTTCGCTAAAATTTTATAATAGATAAATGAACATTTTTGTCGTGTAAACGATTTAAATTCCGCATTTTAATGTTTAAACGATTTATTTCCGCATTAAAAGAAAAAGGGGAGTTAACACCTAGGTTTAAGATTCTTGAACTTGGGGTGTTACATCTGGGCTCTGTCTATTCTGGGTTTTGGGTTTGGTTTGTTTGGTTTGGATTGATCTTGGGTGGTTGGTTGTCGAGTATTGTGGTTGGGGCAGAGGGTGTGAGGAGGGTGTGATGGAGGTGGCGGAGTGGTTGGAGTCCAGAGGTGTGGTCTGTGTGTGGAGATGGTAGGGTTGGAGCTTGCGGCTGATGGTGCAGTGGAGCTTGGGTGCAGGCCGTGATTGTGGCGGTTGGTGGCTGGTGGTCCGATTGAGAGGGCTAGTGGAGATGGAGGTGGCTGCAGCATTTGGTGGTTGAGTGGTGGTTCAACTTCTTTGGGTTCGGTTTTGGGTTGATTCTTGGCCGTGGTTGAGGTGTTGCAGGATGGTTGATGGGAATGGAGGTGAAGGTGATTGGTAGTGATGGTGGCTGTGGTGCTCAAGTCTTGGCAATGAGGGTGGTTGCTTGGTCGAAAATGGTTGAGGCAGTGGAGTTGTATGTTTAGGATTAAGAGTTTGCAGGTTTGTGTGATGATGATGCAGGTGAGGAAGGAGGTGGTAGTGGTGACAGTTTGGAGCTGGACAGAATTGTGGTTGTGCATAGGGAGGAGAAGTCTGAAGAAAATAGGGAGGGTGGGTTTGGAAAAAGTGGGGGCAACAGGGTATGGGTTGAGTGGAAGTATGGGTTGGATTTTGGGATTGATGGATGGGGGTTGGTAGCGTGTGAAAATCAAGAAAAATTCGCACGCGAAATCAACTGGGTTGGAAGGATGAAACTGATAAAATGAAATTGATGAAATTTGGGATAAAAATGATTTTGAAAATAATAATTTAAATTAATAAATAAAATAATAAAATTTTGGAAATTCAGAATTTAATTTAAAATCGAACGAACTCATTATTTTTCGACTTGGCTAGACGAACGCGTAGTGACGTTAACTTAAAATGGGTGAGGTCGCAGCGGCACGATTTTCGAAACTTTAAAATAAATATTAAATTGCGTAAAATTTCTCGGTCGCTACAGATGACATGCTGGTCAAAAGTATAGTCGCCATAGAACATATCTGCCATTTGTCAGAAGCCTTCGATGTTTTGAGGAAACATCAAATGAAGCTCAACCCAGCGAAATACACTTTTGGAGTAGCATCTGGAAAATTTCTGGGATTCATGGTAAAGAGAAGAGGGATTGAAGCCAATCTCGATAAAATTAAAGCTTTGTTGAACATGCGATCTCCTCGGAGCCCAAAAGAAGTGCCAAGCTTAACGGGAAGAATTGTGGCTTTAAATTGATTCGTTTCTAAGTCCACTGACAAATGCTTGCCATTTTTTAAGATCTTGAAGGGAGGGAGGGAAGCAATTCCAGTGGACGCCAGAATGTGAGCAAACTTTTTCCGACCTGAAAGCATTCTTGGGGCAGGCCCCATTGTTATCAAAACCAAGAGCGGACGAACCACTTTATCTATATTTAGCCGTATTAAAAGAGGCTGTTAGCTCAGTGTTGATCAGAGAGGAAGATGTGAATCAGTTCCCAGTGTATTATGTAAGCAAAGCCATGCTGGATGCAGAAACACGTTACCCAGATATGGAGAAACTTGCTCTCTCGTTGATCACAGCAGCTCACAAACTCCGCCCCTACTTTCAATCACACTTCATACATGTCCTCACCAACTTTCCTATGAGGCAGGTGTTATAGAAACCAGATGTATCTGGGAGGTTAATGAAGTGGTCAATAGAAATCAGTCAGTACGACCTGCATTATGAACCTCAGACTACTATAAAGGGTCAAGCATTAGCAGATTTCATAGTGGAGTTCACCCATCCGCCGGAGGTGGAGATTATTGATAACGCAGAGGATATCCGTGATTCGAAGTTGTTCGTTGACGGATCCTCAGCTGATGGAAGATCCGGGGCGGGTATACTACTAATGAGTCTGAAGGGATACCAACTACACAGTGCCATCCGCTTTGGCTTTAAAGCCTCAAACAACGTTGCAGAATACGAGGCACTCTTAGCTGGGCTAAGACTTACGAAAGCTTTAAAGATTAGGTCCGTGGTGGCAAATAGTGACTTACAACTTGTCGTAAGCCAGTTTACTGGACAATTCGCTGCTAAAGAACCAACCATGGTTGCTTACTTGAAAAAAGTGAAAGATTTGGCCGTGAACGTTGGAAAAATGGAGTTACAGCATATTCCTAGAAATGAGAATTCTAATGCAGATGCTTTATCCAAACTAGCAAGCAGTAATGATTCCGAGCTCCACAATCTGATCCCAATTGAGCATTTGATGACTTCTTCTATTGAGCCAGGAATGAAGATTTTGGCAATCGAAAAAGAAGGATCCTGGATGAGTCCCATACTAACATACTTGAAACATCAGACAGTACCAGACGAGCCAGAAGCAACTTGGAAACTGCAAAGATATGCGATGAAAGAAATCTATGAGGGCATATGCGGCAACCACACCGGGGCATTTTCGCTGGCTCGGAAAGCCCTTAAACATGAATATTTTTGGTCGACTATGCGAAAGGATTCCCATGACTTCGTCCGCAAGTGTGATAAATGTCAAAGGCATGCAACCATACCGCCGCCGCATCATAAGTTGACTGTGGTAACTAGCCCTTGACCTTTTGCGAAGTGGGGGTTGATATTATTGGCCCTATGCCTAGGGGTACTAATAACAATTACTTTGCAATAGTGGCAATTGACTACTTCACCGAGTGGGTCAAGGCGGAACCCCTGATGAGTATTACCAAGGCCAACACCACCAAGTTCATCTGGAAGAATGTTATATGCAGATTCAGAATACCGCACTCGTTGGTTAGTGATAATGTAAAACAGTTCAAAAACAAAAGCATAGATGAATTGTGCGACAATTTGGGAATTAAGAAATTATTTTCTTCTCCGCATCATCCACAAGCTAATGGGTAGGTTGAAGCTGTGAATAAGACCATAAAAACACCCTAAAGAGGAAGCTGGAATCCAAAAAAGGCGCATGGGTAGATGAACTCCCACAAGTATTATGGGCACTTCGGACAACCTCGCACACTGCCACTGGTGAAACGCCTTTCTCCTTAGCGTATGGATCTGAGGCGGTATGCCAAGTTGAAATTGGGGTGCCTTCTCTTCGTCAAATCCATTATGACGAAGTGGAAAACGAAGAAGCACCGAGGGCTAGCTTGGATTTCCTCCTGGAAAAATGGAGTGTTTCTCAGATAGTAATGACAAAGTACCATGAAAAAATGGCCCGCTACTACAACAAAAGGGTAAAGGGTCGACACTTTAACATTGGAGATTTAGTCCTCAAAAAGGTTCTTCCCTCTACTCAAGAACCAGGAGTAGGGACTTTAGGTCCTAACGGGAAGGCCCTTACAGAGTCGCCTCCGAGGTGGTACCCGGCATGTACATGATCGAAAACCTATCTGGGGTACTTTTGTGTAATCCTTGGAACACAGATCACCTTCTTCACTACTTTCAATAAAATAAAATTCCTCTTCGGTGGTCTCAACGTCTCCATATAATTTAATGAAAATCTTAAGTGAGTTACGTTAAGGATTGCACCAAGTGCTATCAGTAAGGATAACAGATAGTAAAAATACCTACATTATTTTGTTTATAGGACAATACATCTCCACTATGCTTGAACTTTATTAAAACATGGGACTCTTATAAAGCCTGTACTGCGATCACTGCGTGTGGGTTGAACGTATTAACACCGTCAATAGGAGTTCATCCAAACTAATAAATGCAGGTGTTACGGAGTATAAATAAAAAATATTCAGATGTTTGTCAAAATCAGATCTAACCAGCAAGTATGAATGCCTTAAGCTACTTAGATTTGAGGGACTATTCACATATCTTCATATAATGCGTTTGTGTTTGGAAGCATTCACACTTAAACAAATAATGTTGTATAAACCAAAACATTGAGCTAAACTAAATCACCACGTTTATAAATCAAAGTATTTACAATTCAAAATGTCGTTACATTTACAATTTAAAGCGTCATTGCACTTACATTTCGAAAAAAAATTAGAAAAATATACAACATGCAAAATGACCAAAGCAAATACAAAAGAGGATCATTCAGGAGGGACATCTTCTGAAGAGCTCTTGCCAGGTACATCCAAAGGATCTGTGGGATCATCAAGGGAATCGCCCTTACCTGCATCTTGAGGTTCGGGGTACAGGGCTTCGATGAAGGATATGTCCAGAGTTGGGAAAGCTTCCTTCACGTCCCCCAAAGCCATCCTGGCCCCTATATTCCCAAAGACCCTCTGCATGGCCTCATACTCTAGTTTCTCTTCAAAAGTGTCTTTAAAATTTTGGATCGCCTCAGACACCTTGGCGCTCAGAGCTTTCTCCACTCGTTTCATAACGGTCTGCTCCAGAACCTCCGTGATCCTAGATTGCATATGCCGTTCCAGAGAAGCAAGATCCTCCTCCGCCTTTCTCCTAACTTCCACCTCTCTCCCCAATTTCTCAGTGGCTGCTGCCACCTCAGCCTCTAGCTTAGCTTTGGCCACATTGGCTGCTGTTAGGGCCTCAGAAGTTATGGACTGAGCCCGATTGGGGTCGTCCGATTTCTTACAGAGGGACGCCACATCTGCCTCGGAAGCATGAAGATCATGCTTTACTTTTCATTATCTTCTTGAAGATGTTTGGCTGTCACCCTATCTTCCCAGGAGGTCTTGCGAGCGATGGACAGATGCTCCTTGAGGTCCTTAATCTCCCTCAGCATATTGTCTGCGTGACGGAGTGCAGTCTCAGCTTCCTTCTTGTCCCGCTGTGCCTCCTCCACTGAAGACTCCACCTCGTCAATAAGGGCCAGTGCCCAAGCATTCATAGCTTTGGCAGCAAGTAGCTTCCGGGAAGGAGTGGCACTGGAAGTGAAGGCAGACCAGCCCTCTGTCCAAAATTGCTCAGTGACCAAGGCATCCCTGGCAAGAGGAGAACTGGGGAGTCAAACAAGGAAGGACTGAAAGTAACATCCCTGGGGGAAACACTGGCTTTAATTTGTTGGAGCTCTTCTGCTCCCGCGGGTGTCACTTCGTAAGCCAAACCTGGGATAGACACAGAAGGCTCATCCTCCAAGTCTTGAG
Organism: Ligustrum vulgare; assembly: GCA_963555705.1. Classification (NCBI taxonomy): domain Eukaryota; kingdom Viridiplantae; phylum Streptophyta; class Magnoliopsida; order Lamiales; family Oleaceae; genus Ligustrum; species Ligustrum vulgare. The sequence continues at coordinate 2,283,706 of OY743175.1, read as the reverse complement.
TCTTTGGGGGCGGAGGTGCGGAGGTGGTTTCCTTTCCCCTTCTGAGCCTCTTCAAAGGGGTGGGTTCCTCCTCAGATATGTGCTCAGAGATATCCTCGGATAAGAGAGATGGCACAGAAACATTCTTAGACTCCCTCTCCCTCTTGGAGCCGCCCCTACGTGACCTTTTTCCCTTCCCCGTTACAGTAACCTTCTTAGGTTCAGCCCCTTTTTCCAAGCTAGGCTGTTGGGGACCCACCGGAAGCAGACTGGTTGGTGGCAGTAATGCAGGAAAAGGACCCTCAAGTTGGGCAGTGGACGCCTTGGATGCCTCCTTTTCCACCCCTACTTGCAAATTAGAAAGTACTGCTTTCTGCCTCCTTCCAATTTCGCTATCGTGGCAAAGGGCAGGAGTGATCTTTTTGGCCATAAGACCCTTCAAGGAATTCTTCGGAAAGTCCTTGGAACCTAGCAAGAAAAGAAGGAGAATGAGGCTATGAACAGAAGAGACACAAGATATGAAGGCAGTAAGGAAACAAACTTACTCATAGCTCGCATAAGGCAGTGCTTAACAAAGAGTTTATTTTGTTGAATGACCCCCTGAAAAGTGCCCTTGTAGGCAAACAAGCGCCTCGCTGCCGCTAAGCCCGCGTCGGAGAAGAGGCAAGCAAAAGTATCCCCTACCATAAACCAATAACGTATAAAAAACAAGTAAAGAAAGATGAATATAAAATAAAAAGTGGACGACGCACGATACGTAAGGACGCAAATGCGAATACAAGACTCACTAGGTAGGGAAAAGTTCGGGGAACGGTGATTTCCGAACTAGGGTCCATAGGTGAGCTCTGCCACTCCCCCGCAACCTAAAACCATTGGTTCCTCTAGTTCTTTATCGAAGTGGGATGACCAGTAATAATAGGAGGATATGAGCCTCTGGGAGACAAGTAGTACCAGTCCCTGACATCCGACCTCACATCCTTCTCCCTTCTAACGGATCTCTTCAAGGTATATAAGGTGTGGATGATGTACAGAGAGATGGGGTAGTCAGGATTGACCTCTTGCCACACCAGCCAAGTGCCCACCGCTTGCGTCCAGAAATTTGGGGCCAACTAGTAGGGGCATAAGTTGTAACTCCTATGCAGTGCCCTGAAAAAGGGGTGCAGGGGCAGCCTCATCCCGCATGATAGAGCATCATAACATATGGCCACCTGACCTGGGGGAGGACTACAGGGTCGGAAAGAAGGTGTAGGGTGCACTAATCGAACCCCCCCTGGCATCCTGAATTTCGCCGAAGCTCCCGCTAAATCAACCCCCAGAATTTTTGTGGTAATCTCACAGCTTTCCCAATATTCAGGGTTTGGATCGGGGTCAACATGATACCCCGACACTTTATTTACCAGGTCTACCCAACCTTCAACCTAGGTTATTTCCTCCTCAGAAAGCCCCAGATCTTCCCTATGTGCCCTAAATGGGGCCCTAATAATTAATCTGAGGTCCTGGTGACCGGAAGAAGAGCCTACTGCCTCTCCTCTTTCCAAATCCCTGTCCCGCTTGCTTCGAAGCTCTTGCAAAGAAGCCTCCTCCTCGAATGATAGATGAGCCATGTAGTTCTGGTTCTTTTCTTCTTTGCTGTCAGAATCATCCAAATAAATTATACCACTGCATTTCCTATTCCTCCTAATATGTTCCATAAAGAAGCGGGAACTAAAAACCGATAAAGACAATGGGCAGAAACCTCTGACAGGAATTTTCATTGCCAATAATTCCTGTGAACCCGTTCCCCCAACTCTTTCCATTTTTTTTCTTAAAGATGGGCCAGACTCATCAAAAGGAAGACAAAATGCAAAACGAGATTTTCAAACCCACACTCGAAGATTAGAAATAAAAAAGTTCTGCACATAGAAAGGAAAAGAAATTTACCTTCAAAGAATGAACGTTCGAGATTTTACAGTTGAAATGAGGAACACGCCAATGAAAGCTATTGAACGGTAAGGACGGTTTGCTGGGTCGAAAACCCTTGAAGAGAAGATGCGAGACTTGCAAGAAAGGAAAAAGCAATACAACCTTTTTCGGGAGTGTTACTGCAAAAATTCTGAGAAAATGGTAAAGGGAAGATAATGAGACGAAGGAGGTTTTATAGGAAACCTAATGATCTAGAACCCTTGGTCTTTGAGCTACATGATTGATGCGGGTAACCTACGCCTCTTGGGGAATAGGGTAATCAAAGCGCTAGCTATCGGAGGAAGGGATGAAACCGTTCAGCTACCACAGTGAGTGCCACACGGGGCAAAAATGTCACTCCCATCACCTTTTATATTTCTTAGGAACCAATATTAGTAGCCCCTTTATATTAAATGCGCCGCCTAAGAGACATGCTAGTATAATTCCAACTTTCACCTGAGAAGTAAAACGGGAATAGAAGGTCGGCCTTACTTTGAATCCGAACTCCCCCTAAGGAATGTCATTACGAGCCTTAAGCTTGCAGCGTCATATGATAATTCCCAGCTGACAGATGGCGGAATAACTATAAAACATATTGGATGTAACAGATAACGAAGTTTGAGCAAGACCGCAATCCCATAGCAGCATGATTACAGAACTCTATCAGAACAAAGTTAGTGCTTCGAACATATAACAAATCCTATCCGCCCATGAATGACCACATCGGATTTGAGAGACTAGTGTTGAGACCAAGCCCAAAAAGGAGTACAGTGATCCACCAGTGAAGGTCCAATAGAGGCCCAATGGACCTTGGCCCATGGCTAAAGCTTAAGATGTCCTCTTGGGTCAATTGCCGAGGTGGTACATCACGTGAACTTCTTTAGCCGAACTGGTTTATGACTAGTCGAGGTGTTTTATGTTTAGACGGAAGACCTTCTTAATAACAGCTCGGATGAGTGATGGGACAATGGATGGAGTCAGAGATGGAACGCCGCCTTTATAAAAAAGTGACAGGCGCCCATCTCCTACCAAACGTAGCAATGATTACTGTCAAAAAGTAAGATCCGCTTCTCCAAAAGTTAGGGTAAATACACGTGTAAAGTCCGCCACGTGTCGCGATCCAAAACAACAAATTCCTCTATAAATAGAGCACTCCTCCCGCTTTGTAAAGGGTTAGCATTTTCACTCTCTTAACTGAATATTTTACTCTCAATCCCCTTTCTCTCTTTACACACTTATATTTTTCGCACCCAATTATATTTGCTTGAAATGAGCACTGAATTTGGCATCGAAGTGCAAATGGGAGCCACCTCGGCCCCCTTTGCAAACTGATTGTTTGTCACAGTGCGCAGGAGATCCATGTGTTCAAGAGGGAGCAGTTGAGACGTGTTGGTCCAAGGTCCAGCCGGATTTTGTTGTCAACAATGATGAATTATAGACATAAACTTGATGGAATTGACACGTTTGCAAGTTCTCTACAGTGATTAGGATCCTCTTCATCTCATCCGATTTCCTTATTCTACTCATCAGTGTGTACTGTGAATTGTTACTACGTGATTGTCATGTGGATTGTTTTTCCGTTTACCATTACTCCAGTTTGTTGTTTATTATTTATACAGTAAGAAATTCCACCAACCACTATCGGAGAAAAAGCCGAACGAAATGAGTGACAATGACTGGAAACTTCTTCATCGTCACGTATTAGGTGTTGTTCGATTGACACCATCGAAGAATTTGGTCACAACGTTGTGGTAGAAGAAAACCACAGCAGATCCAATAAAGGTGATATTCAATATTTATGAAAAGCCATATACATGTAAAAAGGTACATTCGATGAAAAAATTATTTAATTTGAAGATGACTAAAGGTGCTTCAGCAGCAAAACATCTTAATAAATTGAATACAATTATCAGCCAATTGATCTTAGTTGAGATTAAATTTGATGATGATATTAACTCCCTAATCGTATTGACATCACTATTGAATAGTTGAGAGTTTATGAGAGCTGTAGTCAATAATTCTATAGGCAATGCAAACTAAAGTTCAGTGATATTCGTGATAGGGTAAATAGCACAAATGGTCCCAAACCTTTGGATTTCTTACGATAATAGTTCCCAACATTTAGATTTTGGCATTAAAAACCCTCAGAATCACCAAACGTTGTGAAAATGGTCATTACTGTCAGATTCTAATAATTTCAACCCTATTTTTTAAATATTCAGAAGGGTATTTCTGTCTTTATCAAAAGGTTTTGACGTATTAAGTCAAATTAAAAGGTTGTACGTAAATAACATCCCTGTAATGAAAACATTTTGACATATTAAATTCATAACCTATAAACGTTTGGCGTTTTAGTCCTTAACATATAAATGTTTGGCTTTTTTAGTCCATAAGATATTAAGCCCTCGTTTGAGACCCATTATTTCAAATAATTCGGTTTGTGATTGTAATTTCTTGAAAATTTTGTGGTTAAAAGTAAGAACTTTTTAATGTATAGATTATTTTATTGATTGAAAATTTCATTCAAACAGAGGCTTATCCATTTACGGATCTATTAAAATTCAACAACAACTCTTCTCTTTTTTATTTAGATAAAAAATAGATTTTTAGGAATTGAATAACAAATAATTAGGAGTGGACAAAAAAGGGAACTGGGCCGATCAAATTAAAATCAAACCGAAAAAATCGAAGCTTATTCTGGATTTCTAAAGTGCATAATTAAAAACTTTAACAAAAATTCACCACAATAATAATTTAGCCTATTAGTTTTACTTTCAACTTTCGATTCGATCGATTACGATTTTTTTTTCGTAAAAACAAAATAGCTTTCGATTTTTCGGTTTTATTTCAATTAGAGTGACATATTGTTGTTGAATTTAATAGATCTCCATAAATTAAGAAGCATCCATTTGGTAAATCATTTATAAATTTATGTATAGATTTATTGATAGAATGTGTTGTTGAAAATGAGTTTTGAAAAAAATGAAGTTTTCAATCAATAAAATAATTTACACACATAAATAAAAAATAATTTTTAACCACGAAATTTCGAAAAAAATTACAATTACAAACTAAATTATTTGAAATAATGGTCTCAAAAGGGGCTTAATATGCTACACCTTTGTACGTTAGGGACTTAATATGCCAAAACGTTTTCATTCCAGGGATGTTATTAACGTATAACATTTTAATTGGACTTAATACGACAAAACCTTTTGATAAAGATTGAAATACCCTTCTGAATATTTAAAAAACAGGGTCAAGTAGTGTTTTTAGCAGTTGAAATTAACAGAATCTGAAGGTAATGATCATTTTCTCAACGTTTGGTGATTCTGAGGGTCTAAATGTCAAAATCTAAACGTTGGAGACTATTATCGCAAGAAACCCAAATATTAGGGACTATTTGTTCTGTTTACCCTTCGCGATACTATTCTTGTTGAGGAATTCCTTAGAAGAGATTTAGGAGAAGTCTCAACATGAAATTTTGTCATAAATGTCGAGAACAAATGTAGGAGTTTCGAGAAAAATTCCAATTATAAAGCCAACAAGAGAAGTAGAGGAATTGTAGAAGTAGGTCCAGGTCTAGGTCCAAGTCTGGAAAGAAAGTAGAATGATCGAATTGTGGCAAGATTTTCCACCCGATGAACAATTGCATAGCACTAAAGAAGAAGGAAGAAATGAATAACGACAGTGCTAATGTCGTGATTGCAAAAGTACAAAATGCTTTACTCTTATCAATTGATAGACCTATTGACTCTTGAGTGATGGATTCAAGAGCTTCTTTTTACTACTGCACATCATAAGATTAAGAAAAAACTATATTGCTGAAATATATAGAAATTTATACCTTACTGATAAAGAATCTATGGATATAGTTGGTATTGGTGATATCAATTTGAAGATGTTAAACGAGTCTGTATGGTGCGTAATCTGATTTAAGTCAGAGTGTTATTGACTTAGTAAAGAATCTTGTTTATCATGCAAGGGAAAACCATATACAGATTCGTTATCATTTCATCAGATCAACTTTGGAGGATGAGTCTTAACACTTGAAAAGATTTAGGGGAATCAGAATACAGATGACATGCTGGGGAAAACTGTTTCAATTGAGAAATTGAAGTTGTATGCAACTTTAGTTGAACTTCTCTTATGAGGATTGAATAGTTGTTACCGCTGCAGAGGAGTTATTGATGATGAATTAGTCTCCAAGTGGGATATTGTTAAGATGTAGAGCCTAATTATTTATCGATCTAAATTAATGCATACACTAATTATTGCCACTTTGCAGAGGAGTATGGGGTTCGTGAGATTGTCGTGGGGGGTTTGGGGTAGGCAACCCCCTCCAAGGGTAGGAGGTGGAGCATCCAGATGAAAATTCTAGTTAAGGACTCTTTAGGAAATCATGTTATTGTAAAATTCTATTACAGAATTGGAGTCTGTATGTAATTTGGATTTGCCCTATTCAATCTTATAAATAGGGAATAATACTTAGACTTTTAGACATCTATAAAAATAGAGAGAAATAGAGGTTATAGAAGATGGGTGTGCATTTCTCTCTTGCAAACATTCTTTTTTCATTATGGTGAATTCCTGTAACGGTGAAAGATGACATAATCTCACATTGAAGCGAATCTCTATGAATCTTTTGTTTCTTGATATTAATTACTCTCAATAAAATAGAATTGGTGTTCCTAATTCCCAACTCTATGTACCTAAGCATGTTTTTACCTTATGCTTAAACTTCATCCGATCATCATTGTCACCTTAAACTTCTATGATTTAGTCCTCGAACTTTCCAATCATCATTTTTTCCTTCATAAACTCACGAATCTCAAGTAATTGATTCAGCACTTCTTTTAATTATTTGATTGCAACCCCGGATGATATTCAAATGCCCGAATCTCCATTTAAGTTCAAAATCACCACTTTTGTGTTAAAACGGTAAGAGCAAGTTTTCCAAATGATTTATTATGAATTGTGCTCGTAATGTTATTATAAATTAATAAAAATTAAAATATAATAACATGTAACGTAACTACTTCAACTAGTCATATAGTTAAGAAGAAGAATTGTTCAGTTAGCTAGACTAATGGAATATATTTTCATAAAGAGAAGGAAAAAAGAAATATTTTTTTCTTCTTATTTTTTACTATGACGTTACACGAGTGACATGACAATCTTGGCTGCTCAAACTCTTTTGGCATAAATGCAGGCTTTTAAATTCAAAGCGTAGAGCATATTCATTCACTAACTTTTGTCTTTGAATGTTGCCCGGCCGGTAACCCCCAAAAAAAAAAAAAAAAAAAACCAACCAACATAGTTGCATTTAATTGATATTTAGTCTTTAAACAACTCAATATTCAGCACATCTGATAACGATTTTGTGTCACTGTTACTACGAGCAATTCGATGTTGCAATGCGGTTTTAAAGGTTGTCATGTAGCCCTTTTCCACCTTGTTATATACATAAGTCATTTTCTAGGTGAAAAATATAGTGATAAATTATTATTAATTTCATTTCAAAAATTCAAATTTGCACATATTCGATAGAGAGTAACATTAATCAAAATCAGTTTTTTAGTAAATTTTGAGAAAAGTTGATGAGATGTACTGTGTTTGAAAAGTAATAAATCTCATAAACAGTGGGGTTAAAATTTATTGTTGACTTTGAATTGAGATTAAAATTAAATTTTAATCAGAACAAAAATGGCTAAAACATGAATCACTAGACTTAAAATGCTTTAACATAATATCAAAGTATATACATATTCCGTTCAAATCACGCTGACCATTTTTTAAAATGAATTCAACCACATATTTTATATAGGATTCACAATTTTTTTAACTAAACATTTCACCAACTTTTTATCAAAATTTACTAAAAATATGATTTTAATATCCATCAAATTGAGGCTAAATATAATATATAAATATGATACGAGACCTGTTGGGAAAAATCAAAATTTCCACCCCATATCGATCAAATGCAGAAACACAAAACACAAATAATTGAACAAAATAAAAAATAAAAAATTTAACATGGCTCAACTGACTACCAACAACCACAGAAGAAGACACTTTTATTGATAAAAACAAAATAAACTACTTGTTACAATATTTTTGTCTCCTTCACAACTTCTCTCAACACAAAAAAAGAACAACAAACATGTTTTCTTTCTCTCTCTTACGCACAACACATCGTCTCTTACACGTCAATTCCTTTTGATTGCTCTCCTCTCTTTTTCTCACAAACTTCAATTGCTGAGTCCAATGTATGTATAACAAAAAAATATGTCAAAAACTTACAAAATTATAATTAGATTCTCTTAATTATTTTCCTTATATAATAATATCAATAATATTCTTTTTCTTTTCTATTTGGTATTATGTATACAGAAAATACTTCTAATTTAATTTGACCATTTTTCCTTTTCTTGTTAAAGAAGAATTCTTTATTCCATAATTTTTGGTCAATACCAACAATCTCCACCTTGACCAAAAATTCTAATAAGCATGAACAATATTTAAAGATTCACGAAACGTAACATTTCGTTTTGACATTTTTGAACCACTTTCTTTAATCTTCTTGTTATTAGTCACACATCTCGTCTTGACTACTTCACAAACTTTAGCAATAGTAGAAGACTCCCCTTGATGCGATTCCAATCTGGTAACTCCACTTGAAATTGTCTTCCCTATTAGCATATACAAATTACCAACTTTTCACCTCTAATTATTGGCACATAATTTTTCTTCACAACCACCACATCACCTCTGGCAGAATATTCATAACCCAACGTATCCAAAGCTCCTAATGATATTAAACTTCACTTCAATCTTGGGACATGCAAAACACCTGTTATTCTTCTCACTTCTCCATCAAACATCTTCACATTCATAGTTTCTGAACCTCTGACTTTGAGTTTTTGACTATCAGCCACAAAAACATGATGCTCAGCACATAACTTGTAATTCTCAAACCAATCTCTATTTGGACACATATGATAAAAGCATCTAGAATCCATAAACAAATCACTAACTAGACTCTCATCATTAGCAACACATAAAATATCACCAGCATCATAATTTTCCTCCACCACATTTGTAGAGTCTGAATTCTCTTAAACTTCTTTACCTTTCCTTCTCGATTCCAGATGTTTTGTCAATTCTTCACAATCTCTTCTAACGTGTGACCCTTTTTGTGATAATAATAACACCCCACGTCTCTCCTTGAACGATATTGAGAACGATCCCTCTGACCATAATTTCTTCCTCGCGATTCACCTCTACCATACCTATTATCAAATGTGGTTAACAAAACCCGATCACCATTCTCATTACCACTTGACTACTTATGTTGGCTTTCTCTAACGAAGCAGTCAAAACCTCGTTCACCGTCAAAGTAGATTTACCAACTAACAACATGGTTACCAACGTCTCGTATGATTTCGGCAAGGAAGACAATAAAATAATTGTCTTATCTTCATCCTCAATTTTAACATCCACATTCAATAACTCTGTCACACATTTACTAAACTTATTCAAGTGATCCCTAACATCAATATCATCATCCATCTTCAATTCATATAATTGTTTTTCAAGTAAAGTTTATTTGTTAGGTACTTGGACATATATAAATCTTCTAGTGTTTTCCATAACTTAGAAGCAGATTTCTAGTTCAAAATACTATATTTTGCCTCAGATGTAAGAGCCAATCTGATTGTACTGACTGTCTTCGCTTCCAGTTTTTCCCAATCTGCATCTTTCATCTCTTCTGACCTCTTACCTTGCAATGTCTTGTAAAGTCCGTGTTGCACGAGAACATCTTCAACCCTACTTTTCCAAATATTGAAATTATTCTTCCCCGTCAAATCGCTCCACCTCAAACTTGGAACATGTCATCATCTTCGCAATATTCCTAGAGTTTAAATAATGAGCTCTGATACCACTGTTGGGAAAAATAATTTTTCCACCCAAAATCAATCAAACACAATAGAAACACAAAACATAAATAATTGAACAAAAGAGAAAATAAAGAATTTAACGTGGCTCAGCCAATTGCCGACAACCACAGAAAAATAACACTTTTATTGATAAGAAAAATAAATCATTCATTACAATATTTTTCTCACTCTCACAACTTCTCCCAACACAAAGAAAGAACAAAAAACGTATTTCCTCTCTCGCTCCCCCCCCCCCCCCCCACACACACACGTAGCACATCGTCTCTCACATGTCAATTTCTTTTGGCTGCTCTCCTCTCTTTTTCTCACAAACTTCAATTGCGGAGTCCAATGTAAATATAACCATAAAATATGCCAAAAAGTTACGTAATTATAATTAGATTCTTTCAATTATTTTCCTTATATAATAATAAAAATGATATTTTTTTTCCTTTTCTACTTGGTATTATATATAAAAAAATACTCATAATTTAATTTGACCAGTTTTCTTTTTCTTGTTAAATAAGAATTCTTTATTTCATAATTTTTGGTCAATTCCAACAAGACCCACTATTGTAAAAGTCGGAATTTCTTTTCATGCACATCTGTGAAACGTGAAAATACCCGACCCCATTTCAGCCTCTACTTGTACACATATACCGAGATAGTTAAGGAGACATGATCCAAGCTTGGTGAAGAATTCAAATAACATCCTATCCTACATAATGAAAGAGCCTTTAGTTTCATGTCACGTGTTAGCACGAGATGTGCCTGTCTTCATTTTTTTTCTTCCAAATTTCATTCTGGAGTGAATGGTCAGAAAACATGGTATGACAGGTTTAACACTCCACTTTCCATATTTTCTCTCACATTTTGCCTTAATCTACTTATATCTTCTAATCTAACTATTTGAACATAGATACATTTATCAAATGTGTGTTTGAGACTCATTATTTCAAATAATTTGGTTTTTAATAGTGTATTTTTGAAAATTATGCATTAAAAAATTATGATTTTTTTTTTAAATTTATGTGTAGATTATTTTGTTAGTAAAATGCGTGGTTGAAAATTAATTATGAAAAAATGAGTTGTTGAATAATGAGTGTCTAACATGGGCCTAATTTATCTAACCTTGTTGAAGCCAATTCCCAATTTTCATGATGTTGTTAAGATAATGGAAATGGAGCTTGGAGATTGATGTATTTTTCACAAGAACTGTAAGGTTGTAAATCTATTTCATATTTTCATTGTTTTTGTAAGATTTTATATATTTTTGTGTCACATCTAAATCCTAAATAATCCACTAGATTAAATATTGGTTTATGGATGTTCTGATTTAAAACTTTTTTTTATTTAAGGTGAAGTATATTTGTTCACATAACTCTCTCTTTTTGTCTTTTTCTTCATCTTTGCAATCTTCTCACCCGTCAACGCTATTGTATACACAATTATTACCATATTCCTTGCATCGTACGGGCCACCACTAGTAGAAACATAAGAGAAGTGTTTGTACGTTAACATTTTATTATGGTCCATCCTATTGATATAAGATCCCAAACCTCCATTATTTAGCCCTTAATGAGGATTAAAATCAAAATTTTAGTAGATCTTGATAAAAGTTGATAATATTGACATATAAAAATACAGAATTCAAAGGCCCAATATGAAGGTCCAAACATGAAGAACCAAGTTACAATTATTAGGGCGATATGAAAAAACTTACACTATTGGAAGAGCGGTGTCATGGTGACTGGAGCATTGGATTAATCCAAGCAAAGAGACAGTTCTCCAACTCAACTCACGATCTAAGGTAATCCGTTGGAACTATTGTGGGCAGTTATCATAACGTGGACAATTGTTGAGAACATGGACAATTAATACAATTTTGGAGGTTAATAAGAAAGTGGACGATGATTATGTAAAGAAGTGGATAGCAATTACTCCGAACCAGTTACAAGGCTAAAGCGATAGTTAGAAACTTAAATTAGTAGTTGTATATACTGTAGAAACCTAGATATTCAGAAGGACCAACAAGTCAAAACCCTCAAACAGAGATGTAATTTTCTTAGAAATTTTACTAAAACTTTCCAAGTTTAATTTGTGTGCTTGCTCTCCTTGGAGGCATATTGTAACTTAACCATTTGTTTGGCGGCAATTAAAATCAGATTTTAATCTAAATCAAAGTTAACAAATTAATTTTAACCACAAATTTTATGGGGTCCATAACTTTTTTAACCACACATTTTATAAGCTTTTATCAAAATCTACTAAAAACCTAATTTTAATCCCCACCAAACAAGAGTTAAGCTTTTCTAGTGGAAAACACCCCTTTTTGGAACGTTGTCTCAAGAGGTTTGTACTAATGTGGTTAGTACAATGTTGATTAATAAATTGGGCTTAAGCTTGATGAAACATCCAAACCCTTATAAATTGCAATGGCTGACCGAGTCGGGGGAAATTAAGGTAAATAAGCAGGCTATGGTCAATTTTGCCATCGGGGGTTATAAGGATGAGGTGGTCTGTGACGTGGTACCTATGCATGTTGGTCATATATTGTTGGGGCGACCCTGGCAACATGACAGGAGGGTAGTGCATGATGGGTTTAAGAATCAGTATTCATTTGTGAAGGGTGGGAAGAAATTTACACTTGTGCCGTTATCTCCAAAAGAAGCTCAAAATGATCAATTGAAAATCAAAAGTGAGTTTGAAAAAAGAAATAAGAGTGTTGAGGCCACGACCTCAGAAAAAGGAGAGGGTGTGAAAGTTGAAAAAAAGAGAGTTGAGGCCACGACCTCAGAAAAAGGAGAGAATGAGTGCAAAAAGAAAAGAGAGTCCACCCCCAAATTGAGTTTATTTGCACATAGGTTGGTGTACGGGGATCCACGCCTTGCACTTAACCGAACTAACAATTCCCTCCCCAGTTCTTTAAAATCTGTTTTGCAGGGACATAAATCAAGCCATGGATTTAAGACGGGGCAGAAATTTGTTGGCCAGAATAAGCAGCCCAAGAGTCTAAAGGACTGCACGAAGCTTAAAAATGTTCATCGAGCCCAGGAAAGCAGGAGGAGCTTGAAAAGTCGACCAAAAATGGATTCGAGGTCGAATCCTTTTCAAGAGAGGGAGTATGATGTGATCCGGACCAGGCATCGAAGGGCGAAGTCGAGCCATCGACAATATGATAGTGATCTACGTGCAAAACGGAGCAAGTTTCGTGTTGGGGTCGAGCCGAGAAGGCGAAAGGATCGAGCCGAGACAAATAATCAAGAAATTGTGCAAAAAGTGATTCACGGCCGTAACATCCATTCTTACGGCCGTAACATCCATTCTTACGGCCGTAACACCAAATTAAAAATTGAGACAGGATGTTCATTACGGCCGTAAGATAAGTATTCACGGCCGTAATTCCAGATTTTCCGAATTTTTCAATTAATTTATTTCCTTTTATTATTTTAGGTTATTTTCCTATTTTACAATTTTAGCATAATTAGAATTCTATTTTGAGTAATTAGATGCTAGGTTTTCTTGCTTATTTATACGCTTTTTCATCATTGTAAATAGCAGACAAGTTTGAATTGATTAATAAAATTTGTGAGAGGATTCTCCAAAATTGAGAGGTTGAGTTATTCCCTTTTTCTTGAACTTATCAAAGATCCGTTCTTTGTGGCGTTCTTCCAGCAAACTTATCAAATATTCGCAAGAATATTTGTGGCGTTTCCAAATTCGATACTTATCAAGGAAATTGACAAGTCCTTGTGGCGTTCACCAATCTTGGTTCTTCAATTCGCATCGTCATAAATTGCGTCGTGATTGTCGGGTCAAGGCTTTACCGTCGTTCTATCCTTATTTTTTGTTGTTTGTCTTGTGTCGATCTGATTTAGATTTTTCCTAGGTTTTAATTATCGTTATTCCGCGTGTTCGACGAGATTCCCCGACTGGGATCGCGTCATGTGGTCCAAGGTAGGAGGTCAAAGGAGTAATCAAGCTGTAGGAAATGGAGCAACAAGGGAAAAATGAACAAGTAACCAAGAATCAAATTCGATCAAATCACTTCAAGGAGTCGAAGAAGAAACCAGCCGGGAAACCATGCGATCGCGCTAGGCAAAGTGGGGCGCGATCGCACGGTGTCACCAAAAAAGGACTCGAGAATAAATTGACTCAACCATGTGAGCACGTGGCTATACCGATTCCAGAAGAATCAAAGGAGGCAGCCTGGACATTAGAATGTGAGGATAATACTTCTTTTGAGGTAATCCCACAAGTTGAAGAAACACACATTTGGACGAAGGTGGGATGATCAATATAGAATAAGAGCTGGATCTGGAGGTAAAGTGCAGAAAGAAGAGACTATCACGTGGCAAGCTTCTCAAGCAATTGTACCAAAAAGGCAACCCAAAAGTAGGCATATTGGTAGTGTTGGCAACGGGGCGGATCGGGTCCGATCCGCCCCGCCCCGCCTCGAATTTTTTTGGCCCGATCCGGATCCGCCCCGCGATTCGTCAAATTTCGGGTCGGGTCAGGGTGGATCAGGTTTGGGTTGGGGCGGATCGGTCCACCGATCCGCCGAATTATTTTTTAATTATTTTTTAATTTTTTAAAATATATTTTAAATTAAATCTTTTTAAAAAAATTTAGAAAGTTTATTTATTTTATTGAAATGAGACGTTGATGTATAGAGGCCGATTCGCTGATTCAACAGATCGAGTTTTTTGCCATCACTTATTGGAATTCTTTCTTCAAATGAAGAACATGAAAAATGTGTTTTCTTTAAAATGCAAAGATTGCAGGTTATTCCCAAAAATTAAAGTTTGCTACAAAATTTACATATTAAATTTTTATACATGATAAAAAAATTATATTAAAAAAAATGTCGGATCGCGGATCGGGGCAGATCGGATCAGCCCCGATCCAAATCCGCTCCGTGAATTTTCGGATCGGGGCGGATCACATAAATTTCGATCCGTCGATCCACGGATCAGGATTTTTTCGGATCGGATCGGATCGGGTCGACGGATCGACAGGGCGGATTGGATTTTTTTGCCATCAGGACATACTGGGCGAGACATTTGGGTGATCATTTAACTACCTCGTTCTATATAGAACACCCAAAAGGAAAAGAAGGGTACCTCATGCTGAAAAGTATGGATCATCCTCAAATATATTTCCTCCACCTATTAATTCGGGAGGACCATCAGAAAGTTCCATGCAAGTGAGGAATATTAAGGAACCAGAGCGAGGACATGTTGCAAGCGGATGTATCAAGCAGAAATGAAATAAAAAAATGTAAACAAAAAGTAGAAGTTGATTCAACAGAGAAGGTCATGTTTAAGAAATCTTCTTTGAATTTGACTAAGCACTTAGGGTCTTTGTATATAAAGTTCTTAATTGACGGCATCCCAGCATCAAAGGTACTCATTGAAAATGTGGCAGCCATCAATACCATTCTATACAGAATGTTAAGGAAGTTTGCCAAATCATACATTGATATCATCCCAATAGAAGTGGTGTTGACCAGCTTACAACAAAGACTACTATTTTTTTCATAATGGATGGCTCTACTAGTTATAATGTGCTACTAGAAAGGGATTGGATACATGGGAATAGTGTATTCCTTCATCACTTCACCAGTGCATAGTATTTTGGAACGATAATGAGAGGCTGAAGTCATCAAAGCTGATCAACGACCTTTTCTAGAGAAGTTCTTAATTGACTAAGCACTTAGGTTCTTTGTATATAAAGTTCTTAATTGACGGCATCCCAGCATCAAAGGTACTCATTGAAAATGTGGCAGCCATCAATACCATTCTATACAGAATGTTAAGGAAGTTTGCCAAGTCATACATTGATATCATCCCAATAGAAGTGGTGTTGACCAGTTTACAACAAAGACTACTATTTTTTTCATAATGGATGGCTCTACTAGTTATAATGTGCTACTAGAAAGGGATTGGATACATGGGAATAGTGTATTCCTTCATCACTTCACCAGTGCATAGTATTTTGGAACGATAAATGAGAGGCTGAAGTCGTCAAAGCTGATCAACGACCTTTTCTAGAGAAGCTAATCCAGTAGAACGATTCATATATGAAGGAATTATGGACCAGTCAGGGTGGTTCAAATAGAAGAAGAAATATAAGTAATAGCACAAGCTGAAGAGCTATATTCGATGGAAATCTCTTACTGAACTGTATACCCAAACAGGCCAAACATAGTGGCTGTTGAAAAGCCAGTAATTGTTAAGAATATAATCAAGAAAGTATAATGCAGTACCAATTACAAAATGTTTTGGACGAGGTTACAACCCTCAAAGCTAAAATAATGATTTATGAAGACGAGCTCGAAGAAAAGATGAAAGGAGAAAAAGCACTTGCATGGCTAAAGAACCAGATGGCTATACTCGACCTGGAACACAACTTATAAAGAGAAGTAAACAAGGTGAATTTCCTGGAAGAAGGAATCTCTACAGAATTGGGGGGGGGGTAATATAATGAAGATCACAAAGCCAAGATAAGCTAAAGCACAAGATCCATTAGTGAGAGTAAACATTGGTGATGAAGAATAAGATCGTCCAACCTTTACTAGCCACTTACTCGATAAAGATATTAGTACCAAGGTAATTTCTTTATTGAAATTGAAAGAATATAAATATTTTTTTGCTTGAGAATATGAACTAATACCCCGTTTAGATAAAAAATTATCAGAGCATAGATTACCCACTAAACCAAATTTTAAACCTCATAAACAATTATCTAGACTCTTTGCTCTCATGTATTTCCTGAAATAAAGAAAGAAATTGAGCAATTACTAAAAGCAGATTTTGTTAGAACAACCATGTATGTTGAGTGGTTGTCTATATTGTGTCCATCTTTAAAAAAAATGGTAAATCAGGGGTGTGCATAGACTTTAGAAATCCAAATCTATCGATGCCTAAAGATGAATACCCGATGCCAACAGTAGACTCTTTAGTTGATTTTACTGTTGAGCACATTATATATTCTTTCATGGATGGTTACCCAGGGTATAATCAAATTTACATAGCCGAAGAAGGTGTACATTAAATTATTTTTGGATGTCTAATGGCCTTAGGATGTTATGAATGAATGGTCTCAAAAATGCTGGAGCTACTTATAAAATGACAATGAATCTAATTTCTCATGACATGATTGGTGGTTTTATTGAGGTTTATGTAGATGATATATGGTCAGATCACTCAAAAAAGAAGATCGTTTTCACCAATTAAAACGCTCATTTGAGTGAATGAGACAATACAAATTAAAGATGAATCTTTAAATTATGTAATTGGCATAAATTCAGGTAACAACTTAGATTTCTCGGTGCATAACAGGTGAATTGAGTTGGATAAGAATAAAGCAAAGGAAATATTAGAGACCATCTAACAATAAAAAGAGTTACAAAGATTCTCAAACCTAGTTAACTTCTGAAGGCATTTTATTTCTAATTGTGCAGGGTGAACAAGATATTTTTAACCTCTATCAAAATTCAAAAGATAAGACAATTTGTCCGGATAGAAGAACATCAAAAGACTTTTGACAGCCTGAAGATATACTTATCAAGTTCACCTGTGTTGGTCCCATCCATTCAAGGACGACTAGTAAAATTATACATATCTGCGGAGTATGACTCCATAGCTGGAATGATCGCTCAAGAAGACCCGTTTGGTGAAGAAAATACAATTTACTATGTTAGTAGGCAACAAAATCAATGTGAATGTAATTATTCAGCTATAGAAGAGTTATGCCTAGTTCTTCATTTTACATGTATAAAATTAAGGCCCTATCTTCGGTCTGTGATTTTGTATTTAATATCAAAAGTAAATTTAGTTAAGTACATATTTTCTCCCCTTATATTGCATCAAAGAATTGGATTATGGACTTTGGCTTTATTCGAATTTGAAATAAAATACATGCCATAAAAAGCCATTAAAAATCAAGCATAGACAGACTTCTTGGATGACCATCAATGTGTTGATGCTCCAAAGGAAAATGAATTAGAGATTGACTTATGCGAAGTAAAACCTTGGACATTATACTTTGATGGTTCAAAGACTGCCAAAGGTGTAGGAGTTAGTGCTGTGTTAATGGATCCATTTGGGATAAATCATCAATTCTTCTTTACCTTAGACGATTCATGTACTAACAACCAAGCCGAATATGAGGCACTCATTCTAGGCTTAGAATTATTGCTAGAAATGGAGATCAAGAATGTGATTGTTAAGGGCGATTCTCAATGAGTGGTTCATCAATTAGATGACACATTCAGATGCCAAAATAGTTCTATAACAAGTTATACGAGATCTTCCAAGAGTTATTACAAGAATTTGACCAAATAGAACTTCAATATGTAAATAGAGTCAATAATGACTTGGAAAATGAATTAGCCCCAAATGGCCTTAGGTTATTCTAAAGTATTAAATATAGAATTCATATGTAAGCATGGAAAAATAATGCGTGAAGTACAATTTAAGAAAAAAGGCCTCACTTGTATAGTATATGGAGATACAGAAGATTGGAGAGATTAAATCAAAAGGGTTTCAGAAAACCCAAATAAAAAAATGAAAGAAAAATGAAGTTATAGGGGTAAATTATGTATTAATAGATGGAGAATCATATAAGAAAGTTGTAGATAGAGTAATACTAAAATATGTAAATCTGTCCAATGTCAAGATGATTATGGCATAAGTGCACAAATGGATAAGTGGGGCTCACCAAGCAGGTTAAAAGATGAGGCGGCTAATTATTTGAAGTGGTTATTTATGGCCAAAAAATAGGTGAATTATGTGTCCAATATGCTAAAAGTTGTTTAATATGTAAAAAATATGGACAAATTCAAAGAATGCCAACCAATGAAATGACTCCCATCATTAAAGCTGGTCGTTTAGAGGATGGACGATAGATTGATATGAAAGATCTATCATTCCTCGTCCAAACAACCCACATTTATCATATTAGCCACATATTGTTTTACTAAGTGGGTTGAGACCATTCATTTAAATAGATCTCTCAAGGAAATATAATAAAATTCATCCAAGATCATATAATCTATGAGTTTGGGATACCTCAAACCTTTTTGATAGATAATGAGATTTCTTTGAATAGAGATCAAGTCAAACAATTTTTGGGTGAGTTTGGTATTAAGCTAGTAAACTCAACACCCTATTATATACAATCAAACGGCCATGATGAATCTTCTAACAAAATTCTCAAAATATTATAAGGAAGATGATAAATGAAAATACAAAAATTGGCATGAATATTTAATTAAAGCATTATGGGCATAAAGAACATCTCCACGTTCAAGCACAAAGGTTACTCCATTTCAACTCAATTATGGGCAAGAATCAGTATTGCATATGGAGAATAACGTGCAATCAATCAGAGTGGCTTTGCAAAGAATTTGGGTTTAAAATTGGACATCCTGGAAAACTGCAAATTCAAAAGTAAAAATGGCTGAGTTGGGTGAGTTAGTTGGAAGACAATACTATATTTGGATAGTAAGGACCCAAAGTATGAAAAATGGTCGCCCAACTGGGAAGGTCCATATAGGGTTAAAAGCATATTGCCTAATGAAGCTTATCATTTAGAAGATCTAAACGAAACAAAGCACGTGAGATCTATTAATGAAATGTACTTGAAAAAATATGTTCCTTCCGTATGGGAAAATAAACAAATCATTACTGATAATACATGCGAATGAATGTGTGTATTAGAATGACATCAAAAACATGTAAGCTCCAGTACATGTAGGGCAAGTGGCAACCTTTAAATGGCTGCTTTGTTGGCCAAATCAAGAATCAAAGATTTAATGCAAACGTGTTGATCCTTATTAAACCCCCTGCATGAATCGATACATGGAAAACATGTATTGATACATGAGCTAACCAATTTCATGTGTTAATACTATATAGAACATGTATCGATACATGAGCTAGGTTTTTCAATAAAATTAATTTCTTGAAAAATGGAAAAATTGCGGATCGTTACAATCTTACCCTCTTAAAAAGAATTTAGTCCTTGAACTTACCTATAAGAAGAGTTCAAGGTATTTAGTCCTCATTTCTTCCTCTCTTTCCTAAGTTTCTTCTCCAATCCCAGTATTTCTCCACAAAATTCGAACAAAGGAAACTTCTTTATTTCTAAGTTTCTTAGCTTTTCTTATCAAGATTCGAACATGTCTTTCTTCAAGAGTTAGGTCAAGTTGTATCTCATTTGGGATGTTAGTCAGGACATGGGATGGATCAAGGATATATTTCCTAAGGGTCGAGACATGAAAGACATTATGCATTCGATGTAGTTGTTTAGGAAGTTCCAATTTATAGGAAACTTCTCCAATTCGTTTGATAATGGAAAAATGGCCAATATATCTGGGAGTTAGTTTTCCTTTCTTCCTAAATCGTAATAATCTTTCGATTGGGGATATTTTTGCACAGACTTGATCACCAAGTGCAAATTCAAGTAGTCTTCTTCTTTTGTCAGCATACAGATCTTATCCTTTTTTACTTCTTCTAGTATATCAAAATTGATTAATGAACGTACTCCAATTTCGTGCCAATTTAGTGGAGTTCGACACTTTCTTCCATATAACACTACATATGGTGGCATTCATAATGATGTTTGGTAGTTGTTGTTGTCCATCAATTTGCGGATGAAAAGTGGTACTAAAGTGTAATCTTGTTCCCAACTCTTTATTCAATTCTTGCCAAAATCGCGAGAGAAATCGAGGATCATGACCTGATGTAATGGACAAGAGTATACCATGCAGTTGAACAATTTCATGAATATATAGGTTAGCTAACTTTTCCATCTTAAACGTTATTCTAATTGCAGGAAATGAGCCGATTTGGTAAGCCTATCAACGATTACCAGGATATCATCGAATCCTTTAGAAACTTAAGGTAGACCACTGACAAATTCCATGGTAATCTTATCCTATTTCCACCCTAGTATTGGTAAAGATTGTAAGGCACCAGTAGGTCGTTGATGCTCCGCCATGATTTGCTGGAAAGTTAAACGACTTAGCAACAAAACTATCAATATCTTTCCTCTTTTTAGGCCATCAATATTGATTTCGAATGTCTTGACACATTTTTGTACTTTTAGGGTAGAATGAGTATAGTGCGTTATGGACTTATTCTAAAATTTCAGTCTAATTTCATGTGTTGATAGAACATAAATTCGATCCTGACATCTCAAGAGTCCTTCATCTGAAATATTGAAATTGGAAGGTCCCAGACTTTTACTTTTTCGTATTTTATCAGCAAAAACATTTGATTTATGAGCTTCTTTTATCAATTCCACCAATGTAGGCTGGACTTGTACTTGATTACATAATCTTAAATACTACTTTGTAATATGTGTTCATTATGCATTGTAAAAATATTTTCATGATTTTTCTTATGTATTTATAGCGATCCAGAATTTTTATGCAATAAATAATTATTTTAATATTTAGAAAATCGTGTCGCTACTATTTCATTTATTATTTTGAAGTCAACGCCGCGACGGATTCGTCTAGCCAAGTCAAGAAATATCGAATTTTGTTCGATTTTAAATTAAAATCTGAATTTCTAAAATTATGTTATTTAATTACTTATTCAAAGTATTATTTTTAAAATCATTTTGAATTCCAAATTTATTAAAATATCCCAATGATCCTTATCAAATTATTTCAAGTCCAAATACGAAATCCAATTTTATCTCAAAATTTACTTACTTCTCAAATGTATTTTTCAGTCCAAAATATATCTGTTTTAAATACATTTCTTAATCAAAGTTAGTCTAATTTTCAGTTGATTACTTCTCACGTTTTGCATTTCTCTTTATTCTCCTTTCCACCTCATTTCCAACTTATATCTCCACCAAACACTACCGTGAATTTCCCATCACGTTCACAGCAATGATATCCACCATCAAAGCAAACATCATCATTCTCAGCATGCCTCCATCTCCAATTTTTATTTCTTTCTTTCACATGGCACAACTCTTGATTTCCTTTACAGCAAATGTCTCTCTTTATACCTCACCATTTCATCATTTTGATATGCCATCAGCATTTAAATCAGCTCAACTCCATCGAAATCAGCTCCAACACTGCCTTTAGCCCTCCTTCATCACCATCATAGCCTCAACCAAAAATGGAGCAATCCAACCACCAGCCATCACCCTGCCCTAGTTGAACTCCAAAACCAACTCATGGCCAATTCAACAACAAATTTCACTATCTGCTTCAATCACAAATTTGCTGCCATCTCCAATTCCCCTGTCCACTGCCACATCCAAACGGTCGAACCAACAACATCATCACCAACAACCACAACAATCCAGTACAGTCTGCATCAACCCAACTCATTTTCCCTACTACCAGATTGCCTCAATTGAATTCACCACACTGAAATCAATCTGCCATAATCACCCAACCACCACGAACCACCATTTTCATCCGCCTACAGCACCACTAAAATCACGGCCAACCCAACTTCAATCCCAACCCAAATCAAAACCCAAACCCATGAATCAGTATTCATTTCTTACCTCAATCACCATTTCTCGCCGGAAATCGCCGCTTGAAGCCCCGATCCTCGCACAATAGATACACAAATCAGCCCAGAAACTATCATAATTGCACCCTCGTCACTCGTCGTACCCGGCGCCGGTGCTGTGACCGGCGAAACCGCCGGCAGAGACGTCCTCCGTCTCTCGCTCCCCTCTCAAACTTCTCTCTCTATCTGATCCGAAATAGAGAGAGACGAGATATATTTTGATAATTATATTTTAATTTTCAGAATTTGCAAATCGGTCCTCAAGATTGAAAATGTTTTATATCAGTCCCTACATGTTTTAAAGTGATTATTCCAGCCCTTTTAGCTTCAAACTTATCATTTCAGTCCCTGCTGATTTACTTTATTTTAAACTCAAGTTTCAAAAGTATTCATTTTAGTCACTCAACTTTCAAAACATCAATTTTAGTCCTCAAATTATAATTTATCATTTTGAACTATATATTCGATATACTAAAGTGACTTATTGGCTAAGACGAAGCGTACGGAGAATTCAAAGAAATTGAAGTCATTCCCGCTCAACTTTGCACTCGTCGAATTTGAGGTAGACTCGCACTTATTAATTGATTTAAATTATGATTTCATATAAATGTCATGTGACTTGTGAAAGTCAATTTTCAAGAAAATTAAGTATGTTTTATGAAAAGTAAGTATACCCTATGTTTTTACGATAATGTTTTATATGTTTTGGATCATTGCTACGCATAAGAATTCTTACCACCTAAGTTCGGTAGAATTCTGTGTCTCCATAAGTTTATGAGGATTTACCACCTAAGTTCGGTAAAATTCCTGCCTTTCCATATGTTTATGAGGATTTACCACCTAAGTTCGGTAAAATTCCTGTCGCGTATGTTTATGAGGATTTCGATCCTATCTTATGTTATGATGGAAATGATCCCTATGAATTTCATGAATTATGTTTTGGTATACTTACTGTTATTATGATCTTACTGTTATTATGACTTACTACATAAGAATTCTTGCCACCTAAGTTCGGTAAAATTCTTATGTTTATGAGGATTTCGATTTTATCCTAAGTTATGATGAAAACTTACTGTTATTATGATTTTACTACATAAGAATTCTTACCACCTAAGTTCGGTAAAATTCTTATGTTTATGAGGATTTCAATCCTATCTTATGTTATGCTTTCAAAAGAAATTATGCTTGGCATAATTAAAATGTTTTATAAGTATATGGTTTTCAAAGAACTGTTTTCAAAGAGATGTTTTCAAAGAGCATATGATTTGCAAAATATGTCCCGTGCTGTAATGCACAATATGAGTTTTATCAAGAACAGTTTTATAAAGAAGCTCTATCAATGCCCGTTTTATAAAGAGCCGGGATTTATGTGTTTAATCATCTTATAAATTAAATTAATTTGCGATGAGTCTACTGAGTATTTCCCCCATGAAATACTCACCCTACTTTTAACAGTTTTGCAGGTTTCGGAGACGGTGGCGAGCGATGAATGATGGTGGCAATAATCGTTGAACGGTTGAAAGTTTGACGTTAATGATTTCCGTATTTTCCAAACAATCGAATAATTTAGAGAAGTTCATTTATTTGAGAAATTATGATATTGGCAATTTCTTTACAATATTAATGGTTCGATTTACTATTTCAAATGGTTTCATAAATGTTTTCAATTTTAGCGGCCATTACAGTTTATTTAATGTTGCCAAAAATGAATTTCAATTATTTCTTCCGCAAAAATATTATTCGAAAAATTTAGACAGAAAATGACGTAGTGAATCGGGTATACGGAACTCGGGGCGCTACAAGTTGGTATCAGAGCTAGTCTGCGTTTCTGTAGACTGGAAAAATTTTCAAAAAGAATTTTCAAGAAATATTTTCCATTATAAAATATTATTGATGAAGATTGCCACTGCCATCATTTCGTTCCACCAACTCCGAGGTAAAGAAGTTTATGATGTTTAAAGTTATTTCAGTATTTCGAATACTCATTTTATTGATTTATGAGAAAGAATGAAGAGTATTTCGGATACTTATGATTTATGAGAAATAAGAATGTATTTCTTCGAAAATAATGATGTTGTTATGCTTTGTCATAACTTATATGCTTTAATGTATGATTATGAGAAATTTTTTTTAAAGAAAACGAGTGTTGAGCATAATGGGAATAATATGATTTTATTGAGAATTAAGTAATGGATATTATGTTGAGTTAATTTATTATGCCTCTATGTTGAAGAGAAATTTATTATGAAGTTTGGCTTTGTGAATAAATTTTGGGAATATGATTTATGGCATATATTTATAAGTATGAGTAACTTTTGAGCCAATTAAGGTATCGAAGGAAGTGATATTGTGATATTGAAAAATATGATTTGAAATTGTTATGTTGAGGAATTATGAATTGAATTATGAGATATTTTTGATGATATTGAAGTGTTGGAATCATTTTCAATATTTTTAGATCGTTGTGATCAAATGTGGAGTTATTTATTATTGTGAGTTATGAAGTATGCTTATGGTTTGGAATAAGTCCAAATTACAAGGGAGACTCTGTTCAGAATTTTATCAATTTGGAATTAAGAGCATAATATGATAAGCATCCACTAAAGGAATTAAGGTTAGACATGCAAGATCATTTACATCACAAACGAGATTTAGTAGATGATAGCAGAGATTTTATTATTTTCTCATAAGGAGAACACACAAGAGTCACACTGGAAAGGAAATACATGAAACACACGAAAGCATAAGAGAAAAACATGGAAAGATCCTCAGAATGAGAGATGTGTTTCCGGAGTAGCCGTATCCTACCACCTCTGATCTTTTGAGGAAATAAAGAAACCTTCAAAGAGGTGTGTTTCGAGAGTAAGAATACTCCGTAATCTACCACCTGGAATCTTTGAAGTACACACAAGATTTAAACATGAAGGAAATCCTAGTAAATGGAGGGGTGTCTCGAGAGTGAGAATACTCCGTACTCTACCCCCACCTATTCTAAGATTCAAAGAGTTAAGTTTACATTAACCGGACTCCATTTTCGCTTGATTCCCCTTCCTTGCGACCAATCTATCTTAACTCCTGCTGGATCTTGTATTGAGATATATGACTGCAGCTTATCCAGTAGTTCATCAATAGTAGGAGCAGAAATAAGAAGCCTTCTGGAAAATGGAGAGATGAATCCCTGTTCCACAGCATAATCAAGAAAGGTTAACAAACCATCAAAGAAATTGTTAACATTCAGAAGCCCAATAGGCTTAGTATGGAGATCTAGTTGAGCCCACGAGGTAATGTTAAAAATTTCTTCTAAGGTACCAAAACCTCCGGGCAGGGCTATAAAGGCATCAGAACCATATAGCATACAAGTTATGCGTTCATGGATGGATAAGGTTTGAACTTCATGCCCTCGTGTTTTGCCTGCAACATCTACCAAAGGGACAGGTATGACACCGATTACTTTTGATTTCTCTGCAAGAGCAGATTGGGAAACACAACCCATTAGACCACTGCTACCACCCCCATATACAAGAGTGATACCTTTTTCCCCCAGTTTCTTTCCAAGATCTACAGCCGCTTCTAGATAACCGAAGCCTTTCCCTACTTTTGATCCACAAAATACACAAATAGTTTTGATTTGTCGAAGTTTTGGTGCTTCCATCTTTGATAGTATAGAAGAGAAAACTTACGAAGAAGATGTGATTTTGGGATGCCTGAACTATGAAATATGTTTGACTATTTAAAGCCGGAAAAATTTACTGTTTTTGATTGATTCTGAAAAAGTAAAGATTTACTTTTGACAAAATCAGCCCACTTTTGAATATTTTTATCGTATCGAGGCTGTCACCTTTCGGCGATTTAATATTTTATTTCCAACTTTATCAAAACTCGAGAAAAGGAAAATATATTTTATTTTCAAAACGCGTGAAAGAAAGCAGCAAAATATTTTAAAAGATTTACCTTATAACATTGCTGAACTGCCAGAAACCTCATTTTGTAAAACAGACTGGCAAACAGGATCTTTTGCTATTATATTTTGGAGACTATAACGATTTTTGTCCTCGTTAAACTGAGCGTATAAGGAGAGAAGTTCACGTTGTACATAACCACTTGGGTGCGTCTCAAGAGTCAGTCGAATATCATCCAAAGACTCCTTACTCAGTCCACCCTTTATGAATTCGATTTTATCATCCCGATTAGTAGAAGAATATCCTACTGATTTGCAACGTGTATTACAGTTCCAACGAGCACATTTGTAGCAACCACCCAGTCTTTTTGCTCTTCGTTTCTTTGCGAACGTGCTTTTGCCTAAACCAGGCATATGTTTTGGAAATGTTGATGGTAATTCACCAGATAGTCGAACCTTTGCTTCTATCAACCAGCGAACATCTTCTGGAACACCATGAGCCATCAGCAACCTCAATCTTTCGAGCCTTATTTTATAGATCTTTCTCAGATCATTCATAGGAAGACTGGAATAATACTTGCGAATGTTAGAAAGGATGATATCCATTGTTTGATGATTCAACCTCTTCCCAGCATGAACTATTTAAAAGCGCAAAGGATCTGAGTGAATCCGCGTGATATTGTGACCAGCAAGAAAGCGCAGGATTATTTTAATGAAAAGAGGAGACAAGAAGTAATGCGCTGTTAATTATATTGATAAAGGAGATTTGATTGGAGATTTGGAATATTTTCTTGGATTATGGGTACTGATATTTTGTTTACTGAATTTTGGGTTACAAATATTGGAAAGATTTGTTGAAATTTTAGAGATATATACAAATATTTGAGGTCACATGATACGATGATAAGTGACTAGTTACATGAATACTACAAGATATGATGAAATTTTTACATACGATTGGGAATTGTTTTGATTATTTTGAGAATATTCGATGATAAGAAGAAGAGATTCTGATTAAGTATTCAGAAATTATAAGATTAAGTAAGTTTAATTTCGAGGACGAAATTATTTTAAGGAGGTAAGATTATAGCGATCCAGAATTTTTATGCAATAAATAATTATTTTAATATTTAGAAAATCGTGTCGCTACTATTTCATTTATTATTTTGAAGTCAACGCCGCGACGGATTCGTCTAGCCAAGTCAAGAAATATCGAATTTTGTTCGATTTTAAATTAAAATCTGAATTTCTAAAATTATGTTATTTAATTACTTATTCAAAGTATTATTTTTAAAATCATTTTGAATTCCAAATTTATTAAAATATCCCAATGATCCTTATCAAATTATTTCAAGTCCAAATACGAAATCCAATTTTATCTCAAAATTTACTTACTTCTCAAATGTATTTTTCAGTCCAAAATATATCTGTTTTAAATACATTTCTTAATCAAAGTTAGTCTAATTTTCAGTTGATTACTTCTCACGTTTTGCATTTCTCTTTATTCTCCTTTCCACCTCATTTCCAACTTATATCTCCACCAAACACTACCGTGAATTTCCCATCACGTTCACAGCAATGATATCCACCATCAAAGCAAACATCATCATTCTCAGCATGCCTCCATCTCCAATTTTTATTTCTTTCTTTCACATGGCACAACTCTTGATTTCCTTTACAGCAAATGTCTCTCTTTATACCTCACCATTTCATCATTTTGATATGCCATCAGCATTTAAATCAGCTCAACTCCATCGAAATCAGCTCCAACACTGCCTTTAGCCCTCCTTCATCACCATCATAGCCTCAACCAAAAATGGAGCAATCCAACCACCAGCCATCACCCTGCCCTAGTTGAACTCCAAAACCAACTCATGGCCAATTCAACAACAAATTTCACTATCTGCTTCAATCACAAATTTGCTGCCATCTCCAATTCCCCTGTCCACTGCCACATCCAAACGGTCGAACCAACAACATCATCACCAACAACCACAACAATCCAGTACAGTCTGCATCAACCCAACTCATTTTCCCTACTACCAGATTGCCTCAATTGAATTCACCACACTGAAATCAATCTGCCATAATCACCCAACCACCACGAACCACCATTTTCATCCGCCTACAGCACCACTAAAATCACGGCCAACCCAACTTCAATCCCAACCCAAATCAAAACCCAAACCCATGAATCAGTATTCATTTCTTACCTCAATCACCATTTCTCGCCGGAAATCGCCGCTTGAAGCCCCGATCCTCGCACAATAGATACACAAATCAGCCCAGAAACTATCATAATTGCACCCTCGTCACTCGTCGTACCCGGCGCCGGTGCTGTGACCGGCGAAACCGCCGGCAGAGACGTCCTCCGTCTCTCGCTCCCCTCTCAAACTTCTCTCTCTATCTGATCCGAAATAGAGAGAGACGAGATATATTTTGATAATTATATTTTAATTTTCAGAATTTGCAAATCGGTCCTCAAGATTGAAAATGTTTTATATCAGTCCCTACATGTTTTAAAGTGATTATTCCAGCCCTTTTAGCTTCAAACTTATCATTTCAGTCCCTGCTGATTTACTTTATTTTAAACTCAAGTTTCAAAAGTATTCATTTTAGTCACTCAACTTTCAAAACATCAATTTTAGTCCTCAAATTATAATTTATCATTTTGAACTATATATTCGATATACTAAAGTGACTTATTGGCTAAGACGAAGCGTACGGAGAATTCAAAGAAATTGAAGTCATTCCCGCTCAACTTTGCACTCGTCGAATTTGAGGTAGACTCGCACTTATTAATTGATTTAAATTATGATTTCATATAAATGTCATGTGACTTGTGAAAGTCAATTTTCAAGAAAATTAAGTATGTTTTATGAAAAGTAAGTATACCCTATGTTTTTACGATAATGTTTTATATGTTTTGGATCATTGCTACGCATAAGAATTCTTACCACCTAAGTTCGGTAGAATTCTGTGTCTCCATAAGTTTATGAGGATTTACCACCTAAGTTCGGTAAAATTCCTGCCTTTCCATATGTTTATGAGGATTTACCACCTAAGTTCGGTAAAATTCCTGTCGCGTATGTTTATGAGGATTTCGATCCTATCTTATGTTATGATGGAAATGATCCCTATGAATTTCATGAATTATGTTTTGGTATACTTACTGTTATTATGATCTTACTGTTATTATGACTTACTACATAAGAATTCTTGCCACCTAAGTTCGGTAAAATTCTTATGTTTATGAGGATTTCGATTTTATCCTAAGTTATGATGAAAACTTACTGTTATTATGATTTTACTACATAAGAATTCTTACCACCTAAGTTCGGTAAAATTCTTATGTTTATGAGGATTTCAATCCTATCTTATGTTATGCTTTCAAAAGAAATTATGCTTGGCATAATTAAAATGTTTTATAAGTATATGGTTTTCAAAGAACTGTTTTCAAAGAGATGTTTTCAAAGAGCATATGATTTGCAAAATATGTCCCGTGCTGTAATGCACAATATGAGTTTTATCAAGAACAGTTTTATAAAGAAGCTCTATCAATGCCCGTTTTATAAAGAGCCGGGATTTATGTGTTTAATCATCTTATAAATTAAATTAATTTGCGATGAGTCTACTGAGTATTTCCCCCATGAAATACTCACCCTACTTTTAACAGTTTTGCAGGTTTCGGAGACGGTGGCGAGCGATGAATGATGGTGGCAATAATCGTTGAACGGTTGAAAGTTTGACGTTAATGATTTCCGTATTTTCCAAACAATCGAATAATTTAGAGAAGTTCATTTATTTGAGAAATTATGATATTGGCAATTTCTTTACAATATTAATGGTTCGATTTACTATTTCAAATGGTTTCATAAATGTTTTCAATTTTAGCGGCCATTACAGTTTATTTAATGTTGCCAAAAATGAATTTCAATTATTTCTTCCGCAAAAATATTATTCGAAAAATTTAGACAGAAAATGACGTAGTGAATCGGGTATACGGAACTCGGGGCGCTACAGTATTGCATAGAAAGGAACTTCTTGCATGATACTACAGTCATACTCTATCCCACTTGTTAATACATCTACGGCATTTGTCTTGATATACGTGTCATGGAGTCCAATAATTAGATTACGTTGAGGTTACTCTTGTTAATGAATTTTAAGGATATCAACTCCTTGTTTGAAACCCACAGGATAAAAATACTACACTTTTAAAAGAACTTATGGAATAAACTCCACACTCGAACTCGGAGTTTACATTCTCTGCTTATGCGAGCTCGGGATAGTAATTGATTATAATATGGGCCCCATTAAAAGTCACGCTCTCTTGAAAATACATACATTTGCGTAAGTCTTGAATATATGAGTTTGACATGACTGGAATATGTGAATTTGACTTGGGACTGGACTTGAATTGAGTATATGACTTGACATAAATATAGGACTCGACTTGAAATTAATTGTTTTGAATATATGACTATCTTGACGTGAAAATACGACTCAACGTGAATATAGGATCGACTGGTTTTAATAAGTAAAACTTGCATAAATCTTGAATATGTGAGGTTAACTTGTCTATGTGTAATAGCACATGTACACTATACTCCACTCACTGGGTAAATTTATGCTCATCCCACGATATATAACATCTCAAGTAATAACAGAAATGAAAAAGGAATTGGCGGGGATCTTCGGATGGCGAGGCAAATAGTGCTACGCTAGGTGACGGCCTATAAGTTGTAAACTCACTAAATAAGGTCTTGTGTTTGAACTTCCAAACTCGCTATTTTATATTTTTACTATTTATGTAAAAGATTTTAAAGTCGATCTTATATTAAATATTTATCATTACTTTTTAAATGAAATGATTTTATTTTAAAGTAAAGTGATTTTGAAATTCCAGTCAATTGACATCGTTTATGTCACCGAATTATGAAAAGAAAGATAAAAATATTTCCACAATTGGTTTTGTAAGTCATAAGTTGGTATCAAAGTTTAAAATGTCGTGAAAAATGGGCATGCGTAACAGCTTCTTTTCTCATAGGATTTGCAATACTATTCTCAAATGTTCCACGTGTTGTTGATTCTTTGAATAAATTAAAATATTATCAATGAATACAATGAGAAATTTATCCAAGTAGTCTCGAAAGACACAATTCATCAAGTCCATAAATACATCTGGGGCATTTGTTAAACCGAATGGCATCACCAAGAATTCAAAATGCCCATATCGAGTTCGAAATGTAGATTTCGAATTAACCGACTATAGATCAATCTTTGAAAAGATGGTTCATCCTTATAGTTGATCTAATAAATCATAGATTCTAGGAAGGGGATATTTGTTCTTGATTGTAACTTTGTTTTATTCTCGATAATCAATGCACAGACACATCGATCGGTCTTTCTTTTTCACGAATAATACTGGTGCACCCCAAGGAGATGTGCCCGAATAAATCCTATTTCTAGTAATTCATCCTGTTGAGTTTGTAATTCCTTTAGTTCCGTAGGAGCCATACGATATGGAGTTTTAGATATAGGATGGGTTCTTGGACCAATTTCTATACTAAATTCAATTTCCCTATCCGTGGTAATCCAGGTAAATCTTTTGGAAAGACATCAAGAAAACCTTGAACAGTGGGAACCATAGATAGTTCAAGAAGTTTTTTTTAGCTTTAACCTAATGTAAACTGACCCAATATCCAGTGTGTCCTTGAGATATCAACTTAATAGCTTTGATTGAAGAAATAATTATTTTTGAGGTCTTTAAGATTACTCCAAAACTGGATAATCAATCAATTCCTAGACTAACATCAAAATCTTTGATATCAAAGACAATAAGTTCAGTGGGGGTAGTTTCTATCCCTGATTTGGATAAGGGCTTTTGGCATATAAATTTGAGTCTGATATACCTTTCCATCAGGTAGAGATACCTCACACATGCAAGATGATTTTTCAATTGGTAATTGATGAAAATGCACAAATTGTGTGGATACAAATTAATGAGTAGCACCAGAGTCAAAGGGGGTATAAGTTGGTTTAGTAAGGAAGTAGGTCGTACTATAATTACTTTATTATTCTCCAATGGTTCAAGTTGAACCATAGCATATACTCGACCGACTTGTGGTAAAGGTTTGGCCTGAATAGGTTTCTGTTTAGGGCAATCCCGCACTAAATGGCCATTTTTTTCACAGCCATAACATAACCCTAATTGGGTTCGGAAGGACCTCCATATGGTTTTCCACAAGATGATCATAAAAGTTAGTTAACCTCTAATTCTTTCGTATCTGGCTTTTTGATCATAGATGGAGGATGGAGTGGTCTAGAAAATCTGTTACCAGTGTTTTGAGAATTCCATCGACTCATCGACCGTCGAGGATTTTGACTGCGAACTTCCTGAGATTTCTTGATTTTGGTTTCTCCCTATTCTACCATTAAAGCTCTTTCCACAATGATTAAGAAAGTAGCCATGCTTGAGGACGACATCAAAACATCTCTACTAAATTGAGGCTTTAATCCCTTGATAAAACGATCAATTTTGTGTCGATGTTGATTAATTATATGTTGGCAAAGTGGGACAATTCTTCAAAGTTCTTAATATACTCAGCCACTGTCATATATCCCTATTGGAGTTGAATAAATTCATTGAGTTTCTTATTTTGCACTGAAGTTGGGAAATATTTACTATGAAACTTCTCACAGAATTGTTCTCAATTAAAGGTTGTGGCTTCTATTAATTGAGTTAAAGTGTCCCACCAACACCCGACACTTGCATGTAACATGAACGTGGCACTATTCACTTTTTCTTCACTAGGAATATGTGCATACAAAAAAACATTCGTTCAATCGTCCTAATCCAATTCTTAGCTTTAATTGGATCTTTAGCGTCTTCAAATACTGTAGGTTTCAAGCGTTGAAATCTTTCCGTGACTGCTCCATCTTCATTGTGGGTTTGATTTGGTTGATTTTCTCCTTTATGATTTGTTCGATTTAACGAGCTTGGTGTCTCTCCAATCGAGTTAGATGATCCATGGAGGCAGTTGATTTCGAGGGTCGAGATGAGCTCATGTGGGACATGTCTTTTAATTGTTATATATAAAGGCATAAGATCAATTTTTTTTTTTTTTTTTTTTTTTTTTTTTAAAGTATGGATTAAAATTTAACATTAAACGGCTTAATGTATCAATACATATAAGAAAGCATAAACTTTTCGTGGTTTTAATGTATCGATACATATAGTAATGTATCAATACACGATCACGATATTAAAGGATTTCAGCCATTATTTCACATCATTTTCTTGTACACATTTCATCTTTATACTCTCAAAAACTCTCTCAACTCCTTCAAACATCAATTTCAATATTTCTCTCTCAAAATTCATCAAAATGGGAAGAATCAAACATGTGACTACAAGCAAAAATAGTAGCAAAGGGATTTATCTTATAGAGTTATTTAGTGATTCCGAATCTTTGGTTAAATCTACTAAAAAAATCCGAATCCATTTCCAAATCTATGGAGAACACTCAATCTCCTATTGATTTCTAATCTACAGAAGAAGAAATTCAGTCTTTGGAACCAAGGACCAAATGTCGGTATGATCCAAATCAGAGGCGTCCACAACATGATAGGTGATAAGTGTATTTTAAACACTTATTTGTATGTCCAAATTAGAATATTATATTTTCGTTTTAGAATAAGTTCTACATAATTGTTGTTTATTTGTTTATATTCAAAAAAATATCCCAAAAGTTGATAGAATGAAGGAATTGAACCAAATAAAGGACAAATGGATGATTATTGAAGTTAAATAGTACATATTGGAGAAGTGCATGAAGAAAATTGAGGACAAGATGAAGTTAAGAAATCAAGAATTTGGGGGCCAAATTGCCACATTGAAAGTTGAAGGATCGAGGAGCAATAAAATTTGAGGACTGAAATGCAGGTTTTAGAAAGTTGAAATCGCAACCTAAACTTATAACCACACGGCCGCGCCCAAGGACTAAGGCGAGCAGTTGTGCGGTCGTTACACAAACCTTGTAATTTTACAAGCTGCACGGCCACTCAATCTTTGCCTGGGCGGCTGCGCAGCCTTTCGAGGCCCAGTGGAGGTTTTGGCCCATGCGCGTTTTTGACCTAATTTCTCCCTTATTCTAGTAGGGTTCTTCTCCAACTATAAATATAACTTCTCATGAACGAGAAAAATGACTTACGAAAGACTTTTGCTAGACTTTTACACATAATTTCAATAACATAATTCAACATTTTATCATACAAATTTTGGGAGGAAAATCAAGGAGAAGGCATGGGGATTGAAGATTATCAACGGGAAGCGAAATCTTGGTGCAAGAATTTATTTCTCTTGTTATTTTGATAAACTCTACATGCGTAGTTATTATTATTTCTGCACATTTATTTCTTTATTGATGAACAACTAAACTTTTAGTTGGGACAATTGATATAGCTTAGTTTTACACTTTTAATTCTATAATTCTTATTTGTCTTTATAATTGCATGTGTTGATTTTATTTTATGCTTAATGCATGAATGTATTGATCACTTATTTATGATATCATTGGTGTTTTCATAATCTGAAAGGTGAGCTAATGATAAGTGCTTTATTAGCACTTATTTAGTTCACCTATTGTTGTATTTTGTTGTTGGTCTATTTCTATTGAAGTATCATTTTAATGCATTTTTATATATTATGTTGTTTAGGATCTCAAAGAATGAGAAAAGAGGAAAAAGATCAAAAAGTACTGAAGAATGAAAACTGGGGACCAAGAGTGCAAAATTGGTTACGACTATAAGTTCCATAATTATGGCCGTGAAATTTTACCAAGCCAAGTGTGAAAATAGTAGAAGTCCGATTACGGCCATAAACTATGAAGTTATGACCGTAACTCTCGAAAGCTGAAAATTTCCAGAAAACTATTTACGGCCATAAATGACTAAGTCACGTCTGTAACTTTCTCCCAGAAACTTTCCTTGCTAGTTTCGAAGTCTATCTTGACATATCTTCTTGGGAACCCTATGGCACGTTTTTAGGGATATAAAAAGAGAAAAATCATCATAGAAAGGAGGCTAGAAGTTGAGGCAAAAAATAGAGCATTCTTGAGAGATTTTCAAGCACAAGAGCATCAACAACAAAGTGAATTCATGAATCAACTTGAAGAATTCACTACAATCATGCTAGGCTAAAATTCTTATCTTGTTTAAAGGGGAAATTGTGTCAATTCAATTATGTTATTTGCTTTTTCTAGAAACTAGTAACGTTCATCTATTCCCTTTATTTCAATTGTCGAATTATTAAACTTTGAATGTTTAATTGAGTTTAGTTGATGAATAAATTTGATTTGGCCAATTAAATTGTTTAATCTCTAGATTCATGTATGTGCTATGTTTAGATCTTTGATCCGTAATTATCATTGAATCTTGACCCTTGGTAGCAAATAAATCTTGCGCAGATTTAGTAATAATTTGATTTGGATTTATTAATTCGAGCTCGTGAAATTGATAATCCAATTCAATCTATTTCTTCTCACTTTTCACACTAGCCTTGCGTTAAATTCTAAGAGCTTGTTTAGGATTACTCATTGGTTTGAATTGAATCAATGAGCTTGTTTTGATTTAATTTACATAAGAATTGAGATAATCAGAGCTTGCTGATTATTTACGATTGATAAATTGAATTGGGGATAGAAACGCATTGCAAGGAAAATGATAACATTAATTGAGGGCACAACTGAACCCGAGAACAAGATCCTCTCTCACATTAATTCTTTAAACATATTTACTTGTTATTTTATGCATAGTTTTCATTTAAACAAATCCAAACAACAAAATCCCCCCAATTCTATTCTAATTGGTCGAGCAACTAATTAGGTTCACCGTTCCTTGTAGGTTCGACCCTTACTCTCGTTACTACATTTTATACTGATATTTGGCGAGTAAGGAATTAATTAAATTTTAGTGCATTACGACACGCATCAGCTAACAACCTAGATTTAGGAATAAAATCCGGTAATTGAATAAAAGATAGAGATATATTTTTATTATCATTGCAATCGCTACATGAATTCTTCTTTTCCATGCACCTAATTAGAAAATCTAAATGAGTAATCTTTACTTTTGCTTTTATTTAGTTTAGATAAATCATCTCAACTCGACCATTCAAATAAGGCATGAACTAAAATATTTCAGTAATAAATTACAACCATTATGGGAATGATAATCTAGACTCTTAGGTCCACTTTATTGCTTGGTGAGCGGTTTCTCGAGGTACGTGATGAGGAGACTGAGAGCTAGCGGGTGGCTCAAGGTAATGTTGTGTTAAAAAAAATGGTAAAAGGGAGAACCTTTTAGGTTGGTACCTCGAAAATTAGGGAGGTATTTAGGATGTAGGAAGGTGGCGAGATTTATGATCCTTCCTTTAATTAGTTGAGGCATGTCAGTAAACGTTTGAGGATCCAGCACTTATAGATATTTTTGAACATGCACCGCCACTCCCTTTTCAGAGGAGATATTTACATCTTATGTTTACTCATTTGATCAAGCATCACTGTTACCTTAGATCATGGGTTGAATTGGAGAACAACCTCTTTGCTTACATTTCATCTAATGCTCTAATCGCTCAAATACCGCTCTGCTCGCCCAATCACCAAAATTCTTTCACTTCACCCTTATATTTGTATATTGGGTCTTCACGTTTGCACATTTGAATTGAATATTTTTATATGTTAATAACAATTATCCCCCAATATGACTGAATTAATGTGTAATCATTGATTTTGTCATATTCAAAGTATTTGCACATCCTTGCAGTCCCCGAATTTCGAAAAGCGTGAAACTTGATATTCTTTTCAACTTTTCAGTTCTAATGTGTGTCCTATTTTGGCAATTTATCCTTCTAAAATCTGATCTTTTGATTTCCGTCCCTTCGTAAATGTACAACTGTTTGCATTCCATCCATTCATCTCTCAATCTTCCATAAATAAGGTTGAATCCTTGAATATTCTTTTTTACCATACTCTAATCTCTTATCTCTTCATTTTTCTAGAAAACATCACTTCAGTGGCAACCACGATAATGACTAGTCTCCAGAATTCAGTAAAACAAATATTTCCTTCTTTAGCAGAGAAAAGTTGTTTTGGATTTATAGATTTTATTGTTTGCCTTGAAACCTCCATTGATATGGGAGATCTAGGAATTATTTTTTTTACCATGAAGGTCTTCTTAGCAGCCCCTTCAATTTATGATCCACAAAGGGGATTCTTGTGGAGAGGTCAATTGATTGTTGGGAGTGCTTCTCTGTAATGATCCATAATTTTTCCATTTTTCAAGAAATTTATTTTATTGAAGAACTTAGCTCGTGTATTGATACGTGTTCTATATAGTATCGATACATAAATGCGGCTAGCTCATGTATCAATACATGTTTTCCATGTATCGATACATGCAAACGGTTTAGTAAGGCTTAGCACGTATGTATTAAATCTTTTATTCTTGATTTGGCCAACAAAGCATCCAATTGAAGGATACCACTTGCCATACATGTACCGGAGCTTACATGCATGAATCCACCTCATGTTTATGGAGTTCATGACTCTCTTAAGCTAAATATAGGGCTATTATTGTCAATAATCTTATTTTAATTCAAAAAGGTCCACAATCTAATGCCATGAGTAGGCATTAACGCTGTGAAAAAAAATTACCAAGAAAAAAATGTCGAACAACCTTTCAAATCTCGATTTTCAAGTTCTAAAGGTATTTTTCCATTTTGATCTTAAGTTTTGATTCAGGACATATTATTGCAATAACATGATTCTAAAAGAGTTCTATCACATACCTGTAGAGATTCTGCATTATTTGTTTTGAAAACACATTAAGTTCCAACCATGATCAGAATTTGATATGAGATGTAGGAACTCATGTATCGATACCATGTATCGATATATAAAGAACTATAAGAACATGTATCCATACATGATCATCAAGTATTGATACATTGATATATTTTTAGAAAGACAGAATGTTGATTTTTTATTCTTTTGTTATTTTCGGGTCATGGTAATAGTAAGTAACATTCCGTTTTCTTGATCTTCTCCTGATTCTTGTTCAAACTCGCTGGTTAATTTGTATAACCATCGAGGCACTTTTTTTTTACTGATATCTTACATCTTGACTAGTTAGTCTTAAATGCTACTTTGTGTAAATATTGTGTTATCTCATTTCTTGTATCAAAGTTAAAAGTTTCTTGCATGTTATCACAATTAATTAGATATCCCGCTTATTATTATGTCTTTCGGCGCTTGTCTTGATATACGTGTCATGTTATGGTTACACTAAATACTCTCTGCTTGAAAATACGTGTGAAATATCATGCTTGAATTGGGTTCGAACCCTGCTTGGTTATTTGTGCGCTCTGGATAATATTTGATTTGTAATACGGGTCTTATTGAAAACATGGTTTTAAAAAAGAAAACTTGTTACTTGCAAAATACATTTGTATTCATGTTTTCGATGTTTTCAACTTGTAGATGTTGGAGCGTCAAATCTTTAAAGCCACCTCGACTAGATGAAAACTGTTGGATGATGGACCAACATATATGTATGTGGAGTAAACCAAGATTTGGAGTCACCCGCCCGGGTACTCGATGTTGTATCGTTATGAATATATCAAACTAAAAACTGAATATTACCAACTGTTGGATGATGGATCAAAATATATGTATGTGGAGGAAATTGAGATTTGGAGTCACCCGCCCGAGTACCCAATGTATGGTTATGAATATATCAAAGTAAAAACTGAATATTACGACTTAGAAACTTTGGAGTTATTACATACTGATATTTAGAGTAGGGCTGGGCAAAAACCGACCCAACCCGCCCAAACCGACCCAACCCGATCGGTTTTTCATGAAAATTGGGTTGGGTTGGGTTTTTTTTTTTTTTTTTTAAATTTTCGGGTTGGGTCGGGTTGCGGGTTGGGTGCCCAACCCGACCCAACCCAACCCAACAAAAAAAAAAGACTTTTTTTTTTTTTTTTTTTTTAAGTAATGAAACTTGACTTATTTAAATATTGATTGAACATATTTTAATTTTATTAGCAAGTGTTCAATTTATTGTATTTTTGGTTATTGTAGTGTACATAATTGATTTGAATTAAAGATAGATTCATAAGTTTTTTTTTTTTTTTTTTTCAAAAATTTTACTAATTGGGCCAAAGCCCAAACCGACCAACCCGACCCAACCCGACCGAAATTTGGTGGGTTGGGTTTGAATTCGTAATTGGGTTGGGTTGGATTGATTTTTTATCAATTCGACCGTGGTGGGTTGGGTTCGGGTTGGGCAAAAAACCGACCCAACCCGACCGACGCCCACCCCTAATTTAGAGGCTGTTTTCTCCTGGGAAAATTTTCCAAAAGGAGCAAAATTAAGACAGGTCGTGAGGCCCATGGATTTAACTGCAATAAAATAATGAAAAAGGTTTCCAACAAGAAATTTCAAGTCAGACAGCTACAGAATTGCAAAACTGATGGACAAAACTACCCTCTACAGTAATTGGAGACTTTGGGATAAATATTCCTTCTCCATTTGTGTAATAACTTCAATCAACCAAGGGCGTATTTGGAATTTGATTGATTGTAACCGTTGGGAAAGTTGGATGGGTTTCAATTCTGTTATCAATTGTCAGATAATTCAAATATTATATTAAAGTGGGCTCCACTTGATGACATATTTCACAAAAATTAGCATTTTTTTCTAGGAGCAAACAACCACTTATAGTTTTACTAGTATCTAGCATGTTGTAAAATTAACATCACGCATTTACGAGATTATTTTGTTAATTTCTAATCCCAAAATATGATAATTTTGTAATAGGGTATGTACGTGGTGTTTAACTTATAAAATCTAGATATTAAATGCGGTTTTATATCAAATGTATCGGTACCTTTTTTTTAATATTGTTATATAGATTTAACTAACATTGGCGTCAATTTCAAGAAAATAAAAGTGGAACACTGTCTTACATGTATCAATACATGCAGCATATAAATGACTTACCAGGTTTTGTTTTAAGTGAACCTATGTCACAATTTTATATTTAACAAGTTATTACTCATTAAAGTAACACTTAGTGTATTTCCATACCACTTATCTTTTAGTTGTATTAGGCTTGATTTACAAGTTAAATGTTTCTTCACATATTCATCTTTTAATATCATTTTTATACGGATTAAAACTATAGCATTGGGAATAAAAGCTGAATTTCATGTATCGATACATGTGTATCGATATATGCAATAGCATAGTTGTAAAAAAATTTTGCATTTTCCAAATTCTTAATTCCATTGTACACTTACATACTGATTAAAAATAATAATAAAAATTATACGTGAAATCGTGCGACACAAGTAGTGGTAACAGAGCTTTGGTATGAAGATTCTGTAGACAACATTACATACATATATCTTGACATCTCGTTCCATCTCGTCGAGGTATGTTTGAAGTTATTTATTTTATATTGTTACTTTGAACACATGAAAATGTACTAATCTTGAAAAATGAAATGATATAAACATCACATTCAAATTGTAAGAGTTGAAACTTAAAATTAGTTTTTACATCCAAAAGACATAATTTAAACGAAATGATACATGATATGGGGTGGGATAAGCTAAGACTCTGGATCCATGAGATCCATAGGAACATAAGTGGTCTTAGGAGCCTCGAGTGCTATATGTCTCTTGATCACTCCAACTCGAGCTGATAAGTCCTGGACTACGGTAGATAAATGGCCGTCTGTGTTGTCTTTGACTCCATAAAGGAAACCTAGTCTGGACCGGGTTGCATAACCTCAGGCTCAGCTGCATGATGCTCAACCCCTGCATCCTCTCCACCTCAGCATGTGCACCCTCGACCTCGACAGCACCACCAACCTCATGAGAATGTCTACCTGCTGCTTTTAGATCCTTAAATACAAAAAATCCTGGACGAGTCTTATTATCCCATCTTAATCAAAGTGATAACCCTTAAAGTTTGATTTGGATGAATTGTCTGAAGAAATTCACCCTCAAAGCTCACACCCTCACGGTGAAGGATTTCCATAACCACTCTCCCGTAAAGGTACCTACTACTACGGTCCATGCATTCTCCAATAAACCCTCCAAAATAAAGTTTATCAAGTCAACCTGCATTCCCATACAAACCTTCTCCAAAAAATCATAAATCATCGCCATGAAGTGTTGTGTGTCCGTTGGAACCATTGTGGGCGGTTGTCATA
Organism: Ligustrum vulgare; assembly: GCA_963555705.1. Taxonomy (NCBI): domain Eukaryota; kingdom Viridiplantae; phylum Streptophyta; class Magnoliopsida; order Lamiales; family Oleaceae; genus Ligustrum; species Ligustrum vulgare. The sequence continues at coordinate 2,242,102 of OY743175.1, read as the reverse complement.
ACATGGACGGTTGTTGAGAACAGGGATTGTTATGCAACAAAAGTGGATAGCAGTTACTTCGAAACAGTTACGAGGCTAAAGCAGTAGTTTAGAAATTCAAATTAGTAGTTGTATATATTGTAGAAACTTAGACATTTAGAAGTACTAACAAATCAAAACTCTCAAATAGAATTGTAATTTTCTTATCTTAGATTTTACTAGAATTTTTTTAGTATAATTTGTGTAATTGCGCCCCTTGAAAACATCTTGTAACTTAATTTTTTCTAGTGCAAAATACCCTTTTTGGGGGATTCGTATCAAGAGGTTTGTTCATTACACTTTCGTCTCATCTCATTTTAATTGTTAGCACGAGTGAAACAAAACTATATACATCTTTCCTGAAAGTATTTTTCTTCTTTACTTTCGCATGTATTGATGAATAATTGAACATTAGAAGATTGTTTTAAGTACAAAACAAAAACAAGCTCTAGAAGAGGGTGTATATATTTGCTGATTTCATGCATTGCAAAACACAACAATAAAATACTTATCCTCCACAATATTATAAGAATATTACACCGATTTCTTTTGTTAAATAATAAAAATGCCATAGTGAATAAATCGAGGGTTTTTCTCGCTCTCGAAAGTGTCACAGCCAGCTGTTCATTGCTACACTACCTAGCTAAAGTCATTTTTAAACCCCACACTTGACATGTTTCTACTTACACTAATCCCAAGTTAATTTCCTAGTTTCTGCAGAAAAAAATTAGGACAAAAAATTATGGGAGAAACCAAATCCGAGGTTCAAGAAAGTCTAGGGGGAATAAGGTACCGAGAAATGGAGGAAAATATGGGTACCCCAGATGTTCATAGTGTGGGAGTGAAAATTGAGAGGGCTAAAGAGATTTACAAAGCATATACTGGGATCGAAGAGAAACCCACAAAAAGTGAAGTTTTAGGATGGTATTTTTATGGACTTTGTTCCTACTTTGTTCATACTGTTTTGATTCCTATCGTGTTCCCTCTGATCATCAGTCAGACGGTGTCCGATCCGCCGTCGGCGCCACAAGGGGTGTTCAATAGTTACTTGGGCTTGGAGTGCAAGCATAACCAAACACGATTGTAAGTATTGATTAGTTACACTGGCTAAAGCCGTGTTCTTGTTGGAACACTTGATTACTGAGCTTTATACATTTCCAACAGCCTACTGCATCTGAACATTAAAGGGAGTCTTTAAATTTCTTGAATTGTTTGAGAATTAAACTATTTTAATTCTTCATGTTTCGATGTAATCGTATGTTGGATAAGTTTTGGTTTGGTGTTAGATGGAATTTCAGGAATTATAACAAAATACATGCATAGAATTAGAAATAGAGAACTACGAGGTGAACAAGAGTCATTAGAGACGACAATATGTGGAAGAGTAGATGTAAATAAATATATACGTCATTGTCTATAACTGTAATGATATGAATGTAAATACATATATATATATATATATATATATATATATATATATATATATATATATATATATATATTTCATTTTACATGAGAATCCCTAAAATTGAGAGAAAATCTCACCGATAAAGGTGGAAAAATTCACTATATGAAAGATGAGTACAAGTTATTGTATAGACGACTACTGTTTATTTATAATAATCAAAAATCTAAAATCCTAAAATACATCACGTATACGTACATATAGATATGCAAGTCGAGAATAAAATAGGTCCATATCGCGGGGCTTCAACCTCGGCCCAATCCTTCCGTTACTACAACAGACCCCCTTTTTTGTCCTCATATATAATTTTTAGTTTTACAACGTATGTCACGCCGCAGGTATGAAGGCCTAGTGCACAGATCAATCACGGTCAGTAACTCAAATTTCTCCCCATTGGAGTGGACATCAATTTCTTGGGCTGGAGGACTCATACTTTCAGCACCAATTCTTGGAATTCTCTCAATCCTACTCGATTATGGTCATAACCAACAACTCATAGCTGGTGTAGCAACCGCCGTTGGAGCACTCTTCTGCCTCCCTGCCGGATTCGTACAAAAATCATGGATCTTTCCGCCGTACGTTGCTGCCATAGTTGTCGCCAACACAATTGGTGCTGCCGCCCATGCCCGCCACCTTGGTCTCATGATCCGGGGGTATATCGGCTTGACCATCCGGAAAAGCCAATTTCCAGATAGAAGAACCTTTGCTAGTTGGCTCTCACTTTATTCCACCGCCTCCGGCTGCCTTGGAGCTGCCATCTTATCTTCGTTTACTTACCATATGCTCCGAAAATCTGATCATTTTACCGCCTTATGGGTGGTTTCCATTTTCAGTGGCCTGATATGGGGATTGGGGATGGCTCATATCTTTAGTACTAATAGATTAACATCAAGTTCAACCACTTCATCATCCTCCATACCGAAAACCCATGTCATATCAATATTCAAGTACCCCCATGCCGCCGGGAGTCTTGCCGGAGTTTTTCTTTCGTCTTTCACAACAATGTGCATTTTCGCCTCCGGTGTACTTTACGCAACAGGCTACCTTTGTGTAAAACCAGTAACTTTATTATATTTATGGCTGACATATTTCATGTTCCCTTTGGTTTCTCTTCCATTGGCTCATCCATTGCAGCAACTTATAAAAGCAGACGCTGTGAAAATGCAGCTTCTAGGGTTTTTACTATCAATACTTACTTCTGGATTTGGATTTTATTATAGACAAGACAATTGGCATAAACACCATTTGCTTGTTTTCGCCGGAATCCAAAGCACTGCCACAGGTTCGTCAACCATCTCATTTAATAGCTTATGATCATTTAAATATTGTCTTCAATATACTTCTACGTTTCATTTTTTTTTTTTTTTTATCAAACATATTCTACCATGTTAACTATTTCATTTCAATTGATATTTGAATTTTAAATGAGTTTATAAACCATTTATAAACTGGTTGGCAAATGGATGGAAGCTAAGTAATGTCTTTAACAGGTTTGCTACATGCGTTTGGAAGGGTTCTTTGGTTGGACTGTTCACCCGCAGGGAAAGAAGGCGCATTTTCAGTGTGGTTTTCATGGGTGAGAGCGCTCGGGACTTGCGCCGGATTTGCACTGGCGACGGCGGTGCCGGGGAACATTGGAAAAGCATTTGGAACTGCATTTTGTGCCGGGATTGTTGGGATGGTAATTCTCATATTTGGGAATATCACCAGCTTCGGAGGAGCCAAAGCTGCCGGCCATGTAATAAAAAGTGAGAAGACTTCGCCGGTGCATGTATTGGATAGTGGCGGTGGCGCCGCCTCTGTTGAAGTGAAGGCTTCACCGCTGGAAATTTGAGATGACTTTTTCTTATCTTGATTGTTGCATGTAATAAGTTGAATTCTTATTATTATTCTTTTGTACTTATTTTCATGAAATTGTCAATTAGTACAAATTAAAATTTTAATTTTAATCAAAGTCAACAATCAATTTTAATCATATATTTTATGAGATCAACAATTTTTCAACCACATAACTCATCAATTTTTATCAAAATTTACTAAAAGTCTGATTTTAATCTTGCACAATAAAAATTAAACTTTATTTTCAATATTTCTAATATTTTCTATTGATACTACATTAACAAAATACTAAATTCTTCCCATTTTATTTGCTTCCAGCCGCTTGAAAAGTCAACGTATATAAAAAAACAGGAAAAAAAAAAACGAATACTGCGGAAGAAAATAACATTTATTTATGGGTACGCAATTGCCTTTGTCACCTGGGTTTTTCAGATTCTCTCTTTTTTCTCTTCCATTTTGATATTTCTTGAAATATACATTTCAAGAACATCAAGGAATTTTTGTGATTTTCCATCAAGAATTGACACGTTCAAGATCCCAAAAATGACAGGTATGTAATAATCCTATCTTGTCCGTGTTTTTTTCCCCCTTTTCTATGTATGATTAAAAAATAAAATAAAAAGTTATCTCTTGTTCGTTTATTATACTGTTCAATGTTGTAATACTGTCTAAGATTATGTACAAAATGTGGATAATTCGAAATAGAGCCTCTCATGAATGATGATTAAATTTGAAACAAATTCTATGAACAACCACGATTAATATTTTACATACAAGATCTATTTTTCCATGTGTGATGTATTTCAGGAGAACAAAAGAAAGAACGAGAGAGGCACGTAATCATCACCACCTCACTTCTCCTCGTCACAATCCTCTTGCTCGTCCAAACAACCAACACTATAGGGAAAGACGAGGAGAAGAAGGAGAAGGAGAAGACAAAACTCGTGGTGGTAACAAACAACCACACCAATTATCTAAGCATCAGGTGCTTTTCATTTGATGATGAATTCAACGTGGTTCACCTAAAGCCGTGGGCTCAATTCAAGTTCAAGGTGCAAGTTCGAAAAATCTATCCCTCTGCAACAATGTTCAACTGCTCGACAAACATGGGAACCTTTGTCGCCTTCAAATTCAACTATCAATGCAGTGAAGATGCACATGAGTCGTGTGATTGGAGATTCGATGAAGAGAATGTCTATCGATGGGATCCGAAGACGAAAAATTGGTATTCGTACAATTATGATCCTAACTATGAATCTCTTACAAGAGGTGGTGTCATCAAAGGGTACTTTGCTAACTAGATTAGTTAGCATGCCAAAGAGACACAGGAACTTGCATATGTATAGCAATTTGTGATTGTATATATATGTTATCAATAACTAGTATTTTACCCGTGCGATGTACGAAAGTTATTATCCATAATATCGATTTCAATAAGTATTCATAAAATTTTAGTGCTTATACATAATCAACACATGTATAAATGCATAAAAAAGAATTCTCTATTACAATAATTATTAGAATTTAAAAAATAATATAAGTAATTCAAATTATTAAAAAATTCTTTGAATAATAAACTTCAATTTATATATTTGAATAATAAATTATCATTGATTTCAATATTTTTTATGAAATTATTAATAACTTCATTGAAAATGTAAATTTAGTAGTTTTGTAATGGTATATCATATTTGATGTAATATTATGTGCACGAATATTGATGCATGTGAAAGGTATTAACATATTTTTCATAAATTCTACATTTGCCTCTTGTATTTAACGTACTTTTTAATTTTCATTCAAAAACATCAATCACAATAATTAAAAAAGAAATAGTCAAAATATTTGAATTTAACCAATAAAATTTTATTTACAAAAATAAATAGTCAAAATAATAATTTTGAAAATTTCGTGATTATCATGATACGACAATCAAGTAAAGTTGGAGATTACGAAATCATACCTATAATATTTAAAAATTTATTAAAAGTAAGAATGATTAAAAAATATTAATCATTCTATTAATATTATTAACTAAAAAAAATCAAAGTATTAACTCTTCAACATTAACCTTCGTTCAATAATTTTTTCTATAAATTATTTATAAGTAGCACATTTTTTCAACCCACTTTTTTACTACATATTTTTTCAGAACTATTTTTCAACCCACACATTTTACCTCAAAATAGTTGTTGAACAGAGGCTTAACATATTAAAGTATTTAATAATAATAATAATAATAATAATAATAATAATAATAATAATAATAATAATAATAATAATAATAATAATATATATAATATATATTTAGAAAATATGATTTATAATATTAAAGATAACAAATGATTTGATCATTAATAATTAAAACACAATTTAATTATTGATGATTACACATAGGGTTTATAATATTAAGAATAACAAATAAATAAATAAATAAATAAATAAAATCAATAATTAAATAATAACTTTAATACTGATAACTAAAAATATTGATTGAACTCATTCAATATTAATATTAATATTAATAATAAAAATAATAATTATTATAACAAAAATATACAAATAACAATAAATGCATTCACACTAATTCACTTTGCATTCACACTAATTCACTATTTTCCCTTTATATATAGACTAGTGTTTCACCTGTGTAATGATCGGCATCATGTCCAGACATATAATTGCAACTTCAATATTTTCTAAATTTTTTTTAATTATATGTCAAACATGTGTATAATGAAATAGATAGAAAAATAATAAAATGATACTGTAATTAATAGAGTTGCAATATTTTCACTATAAATTTTGAAAATCTTCTATATAAACTACATTTGTAGTTGAATTTATTCTATTTTCATTTTTGTCGCAAACGATCATCTTCAAACCATTGCGATTCGTCACTTTAGATACTGCAAAGTACAATTGTCCATGACTGAAAACTGATTTATTTAAATAAAGACCAACCTTGAAAATTGATTTACCTTGACTCTTATTTATATTCATAGCATACGAAGTTATCAACTGAAATTGTTGCCTCTTGATCTTGAAAGACAATCTTGCATATGTTTGATTGAAAAGATGAAAAATTGATGGTAATAAAATATGATCTAGGAATTTATTTTCCTGAAAAATGTCAATTGGAAATGTTGGGTGAAAAAGTAGGAAATTTCCCTAAATTTATTGTTTGATTGACATTATTTTTCATTGTGAATAAAACAAAATTTAGCTTTTTTAATTAAAAAATTATTAATTTTTTTCATTCATTTGTACTTGATAATAGTAATCAAACGTGACAAAAAATATGTTTTCCACCTGAGGAAAATGTTTTTTCACCAAATATGTGAGAAAATATTTTCAAGGCAAACGAGTTAAGTGTGCATTAATTAGTTGTACCTTGGAAAGTATTTTTCAAGGTAAATTTTCTAATTAAACACCAAACGAATACAAAAGGGGAAAAACATTTTCCATAATTTGACATTTTTCAGGCAAATAATAGTGAATCAAACACATCCTAAATTGTGTCAGTATATCCTCGAAATAAAAAATTTGTACCTTGCAAAATTACTATCGAGAAATTTTGCTTTAAAAACCTGATTTCCAAGTTTTATAACAATTAATCTCGTAACATCACACATCCCTACAAAGTGATCAACATTCCGCCACAATATAAAGATATAATCATTACATAATAAATTTGATTTTTTTTTTTTTTTTTTTTTTTTGTTACTCACAAATAAGGAGATAACTTTTGCAACAAAAATTAAATGAACTAATTAATTTTAAAAAAAAATAATAAGAAATTAATAAAAATAAAAAATTCAATATACCTAGAAAAATATAGTAGGGGGTCGAATGTACAGTATAAACAACATGTAATATACAAATGCAATAGTTATACATGAATTTATAATTCGTTCAAAATTAAAATTTCTAATTACAAAAGGATACAAAGTACAAACAATAGTAAAAAATAATATAAAAAAGTTAAGTGAAAAAGTTGTAAATTAAAATAACATAAAGATTTAATCATTAAATAATAATTTTGAAAATAATTTTTGTTATTACTTACAAAAATAGGAAAATAATTTTGAAAATATACATTCAATTATTGCTTCAAAAATTACTTTAACTATTTAATATAAAAAATAAATTATAAAAATTATATTTTAAAAAGTAAAATATTTAATAAGTCTAGGTAAATATAGTAGTGGTTCGAATATAATCCAAATGTAAACTTAAATAGTCAACACATGAATTAACCAAATAGTTAACCATATTGTAATCAAACATTTACTAACCAAATAAATATTAATCAAAGAGTTAGTAACACCGTATTAATGCAATGTGTTCATACTGAACCACTAAATATTAAACAAATAGTTAATTATATTGTAATCAAACACTTATTAACCAAATATAGTCAATATAAAGATTTAATCATTACATAATAAATCCTTGTTTGGTTTTCATGGAAAAGAAGAAGAAAAAAATATTTTTATTATAACATTCAATTTTAATCACACATTTCAATATTAAAGTATTCTAAAAATATATCCAATTTTTTTTTTCATTTTCAACCACACAAAATCACATCAATCACTATTCGATTTAAAACATTTTTAAATAATGTACATCAAGTCTGAAAATAATTTTTGTTTTTACTTAACAAAAATAAATGGAAGAATAATTTTAAAAATATACATCTAGAAAAGTGTTGCAGAAAAAATTACTTTAACTATTTAATTTTAAAATTTAATGAACTTATGTAAATATAATAGTGGTCTGAAAATAATACAAATGCAAACTTAAATAGTCAAACATTCATTAACCAAATAAATATTTATCAAATAATTAATCATATTGTGGTCAAACATTAATTAACCAAATAATTAACTAAATTGTGTTCACACTATGTGTTCACATTGAACCATTAAATATTAATCAAATAGTTATACCACACACACTAAACCACTACCTTACTTTTATTAATAACTAGTGTTACACCCGTGCGATGCACGGTCATTTGTTACTTACATATATCAAATTTGTATTTTAACATATGAAATGAATATTTAATTAAAAATGAAAAAGGAATGAAGACAATTAATTACAAAGGTACATTACAAATACATTAATTTTTTTAATTTTTTTTTTTTTTTTTACAGTTCATATGTTTATCGTTCCGAGAATTTCTTTAAAATTGTAATTTGGATTGATTTAAAACTTAAAATGGAAAACAAAAATTACATTTAAATAGAATTTGTAATAATAATAAGTAGAAAAAAATAAATATATCTGTGATATATGCTCAGAATTTTATAAAAACGAAAAGAAAAATAAATATATCTGTTGACAAAGTTTTTTTTTACGAATTTAAAAAAAATTGTAATTAATTTTCAAGAGGGGAAGACAGACCAAGAAATTTCGGAACCTGAAAATGCAGCTATTTAAAAATTTGTATTCAATTTGATTATTTTAAATACGAATTTTTTCCAAAATGAATAATAAATAGTAAATTAATACTACTAATTACCATTTTAGGAAATGCGGTTTAGACAGGAAAATGGGTCAATACCTATTTTTGGGAAGTACTCTTCCTTTATGTATTACATTTTTCTCTCGTGAGCTTAGTCATTGTTTGAGCCCTCATTATCTACCAAATGAGTTTAATAATAATGATTTTATGGAGAATGTATACTTAAGAACCTGTTTAAGACTCATTATTTCAAATAATGTAGTTCGTAACAATAAATTTTGGTACAATGAGCTGTTAAAATGTATGTTTTTTTTTTAAATTTATATGTAGATTATTTTATTAATAGAATGTTAGTTGAAAATGATTTTTAAAAAAATGAGGTTTGAATAAAGTGTACTTAATAAGGGCCTTTTTTTTTTTTTTTACTAAGTTATCACAATTGTAATAGTTAGGAACTTAAATAACTTGCTACATTAAAAAAAAAAAAAAAAAAAAAAAAAAAAAGATTTCAATGACCATTTGCGCACAACTATTCAATTTTAATGATTATTGATGTAATTAATCTTTTCAAAAAAATTCTAGATTCTTACAAATAATTTATCATTATCCGAATAATACTATTAGAATTGGTACTTATTTCCTTATTACAATATTTGATATTTAAATTTATTAAACAAATATTTCATTTCATTTTTACTTTAACATTACAAATTAAATACATGTGGTCATATATTTAAATAAATGTAGCAAATTAAGCAACACGAAATGTTAGTTTTGATTAAATTTTAACGAATGTATATCACAAATACATTTCACTTTATATATTAAGAAATCATCTATGGATCTCAATTCATAAAAGCAGCGCGGTTATTTAACCCACAAGACGTAATACTTTATCACTTACCCATATTGAATTGATTTTTCAAGAATCAATTATCTGAACATTCATTTTCAATCACACATTCTTTAAAAAATTATTATTTACAATTTTTTATTTTACTTTTTAACTATGCATTCTAAAATATCACTTTTCCAAAAAACAATTCTCAAAAAATCAAAGTCAAATAGTCAAAATAATAATTTGAAAATCTCACAATTATCATGATATGACAACCGAGTAAATTTGGAGATAACGAAATTATACGAAAAATCTTATACCTAATAATCTTTAAAAACTTATTAAAATTAAGAATGATTAAAAAATATTAATCATTCTATCTATATTGATATTATTAACTAAAAAAAAAAAATCAAAGCATTAATTATTCAATATTAGTCTTATTTTAATAATTTTTTCTATAAATTATTTATAAGTAGAGCATTTTTTCGACTACATATATTTCAGAAAATATAATTATCAATATTAAAGATAATAAATGATTTGACTATTAATAATTAAAACATAATTTTTATATTGATGGCTACAAATAGAATTTATATTATTAAGAACAACAAATAAATAAAAAAATAATAATTAAATGATAATTTTAATACTCATAACTAAAAATATTAATTGAACTCATTCAATATTAGTGTTAATAATAATAAAATTAATATTTATTAAAAAAATATCAACCATTATTTAGTATTTACCATTAAATATATATTTGAATTCACATTTGCCATACATCCACTTTGCTTTTGCATTAATCCACTTTACATTCATATTGTTTAATTTTATAAGAATTTACTATTTATAGAAATAGAAAATAGGCAGGAAATTGATTTTAGGAATTACCCAACTTTTATATACTATAAAGATAAAGATATGGATATATCATTTAACTTGTACAACTTCAGATATGAAATGTAAAAATATATAGAGTCATTGATGAGATCCCAATCGGGGAATCTCGTCGAACACGCGGAATAACGATAATTAAAACCTAGGAAAGATCTAAATCAGATCTGACTCGAAAATAACAAGAATTAAAATACTGGAAAGATAAAATTGATGATAGGACCTTGACCCAAGATTCACGACGCAATTAATTGACTATGCGGAATCGAGATCCAATGTTTTCGAAACACCACAAGGACTTGTCAATTTCCTTGATAAGATTCTAAATTGGAAACGCCATAAATATTCTCGCGAATATTTGATAAGTTCAACGCCACAAATAATTCGCAATATTTGATATGTTGGATTTGTTCTCGAAGAATACAAAAGGGACTCCTCAACCTTTTAATTGGAGAAAACTCTCTCAACTTTATTAATCTCAAAATCAAACTTCTGTTCTTTACAATGAATGGAAAATAATATAAATAAGCAAAATAACCTAGTCGCTAATTTACTAAAAATAAAATTCTAATTAAACTAGAATACTAAAATAGGCAAACAATTAATTAAAAACGGAAAATAATTAAAAATCCCCTAAAATCCGGAAAACCTCAATTACGGTCGTGATAAACACTTTTACGGCCGTAAAAGGCTTTCTGCTTAAGACTTACGGCCGTGACCATCTTTCTTACGGCCGTAAATATGGAATTCTTCAATTCTTCATCTGAACTCGAGGCGGAGTTACGGCCGTGACAGATCTTCGTTACGGCCGTAATGATCATTCTGCCCAAATAATTTCGATCACTCGTCTCGGCTTGTTCCTTTCGCCTTCTCGGCTCGACTCCAACATGAAACTTGCTCCGTTTTGCACGTAGATCGCTGTCATATTGCCGATGTCTCGACTTTGCCCTTCGATGCCTGGTCCGGATCATATCATACTCCCTCTCTTGAAAAGGATTCGACCTCGAATCCATTTTTGGTCGACTTTTCAAACTCCTCCTGCTTTTCTGAGCTCGATGATCATGTTTAAGCTCTGTGCGATCCCTTAGACTTTTGGGCTGCTCATTTTTGCTAATGAATTTCTTTCCCGCCTTAAGTTCAAGGTTTGACTTCGGCACCTGTAAAACAGATTTTAAAGAACTAGGGAGGGGTTTGTTAGCGTGAGTAAGTGCAAATAGACTCATTTTTGTGGTAGACTCTCTTTTCTTTTGCTTTTTGCACTCAGTCTCTCCTTTTTCTAAGGTTTGAACCTCAACCCTCTTTTTTTTTATTTTTCACTCCCTCTCCTTTTTCTGAGGTCGTGGCCTCAACTCTCTTTTCTTTAATTTCCACTCCCTCTCCTTTTTCTGAGGTCGTGGCCTCAACTTTCTTATTTTTCCCCTCAAACTCACTTTTCACCTTCAATTGATCTTTTAGGGCTTCAGTTGGAGATAGTGGCATTAGGGTAAACTTTTTTCCCCCTTTTATTAAGCTGTATCTATTCGTATACCCATCATGTAGCACAGCCCTTTTATGTTGCCAAGGTCTCCCCAACAGTATATGACTAATTTGCGTTGGCACTACATCACAAATTACCTCATCCGAATACCCACCGAAAGAAAATGTCACTAAAGCCTGTCTCTTCACCTTAACTTCCCCTAACTCAGTCAACCATTGTAATTTATAAGGCGTTGGATGTTTCATTAAAGGTAAGCCTAATTTTTCCACCAACATTGTACTGACTACATTAGTACAACTTCCCCCATCGATCACCAAGCTACAAACTTTTTCATCCACTAAGCATCTAGTGCGAAAAATATTATCCCTTTGCCCATCTACATTTTCCAAAACATTCGCCTTACGCTTAATGCTAAGAGCATGCCTATCAATAATTGACGCATCCACCACAACACCTTTAGCCCCTTTACTATCACGCCTATCCTTCTTACGTGGACAATCAAGTGCAATGTGACCCCGTTCCAAACATTTAAAGCACTTAATATTTTTATCCTTAAGAGGCTTGGAATCAGAATTATTTTTACCTTTGGTTGTCGTTTCCTCCCTCATTTTGTGAACATGATCACTACTTTCCCGTTTTGATGTCTCCTTTCGCTTTAATGGCCCTTCATCCTTCCCATCTCTGTACCTAGCATGACATTCACGCCAATTACCTCTCCTAACCCGAGAACCATCATGAGATTGATCCCGATGTCTTTGTTCACGTTCTGCACCTCGATTCTCCATCTGAGCCATAAACCTCTCAAATTGTGCACTCATTGCTGAAATATCATTATTACCCTATTCATCCTTTCTATTCACACCCCTGGGCTGTTTCCTGTCTCCAACAGAAGATGAAGATGTGGAAACCTCTCTATCAGACATTTTTAAGACACGAACAAGGAAATTCGGAATATTTGGGAAATATTTGGAATTTTCGGATTTTTTTTTATAATCTGCCCTAAAATTTGACTACGAGTATGGCAGAAAAAACGGAACTGAATTTGGACGAAAAACGAAGAAGAAAAACACTTTTGAAATTTGGGACTGACTCTTATGGATCAAACTGGAAAAATTTATGACTGACACGAAGAACGTGAAGAACACGAAAAAAAATCAAGAAAAATCAAGAAACGCAAGAATCTGAAATAGATCCAAGCTCTGATACCAGATGATGAGATCCCAGTCGGGGAATCTCGTCGAACACGCGGAATAACGATAATTAAAACCTAGGAAAGATCTAAATCAGATCTGACACGAAAATAACAAGAATTAAAATACTGGAAAGATAAAATTGACGATAGGACCTTGACCCAAGATTCACGACGCAATTAATTGACGATGCGGAATCGAGATCCAAGGTTTTCGAAACACCACAAGGACTTGTCAATTTCCTTGATAAGATTCTAAATTGGAAACGCCACAAATATTCTCGCGAATATTTGATAAGTTCAACGCCACAAATAATTCGCAATATTTGATAAGTTGGATTTGTTCTCGAAGAACACAAAAGGGACTCCTCAACCTTTTAATTGGAGAAAACTCTCTCAACTTTATTAATCTCAAAATCAAACTTCTGTTCTTTACAATGAATGGAAAAGAAATAAATAAATAAAATAAACTAGTCGCTAATTTACTAAAAATAGAATTCTAATTAAACTAGAATACTAAAATAGGCAAACAATTAATTAAAAACGGAAAATATTTAAAAATCCCCTAAAATCCGGAAAACCTCAATTACGGCCGTGATAAACACTTTTACGACCATAAAAGGCTTTCTGCTTAAGACTTACGGCCGTGACCATCTTTCTTACGGCCGTAAATATGGAATTCTTCAATTCTTCATCTGAACCCGAGGCGGAGTTACGGCTGTGATAATAACTTTTACGGCCGTAATTATAAGAGTTACGGCCGTGACAGATCTTCGTTACGGCCGTAATGATCATTCTGCCCAAATAACTTCGATCACTCGGCTCGACTCCAACATGAAACTTGCTCCGTTTTGCACGTAGATCGCTGTCATATTGCCGATGTCTCGACTTTGCCCTTCGATGCCTTGTCCGGATCATATCAGTTATGCTATTCTATCCACCTCATTCTACCGCACTGGGTGCCACCTATTAAGGGATAAAACTCCACATCGAATAAAGATGAAAAATATGAACCAATTTATAAGAGTTTGTGCTATTCCTCTTTAAAAAGTTAACCTTTTAAAATGGACCCCAAATATTAACATCACCCCCTCTCATGGGGTGAGACCGCTCATTATGAGGCCGATTATTCGCTAACCGCAAGTGTACGGTTCACAAAAGTAATATAATGGACGTGAGTCCAAGTATCAATCTCATGAGAATTGAGAAAATTGTATTTTAAATTACAATTCCTTATCTGGAACTAGGAAAGTAGTGATTTGCGAATTTTGTTTTAAAAACTAAACTAATGCTTAAACTAAAATTGACTAGAAAATTTGATTTAAAACTATGAAAAACAAACACTTTAGAATTATGAATACATTTAAACTAAGGCTAAATATATTCACACCACATTTTCTTATATATGCACCACATTTTAAATGCATAAAATACTCATAATCTTCAGTCAATATCACAACTATGTACTCAAACTTTTTTCATTGTATTCTTAATTTCCTTCTTTTATTAATTACTACATCTTATCTCTCCTATCAGGCTCTACAAAAAAGTTCATTAAGAAGAAATAAAAAAAATATTTATTTATTCCTCGTATATTTAATAAGTAAAAAATAAATAAATAAATAAAATTATGGTTAAATACTTGTCCATCATTTTAAAGCAAGATAACAAATTTTTTTTGGATGAAAATCATCGATGAGTAGAATATTTGTTAATTACTGAAAATTTAATGATAAGAATATGGCGAAAAAATTAAGAACATAAATATAAAAATCTATAAAGAATAGGGATCAATAATACAATTAAAATGTAGTGGGTTTATAAGAAATTGTGTTGTTAATATAATTAGCCTTAAACTAAATCATCCATATTTTACCAAATCATTTAAGTACAATTCATGGGTTTTGAAATTCCGTGTTCCTATAGTTATTTAAGTCCTCTTTCGAGTGATGGATAAAAACATTTTTCTAAATGCAAATTGACTATATTTCTATGACAATTCAACAAATAGAAAAGCATTAAAGGATTTTTGAACACTTTTAAGGATAACACAAAGCATAGGGGTATATTTCTATCCCCTATCGGACTCATCTAATAATTTCCTACTATTTCGAACATAGAAAATTATCACAAACTCATACAACTAGTGATCAAGTAATTGCATGAAAATAAAGAACACGTCAATTGCATTAAATCCATAAACTGCATAAATTAAATAATAAGTCAAAACATGGAATCAAAAGTTAAAACTTTATCACAATTCTAACACTAAAAAATCTTTCCTAAATGCATGATAGAAAATAAAATACAAGAAAAGTAGTAGGATATCACCACATTCATCTTCTTGCAATTATATCTTCAATCTTGATTTTGGCGTTGCATAGACCTCCTAGCACTTCGATAGTTTTTGGCATGAAATATAACAATTGGGAAACCCTAATTTCGTGCCCCAAGTCATGTATTTATAGATTTCCCCGAAGTCTAGGTCAAAAAGGGAGAAATTTTGTTAAAATTCCGAGAAAAAGCCTAGTTGTGCGGCCCAAAAAAACAACCGTGCGACCGCACACCTTTGGTCCTTGCGGTCATACAATTTTTAGGGATAGCAAACTGAATTGCAAAAATCGAGACCCACGAAGCCCTGCTCCATCAGGGGCAGAATCACCCTCACATAAAGGGGCAATGGGGCGGATACGGGGCAAGAAATCTTGGCCCCGATCGGGGCAGGGCAAGGACGGTTTTTCCTTGCCTCGCCTCGACCTGCACCGCATCCATTTTAAACAAAAAAATTAAAAATGTTGCTCTGTATTTTTCATAAACAAACTCAATACTGGTCCAACCTATAAGCCACGACACCAATTATAACTCTCATAAATCATCAAACTAAAATCCGTCAGTAAGGTCTCCAACAGCCCAACTCTTCATCTCTACTCTGCTACTTAGAAATCAGAACCAGAATCCTCTCCTCTCTTCATCGGGTTTGGTTTTTCTTCCCTTTTTTCTTCTTCTGTGCCATATCATGCTTTGTTCACAAGCCTTCAAACTTTTTGATGTTTATTGCGTTGTAACTCTTCTCAGCTTTCTTCTCAACATTGTGATATCAGTAATTATGAATTTGAATTTGGCATCCAAAAGTAGGTTAAGCATGAGTTAAATTACCTTTTAAATAGAGGTTAATTAGAAAAGGAAATCAGATTGCACCGACACAACTTATTTGTGTTTGCAATTTGAGGGCAATTTCATTGCAATTCCAAATATCAATTATATGTCTAGACTCCCTATGCATTTTAATCTATTTCGTTTATCTTCAACCAATATTTTTTTTTCATTTTTCATTGATTAGTTTGTGAGAGAATTCATTTGTTTGTTGCATAATTTTTTCTCTTCTTTAAAAGTTTTATAGAATTTTTTTTTTTTTTTTTTTTTTTTTTTTTTTTTTTTTTTACGTTACATAACTCTGTTATTTTATTATTTTTGACAGATTTGTGATTTTTTATGAAAATATATATGGTTCACTAAATTGGGCGATTTATCGCCCTGCAATAACTAGTGACCCGATCCGCACTGCTCTGCCCTACTTTTAAGCGGGGTGGATACAGGGCAAAAAATCCTAGGCAGGGCATGGGGCATGCCAATCTGACCCCTCCCCACCCCGTTGCCATCCCTAGTGATTCTGTAGGTTTAGGTTTAGTTTCAAATTTTGGTAGAGGTGGCAAACAAGTCGAGCTGCTCATCGGCTCGGCTCGCGAAAATACGAGCCGAGGGAAGCTCGGCACGTCAAACTCACGAGCTCGCCCACGAGCCAATCACCATCGTTGAACCATGAGCCGAGCCAAGCTCGACTCGTGGTTTAACGAGTGGCTCGTTGGCACGAGCAGCTCGCCGGCTCGTCAAAAAACATAAATAAAATAAAATTTGAATTGCATGCAACGGTCAAGTGACCGTTGCATGCAATGCAACGTGACCAGAACTGTCAAAATTTTGTGACCGTTCTGGTCACTTGTTTATGTGACCAGAACGGTCACAAAATGTGAACGTTCTAGTCACATATTGTTTTGATTTTTTTTTCTTACAATATAAATACTACACTAACTCTTATTCTACACACTACACAACACTCTTCCTCTCTACTACATTTACATTTACATTTACTTTATTTCCTACAATTCTACATTACAAATATACACTCTCAATTTGTCATTAGTCATTAATTTACATCTTTCAATTACACATCTTTCAATTTATATTTCAATTTTTCCACTCCACATCACATAAAAAAGAATGGATCCCAACAGTCAAAGATTTGTTAATGAATTGTTCGATGGTCCACCTGAATTTTGGGGCATGATGACTCAACGCCACAATCTCACGCTCATTTCGACGATCAATTTGTCGGTCTCAACGACGTACCAATTCCTAACAATATTGAAGAAGATCCATTAAATCAACGAATCGATTTAGACGATATTGAAGAAAATCCGGATGTTCAAATCTTACAAAATGATCCCGATATTCCCGATGCAAGAGGAAAAAGAAAAGCTAGAAAAGGTAAGAAGCCAACTTCAAAGTGTTGGGATCACTTTAAATTAGTCGCAACGGGAAAAAAAATTGAAGGAGAAGATGAATTTAAAGCTATGTGAAAATATTGTGAACAACAATTGGCATGGGCAAAGGGGATTGGTACTACACACCTCAACTGTCACTATCGCAAGTGTCAGCCCAAGCACGGGTTCGTTGAACCGAATCAAAGTCAACTACAATTTGGTTCATCTGCCGCTAGTGGTTCTGGAGCGGGATCTACAACAGTTTCAAATTGGATGTATTCCGAAGTAGAGAATTGAACTGGAATGGTTCAATTCGTTGCGGGGGCGGAGTTTCCACTAAGTATAGTGAACAATGAACACTTTTTTATATACATCAAGCATTATCTTCAACCCAAGTACGTCGGTATTACTCGTAACACTCTACATTCTGATACAATACAATATTATCTTAAAACTAAGAAACAATTAATACTCGATTTAAATAACTTTTGTGGTGTTATTTCTTTTACTTCCGATCTTTGGGAAGGTATTAACAAAAAATGTTATGTTGCTGCAATTGCACACTACATTGATCCACTTTGGGTTATGCATAAAAAAATTATTGCTTTAAAAATTCTAGAATTTTCTCATAACGCAATCAACATATTTAATGCTATACTTCATATTATTAGAGAATATGGGTTCGAAAGAAAAATTCAATCCTTTACTTTCGATAATGCTAGTGTAAATAAGCATGTAGTAGATAAATTATGTAGAATTCTTAATTCGAATTTTGGTGATTTCTTATTCCATGTTAGATGTGTATGTCATATTTTAAATTTAATTATTCAAGATGACTTGAAACATATTAAAGATGAAATAGATAAAATTAGAGATGCTATAGTGTACATAACCATATCATCGAGTAGAAAACAATATTTTGAAGATATGTGTTCACGATATAATTTAGATTCTAAGAAATTTATCACCGACGTAGGCCATAGGTGGAACTCTACATACTTGTTACTTAAATCATGCGAAGGTTATGAACACGTAATAATGGAATATTATAGTAGTAGGACACTTAAGAAAGACGATGATCCTCTATTAATAGAATTGGATTGGGAAGCTGCTTTTAAAGTGAAAATTTTTTTGACAAGTTTTTACGATTCAACCAATATATTATCTGGGGTATATTATCCAACTAGTTCAAGAGTTCTTGAACGTCTTTATATTATTGCAAGAACTTTTTATAAATATAGATATGACTCATTTTTTACTGAAATGAAAATTGCTATGGAAATGAAATTTAGAAAATATTGGGAAGATTTACCTATGTTATTTTTCTTAGCATACATAATGAACCCGCGTTTCAATTTAAGGGGTACGAAAATTCTTGTTTCAAAAATCAATAACTCGTTGATTTTGGATAAACCTATCACTTATAATAATTTAGAAAGCAATGCTAGCATACATGTATACTGTATATGCTGCACGATTAGGAACTACTGTTAGTCATACACAATCTGCACCATCACGTGACACTACACTTGGAGACAACGAAGTAGAATTATATAATTTAATGGAAGAAATGAGTCAAGCACAAAGAACTTCTTCTTACAGTATGTCTTCTAGTACCAACGAATCGGGTTCACTTCAAATACCTGAAGAATTAAAAATTTATTTTAGACAAGATCTACTTAGAAATATAGAGTCTACTAATTCTTTAGAATTTAATTTACTTCATTATTGGCGAACAAACGAACGAAAATATCCGATTGTTTCCGCCATAGCAAAAGATCTACTAATACCTCCAATTAGCACGGTAGCTTCGGAGTCTGCTTTTAGTGCAAGTAAAAGGGTTTTTTCAGAAGTCAGGAGCCGACTCAAAGAAGATATTTTGGAAGCATTGATGTGTGTCAAAGATTGGTAAGACGGTGATTTACGCATACAACATAAGTATGCCAAAATTGCATGCAGTCAGGTAAATGATATTTAACTTAAATTTTTTAATTTCTTTATATATATAAAATAAAATATAATTTTGATTTCAAAACAAGAAATTGTACACATAACAAATTATTCGTGTACAATTTTAACTCCGCCTACTAGTACTAGAATATTGAATTATTCAATTAAGACTATTTAGTAGCCGGTCTCAGGCCTGGAAAAAATGAGGAGGGTTTTATTTTATTTTTTAAATTTTAATTTATTTACTTAATTTTAGTTTTTATCTTTTCAAATTATAATTGGATATTTGATTATTTTAACAAGTTTTTATTTACGTTATAAACTAATAAATTATAATTAATCATTTCGACTTTCAATTTAATTCACTAATAACTAACAAACATTATTTTTTTACTTATTAAGTTACTAATAATTTATTTAATACACAACTTATAACTAATTAAAAAATTATATGATTATATCAAAAATATTAATATTCAAGACTTCAAGTATTTTATTTAATTGCTGATTGTCGACTAAATCAACATAAAATGGGATTTAAAAAAAAACCCGAGCTGGACGAGCTGGTCTCGGCACCGGTCAAACGAGCCGAGCCTAAGCTCTGCTCGTTTGACACGAACTCGTGGCTTGGCTCGTTCATTTGACGAGCCGAGGACACCGAGCCACTAGCCGAGCCGGCTCATCTCGACCCACTGCCACCTCTAGATTTTGGCGGTCATGCAACCGCATGGTTATGCATCGCGGTTTAGCGGAAGAATGCAATTTTCAACATTTGAAGTGTTACAAGTTGGTCTCTATCTTTTAATTGCATAGCAAGTCCTTCAACTTTCGATTGTTGCAATGAAGCCCCTGAACTTCTGATTTCTTCTTCGATTTTTCTTCAAATTGGCCCTTTGATTTACTTCATTAACTCTCTATTTTTGTACTTTTATCATCAATTTGATTCGATTTTGCTCCATTTCCTTCTTTTTCTCGACTTTGGGAGTATTTCTGAAATATAAACAAATAATAGCAAAATAAATAGCAAATATTCTCAAACGAATATATAAAATTCTACTTTTATGATAGAAATAAGTGTATAAAATGCACTTATCAACACCCCAAACTAGAACTATTGTTTGTCCTTCAACAAAAATAAAACTATAAAATAAAATAAAAATGTGAATAACAAAATGTTTTTGTTTTTGTCAACTTATTTACCATGAGTTTCTACAATCCAGATTAACAATTCACTTTAGAAAGGAAATATGAACAACAAAAATTATTTTCATTCATCTGATGCTTAACTTCATTGTGTGTGTGTGTGTGTGTGAATAGTCAAACATCAAATGCAAACTCATGTAAAAGTATACTTAACAATGTGTAACTAGTCGTGCAGAAATAAACTCGAATCCCATGTGGCCAATATTGATTTTCTTTGATTTTCCTTTTACTCTCATGGATGATTACAACCTTACTATTTTTCTCTCATATTTCGAGGTCTTTTATATTGATGTGGTTTCTAAACATGTATATATTACATTTTTCCATACAAGGCAATTAGGATTTGACAAGCATGCACAACAGACCAAAAATAATTCATCCCCAATCTCACACTCCAATGTTAGAAATTTCAATCAAATAGGCTTATACCAAGCATTTTTTTTTTTCATTTTTTTCTTTTATTTTGATGACTTTTTCTTTTCATGTCCATGTCTTTTACCACTTTGTGCAGATATTTTCATACTTGCTTTCTATATGACCCATGTAGAGAGCTTTAGGTTGGTGACTCCCAAGCTAGACAACTTTAGGGCACCAGATTCAGAGAACCCCTCAAACTTAATTACCCAGTCATAAAGGCGTAACAGAAAAGTTAAAGATATTTTAGCGTCTTATGTTTAAGTCCACTCTCCGTACTTGCTTCCAAATTGACCCTGTAGCGAGCTTTTGGTCGGTGAACTCCCAAGTCAGACGACTTTGGGGCACTAGGTTCAGAGAACCCCTTATACTTAATTGCTCGAGTCAAAAAGGCATTTGAAGAGTAGAATAAGATTATTAGAATTTTTCTGTTTTTATGCTATTTTTACCTGTAAATTAAAACCTCCTCACCCAAATATGCAAAATCAAGAACTTCAAACCCTCAATCCATCAATGCTTACTCATACAAACCTTTCCACGCCAAACTGCTTCGGTTCCACATTTTAGGTCGAGATCTAAGTTCTTAAGGTTTGAGATATTTTAGTCTATTCTATGTTCAAATTGCACAAGTGTACCCCATATGTATCAAGCATCTCCTACACAAGTTATTATTTGACAATGGTTTTGTGCTCAAGTTTTAATAAAGTCTTACATGGATGAATGTTAAGAGAAATTAAGTTCACATGTTGCCCAATTTTCTAACTAAAGCGCAAGAGTCAATTCAAATCATATCATAAGCAGTAAATAAATCAACAAAATGTTTAAAATTTTATGATTTTTCTACCCCAAAATCGAATGAATGTGTAAATCAAGTAACATGAATGAGATTCTCACCCCCAAACAAGAAATATGCATTATTCCCATTGCATTCAAAGTAAATAAACACAAAATAACAGATAGGGTTAAAGTACTTCCTAGGTTTGGAGAGGTGAAGTTTTCATTTTGAAGATTTGATCTCCATTTAGTTTGGATGATTTTACACATTCCTAACTTTTCCATGTTTGGTCCAAGATGTTTTCTCATTATGTTCCATGCAGAAGTGAGATAAACAATATTAGAATGCATAAATATTGCATGAGAACTGAAACAAATCAACACTACACCTAAACTATGACTTCGAAAAATTTTGAAATTTTTGAAAAGTGGTCGACCACTGACTTTCAATCCTTTGACATCGCCTCAAAAAAGTGAGAATTTTCCAAGACATGTCATGGGAATATTGAAGTATATAACTTGGTCTACAACATATCAAAAATTCATCGCATTTGGAGTTCATTTGGGTCATGAAAATGCAAGGTGAAACAAGTGCATTGAAGCTGAAATCAGAGGCTGTGGTGCAACAGTGCCTGCAATGGCCTTGCAATGAGGTGCTATGTAGTGCAATGATGTTCAAGTTGATTTTTATACCTTAAATCAGTGTAAACAATTAATCAATGATGCACAATTGATGTAAAACATGTAGTGAAGGTGATCATCTAAAAAGAATTGTAAAAACTCAACAAAGAACTCATTGAAACATTTCATTGAACACCTCGCATGCATATGAAGAAATCAATGAAAAATATAGAGTTGAAGGCTTGAATCAAACTAAAAATTTTCACCTAAAAATCACAATTCAATGTCTCCTAACTCTAGCCTAAACCCGTCACAAAACATTCACAAAATTAAGTTCCCAATAGAATATGAAAAGCTCAAGAATTATGCATAATTCTATGGAGTTGTGAAAAATTCTTACCTTTTGAATGATTTTAATGTGATGCAAGACATGAAAAGGAGTTAAAATGATGTGTAAATATAGGGGAATAGTTGGGGACTCAATATTGGATAATTTGGGGGAAGAAAATCGAGTTAAAAGTGGATAAAATGAAAGTTATATCAAATATCATTATGCCGAAAATTTCTTGAGGTTTTACCATGCGACCGCATGATATAACCACTATGCGACCGCACGGTGTTACTGGAAAATGACATTAATTTTTTCACTTTTTGAGTTTTTGATCCCGTTTTCAACCCCTAAATGCCTTCAAATGCATACAACCAACTTCCAGACTATGTCTAAATGTCCTAAGCTATGTGATTAAGTTGAAAATTATGATGATAAGCAACAAAACAAATAGAAATGCAAGTAAATGCTAAAATACTAAAACATGCAAAAATAGGTGCAATGAAGTTTTCAATGCAGCTAACATGTCCAAATATGAATGTTAAACATGTTAGTGAACCTAAAGTGCAATGTAAAGCATCAAAATGACTAAGAATGCAATGAAAACTAAAAATAACTCCTAATTCTCAAACATGCAAAATAGAATACTAGAATTACTTAAAACACATAACAACTCAATGCATACATTCTAAATATACTAGTAATCCTAAAATGCAATGTCAAGCAGCTAAACAACTATAAATCAAATAAATAACTCAAAAACAATAAATAGAAAAACTAAGGAAAAAGAGTTTGAAATGTTGGGTTGCCTTCCAATAAGAACTTCATTTAAAGTCTAGACCTAGACTTTTGGCAAACTTCTCAAGGTGGCTTTAGATTGGATGGTGAAGGCTCTTCATCTGCTCTAACCTTGAATTCATGCCTCTCCCAAAATTTCAGTTCCCAATCCACATCGATCCTAAAGCAGTTTTCTAGCTGTGGATCATGGGCGTTAAATTGCCTTACTGTGAAAATCATCGCCTGATTTTCATCCCGCAACACTATATCTCCTTTTTCTACATTAATTAGTGCTCGTGCAGTGGCTAGGAATGGTCAACCAAGTATCAAATGAATGTTTCATCTTCCTCCATATCTAAAATGACAAAGTCAGAGGGGAATATAAATTTGTGAACTTTCACCAACACATCTTCCACAACTCCATATGGGTGGTAGATTGATCGATCAGCCAGTTGCAATCAGATATTGCTTTCCTTTGGTTCACCTAATTCCAATTTCTTGTACAAAGATAGGGGCATCAGATTTATAATTGCCCCAAGGTCACACATTACCTTGTTAAATTGTAAGTCTCCTATAATGCAAGGTATAGAAAAGCTCCTTGGGTCTTTGAACTTAGGTGACAGCTTCTTTTACAAGATTGTGCTGCACTCCTCGCTCAAAGTTACCTCAAGTTCTTCAAGCTTCTTCTTGCCAGACATCATTTTCTTAAGAAGCTTGACATAACTTGGAATTTGTGTGATGACTTCCAAGAATGGTATATTTATGTGCAGTTTTCTAAGTATGTTAACAAATTTGTTGAATTGCTTGTCTTCTCTTGTCTTCTTTAGCCTTTGTGGAAATGGGATAGGGGACTCATGAGGCTTAATTGACGATTTCACCTCATGTCCCTCTTACTTTTCAACCATTGTTTCCTTGGCTTCCACAACATTTTTAGGAACTTCAGCTGGCTTTTTCACATGAATCTCAGGAAGTTACATACCACTACGCGTAGTGATTGCATTTATCTCATTTTGCACTACATTGATGGCCATTAGTTGTTCCTTTGGGTTTACCTCAGTGTTTGCAGGTAAATTACCCAAGGCTCTATTTGTGATCAGCTGTGCTATCTGCCCTACTTCGTTCTCTAGGTTTTTGATTGATGCTTGCTGGTTCTGGAATGTGATTTATGTTTTTCTCATAAACGAATCTGTTTTAGACATGAATTGTTCTGTTTTTTCCACAAATTTACGAATCATCTCTTCCAGTTAAGGCTTCCCTTCCTCTGTGTTTTATTGGGGCGTAATGTGTCCATTTGAGTGATTTTTCCAAGAAAAGTTAGGATGATTGCGCTAACCTGGATTGTAGGTATTTGAGTATGGGTTATTCTGGCATTGACCCCCTTGTACATAGTCAACATGTTCCAATGGACAAGCCAAAATAGGGCAATCTGTAGTGGCAAGGTTTGCATCACATTCTTCACAAGTCACTTTAGAACTTTTTGATAAATGACTCACTAGTGTTATGCCCTCTACTTTTGCAGCCAATGAGTCAATTTTTACTGATATGACAGTGTAAGCATCCACTTCATAGACTCTAATGATTTCTTTGGGACTACCCTGTCTGATGGTCTTTGTGGTCAAAGCACCATTTGATGAGGAGTCAACCATGATTTTAAAGTGTTGAAATAATCCTTCATAGAAAAACTTCACTTGATCATCTCTGTTGATCCCATGGTTTGGATACTTCCTCAGCATGCCCTTAAATCTGTTTCACACATCATCAAAAGATTCAGCATCTTGTTACTGAAACACAGTGATGTCATGTCTGAGTTTGGAAACCTTTGCTGGTGGCATAAACTTAGTGTAAAACTTTTGAACCAAGTCGTTCCAGGTAGTTATAGTCGTAGCGGGGGCAAGAATCTAACCAATCAATAGATCTATCTCTTAGAGTGTAAGGAAATAACCTGAGTCTGATAGTATCATCAGACACACCCTGATATTGAAAGTGCGACACATGTCTAAAACTTTAGAAACATGTGTGTGTGGGTTTTCATCAGGTCTTCCATGGAATTGTTATCCATTTTGAAACATCCTGATGACATTGGTTTTCAATTGGAAGTTTTTCTGTCCAAATGGTAGATAGACTATGCTGGATTGACTTTGAACCACCAGAGGTGTCATAAAGTCACCAACCAGCATGTCATTCTCATTGATTGGATCAATAGTAGGAAATCTCAAATTTTTGTTGTTTGCCATTTGATTTTTTATTTATTTATCTAGCTATCTAGTTTCTCTTAACCTATGGTGTAATGTACGTTCTATTTCAGGGTCAGCTTCGAAAAGATCCCCATTTTTCGAACATAGCATACGCAACTACAAGAAAAGCAAAGAAACTACTAAAACTAAAATAAAACTAAAAAATAAAATACTGAAATAAAAATAAAACTAAAGCAAGTAAAAAGTCTGAATTAGTAAAAGTAATCTAAAAATAAATTTAAATTACAATCCCCCGATAACGCCGTCAAAAACTTGTTCGCTAACCGCAAGTGTATAGGTCGCACAAGTAATATAATAGACGTGAGTCCAAGTATCGATCCCATGAGGATTGAACAAATTATATTTTAGATTACAATTCCTTAACCGAAACTAGAGAATGGATTATTTGAGAATTTTGTTTTAAAAACTAAACTAATGATTAAATTAAAATTGACGAGAAAATTTGATTTAAATCTACGAAAAACGAATGAGTTAGAATTATGAATATATTTTAACTATATCATCCATATTTTTAGCTAATCATTTAATTACAATTCATGGGTTTTGAAAATTCGTATTCCTAAAGTTATTTAAGTCCTCTTTCGAGCGATGCATAAAAACATTTTTCTAAATGCAAATTGACATAATTCTATGACAATTCAACAAATAGAAAAGCATTAAAGGATTTTGAACAATTTCAAGGATAACACAAAGTATGTGAGTATAATTCTATCCCCTATCAGACTTTGTAGCAATTGATACTAATCTAATAATCTTCTACTGTTTCGAAAATAGAAAATTATCACAAACTCATACAACTAGTGATCAAGTAATTGCATGAAATATAAAGAACACATATCAATTGCATCAAACCCATAAATTGCGTAAATTAAATAATAAGTCAAAACATGGAATCAAATGCTAAAACTTTATTACAATTCTAACACTAGAAATCCTAGCCTAAATAAATGATAGAAAATAAAATACAAGAAAAGTAGTAGGATATCACCCCATTCATCTTCTTGCAATTATATCTTCAATCTTGATTTTGGCGTAGCATGGACCCCCTAACACTTCGATAGCGTTTTGACATGAAATATGATAATTGGGTACCCCTAATTTCGTTTCTCAAGTCATGTGTATTTATAGATTTCCCCGAAGTCTAGATCAAAAGGGAGAAATTCTATTGAATTCCGCGAAAAAGCCTAGTTGCGCGGCCCAAAAATCAACCGTGCGACTGCGCGCCTTTATTCCTTGCGGTCACATGGTTCTACAGATTCAGGTTCAGTTTCAAATTTTGGCGATCATGCGACGCATGGTTATGCAGTGCGCAGTTCAGCAAAAGAATGGGATTTTCAACTTTTGAAGTGCTACAAGTTGGTCTCTGTCTTTTAATTTCAAAGCAAGTCCTTCAACTTCCTATTGCTGCAATTTAGCCCTTGAACTTCTGATTTCTTCTGAATTTGATTTTTCTTCGATTTTTCTTCCAATTGGCCCTTTGATTTACATCATCAACTCTCCATTTTCACACTTTGGTACTTTTATCATCCATTTGACACGATTTTGCTCCATTTCCTTTGTTTTCTCGATTTTGGGAATATTTCTGAAATATAAACAAATAATAGCAAAATTTTGGGCTCCAATTTTTATTTTAAACATTATTCTTTAGCTAATCAGCTACCAATTAGACATAAATTGTGGACTCCAATTTTGATTTTAAACACTCTATTTGGATTGACTAGATAGATATCTCATCACTTGAATTTCTTCCCATATTAAGCTCCTGTTTGGTACTTTAACAGGAGCTTAATATGGGAAGAAATTCAAGAGACAAATGATGAAAGTCAGGAAGAAAATTTCTAGAAAGCTGGCAAAGAGAACAACTTTATTACGAAAACTTGGCACCTTCCTTGCATGTGTGTCCATGTGAAGAATATTCTTCCTCTACTTCTATTTTTATTTTTATTTTTTTATTTTTTGCACTCTTGATTGAGTAACATAGGTGAGATTGCAATTAGACGATAAATGGTATCCGAAAACAATCACTCTGCATTATGCAACATGAGCATTGAGCAACCATACATGTACGTACAAAAACAACGTTAGATTGAGAACTAACGTGAGTTTCTAAGGCACGTGATTATGTATGTTAAAGGTATTTTTAGAGTTGGCTTTAGATGTATATTCGCATATTTTGAAGACGAGATTTCGACTGATACATTTTGGTACTACCATCTTCATTTTCTCTCTCTTTCTTACCTGGTGAATATAGTGTTGGAATGTGAAAATAAAATTACTCGAAAATTATAATAAAAAAAAAAAAAAAATCTTTAATTCGATAAATAAGATCGTTTAAATGTTCGCTTGTATATTATATTAAGAATAAATGATTCAAACTTACTAGCTAAATTTGATGATTAATTTTTGAATTGGATTCAAATCACGAGCTTCCAGCTTTCTGTATCTCCAACTTCCAACTTTTAATTTCAAGAATCTTATGCTCCAAACATCCAAGTATTCTATTGTATTCTCCAAAGTCGAGACTACACCAGTGTGTGCACATTCTTATAAGTAATAACATGTATGAGTCAGTGTCATACTATTCATGATCAATTATTTCAACCGGTGGAGTAACCCAAAATATAGCTAGAAGGGCTATTTCAATAGCAGCATCCAAAATGCCTATACGAACTCCCGGTTCGAACAGGAGGAGTACGCCATGCTAATGTTTATTTGTTTGAAATATACGTCTCAAACAACAAGGTTAAAGAACTTGATTTCATAGAAGTTTTCTTGAATGTTTTATATGCCAAAATTTAAGCATTTCCGATTCTTGAGTAACTAGGACGTAAAATCTGCATCCATATTTTACTTGCATAAAAGGAATATTTCCAAAAAAAAAAAAAAGATCTTTACATTTGGAGAGTAAATGAATTGATGAATGTAACATACATGTTTAAGGTGAACGTATCAAATTATGATTTGCTGGGCTCTGCTGAATCTGATTCAAGCATGGGGACAATAGCTGATGATAGTTCTAAATGAGAAACGCGAACGGCACCAATAAGCCTCTCTGGCAACTCATCGGTCGTGGTAGCCTGAGTATTACAGAAAAAATTAAAACATTTTACACGAGGAATCATAGTATGTATGAAACTCCATTCAGGCATATCATCAAATTCATGGATTAGGACATGAAATACCTGTACAAGAAACGCCATGTCTACAACAAGTGTTGTGATTACGCCAATGACCAACCCCAAGACTCCATTTGCCACGGTTGAAGAACCAATATCAACGTCAATCTACAGAGAAGTAAAACACCATAAGAAATTTGGGGCATCAGACAGAGAATTGCTATAGTCGAACCCATGTACAAAAGCATTCGATATATTGGGATGAACATAAAAGAATAGTTACTTCCAAATATTTAGGACCACGGATATAGTTGCAATCGACTGCTTTTCCTAGTAAACATGGGGTGCTTCCAACACTCTGACGTACAATCCAAGAGCCCTAAATGATTTACAAATGTGATTAAAAGTCCAGCGCCAGACGTAATAAAGTTGAAAAGAAAGGCGCAAAATTTGATAAAGGGGAGACGAGCAGAAAGTTACCTTGGGCACTGATGGAATAAGCTTCAGTCTACTGTTGCGGAACTCATCGTCCCCATCAACAAAGCGTTGTAAAAGAGATCCAGAGGCAAGTTCCTTTGTAACGAAATAGAACACCATGCTGTAGTGTGTTGATCCAGGTACCTTGAGGGAGGAAGATAAAATGTATCATGTCTCTTCAAACCCAACAGACAATTAACTAGAATTGAAATTGAATAGACTACCGACTTACTTGCAAATTAAAAATAATTGTGAAAAGTCCTTTATTTGATGCAACCTACAATAGAAAAATAGATACATGGTCATCAATTACAAGACCCTTTTCTATAAAATAATTGACAAACTAACCAAAATGTAAATGTGTATTATGACGGTTTAAAGTAGGCAGGTGACAAGCTAAGCAGATTAATTGAGGAAAAATTGTTGCCACTAGAGAAACTCACTTGTGCTGTACAACCACGACGTCGGGCAACGTGGTCCATTCGTTTTGTATCTTTGAGCCAGTCTACTGCAACAAGATCCATAAGATGTTTACCTGCAGGAATCTTCAAAAATATGTTCCAAATCAATATAAGAGGAAACCAAGCAATACTTTCACAGCTAAAAACCATATATATACAATTAACAAGGACGAAATTGAATACCTTGGATTTGTCATAGCAAAATCTCTTACTACGAACTCTGAAGTTGTTTCCATCAGAAACTGTCCAGCAGTCACGGCCCTTATCATTGTTATCACGGCGAAGGTTGCCCGAGAATATGGACAAATCAATTTGATCTTTAGGTTCTTCGAAGGCTTCAAGTTGTACACATACATCGTAACTAGGCATTTCAATTTATAGAAAATTTAAAGGTTTTAATGTACATAAATGAAATAGAAAATAAATCAATATCTACCAGCTCTCTTGTCTTCAATCTCTACAGTGGATGGCAATCCCTGCAAAATGTCCCATGAAAGATAATAGAAACCAAAGGATATAAGAAACCAAGAGAAATTACGGAAAGTACATGTACAATACAAACCTCTTGATCAGCACATTGAAAATCTTCGTCTTCATCAGAGTATTCATCCATCAATACAGCATTTTTATTCGCAGCCTGTATTTGATCTAGGGAAGGACTGCGATGAACAGAAGACGAGTTGAGTTTTTGACTTCTCTTTGAAGAACCAGAAACTGATGTCATATTAACCATAACAGGAATTCTTGGGGCAGTTGTCCTTTCATCAGTTTGGGAAAAGTATTCACGCAATCCTGTAACCAAAAAACAAAAATAAAATTGTAATTATCGTTAAAACTACTTGGAACATAGATATAGATGTTAGAAACATAATTTGATGGCAATGACATGCAACATTGTGACTTTTATCTCATTTTTAGGCGCTCTACAAGTCAAGTATAATTTTAAAAAATTGGAAGGAAATTTGCAAATAAATAAATTAAGCAAAAATTGTTGTGGCCAAGCTTGCAACACAATAACAAATAGCTTCATAACTTCATTCAGTCGTTTAATTTGTCTCTCTTCCTGGCCAGTAGTCGTTCAATCTACAACAATTTGCACTCAGCTTATGTAATGCATTAGTTCAATTACAAATTTACAATCTATTATCACCAAGCTAATTTGTACATTCTACTCGCCTCAACAAGACGCTAGCAGCACTAAATAATGACATAAAGAAGCAGTACACAAGATAGTTCCAAATGTGCATACCATGGATATTATAAGTATCTCAAATGGCTTAAGTGAAGATGTCAGTCTAATACTCTTTGAGTAACATATTTGAGAGATAAGATTCCAGATCAACTTGGGGTATTTAAACGTAATCTAATAGCCCCAGGGCTAAGAGTCACCATTTTTATGCTACACCCAGGCATTTTATACAGAATTGGTTAACAAGATGCACGCATGGGAGAACATATGGGGGAAGGAAAGACCAAGAATATATGAACAATGATATCAGCACAACATAACAGCCAGTCACTTTAACAATTCCAATAATATAATCTAATGTAAGATCTAACCAGCAACGCTATTTAGCATCTGAAGTAGACAATGATGCTGAAATGTCGAAATATAACCCACTCCCCATCCTTTCAGGTCAATCTGCATAAGATGCTGAACCCGTGTTCTGGGCTTTCCATTACGTGGTTTCAGAGGCGAAATATTATAACCTCCACCTGAGAATTAGCAAAAGGTCTTGCGTCATGACTATGAAACATAAGTGGAGAATTTTTCACGAGAATTCCGTTTATCTATAAATTAATGCATGGAAAAATATCCGCAGAAAACTAATATGCAATTTCAATCAGCAGCAAAAAGGAAGTCGAATGTACTCTCAATATGAGCTCGCACAAATCCTGGTTGTGGACCGCAATTCTCATGTTGCCTAGAACGGAATAATACGACTGCACAATACAAGGATGAAACAAGGACAGTTGTGTATTAAAAAGGACTAAAGTGCAAAACAATTAAACCATGGAAGGGCCTCAAAACATTTACCATAACTCCCATCATCATTTCGACGCCAATAGCGCACATAACAGAGATCACGGGGCCAAACAACCCTGTTAAACCATGTATTAAATTTATGCTCTTTGGATGATTTTTTTTTTTTTTTAAAAAAAATAAAAATACACACACACACAACTATAGATGACATCATGTGATTGTAATCAATACACTTGAAGTATTTAAACAAATCTCATGATTGACGAGCAAGGTACACCCCTCAATCAAATGTAGTCCAAGTAGTTGAACTATATTAACCTTAACTTTCCGTGATGAAAAAATCTAAAACATTCTTTAGTTCAATCCCTATGAATTAGTAGAATAGAACAAAGTACGAGAGGGAGCAACATTTTCTGCAAAGCAAAATCGAAGTTTTGAGGGCATAAGAAAATGAATGGCAGGGGGGAAAAATGTTCCATCGTAAATGGTGATTCATGTGCAACAAAAGCATGTAAAACCAGCCATATAACTATACCAACATGCAGACAGTGCATATGACACCAATAAAGCACTGTGATTAGAGTTCTCATATTCACAAGTTTAATCTACCATCAAGCACATTATTTCAGGGAAAGAATGCATTTAACTAGTTAATGCCAAAAGAAAAAGAAATTTATTCAAGATAAAGACATTACATCGGGAACCAGTCTAACTGAAGCCTGTGATATAATATTGCTGTATGTCCGTCAACTTCCTCAACTAAGCTACCATACTGGAAACTGCAATCCCACCTGCATAAATAATATTTTTCTAAGAGTGGGGGATAAAGAGAAACAATAATAATATAAATGCCATCTGATAAGTTTTTAATTTGGCAAAGATATTGTAAATCCAAGGGAAAAATGAATATGTGATCTATGGCCAGTGATTAAGAGCTAGGTGTCAAAGGCCTAGTCTCGTCCCCCCGATAAAATAGAACCGTATGGCCTTAATGCTTCACAAGTCCCGCCACCGCGAGAACATGTTAAGTCAGCCCAAAGGATAACCACGAAAATTCATTTGAAGTCACTTGTAACACTTAGCTTCTTCATCTTGCAAATTACTTATTTCATTTGTCTTCGTCCAAACAACAAGTTGTGCAAGTTGTCTCCACTTGCACCTAAAACCGCCGACTACCATCCACGAATTTCATGCCTCCAAAATGATGGTTTTTGCATCTGAAAAAGGAAACGTGGCTGCCTGTCCACATTTTTGTTGTGCCTCCTTCCCCTACCACAAGTTCCTAGTTACTGATTGCGTCCCCTGTCACAGGTTCCCTTTCATTTCTACCCGTGTTCCCCTACCACAGGTTATATAATTTTTCAACCTACATCACCTTGCTTCAGTTCTTCGTCGCGAGGGATACGCTGCAAGGGACATCCGATTTCAGTTCTTACTCAGATTACAACTTTCAGATCTGGTAATTTTTCTTTTACTTCCTCTGCGGTGGCACTGCCGCAATCGTTGCCATGTCCGCTTGAAAATAGAAGTATCCTACCTGTATTTCATACCTGTACCCATGTCGTGTCGCGTCGTGTCGACATGGGTACGCCGACCGGAATGCCAATTCCAAGCATCACAGATCACTGACCTTATCACCATAATTCAAACCCTGTGCAACAAATACCCATGCATACTGCTGATGTAAACTCGAGCTTTTGACCTGAAAGTGGAATTTGTTATACAATTCCATCTAGATAAGAAGTACCAAACCATATTCAAATTCCCTAAAGATGTATTCTAAAACTCAAAAAATTACAACAACGTTTTGTCGCCCACAATGGGGCATGAAAGAAAGAGATGATGACGACTCGACGGTATCAAGAAGAAAGTCCATCATACACGCGTGTCCCAGAGCAATCAAACCACGAAGTAACACAAGATAATGCACCATTGTCCGTCAGAGAAGATCCTCAAAGGTACCTCAATAGCAAGACCCACGTATAGCTTTTCTAACGATGGATCAAAATAACAACATGATACAGGTAGCTGTAGCAGCCTCCTTGGCAACGAAGGACCCACGAGACCACCGTGATGCCCCCGCTGACCTCACTTGTCCTACACGCTCAACCATTGGAGAGGGCGTGAAAGTGCAAGAGAAAAGTAGTGAGACCGAATAAGATAATTGCCCTAAAGAAAGCCATCGCCATAAGGAAGCTCGCACACAGGAAAACTCGTATTTAAATGAATATCGAGAGCAAAAGAAGTAAACTAATCCATTCACACAAGAAATTCTTGACGAATCGCTTCCAAAGAATTTCAAATTACTGACACTGCCAAATTATAATGAAACAATTAGCCCAAAAGAACGCCAGGAGCGATTCGATAGCATGATTTTACTCTATGGTTTCACTGAGTATTTCTAACTACTCTCAATGGAAGTGCTCAAACCTGGTTCTCTCTACTACCCACGTTCCATCTCCAATTTCGACAAGTTCTCTGAGCGTTTCCGTAAGAATTTCACCAGCAGCAAACGATATCGAATATCTAGCGGACAACTTATGATGGTGAAGCAAAAGGAGAGTGAGTCTCTCCAAAATTACATTCAACGCTTCAATAAAGGAGCTTTGGAAGTCCCCAACCTAGATACCAAACTTTCCATTGAAATCCTGACAAACAAGTTAACGCAAGGTCGTTTCTTCATGTCTTGCCACTAGTAGACATCACAGAGTTGCTTGCAAGAGCATAAAAATACATCAACACATACTATGGAACCTCCAAAACCACCACGCTAAAGACTGATATACCCAAACATGAACATAAAATTTTACCCTTATCCTTCTGTCATATGTTGTTAATCAACTACTTTAATGTTCCAAAATTTAGTGCTTAAGTAACATAATTGCATCACAAACTTGCATGTAAGTATAGAACGCACAAATCGCTTCGACAAGCAATGATATTGTCAACTCAAATAAAGTTCAATCAAGTAAAGATGTGATTTTGAATCCTGAATTATCATAGTTACTCCAAGCAGGAGTTCAATTCTAGTATACCTCAATTCTAGTATACCCAAATCCATGTTTGTAGCATCAATGTGAAATGAAATTTCAGGATGTGTAATCAGAATCAAGCCCTTCTTTAGCTTATGCATATGGATTAAGTCTAAAGATTTAACATTTCAATGGGGACAATTGGAAGTATTAAACGCATCTGTTAAAGGTGTAAGCATCAGCATAGTTGCAAAACCAAGTACAGTCTATGGAGAAATAACCAAAAGATATTTGTCTCAGAGAATTATTAGTGCAGAGCAGAAAGGACAAGTAAAATTCAGAATATTGTTGATCTCCAAATATATTGGAATGAAAAACTCAAACAAGATTATCAGACAGTATTCTCTATCCACATACATAGAAAAGCACCAGGATGGGTATTTTAAACTAAATCTTGAGTCAACAATAAAAGCACCTACTCAAACCGTGTAGCATCCATGCTCATTACTAGCTCAAATATTTCTTCACAGCTAGCCTCCACGACTCCAACAGCTTTCGTTGCTCTACTACAGCTCTTTGGCTACAGGAATAGAGTTATATAAGGAAATACGCCTTAAAACATCTTGCACCTTAGCTAAGTCATACGTGCATCTGTTGAAAAAATATAAGATTTCCTTACAAGAAAATCTACTTCAAGGAGCTCCTCAAAAATCCGAAGCCCTACAAACTCACATAAAGAAAATGTTTATCCAAGAGATATGCCATATTATCCCATGACCAACAGGTGTGAGTTTTATAATGTTATGCAAACTAGGAACTTCGACACACCATTTTGGCATTGAAGAAGGCGCCAATACTTTCTCGCAAATGCCTGATTGTTAGAGTTCTGATTTACCAACTCTGAATCCAATTCCTTAGTCCAGTCAAAAACAGACTCAGGGGGGCCTGCCACATGGAAATTGGGGACAACGTTTCAGTTAACCTAACCAAAAATCCAAGGAAGACAAGACAAGGAGGAAATTATCAAAGACCATTCCCAATTGTAGTTCTGCGCAACAAATTTGAATTAGAATCATCTTCATCTTCTGCAGCACTAAACCTGCAAACATCAGAAAACATAAAGAAAACGTTGAGTCATTACATGAATATTTATGTAGGAAAAAAATATGAATAACAGCTTGGTAACAAGCATCATTAAAAAAAATTCTTCCTTGTATTGTGACGTACAAGTGGTAGGCGAAAGGAATCTATTGAATGAGGAGCAATTTAGAATATGATGAATAATAAATTATATATTCAAACTAATACATAAATTTAGAGGTATTAAACCGGTTTCATGATATCCTATTCAGTAATGAATTTGCAAATATAAATTTTCACTTAATTTTGATGTAATGAAAGAACTGGCATTAGTGATATAATTTTATAATAATACATAAAATACACTAGTATAAATAATGAATTATGGTAAAAAGCACCAACTTAGCAACCAATAAATATCTTTTATAAATTAAAGACTACTATATAAATCATTTTTTACGACTGCATTATGTTCATTGCTAGATTTTTGTGTCAACTAAAAAACTAGATCCTTAGCTCATGCTACGGTAGGAAAGAAAGAAATTAAACATTTTATAGGACCCCAAGGACATATCCAGGCTACAACTCTTACAAGCTTAAAGCCTTCAACCCCAAAATCGTTAATGCGAGCTCCTACCAAACAACATCGTCATGGTCCATTTTAACACATTTAAGTGATGCAATTCATTCCATACATTCTTTTTCTGCCTACCTCATGTTATTTTTCAGTGTCAGCTTTGACGTAAATTCTCCCTGAACACCATTACAACAACTACCATGTAAGGTACACAGTAAAGAGTACTTACTGACTTTCATTATCTGATGATGAACCATTCCTCCCATTATCCATTCCAGATTTATATTCAAATGAATGGAATTTGCTACCGTTAGCAGCCTGAGACTCTTGGTGCTGTAAAAAAAAAAAAAACTATTATGCTCAATTCCAACTCAAAATTCTATTTTAGCATGGCCAACCTTAGTCCCAGCCCAAGCTCAATGTGCAACTGCCCAAATTTAATTAAAGACTCCACATTGATTACATTTTCATTGCATTCAGATTCATGCCACGCGAATAGCTCGTAACCAATTTAGGTATTTTATTTCATGCATGTTTGACTAAGTTTTAAAGTCCACTTAAATTTAATAAGTAAACTATATAATAAATAATTTTTATCGATTAAAAATAAAAATAATTTAATTATTTTTGGTAAAAGATTTTTGTTTATAAATAAGGAATGTAATATTTTCGGGGTAAAATATGCTGGTTGAAAAGTGGCTTGGGGAATTGTGTGTAGTTAAAAAGTGGTTTAGGGAATGTATTGTTTATAAACAGTTTACCAAACGGAGGCTAAGAGATGGTTTTAGCTAAGCTTAAAAGTAATAATTTTTGTTTCTATGTATGTTTTCATATATTATTACTTATTCATATTTTTAAGTAAATAAATTACTCATTGACAAATGTGACTGTGAAATAGATGCTATTATCAAAAATAACTTATCATATATTTAGCCCCTGTTTGGCCCCCATTAATTTAAAATCTAAAACATTTTTCTCCCATCTTTTCAACAACACATTTATCAATAAAATAATATATACAAATAAACCCAAAAAAGATTCCCCACTTTTAGCCACACATTCTCCTAAAAATTACTATTCAAAAAACTAATTTTTCAAATAAACTCTCTAAAATGAACCCCAAAAAGGGGCTAAATCTTGACATCAAAAAATTATTTATTTATGAATTAGTCTGATTATAAGTATATTATTGAAATGAGTCAAACATGAACGTGAAATAAATCCAATTTCCTTCAATATTCCTTGTTGATTTTTCCCACTTCAGGTGAGATTAGAATTTGTTGGTATAGAAAATTGGTGCCCATATCAAATACTATTTTGAGAACGGTGATTTACAATCATTTACTTTACTATTTTTTATTGTGTGTTTTGGCCAAATTTTTCAATTGTTTGGTATCACTAATTGTCAAAGTTCTTAGGGACTCGTGTCTCATAAGAGTACTCATTAGGTGTTTTCTTAGTATTTGATTGGTAGCTATACATCATTTGCAAATCATGCTTTTGTTATTTCATATTTTCCCTGGGACGGTGTTTATTTCCTATTTGGTAATGAAATCTACTAAGATCTAGTATGACACCTTAGGGTTGATATCTAGAATGTACTTGCTTGAGTATTTGACCCACGTTGTCAGGAATGCCATAAGTTTAGCCTTCTAAACTAAATCTTGTGTGGCATAGAGCATCTTTTATGGAGTTGGAAATTTTTTAGAACCCAGCTCTCCCCCAACATCTTTTTCTGTCTCCTTCCGAACTAGTATATTTCAAACACGCATAGACACAATGATTTTACAAGAAAAATTCTCAATAATATCAAAAGGGCATTGAAGACATAATAAAATACCGAGGAGTGATTATGTTAAGGAAACCTGATCGATGACAGATTCAATTTTTTCTTTCCAAATGAGTTCCTCCTGAATGTTGAATGCTGCCATCTGGAACAAGGTATACTGTTAATATATCATGTTTACATTGCCAACAGAAATTCTCGCAGCAGTCAGCAAAATATATATAGTAATCAGAGCAGCAACCTGACAAAACAGAAGTGCTGATAAAAGCAACCCAGTGCTAATTATTAAAACATGAATCAGACATTACATATATCTAGTTGTGTATCCGATTGCCATTAGTCCTCACCGAATTTCATTAATTTCTTTAGGACGCCAAAACTGCCACAACAAGCTCTTCTTTCCTAGTTTCTAAGATCGAGTATATACATGTCTAGAGTGTTGCATGCCATTCCTCCTCTGAGGAAGTGTGTTGTGATGTAGAAAACCCAGACTTAGAGCTTGTTCGGTAATGTGAAATGTTTTGATTTTTGTAGTTTTTTTTTAGTTTTTTTATGGATGGGTGGTTTAAAAATGTTTGAAAAGTCAAAAATTGTGGACTTGACAAAGAATGGATAGTTGAGATTGAATTTGAAAAGTTGTGGTAGAAGTTTTACCTTTACCAAACAAGCTCTTAGTCAATAAACATTGCGTGATAACTGATAAGTGTCTCTGAAACTTCATATAGCCTTTCATGTTTCTAATAGACTTTTTGGGTATTTCTCCACTTTCTCCAAAAAGTTGAGGGTGGCACTATTAAGAGAAAAAGCAATCCAAAGAAAATGACAAATTATCAAATCTAAAGAGAAAAAATTTTAAAAACAACTGGTC
This sequence comes from Ligustrum vulgare, assembly GCA_963555705.1. Classification (NCBI taxonomy): domain Eukaryota; kingdom Viridiplantae; phylum Streptophyta; class Magnoliopsida; order Lamiales; family Oleaceae; genus Ligustrum; species Ligustrum vulgare. The sequence continues at coordinate 2,202,710 of OY743175.1, read as the reverse complement.
CATCTGATAAAACGTCCATTACAATGATTTAGTCCAATAAACATTTATGATCTCTAAGGATTAATGAAATAGACTAAGCGAAGGATCCTCTTAGTTTCTTCTAAAACATATACAGAAAGGACAAACAAACTATCATAAGAAGAAAAGAACAAAAATTCCATTTGCACCCAAAAATAGTCAAGATACCAACAAGAACAGTTGAGTCAAAATCTTGTATGTGCAAATATCACGCACCGTAATTCGATGGTACTTCTCTTTTTTGTTGTAAACGGACAAAACATAAATCATCTGCCAGAAAAAGACAGAACGGGTCAAACAAGAACTTGATAGAAGAAAACATGGCTCAACTGCTTCAATCATAAAACCTGTCAACAACATATCAAAACTCTGATCACCACACCAGCTACTGTCAGCATAAGATCCACTTTAAAAGAGATATTGTACAATCAAACAGCATCAGTATGTTGTATGCATGCCCAAGTATGGAACAAGATTCTCAAATGCCCAAGGATCTCAAGTTAATACAACATCGAGCTATACCCATTTTACAACTGAAATAACTAAACATCAACAATTTCATTATACCCAGTAGCCAAGGAATATTTTAGACAAAGTCCAGGAAAATCTAACCCTGTCTATACACAATTGTATTGGTGGTTAGCCAACATGGTATGAGCAATCGTATTTCTTTAACGAGTCAATCAAGTTAATTAACTTCCAGATTTATCAACTTAAATGGAAGTTTGAAAACCATGATTCATATTATAAACCATAAAGTGCTCGAAATACAAGTGCTATATATCAGATTAAAAGATTTATAGGTAGCCATATACATTCTGATTGATGAAATAAGATAAATGAGTTTTAAGAAATCCAGTTCCTTGTAAATTTTCCTGTACTTGCTTTAATCTTTACCCAATCCTATCTAGCATGGATTTTAAATTCACAGAAAAAGTTCCTAAATATTTTAAGTGATAAAACAAAATAAAAAACGAGGGTAATTTGCATACCTAGATGTTTAGTTAAAAATAGTCTATCAAAATGATTCTTTACGCAGCTACAATCATAGAAGCAGTGATAACCTGAAGTATAGTTTACAAAATGCATGGATGCTCTAAACTTTGACAGTCGCAATCAAGGAGAGCACAGCATTGATGATTCCAGGTTTACTGGATCAAGTCTTAAAATAGCATTAAACACAACACAAAGTCCAAAATGGAAAAGTTAAATTATTGTTAATTGCTCACGTGTCCATGATGAGTTTTCAGTCCCCGGTCCTCCACCCTACAATTTCCATCTATAAGAAATGTCTTGATCGGTACCTTGTCAAATATATAAAGTTGCATCAGAAGTCAATATCAAACAATCTTTTTATTCAGCAGCAAACTGAAAAGCCAAATGTCTATTTCTGAGAAAAGCGGAAATGGTAGCATCATAAGAAACATATTCATTTTTCCCCCCAAATAACTAATGCGCCTATATTAATGAGAAGAAAAATTACATAGTTTAACTTGTGATCTAGAATTCCACAACAAAACATTACTCACCACATTATCTTGAGGCTTCTTCTTGTAATAGGCCAGCAATCGAGTTTCAAGAACAAAATATCGCATGTGAATATATGATCTCCCAATCTTCCTCCTTCCATATCTTACCATCCATCCTTCATAAACCACCTTCGAATTCGACATCTCCCCCAACTTCTCTTCCTCAAATTTCAATCAACAAATGTATATACTCCTATTCAAAAATCGAAATACTCCAACAAAAATATCCCTAATAATCCCCTAAAAACATCCAGAATCTCATAATAGTGACTCGAACTCAATCAATCAATTCAACAAGAAGGAAATATAAGAATAAAAAACTATGATCTTTCAAAAACAATGAAATCAGAAATGCAAATCCTTCAAATTGACGTAAGAATTTGAATCAATTGTCAGAATAAAAACTTAAATCAGCAGAAGATCAGCGGCAATTTGTCTCAAATTGTGCACTTAAAATATGCAGCGACCGAATCGAACACCTAGGATCTGCTTCATCGGAATTTTGAAAAAGCACCGAAAAACTTCAAAAGTTTGAGTCAGTGAGGGAGAATTTTCATCTGTCAGTGTGTGACTGTCAACAAAAAAAAATTTTTTTTGAAGGGAATTCGTTCTCGTTCAGCCAAATATAACGTTTTTTGTCTTGTCACGGAAAAGTTTGAACATGCTACACCCGTTTGGTAGGAATCATAGCCCTGGTTTGGTGCTGAATAAAAATAAAAAACAAACTTCGATAAACAAATTTATTATATATTATTATATATAAATAATAATGCATTTCTTCAAATTATTTTTTAACTACACACATTTTTCAAAACTAATTATCTAAATGTACTTTGCACATTAATTGTCCATATATAAAAAAATTTAAAATTATGTTAGACAAAAATTTCGAACTTTTTTCTCAAGAAAATTACCAAGCAAGACAAATAGAATTAAAAAGGAGGTACTTATACAAATACCCTTATTTTTTGGACCATTTACAAAAATGCCTTTTAAAAACTTTTAGGAAAAAAACATACTATATAAATTTTGAGTGTCACTTTTTTGGCCTCTGCTTGGTAATATTGGTTTTTTTTTTTTATATAATCACTACAATTTTTAATACAATTTTTTAATCGTATATTTTCTCTATCCAATTTTTAATCTTTCATCTTCCTCGAACTCCGTGAAATAAACCCAAAAACTGAGTATAATCTGATCCGAACAGCGACTTAATGATTTTGTCACTTTTTTAAAAAAGTTGCTCAATGTCCCTTATTTTTAAAAAAGAGGCATGTCTCAATCAAACATAATTAAAATATTAGAATAAATTCATGATTTGTTTATTTTATTCAAAATATTATAATATCGTACCTTTTTTTAAAAAAGCGTCACAATGCCACTTTTTAAAAATGTAAAATAATATTTGTCACATTTTTGTTGAAAAAGTGACAACATAAACGTTGAATTTTCAATTTTTGCAGTACTCATCATTGATTAACAAATTATTCAAGTCCACAAATATTAGTAGATATTTCTGGTGGGGGACCGTTTATGACTAAGGAATGAGGTGGGAAAGGCATGTATTAAAAAGGGCTTAAAAGAGGATGTTGCTTTAGATTCCATGCAAGGGCTTACTCGAGTTGGGACATGGTGGAGACGAGAAATGGAGCAAAAGAAAGATGTCAATGGCATGGCGGTTAGGGAGACGGGGATGGTACAGGCGATTGAACCTGGAGAACTTTTGGCTCAGTTAAAAAAGAGGGGGTCATTAGATGAGGTGGATAAGGGGAGATGGGTGAAAAAATGAAAGGTCGGAAGCAATGGTGATGCATGTGAGATTTTATCTGATGATAACTAAACAGCAGACTCCGCGGTGCGGAGCCGCCGACCTCAATGAGTTGTTTATATTGGAACGTGCAGAGTGTGGGGACTGGCACGGTCCATACTATGCGGGATTTGATCCTCATTTATTCCTCGGACCTAGTCTTTCTGTCTAAGACTTGGTTATCTAGAAACAGGGTAGATACTTTTAAGTTTTTAGTTGGTATGGATAATGAGTTGGTGGTTCCTTCGCGGGGACGAAGTGGAGGGCTAATGCTTTTATGGAAGGATGGATGTGATGTGGGAGTGTGGGGTTATTCATGTGGTCATATTGATGCCTCCATTTCTATACATGAGAATCATCATTGGCATTTCACTGATTTTTATGGGGACCCACGACCCGAACGCAGGTTTTGTTCTTGGGAACTTCTTCGGCGGTTAAAAGATCTGAGTACTGAGGCATGGGAGAGTGGAGGTGACTTTAATGAAATTCTCAGCCCATTGGAGAAAGAAGGTAGCATAACGAGGTCTTTGGGAGCTTTTGATGGGTTTCGTAATGTTCTCTAGGACTGTGGATTAAGTCAATTGCATCATATAGGTTTGTTATTCACTTGGAATAATAAGCGTAGAGGGGCAGATAATATTCAAGAACATCTAGACCGATTTGTTTGTAATTTTCAATGGCATAGCTTGTTTCCTAGAGTGAAAGTTGAGCATTTGGACTTCTTGAACTCGGACCATCGCCCTATCCTTCTACGTTGCAATGGAATTCCATTAAGACAAAATCCAGGAAGGGGTCGTGAGCATTTTCGATTTGAAGAATTCTGGCTAAGAGAAGAAGATTTTGGGGAAATTGTAAAGCAGTCATGGAAAGGGGGGCTTGCTCAAGGCGAGCGAGGATCGGCCCCTAGCCCATTTACGCATGCCTTAGGCGCATGTGGAGAGGTACTTCAGAATTGGGATAAGTCCACCTTTGGTTCTTGGAAACAAAAATTGGGACGGCTGCGTGGTCAGGATAAAAATTTATATGAAGGTCCAAACTGTGGGGATCGTATGGACAATATTAGGCGGCTAGAGAAAGAAATAGATATGTTAATGGGGAGAGAGGAAATGTATTGGAGATAATGATCACGAGCAGTGTGGCTTAAAGTAGGGGACATGAACACAAAGTTTTTTCATGCTAAGGCTTCCAGTAGACGGATTAAAAATACAATTGACCGGCTGATTACTAGTAGTAGGGAGGTCGCGATAGATACCCCCGCTTTGGTGGGAGTAATTGAGGAGTATTTTCATGGTCTTTTTGCTAACACCAATCCTTCTTTTGATTCCTTGTAGGGTAGCACCAGGGGTATTACATCGTATCTTTCAGCAAAGGATCTTCAGATTCTGGAACAGCCCTTTGATATAGAAGAGGTGGAGTCCGCTTTAAAGATGATGAGGTCGTTTAAGGCTCCGGTCCTGATGGATTTCATGCAGCTTTCTTCCAAATCCATTGGGAAGTGTTAAAACCTTCTATTATGCCCTTATGCTTGGATGTGTTGAATAATGGGCTTCCCCTATTTGATGTTAATGATACGAACATAGTTCTGATTTTGAAGAAGAAAGCTCTAGAACATATGCGTGATTTTCGCCCCATCAGCCTCTATAATGTTATATATAAGTTGATCTCAAATAGTTGCTAATCAATTGAAACTTGTTCTCCCTCATCTAATATCAGAATACCAGAGTGCATTTGTTCCCGGGAGGTTGATCACTGATAATGCTATTGTCGGATTTGAATGTATGTACTCTTTGGACCAAAAAAGTGGACTGCAGGGTTTTCTTGCACTCAAGCTGGAAATGAGTGAGGCTTATGATAGGGTTGAGTGGAGTTTTATGCTTCATGTCATGTCCAAAATGGGTCTCCCCCAGGTGGAGGAATCTAATCCTTAATTGGATGTCTACCCCCAGTTTCGGCTTTCTTTTGAACGGTAGGGTCCATGGGCATGTTGTTCCTACCGGGGGCATTAGGCAATTCTCCTTATATTTTCTTATTGTGTGCGGAGGCTCTTTAAGGCCTTATCCAATTGGGTGAAAGTAATGATACTTCAAGGGATTTAGTGCTCTCGTGGTAGTCCACGAATATCTCATTTGTTCTTTGCTGATGACTCGCTTATCTTCCTACGGGCTAAAGTTTCTTACTGTCAGGCGTTGCTAGATATCTTATCTTGCTATGAACAAGCTTCAGGGAACAAATTAGCTTTGATAAGATTTCTATTGCTTTTAGTCCAAATGTTCCTGCGACCATTCAGGAGACTGTTAAAGTCTTATTTGGAGTACTGATTGTGGGGCTTCAAGGCCATTATTTGGGTTTGCTAATGACAGTTGGGAGAAGTAAGCGTCAAACATTTAATTTTATCAAGGAGAAGGTTTGGAAAAGGATTCAAGGGTGGAGGTCGAGACTATTTTCTGCTGGTGGTTAGGAAGTTTTGGTGAAGTGGGTACTACAGGCCATTCCCACCTACCTTATGAGCTTATTTCAGCTGTCTGCCTCTCTTTGTCATGAGATACGGGCCATCATTGAGAATTTCTGGTGGGGCGGCTCAAACTCTTTGACGAAAATTTCATGGGTAAGTTGGGATAAGGTATGCGACAGGAAAACCCATGGAGGATTAGGATTCAAAGATCTAGAGGTTTCAATAAAGCATTGGTGGATTTGGAAAGCCACAAATTCGGGGGGAAGCTTAAAGCGGGGCAGATCAATATTTTGGCAGAGTATTCTATGGGTACGGGAAGTACTACAACTTGGGCTTAGGTGGAGAATTGTCACTGGACAAAATTTTAGGATCTTCCACGACCCATAGATCCCTTGTGATGTGATCCAGACCACGAGTACAAGCCCGCACAAAGATCCGTTGAAGATCAAAGGAGGACCGATGACTCGATTGCAAACAAAGAGGGCCAAAGAAGCAATTGACAAGTTAGTTCAAGAAACAATGGCCAAAACAATGTTTGTGTCATCAAAAGAAACAAGTTCTATGTTGGGGCCAAGCCAAAACGACGAGTGGATCAACATTATCCAAGCCATCGAAGAAAATTGCCAAAATTCAAGAATTACGGCCGTAATTCAAAAATCCTCACGGCCGTAATCAACCTTCTGCTTAAAACGGAATTTTGAAGAAATTGCAGTTTACGGCCGTAAATATTATATCACGGCCGTAATGGAGTTGCTGCTTAAAATTGAAGTTTGGACGTTTTGGACTTACGGCCGTAAGTCATATGTCACGGCCGTAAGAGTGATTCAGAAACAAGTTTACGGCCGTAAGGAAAGTAGTCACAGCCGTAAACATGTATACGCGGAATTTTAGGTTATTTTTATTTCCTTATTTTTTTTGGTAGTTGTTTCCTTATTTAATTAGAACTCTTTAACCTAGTTTTGACCCTATTTATAGGGATGTAATTTTCATTATTCAGGACACAACTTTGATATTATTATTGAGAGGCAATTTGCTTTCATACTTTATTCTTTATTGAATAAAATCCGAACTTGCGAGTTAATCTTGTTTGTTCAAATCTTGGGTGAGATTTATTTTCATTGTGATCAAGAGGTCAACATATCTATTGATTGTGTTGGTTGCTTGGTTCAATTAATTTGAATCAATCTCTAAATCGTGGTTCTTTGGCGTTCTTGGGTCGATTCCAATAATTTGTGGGTTGCGTAGCTACAATTGCTACGTGGTTTGCATCATCTGGTATCAGAGCTTAGGCTCCAAAAATCAAGGTTATATCTTGTTTTTGTTTTCTTGAGTTTCTTATTCTTGTTCTTCGTGTTCTTCCGGCTTTAAGTCTTTAATCCAGAAAAGTGTCACAAAAATTCAATAGTCGTTATTTCCTTCGTTTGTTATCCAAATTAAATTTCGTTTGTTGCGTCTTTCTCGTAGTTGAATTTTCGAGAATAAAAAAAAAAAAAAACGAAAAATTCCAGTGCCAGAAAAATAGTTGATATTTGATTTCAAGAAATACTTTCTTGAAGCAATCTTTAGTTTCCATAAAAAGTGTCAAGTCCCTTATAGAGTCAAATTCAATTCTCTAAAGGTCTTCTTTGAGTTTTCCAACAAATTCATTACTTCTCACTCATATTCGATTTGAAGCAATCAGGTTTAAACTTGTTTGAGTTCGAGTTCGTTCTTTGAAGCAATTGGGGTGAAAGCCATTGAGTGGAAAAAGGCAGAGAGGTGAGACCAATAGAGGATAAAAGCCAAATTTGAGCGATACACGAGCGAAATACACGTGAGGCATATAATATTTAGTTTTAGGATGTCTGAACAATCTGCTACTATAAAAAACAACGATCGAGTCCACATGACGGAAGAGATGATACAACGGTTTGAGCGGCTGTTTGGAGATGTGTTAGGTAGGTTAGAAAGGCTTGAGCAACCTCGGGAAGTGCCTAATGCCCGTAGGCAAGGTGGGCAAGGTCGTAGAGTAGAGGGGGTTGATGAGAATGAAGAAGTTAGTGATTTTGACGATGGGGCAATTGTTGATAGAGTAGTTAGGCATGGAAGAAGGGATAGAGATCTTGGTGGCGATAGAATGGATGGTAGTATGAGCAACATCAAAATGACAATTCCGTCATTCAAGGGTAGGAGTGATCCGGAAGCATACCTAGAATGGGAAAAGAAGATGGAATTAATTTTCAATTGCTACACATATTCGGAAGAGAAAAAGGTTAAGGTAGCTGTACTTGAATTCTCCGATTACGCTATTACTTGGTGGGATCAATTGGTGACTTCTAGGAGAAGGAATCGCGAGAGACCCGTTAGTACTTGGGATGAATTAAAGGCTATCATGAGAAAGAGGTTCGTTCCTAGTCATTACCATCGGGAGCTTCATCAAAAATTACAAAGTCTATACCAAGGATCAAAGAGTGTGGAGGATTACCATAAGGAGATGGAGATGTTGATGATTAGAGCCAATGTAGAAGAAGATAGGGAGGCTACGATGGCTCGATTTTTGAATGGATTGAATAGGGATATAGCTAATGTGGTTGAACTGCAACATTACTTGGAGATGGAGGATATGTTGCACATGGCAATAAAGGTGGAGAAACAAATAAAGAAAAAGGGGACAGCAAGGTATCCATCTGTTTCTAATTCTTCTTGGAAGCCGAAGTGGGAAGGTAAAGGAGATGGGGCTGTTTCTAAGGGGAAATTTGAAGCATCAAAAGGAAAGTTTGAGGCACCAAAGGGGAAGGAGGAACAAGTTAGTAAATTTGTACCTAAAGGGGAGCCGCAACCATCTAGAAGCAGAGACATTCAATGCTTCAAATGCTTGGAGAGAGGACATGTGGCATCTCAATGTCCTAATAGGCGAGTGGTACTTTTACGAAAGGATGGAACTATGGAGAGTGATAGTGAGGAAGAGGATTATAGCGATATGCCAGCATTGGAGGAAGTATGTGATGATGAGGATGTGTTGTCCGGGGAGCATGGCGAATTGTTAGTGGCTAGGCGAGCCCTTAGTGCTCAAATCCACACGGATGATTTGGAACAACAACGGGAGAATATATTCCATACACGATGTTGCGTTAATGACAAGGTATGTAGTATGATTATTGATGGTGGTAGTTGCACTAACGTCGCTAGTACTATACTTGTTGAAAAATTAGGATTACCTCTGTTAAAACATCCTAAACCTTATAGGCTTCAATGGTTAAATGATAGTGGAGAAATTAAGGTGAATAGGAGGGTGTTGGTGAATTTTTCTATTGGTAGCTATGTGGATGAAGTTATGTGCGATGTGGTTCCTATGCATGCCGGGCACATTTTGTTGGGTAGACCTTGGCAATATGATAGGAAGGTAACGCATGATGGATATAAAAATAGGTATAGCTTTACCAAAGGGGGAAAAACCATTACACTTGCACCATTGACACCATCACAAGTGTATGAAGATCAAATAAAACTGAAAAATGATGAAGAAAAAAGAGTAAAGGAAAATGAGAGAAAGAGAGTTGAGGCCACGACCTCAGAAAAAGGAGAGGAAAGGAGAGTTGGAGCCACGACTCCAGAAAAAGGAGAGGCGAGAGAAAAAAAGAGTGTTGGGGTACATACCTCAGAAAAAGGAGAGGGAGCGAAGAGTGCCAGAAAAGAAAGAAAAATGAGTTTCTACGCAAAAGGGAGTGAAATCAAAAAGGCATTCATGGAAGAACGACCGATGGTCCTTCTTCTATACAAGGAGTCATTCCTTGCATTTGATGAAACTAACAAATCCCTCCCTAGTTTGGCTATTTCTTTATTGCAGGAATTCGAGGATGTGTTTCCAGATGACATACCTAGTGGATTACCACCCATTCGAGGTATTGAACATCAAATTGATTTTGTACCTGGAGCAGTCATTCCGAACCGCCCCACTTATCGAAGTAACCCCGAGGAGACGAAGGAGCTCCAAAGGCAAGTGGAGGACTTGATGAGCAAATGGTATATAAGGGAAAGTATAAGTCCATGTGCCGTACCCGTGTTACTTGTGCCCAAAAAGGATGGGACTTGGAGAATGTGTGTCGATTGTAGGGCCATCAACAACATAACGGTAAAGTATCGTCATCCTATTCCTAGGTTAGATGATATGTTGGATGAATTGCATGGCTCTAGCATATTTAGTAAAATTGACCTTAAGAGTGGTTATCATCAAATTCGAATGAAAGAAGGAGATGAGTGGAAAACTGCTTTTAAAACTAAGTATGGACTGTATGAATGGTTAGTAATGCCTTTTGGACTTACTAATGCACCTAGCACATTTATGCGTTTAATGAATCATGTTTTGCGTGCATTTATAGGTAAATTCGTTGTAGTTTACTTCGATGATATCTTGATATATAGTAAAACGTTGAATGAGCATGTGGAGCATGTTAGATGTGTGCTTGTGGTTTTAAGACAAGAGCAACTTTTTGCTAACTTTAAAAAATGTGATTTTTGCATGGAAAAAGTTGTGTTTCTTGGTTATGTGGTTAGTGCTAAAGGGATAGAAGTAGATGAAGAGAAAGTCAAAGCTATTAAAGAGTGGCCAACACCTAAAAGCATAACTGAGATTAGGAGTTTTCATGGCTTGGCTAGTTTTTATAGGCGCTTTGTTAAAAATTTTAGCACGATTGCCGCACCACTCACAGAAATTGTCAAAAAGAGTGTAGGGTTTAAATGGGGTGTAGAACAGGAGCATGCATTTGATACTATCAAAAATATGTTATGTGAAGCACCGATTTTATCACTTCCTAACTTTGACAAGGCTTTTGAGATTGAATGTGATGTCTCAGGGCTAGGCATTGGAGCTGTTTTAATGCAGGATCAAAAGCCAATCGCCTATTTTAGTGAAAAACTAAAAGGGGCTGCACTTAATTATCCCACATACGACAAGGAGTTATACTCACTTGTGCGCGCTTTGGAAACATGACAACATTACTTGTGGCCACGGGAGTTCGTGATACACACTGATCATGAATCCTTGAAGCATTTGAGGGGACAAGCTAAGCTGAGTAAGAGACATGCAAGGTGGGTAGAGTTCATCGAAACATTTCCCTATGTCATCCGGTACAAACAAGGTAAGGAAAATGTGGTGGCAGATGCATTGTCTCGGAGGTATGTTCTTTTAAATTCTTTAAACTCTAAATTGCTTGGATTTGAATACATTAAGGACATGTATGCTAATGACCTGGACTTTTCTAGTATTTATGATTCATGTGGTAAAGGGGCTGTGGATAAATTCTTTAAACATGATGATTATTTATTCCGAGAAAATAAATTGTGTGTCCCTAGGTGTTCAATGAGGGAGTTACTTGTGAGGGAGGCCCATAGTGGAGGTCTAATGGGTCATTTTGGAATTAAAAAGACCATTGAAATCCTAAGTGAACATTTCTATTGGCCTAAAATGAAAATTGATGTTGTTCGGGTTTGTAATAGATGCATTACTTGTAAAAAGGCTAAATCTAGGATTAAGCCCCATGGATTATATATGCCTTTACCCGTCCCTAGTGAACCTTGGGTCGATATCTCTATGGATTTTGTTTTAGGATTGCCTAGGACTAAGAAGGGTCGAGATTCGATTTTTGTGGTAGTAGATCGTTTTAGTAAAATGGCACATTTCATACCATGCCACAAAACTGACGATGCTACAAACATAGCTGAAATTTTCTTTAGGGAAGTCGTGCGCTTACATGGGGTGCCTAAAAGTATTGTCTCAGATAGGGATGTTAAATTCCTTAGTCATTTTTGGAGAGTCTTGTGGAACAAATTGGGGACAAAATTACTTTTTTCTACAACTTGTCATCCACAGACCGATGGACAGACCGAGGTAGTAAATAGGACAATGATTCAATTGTTGCGCACCATAATCAATAAAAATTTGAAAAATTGGGAAGAGTGTTTACCATTTATTGAATTTGCATATAATAGGGCTATACATTCTACTACTTCTTGTTCACCATTTGAAATTGTTTATGGTTTTAATCCGCTAACACCATTGGATTTAATTCCTTTACCTGTGAATGAACGGAGTAGTTTAGATGGCAAGAAAAAGGCTGAGATGGTTAAAGCACTCCAGACAAGGTGAGGTTGGCAATTGAAAAGAAAAATGAACATTATGCTTCGCAGGTTAACAAAGGAAGAAAGGGCATCATTTTTGAACCCGGTGATTGGGTTTGGGTACATTTGAGAAAGGAACGGTTTCCAGAACAACGCAAGTCAAAGTTACAACCGCGGGGCGATGGTCCATTCCAAGTGATTGAAAGGATCAACGACAATGCCTATAAACTCGATCTTCCTGGTGAGTATAATGTTTCGGCTTCATTTAATGTTTCTGATCTATCTCCGTTTGATGCAGGTACAGATTCGAGGTCGAATCCTTTCGAAGGGGGAGGGGATGATGTGATCCAGACCACGAGTACAAGCCCGCACAAAGATCCGTTGAAGATCAAAGGAGGACCGATGACTCGATTGCAAACAAAGAGGGCCAAAGAAGCAATTGACAAGTTAGTTCAAGAAACAATGGCCAAAACAATGTTTGTGTCATCAAAAGAAACAAGTTCTATGTTGGGGCCAAGCCAAAACGACGAGTGGATCAACATTATCCAAGCCATCGAAGAAAATTTCCAAAATTCAAGAATTACGGCCGTAATTCAAAAATCCTCACGGACGTAATCAACCTTCTGCTTAAAACGGAATTTTGAAGAAATTGCAGTTTACGGCCGTAAATATTATATCACGGCCGTAATGGAGTTGCTGCTTAAAATTGAAGTTTGGACGTTTTGGACTTACGGCCGTAAGTCATATGTCACGGCCGTAAGAGTGAGTCAGAAACAAGTTTACGGCCGTAAGGAAAGTAGTCACGGCCGTAAACATGTATACGCGGAATTTTAGGTTATTTTTATTTCCTTATTTTTTTTGTAGTTGTTTCCTTATTTAATTAGAACTCTTTAACCTAGTTTTGACCCTATTTATAGGGATGTAATTTTCATTATTCAGGACACAACTTTGATATTATTATTGAGAGGCAATTTGCTTTCATACTTTATTCTTTATTGAATAAAATCCGAACTTGCGAGTTAATCTTGTTTGTTCAAATCTTGGGTGAGATTTATTTTCATTGTGATCAAGAGGTCAACATATCTATTGATTGTGTTGGTTGCTTGGTTCAATTAATTTGAATCAATCTCTAAATCGTGGTTCTTTGACGTTCTTGGGTCGATTCCAATAATTTGTGGGTTGCGTAGCTACAATTGCTACGTGGTTTGCATCACCTTGACCAGGTTCTTTCTTGCCCTACACTATACAACCCACTACTGTTAATATGGTTGCAGATCTTCTAACCGTGACAGGTGCGTGGAATTTGCCATTGATTCATTCTGTTTTCTATCCCTTGGATAGTACATCCATCTTGTCTATTCTTTTAGGATTAGGAGAGAGGCCGGATCATCTTATTTGACATTTTGAACCAAATAGTCAGAACTCTGTTCGGAGTGGGTACCGATTAGTGATGGAGGATCGGATGAATGCAGTGGGGCAGTCAGTGGAGGATAAATGGTGAAAGTAATTGTGGAAGATATCAACTCCCCCCATGATTAAAATTTTCATTTGGCATCTGTATCATGATTCCCTTCCAACTGGATGTAATCTGCATCGAAGGGGAGTGGTGCCCCCTGCACAAACTTGTTGTATTTTCTGTGGAATGCCGAAAACAGCTGTGCATGTTTTATTCAGCTGTAAGGAGGCCAAGTGAGCTTGGAAATTTGTTGGCTATTAGACATTGATTAAAAGTTTGCTGCAGGTGCGTGAATTATCTATTGTAGATGTGTTAGTGGGGATGTTCAATAAGATGAAGAACAAGTCGTGGGATGGGCCTATGGCCTTATGTGGATTTCGTGGGGTGAAGTAATCGAGTTGTGTATGGTGGATTACGGTGGGAAGTAGCAAATTTGGTGGAGATCACGACTAGTTTATGGAATTAGATATTGAATCTAGCAGATGAGGGTGAACAAAGATTGACAAGGGTGGATGTTCTAAGGGGGGTGTTACCTCAGTCTCAAGTTAAATATTGATGCAGCCATAAGAGAGGGCATGGGGGTGTTTTCTTTCGGTGCTATCATTCGCGATGAGATGGGGCTGGTTGTAGGAGCGGCGGTAAAAGTTTGTGAAGGAAGTTTCAATCCGGAAGTGGTAGAGGCGATGGCGCTGAAGGAGGGGCTTGTTTACGCTTATTCACATGGGTTTTTCAATTGCCTGGCAGAGACAGACTCGCTTAGATTGGTCCAACAATTACATAGTGATTTCTCCTTTAACTCGAAAGCGGGTATTCTTTCTGATATTAGTTCATTACTTCGCTTTACTTATAGAGAGTGGCACATGCTTTAACAGCTTATGATGCCAATAATTTGTTAACTTGTAAGTGGTTGGACTGTATGCCTTTGGTTTTTTCAGTCTGGATACAGGTTAACAAAATTCGAAATTAATCCATTCATGATATCATAAAAAAATAATGAGCAACTATTGATCCTTATTAACCTTAACAAGATACTAAAAAAAGGATCCAAAATTCAAATTTACTCCATTTCTCGTATCATAAAAAATTAATGATCAATTGTTGACCCAAACAGGGGCTAAGTAGCATTATGTCACTTGAAAAAAAAAAAAAAAAAAAAAAAAGGTGACACAATGCCACTTTCTTTTAACACAATGTCATTTTTATCATTTTTCTTTTAATTAAAAAGTGACAATGTGTCATTTTTTTACTGAAAAGGGCAGATTTTCACTTTTTCTACTTGAATGCCACTTTTTCAATTTTTAGAATATCCATCATTGACAATTGTAATTAACAAATTAAACAAGTACAAAGACAATAGTAGATGCATTACAAACCATAATCCCGGGAAATTATGAATTCAACATTACTAAAGAATAAAAATACGTACAACAAATGAATAACTGCAAACCGGAATGCTTTCAGAAACTCCAGGATTGTGTTCTTCATCTTGAAACAATTCACCAAAGTCCTTTCTCAAAATAAATCTTCAACGACATTTTCAAATGAATCATCAACCCACTGCAGACCAGGACCAAACAAAAATACGATCGATATACAAACAAACCAAACACAAAAACACTACCTATCCAACTAACCTTCCAGTGCTTATACATATTATCACTTACAAAATTAGGCAGGGGCGGTTAATGTAAAACAAGAGAAGATATTAATGTAGAAGATTAGAATATGACATCTCCTCAAGCAGTCAAGCATACCTTTGACATTTATGAAACCTTCGAGGTAATATCGATCACAAATTTCTTCTATCTTTTTAGAGTAGCCAGCTTCTATTGCCAAATAAACCTCGAGTTTCGAAAAGAAGAAAAGGAGTTCATTTTTTATTTTCATTCTATTTAAATATTACAAAAACATGAGTCACAAAACTTCAAAGAAAAAGTTCAACTATCAATTTCATCACTAAGTTTGTGACCAATTAAATAGTACCATGTTGCAACAACCATCATGGAGGATTTCTTGACTTGGAAAAAAGCAGAGGAACTTCTTTGCCTAAATTTTTATCTGGAAAAAAGTCATTGAATGTTTTTGGAGCTTTTCTTTTTGCATGCAGATTCACTCCAATTGGAGTTAAATAAGGGCAAATATTAACCTAAGATCATCTTAACATGGGAAGGATAATCTTAAAAACCTGATCATGCGTCACCCCTCTTTAGAATGCTGGTTACAATGAAAACAAAATATAAAAATGTCACAATAACCATGCGTATTGTTAATGAGGTCTTGAATTTCTTCGATAAGCGAGTTTGGTAGGAAAAGGAAGATTCATGACACTCGTATGTTATAGTCATATTTGGATTTCATTTTGCTGAGAAGCCAATTCAGTAAAAGAGATGATAATTTATGGATTGCACCAATTTGCTTAATAGAGGATTCACAACTTTAGCTTGGTTAATGTACGTCAGCTCCAATCCTGACCATTTATTTTTTCTTCATTTTCCAATAATCTAAACATAGGGACACCTTGCAACCATAATCAAAATTTACAATTACTAAATCCAATGAACACTAAAAATTCACACAACCATCCTGAAACATAGACAATATATACTTATCAGGTGCATTCAACTTGTTCAAATGGTTAGCATGATGGCGTAATTTAATAGAAAAACAGAATTCAATGCTGCCCAAAGCCTATGCAATAACTTGCTATTTGGTGAAAATTACAAAAAAAGTATAATAAAATATAATAAATGAAAAGGCTAGAAGAACACCTGGGTACAAGGGTTGTAATGACTCTAATTGATTTTACTTTTCTTACAAGGGTTGTGATGACTCTAATTGATTTCACTCTTCTTTGATCATGTGCTTAGGTGCGATTTCTTCAAGATTTATTTGTTTTTATTAATATTACATAGCAGAGTTTGGATAATAGAAGAAGAAGATTAACAAATTTCTCAATCTATTATTGAAATAAGGCAGCATTTAAATATACAAAAATGTACAGCTATGGAACTGATTAATAACATCTGACTACCAGAGGCTAACTAACTGAACAACTAAGCTAACTAACTAACTAAAAATAACGTCTAACACTCCCCCTCAAGATGGAATGTGGATATCTTTCACATTCATCTTGGACAATAGAGGAAATAACAAAGTGGACGGTAATGCCTTTGTGAAAGCAAGTGCTAGTTGATGTTGATAATTGATTGGAAGCAATTTGATAAATCCATCAGTGACCTTATCTCGTATAAAATGACAGTCGATTTGGATATGTTTTGTTCATTCATGAAATGTGGGATTGGAAGCAATGTGGACTGCAGCCTGATTGGCACAGAATAGAAGAGCAGGTGGCAAAGTTTGAACTTGGAAATCCTGAAGTAACTGATGTATCTAAACCAATTCACTAGCAGTGGATGCCAAGGCTCTATATTCCACCTCAGCGAATGATTGTGATATAGTAGAATGTTTCTTTTCTTTCCTGGATACAAGTGAATCACCAAGGAATAAACAAAAACCAGTAACAGATCTTCTTGTGTCAGGGATGAGGCCCAATCAGAGTCAGCAAACACCTTCAGCTGAGTGGAGGATGAAGAAGAAAATAATAGACCTTGGCCAGGGCTCTTCTTCAAGTATCTCAACAGGTGGTGAGCAACTTGCATATGAGGAATCCGAGGTTGTGCAATGAATTGACTGAGTTTATGCACTGCAAATGTGATATCAGGTCTTGATAATGTAAGGTATAAAAGTTTCCCAATCAACCTTCTATACTGTCATATATCAGGTAGAATGTCTCCATCAGTATCATTGAGTTTTATTTTTGGATCCATGGGAACTAAAGCAGATTTGCATGCTAAGTAACTCGTGTCTTCTAACAATTGCGAAGTGTAGTGCTTTTAAGAAAGAACCATTCCTGAAGTTGATTGTGCAATTTCCATACCTCGAAAATATTTCAAACATCTAAGATCTTTGAGTTTAAATTGACTATGCAAGAATGATTTTAAAGACTGAATGATGTTGATATTTGGACCAGCGATAACAATATCATCGACGTAAATCAAGAGTGCCACAAATGAATCAGTTGAACCCTTGTTGAAAAATGAGTAGTCTGATTTAGATTGAATAAAACCGAACTGAATTAAAGTATGACAGAACTTTGAATACCACTGTCGTGATTCTTGTTTTAAACCATAAATGGATTTATGGAGTCTAGACACCAGTTTTTCTCCTTGTTTCATAGGTTTCCCTTGATGAGTGTAACCTAAAGGAATGTCCATGTATACTTCTTCAAACAAATCACCATTGAGGAAGGCATTATTGACATTTAACTGAACCAAGTTCCATTTATTAGAAGTAGCAAGAGACAGCAGTACCTTCACCGAAAACAACTTAGCAACTGGAGGAAATGTATCAAAAAAGTCTAACCCTTCCTATTGGTTTTAACTTTTGGCAACCAAACGAGCTCTATGTCTTTCAATGGATCCATCAGATTTAAGTTTGAGTTTAAAAACTCATTTGCATTCTATGGAATGTTTCCATGATGGTAAGGATGTGATAGACCAAGTATTGTTAGGAAAAATGTAGTCTAACATCTTTGTTTTTCTTGGGTTTTTGTGGTTGCACAAAGAAGTAGAAATTGGTAGATGTAGTAAAGCTTGATTATTTTTCCTACAATACTTAGGGGTCTGGTGAGTGTTAGTTCTATATAATTGTAATAATTTATTATATAGTGAAAAGCTTTGACGAGGGTCCGTAGACATAGGCAAGTTGCCAAACCACGTAAATTTCTGTGTTTGTATTTATTTTCTTGTTGGCTCAATTATTTTCTTGAACATCAAAATTCCTGTGGAGTTAATTAGAGGGGGAATTTGTGTGTAATTTCCAACACTATGAACATCCGGTTAAGCATCAGAGGTATTCCAGTTAGGAGTTAATCTACAAACTAAGGTGGGCTTCACAAATCCCTACTATGTTGCTTGGGGATTTCAACGAAAGCTTATCTCCGAATGAGAAAAAAAAAAAGGAGTTAGTTCTTGTATCTAGCCATCCATTAGAGGTTTTTAGCAAGTTATTTGTAATTGTGAACTAGGTGGCCTGGGGTTTTGCAGACCAAAATTCACATGGACAAATGAAACGTTTGTAGATAAATTTATTGTAGAATGATTGGATCAGGGATTAGCTTGTCCTTTGTGGAGAGAGCTTTTTCCAAGGGGTAGAATTTTTCATAGAGATTTCTTGGGTTTAGACCTTCAAGCCATCCATCTTGAGATTTCTCCCTCAAAGATTCGACGATAGGAAACGACTAAATAATATATTACGATTTCAACTAGAATGGTTTCGAAAAGAAGTTGTCAAGACATTATTAAAAAGGTTTCGGTTTCAAATGTAGATTTGAGTTTCAGGAGAAAGTTGGAATGTCGTGCAAGTTCTTTGAACCAATGGAAGAAGGAGAAAGTTGCCCCACACCTAGACAAATCAGAGAATTTCGTAAAGATCTCAATTACATTTAGCTTGTGTTTGGCCCCCATTTTTAGGGAAAATTTGTGGTTTTGAATAGTTTTTTGGGAAAATGTGTGGTTAAAAAATGTTTGAAAAGTAAAAAATATTGGGCTTGACTAAAATAGATGCTTTAAATTGAGTGTTGAATAAATTTGGTTCTAAAGAAATTGGGGCCATATAGGGGCTTATTTAGGCCAAATGGATCAAATAGAACATGAGAAAGCCATCTAATTGGAAAGGAATTGTGTAAACTTTTTGAATTAGATGAGACTTACTTGGCCCAACGGGCTAGGCTTGACTGGATATCTTTGAGGGATAAAAATACTTCTTTTTTTCATAGAAAAGCATCCATCCGAAGATCAGAAAATAAAACTATGGGGCTTATTTATGATCACGAAATTTGGAGAGAAAGTGCTAAAGAAGTTGAACAGGTGGTGTCTAAGTACTTCAGATCCCTTTTTGCTACTTTCGGACCACAAGTGAATTTTTAATTTTTTTTTGTTAGTGCATTGGTGAGTGGAGAAGAAGTTTTTTATTAGCAGGAGGCAAAGAAATTCTTATAAACCAGTAGTTCGACAATTCCGACCTACTCGATGAGCGTATTTCGCCTTCTAGTCGACCTCTATGAGGATATTAAAAAGCTTGCATCATCTTTCTTGTTGGGCCAACATAAAGGGAAGTATAAAATCAATTGGATGTCTTGGGAAATATGTGCAAATCAAAAGAGAAAGGAGATCTTCAGGATATGGTCCACTTCAACCAAGCACTTATTGTGAAATAAGAATGGTAAATCATTGTTAATCCTTCGTCACTTCCATTCCATATTTTGCAACAGTTTTTTCCCCTAATTGGCCTTTTATGCACGCAGAAGTTAAACGAGATGGCTCATATTTATGGACCAGCATTTTGTGGGGCCGAGAATTGATTCATTGTAGATTTCGATGGTGGGTCGAGAACGGTAGAAAAATTACAGTTTTTGCCTCGCCATGGTTTCCCCGTCCTTTCTCCTTCCTCCCTATTTTCCCAACTTTTGGTGAATATTTATTAATCGTGTATATCTCTTACTTCAAGATGGCAGTTGGAACTGGGAATTATTGGGAAAAAATCTTCTACCTACAAATAGGGAGTTGATAAGCACTTTAGGCCTTTAGAAAAAGGCAATGCTAGAGTTCCAGATTTGCCCATGTGAAACTTTGACAAGACAGGTGAATACACAGTTAAATTAGGTTTTCATCTTGTGATGTTTATCTCCAAAGCTGAACAAAACTGTTATTCAAATCCTTTGACTGGTTGGTGGAAGATCATGTTGTAACAACCTGCAATTTTTCACCATTTTAAAAAAATTAATTTTATTGAAAAACCTAATCTATGTATCGATACATGAACTTCATGTATCGATACTGATAAGTATATTTTATACACTTAATTATATCCTAAAAGTAGGATTTTATATGTTTGTTTGAGAATATTTGCTATTCATTTTGTTATTATTTGTTTATATTTCAGAAATATCCCAAACTTGAGAAAATGAAGGAATTGAGGAAAAAATAAGTCAATTGGATGATAAAAAAGTTAAAATTATGCAAATGAAGAGTTAATGAATTCAATCGAGGTGCAAAATGGAGCTAAAGTGGAAAAAGGAAGAAAATCGAGGGCTTAATTGAATATATCAAGAGAAGAAAGAAGTAAAATTGAAGGAATCAAAAGTTTGGGGACTTAATCGTATCAATTGGAAGTTGATGGTTTATGGTGCAATAAAGGTTTAAGGACCAACTTGTAGCGAATGAAAAAAGAAAATTGCATAGAGAAATTATTGGGAATCAGTCGCATGGTGTAAAATCCATGCTGTCGAATGACCGCATAAAAAGGAATAGAGTCGAAATTATTATAACCGTGTTTCGCACCAATTTGTACCGTGTGGTCATATGGTTGTCCAGTTGGACTGACTGATTGGCTTTTTGCATGGATTTCAACAAAATTTTCATCTCTTTAACCTAGGTTTCAACTAAACCTACATATACATGACTTGAGGCACGAAATGAGGGGTTCTCAACTTGTGAAATTCATGTCAAAACGCTGTCCAATTGTTGAGGAATCCATACAACACCAAGAACAAGAGTGAAGACCAAGGATCAAGAAGATGAACGGGTTGACTTCTTTATATTTTTCTTGTGATTTATATTCAATCATGTATCTAGGCTAGGCTTTTTAGTGTTGGGTTTATGATGAAGTTTTAACTTTCGGATTCCATGTTTTAATCTGTTATTTAATTTATGCAATTTATGATTTTATGCAATTGATATATGTTCTTTAATTTTCATGCAATTACTTGATCATTAGTTGTATGAGTTTGTGGTAATTTTCTATGTTCAAAAGAGTAGGAGGTTATTAGACTTGTATCAATTGTCACAAAGTTCGATAAGAGATAGAAATATATCCCCATGCTTTGTGTTATCCTTGAAAGTGTTCACGGATCCTTTAATGTTTTTCTATATGTTTAATTGTTATAGAAATAGTCAATTTGTATTTAGGAAAAGGTTTTTATGCATCGCTCAAAAGGGGACTTAAATTATTTTAGGGACATGGATATTCAAAACCCATGAATTGTATTTAAATGATTTGGTAAAATATGGATGATGTGGTTAAAATGGATTCATAATTCTAACGCGCTTATTTTTCATAGTTTTAAATCAACTTTTCTCCTCATTTTTAGTTTAATTGTTAATTTAGTTTTAATCCAAAATTCTCAAAATCAAAACTTTTTCTTAGTTCTGGTTAAGGAATATAATCTAAAATGCAATTTACTCAATCCTCGTGGGATCGATAATTGGACTTACATCCATTATATTACTTGTGTGACCCGTACACTTGTGGTCAGCAACAAATACTACTTACTGAATATTAGTCCATACATCATCCTAATACTATTGTTTTTGAATTATACCCACATAAATACTACTTACTGAATATTATATCTATATCTATATCTATATAATAAAAGGATAATCATCACCATTTTATGCACACACTTCCCCGCCCAATTAAACTTTCTAAATCTGGAAACTTTCTTACAAAAAAAAAAAAAAGAATTAAATGTTTTGAGTATTGTGCAAACATTTATTTTCAATTAAAAAAAATGTCTTGAGCACCGTGCAATTTTTATCATCTCTTTAATAAATGTGTGTGTGCGTGTGTGTGTATTGAAGTTTTTATAAAATATATGTAATCAATACATTAAAAATTAAACTTAATCAAAAATTAAAATACATTAAAAAGAAAATTGGTGATGAATACAAATAAAATTAAAACAAATTTTATTAAACGCCAAATTTTAAGACGCTTGGGTATTGTTTCTTTTTCTATTTTAATTAGTTTTGTCTTTTTGAAAATTTCGAATTCGATAATATTTTGTAATAAAATATTATTTATACTATATTTTTTATTTGATATGATTATATAATCAAAATATTTTCATGAATTCTAAATCATTATCATGGATAGAAATCTCGTGCATCGCAAGGAAAAAATGCTAGTTGTCCTTAACTACAATTTAGCTGATTACCACCTAATTAAAAATGGACTTCAAATACAAAGCAGGAAATTCCGAGTTTGTTGGAAACAATCCTTGATATCACTCCAGAAATCATGGTGAAAAACAATTAAAATTCATATCATCATCCAATGACTTCATTTGATTTGCAGTCGATGATTTTTGCTGACTAGTGATGGGATATGATTCAATCTTCTGCCTCATTTTGAGACTACTTGCTCCAAGAATGCTATTTTGTTCCACAAATTACAATCCTGATACTGATTATTCTAGTTTTTCTATCCCCGATATAGACAACTCCATTGTTTACAATGGCATCGTCAACTGTAATGCTAGCAAAAGGCAAGTGCAGTTCAATGTGAAGATTAATTCGAGGCCTTATTCAGCAGCCATGTTAGAGGGAGTTGCTATCCACTATTCTCTGATTATCGAATCTACTGTTTTTGCGCAACTTCCTTGCACTGACCCCTTCTTAACTTTTCTGTAGTTTTTTTTTTTTTCACTTTTTGTGTGTGTTTGTGATTCTGTAATTATAAAATAAATTGTTAACTAAATGGAAGAAAAATTCATCGAAATTTGCCTTCAGTTTGAATTTTATCCTTTTGTTTTAATTGTCTTATTATGATATATGAAACTGGTTTATTTTTTTTTAATAATATACATACATCAACTAACAGCTCTATCAATTCATGTCAATCAGTTGATGAATATTATTCCTCCAAATTTCACAAAGTATATTCCTCCAAAATTCACAAAGTAGTACTCTTCAATAAACACAGTGCAAAAAATAAATAAATAAATAAAATCCTATAGGATGTAACAATACAAACAAAATTAAGAAAGCACAGTAGTATTTTTTGAGGGCATAGTTTAGCATGTATCACAATCAACTCTGGTACAATATATCTTATGCTTGAAACTGATTCAAGTATGTTCAAATGTAGAGTAGGAATTGGCAGTCTTTTTCAATGCTTTCTTTGTGCTCTACTTGCTGTATCCCCAACTAGCTCATAGAGTTGTTTGGTATTTAGAGGGGAGGCAATGCATTCATATACAAAATACTTGAAGGATATTGATAGTGGTAGAATCAAGAATGTATCTGCTCCAACTATTGCTATTGACTACTGGAGAATGCCTAAAGATGCAGCATGTCATCGGCATCTACCACTACCACTACTCAGAGCTATGTAATGAAACCTCAGTTTACCAGATATCTTATTTCTTGGGTTACAATCTGCTTTGATTTTAAATGAAATTTTCAAGATATTTAATTCATCAACAATTGTTCTGGTAATTGTAGAATGAAAGCAATGTTCTCAAGGTATGACGTGCTAAGCCTTAATCATTACTATGGAATGTTAAAAATACCATGCGTGTTTTATCTTTCAATCGTCTATTGCATCCTTTTCTCCAGTCATATCCTAACCCCCTGATAGCATGGAGTTTCTTGACAATGTTGAGAAACTATTGAATCAGAAATATATAGGGAACAAATTTTCATTTTTTGACAAAAATTCCTAATGCATGTAGCATATTTTAGCATCTTCTCATTGTATCAGATATGTTTTATGGTCTTGACATGCGGAGAAATCTTGAATCAAAAAATAATAGGATCGTTTTTTTTTCTTTTTCCAAATTTTTAATGTGTAAAGCATCTTTAGAACAAGATAGATGCATTTGAAAATGTTTTCCAGTCGTTGCAACTTCATGTCCAATTTTATCATACCCAGACTTCATTGCCACATTTCCTACAAGGTAAGAGAGAATTACATTTTTTTCAAAGTCTCATCATGCTCAGTATGCATATGAGGTTCCCAACAATAGTAACTTAGCATGAGATCTATTGCATTCATGCTTAAGGGAAGCTTCCAGTTCTTGCAGTGTCATGGCATCTCTTCATGGACTTCACATTAATGTTATGTTCCTAGCCTCCCATTCATTTATAAAACAACAACAAAGTGAAGATGTCCCCATTTTTGCTGAATGGGGGGTAATATAATGGAAAATATGGCATATTTGATGATGAAAGTTAGTCCTTCAGGAAGATTTGATTCATGAAAACCTTTTAAAGCTTCATAACCAAATGCTGTGATTTCTCTCTTGCCTTTATAGCCATCCCGTTATGATCAAGCCTGACAATATATGTTGCCAAATAGTTGCTGGCAAGCATGCTTTAACAGAAACATGAATATGTGATCCACTTACCGTGATCGAAAAATAAATTAATCATCACGGCCTAGTGCTGAAACGACGTGCTTTTTTTGTTATTTTATGCTTGCACATAACTGCCATGGTATCTTAAATTTGATATAAGGTTGTCAAAAGCTACGAGGTGCCAATCAAACGCACGAAATGACATCTTCCATAGATAAAAATACTAGGTTACAGTGGAAAATTATTGTCTGTACATGATTTCATGTAACGATTCTGTGGCAACACACTATCATGATATTAAATTCGAAACAATAACAGAAAAATGGGGACAATATGATGGATTAATCTGGAGTAATAAAATAGAATGATTGAAGTTGAATTTGACAAAGGTATCATACAGTTTCGTGCAAAATATCATGTTATGTTTTTTATTAATTATTAAAAAGTACCATCCTCCTAACGATGACAAAATATGGAAATTAGTTTGTTGATACACAATTATCGCATTAGTCAACTCAAACTTCCAACTCCAGTTTGCAACCTAAAGTGATAAGTCTTACTGACCATCCATCAATCACGCTTATTTATAAATAGTAAAATTTGAGAAAAGAATTTACACAAAAAGGACACCTAAATTACAGCACATCAGTTGGATATCTGACCTCCCCTCTTCTGTTTATCGATCATTTTTCCTTCACTTTTTAATTGATTACGTACAACAAGTCCTGCTATTCTAGCATTTACGTACAACAAGTCTATCTTCCATGTTGACCACATATGTAGTTGTCTATTTGTTTACTTGGTAAACAATGTCATTAGAGGGGATCACCTAATAGATGGTACAAATTAGTATCAATAAATATATTATCTGTGTGTATAGCATTTATAGGTAATGGAGGAGATTTTTAAAAATGTCAAAATATATTATAAATAAGGATGCAATGGTGTGAAATTTGATATTGTAACTTACTCTTGATATGGAATGGCATTATCTTCCAATTTTCTTTATGCGTTGTTTTTCCCTTCCAGGTTGCAAATTAATAAGAAGAATGTAGTTAGTAACTGGTAGTCTGTAAATATTAAATTGATTATGGTATTTTCGGTTTGACAAGGAGAAATAAAATTGTGATTATAGGAAACACACAGCACCCAGAATCGAGAAATAGATTATGTAAATATTATATGATTTTTGACAATTTCTGGTTAGATACGATTAAGGGGCCTGAATATGATTTTATAACTTCCTTTTTTTGTTTTTGGAATGGCGTAAGTTTTGGTTTTTATAAATTCAATGTTGATTATTAGTAACTGAAATTCTATTTTTATTATTATCTCCCATTTTACCTCAAAGTTTGTTAAAAGGATATTTTCACAAATTATATTTTAGAAATTGGCATTTTTCATTAATAGATAATTGGAGTGGTATATTTCATTAAATGGTTTCAATGGATGGTATCACCCCAAATTCCACCATGTGGTTTAGTTAAGGTTTAACAAGCTGTAATCTTTGATTGGTCAATTATAAACCAATTGACATGTGCCATCCTCCAACATGTATTGCACGAACTCATGTATTGCAACACCTCCTACTTGTAGCTTATGTGACTCCTTCAAGCTAGGAGTGAAAATGATTGGTCTAGAAATGAATTTTTTTAATCTTGCAAATGGTTGAATTCTTGTTTGTTTGTGTTATAAGTAAGGTACCATACTTTAGAACCTGAAGCATAATAAAACACATAGTAAACGTAACCTAAAACTCTATCAAACAAAAGAATCAGATTTCCAAAATTTCAAGCTTTGCAAGGTGTTTTGCCTTTTTGATTCTAAGCTTGAATCAGAGTACGCCATGATGGCGTTTTCATCCTAATGTGTTCTATAAGTTTCTTGTAATGATCTTGTATTAATCACATTAAGAAATATGCAAGAATTTAAAGAATCAGAGATCAATTACAGGTGTAGAACCTCATGTATCGATGCATGAAAGTCCCACAAGAACAAGTATCTGAAGACGTGTCAATAACTTAATATATTCTCAGAAAGTCAGAAGTTTAATATTGATTCTATTGAT
Source organism: Ligustrum vulgare (assembly GCA_963555705.1). Taxonomy (NCBI): domain Eukaryota; kingdom Viridiplantae; phylum Streptophyta; class Magnoliopsida; order Lamiales; family Oleaceae; genus Ligustrum; species Ligustrum vulgare. Next base: position 2,176,084 of record OY743175.1, on the reverse strand, counting down.
TCTTTTGTCATTTTTGGGTCTGGATAGCTGTAAGTAACACTCGCATCTTGTTAAATGACCTTAAATGCTACTTTGTGCAAATTCTTGATACGAATCATGGCAGGCTAGACGGAAAAAACTACAATTCAAGCCAAAACAAGAATTCATGTAGGTTCGGAGAGCTTCAAAGATCAAACATAGTCAAAATGGATCAGAACCCTACTTATGGCCGTAAGCTACCTTGTCACAGCCGTAAGTCATTTTCGGGTGAAAATGGAAGATTCCAGCAAAAAACATACTTACGGCCGTAAGTCTCAGTGTCACGATCGTAATCATCAACCCGCTTGCATCTTACGGCCGTAAGATTTCCATTCACGGCTGTAACTAAGGCGCGGAAATATTTTGCAAGATTTTTATTTCCTTTTCAGTTTTAGTTATTTTAATTTAATTAGAACTCTATTTTGAGCCCGTAGCGGCTACCCTAGTTGTTAGGTCATTTTTCATTATTTATATGTTATTTTTGTTCATTGTAAAACAGTTTTGGATTTGATTAAATAGTTCATTGAGGATTCAATAAAATATATAAGGTGGATTCCTATATTTCTTCGAACTTATCAAGAATTACTTCTTGTGGCGTTCATCCCTGACTTATCAAATATTCGCGAGAGTATTTGTGGTTTCCCTCAAATATTGTTCTTGATTGAACACTTTCGAACTTATCAAAGATTATCATATCTTTGTGGCGTTCACCAAACTCAAACTTATCAAAGGAGTGGACAACCTTTGTGGCGTTCCCCAATGTTGGTTCTTGTTTCGGTATCGTAACGGGTTTAAGGTTTAATATACCTTAGGTTCTTGTGTCGTGAGACTCGGGTCTCCATGTCACCGTCTGTCTCCAACCTGAATTCGAAACTTTCTCGGCATTAAAATCAAATTTTTGCGTGTTCTTCGTGATCCTCATAACGGATCACATCATCTGGTATCAGAGCCAGGTTCTGAATTCAGGCTTTTGTTTCTATCCTAGTTTGATTTTTATGTGTTTATCATCGAGTTTGCCACATAAAAATCATCCATATCTATTTTTTTATCTTGTTTGTTTGTGTTATAAGTAAGGTACCATACTTTAGAACCTGAAGCATAATAAAACACATAGTAAACGTAACCTAAAACTCTATCAAACAAAAGAATCAGATTTCCAAAATTTCAAGCTTTGCAAGGTGTTTTGCCTTTTTGATTCTAAGCTTGAATCAGAGTACGCCATGATGGCGTTTTCATCCTAATGTGTTCTATAAGTTTCTTGTAATGATCTTGTATTAATCACATTAAGAAATATGCAAGAATTTAAAGAATCAGAGATCAATTACAGGTGTAGAACCTCATGTATCGATGCATGAAAGTCCCACAAGAACAAGTATCTGAAGACGTGTCAATAACTTAATATATTCTCAGAAAGTCAGAAGTTTAATATTGATTCTATTGATTCTTTTGTCATTTTTGGGTCTGGATAATTGTAAGTAACACTCGCATCTTGTTAAATGACCTTAAATGCTACTTTGTGCAAATTCTTGATACGAATCATGGCAGGCTAGACGGAAAAAACTACAATTCAAGCCAAAACAAGAATTCATGTAGGTTTGAAAAGCTTCAAAGATCAAACATAGTCAAAATGGATCAGAACCTTACTTATGGCCGTAAGCTACCTTGTCACAGCCATAAGTCATTCTCGGGTGAAAATGGAAGATTCCAGCAAAAAACATACTTACGGCCGTAAGTCTCAGTGTCACGACCGTAACCATCAACCCACTTGCATCTTACGGCCGTAAGATTTCCATTCACGGCTGTAACTAAGGCGCGGAAATATTTTGCAAGATTTTTATTTCCTTTTCAGTTTTAGTTATTTTAATTTAATTAGAACTCTATTTTGAGCCCGTAGCGGCTACCCTAGTTGTTAGGTCATTTTTCATTATTTATATGTTATTTTTGTTCATTGTAAAACAGTTTTGGATTTGATTAAATAGTTCATTGAGGATTCAATAAAATATATAAGGTGGATTCCTATATTTCTTCGAACTTATCAAGAATTATTTCTTGTGGCGTTCATCCCTGACTTATCAAATATTGGCGAGAGTATTTGTGGTTTCCCTCAAATATTGTTCTTGATTGAACACTTTCGAACTTATCAAAGATTATCATATCTTTGTGGCGTTCACCAAACTCAAACTTATCAAAGGAGTGGACAACCTTTGTAGCGTTCCCCAATGTTGGTTCTTGTTTCGGTATCGTAACGGGTTTAAGGTTTAATATACCTTAGGTTCTTGTGTCGTGAGACTCGGGTCTCCATGTCACCGTCTGTCTCCAACCTGAATTCGAAACTTTCTCGGCATTAAAATCAAATTTTTGCGTGTTCTTCGTGATCCTCATAACGGATCACATCATCTGGTATCAGAGCCAGGTTCTGAATTCAGGCTTTTGTTTCTATCCTAGTTTGATTTTTATGTGTTTATCATCGAGTTTGCCACATAAAAATCATCCATATCTATTTTTTTATCTTGTTTGTCAAGTTTTTATTTCTTATTCTTCGTGTTCTTTGTACCAGTAAAATTTTCCAATCTTAATCCATAAAAAAATTCCAACAAAATTTCAAAAGTGTTTATTTTATTCAATTCTTATCCTAATTCAATTCCTTTCTTTCGCTACACCTGTAGTCGAATTTCGGATTTATATAACCAAAAAAAAGTGATTTCGAAAATTCAAGAACCACTTTCTTGAATTTCCTTAAATTCTTGATATTCCTTACCTTCTAAGTAAAAATTAAAATTTATTCTAATCATTGTGTCAAATTATTCAATTCCATTCCAAATGTCTAAATTTCCAACAATTTCATTGCTGGCAATGTTGGAGAAACAATTTGAGAAATTGGATGAGAAATTAGACGCGAAGTTGGGGAAGGTTAAGAACTTAGCGGATATACATAGTGCAGAATTTGCTCAACGGCGTAAGGGATATGGGCTTGATCATAAACCTCGGGTTGGAATTGCGGTTGAGAGGGAAGAAGAGATTAATGCGAGAGCACTTTTTAATATTCGAACTAAAATTTATGAGAAAAGGATGATGTATGAACGGAAGGCTAGAAAAGAAGCGAAGTTTAAAAAAAGGGAGAGTGAAAGGGAGGTTGAAGCTAAATTGCAAAAGGGGAATGAAAGTGAGAATATAGTGAATTTACAGTTGGAGCCTCGGGATATGATTTTTGAGAAGAAGGACGAAGAGTTGAAACATGAATTAGAAAATAAAATTTTGAGTCATGAAGAGGAGGTGTATGTTGAGAATATTGATATTGAAGAGCTGAAAATTGAAGTAGTTGATCAAACTCCGAATCTTGTAGTAGAGGATAAAAATGTGGTGGAGGTGTTTGAGTGTGAGAATTGGGAATTAGAAGGTGTGGTTGGGCTTGAGAGTAAAAATATTGAAAGAGGGGAAGAAAATAGTCTCGTTGTTAGAAAAGAGGAGGTGGTGATGATTCCTCAAGAGTACAAGGATCCATACCTTGTACATGGAGAAACTAACATTTCCCTCCCCATTTTATTAAATTCTTTCTTGCAGGTTAATTGCACTTGAAAATTTGGGCAACACCACCAATGCCTTGTAATTTGATTCTTGGGAAGGTTGTTTCTTCCTTTTGGGTTGGGATTTCTCCAAGTTTTTTAAACCTAGCTAGTATCTGTTCAGATGTACTGGATTGGGCTACATCATTGTAGGACTTGAATTTTATCCTTTGGTTTTCTGATGGTGATGGTCTGAATTGGAATGTAGGTAATCTGGGCCAGGCTCTAATGTCTTGTTGACAATAGTTTGGTCTCAGATTTAGGCCATTTTGGTCAAAATGATTTTTGTATGGTGCTGGACTATGTCCATTTCTGGTATTAAAGTCCAGGTAGGCTTGATGGGTTTCAGAATATGTTTTAAAGCTTTCGTGTTTGTATGGTTTGCCTTTGACTATGAGTTCGAATTTTGTCCAACTCGTGTAAAATCCTCTGTGAGGTCCATCAAAGATTGTGTAGAATTTTGTACCTGCAATTGAAGTATTTACCCCCACCAATGGTGTGGTTTCCAATTGTGTTTGAGAAGTGTTAGCTGGTTTTTGAATAACCGTATGTTTTTGCGAACACTGAGTTTCCGAAGAATCTCCTGTGTGTAATTGGATTTGTGATCCAAGTTACGGGTTTGGAATTCCCTTGAGCTCTTGCGAACCAGTTGCAGTAACATTTTCTCCAAGTACTGTAAATGTCTCTCCAGTAGTCTTGCTACTTTCGATTATGGGTGTCTTTTCCGAGGATGTACTTTCTGCTCCAGTAGTCTTGCTACTTTCACTTTCCTCCCCTTGTTTTTGAAGTCTCGAAAGCTTCTTTTTGAGGACTTTAATGCTTTGTTGAAGCATTATAATTTCATTGGTTTTGACAGAAATTTCAATTTCTGTTTCAATATCTTCAATTTGTTCTTTGATGTCATTCATTTTTACCTGTAAATGCAAATTCTCTTGTAAGTGAATCAGCTAGTGAATTATTTGTTCCTTTGATAATTTCAATATCAAAGTTGTAATGACTAAACCACATTTGCCATCTGATCAGTCTTCCTTGTTTGTAATTTAGATGTACCTGATTTTTCAAGAATGATTTACATGTAGTTGAATCAGTTCTAACAAGAAATTTGTCAGTAATGATGTAAATTCTGAATTTTGTAATTGCCTTTTTCATGGCCAAGATTTCTTTTTCGTTGATATGGTAATTCTTTTTTGGATTAGTGAATGTTCCTGAAGCATATCCACAAAGTTGTTCATCTTCATTGTTATTTTTTGCCTTTAAAACTGCTCCCCAATGTTCTTGAGATGCATCAGTTTCAATTATCATTTTATCATTTGTTTTTGAATGATACAATGATGGAAGATTTTTTATTTTGATTTGATTTTTTGTACATAAAGAGTGTCTTCTGTGTTCAAATTCCATTTGATGTCTTTTTTGAGTTTCTTTTGGAGTGGTACTCTCATTTTTGCTAAATCTTTGATGAAAGATTCTGCGTATGTGAGACATCCAAGAAATCTCACAAGTTGTTTTTGATCTTGTATTTCATTTGGAAATTGGTGGATATGGTTAAGTACATGAGGCTTTAGTTGCTTTGTAGCCATATGTAATATCCATCCCGAGGTATCCAATTTTTTTTTAAAACATTTATGCTTTCTTTTGAGAAAGTATAATGCCTAAATTGCATGTTGTTTTTAGAATTGTTATGACGTGATTTTCATGCTCTTCTTCATTGTCTGAAAAGACCAAAATATCATCAATGTATACACAACAAAATTTGTATCTTGAGGATATTATCCATGTATCTTTGGAAAATATTAGGTGCTTGTTTCAAGCCAAATGGTACTACTTTCCATTGGTAATGTCCTTCTGGGAAACTGAATGACGTAAGGTGTCTTGATTTTTGGTCAAATATGACTTGCCAAAATCCTGATTTGCAATCAAAATAGAAAAGATTTTCTTTCCTTTGATTAAATGTAGAAGGCTTTGCATATTTGAAATTTAATATCCATCTGCCTTGATAATTTTGCTAAGCTGAGAATAGTCAACTACCATTGTACACAAAAATGAAACTGAAGGAGTTTTTATTCAGCACAAAACTGAAACTGGGGTGCACAAAATGAAACTGAAGGCTGGCTTTTATCACTCGAAACTGATGGCTGGAGCTTTTAATTTTCATTCAGATTTTCCAACGGGTATTACCAATCCCATTTGACATTATTTCACATTTTGGAGAAGAAATTCTTTGAATTCTGAGAAACTTGAAAACATGACTTCAGAATTCCTAAAAACATTGTAAATAAAAAGAGGCTAACAGATTATGGAGCTACATTATCTGTAACACCCGCACTTAATTTTTGGATTTATATGCAAGAAATTGAAGTTTAGGGTGTGGAAATGAATGTCAGTTGGTTTCTCCACTAATTGTCATCATTAGGGGATATTATGTGGATTAAATTGGCAAGAATATGAATGGTCAAGAATATGAATGGTCAAGAATATGAATGGGCAAGAATATGAAATGGTCAAGAATATGAATGGGCAAGAATATTGAATGGTCAAGATTCTTGAATAGGCAAGAGTATGAATGGGCTTTCATTAATTATTTTGGTCACCTCACCTCACCTATTTAAACCCCTTTCCACTTTCACACAACCCTACACATACACACTCTATACTACGAGGAGATCCGTGCACTCACAAGTTATAGAAATTCAAGGTGTTCAAGAAGCTTTGGTCTATTTCCTATTACACTCCATTTTTAATCTTCTAAATAGTAAGTATGTTATGTTTTCTATGTTTGGATCATTACTATGAAACAATTTCAAGAAATTATTATGGGTCTCATATGATATGATATGTTTATGATTATGCTAAGGGGACCGGGGTTTTGAGTAGCGCTACACATAAGAATTCTTACCTCTTATGTTCGTTAAAGTTCTTGTGTCTCCCTATGTTGATTTTGATCCTTATGCTATTCATGATAATTATCTTGACATGCTTACTGAGATTTTTCAAAAATCTCATTCCACAATATATTTTTTTTCCAGATAATTGATGGTTCGAGGCGGTCAAATTGGAGGTGGCAATAGTGGCTAAACTTGATGAGAAAATTGGACTGAACAACTTTCAATTCCTATGTTTTAATTTTATGCAGAAACAATGTCCTTATTTTAATTTCGCAATGAAACTCTGAATATTAAAGTTGCACCCTATTTATTTATTTGTGAAACTTTTATTATTGCTATGTAAGTCTCGATAAAATGATTTGAATCTTTATTTGGTGTCACTCGAATGGCCAAGAATTCGGGTCGTCACAGTTGGTATCAGAGCAAAGGTATGCTTTCCTGTAGACTTTTTAAATCATTTCAAAACATTTCTACAAGGAACGTTATTGCAATTAATCTATTTTAATTGCAGTTAAAGTAATTAATTTTCTTCATATTTTTCATCATTTGTTTAAAAAAAAGATTATATATATATATATATATATATATATATATATATATATATATATATATATATATATATATGAATCAGATTTTTATTCAATCACTAGTGCAAATTTTAGTTTGAATACCCAAATTATTTTTTTGTTATTGGGCCCAATTTTACGTAAAGATGCGAAATGGTTAATGATTATTTCCTAAGAAATAGATTATTCTTTAATTATGAAATATTTTAACTCATCAGTCCGTCACGCCACTTTACACATCTTGACTCCTCGAACCAGGTATGTTATATGCTTTGCTAGTCATTTACGATTTTATTGAGACATGTTAAATACGAAATGTTTGTACATTGAGACTTTACATGCTATATAGTATGATATAAATTGATAGAAGCCTCAATTATTCCCAACGTAGAATCATGAGACATAGAAGATACATATAGGAATTTTGGCACATATTAAGCTTAGTAAGATTTACCGAGGGGCAAGGGAAAATGGATACCAATTTAATCAGACAAAATTGTGTATCACCTCGACCGAACTCTCACTCCGTATTGGAGGAAATTCATAAAAAGAATTGAAGAGACATTCGACTACCAAACCTCCCCAGATGTGTTACTATGATACATGAGGGAAAGGTGGAGGGTAAATCGTGAAGACCTTTATGACATTGATAGGGTGCCAGGCTACGAACAAAACCCAAATAATATCCTACCAATACCTGAAGTTAATTACGATGGACACTATGTTGAAGACGAACCAAGTGAGGAGTACAGCCCTGCATCGTATTCCGGAATTGATCCAAGGCCAAACCCCGAGGGAAATCAACATGAGGGTTCTAATGGGAACTATTAGTTGACGACTAGTTTTCTTGTGTTTAAATTTATGTCTTTATGAACCCCATTATGTTTTAGTATGTTTGGACACTGGGTATGCCTAATGGTCCATTATTTATGTTAACTTATGAATGTTTATGAATAAAACATGTTATTCCCTTAAGTTTCTTATTTTCAAGTTGCTTTCTTTCTAAATAGTCGCCATTATTTAATTAAGACTATGGCACCACCAAGACGCGGAAGAACTAACAACAGTACTAACCAAACCCAAGAGCCCCCACAACTTATTCAACCATAGCCTATTGCAGTTAACCCACAGTTTGCCCAGCAGTTTCTCACTATGATGCAAACTTTTGTGCAAGCTACTGCACCACCACTGTTCGCTCAAAATAGTGTACCGCAAGCGCACGGGTCGCGTACAAGTAATAAAGTGGACTTTTTGAGTCCGGATTGTCGATCCCACGAGGAATGTTTACTTTAGATTATACAACTTTAATTAATTTAATTCTAACAACAAAGAGAAACACACAATTAAAAATATGGATTTTTGACAATTCTAAATCAACTAAACTAATTCTAAACCGAATTAAAATACGGAAAATGAAAAATAAAACGTGGTTGGGATTCATGGTTTCATTTAACCGTCGCCTAATTAATTTCTCAACATGCAAATTAACAAATTACTCATTTACAATGTTAGACCCGATTTTCCAAGCTTAGCCAATTACCTCTCTCGAGTGAAATCAACCCTAATCAATTGGTCTAACCTACTATATCTCTATGTCGATTAAGGTCCAATCAATTGCATTAACGTTTTGTGAAAATAGCTCAATGGATCATCTAGGGTTTAAGGTATATCTCTATCCTTAACAAGAACCTAGAGCATTTGTTATTTGGTCTAAAATGCATAATATCTCTCGATTATCATACACTTCACAAAACACATATTTGGTGATCAAGCAAACACATGTAATAATCTCAATAACAAACACACATGAAATAAGCATTTAATCAAATAGCAAATATTAAAATTAATCCAAGCTAGGTTAAATTCATTCCATAAATCCCAACATTAAAATTTAGCTAAACATGTTGGAAGAAAAAGCGATAGATGAAAACATTACAACCCGGAGTTTGAAGATCGTGAATTTGGCTCGCTGCTTGAGTTGCGTCCAGCCGCAACCTGCTTCACTGCAATTTCTCATTGCAGCCTTGCGTCAGCTTGCATCCAGCCTTGCATCTGGTATGAATCAGCAGCTTATGTGTATGAACCAGCACAGGCAGAAGCAGCAACACCAGAATTCAGTAGTACAGTTTTCTTCCAGCAGCTCAGTTTTCTCTAGCAGCAGTCCCTTTCTCAGTTGGCATCAGCCTCTACCAGTTGGCACAGCAGTAAGCTCTGGTTTCCGGTGGTTAGCAGCTCCTAGTTCCAGCACAGCAGCTCCCCCCCCTGCTGTCACCTGCAGTTCACCTGTCTTTTGCCTCTCAGTTGTTCTCCTAAGCAGCAGCAGTAAAACAGCAGATTCAGTTTCCAGTAGTCAGCAGCTCCCGGTTTTCACAGCAGCTGTCATGTGTAGTTCCTGGTAAGCAGCAGCTCACTGCTGCTTCTGGTTCTTCAAGCCTGGTTCAGCAACAGCACTTCTTCAGCAGGTTGCAATCTCGGTTTCACAGTTGGCAGCAAACTTCCAGTTGCAGGCAGCAGTTCTCCTCCAGCCAAATATTCCAGCAGCAGTATATTCCTATCTATCTGTTCCTTTACAGATGAACTTCCACTGCAGCTGTTACCTGCATTGTCAACCCCCGGTTCCTCCTCTGCCCTGCTCTCTGGTTTTCTTCCTCAGTTAAGCATCCAAATGCGTCCAGCTGCTTTCTTTTCTGCACTCAGCTGCCTAAGGCAGCTTCCCCCCCCTTTTTCATGTCTGGTTGTGTGTGTATATATATGTATAGCAAAACATCAGCCTGCTGCCCTTCATCCTCTGTCCAGCCTCCTTTTTCCCATACTCTCCAGCCCATGCTTCCAGCAGTAAAGCACGTTCCCAGCCATGCTCTCCTGTCTTGTTCTTTCTAAAATTGCACATTTGGTCCTTGAGTTTTGGAAGTTGAGCAAAATGGTCCCCAAACTCTATTTCTCTCTTGATCCACATGCCCATGTTTTCTTGTCATTTCCAGCACATTTCATTTTTATTTTGCAGCCTAAGTCCTCAACATTTGACAATTGTGCACTTTGGTCCTTCAACTTTTGAGATGTTGCAATTAAGTTCCCAAACTTTTGGTTTCTTTCAATTTGGTCCTTGAACGTCAAATTTGCTCATCTTTAAGCTCAATTGCTCTCTAATCTTGTCTATTTGCTTTCCAATTGAGTTTGTACCTAATTGTACAAGATAAACACAATTTATAAGTAGATATTTGCTCAATTTGTCAATTAAATTGCTAATTTAGGAACTAAATAAGTGTGTAAAACGCACACTTATCACACCCCCAAACTTGAGTTTTTGCTCGTCTCGAGCAAAATTATCTACTAGTGCAAACAAGTAATGTGAAATATAGATCAACAATGTTAAATAACTTGCAAATTACTCATGAGTGCAAAATTGTATAATCAATTCAAAAGTGTAATTCCAAATAATGCTACCAAAAAGAAGTTTAGCTTATCCGATGTTCGATCGGTGTGCGTGTGTGCAAAGTCACTTTCAATTGTCAATTTAGTTTCAAGAATGTTGATGAGTAAAGAGGTTTCAAGTCAAAACTACCCACCATTAGTGGTCAATTCTTTTTCTTTCCCAATCGTGACATTCATCCCCCAATAAATATTTTTCTTTCCTCTCCCGGGATGCAATTCTAGAGGGTACTCTCAAATCACTATTTTCTTTTTCCACTCTAGTTTGGGTGTGTTTTACCGACAATCTCGACAACCTAGAAATGCAGTGACTCTCCACTAATGAGTGTTTCGACATTCAAGTTTATACCAAGTAATTCAAACCCACTATTCATCTAAGAGCCCTTATGCAAGTACAAATGCATGATTTCTAAAAACTAGCGTGATGAATGCTCGTGTCTTCCCCACTCCCTTAAGCTTTCTAATTGACCCATGTAGCGAGCTTTAAGTCGGCAACTCCCCGATTGTTTTAAGATCAAAGGGTACCAGGTTTCAAAATACCCCTACGGACTTATTAACTCGAGTCAAAAAGGCTACAAAGTGGGGTAGACTTATTAAGCGAATGCAATGATAATGTATTTTTTTTTTTTTTTTTTTTTTCAAGTGTATGTGTGTGAGTACCCTACTCATTAAGCTTTCTAATTGACCCATGTAGCGAGCTTTCGGTCGGTGACTCCCAAGTTTCAAACTTAAGGCACCAAGTTTCAAGATACTCCTACGGACTTAATTACTCGAGTCAAAAAGGCTTCGAGATAGGGCAATGCAATGCAAAAATTAAAATGGGCTAGAACTTTAGCATACGGTCATTACTTAGCTTATACTTGGCGAAATACACTCCACACAAAATTTATTTCCAACATGCATGGAATCACCACACGTCTAGACCGTCTCCTTTACCAGGTCGACCACCCCCAAACTTGTCTTACAATAGGATCAAGAGATTTAGAGTTTTGGGAAATATTTGATAGGTTGATAAAAATTAACAATACAAGCTCACAACCTAGTTCTTCTACTCCATTAACCTCATCACCCTTCAACAATTCCTAAACTTCACCAACAATCAATCATGACTATTGTGCTCAAGATAAATATGATCTTGCATGGATAAGCATTTTGTAAAAGTAGACACAAGTAGCATATTGGTCATAAATCATGAATCAATAACAATTTTAAACATCTAAGTAATCCTGGCCACGGCAAGGCTATCTAACATGTCAATACACAATAGGAAATCACCCCCAAACTTGAAATGCACATTGTCCTCAATGTGTAAAATAGAATCAAAGTAAGAGGAAAGAAGTTACTAGACATCCCAAGAAGTGGTAGGGCACTCATAAGTAGTCTTGGGCATGTGAACTCTCATTGCAATCACCAACGATCCACCCCAAAACTTGTGTTGAAACCTCCAATCGATTGAGCATAATTTTCTCCAATAAGGCATTTCATCGAACACCTTGTGAGCATCCTATGAAAACACAAGAAAAGAGTAGATATTAAATGGTGAATGATCCAAAAATTAAAATTACATTCAACATCTCAATTCTAACTCATAAATCCAATATAATTTGTCCATCCACATCAATATTAAATCACACTTGAAGATAAAATACAACATGCACCAAGTGATTTAAAAATGAGTTTTAAGCAAATTTTGACTTTGAAAGTTTGATATGAGTATATGTTAGAATTAAAAGAGAATGTATTGGAGCTATTTCACACTACCCAACTTGAGGAAAATAAATGTGGAAGATAGAGACTTGACCTAGCCAACTTATTTGCAAAAATGTAAATAAAATGCAAGAAGGTAAATAATATGCAAAAAAATAAAAATAAAACAAGTAAAGGGTAGAGAATGGGTTGCCTCCCATTAAGCGCTTATTTTAAAGTCATTAGCTCGACTCTCCGCATAAGCACTTCATGGCACTCTAAATGAAGCTTTTGATGTCCTGCCCATTGTGCTTATTTTGACTTTGCTCCACTCTTCATTTGATCTAAACACTTGCACCTTGCCCCTTCCAAAGTCATGGGACTTGCCTACTTCATCCAATTCAAATTCAACTATGTAGACTTGCTCCTTCTCAAGTGGCTTAATCACAAAATCAATTGTTGGGTAATCAATGAAGTTGAGAAAATGTGATTTAATCTCTTCCTCATTAACGACCGCTTCCCCTTGTGATTCTTTTGTGATTAACTTGTCATTATTTTCAAGCTCATCTTCAATAGTTGATATCTCCTCGGATTGAAGGACCGATCCAAAATTCGAATTCATGGGCAATGGCAAGTTTTTCCTATTAATTCCCAAGAGTGGATTATACCCCCACGTTTGGAATCCTTCCCAATACATGGCATCCCCCATAAGCATATCATCATCATCCAATTTGGCAAGTTCATTGTAATACTTTGCAAGTACCTTCTCATTCAATAATGGAGGACCATCTCCTACAAGAGTGATGTCCTCATCCCAATCATCCGGTACACAATCTCCCTAGAGCATGTAACTCACATCCGAAGTTTCAATTGCTTGTTTTCGGTATTTCAAATATTGTCTAAACCCAATAAGTTTTGACGTAAGCAAACTATTTCCCGAATACAAGCATTGTCCATTACAATGCATCTTGTAACAAATTTCACAACCTGAATATTCTTCAAGCATGTATTCATCATCCATGTCGAGATTGTTCATTGCAATTGCTTTCCTATTTTGCCAATGTTAGAATCAAATATACATAGAAAGAAAACCAAACACAAGAAAGATTAGAATTGTGGTGGTTAACAAAATAAAACATAAAACAAAATAATTACAAATTGTTAAAACTAAAATTAACTAAAGTAATAATCAAAGTAAAAACATTCCCCGGCAACGGCGCCAAAAACTTGTTCGCTCAAAATAGTGTACCGCAAGCGCACGGGTCGCGTACAAGTAATAAAGTGGACTTTTTGAGTCCGGATTGTCGATCCCACGAGGAATGTTTACTTTAGATTATACAACTTTAATTAATTTAATTCTAACAACAAAGAGAAACACACAATTAAAAATATGGATTTTTGACAATTCTAAATCAACTAAACTAATTCTAAACCGAATTAAAATACGGAAAATGAAAAATAAAACGTGGTTGGGATTCATGGTTTCATTTAACCGTCGCCTAATTAATTTCTCAACATGCAAATTAACAAATTACTCATTTACAATGTTAGACCCGATTTTCCAAGCTTAGCCAATTACCTCTCTCGAGTGAAATCAACCCTAATCAATTGGTCTAACCTACTATATCTCTATGTCGATTAAGGTCCAATCAATTGCATTAACGTTTTGTGAAAATAGCTCAATGGATCATCTAGGGTTTAAGGTATATCTCTATCCTTAACAAGAACCTAGAGCATTTGTTATTTGGTCTAAAATGCATAATATCTCTCGATTATCATACACTTCACAAAACACATATTTGGTGATCAAGCAAACACATGTAATAATCTCAATAACAAACACACATGAAATAAGCATTTAATCAAATAGCAAATATTAAAATTAATCCAAGCTAGGTTAAATTCATTCCATAAATCCCAACATTAAAATTTAGCTAAACATGTTGGAAGAAAAAGCGATAGATGAAAACATTACAACCCGGAGTTTGAAGATCGTGAATTTGGCTCGCTGCTTGAGTTGCGTCCAGCCGCAACCTGCTTCACTGCAATTTCTCATTGCAGCCTTGCGTCAGCTTGCATCCAGCCTTGCATCTGGTATGAATCAGCAGCTTATGTGTATGAACCAGCACAGGCAGAAGCAGCAACACCAGAATTCAGTAGTACAGTTTTCTTCCAGCAGCTCAGTTTTCTCTAGCAGCAGTCCCTTTCTCAGTTGGCATCAGCCTCTACCAGTTGGCACAGCAGTAAGCTCTGGTTTCCGGTGGTTAGCAGCTCCTAGTTCCAGCACAGCAGCTCCCCCCCTGCTGTCACCTGCAGTTCACCTGTCTTTTGCCTCTCAGTTGTTCTCCTAAGCAGCAGCAGTAAAACAGCAGATTCAGTTTCCAGTAGTCAGCAGCTCCCGATTTTCACAGCAGCTGTCATGTGTAGTTCCTGGTAAGCAGCAGCTCACTGCTGCTTCTGGTTCTTCAAGCCTGGTTCAGCAACAGCACTTCTTCAGCAGGTTGCAATCTCGGTTTCACAGTTGGCAGCAAACTTCCAGTTGCAGGCAGCAGTTCTCCTCCAGCCAAATATTCCAGCAGCAGTATATTCCTATCTATCTGTTCCTTTACAGATGAACTTCCACTGCAGCTGTTACCTGCATTGTCAACCCCCGGTTCCTCCTCTGCCCTGCTCTCTGGTTTTCTTCCTCAGTTAAGCATCCAAATGCGTCCAGCTGCTTTCTTTTCTGCACTCAGCTGCCTAAGGCAGCTTCCCCCCCCTTTTTCATGTCTGGTTGTGTGTGTATATATATGTATAGCAAAACATCAGCCTGCTGCCCTTCATCCTCTGTCCAGCCTCCTTTTTCCCATACTCTCCAGCCCATGCTTCCAGCAGTAAAGCACGTTCCCAGCCATGCTCTCCTGTCTTGTTCTTTCTAAAATTGCACATTTGGTCCTTGAGTTTTGGAAGTTGAGCAAAATGGTCCCCAAACTCTATTTCTCTCTTGATCCACATGCCCATGTTTTCTTGTCATTTCCAGCACATTTCATTTTTATTTTGCAGCCTAAGTCCTCAACATTTGACAATTGTGCACTTTGGTCCTTCAACTTTTGAGATGTTGCAATTAAGTTCCCAAACTTTTGGTTTCTTTCAATTTGGTCCTTGAACGTCAAATTTGCTCATCTTTAAGCTCAATTGCTCTCTAATCTTGTCTATTTGCTTTCCAATTGAGTTTGTACCTAATTGTACAAGATAAACACAATTTATAAGTAGATAACAGCCAACACCAACGCCACCACCTTCTCCGCCACCTCCTCAACCAGAGCAAAAATAGGAAGTTATACCCGACACTAGGACCACTGTCACTGTTGTTGAACAATTCAGGAAACACCAACCCCCTATCTTCTATGGCAGTACAGATCCCTTGGAAGCGGAGGACTGGCTAGTAGGAATGGAGAGGATTTTTGAACTCATTGACTACCCGAACCCTAGAAGGGTGATTTGTGCAACCTTTATGCTACGTAAAGGAGCTAGGCGTTGGTGGGACACCACTGCTAGATCAAGGGCTCCTGGTCATGTTTGGATGTGGGATGAATTCAAGGAGGTATTTTTGAAAAAATACTATCCCACGAACATCCGCAATCGGAAGGAAGCTAAATTTCTCACTTTGACTCAAGGTTCGATGTCCTTGATCAAGTACGAGCAAAAGTTTGATGAGTTGGCTCATTATGCTCCTGGATTTGTGGATACGGAAGAGAAAAAGGCAAGACGTTTCGAACAAGGTTTGAGGGATGACTTGAAATGGACTGTTATTTTGCTCTAGCTTGAAAGTTACCATGATGTGCTGGAAAGAGCACAATTGGCAGATTTCAAAAATCGCACTAGCGGCGAAGATAGGCAACATGGAGAACAACCAGAGAAGCAAGAATGGGTTGATAACAAACAACCAGAGAAGCGAAAGTGGATGGATAACAAAGGCAAAGGAAAGCAGAATTTTTCCAAGAAAGGACGAGGGGATTCGACACAAGGTAGCAATAAGAGCTACCCACGCTGTGAAAAATTCCAGAAGTATCACCAGGGAGCTTGTCTTATGGGGACAAATTCGTGTTTTTGATGTGGAGAACAAGGAAACATGGCTCAATATTGTCCTAAGTATGGTCAGTAAGGGAACAACCAGCAAAAGCTACAAGGTAATAATCAGGAAAGACCACATGGAAACAACCAACTGAGGAATAATCAGAATAAACAGGGCAATGCACCTGGGGGACAGGCTAGGGTTTATGCATTGGGAGGTTAAGATGAGGATCTGAATCGAAATGTCTTGGCAGGTAAAGTCCTCATTTCAACTTACAAGCTTATGTATTGATAGATTCTAGTGCTACTCACTCATTTATATCCCCTAAGTTTGTAAGTAAATTGAATGTTACAATTGAACATACACAATTCCCTTTGGAAGTGACGATGCCCAATAGTGATGTTTTAAATACTGATCGCATAACTAGAGTGACTAAAGTAGAGATGGATGGTATATCATTAGAGATGGAGCTATATGTACTAGATATATAAGAATTTGATTTAATTCTTGGAATGGATTGGCTATCCAAGAACCACGCATTAATTCGTTGCTTTGAGAAGGAAGTAATTTTCCAAAGACCAGGGGAAGAAGAATTTTGACTATCTGTAGCTGGATGTGGACCCTTATCTCGCGTCATTTATGCATTGAAAGCACGACAAGCCTTATCATTAGAAGGCACGACGGCTTTTCTGATGTCTATAATAGGTAAGGACTAGAACAATAGACCAACAATTAGCAATGTTAAAGTTGTATGTGAATATCCGGAAGTTTTTCCCGAGGAGTTACCTGGCATACCGCCAGAACGAGAGGTAGAATTCACGATTGACCTCATTCCCAGCTCAGCACCAATCTCCAAAGCCCCGTATAGAATGGCGCCCAAAGAATTACAAGAACTGAAGGCACAGATAGAAGGACTATTGGAGATGGGTTTCATCCGACCCAGTGTTTCACCATGGGGAGCGCCATTGTTATTTGTTAAGAAAAAGGATGGGTCAATGAGAATGTGCATCGATTATAGAGAATTGAATCGGATTACTATCAAGAATAAATATCCCCTTCCCAGGATTGAAGATTTACTTGATCAGCTACGAGGTGCAACGGTATTCTCCAAGATTGACTTAAGGTCTGGTTACCATCAGTTGAGAGTCAAAGCTAGTGATGTCTCCAAGACAACATTTAGAACTCGTTATGGACACTACGAGTTCTTGGTTATGCCTTTTGGGCTAACGAATGCTCCTGGGGTCTTTATGGATTTAATGAACCGCATTTTCCATGATTATCTGGATAAATTTGTTATTGTATTCATCGATGATATCCTAATCTATTCGAGAAATAAAGAAGAACATGAGGTGCACTTAAAGATTGTGTTAGGGATTTTGAAGAAGGAGAAGCTCTACACCAAATTCAAGAAGTGTGAATTTTGGCTAGACCGAGTAGCATTCCTCGAACATGTTGTTACGTCACAAGGAATAGAGGTAGATCCTAGTAAAGCAGAAGCAATGTTGAATTGGCCAAGACCAACCAATGTAGGAGAAATTCGTAGTTTCTTGGGTTTATCAGGATACTATCGGAGGTTCATTGAGGGATTATCCAAAATATCGGGACCTCTTACACAACTAACGCGCAAGAATGCAACGTTTGATTGGACAAAGGATTGTGAGCTAAGTTTCGAAAAATTAAAACAGAAGTTGGTGAATGCGCCAGTGCTAACCATACCCACTGGGTCAGATGGTTTTGTGATTTATAGTGATGCTTCAAAGCAAGGCCTGGGATGTGTCTTAATGCAGCACGGTAAAGTGGTCGCCTATGCATCAAGACAATTAAAGATACATGAAAGGAACTACCCCACGCATGATCTAGAACTTTCCGCAGTGGTCCATGCACTAAAAGTTTGGAGACACTACCTTTACGGAGGCAAGTGTGACATTTATACGGACCATAAAAGCCTAAAATATATCTTCACACAGAAGAAGTTGAATATGAGGCAAAGAAGATGACTAGAGTTAGTTAAAGACTATGTTTGTGAAATTCATTATCACCCTGGCAAAGCAAATGTAGTTGCTGATGCCTTAAGTCGTAAAGTTACAAGTAAATTAGCCATGTTGACAATGCAAGAACCATTATGGAGAGAATTTGAGAAATTGAGTCTTGAACTTGTCACCACTCAGCCAGGTGTGGTCGCTCGAGTAGCAACTATGTCGATCCGACCCACACTGTGTGACAGAGTTAAGAGTAATCAAAAGGGTGATCAGTCCTTCGAGTATATCAAGTCTGAGATTAACTCGGATAAACGGAAGGATTTCACCATTTCTGAAGATAAAGTATTATACTATCAAGGACGTCTGTGTGTACCTAATTTTGAGGAACTGAAAAGAGAGATTCTAGAAGAGGCTCACTCATCACCTTATTCAGTACACCCAGGGGGGCACAAAGATGTATAACGACTTGAAGAGAGTATTTTGGTGGGAAGGTATGAAGAGGGATATAGCTGAATATGTCAGAAAGTGTTTAGTGTGTCAGCAAGTTAAAGCTGAACACCAACAACCATCAGGGTTACTTGAACCATTGGAAATCCCAGAATGGAAGTGGGAGCACATAGCGATGGACTTTGTGATTGGTTTTCCAAGATCAGTAAAAGGCAACGAAGCAATTTGGGTCATAGTAGATAGACTCACCAAATCAGCTCATTTCTTGCTAGTTCGGATGACATTCACTATGGATCAATTAGCACAGCTATATGTGAATGAGATAGTAAGGTTACATGGTGTACCTGTTTCTATAGTATCTGATAGAGATTCAAGGTTCACATCGAACTTTTGGAAAAGTTTACACAAGGCAGTGGGAACTAAGTTAAAGTTTAGCACGGCTTTCCACCCTCAAACAGATGGTCAATCTGAGCGAACAATCCAGACACTAGAGGATATGCTTCAAACATGTATCCTTGAGTTTGGTGGACACTGGGAGAAGCATTTACCTTTAGTTGAGTTCTCATACAACAACAGTTATCACACTTCTATTGGCATGGCACCATATGAGGCTTTGTATGGGAGAAAATGTAGATCCCCAGTTCATTGGGATGAAGTTGGGGAGAGAAAGATGTTGGGGCAAGAGATTATTGAGTAGACAGTGCATGCAATTGAGAAAATTCGTGCCAGCATGAAAATTGCACAAGATGGACAAAAAAGTTATGCAGATAAAAAGAGAAAATGTTTGGAGTTTTCAGTTGGCGATAAAGTGTTTCTCAAAGTAGCAACTATGAAAGGAGTGCTACGGTTTGGCAAGAAGGGAAAATTGCAACCAAGATTTATTGGCCCATTTGAAATCTTACAACATATTGGGAATGTTGTATATCAGTTGGCATTACCTCCAGAACTCTCAGGTGTACATGACGTATTTCATGTATTAATGCTCAGAAAGTACATCCCTGACCCAAGCCATGTCATCAATCATCAGTCTATTGAATTACAATGAGGTTTGAGCTATGAAGAAGTACCAATAAGAATGGTGGAACAGACATATCAAGCCCTTAGGAACAAAGTAATCCCACTAGTAAAAGTACAGTGGCAAAATCATTCGGTTGAAGAGGCCACGTGGGAGCGAGAGATTGAAATGCGGGCCAAGTACCCACAACTTTTCGATGAATTCCAAGGTAAATTTAGAGGACGAAATTTAATTTTAGGAGGGTAGATTGTAATACCCGCACTTAATTCTTGGATTTATATGCAAGAAACTGAAGTTTAGGGTGTGGAAATGAATGTCTGTTGGTTTCTCCACTAATTGTCATCATTAGGGGCTATTATGTGGATTAAATGGGCAAGAATATGAAATGGTCAAGAATATGAATAGGCAAGAATATGAATGCGCTTTCATTAATTATTTTGGTCACCTCACCTCACCTATTTAAACCCCTTTCCACTTTCACACAACCCTACACATACACACTCTATACTACGAGGAGATCCGTGCACTCACAAGTTATAGCAATTCAAGGTGTTCAAGAAGCTTTGGTCTATTTCCTATTACACTCCATTTTTAATCTTCTAAATAGTAAGCATGTTATGTTTTCTATGTTTGGATCATTACTATGAAACAATTTCAAGAAATTATTATGGGTCCCATATGATATGATATGATATGATATGTTTATGATTATGCTAAGGGGACCGGGGTTTTGAGTAGCGCTACACATAAGAATTCTTACCTCTTATGTTCGTTAAAGTTCTTGTGTCTCCCTATGTTGATTTTGATCCTTATGCTATTCATGATAATTATCTTGACATGCTTACTGAGATTTTTCAAAAATCTCATTCCACAATATATTTTTTTTCCAGATAATTGATGGTTCGAGGCGGGTCAAATTGGAGGTGGCAATAGTGGCTAAACTTGATGAGAAAATTGGACTGAACAACTTTCAATTCCTATGTTTTAATTTTATGCAGAAACAATGTCCTTGATAAGTGCTTTATTAGCACATATTTAATTCACTTATTATCTTATTTTGTTATTGTTTTGATCCTATTGAAGCATCGTTTAATGCATTTTCATTTATTGTGCTATGTAAGGTCAAAAAGAAGAAAAAGAAAGGAAACATGACAAAAGAAATACAAAAAAATCAAGAAGTGAGGTTCAAGGGCATATTCAAAGTGCTCCAAATCAATAATGGCATGTGGGAAGAAGATTAGATGCAAAAATTATGGTCAAAGAAGGTTTGGGGTGAAGTTAGAAATCAAAAACCCGCAAGAATTGTGATCACGAATTTTAGTTATAGATTGAAGCTCAATTTTATCATATAAGACTTTCGAATTTAGGAAGAGCTATTTCACAAAGAATTGTAGATATTTGAGTTTTCTAATCAACGCAACTTGAATCACCACAATCAGACTTCAGCAGAGAAAGTTATGACCAAAACATCGAACACAGGCGCTTCTCGGCAGAAATACAATCACGGCCGTAAATGGTAAAGTTACGGCCGTAACTTCTAAATTTCGAAAATTTTCAGAAGCTTGCTTACGGCCGTAATAATGAAATTTACGGCCGTAACTTTCTCGCGAAGAAATTTCCTTATCTGATTCAAGGTCTATCTTTGGTATATCTTTGGGGTAAAGTTATGGCACGATTTTAGGAGTATTAAAGGAGCAAAATCACCACAAAAAGGAGGCTAGACATTGAGGAAAATTGAGAGAAAAAATAGAGCATTCTTGAGAGATTTTCAAGCGCAAGAATATCAATAACGGTGGAATTCATGAAGCAACTTGAAGAATCTACCACAACCATGTTAGGCTAAATTTCATATCTTGTTCAAAGGGGAAGTTGTTTCGATTTAATTATGTTATTTTCTTTTCCTACAAATTAGTAGCGTGAATTTATTCTTTTATTTCAATTGTTGGATTATTATGTTTTGAATGTTCAATTGAGATTATTTGATTAATAGTTTAATTTGGCCAATTGGATTATTGATCTTTGGATTCATGAATATGCTATGTTTAGGTTCTTGATCCGTAATTGTCATTGAATCTTTACTTAGTAGCAAATAAATCTCGTGCAGGTTTAGTAATAATTCAACTTGGATTGATTAATTCGAGCTTGTGTAATTAACGATCCAATTCAATCTATTCTTCTAAATTTTCATACTAGTCGTGCATTAAATCATAAGAGCTTGTTTAGGATTATCCATGACTAGAATTGGTTCAAAGAGCTTATTTTGAATCAATACACATAAGGAAGAATTTAGATAATCAGAGCTTATTGATTATTTATGATTGATAATTGAATTAGGAATAGAAACGCGTTACAAGGAAAAGTATAACATTAATTGAGGGCACAGCCGAACCCGAGAACAAGATTTCGTCTCATATTAATTCTCTAGTCATATTTAATTATTTATTTTATGGGTAGTTTTCATTCAAACAATTCAAACAACAAAACCCCCCATTCCATTCTAATTGATCGAACAACTAAAATTAGTTTATGTTCCTCGTGGGATCGACCCTTACTCTCACTACTACATTATTAATTAATATTTAGCGAGTAAGGAATTATTTATTATTTTGGTGTATTACGACACGCATCAAATTTTTGGCGTCGTTGCCAGGGAACGGTCAACCAATTTAGTTGTTTAGTTAATTAGAATTTTTTTTCTGCATTTTATTTTATTAATTTTATTTTCACTTTATTTCTATAATTTTTCAACCAAAAAAAAAAAAAAAAAATCTTGCCTGTCTACTTCTTTTCTTATTTGCGTAAAAATCGATACACTTATTTTGAATTTTTTGATTTTGACCCAGAAATCGAGAGAATCTTTCAACAGTAAAGAAGAGCTACACAACCAATGGCGGTAGCTAACAATAATCTGACTCTCAAGCAACTAGCTACCCCGGATGTTGCTCAACAACCGCTATGCATCACTTTTCCGGCAGTGGAAGAAGGTAGAACTTTTGAGCTAAAATTCGGACTGATCCATCTTCTGCCAACTTTCAAAGGACATCCCGGTGAGGACCCATACAGACACCTTAAAGAATTTCATGTGGTATGCGACAGTATGAGGCCAACGGGCATTACCGAGGAGCAAATAAAAATGAGAGCTTTCCCATTCTCATTGAAGGATGCGGCCGCAGATTGGCTTTATTGTCTACCATCTGGAACAATCACTACTTGGAATGACATGAAAAGGCTTTTCTTGGAGAAATACTTCCCCGCATCTAGAGTTGGTACCATCAGAAAGGAAATATGTGGGGTGCGCCAGAACAATAACGAAACATTGTACGAGTATTGGGAGCGTTTCAAGAAGTTCATCTCAAGCTGTCCCCATCATCAGATCTGTGAGCAACTCTTGGTGCAATATTTTTATGAAGGACTGCTGCCGATGGACAGGAGTATGATAGATGCCGCAAGTGGAAGTGTGCTAATGGACAAAACACCGGAAGAGGCGAGAGCCTTGATTTCTAATATGGCTGAGAACACTCAACAGTTCAACTCCAACAGGGATATGCAAGTTCGGCGCGTGAATGAGGTAAGTAGTTCCAATATTGAAAGTCAATTGTTTGAACTAACAAATCTTGTAAAACAACTTGCAGTAGGAAAGTTACAACAAGCCAAAACCTGTGGAATATTCGCGAATTTTGGACATTCAACAGATACTTGTCCAGTGTTGCAAGAGGAAAATAGTGCCCAGGTGAATGCTGCAGAAGGTTTCCCGTTCCAAAGACAGCAGTACAATCCGTACTCTAATACCTACAATCCAGGATGGAGGGATCACCCCAACCTAAGCTACGGAATTAACAAGCCCCCGGGTTTCATTTCCAACAAACCTCAAGGGCAAGTTCAGCAACAAGGAATCTTCCAACAACAGGGGCAATATCAGCTAAAACCTAAAGGCTCAGGTACTTCTCTTGAAGACATGGTAAAAGCCTTGGCATCTAATACACTTCAATTTCAACAGGACACCAAGTCTAGCATTCAAAATCTGGAGAACCAAATGGGTCAAATGGCTGCAGCCATCAACAGGTTGGAATCACAATCCAGAGGTAAATTGCTATCTCAACTCGAGATAAATCCTAAAAACGTGAGTGCCACAACCTTGCGGAGTGGAAAAGTGATTGAAGGTTCGCGAAAGCAGGCCCCAGTAAATGAAGAGGAAGAGGAGAAGGAAATTGAAAAGGAAGTTACAACTTCGCAAAACCCACAGGTAAAATCCAACTCTAACTCAATTGTTAAACTAACTCCACCTCCTTTTCCCAGCAGGTTAGCAAAAGTGACTAAGGAGGGCAAGGAAAAGGATATACTGGAGATATTCAGGAAGGTGGAGATCAACATCCCACTATTGGATGCGATCAAGCAAGTACCCCGGTATGCAAAGTTTTTGAAGGAGTTGTGCACCAACAAACGAAAACTGATGGGGAATGAAAAGGTAAGAATGGGAGAGAATGTGTCGGCGCTCTTTCAGAGGAAACTACCTCCCAAGTGCAAGGATCCTGGTATGTTTACCATACCTTGTCAAATAGGCAATAAGAAAATAAATCGTGCTTTAATAGACTTAGGAGCATCTATCAATGTAATGCCTAGGTCCACTTACACCGCATTAAAACTTGCCAAACTGACTGAAACTAATGTTATAATTCAACTAGCCGATCGTTCTAATGCTTATCCTGACAGGGTAGTTGAAGACATTCTAGTGCAAGTAGGCGGGTTAGTATTTCCTGCAGATTTTTATGTATTGGACATGAATGATGACCATTCCCCCAACTCTACTCCTGTTTTGTTAGGGAGACCATTTCTAAAAACATCTAAGACCAAGATAGATGTTAGTAGTGGCTCACTTACCATGGAATTTGATAATGAAATGATTCAGTTTAATATTTATGATTTCGTGAACTACCTTGATGATGATAATCCTGTTCATTCTGTTAATGTTATTGATTCTTCAGTACAGGAAACTTTCAAACTTGGTGGAAATGGTGAAAAGCCAGGTAAAATCTCGTGTATTACATTGCCAACTTCTGATGACATGCTTTTGCCCCCCTGTCTTGCAGACCCTAATGAAAAATATGAAAAAGAAGTTGAGCTTTGGAAATCCACCTAATCCCGGTTGAAGGAGGAAACAACAAGTCTAGCCAAAGACGGTAAACAAAGGCGCTGCTCGGGAGGCAACCCGAGAGGGGAGTTTCTTTACTCCCTCAAATTATTATTTATTTATTTTATTTTTTTCATTTTTGTCATTTTCCTTATTAGATAATTTCATTCAAAAAAAAAAAAAAAAACATGTCCCCTCCTTTGATTCCATTCACATTCCCCTATTTTATTTTGTATTGTCACTCTCCACATTGAGGACAATGTGGAATTCAAGTGTGGGGGGGATGATTATCTATTATCTTTTGTTATCCCTATTTTATTCATCTTCATTCAGTTTTTTTTAGTTAGCTTTAATTGTGCTTAGACCCACATTTTGGTATAATAGGAAGCGGCCTCACTTATGATTATTTTTGAACCACCAACTTCCTAAATTGCATAATCGGATAAACAATGAGCACATAGAGATGAGTTTTCCAATAATTTCTGAATTAGTTTGAAAATGGGGACAAATTGAAAAATTTCTGCAACCTAATTGAGTCAAACCAAAATTGATGTGATAAAATACTGCCCCGAGTAACTTCATTCTATCCTTATTCCCTAGATTTTGAGTTCGAAATGAAGACTGAGCAATGACCTATAACTCATAATTGGATGGGAGAAGCACATATAAACCATAATTTGTGAGGTTTTGAGCCTATGAACTACTTTTACTCTTTATATTAAGCTCTACTTTTTGATGTGTGTCATGTATGGTTGGTTTGTGCTTGGATGTGCTTTCTTGTGCATACCGTTGTAGCTTCTTGACTCAAGTGCAAAATATAGTAGAGGCATTAGGTTAAACCAAATTTGACCTGCTAAAAGGGCCTACCATGATATATGTACCATTAGAAGCCCTTTTGAGCCTTAGCATTTCCTTGAAATTTTGATGCCACGCTACAAGCCAAGAAATACCCTTTCTTTCGCATTGTCTCTGTTTTGAACCCATAGAGAAGGGATTCGCAAGTTTTTGTTGATTAAGGATCGTGCTGTAGTCTAAGTCTAAGAAGTTGCAATGGTTATCTTTTGTTGGACGATGGTTGTGTAATGGACTGAATTCAGGGGAATGTAATTATATCTCAAGCCAATTGATGACTGCGTAATGATTTGAATAAAAGAGAAAAAATTGCAGTCTGTACTCGAAAAAAAAATTGAAAGAGAAAAAGCAATGAAAAGGAAGTTTAGTCATGAAAATTAGTAGTTGAGGATGTCAAACACTCAACTTGTGAAAAAAAGAAGAGAGTCAAGTGTGAACAAAGTTGGGTAGCGGAAAACAATAAAGTTCATATTAAGGGGTGAAGGAAACAATATCATTGTGAATTGACTTGGTTTGCGAAATTCCTTCTCGACTCAGCCTAAATATATCCTTTTATCCTACCTGACCTGAAGCCTCGTTACAACCAAATAAAGACCTTTACTTTGCACTTGTGTTATTGTTGGCTCCGGTTATGACATTTGAGCAGTCTATGGTAATAGATTCTCCATGCAGTGAGTTGAGTGAAAATCCTCACCCTTATAAACTTTGTGCGAAGAGAGAAATATCTAGTGAGAGTGTTAACTCCCATTACATATGCTTATGAGTGGTTTGAATTGCTTGGTCTATATTCTGTGCTTTCAAGTTGGCCAAAAACTAACACACATGTAGTAAATCATTGATAGAGGTTAAGAGAGAACTCACGAGAGGTGGGAGGATACAAGCCACATTGAGAAATGAATTGGGCCGGGAGTATTGATTTTCATTTCTGTTCAGAGGATATTGGATGATGCATCTCTTGCACACACTAACACACTCCGGTTATGCAATTGAGTTTTCATGCTAAAAGAGAAGTGGGCTGTAACCTTGACTTTCCGATTGTAGGTCTATCTTTTTGTTTGAGTTATGTTTCTTTTCTTTCACATCATTATTCGAGGACGAACAATGGTTTAGGTGCGGGGGGATTTGATAAGTGATTTATTAGCACATATTTAATTCACTTATTATCTTATTTTGTTATTGTTTTGATTATATTGAAGCATCGTTTAATGCATTTTCATTTATTGTGCTATGTAAGGTCAAAAAGAAGAAAAAGAAAGGAAACAGGACCAAAGAAATACAAAAAAATCAAGAAGTGAGGTTCAAGGGCATATTCAAAGAGCTCCAAATCAATAATGGCATGTGGGAAGAAGATTAGATGCAAAAATTATGGTCAAAGAAAGTTTGGGGTGAAGTTAGAAATCAAAAACCCGCAAGAATTGTGATCACGAATTTTAGTTATAGATTGAAGCTCAATTTTGTCATAGAATACTTTCGAATTTAGGAAGATCTATGTCACAAAGAATTGTAGATATTTGAGTTTTCTTTCCAACGCAACTTGAATCACCATAATCGGACTTCAGGAGAGAAAGTTATGACCAAAACATCGAACACTCGACAGAAATACAATCACGGCCGTAAATGGTAAAGTTACGGCCGTAACTTCTAAATTTCGAAAATTTTCAGAAGCTTGCTTACGGCCGTAATAATGAAAGTTACGGCCGTAACTTTCTCGCGAAGAAATTTCCTTATCTGATTCAAGGTCTATCTTTGGTATATCTTTGGGGTAAAGTTAGGGCACGATTTTAGGAGTATTAAAGGAGCAAAATCACCACAAAAAGGAGGCTAGACATTGAGGAAAATTGAGAGAAAAATATAGAGCATTCTTGGGAGATTTTCAAGCGCAAGAATATCAATAACGGTGGAATTCATGAAGCAACTTGAAGAATCTACGACAACCATGTTAGGCTAAATTTCATATCTTGTTCAAATGAGAAGTTGTGTCAATTTAATAATGTTATTTTCTTTTCCTACAAATTAGTAGCGTGAATTTATTCCTTTATTTCAATTGTTGGATTATTATGTTTTGAATGTTCAATTGAGATTATTTGATTAATAGTTTAATTTGGCCAATTGGATTATTGATCTTTGGATTCATGAATATGTTATGTTTAGATTCTTGATCCGTAATTGTCATTGAATCTTTACTTAGTAGCAAATAAATCTCGTGCAGGTTTAGTAATAATTCAACTTGGATTGATTAATTCGAGCTTGTGTAATTAACGATCCAATTCAATCTATTCTTCTAAATTTTCATACTAGTCGTGCATTAAATCATAAGAGCTTGTTTAGGATTGTCCATGACTAGAATTGGTTCAAAGAGCTTATTTTGAATCAATACACATAAGGAAGAATTTAGATAATCAGAGCTTATTGATTATTTATGATTGATAATTGAATTAGGAATAGAAACGCGTTATAAGGAAAAGTATAACATTAATTGAGGGCACAGCCGAACCCGAGAACAAGATTTCGTCTCATATTAATTCTCTAGTCATATTTAATTATTTATTTTATGGGTAGTTTTCATTCAAACAATTCAAACAACAAACCCCCCCCATTCCATTCTAATTGATCGAACAACTAAAATTAGTTTCTGTTCCTCGTGGGATCGACCCTTACTCTCACTACTACATTATTAATTAATATTTAGCGAGTAAGGAATTATTTATTATTTTGGTATATTACGACACGCATCAGTCCTTATTTTAATTCCGCAATGAAACTATGATTATTAAAGTTGCACCCTATTTATTTATTTGTGAAACTTTTATTATTGTTATGTAAATCTCGATAAAATGATTTGAATATTTATTTGGTGTCACTCAAATGGCCAAGAATTCGGATCGTCACATTATCATGACTCAAATGCCACAAAAGCAACGTTGAAACCTACTTGCATATATCAATCACACGTTTCAAAGTAATGATCACAAAATTTTCTCCTACCTACAAATTTCTATATTCAATGTCACATCAATATGTGATGCGTATCGCAATGCACCAAAATAATAAATAATTCCTTACTTGCTAAATATTAATTAATAATGTAGTAGTAAGAGTAAGGGTCGACCCACGAGGAACGGAAACTAATTTTAGTTGTTCGATCAATTAAAATGGAATTGGGGAGTTTGTTGTTTGAAATTGCTTGAATAAAAAATATGCATAAAAATAAACAATTCAATATGACTAGAGAAATAATATGAGAAGAAATCTTGTTCTCGGGTTCAGTTGTGCCTTTAATTAATGTTATACTTTTCCTTGTAACGTGTTTATATCCCTATTCAATTATCAATCATAAATAATCAACAAGCTCTGATTATCTAAATTCTTCCTTATGTATATTGATTCAAAACAAGTTCTTCGAACCAATTCTAGTCACGGACAATCCTAAACAAGCTCTTAGGATTTAATACACGACTAGTATGAAAATTTAGAAGAATAGATTGAATTGGATCGTTAATTTCACAAGCTCGAATTAATAAAGCCAAGTTGAATTATTACTAAACCTGCACGAGATTTATTTGCTACTAAAGTAAAGATTCAATGATAATTACGGATCAAGAATCTAAACATAGCATATTCATGAATCCAAAGATCAATAATCCAATTGGCCAAATTAAACTATTAATCAAATAAACTCAATTGAAAATTCAAAACATAATAATCCAACAATTGAAATAAAGGAATAAATTCACGCTAGTAATTTGTAGGAAAAGAAAATAACATAATTAAATTGACACAACTTCCCCTTTGAACAAGATATTGAATTTAGCCTAGCATGGTTGTAGTAGATTCTTCAAGTTGCTTCATGAATTCCATTGTTGTTGATATTCTTGCGCTTGAAAATCTCCCAAGAATGCTCTATATTTTTCTCTCAATTTTCCTCAATGTTCCAGTCTCCTTTTTTGTGGTGATTTTGGTCCTTTAATACTCCCAAAATCGTGCACTAGCTTTACCCCAAAGATATATCAAATATAGACCTTGAATCAGATAAAGAAATTCCTTGGAAAGCAAGTTACGGCCGTAACTTTCCTTATCACGGCCGTAAGTTAGCTACTGAAAATTTTCGGAATTTGGAATTTACGGCCATAACTTTATCATTTACGGCCGTAAGTGTATTTCTGCCGAGAAGCGCCTGTGCTCGATGTTTTGGTCATAACTTTCTCTCCCGAAGTCCGATTGTGATGATTCAAGTTGCGTTGGAAAGAGAACTCAAATATCTACAATTCTTTGTGAAATAGATCTTCCAAAATTCGAAATTCTTCTATGACAAAATTGAGCTTCAATCTATAACTAAAATTCATGATCACAATCTTTGCTGAGATTTCCAACTTCATTCCAAACCTTCTTTGATCATAATTTTTGCATCTAATCTTCCTCTCACATGCCATTATTGATTTGGAGCTCTTTGAATATGCCCTTGAACATCACTTCTTGATTTTTTTGTATTTCTTTGGTCATGTTTCCTTTCTTTTTCTTCTTTTTGACCTTACATAGCACAATAAGTGAAATGCATTAAACGATGCTTCAATAGGATCAAACAAATAGCAAAATAAGATAATAAGTGAATTAAATACATGCTAATAAAGCACTTATCAATATGCGATGTCACAACTTTTGATTAGGGATATCTACATAATTGAAGCGATGTTTATGCGAGGTTCAACATCTATGATTATTTTCTTTTTTCACTTTTTATTTCCCCGATTTATACCTTATTATTTGGCTAGTATTACATTAATTGAAAATAAAATGATTTGAGTTATTATTTCACGTTTTATATAGTTTGTTTAGTTTTTTTTTTTTTTTTTGATTCTTTACTACTATAATTGTAATTATCGTTCTTTTTAGTAAAATATGTTTTGGAATAGTGATTTTTTTTACATAATGTGTTATTAGAAATAAGGAAAAGATTTTGATTTTCGTGTAATACTATTTTAGTGGAGAATGCGTGATTGAAAATAAGGGGGAGAAAAATGTATTAAAATTATAATGGGTATCGAACATGGATTTCATAATTAAAAAAAATCATATATAACATTTTTATCAATTTTAATTTTCATTTTAATAATATTATTTACCTCAACCACTTCAAAAATAGTATTTAGTTCTTCAAAAACATTACGCATTCCATTATTCTTATATATAAGACGTACAATGCATGTGGCTACTACTAGTAGTTTGTAAAAATGTATTATTAATATTACTTCTTTTTTTGATACACATAAAACATGCAAATCAATATATATATATATATATATATATATATATATATATATATATATATAAAACAGAATTCATGCCAAAAATAACACAAACATAGTTTCCTGCACAAAATTACTCTTTAAATCTAGAAATTTATGGAAAAAAAATAATGTAATAAATATTTCAACAATTGTTATAGTACAAGACATTAGAATTTGTGCTATGTTATGTAATATTGGTGTTAAATCGAAGATCTCAACGAGAAGATTAATACAAGCAAACAAGTAAGAGCAAATTATAAATATATTATTCATAAAATCGTCACAAATATCAAATATAAAAGTTTTTATATTTTTACTTTACCTCAATATCTCATTATTTTTTAAATTATAATATCATTTAAGTTTTATAATACTATCTATAAACTATTTTTGTATTAATTATTATTTTTTGAGCATTATTATATTATTTTGAAATCGAAAAAATATGTAATATGAGTTTCAAATCGAAGATCTCAATGAGAAGTTTAATACAAGATAACAAGTGAGAGCAAACTGAAAATATAAAGATCAAATATAAAAGTTTTTACTTTTCATCAATATTTCATTCATTTTAAAGTATATCATTTAAGTTCTATAATATTCAGTATACAGAAAACCTGAAATCGGTTCGACCCGTGAAAGGAAATAGGTTAAGGTTCGGAAGGTCGGACCGAGGTCAAAACGATTTTAATTAAAAAATTAATATTTATTCCAAATATCACAAAAAAAAAAAAAAATTACAAATAAAACAGCATTTACTCATTTGGAGATAAAATTAAATATACAAAAAATAAAACAATAATATATTTTAATTTCAAAATTATTAATTCAAAACAAATATAGATTTATGATTGTTAATTTTATTTACTATATTATATTTCATTTCAAAATATTTTAACATATAAAACAATATAATAAAAATAACTTATTTAGAAAAAGAAAGTTCAATAAACAAATAAATAATTATTTTATTTTATTTATTTATTTTATTTTATTGGGAAAAGAGAAAAACAGTTTTACAAAAAAGAAAGATTTTTTTTTTTATAAAGATCATGATTTCCTAATCTTAATTAATTTTGTTCATGTTGTATTTCCTATTTTAATTAGTTTTGCTTTCGTTTGATAACATTATTTGGTTTATAAATTGATTTATTTATAATTTTGTGGTAAAATGTAGTCGTTGAAAATTAGAGAGAAAGAGAGAATATGTGTGGTTAAAAAGTAGTTTGAGAAACTGTATAATTTATAATCCAACCATTTTTTGGTTTTTACCGAACACATGCTTTTTTTTTTTTTTTTTAAAGTTTTGGGTATGATAATATTTTGTATTAAAATATTGTTGTACTATATTTTTATTTTATATACTAGTAATCGCACTCGTGCGATGCACGGAATAAATAATATTTATTGAATAAGTTGTAAAAATACAGTATCAGATAAAAATAACACAATAAAAAATAATAATAATAACTTGCATACACAAATTGTGAATAATTTGTAATTTCATTTCTCCCTATAAGATTTCTTACTTTAATGCATAAATTGTATATTCAATATACAATCAAAATATCAACAAAAAAAAAAAAAAAAGTTATGAATTGCATTTTTTTAACAGTTAATTGTTCATTATCTAGTTTCCATAGTTTATTTATTCATATAGAATTGATTATTCAAAAATAATTTTTTTTTTAATGTTCATTCACAATCACATATTATTTAAAAACTAATTTTTCACAATTGCACATACTACTTTTTAACCACACATTCTAAAAAAAGAAAATCAATTTTTAACCACTCAATTGATTGATTTGACAATTATTTTATTTTTTATACTACATTCTTTCACTTTCAATCACACATTTAAAACTATTTCTATAGTATATCAAGCTTACTCCTATTCAATGGTTTCAAATACAATGTGACATTTTATTTTTCACCAAGTATTGAAAATGGTCATGTTACCCACACACACACAAAACTATTTTTTGTGCATATTAAATAAATGTATGGACTATATTTTATTTTTAAATAGAATAAGTTTGATAAAACCTTATATTTTTATTTTCTATAGAATTCAATGAATTAATTGTTAAAGTTTGTAGTATATATTTTACAAATTGATGTTATTTTAAATTTATAAAAATTAAAAAATAGATAAATGAACAAAATGAGTAAATTTATAAAATTAATTTCAAAATTACCAAAGAGTTTATCGAAACCTGAAGTTGTAGAAATTAAAATGATTCAATTGAATTTACTTAGAAAGCTCGGATATCATTATTTCTTTTAATTTGATAAGAAAAAAGATTTGAAATTAATCATTTATGTCAAATTGAAGTTAGGTAAGAAATGATAAATATCATTTTATGACTTAGATGAGATAAATTAAAAAGATTGGATATTGAAAAAAGTAAAAAATATAAGTAAAATTTTTACCTTTATTATTTGAGGCAATTTTAAGAATGATATATTTAGAGTTTGTTCTCATTTGTTAACTTGTATTGAACTTCTCGTTAAGATCATGAATTTGACATCTATATTATATATTTTTTGACTTCAAAATATTACAATAATTATCAAAAGAATAAAAATAATATACAATTTGATCTTTTTATAGAATTTTTATTTTTTACAATCAATAAGTCATTTATTACGTGGCACCTATAATTAATTTTGCATTAATTGAAGTTTTCTAATTCAATTATTAAAATAATTAATAAAATTATAAAATTTCCTAAAATAGCAGGAAAAAATGACGAAAAATCATGTGTGGATTTTTTTTGCTGCTATACTATTATTATATATATTAAGATTAAGATGATTGTATAATTAAAATATTTTAATAAATTTTAATCAAAATCATTATTGTGAACGTATTCTCGTTCATTGCAAAAATTAGGATCCCTCTGTTGTCTGATATGGACAACACCCACCAATGAGGGTGAGTCAAGTGTACGATTTCAAACACCAGCGTTGTGGATACTGGTGCACCCTCATTGGAGGGTGGCAATATAATCTTGCTAACGTCGGCCAATGGAGCAATTTGGTCGCAAAAATAATAGTGCACTTAATAGAGGAAAAAGATAAGATAAAAATGGCTTATTCTTTGACTGTTTCAAACGTCCGGAGTTGCTACGCCGGCCTAATGAAAATTAGAAAAAAGTGGGAGTGATTTGAAATTTCAAAAACGTTTGCATATAGCTATGGGATTTGTCGATCATTCAGATATCTAAATTTGAAGTTTTCAGGTAATCTTTTGTTATTCATTGACATTCCATCGCTGTCTCTTCCCTTTCTGCATGCAACGAAAGGCAATGAAAACGGATAGAAAATGAAACTAATATAAAAGCTTTTTTTATTTTATTTTTCGATAAATAAACATTTTATTGAGTCACGGTAATTATAATGCAGAACCCAATATTTTCCTGTATTATTATGATCATATTTACGTGATTTTGTTCTTAATTTGAAAACCCAATTCTGATTTACGCGAGCTCATGTCATGTCATTGTATTGATAATTGAATTTAGTGAATAATTTCACGATAAATTAACAAAATTTCAGTAAGCATTAGATCAGGATTCTGGAATGGGTAGTCGATTTGCGTGTAAATTTGTAATGAAATTATATATTTGAAAATGTGGGTTCGTTTTCTCAACTATGTAAAATAACAAATATATATATATAGGATTGCATGAATAATTTTGGCAGAGGCGTTTTGTGTTTACAGTAAGAATTTAAGAGAATTTCATCTTGTGTTTGGACTTTGGATTCTGTTTTGACGGGGACCCAGATTAAGGGGTTGTGGCTCAACTTCATGCTCCCTGATTCAATTACCAAAAAAGTTTCATGTTCAAATTGGTAATTAATGATTGAAGCCCCCCCTCCTTTTGAATTCAGGAGTGCTTAGCAGAAATGGAAAAGCATGAGTGGAAGCGATCCAGGAAGATCTTTGGGAACCATATCGACCCTCAAAAGGAAGAAGCGCTGAAATGGATAAAAATAGGTAAACAATTATCTCCAAAGCAACCACCTCAATCCTCACAATTTTGTTGGAGAATTTGGAATGCTGATCTAAAGGATAGTACAATGGATTTTACCGAATGGCAACTTGTATGTGATGAGCATAGCCTTTTGTGACTTCAAATGTGCTTCATCCCGGGGCAAGAGTAAAAGTTGTCACGTCGTTCACTTTGATGCAATATTCATAAAGTGCACGTGTTTTACTTTGATGAGAAGCATTTCAACTTAAAGTTAAGAGCTATATCCGAATCCATGAGAACATTTTCCTATAAAACATAATCTATTCAGTAGCTGGAAGATTTTTTCAATACTCCATGAGTATCGAGACTCGGTAGTCCTGTCCAATACGGGACTGTCCATTGCTATATGGCCCCAAAAAATCAATTAATTGGGCTGCCTGTTGCAAGGGGACAATTCCCCGTTGACCGGTACTCCTAGAGTACTAGAAATACTCCACAGCAGCAAAAGTTTCATTTCTTGTGAAGAAATCTCTTTTCTATACATTGTAGTGCTAGCCTTATATCATATGAGTATAGAAATAATATTGGTTTCTTGTTAATGTAGGTGTGTGTTGGCTATGAGATATGCTACTTTATCTCTAATAAGTATTAAGTATACAAGTATGAACTTTTGATGAAGTCGTGAAATCAGTTATTGAACCAAACTTGCCAAGCGTCGTAGCATTTGGCGCATTTCCAGTGCGACTTCCATTTTTTTTATTTTTTAAAATTCATCAAGTGCACTGTTTTGATGTCAATATCTAAAATGCATAGTTCCCTATTTATTGCAGAAATTGAAAGTAAAGTGCAAAGGATTTTGAAGCTAACCAAAAATATAAACCAAGGAAATAAAGATGGGAACCCAAAGAAAAAGTCTGAACTTGTCCACCTTGTTGAAGATTTCCAGAATCATTATGAATCCTTATACACTCTTTATGAAGATTTAAGAGAAGAGGTGAAGAAAAAGGTTAGCGAATGTGATTATGAAAGTTCTGCTTCCACCACAGATTCGGAGTCGTACTATTCTCCGGATGAGTTGAGTGACGGTAAAATCGGTAATGAGAGTCCAGAAGTGTCACATGGTGATCATCACGAAAGTGAAACTTCAGATTTTGAAGATACTATCCTGAAGGATAAGTTGACTTCTACAAGTGAAGTGAAGGAAACTGTAATTTTGGGTTCAGAATCATCTTTCAGCAATTTTCTGCAATCCAGGGAAACTCTTCAGGACCTCGGGATTCAAAATGATGACTCGGACAGTACAAAGAAAATATTGTTGGATTCATCCGTCTTTCTAAAAGGAAGATTGCTTGAAAGAGAGGAGCTGTTGTCGCTCATAAAAGAGTTAGAAGGCCAGGTCGAAAAATGGAAGCTCGAGACTGAAACCCTGTCGACACAAAAAAGAAAAGTGGAGGAACAAATTGAGCACAAGTCGAATGAAGCTGAGGATTTGAAAGTAAAAAATTCTGGATTGGAGGCTCAGGTTCTGGAACTCGATGCTACATCCAAAGAGAAAGAAAGTCGATTCTCTGACGCGAGAAAAAAATTCGAGGAAAATAAGAAGTTCTATTTGTCTAGAATTGAAAGCTTCGAGGCTGAGGCGATCAATCTGCAACTCGATATAAAAACTTCACAAGCTCAGAAATTGGAACTGCAAGAACGGTTGTCAGGAATGGACCTATTAATGGAAAGAGTTAATCTTTTGCAGCAGGAACTGGAGTGCTTGAGAAGCCAGAAAGCTAGATTGGATTTGGAACTTGAAAAGAAATCAAAACAAACATCAGAAAGCCTAAATAAGATGGAAAATTTGAATGATTTAGAACTTGATGTTCATTCTTTAAGTAGTCAGAAGAGTGACTTGGAAGAGCAGATAATGAGCATAAATCACGAAGCTTATCATTCAAAGGCAGAAAAAGAAGATCTGCATGCAAAAATCTTGGAATTGCAGAAAGTACTTTCAGAAAGGGAAACTGAACTGTCTGCCCAGAAAGGAAAACTTAAGCATTACCAAAACACTGTCTCTGCTCAGATTGATGCCTTGCAAACTGAAAAGGACGGATTGCAGCTGCAGTCGATAGCCTTGCAAAATGATAAGAGCAGATTACAGATGGAGCTTGAAAAGGAGAAATCCGAGAAAGAGAAAAGGATAATTGAATTAAACAACAAAATTTTAGATCAGCGGAGTATTCAGACAGAACTAGAGGATGTGGTGATCAAGTTAAAAGACGAAAACAAATATGTTCAATCAAGGTTTGCAGATTCCAAGACAAACTTCCAGATAGCCGAAAGGAAGGTCGAAGAAATGGTAGAAGAGCTGAGAAAACAGTTTGAAGACAATCTCAGAATCTTGAGCCGGAGAATTAGGGTCGCAGAACAATTGCATACGGAGAACAAAGATTGGTTCAGGAAGAAAAGGGAAATGTTCGAACAAGAAAACCGGGATTCATTATATGCAGCAAAGGAAATGCTGAACTCATTAGATACAGTGACCTTAAAGTTGGAAGAGTGCAACGCAAATTTCTTAAACCGAATTTCAAAAGCTTCTTGCGATCTGAAATTCGCTAAGGATTGGGCTATGAGGAAAAATAATGCATTAGTACATGTGAGGGACGATTTAGATTGTTTGCTCGTGCAGTTAGATGATAAGGAAGCTGAAATACTAGTATTCAGAGAGAGGCTTTGGAAGGCAGAAAATAAAGTGAGAGAAGTGGAAAAAATGATGAAGGAGAAAGAAGAAGCCATGCTAATACTTCAAGAGGAAAAGAGGGAGGCAATTAGGCAGTTGTGTGTATGGATCGACTATCACCGCAGTCGGTCTGATTATTACAAGAAAATGTTATCTGATATCACTCCAGCTTGTCGGAGGACGGCATCTTAGGTAGGTCGGAGGACGAAGAGTCGACATCTAAGTTATTTTTGCTATCAGATTTTTGCAATTTTTGTCATCATTCATTACCAATTTTGTTCATTCTTTCTACATCAAGACAGTTTGTTCTATAGAAATAAAGATTTTTTAGGGGCCTGCCATTACGGTTACATACTACCTAATTTTGTACCAGAATTTAGTCTACCTAGAGTTGGAGTTTGATCAAACTGTGCATTCACTATCACATGTTGGGATTTTTGTTAGCTATACTTTTCTATCTATCAATGTTTTAAAAATCGGCCAGTGACCAATAATAAGTTTAGAATAAGGGATAATTGTACTCCGTACCATTTTCTCCTTGGAATGAAATATAATTCCTTGCAAAATTATATTGAAATTTACTTCTCTTTTTTTCATTACTCAAAGTATCATAACGATCAATGTGTTATACTAAAATTTAGGCAATAAATATCATAAAAAATTGGAACTTTCAAATGACATAAATTTCATTAAATCAGAAATATCATAAAAATCTTGGAAGTATCAAGATGCGATAGAATAAACAGGTGCAATCAAATACCCGCACAATAAGTAAAGTTAGTTTACATCAATATATAAAATCAAGCTAAAAGATTTTTAAATTAAAGTGTAATATTTCAATATAATCTTAATCTTAATCTTAATCTTAATCTTATCTTAATCTTAATATATATAATAACAATATAGCCGTCACATAAATTCGCACATAGCTTCCTGCCATTTTTACCTGCTATTTTAGGAAATTTTGTAATTTTATTAATTATTTTAATAATTGAATTAGGAAACTTCAATTAATGCAAAATTAATTATAGGTGACATATAATAAATGACTTATTGATTTGTAAAAAATAAAAAATCTATAAAAAGATCTAATTGTATAGTATTTTTATTCTTTTGATAATTATTGTAATATTTTGAAGTAAAAAATATGCAGTATGGGTGTCAAATTCAAGATCTTAACGAGAAGTTTAATACAAGCTAACAAATGAAAACAAACTCTAAATATATCATTCGTAAAATTGTCTCAAATAATCTTATCTTAATCTTCATCTTAATTCTTAATATCTTTATATATATAAAAGTAGAAGTGAGGAGAGAGAGTCATTTTGGAGGGAAAATTGCATTTAATGACTCTCTCTCCTCACTTCTATATTTATATA
Source organism: Ligustrum vulgare (assembly GCA_963555705.1). NCBI lineage: Eukaryota > Viridiplantae > Streptophyta > Magnoliopsida > Lamiales > Oleaceae > Ligustrum > Ligustrum vulgare. The sequence goes on along the minus strand of OY743175.1, from coordinate 2,137,093 downwards.
TAAAAATAAATAAATAAAAGATAAAGATTTTGTGTACTTCTAGAAAGAAATTTTTAATTGACATTTTTAAGTAACATTGTGACATGATGCACATACATTGGGTGATGAAAAACTAAGTAGTGGGGTAGTTATTATACCATCCAATATATTTTTGGCATGTCACAATGTCAATTAAAAACGTCCCTCTAGAATTATTCAAAGATTTTTGTAGGAAAGATTATTATTTATTACATATTTAGTAAGAATTGTAATAAATGTACTATGTGAAAATGTGTAACAATGAAAATTTGAAAAAATTAGATTAATATATTTGAACATAAATAATGATATCTATATAAATGTGTTATGTAGAAAATGAAAAAATTGGATTAATATATTTGAACATAAATAAATGTGATATCTATTTAAATGTGTTACATAGGAAATAAAAAAATTGTATTAATATATTTGAACATAAATAAATATCATATCTATGTAAATGTGTTCCATTGAAAATGAAAATATTGGATTAATATATATATGTAAATAAATAAATACATGATATATAAATTTATTTAAGTTTGAAATGAAAATTTTAAATCAATATATTTTAAAAATAAATAAATAAAATTATTGAAATTTTACTTCATAATATGTCAATAAATGAGTAGGTTCTTCAATAACCATATTACAAAAATAATTAATTATTTGCTCTCAACCTTTTACCACCAATGATAAATTGATAAAAAATTTAATCATTTTGACAAAAATTGATATGTTTAAAAAATAAGGAAAAATAATAAAGTTAATTAAAAATTATAACATATTAAAAGGAAAATAGGTGATAAGGTGGGCAAATTTTTTGAGAAAAAACGTAAATAAAAGTTAAAAGAAATTTTATATAAAAAATTAATTAAGTGTCAAATTTTGAATGGCGCGGTACACTGAGTGTACATGCAGAATTTTCAATTTTGATTAATTTTTTTTAAAAAGTTTCAAATTCAATAACATGTGTTATGTAGGAAATGAAAAAATTGGATTAATATATTTGAATATAAATAAATGTCATATCATTTCTATGTAAATGTGTTACATTGAAAATGAATAACTTGGATTAATATATTTTAAAATAAATAAATATATGATATATATAAATTTGTTAAGTTAGAAATAAAAAAAATTGAATTAATATATTTTGAAAATAAATAAATAGAATTATTAAAATTTTACTTTCTATTATATCAATAAATGAGTAGGCTCTTCAATACGCATGTTAAAAAATTAATTAATTATTTTCTATCAACTTTTTAACCATACGTATTTTCTTTCTCCAATTTTTAGCAACTACTTTTTACCTCAAAATCATAAATAAACAAGTTTATAAACTAAAAATTACCAAACGGAGGCTTTATCATTTCACAATTTTGACAAAAATTGACAAGTTTAAAAAATAAGGAAAAATAAAATATATTAATTAATATATTGGATTTCAAATAAAATATATGTGAGCAACACATTAAAAAAAATATAGTTAATAAAAAATTATAACATATCAAAGGAAAATAGGTGATTAGGTGAGCAAATTTTCAGAAAAAAAACGTAATTAAAAGTAAAAAAAAAATTATATAAAAAATTTAAACGAGTGTCAAATTTTGAATGGCGTGGTATACTTAGTGTACAGGTATCATTTTTTATTTTGAATATTTTTGTTTTTTTAAAGTTTAAAATTGAATAACATTTTTTATTGAAATTATTTTACATTATGTTTTTTATTTGATATGATTGAATCAAGATATTTTCAAACTTATGATTTAAAAATTATATATTCCGTGCATCGCACGGGTAATCAACTAGTATATATAATAACAACATAACCGTCACATAAATTCGCACATAGTTTCCCGCCATTTTTACCTACTATTTTAGGAAACTTTATAATTTTATTAATTATTTTAATAATTGAATTAGGAAACTTCAATTAATGCAAAATTAATTATAGGTGACATATAATAAATGACTTATTGATTTGTAAAAAATAAAAATTATTTTTATTCTTTTGATAATTATTGTAATATTTTGAAGTAAAAAAATATGCAATATAGGTGTCAAATTCAAGATCTTAACGAGAAATTTAATACAAGCTAACAAATGAAAACAAACTCTAAATATATCATTCGTAAAATTGTCTCAAATAATAAAGGTAAAAGCTTAATTTATACTTTTTACTTTTTCTAATATCCAATTTTTTTAATTTATCTCATTTAAATCATAAAATGATATCTATCTTTTCTTACATAACTTCAATTTGACATAAATGATTAATTTCATATATTTTTTCTTATCAAATTAAAAGAAATAATAGATATCCAATCTTTCTAAATAAATTCAATTAAAATATTTTAATTTCTACAACTTTAGATTTCGATAAGTTTTTTGGTAATTTTGAAATTAATTTTATAAATTCACTCATTTTGTTCATTTATCTATTTTTTAGTTTTATAAATTTAAAAGAACATCAATTTGTAAAATATATACTACAGACTTTAACAATTAATTCATTGAGTTCTATAGAAAATAAAAATATAAGGTTTTATCAAAATTATTCTATTTAAAAATAAAAATATGGTTAATACATTTATTTAACAGACACAAAAAATAGTTTGTGTGTGTGTGTGTGTAACATGATCATTTTTAATACTTGGTGAAAAATAAAATGTTACGTTGTATTTGAATCATTGAATAGGAGTAAGTTTGATATTGATATATACTATAGAAGTAGTTTTAAATGTGTGATTGAAAGTGAAAGAATGTAGTATAAAAAATAAAATAATTATCAAATCAATCAATTGAGTGGTTGAAAATTGATTTTCCTTTTTTAGAATGTGTGATTAAAAAGTAGTATGTGCAATTACGAAAAATTAGTTTTTAAATAATATGTGGTTGTGAATGAACATTAAAAAAAATTATTTTTTAATAATCAATTCTATATAAATAATTAAACTAAGAAAATTAGAGAATGAACAATTAACTTTTAAAAAAATGCAATTCATAACTTTTTTTTTTTTTTGAATACGCAATTATATATTAAAGTAAGAAATCTTATATGAAGAAATGAAATTACAAATTATTCACAATTTGTACATGCAAGTTATTATTATTTTTTTTTTTATTGTGTTGTTTTTATCGGGTATTGTATTTTTACAACTTATTCAATAAATAATTTTCAATTATATATTACGTGCATCGCACGGGTGCGATTACTAGTTGTCTCAAATAATTTAAGTGGGCACCTTAAAATTTCATGCCCCCTTATATCTCACTATTGGTTGATTGTCAGGTGAGACCTATCGGACCTCATCTGAAAATCAATCCTCACTCGCCATGTGGCGGGTGAAACATTTCTGATAATTGTATTTAGCCCTGTTTGCCATTTGTTCTTGAGAAATTTTTTGGTTTTGAATAGTGTTTTTGGGAGAATGTGTGGTTAAAAAATGTTTGAAAAGTAAAAAATAGTGAGCTAGACTAAGATGGATGCTTGAAATTGAGTGTTGAATAAATTTGATTTTTGAAAAATGGGAGCCAAACAGGGACTTAATTTAAGGTATCAAGAAAGTTACCTATAATGGGATTTTTTCCACCTCTTACTACTAATTAGGGTTTCAAATCAAATTTTGTACAAGTCCAACTAATTCAGTACGTGAAATCACAATATTTAGAAAATCGAAAATCGATTTGAACCGGAAAAGGCAATAGATGAAGGGTCAGAAGATCTAACCGGGTCGAATCGATTTCAATTAAAACATAAAAAATTATTCCAAAATTCACATAATTTTCTAAAAACAATAAAAAAATTCACATAATTTTCAAAACCACCCGGTTCCCGGTTTTCAAGACCGGGTTTTCCAACCGATTTTCAAGAAGAGCCGGACCAATTTTTCAGTTGGTTCCCAATTTCTCGATCGAATCAGCCGATCCGATCTGATTTTCTAAACAATGAAAAATCATGGTTGGACCAATCATGTATCCCAAACTTATCTCAAAATTTAATCGACGAGTTTAATATACATGTATTTCTAGGGACAGAGTCAGGAATTTATGTTAGCACAGGAGAAAATTTTTCCAATTTGGGGCGGGCTAAGGGGGTTAGTAGAGGCCTTAACCCTCACTAGGACTACATCTATCCTCGTGTATTTCATTATATCTTTATAGAGTTGCATCATATAGATAGAAAAAGAAACCGAAAAAAAAAAAAAAAAAAAACGTTATCTAGACGATAGCTATGATGGTAGATTGTAGATAGAAACAATTCAAATATGTCATCTACGTGATCAGGGACGGAGCCCATGTGGACCCAGTGGGGCCTTGGCCCCCACTGATTTTTTTTTTTTTTTAATCAAAAAAAAAAAAAAAAAAAAAAATTGACATCTTGAATTTATTTCTTTTAATCTTAATTCTCTCTCTACAATCATTATATTTATGTAAGAAGTAAATACAATATTTATTACTAGTATCTCTCACATTGAAATTTTACATTTACTTTTCAGTTATAGGTATTTTCTTTTGTGAATTACTAATTTACACTGGTTAGTTGTTAATTAACTTAGTTTAACTTTTGGTTTGTTCTTCATAATGTCAATCATTTTGCTTCAAAAAAATTTCGGACTCCGCCCCCGAACCCTCGGGAGGGGGCTTCCGCCTCTCACAATTTGAAAATTTTGGCCCCCACTCAATCGAAATTATAGCTCCGTCTCCTAACGTGATAGATATAAAAAATTATAACGGGACAAACTATAGCAGTTCAAGTAGTCATTACTCATACATGATGGCATTTTTTGTAATTAGGTGAAAACCCAAGGGCAGAAAGAATAATAAAAAATTCCACCTCCCTATCGCAAATGTAGCATGTTCCATAATTTGTCATATATAGCTTATAAAGTTCTTTATCTGTCTCTCCACGCACGTATATATATTTCAAGACTAGCTGATTGAAGTTGTATTGTGTTGTTGTGAGATTTTTGAGCTCTGATTTTCAGGTAACAAGTTTATTATCATTAATTTTTTGGTTTAATAAGTTGGGTTTTCTGTCCTGCTCTGCTTGATTTAAGCTAATACTTAATTATGATTTTCGAGCTGAAGAAGAATTGCCATTGGAATATATAATTTCTAATTTGAAATTTTGAATTCGTGATTTTGTTTTCTTGTACTTTAAAATCATTTTTTATTATCTGTTTTGGTTTAAGCGAGTTTCTTCAGTTGTGTTTTCAGTGTATCGCTAATTCACAGACGAATTTTAAATTTTGCTGTCCCGTTTTAGTTGGAAGAAATTGTTGAAAATAAAATCAGTGAATTCCGGTGATTCTGCTATTTTTATGGAATCGTTTAGTTTTTATAGAATAACTTATAAATGCTGTATTCATTGGTATTTCAAAAATCATAAATTTTATTGTAATTTAAATGCACAGAATCATGCAAGCCCTGAAAAGGAAGGAAAGTGATTTTTTTTTTCTTTATATGAGGTTTGTACTTTTATTATTGGGGTCCTCATTCTTCTCCAGAGGTAGCGAGGTTAAACTAATTACTCAATAATGTGGACCATGTCGTTCTAGCCCTTTATTGACTTGTGAGAAAGAGAAAACAACATGGGTTTGAGAAACTGCAGTTATGTTCACATGTCGATGCACCCAAGAATTTATGGCACTTGATCATTTGTTTGTATGGTCTGCTTGGACAAACAAAAATTGAAGAGTAAATTGTGTATTTCCAACTGTAGGTATTCAAGATGAAAACTGCTTCATACTGATTTACAACCCAACAAGAAGCTGAGAAATGACGAAGAATAGTTTGAGGAAATCGTTTAAATCCTTTTTCCGAAGTCATGTAGATCCTGATAAGGACGAGGAGCTTAAGGGAACTAAATCAGGTACATCATTTTTGGCATTAGTTATTCCAATCTTAGATCTGTATGTATATATTTTCCATGGTTGAAATATAAGACTGATGTTAAACTGCAGAAATCGAGGGCAAAGTTCAGAAGATCTTAAATATTCTTAAAACGGAAGATGATAAAGAAGGGAAAGAGAAACTTACGGATATGATCAAAGATTTTTACAATCAGTATCGCTCGTTGTTTGATCGTTATGATCATCTGACTGAAGCGTTGAGGAGAAGATCGCAAGCCAAACAAGGAATGCATCGTTCATCATCCAGTTCAGACTCAGACTCAGGCTCAGATGATTCTCCAAAGAAAGAAGGCACAAAAATTGGGAAATTCGACAAAGATTTCGACGACAGCACAGTTAACACCAAGCAAGAACTCGAGATTGCATACAGTTTAATTAGGGAGAATGAGGCTGCAATTTATAGCAGTGGGGAGGAGAGGAAAAGTGCTGAAGACATGAGAACCAATATCCAACAATTGAGGCAAGAGAATAAAGCACTACAGCTGGAATTAGAGGCAAAAATTGGGGAGTTGTTGACTCTGAAGGGGAAACTTGAATCTGCAGAAAAGGAAGTAGCTAAGCTAAGTCAGATACAGAAGGCCACTCGGGAGGAGAAGGTGGTTCAACAGAGAAAAATTTCTGAAGTACAGAAAATATTAACTGAGAGAGAGGACGAAGTCATTGCCTTCCATGAAAAACTGTACACTCTGCAAAATGAAGCAGCCTTCCAAATTACTGCCCTGTCAGAAGAGGTTAATCATTTACTAGAAGAAAAGGTACATTTGTGGTCCGAGAAAAGCCTATTGGAACCGCAAATTGAGAGAAGTAAACAGGAGTCTTTGGAAAGCTTGCCTCAACTGGAGAATCAGAATATGGAATTGCGAAACAGGATCAGAGACCAGGAAGAAAAGCTGAAAGAACAACAGGTCACATTCATCGAATTGAGTGAGGAGCACAAAAAACTAGAAGTCCAGTTTCAGAACTCCGAGGAAAATCTCCAAACTACAGAGATGAAGAGGGAAGATATGAAAGAGCAATTCAAAGATGTTGATCGATTGGAAGAAAGTATAGAAGACTTGAAGAGAGATTTAGAGATGAAAGGAGACGAGGTCAGTACTTTGGTAGAGAATCTCCGAACTACTGAGGTTAAACTCCGGTTAACAAGTCAGAAGCTCCAGATCACTGAACAAATACTAGCCGAGAAAGAGGATAGCCACAGGATCAAAGAAGAGGAGTTACAAGAAGAACAAAAAATGCTCGTAGAGAGGGTTGCTACGATAACTAGAACAATTGAAACTTATCAAAAAGCTCAATCAAACACAGCAAAAGAGATATCAGAAAAGGTAAATGACACGTTGACCGGAATTGATTCATTTTGTGTCAAGTTTGGGGAATACTATGGCCGAATGGAGTCTAGAATTCGTGAAATCATGAAAGAGATTGAGATTGCTACATACTGGATCAAAGAGAGTAATGGTGAGAAAGATTGCCTAAAAGTGGAAATTGCCAATTTGATTCAGCAACTGAAAGACGAGAAAGAACAAGAGTTGATTTTGAGAGCTAAAGTTGGAGAACTCGAGACAACAATGCGAAAGGATGCAAATGAGAAGGACGTTTTGACGAAAATTGTAAAACTAGGGGAAGAGAAGATGACAGAACTGGAGAAAATGATCAAAGAACAGGATGAGAAATTGGGAGAATTAGAAAGAGAGATGAATAAGAAAGATGTGGGATTCTTGACCCTGGCTGAGCAGAAAAGAGAGGCAATAAAACAACTGTGTGTTTTCATAGATTATCACCGGAATCGTTATGATGATCTGATCTCAAAACCGACTCGTGGTAGAAGGCAGATAGCTACTTAATGTTCATGGTATGGATCAACTTATCTAGCTTGGTGTTTACAGTGTGTTTTTGTTGAATAAGTTGATAGCATGGGAATTGCCTTGCAATCATCAGTGTGGGGAATAATTACAATTTGTTTTTATTATATTTATCATTGATGCTACTCGACTATCAATATGAAAACTTTACCTGACCTATCCCTCGAGCTTAAATGCCTCGTGCATCATCGAGACAAACTGAAAACTCAACGAGTATCTCAGAAAGAGGATTTTCATCCGAGATATGAAACAAAGAAGAAGCCATTGAACATGCAAATGAAGAAACAAAAATATTTAAATCTTTTCTATAACAATGAAGTCATTTTTAACGTATACCAATTATGATATATAATATCGGATTGTACAGAAACAATATTTCACTTTTCTTCTTTCAATCTTTAAAGTTTTAACTTCATATCGATATAGGTACCAATTATATCAAAATAATTGTGCATCGCCATAATTGTATCTTCCACGAGTTTCGATTTACTTCATTTAGTCATATAGTACAAAAGTTGCTCGTTGTTTAAATAACATATCGTCTCAAAAGGCAAAACGTGCAACTTCTTCCTCTTCATCTTCCTCATCATCAGTGGCATCTGCATCATCCTCACTGAACCTATCATAATCGTCATCTTCCACGTCATCGTCCTCATCAATCACCATGCTCTTATCTTCCGCTCTTCTATCCCTCAAACCAGTGTTCAATACCACAGTTTCCCCCCCGGACTTCTCCATGTCTTTTCTGAGTTTATCCATGTTTTCCTTTCTACGTTCTTCCTCCAACCGCTGCTTCTCTTCCCGTCTCTTGTCAAGATCAGCCCTATCGAGGAAGCAAGAGTGAATTCAAAGGTCCTGGAAAATAAAGGTTTTATCTAAATAGAGCAAAGTAAACAGAGAGATTATCAACTAGATATCAGTACTTGTAAGTTTCCATGTATTCTTCGGCGCTGGCTTCGATGGACTTGAAAAATGCATCCATTCCAGCTCCGGACACTGCAGACACTCCAACGGATCTGAGATTTTTATAGAACTCTTCCAAAGCAAGGGAGAGACTCCGGGTTAGGGTTGATGTGTATGAGTGATCCGAATCTAGTGCCGCATGAAATACTTCAAAATCTTCCATCCACTACACTCAGAACTCAGAAGTCAGAACAGTAAATAGACTAGCAAATAAGCTTCCCAGTAATTATTTGCAACGAAATAAAGATTTAGGCTCATAATTCGATATTACTTTATGAAATCGTCAACTAAATCAAGAGTTAGATATACCTCTAGAGCAAACTGATGTTGAGCCACATCTGTCTTGTTAAACACCAGTACCATTGGCAACCGGGTCTTATAGAGGATGCTACAAGCATATAGCATATTGCTCATGAAGGTAGCTGGACTTGCTGAGCGTGGCGTATCAACAACATAAGCAATCACTGTAGGAAATGTTGAAGCAAAAGCTTCTGTAATAATCGCTCCAGATGCAGACCAAGTGAAAATCTCAATTTGGCCAGGAGTGTCAACCAGAACATAGTCGAGCTCATCAGCTCTTTTCTCGATTAGTGATATCACCTGCAATTCAACACTAAGAATACTTCAAGGTCCTTTCCCAATGATGTATTTGATATTACAGGAGATGACACTGTGCCTAATTCACGTGCCCACAAAAATCAATCAAAAAGGAAAAGATTAGCTACATGTTGACTCCTTACATAAATGAGGAATGGTAGCCACCCATATCAGTTGAAAAGCATCGCTATTTTTCCATGCTGATCTGGTACAAATGATTTTAACTTAGCATACTTAAGACCACAATGATTTTAGCCGGGATAAGGTTGTTGAGAATTCTTAGTAAGGTTTGAATAAGCTCTTCCCTAAAAAGTAACTACAAAAGGTTAAGTGCTGGGATAGTGGGATTCCGTCAAAAGACTCAAAACCAACTCAAATTACCAGTGACGGTGTTTATCAATTTTCGAAATAAAACTAGTAATGTTAGTTTATTAATTTGGAAATAAAACGGAAACAATAATACTGTGCAGTTAAACTAAAGACATCGTATGCTAAGAAAATCTCTATATCTTGTTCAGATGCAAGCATTATTCAACCTTGAGCATCGGATGTAAAGTTAAATGGGATCCATTATGTAAACATAATCTATTTAGATTCGCTTGAACTCCCCCAAGCATTTCGTCGATTTCTACGCCCTTCCTCGTCTCTTGGTGCCTAGGTATTCACAGTAAGCCTTTCCTTGTTTGGGCTAAGCAAGTAGAGCTTTATGCTCAAAAATCATCTTATTCTAAGGAGAACGAGCCTAGAAAAATATTTACGAGCAAAGTTTCAAAAGAAGTAATAAATTTTGAGGAATACCATGTGCATAGCTCCAATCATCTATGTGATGTAATCTAGTTATTTTTTCATGAACTTTAAAATTCCGAAGTGGTTCTACCATTGTAAAGATAAGCAATGGTTGTAATATGAAATTCTTTCAAATTCTGTCGTGGCCTGATATAATTGTAAAGATAATGGTCACTGACAACACCATCATTCAATGTGACAACAAACATAGACAAGTAGACAATAATAAAATTAAAAATCTCAAAGAAAATTTTTACCTCATCAAACGTTGTTGAAAACAAGTTAAGCGAAGTCAAAATTCCTCCATTGGGTCCAAGATTGAATTCATTCATGACTTCCTTGTACCGAACAGTGTCCCTTATATCAATATTTGCACCATATGGAAGAGTCAAGACAGCAGGATCAAGATTGATAACATAACCCCGACTATTTGATGCCATTGTGCGACAAACTAGGCGGTGAAGAAATGTAGTCTTTCCACTCCCTATTATATTCAAAAATCTCTTCATAAATATTCACACTACAAAAAGAGTATGTTTGAGAAACATTACAAGTTAGCCTCTGTTCGGCGGCTCATTATAATGAGCCACCGTCATTTATTTCGGATTTCGAGGTAAATCTTATGGTTGAAAATTGGAGAGATAAAATATGTAGGGTTAAAAAGTGATTTGAAAAATAGTGTAAATTATAATGAGTATATATAATGAGTTGCCAAACAGAGGCTTACTTATACTTTCTAGTCAAAGTCAAACTTAATTTTAATCACATATTCACAGCAACTATTAGAGGTGTCAAAACATACCGGCCGACCAGATCTGTGAAAATCGGCCCCGGATCGAACCCGGGACTGTGGGTCGACCCGTGAACCGCCGTGACCCATGAGGGCGGTTCACGGGTCAAGGAGGTGTGAACTGCAGGTTTCGCGGTTAACCCGATGGCCCGTGGAAAAAAAAAAAAAAAAAAAAAAAAACTACTTTTATTAAATATCGAATATTGAAAATCTCCATTCTTCTACAAATTTTAGTAAAACTTCTAAAGCTAAATCTTATTTTTTCTCCATAATAGCTAAGAAACGTAATGTTCTTTGATAATATTAATTAGAAATGCATTTGCATTTAGTTGTTATTTGCTTATATTTTATTTAAATTTGTAAATTTAGAAGTAATTCAAGTAACATAAAATTTAAATCTAAATTCTATTTAAGCATTTTATGGTATAAATATGAATTTATCATTTTGTTCAATTCGTATTTAGAAATTTAACCAAAAATAAATTATCATAAATATGAATTTTTTTTATGTTTTTATTCACACAAGCCAAATCAGAACAAACCGCGACCCGCAAACCACATGGGCTCTACCCGATGGGCCGATGAGCGGGCTAGGTTGTAGTTCAAAATTTGTGAACCGGCTTGGAACCGGCAGCGTGGGGGCCTTTTCACGCAGGCCGTTACCGGACTCATATGTTGGCAGGCCGATCAAGCCCTAACCACCCGGATTGACACCTCTAGCTACTATCCATTTATTATTCACGCATTTCATGGAACCATTACTTATATGTCCTAAGGAGATTATAATGAAACCCCAAACATACAAAAAATAGATTGAATATTGCAGCAACCTCAAATTACACTAGCTAAATATAAAACGCAATACCTGCCATTCCTACAACAATGATGACAACTGGTTTTCTCTTAAAGCTTGAGGATGGTTCTGCGATATTTAGTTTCTCCATTGTTTTCGAAATGTGATCTGTTTCTTTACTCTTCAACTTGAAACAAACAACGAGAAGAACATGGTAAGAGAATAGTATTTAGCATGTAAAACAATTGAGTGCAGAATTTGCAAATCAACTATTTACCTCAGTGTCCATTTGCATGGTAGATGCAGGATCCTCGTGTGATTTTGAACCGGTTTCCATTTTTCAGATTAGCAGAGTCAATTATGATTATTCAGACTCCAAGCTAAAATATGAAGAACATCAGACGTGAAATAAAACAAACAGGAAACCACTCAAATAAGGAAATAAATCAGATAAATGTGATTTCAGAACCACAAATGCACACAACTCTCTTATATTAATTTTTATGTAAGAATAATGAGGGCATCATCATATTAGGTAAAATCGTTCCTTGCACAGCACATGAAATATCAATAATTAATGTGATTATAGACACAACGAAAAATGATGCACAATTCAGACAATAATAAATAGCTTTTATTTAGAAATTGTGTCTAGTGTCTTAGAGTGTTACATCTTAGCAAAACAAGTGATCGCCCATTCTTATTTGTCCAAATGGTAATTCGAACTTGGAACGAGCATGAATTATACCAGTATACCACAATATGGACAGTGAGACATGCAATTTCTTTTCTTTTCTATTCAAAGAAAAGAGAACAACGCCTGCTAGTTATTTGTTGAATAATAATAATAATAATAATAATAATAATAATAATAATAATAATAAACTCTAAAAGGTTGAAAAAATGTTAGATTCCTCAATTAATCCGGATAATTGTATTCCATATGCATGTTATCCTTACATAGATACAGTGTATAGCATGAGTAAAATTCACAATTCCTATCGTGCCTCTTAAGAGAGTTATTGATCTTTCTTGCTTTTCCTCACCTTTACTTAGTTTATGCAAATTAAATAAACAATAAAGCTCTACAAACAATTTTTCTTTTCCTTAACTTGAAGAGCAGTGTCGTGCCTGTAGTTTGTCGGGCCAGAGGCAAATTTCAAAATTTGGGCTCCTAAATTGTAGCAAGCAATAATTTTTATTTTTCATTTACAAGAGTTTTATGAAACTAAATTTGTTAATGTACTTATCCATATCTATTATTCATTTGACTCAACAGAAAAATCTAACTGAAATTTGAGTATATAAAAAATAAGCTCAAATTAGTTTAAGAAAGAAAGATAAAAAGGAGCTCATATTATATTAGTTTAAGGAGCATCTATTATCATGTTCTACAAATTATTAGTAGGATGCATATTATTATTATATTGTTATTGGAAGAAAAAATTCACCGACTCTTAATAATTGCATAAAACATGGACGTAGTGGACTGGTCTCTGGTCAAATTCTATATTTCTACATGTATACATAATCCATTGAGGTTAACAGTTAGCTCATAACTGGGTAAGGTGTGATTTCAAAATTCAAATGGCACTTCGAGTCTTGGTCGATTAATTGGACTATCAAAGTTCTAAAAACAAATAATTCGTTCATCAATCATTCAAAAAACAAATCATCCTCAGTTCCTCACCATAACATAAACTATAATCTATAAATCTAATTCTAGATTATCATAAAAATAACAAAAATACCCAAATTTAACAAGATTAGATACTAATTGAATAAATAAATTGAATAATAAACAAACAAAAGACAAGGGAAATGAAATTGAAAATAACATAATTTTAGGGTTTGGCTTTTGAAATTGGGAAGACCTGGAGGCTGAAGGAGAAACTTTCAGTTGCTCAGTTAGAAAATTACGTTGAATTGTTGATGGAAGAAGAACAGGAACTTGGTTACTGAAGAAGCCGGAAACTGGAGTCTGGAAGGCGTCGTTGAAGCCTGAAGAAGAACCGTGAACTACTGTAGAAGTTAATGACTAAACCGACATACCTACAAAAGAATCATAAACCTAAAGAAAGAGAGCAAGTAACTGGACCACGAGAGAGAACCCGAGAGAATGCGGCTTGACCAAGGTTTTATCAGGGTTTTATTGGTGTCGTTCGGTGGAAGCCGTATCACCTACCGCTTTTTCAACACCGTTTTCGGCAAGCTTAAAAAGCTTATTAGTGAGTAAGTTGAGTGTTTATATGGTGGCAAATGTATTGGATGGGTCATGAATTCAGCTAATTTTGTTAGTTAAAAGTTTGGTTTAACTTGTTAAAAAGGGGACTTGGACTTGAATCAAATATAAAAATTGAACGTTGGACAGTTTGGATTAAACTAGTGAAATTCCTATGCCGACTCGTGAACAACCCAATAAGCCTTGAAATGAGCCCATAGCGAGCCCAAAACGGTCAGCTTGTCCGACTTGTTAAAGTATATATAAAAAATGAAAAGAAAATTAGAAAGGTAAGAATACATAATTAAAGTTTTTAAAATACATATTTTTAAACTTAAGATATTAATTCAAAATTCAAGTTTTAATTAATTATTTAATTATATTTTACTGTTTAAACAAATTCAGGTCACAATAATATAAATTTATGGTCACGGTCACAAATTCTTAGGTCACAACTTATTTCTCAATCACAAATCACGAATTTCGTAAGTCACAATTTTTTTCGATCGCAAATCTCAAGTTAATTTATAACAAATTGTGAGTTAAAATTTTTCTCGATTACAAAGCATAAGTTTTCTCGATCACAAATCACAAATTTTATAGGTTACAAATTATTTCACAGTCACAATTTATTAAATTTTTTTGTTACGAATTATCGATTTATTAGGTCACAATCTATTCAAATTATTTCACAATCACAATTTATCAAATTTTTTGATCACGAATTATCGATTTATTAGGTCACAATCTATTCATTGGTCAAAAATCAAAAAATTTATAAGTCACAAATTATGGTCACAATAATTAATTGGTCACAACTTACTTCTCGATCACAAATTTTGAATTTTACAAGTCACAATTTATTACACGATCACAAATTTCAAGTGAATTAATCACAACTTAACAAATTATAAATCGTGTTATTCACATCTACAAATTTAGTCACAATTTCAAATACTTTTCACATATTATTTATTAGTTACAAATTATGAATTTATTGGTCACAATCTATCTAAGTCGTATCCCGGCCTCACCACCGCCAACATCATCTCCACCACCAAAACCATATTACCCTACCTACCCCATCGCCTCACCACCATCATCTGCAAACCACCAACCATTAACAACACCATCTCGTCGGGCCAAACACAGCACCACCCCTCCACAACCTTCAACCACCACATAAAAATAACCACCAACACATAACAACAACAGAACTGAAGATGGAAGACTACAACTACACAGCATAGCGTGTAGTCTCACAGCGATGCCCACAGTTGCAGCCACACGGCGGCTCTCACACAACCTTACCATCACCACAGTCGTTGTGGTTCCCTCTGGCAGCTACTTCTTCGAGTCCAATCATAGCGAGATCGCAAAATGTAGATGTTAGAGGGAGATGGAGAGGAGATTGATTTAGGGTTTGGAATGGGGATGAAAAACGAGGTGAGATAATTAATTTAATTTTATAATATTGAAAAAAATAGAATTACCACCTGATTTTTGAATCTAAAGTTTTTAAATCTTATCTTTGAAAAGTGTAATTGAAATGTAGGTCTCTAGGTAATTTTCTCAAATAGAAATGTCCAACGCCTAGCAGGGCCCAGCTGTGGGGATGGCAAAAAAACCTGTTTCGACCGGATCCGATGGGCCCCGACCCTAATGGAGCGGAAAGAAACTGCCTCGCAGGTCGATGGGACGGGTTTAGGTTTGATATCAATTACCCTAAACGGGTTTGGGGCAAGGCGGGTTTTTGTTGACCCGCCCCGCCACAATTTACATTAAAAAAAAATTAATTAAAAAAATGCAAACATCAAACTTTTAAAATACAATTTCTTGTTTATGATAACATCTTTGATTCTATGATAAATTGGGTGCTTGATTCTTTTGATTTTTATTTCTTTTAAGTGGAAAAAATTTACAAACTTGAAGAAAATCAAGTTTTTTTTAAAAAAAAAAGGGTCGGGGCGGGTATGGGATGCCCCCATTTTGATACCCGTCCCCGCCCCGTTTTGATTTAACGGGTAATGGCGTGGGTGTGGTTTCGATATTCTTCTCGCGGGGCGGGACAAGGGTACCCACCTCATTGTCATCTCTACCCAGCTGGACGCTGGGCATTTCTTGACCATTGTTAAACGGTCCAATTGGACAATGTCCAATTGGGCCCATATTCTTTTAACTTTAAAAAAAAAAAAAAAAAAAAACTCTATAAATACCATATATTTTCTTCAAAATTTTTACGCTTTTAATCTTCTCTCTATCTATCATTCTATTTTTACTATTCTCAATTGCAATTTTCAAGTGTTATAATATTTCATTCCATCTCCTCTTAAATTTCATATTTCATTTTTATCTCCAATTCTAATAACACACTGACAATCTCATGGTCAATCTTCTAGTCAATTTGTTGATGAATTTGTTGGTCTCATAGTAGGGATGGCAAAACGGCTCGTCAGCTCGAGCCGCTCGAGCTCGACTCGGACTAAGCTTGGCTCGCGGCTAGAGATTTCGAGCTAAAGCTCTAGCCGAGCTTTTTTTTGAGAAACGGACTTTGGCTCGGCTCGGCTCGAGCTAAAAAAAGCTCGATGGAAGCTTGAGCAATGAATTTTCACCACGAGCTCGGCTCAACTTGCTATATATATTCATTTTCAATAAAAATTTTATGAAATTTTGCTATAAAAAAAAATTAAAAGCTCGGGACTTGGCTCTGCTCGGAAAAAGCTCGAGCTAAAGCTCGAGTCGAGCCTTATTTTTGGAGACGAGCTTTAGCTCGGCTTGGCTTGGCTCGAGCAAAAAAAAGCTCGACCCCTAAAAACTCGAGCCTTGATCTTCGGCTCGCGGGCCGGCTCGACTCGTTGACATCCCTAGGTCTCAGTGATATTCTAATTCCCGACAATTTGGTGGATTTGAAAAATGAGGACGAAAATACTATAACTCATATTAATTTGGAGGACATTGATGAAGATGTTGCTATTGCATATGGGTTAGCTAGCTGTGGTACAAAAACATGCTTGAACAGGAATCCGAAAAAGAAGCTAAAAGTGAAGTGCTGTAATTATTTCAATATGCTTGAAACAACTGCTAAAGACGGTGAAGAAATCCGATAATGAAGGAAAAATGTAAAAAATGTGACAGGCTTTTTCTCGTGGAAGACGGATGGTAGCACAACACACCTCAATAGACACTACAAAGTGAAAACAATTTCGAAAACATGGTGCAGTTGAAATAAATCAATCACAACTATAGTTTGGTCAATCAAGTCTAAATAATTGGGTCTACTCACAAGATCTAGTGCATCGGGAAGGGATGGTCATGTTAGTATCGAGTGGTGAGTTTCTACTTTCGATTGTAGAAAGTCCACATTTCACAACTTTAGTTCATAAGTATCTCTAACCCAGTTACAAATCATTTTCTATAAATACTTTACGAGTTGATTGCATTGCTAGATATTTTGAGGAAAAAAAGTTTGTAGATGTTTTAAATAAATATAATGGTAACTTATCATTTACTTCAGAGTTCAGACTTATGGACTGACGATAATCATAGATGTTACGTAACTGTTACTTGTCATTACATAAGTAATTCTTAAATAATGCACAAAAGAATTATGGGATTTAAAGTTATTGATTACCCATACAATGTAACAAATATTTTCGATGTACTGCTTGCAATTCTTAGATAATTTAGTTGTGATAATGATAGTAAAGTTCATATTTTTCATTTTCACTAAATAATGCTTTTATTAATAAAGCAATGGTAGATAGATTAACTAGCCACATAAATCCTGAATTTGGTGGAGTTTTGTTTCGTGTTCGTTGTGTGTACCACATTTTTAATTTGATAGTTTAAGATGATCTTAAGTTTATAGAAGATGAATTGAAAAAAATTAAGTATGCTTGCAATTTCATTATGATATCACCTTCTAGAAAACAGGCTTTTAATATATATTGTGTAGAAGATGGTAAGCCTAACGATCATTTGTTATAGACGTAGGACATAGTGGAGCTCGCCTTATTTAATGTTTGAGGTTATGAGAATTTAATAGGTCAATATTACAACGGTCAGCACTCACACGGCCCACGTTTTGATTTACTAGTCAGTGATTGGGAAGTTGTATTTATGTTAAAACGTTTTTAAAACCCTTTTATGATACTACAAACGAATTATTCGGTGTTTATTATCCTACTAGTCTTTTAGTGTTGAAGCATTTTCATTGCATTGATAATAATTTTAATAAGTACAAATCATTTTCTATTTTTTCTCAAATTATTGTATCAATGGGACTAAGTTTAGAAAATATTAGGAAGATTTACTTACGTTGTTTCCATTAGAAACAGTAGTGGCAATATCAAATAAATTAACTTTTGGGATCCCGATAATATGCTCAGATTTAGAAAAATGTTTATGCCAAATGTACGAGATCAATACCGAAAGGTCAGGTAAAAACATTAGAAGAACCGCTCCCACCCCTAATGTGATAACAAATGAAGACAATGCTTTACTTTCTTACCTTATGACTATTAAGGGAACTTCTAATACATTTCCTAGTGGTTCTAATTTTTCTAGTGCATTTCCTAATAGTTCAAATGAAATTTTGAACGAGTTAACTAGGTATTTCTCATACGACCTTCTTAGCTTATTAGACGATGAAGAGAAAAATAATTTTGACATTCTTAAGTGGTGAAAACAAACGAGCTTCAATACCCAATTGTTTCTATGATAGCACGAGAACTACTAGCATCTCTGGTATCAACTGTAGCATTGGAGGCTACTTTTAGTGTAGGTGGTAGAATTCTATCTAATTATACGTCAAGACTTAAAGAAGACATATTGGAGAGTTTAATGTGTTTAAAGGATTGGAAGTCTGCGGAGATACGGATACAAGATAGAATAACTGAAGTTATGGTCGAAGAATTCGGAGAACTAACGTATTGGTAAATAGATATTTAATATTGTCCTTCCAGCTTTACTCTATATAATTTTTTTTCTTTATTTTCAATTCTTCCTTTCAAATAAAATAATTGTAAACGTAGCATTTTTTTTGTATACAATTTTAACTCCGCCTACAAGAAATTAAATATAGTCAGTCTCAAGCGGGGATTAAAGGAAGAGGTTTAAATTTTAAATTCTTAATCTACTTCGGACTTACGAGAATGTTACATTTTCAGCCTAAATTAAATGTTATTATTCTTGATGTTACAATTGTTACATAATGTAATATTATATCTTAATGTGTAATTCAATTTTCCACTTTAAGTCTTAAATAAAAAAAATAAAACATTGAAAAATGCCTACAGGCTTGGGCCGACTCGTTTAGCTCGTGAGCCAAATGAGCAACGAGCTAAACCCAAACACCTCGTGTGGGAAACGAGTCGGCCTGATTCGGCTCATTTCCTATACGGGCTTATTGAGCCAAACCCAAACACATTATGGATGGGAGCCAACCTGACTTGGCCAATTTGCCATCCTTTCACCCTCAGAAAAAGAAGGTTACCATAATCCTCTTTTATGAGGGTGAAATGCGTGTATTAAAATTTGTAAAAAATATTTTTTTAATATATATTATACTTTACATCGAGAGTTTCGTTATAACTATATAACTTTTGATATTTAAAAAAATTACTTATCTTTAGTGATAACAAAAATTATATATTAAGATTATACTCATATCGAAGCTCTCAGTTAATAGAATAAAATGGAAAGAAAAGTTTTACATTTATCAATTTTATACACATATATTTTTACTCTTACAAAAAGATAGTCATCATAACCCTCTTGTGTGAGGGTGAACAAATTCACACTCAAGTAAGCTTGCTCAAAAATTAAAAGGATCTCTTTGATGCCTACTGCTCTTTCAAAGTTGAAGACTTGATTTGTGTTTGTAGTCGTTTAGACCACTTCAACCCAATCCATGAAAGTTCGTTTTTCCTCAAATCGTTTTTAATCATACTAGTATTAGTATTAAATACGTGTCTTGCACGCCTTATGTATAAGATTAATGATACGCGCAATGTCTTAAAATATTATTCTTGAATTTTAAAGTAATTGAGATAATTGATATTGTTAAAGTGAGATTGCAAATTATATATTGACTGCAGTTTTTAATAAACTAATATTTTATTAAGAATTCTTATCGAAATCCTTGAAATATATATTTGATAATTGTTTAAAATGTCATATTAATAAAATAAAAAAAATTACGTGTCATATATCAAGAAGTAACTTGAAATCATAATTAGGAAAATCAAAAATTGATTTATAAAATATTTATGATAAATCAAAGAAAAAATGGAAAAACTATGTATAAGGAAAATCAAATTAATTTAGGAGCATAATTCCATAACGAAAAAATATAAAAGTACGTAAGTTTAAACAAAAATTTAGGTTTGATTTTTGTTTTTATCAAAAACATTTTTGAGATTTTTTTTATATTCTTAATTAGAATATAATTAAAATTAATTTTCATTTTATATGAATTAATTAATGATTTTAATAAGAATTTAAGATTGTTATTAACAAAAGAAAAAAAAAATATTTAAATGTATTGTAGATTAATATTATTAACTAATAATAATTTTTTAACGAACGTAAATTTAAATTAAATGTAATATTAACAAAAAATAACAATTTAAGGTTGTTTCTGACAAAATGGAAAAATATTCAAATGCACTGTAGAGTAATATTAGTGTCTAATAATAATTATATTTAATAAAAATGGTTTAATCAATTGAGATTTTGAAAGACATTTATGGGAGGTGTCCCCAACATGGAATTTGAAAGATTTTAGAATTCCATGACATTCCACATATTCTCAATTTGGAATTTTATAGAATCTATCAAAATCCAAAGTCCTCAGTATGAATTTCGATTAATTCTACAAGATTTCAGTGTCATAAAAAATCTATGAATTTAAGTTAATTTCTAATTTGAATGGAATTGTAAGAATTTTGATGAATTTTAAACCATAAATATGAAGACAAGATTCCTCAAAAACCTTCAATGACATTTGTAAATTGATTTAAAAAACTTTCATTGACTTTCATAGGCTTTCACGAAACTTTTACAATAAAGATTGAGGATCTAAAGTGCAATTTTTCCTCAAATCAAAATTACAGAGGTGGTTTCTTCTATTCTTCCTTCCCTACTCAAATGTTGAATCATGTAAATAGCAGTGTGCCTCTTTCCTTGTTCGAACGTTGAATCCTATAAATAACCTCCTTATTGTGTTTGATAGCTTTTGTTTTCCATGGAAAAGAATTTCAAGGTTTTTCAACTTTCATGAAAAATAAAAACCACCAATCAACTAGAATCAATTTTCCATGGAAAATAGCCCAAAACATACTTTAAAGTGTTGTACCATGGAATTCAATTCTAGGAAAAATGTAGTGTATCAAACAACTATGTAGGAAAATTTGCATGGAAAATGACATTTTCCATGGAAAGGGACACAAATCAAACACAACCTATTTTTGTGTTAATTGTCTTCCCATCACCTACTCCTCCAAAATCCGTTATTGGTATCTTATCATCCCAGTCCCTCATTGGTACCATTCTCGAGCTGCAAGTCACCCATCTCCATTGGCAAATATAGAGCAGTTCATCAATAGCAAAGCAGTTACAAGAATCAGTGGATTTAGTTAAGAGAAATAGAATAAAGATGAAGCTACAGAAATAAATAACTCAAGGTGTTTTGTAGCAAGAGAAGTTCGACAGGAGCTGCGGAGGATCTGCGCTTGCAAAGGAGTTCGCTGAAGTTTGAGAGAGGTTCGTGTGAAGTCTGAAGAAATGAGAGAATTGAAATCTTTAAGTTGGGTGGTGGAGAAATAAAAAGGATTTCTATTTATACTTTCTACCAAAAGTCTATCAAAGTCTACCGTGTTTCAAATCTTTATTAGATTGATTGATAAATTGAATACTCCTAAATTTCGTAGGATTTTAAAAAGTCTTGATTGAACAATGCATGATTTCAAAAGACTTTTTAAGAGCCCATTAAAATCTATATTGAATATATCAAGATTTTAATGGAGTTATAAAAGTCTAGATTGAATAAACCAAGATTTAAAAACTCCATCAAAGTCTTTAAATGTCTTTTAAAATCCCAATTGAATAAATCCCCTAAAGTTTATTCAATGTACATTTTAAAAGACTTCTAAAGATTTTAAATGATTTGAAAAGTTTGGATATATTCAATTTAGACTTTAGAGAGTCCATAAAAATCTTTAGGTATTTAATTAATATAAATTTTAATGGAATTTCTAAAAATCCATAAAAGTCACGGTGTATTAAATAAATACTTTTAAAAGTCTTGTGTTATATAAAATGTCAATGACTTTTAAAGATTTGTACGTAATTCTCTATATACTAATTTCTAAATAGAAAATATAACCACAAAATCTTTTAGTTTGTCTCTCATTAACCTTCAAGATTTTGAAAGACTTTAAAAAAAAAAAAAAAAAAAACCTTTTAAACTGTAATTTTTTGCTATATTTTTTTCCTTCTTTCATGTTATTTTTAGAAACATTAGACCTACAACTTAACAATTCATTATTTTTTTGTCTCTTCAACTTGTTATATTTTTTCTTTATATTTTCCCTCTTTTCTTTTTCATTGTTTTCTTCAGTTTTTCTATGAAAATGATCCAATTAAAATTTTATAGATTTTTATAAAAAAAATAATAATTAAATTATATCAAAATAAATAATAATTAAGCAAAGTGAATTTAGAATTTCTCCAAAAAGATTTGTTTATTCAAAATTTTAATTAAAAGTCAATCGAAATCTATAAAAATTTGTATCTTCAAAAGATTTTATGAACATTGTACAATTTTTTTAAGTCGATATCGAACATGATTTTATTTTTCTCCCAATTTTTTATCACAAATATTTCTTTGTCCTAAAAATATTTATCTCTATCTTCTCTCCATGAGAAGTTTGTCTCTCTTGCCCTCTGGCAAGTTTTTGCATTAGAATACATATCTTTTTTCTCTCCATCTCTCTATTGATTCTTTCCTACCCAACCACAAATATGTCTCCAAAGGAATCGTACGCCAAGTTAACACTAGAGGATGAGGACAAGGGGTTAGAAATTGAAGGGGAAGACACAAACGTGGCCAGCGATGATTATCGCTTCTGCTTGGTCGGACGCTTCTTAAATGACAAATCTGCCAATTTTGCAGCCATGAAGAACACTTTAGCATCAATCTAGAGGTCGGTTAAGGGGGTATGCATCAAGGAACTTGGGGCTTCGGTATACATTTTTCAGTTCTTTCATGTATTAGACGTGAACCGCATGCTTGAGAATGGTCCGTGGACCTTTGATCAACACCTACTACTGGTCAAGAAATTAGGCGAATCTGATAACCCTTCGAAGGTTGAACTCTTCGATGCATGCTTCTAGGTGCAAGACCATGATGTCCCAACAGGATTTCGGTTTGAGAAAGTCCTTCAACAGGTTGGTAACTATGTGGGTTCTTTCCTTTCTTAGGATCAAAACTACTTCTCAGAGGGATGGAAAACATTCTTACGGATCAGAGTTCTAATGGATGTGCAAAGTCCTTTGAAAAGAAAGATGAAACTTAAGAAGGCAGGGGGTGAGTGGATTTAGATTACATTTAAATATGAGAGGCTACCTACGTTCTGTTTTGTTTGTGGAAAGATCGGACATTTTGATCAGTTTTGTGAGAAAGTATTCGACTCACCAGATGGACAGGTGAAAGACCCTATGGAACTTGTTTCTGGGCATTATCAAGTCGGAGCATGGGACTTGCTGGTGAAAAATGGCTCCGCAAAGGATCGCCAGCGAAGTCTCTGCTAATTTTGGCAAGGGACAAATATGGAAATCGACGGTTTCAACCCCACAAATTCAGTAAGTCATCCATTTGAGAACAAAGTAAAAGGCGTAAATCATGGCTCTGATTTCCTTCAATCAATCAACCACAATCAATTCTTGCAAATATGTTAATGATAGCAAATCTGATATTTAAGGAAGGTCAAGATAATGATATGAGGATGATAATGGAAACATAAATTCAGGCTTAATTGTTACTGACACAAAGCGATGCGGATGGAAGGCAATCAGGCTTTGGTGACTAAAAAACTCAATCATTGACTTTGTGCCAACACAGAAAGAACGAAAAAATGTTATTGTGGTGCGCTCTGCGCTGTAGGCCCATGATCCAAATGAGTGTACTCAGTTGGAACTATCGAGGCCTGGTGTCAAGGACCGCAGCTATCACTTAGCCCCTTGACCCACTCGCGGCCTGCAGTTTGCCCAACTTCGGCCGCACTCTGTAAATATTATGTAAATTATTGTAATTCTATTTTAATTGTAAAAGTTTATTATGATTCTTCAGCTTTTTAACGTCTACTGATGTAACTTAGGTTTTTTCTCCGAAGTCTATTATAGGGGGTATAAGATTTTAAAACTTTCAAGCTTTCTGTTGTTTCTCCCTGCACCAACATTTGTAATTTACTGCTTTCAACAATCAATGAACAATCATGTTTCAATGCATTCAAGTCTTCTCTTGTAAAGTTTTCTTTCATTTGTAATCAAATTCAACTTTCGTCCCGAAGCAAGTGAGAAAAGGCGGAAGGTAGTCTAGCGGAGCAAACTACTGCCGCACGGTGCCCCTTTCTGTGCTAAGAGGAAACACGCCCCGTGAAATTTGGTATCAGAGCCTTGGCTCTCGTCCTTTGATAAGAAAGTAATGGATCCGAAGGCTTTGCATCTGAGTGCATCACAGATCACCGATATGATTGATGCTAAGAAGAGTACTAAACAGCGCGTGGATGCGCTTGATGGGCAAACCACAAGGTTATGCTATGTTGTGGAAAACCTGGAGGAAAAGGTTGAAATGGCAGAATTGTATATTTGAGATATACACATCCAACTGGATGAAATCCGAGCGGCTTGCACAGCAATAACTGAAGCTATTACGATCATTCCTGGTCTGCAGGAAGAGATGGAAACAATGAGAGTTCAGATACGAATTCTCCAACGTACGGTGGGCAATGGGCAAGCTCCCGCACAAGAAGAGTATGCACCTAGGGTCAGAATCCCTGAACCGTGCACCTTTGGTGGGGCATGCGATGCAAAGGAAGTTGACAACTTCCTGTTTGACATGGAACAATACTTTCTTGCTGTTGGCATCAGAGATGAAGCAAGAAAGGTGACTACAGCTACCATGTATCTGGGTGGAGATGCAAAGTTGTGGTGGCGGTCGAAATATGTTGATATTCAGGACAATAGGGTCATGATAGACTCTTGGGAGCTTCTGAAGGAGGCAATTCGAAACCAGTTCTTCCTAGAGAACGTGGAATATGAAGCCCGTCGGGCATTGCGAGAACTGAAACATACGAGCTCCATCAGAGAATACGTGAAATCCTTTTTTGGACATATGCTGAATATTCGAGATATGTCAGAAAAGGACAAGCTCTTCACCTTCATGGAAGTCTTAAAACAGTGGACCCGAAATGAACTCCAGAGGCAGAAGGTTACGGATTTGAGCACAGCAATGGGAGCTGCGGAATGCTTGATGGACTATCAAACTGAGTCTAAGAAGGATCGACCACACACTGGTGGCCAATCGAATGCTAGAGGAAATAAACAGTTCAGGATTGGCTTGAGTTCTAATGGGGGAGAACGGAATTCCACCTAGAGAGGAGTTGGCTATCAAGGTTCTCGTCAGAACAACTTCCAGGGTTATCATCAAGGTAGTCGTCAGGGTAGTAACCAAGGCAATTGGAGTAAAGGAAAAACTATGGAGGGTAGATCTGATACCGCTCCTAAGATTTCATACTTCTTGTGCTAAGGACCTCATAGAGTGTCGGTGTAACACCCCAAGTTTAAGAGTCTAAAACATAGGCGTGTCAACTTCCATTCACATTAAACGCGGAAATAAATCATTTACACAACTAAAATGTTCATTTATCTATTATAAAATTTTAGCGAAATTTCTGCAGAGTCTCCTCTATAAATTGGACATAGCCAACCTGTAGAGGGACATCAAAAACCATTTTAAAATTTAAAACATCCATCACATCTCAATCACATTCATCATCGCCAAAACCAGTTCATGCATTTCCCAAACTCCTCAATCATAAGATTTTCCAAATTATCAACAGACATTGTCAAGTGAAATAAGAAATAATTTAACCTCAAATACGTTATCCATACTTAATCAAAACTAGCTTCAACCAAACCATTATCAATAATAATGAATGAAGGAAATAATTTAAACGATAACTTGAATAAATTTAACTTTATTAATTAAGGCGACGATGGGTACTGTCGGAGTCAGCTGCCAAGTGTTCTCCTCTGATCATCTAACTTTAATCACCTGAAATATGGGGAGGGATTGGGGTGAGCTAAAGCTCAGTAAGTAAACTGTATGCATGAATGCATGCTTATGACATGAATGCTTTAAAAATTCCATGTATGTATCCCCATTTACTTTACTTTCCAGAACATTCAAACATTTCAAACTTTCACTTAACATTTCAAACTTTCACTTCATTTCCATCGTGAGCTCACTTGGTGTAACTTCTAGTCAATCAGAATACAGTGGGCAATTACTTATTTGGAACCAGATTAACATTCACTTTCCACCGCAAAGCGGTTTAACATTCACTTTCCCACCGCAAAGCGGTTTAACATTCACTTTCCCACCGTAAAGCGGTTTAACAGTCCACCGTAAACGGTTGAACATTCCGTCGCAAAGCGACTTAATACGGGTACGCGGGTCCCCCGCGCCCCATTTCCCACTCGCAACTTTCATGAACTAGAAGTACACCCATTCATTCTTAAAAAAAAACTTGGGATACATAACTTTTGAACAAACTTGCACCTTGACACATTTCTTTCATTTAAAAACATTTCACTTCCCAATTTCGATGCCAATGCATGCTTGATGATGCAATGACATGATAATGTGCATGCTTGAACATTTCCTTAAATATACACACTTGGACATAGTAACTAAAAGCATTAAAATCAGTTAACACGAATGTCGATCAAGCACATTAGTTCCACATTAACATTCAACTTTGATGAAAGTAGGGGGAAGTTTACTTACCTGCGTCCTTAGCATTTACTGTTATCTGAATTTGCAAGTGGAGGAGTTTCGACTGCCCTTGTCGTCAATGTACCAAAATCTTAGTTGCATCTATTCATTTAGTAAAATATACTTTCAGTTCAATTTGATCTATTCATCATTCCTTTAACATCAAACAAGTTAAAACAATAAATCTTCTTTCCCTTTTCTTTCTTGTGATTATTTATTCCAAACAATGTATTAAGATATATTAAATACTCGAAAGCAAAAGATTTAAATCATTCGACACAACATTTTAAGCTTAAGTGCTTGTTTGGTTTTCATCAAATTATTCTCATTTTAACCAAAAATCAAACACACACTAACTATTAAGGTATTTAAATCAAAAACCAAAGTTTGAAAAAAAGTACACATCCTTACCATTTTCCCAAAATTTTGGAATTATAATCATTACTCACATTCACACTAAAATCACAATTAAGTTAACTAAATTCCCAAATTCCTTAATCCTTTACCAAATCCGAAAATTTCAACTGAACTTTCAAAGTAAGTCTATAACTAATCAAATTCGAAAAACTGAATCTATAACTTTTAATCAAAAATTAACCTAACCATTGGTCCATTGGTTAACAATTGGATTTATATATTAAAAATCTAAGAATTAACTAGTTAATATGACTAAAGCTATTTATATCAATACATGAAAATTCTCAAATTTCTCAATTTACCCATAATAACATAAACTTAATTAACTAACTCAAATTTAAACCAAGTATTTTTTTCCAACATTTTATCGACATTTGAAAACTTACTGTGAACGACCTCACTGTTGAAATTTCACCTAAAATTCCAATTTAAACTAACCTCTCAGCAAGGCATATTAAATCCATAAAATTTCAATCAGACAATAGTGAACTTATGCACATCCATGAACACACACATATATACATCTATACATACACATATATAAACATTATTCAATCTCAAAATTAACATTTAAATTTTGAAATCTACCTATTTTGAAATCTGAAAATCTGAAAATCTTAGCCTATATACATACACTCAACTCATGTATACATCAACAAATACATACAATTCCATATATACATACACCAATTACGTGTGTGTGTTGTGTGTGTTCGTTCGGGTGCAGTGTGCGTGACTGCGTGGGTGTGTGTGTGGTGCGTCGGTGAAAAGAAAGGAACGAGGGAAGGGGAGAAGGGGCTTTTACCGCTGTTGGGGTGGTGATCGGCGTCGCTGGCGCTGGTTCGTGTCGCCGGGCGTGAGGCGAGAGGGTTCAGCGTGAGAGAGAGAGACGAGAGAGGGAGATACCGAGACAGAGAGTGAGATCGCGAGAGAGAGCGGAGAGTGAGCGTGAGACCGTGCGTGAGTTCGGTTTGGTGGAGAGGAAGTTAGGTTAGATTTCAATTTTCGTTAATTGCAACTCGGTCCCTCAATTCTCCTCTTTTGTGTAATAAAATCACAACTTTCAAATAAATTTCAAAGTGCCACCAAACTTCTCTCAAATTTCAATTTAATGCAATATAGGCAGCTTACTACTCAATTAAAATAGAAATTGACAAGTAACAATTTAAAATGCACAATTAGACATAAAATTGCAAGTAAAAATTTATAATTTTCTAATTGGCACATTGAGCGAGACGGCGTCCAAGTCCTTCCACTGCAAAATCATTCAACTTATTATCAATAATAATTGTCAAATAAATTATTCATCATAAAAATTAGGTGGTATTCAAGGAAGCACGCAAAATGAAAAGTGGTATTACAATTCCTTACCCCCTAAAAGAAATTTCGTCCTCGAAATTAAAACTTACCAAAAAGTTGTGGATACTTGGCACGCATTTCGTCCTCGCGTTCCTAAGTAGCCTCTTCTACTGCATGATTCCTCCAAAGAACCTTAACTAACGTAATCTTCTTTCTTCCAAGTTCCTTATTTATTTTCATTGGGATTTTCACAAGTGACTCCTCATAAGTCAGATCCTCACAAAAATCTAATGACTCATAACTGAGACTATGGGTGGAATTCGAAATATACTTCATCAACATTGATGCATGAAAAACATCGTGTACACCCAATAGCGCTGGTGACAATGCAACCCGATAAGCTAGGTCACCCATCCCTTTCAAGAACACCAAAGGGTCGACAAAACATAGACTTAACTTTTCTTTCTTCCCGAATCTCATAACTCTTTTCATAGGAGCTACCTTCAAAAAGATCATATCTCCTTCAACGAATTCCAAGGTTACCTTCTTCTGTCCACATAACTTTTCTATGTACTCTGTGCAATTTTCATCCGCTAACGAATCTTTTCAACAACTTTTGCTGTTTGTTGTACTATTTCTAGACCCAATAGTTTTCTTTCATCTATCTCATCCCAATGAACTGGTGATCTACACTTCCTCCTGTATAGTGCCTCACACGTGACCGAAGTTTGATAATTATTGTTGTAGGAGACCATCAAGAGACATTATCCCACTTATGAATCCATTCACTAACTTTCTATTTTCAGCCTTTCATAAAATCTATTTTAACGTCTAAACCTTAATATATATATATTGATTGATCACATTCTTAAAACTAAAATCAAGAAAATTGATCAAAATAAGACTTTATAATCCACAATTAGTCAAACTTGACGTCCATACCAAATTATACAGTAGAAATAGTAAAACTTTGACCGAATCTTTCTGGAAAGATTCACAAACGATATTATTTCTAAACATGTTGACATTTCCTTTATAATCGGAGGATCAAACTTAAATCCCGTAACCCATACTTATATATTGAAATCACTTATTCAGCATCATACACTCATCTTAAAACTAAAGCCATGGTACTAACTTAAAAATCCATACTTTCAAAATCGTCATAGCAACAATACTCTAACCAAGTATTTCATAAATAAATCATTGACCTATCCCAATGAATAAAACTTTTTTGATTCATGTAGAATTCCTCATCAAGTTTACTTAACCCAAAGATACAATCCCATTATAAGTAAAAGTCACACAGCTGACCTCAAATAATCATATCAATCTCTCTAAGATTACAACATAATAACCATCATATCCTTCACACGAACCTTTTACGTCAATATACTCACTAAAATTTTATATCAATCTCTCAAACTCAATAAATCTTGGACCCTGCCATTGCCACTCTTTCTGCACGCTACTCCATAATAAATAATCATTGTGAAGTCTTATTCTCATTTTCCACAAATCCTATCCACAAGGACAATTTCCTAAAATTTCATTTCTTATTTTTGAATCAAGATACCATCAATAATAATCTCCACAATGTCATGGTATGTACTATCATAAACTTTCCTCCGATCAGATGCATTACTTCTGCAATACTTGTACAAATCTAGGACTTGATAAAGTTTTCTTTAATCAATTTCATCCAACAATCTCTCATATGATATTTTAGTATCATCAATGAAAACTTAACGTACATCAGTGAATCATTCAAATTACGATGAAACCTAATTTATTTTCCATGATTGAGATTCATCTTTCTTTCTTCAAATTCCACTTAAAACCAAATATAGCATAACTTATTCATGGAAAGTCAACTTATTTCATAATCCCAATACATCGTCAACTTCAGTTCTCACCATAAGAGCGATCGCATTATTCCTTATAATTATCTCTTGTACCTTTTATATTCAAATGATCTTATGGCAATCATCATTATCTCACATAATCCCAAACCTTCAATCATATGTCCCCAAATTCTCATTTCGAATAAATGGTTACTCCTTTAAGGCATCTCACTATAAAATACTTTCAATATCTCCCAATAATGATAACTGACTTTCCCAAATAATCATATTGCATGTAAATAACCAAATCTTTAACACATCATCTACCAATCAACTTCCAAAATAAATCAACAGTATTATCACTTACCATCATAATTTATAATGTTCTCCAATATAAGTGATCATTTCTCACTAATAATCAATAAGTTCCTAAGAATAATTAAAATTCTTTCCAATAATGCCATAACATTTGTCTTCACTCATCTTTCCAAAATATAACTTTGACATTTCCCAATATACGCATCAAGTCATCACATAACTTCATGTATACCTTGATATCCCAGAAAATCAATTCTAAATTCCTCAACATAACAATTTCAAATCATAGTTTCCAATCATAGTTTCCAATATCAATATCTCACTTCCTTCAATACATTAATTGGCTCAAATGACCACTCATTAGTCATACTTATAAATATATGACACAAATCATAATCCCAAAATTTCTTAGTTACAAGACCAAACAACATTATAAATTCCTCTCAAAATAGAGGAATAATTCACTTACTCAAACACAATATCCATTCCTTAATTCCCAATAATTAAGAATCAAATCTTTAAATCTCAAATTTCATAATTTTTCTCATAGAAGTCTCAATAAAATCATATCACTCACAATCTCAACATCTCATCACAACTTCATAAAACTGGTTTTGCCATGTCTAAAATCAATTTTGCAAAGTCTTATAAAACCATCTTTCTTCTTCATGTATAGCTCCTGAGCACCCCATGGCAAAAAGCTAGGTCGAAAAAAACATTTGTCCATGAGATCTATAGTTGCACTTTGAGCTCTTTTAAGTTACGAAGGAGCCATCCGATATTATACCTTGGATACTAGAGTTGCGCACTTAATCGATGACTAATTCAATTTCTCTTTTAGGCGGTAAATCACAAAGATCGTCTGAGAACATCCTTAGTCATTATCGAATAACAGAAATTTGTTCGAGAGAAGTATTCACCTTAAACACTTCAATTATTGTAACCAGGTAGGCTTAATAACTCTTATTCATCAATTGACGAGCCTTCACCACAGATAATATCGAGATAGAAAGTTTCAACTTTACTTCAACAAAGCGAAAAGGGTTTCATTTGAAGGTTTAAATACCACCTTAACGTAGCCAGTGATTGAAACCTTATACCGTAATAATCATCCCAGTCCTAACATGACATCAAGTTTGTGTATATTCAGTGTTATGAAATCCATCATCTACTCCTTCCCATTCATCATGATTGGGAAATTTCTCAACATAACTTTAGTTCAACAATTCTTCAAATGGCGTTAACAATATAAACTTGGTCTCTAGCTACTGAGATGGGTAAGTCAATTTTCCTATAACTGCTGGACTATCAAATGAGTGGGTAGTCCCGAGATCAAACACGATAAGTGCTTAATACTAAGTTCGATGACTTCTCAACTTCTCGTTTGGACATTGTATACTCTCGATCCGATATACCATTCATCTCCATTTCTTATTTCACAAAAAGATCTAATAAACGGCACCCAAACTTTTAATAACCATTACTTTCTCACTTTCTCATTTACATAACCAAGATATACTCGTCATAATCACTGACAACATTCTTAACCTTTCACTTTCCGACATTACACATTAACATGCAAGAATTTGCAATAATTGTCATATCAATTAACATTTCATAATTTAAACAAAAATTAACTTACCAGATGATCGAGGGAGAAGCACTTGAGGCGTGACTCAGTACCCGAACCATTTTCAAATAAGTTTTAAAAGTCTACAGAATCGCTTTTAAAACACTTAGCTCTGATACCAAAAATGTAACACCCCAAGTTTAAGAGTCTAAAACATAGGCGTGTCAACTTCCATTCACATTAAACGATGAAATAAATCATTTACACAACTAAAATGTTCATTTATCTATTATAAAATTTACGGATTTGAGCACAGCAATGGGAGCTGCCGAATGCTTGATGGACTATCAAACTGAGTCTAAGAAGGATCGACCACATACTGGTGGTCAATCGAATGCTAGAGGAAATAAACAGTTCAGGATTGGCTTGAGTTCTAATGGGGGAGAACGGAATTCCACCCAGAGAGGAGTTGGCTATCAAGGTTCTCATCAGAACAACTTCCAGGGTTATCATCAAGGTAGTCGTCAGGGTAGTAACCAAGGCAATTGGAGTAAAGGAAAAACTGTGGAGGGTAGATCTGATACCGCTCCTAAGATTTCATACTTTAAGAGTTTAGGAAACAGTTGGGAGAAATGCTGGAAAGTGGGATTATCGTGCCTGTGAAATCACCATATGGAGCGCCCGTGTTATTTCAGAAGATGGCAGATGGGTCTTTCAGAATGTGTTGTGATTATCACGCCCTGAACAAGATCACTGTGAAAAACAGTTATCCTTTCCCGTTGGTGGCTGATTGCTTTGATCGATTAAGCAAGGCAAAATATTATACGAAGATCGATCTTCGATCGGGATATTGGCAAGTTAGGATTAAGGAGGGAGATGAAGCAAAAACTACCGTGGTGACCAGATATGGAGCTTTTGAATTTAAAGTCATGCCTTTTGGCTTGACAAATGCTCCTGCTACTTTCTGCACGATGATGAATCAGGTGCTGCACGGATTTTTGGACGATTTTGTAGTTGTATATCTGGACGACATCATCATTTACAGTGAGACATTGGAGGAACATGTGCTCCACGTCAGAAGAGTCCTCAGTCGACTCCGAGAGAATGAATTGTATGCGAAGCCATCCAAATGCTCATTCGCCCAAACCTCTATCAGCTTCTTGGGTCACATTATTGACCAAGGAAAGGTTCGTATGGATTTGAAGAAGGTTCAGGCCATCAGGGATTGGCAGCCACCAAAGAACGTACATGGTGTACGCTCCTTTCTTGGGCTATGTAATTATTATCGAAGGTTCGTGAAGGGATACTCAGAAATTGCATTGCCCCTAACGGAGTTAACGAATAAGGAAAAGGTTTGAGATTGGTCTGTACAATGCCAAGCAGCCTTTGAGAAGTTGAAGAAGGCTATGTGGACAAACCCGGTGTTAGCGTTACCGGATGTGACGAAACCATTTGAAGTTCAGACAGATGCTTCAGACTTTACTCTTGGTGGAGTTCTTATACAGGAAGGACATCCGGTCGCTTTTGAAAGCCGAAAGCTCAATAATGCAGAACTTCATTATTCAGCACACGAAAAAGAGTTGTTGGCTGTTGTTCATTGCCTTAGGGTTTGGCGTCACTATCTATTGGGGTCCCCATTTATTGTGAAAACCGATAATACTGTGGTTAGTCACTTCATGTCCCAGCCGAAACTTTCAAATAAACAAGCTTGCTGGCAGGAGCTTCTTTCGGAGTTTAACTTCGTGTTGGAGTATCGTCCACGATCCAACAACCATGTAACAGATGCTCTCAGCCATCGCTCTGACTTAGCTCCAATATGTGCAATCGCAGCTCTTTCAGGGAGCGAAGTTACTACGGATATAAGGGACTGAATACGGGCACTTCTGGAGAAGGACCCGGCTACAATATATTTGGTTGACCTTATCAAACAGGGCAAAACTCGTTAGTTCTGGTTGGACGAGGGTCTGGTGAAGACAAAGGGGACCGTATGTATGTCCCGAAGGGTGGGGATTTGAGAAAGTCCTTGATAATGTAATGCCACGATACGCTCTGGGCTGGACATCCGGGAGAAGAACGCACTTGTGCACTGTTACAACATGCCTTCTATTGGCCGCAGATGCGTGACGACATCGCCACTTATGCGAAAACTTGTCTTGTTTGTCAGCAGGATAAGAAGAAAGCGGGCTTGCTAGAACCCCTTTCCATCCCATCTAGGCCATTCGAAAGTGTATCAATGGATTACATAATTGGATTGCCAAAAGTTGCAGATTTTGGCACCATTATCGTGATGGTTGACCGGTTATCGAAGTATGCAACTTTCATCGCAGCGCCTAAGTATGTTTCCATCGAAGAGACATCTCACCTCTTCTTCAAGCATATTGTCAAATACTGGGGGCTGCCTAAGGACATCGTCAGTGATCGAGATACTTGGTTTAATGGCATATTTTGGACCGAATTGTTCAAACTTTTTGGTTCAACTCTGAGCATGAGTTCTAGTTTTCACCCACAATCTGATGGACAGACGGAGCGGTTCAATTCTATGCTAGAGGAATATCTTCGGCACTTCATATCTACGTCGCAAAAAAATTGGGTGGAACTATTGGAAGTATGCCCAGATATGCTTCAATGCCCAAAAGAGCTCTTCCACCAATAAGAGTGCTTTTGAGATTGTCACGAGCCTGCAACCGTTACTCCCCCACACGGTTGATTTGAACTTAAGTAACAAGTCCCCTCAGGCAAGGAACTTCTATCAGGAATGGAAGCGAAATATTGAAATTGCTCGAAGCTATCTTGAGAAAGCTCAGAAACGATATAAGAAGTCTGCTGATCTAAAGCGCCGTTTTGTTGAGTTCAATGTGGGAGATCTGGTTATGGTTAAACTTCCCGACAGAAATTGCTACAAGCTCACCAGAGGGAAAGACTCTAGATTGGTTCCAAAGTACATTGGGCCAGTACCTATTGTGAAGAGAATTGGGAAGGTGGCTTACAGAGTAGATCTCCCGTCATGGTGCAAAATTTACAAGGTCCTCCATGTCGGTGTTCTTAAGTCATATTTTGCAGACAAGGAGGATACATCCAGAAATAAGCCGAAACGACCAGTGTTCGAATTGAAGAAAATGGGAAAGAAGGTTGTTGAAGCTATTCTTGATCACCGAGTCACTCGAGCTTCCAAGCAGAATCATCAAGAGTACTTGGTAAAGTGGAGCGGATGCAGCAGTGAGGAGAATACATGGGAAAGAGGAAAAGACCTTAGTGCCTTCAAGCATCTCATTGAAGAATATCATAAAGGGATGGCACCGAAGATGTTGCCAAAATAGATGGGGGAGAATGTCAAGGACCGCAGCTATCACTTAGCCCCTTGACCCACTCGCGGCCTGCAGTTTGCCCAACTTTGGCCACACTCTGTAAATATTATGTAAATTATTGTAATTCCATTTTAATTGTAAAAGTTTATTATGATTCTTCAGATTTTTAACGTCTACTGATGTAACTTAGGTTTTTTCTCCGAAGTCTATTATATGGGGTATAAGATTTTAAAACTTTCAAGCTTTCTGCTTTTTCCCCCTGCACCAACATTTGTAATTTACTGCTTTCAGCAATTGATGTAATTTACTGCTTTCAACAATCAATGAACAATCATGTTTCAATGCACTCAAGTCTTCTCTTGTAAAGTTTTCTTTCATTTGTAATCAAATTCAACTTTCGTCCTGAAGCAAGTGAGAAAAGCGGAAGGTAGTCTAGCGGAGCAGACTACTGCCGAACGGTGCCCCTTTCTGTGCTAAGAGGAAACGCGCCCCGTGAAACCTGGGCAACCCACGAGCAGTTCACGTCCTTGTGGATCTTGTTTTCGCTAATAAGCCTAACTTTATTTTTTTCTTATTGAAACATTGTCTTGTAAGCAAAAATTATCATCAATAAAAATTCACTTGGGTCGTGAAGTACTTTTTACCATTGATTGGGTGGGTCATAGTGGCGGTCTAGCTCTTTTATAGCGCCATCAAAATATAGCATCACTTGTTAGTTTCTCTCGCTTCCATATTGATGTGGAAGTCTCAATCTTTAACCAACCTAAATGGAGGCTTACTGGTTATTATGGGATACCTGAACGAAGTCGATGCAATGAAGGCTGAGATCACTTGAGACTCCTATCATCTGCATCTCATCTCCCATGGATTTGTATTGGTGACTTCATTGATATTCTTTCCCAGCTCGAAAAATATGGGCAGAATGACCAACCGAATTGGCTTTTGAATGGGTTTAAAAATGTGGTTGAAGACTGTGGTTTATATGACCTCGGAATGGAAGGGTGTCAATATACATGGTTTAAGAGCCAGGGATCACTGGGATGGATCGAAGAAAGATATGATCGAGCTCTTGAAAATAAGGACTGGTCTTCCATTTTTCCTTGTGCCAAGGTAGTAAATCTGGGAATTTTCTCCTCCGACCACTCATCAATCCTACTACAACTGCTCCTACCTCAGCCCAGACCACATCGTAAAAGGTTTCATTTTGAAAACCAATGGCTGTATGAGGCAAATTGTAGAAAGGTTATACAATCAAGTTGGAGTCGAAATGAAGTGGAAAATTTTATTCACAGACTTGAAAGATCCATCTCTGATCTGCTTGCATGGGGTGGTATTGGTCGCTCAAAATCACGACATAAATTACAGCGAAGCAAGGTCTCTATGCGCCGGTTACATATGAGAACTGATAGAGAGGGACTGAATGAATTTCACAAGGCAACCTCCGAAACCTATGCAACACTCCAACAGTAAGAAATCTACTGGAAACAAAGAGCTAAAAAGTTTTGGCTCAAAGATGGCTACACAAACACCAAATACTTTCATCGGGCAGCTTCAAATCGCCGCAAAGGAAACTCGATCAAAAAGCTGAAGAATGATGATGGTCACTGGATCATGGATAATGAATACATGGGCAGAGTTAAGACTCAATACTTTGAGAACTTGTTTAAGTCGAATAGTTTTGGGACTAGTTTGGGACCAATTGCTAGTGCTATTGAACCAAGACTAACTGATTCACACAAAGAATCACTACTGGCACCATTTACTTCCAAAGAAATTCAAGCAGCCACTTTCTCCATGCATCCAGATAAGTCACCTGGACCGTATGGGATGAACCCATAATTCTACCAAAAACATTGGGATATTGTTGGACCAGATGTTGTTAAGTTATGCTTGGAATGCCTTAACACTTGCAGCTTCCCGCCGGGGATTAATAACACCTCTATTGCGCTTATTCCCAACAAGACAGACCCGGAGTTCATGACTGATTTGCGGCCAATATATCTTTTTAATGCTATCTACAAGGTCATTGACAAGGTCCTTGAAAATAGACTCAAAATGATTTTTCCAGATTTATTTGCAAAAACTCAATGTGCGTTCGTGCCAGGGCACTCCATGATGGTGCTAAGCTGGGGAAGATTACTTCAGAGCTCGTCTTACACCAAGGCTATACTATGTTGTTATATCTATTCATCATTTGCTTCGAGAGTCTTTCCTTGGCCATTAGACAGAAAGAGTTAACTAGTGCAATTCACGGGTGTAAGATAGCTCGCAGTGCTCTGGTGATATCTCATCTTCTATTTGCTGATGACAGTCTCCTTTTTTCCTGGAAAATATGCAAGAATGTAACAAAGTAAAAGAGCTTCTCTTGCAATACGAAATTGAATCTGGATAATCTATTAACTACTACAAATATGTTATCAGCTTCAGCCCCAATGTGAAGGGTGGTTTACAGCATACCATCCGACAAAGTATGGGAATCCAAGCCTTCCAAGGCCATGAAAGGTATTTAGGAATGCCCTCCATGATTGGTAGGAAGAAGAAAGAAGTCTATGCTTTTGTCAGGGACCAGATTTAGCAACGCTTACAGGGATGGAAGGAAAATCTCTTTCTCGAGCCGGTAAGGAAATTTTGTTGAAAACAATTGCCAAAGAGATTCCCAATTACGCGATGAGTGTCTTCCTCATCCCCATTCAACTGTGTAAAGAGATTGAGCGCATGATGAATAAATTCTGGTAGCGATCAAACAACTGAAAAAGAGCATGGCATTAATTGGATGTGCTAGGATAAAATGTGTCTTCCAAAGAACGAAGGAGGTTTGAGATTTAAAAGATTGCATGAAACCAATCTTGCTTTCATTTTAAAGCACGGCTGGAGCTTTATCACAAAACATAATACCCTTGTCGCACGCGTATTTAAAGCGCGATACTTCTCCTCAACACACTTTCTTGATGCTAAGGTTGGACATTACCCAAGCTTCATTTGGAGAGGTATTACTACTCCCCCTCTTCTCAAGGATGGATGTCATTGTCATGTTGGAAATGGTTTGTCTATCAAGGTTTGGCATGATCCTTTTCTGCCAAATAATGCAGATGGTTATATCACTTCGAATCCTCCTCCTGACTCAAGAGAAATCACACTTAACTAGCTTATGGTGGAAGATAATCAATCATGGGATACATACATCATTAATAAGCTTTTCAACATGGATAGATAGGCTATCTAGAACATACCTTTTAGTTCTCAACGTACTGAGGATCGCTTATTTTGGACTCGTGACAGAACGGGAACTTACATCATTCAAAGTGGCTACAAGTGTCTAATGGCCTCAAAAACCACAATCCATTATCAGGTGGAAAGCCCCATTTGGAAGAAAAATTGGAAAATCAGAATTCCACCTAAGGTTAAAAATATTCTTTGGCAAGCAGGTATGGACGTCCTTCCTACCACTAACCTTTTGAGAATCAGAAGAATTAATGTTGATGAGACCTATCGGGTTTGTCTAGCTGAGCTTGAATCTTTGTTCCACAACTTCGCCAGATGTGATTTTGCTCAACAAGTGTGGAGTGTTGCTGGTCTAATCATACCAACCAACACTGCCATAGGATTCTTGGAATGGTTGGGACTTTTCTTTGATGATATCAACAGAGGTACGAAGGAGCTTATATGCATGATTTGCTTGGCTATTTGGTGGAATCAAATGAAGTCATAATAACAAGATCTTTATATTGTTTTAAAGCTTTCACATAGTACTTTATCACATTATTTTCAAATTACAAAACCATGAAATGTAGCAAAATTATAACCGTTTAAAATGATCACTTAATACTCTCTCACTCTCTCGGTTAATTTTGAGATCTCAAATAAAGTCGTAATAGCTTAATATCCATGTGAAGTTTTCACACAATACTTTACTACATTATTTTGTAATTACTAAATCACTGGCAAAAATTATAGGAGTTTAAAATAGTCCATTAACAATATATTTCATCTTTCAGTAATATTTTTCTTTCGTTTGATTGGTTTTGTGGGGTGAAATGAAGTCATAATAGCAAGATCTTTACATCAATATGAAGATCTCACATAATACTTTATTATATTATTTTCGAATTATAAAACCATCAAATGTAGCAAAAATTATAGCATTTAAAATGATCCATTAACATTTTGTTATTTTTTTAGTGGCTTCCTTTCCTTCGTTTGTTTAATTTTAAGAGCTCAAATAAAGTCGTAATAGAAATATCTTAATATTGATATGAAGCTTTCACATGATACTTTACTACATTATTTCCGAATTACTAAATTGTAGTAAAAACTATACCCGTTTAAAATAATCCATTAACAATGTATTTCATCTTTTAGTAATTTTTTTCTTTCACTTGGTTGGTTTTGTGCAAATGAAGTAGTAATAGTAAGATCTTTATATCAATATGAAGCTCTCGATTACCAGTGTTTAGAAAATCGGACCGGGATGGCTGGTTCGACTGGAAAAATAGGGAACCAACCGGAAAACAAGTCTGATTCACCCCAAAAACTGGCCGGTTGACCAGATTTTCGACCAATTCAACTGGAAACCCAGGAATCGATCGATTTTTTGACCCGATTTTTTGGTTTTTTTAGTTATTTTAAGCTACTTTTGTGTATAATTTTATTTGTTTAAATAAGTAAATATTAGTTTATTTGTAAAATAACTTGTTTTTTAGAAAATTTTGCGATTTTTGGAATAATTATTGATGTTTTAATTGAAATCGGTTCGACCCCGGTTCGATCCGGTCGGACCTTCTAACCCTTGACCCGTTGTCTTTTTAGGTTCGAACCGATTTTCGATTTTTTAAATACTGCGATTAACTAAATATGTTATCCTTCAATTTTACAAATTAAAAATAGCAATAGTGGTGGTATGAATAAATCTCATATATCAAAGCTATTTTATACACAATTCTTATCGCATCTCGTACATCGCATGGACCGCAATAGTTATACTTAAAGTTTGTTTTGGGTACTAGACTAGAACTAGGGGTCTTTTTCGGACGGAATGG
This sequence comes from Ligustrum vulgare, assembly GCA_963555705.1. Lineage (NCBI taxonomy): Eukaryota > Viridiplantae > Streptophyta > Magnoliopsida > Lamiales > Oleaceae > Ligustrum > Ligustrum vulgare. Next base: position 2,096,296 of record OY743175.1, on the reverse strand, counting down.
ATCGAAAATAGGTGTTCTGAGTTCCGCCCAAAAAATAATTCAGAATAAAAATATTGTTCCAAATTCCATCCAAAATTTTCGAAATACACAAACTTCATTCCAAACTAAAATTTTAAAAAAGAAATCGATAATTTCCAATATGTAACATTTTATCAAGATTTATAATATTTTAAGTATATGAAAAAGAAAATTTGAGGAACTGAATGTTTGAAATTAAATGAGTTCGAAATTTCAACTAGTCTAAAACTATAATTAAATTTATAAATCACAAAAGATAACAAAATAACAATATTATAAATAGATTTAACATAAGTTTTTTCATCGTGATCCAATATAATAAAAGTTGACAAGGATAACAATGCTACAATTCTTGCATTTTTTCATCCTATAGCTCCATGCAGATCTAACATTTTTTATTCAATTTTTTTTCTAGTAAACAAACAGTGCCACGCTTCAAAGTCCAAACTTGATTATCATGCAAATGGTGAATAAGTAAAGCAAACTTTGTGATATCACAACTGACAACACATCTTGAACTTTTGATTTAATCTAAACATTTTTATTATATTTAGCCCATGTTTGGTCTCAAATTTTTTTTACAACTTTCACTAAAAACATATTTTCAACCACACATTTTTTTAGGACTCACACTTTTCAATCTCTTTTTAACCATACATTCTCCAAAAAATGTAAATTTCCTCCAAAATATTCTACACCAAACGGGCTCTTGATGTGTAAAATATTTTTCACCACCGATTTACCTAACTTCCTCCTTGACAAGTGCATCTTGCAAAACAATTAAATAGAAAACAGACAATGTGTGCAGGAACAAATCTCTTGAGACTGTCTCAAAAAAGGTACAATTGAGAATATAATTGTTGCCTCCAATGAGCATAAGCCCACAATTATAGGAAAATGGAAATTTAATGAAGAAAGTAAAATAAAGGAAATTACATTCGATTTTGATTGTTGAAACGGCCATTAGGATTCAAATGTGACATATCCTTATTTGAGTGATCTCACTACTTGTACCTTATCAATAATCGCTTTCCATTATCTATCCAGTAGCCCCTTCACCAATAACCACCGAATCACAGGACAATCATGGATAATAATTGCTCAATTACCTTGTTGGTTTTGTCCTATGTTCTCCTCTTTTCATGTAACACGTTTAGCAAGAATCTCGCACAAGATATTGTTCGCCAGATGGGGCGAGTACACCCTCTATACTAGGTGGCATTTTGGCTCAATTAGGGCAAGGGAAGCAAAAGATATTGTTCGCCAGATGGGGCCAGTACATCCTCTATAGTAGGTGGCATTTTCGCCCAATTAGGGCAAGAGAAGCAAAAGGGAATGAGTGCCATGTATTAGCCTTGTGCACATGTGGTCCAAACGTCCTTATTTTTTAAATGAAGTTCAGATGTTCCTTGAAAGGTTTGGGTTCAGATTTCCTAAGATGCCACATTTTATGATATCATCCAAAAGAAAGCTCCTTCTCCATCAGTTTTCTTCAACCCTTTCATCATTTTGGCACAGTTAAGCTTTTTCTGGCAACATATACACATATCTTCTTCAACCCTGCTAGGAAAGACCACCATTTTAGCTTTTGGTTTAGTCGCTCAAAGGCACTAGGACGTGATTCATCATCTTTTTCGTCCAACACCAACTTGAACTTTGGCAGATCCAGTTTGGTCATATTTGGAATAACCATATTCATTCTCACTGGGTTTGGGAATGGATCTTTGTCCACTGCCATTTTCTTCTTCTTATTGAACATAACTCATTCAGCTTCAATAGCCTCCTAAATGACATTTCGAAATACCACACAATTGTTAGATATACGTGAATAGGCATTATGTCTTTTACAATTTTTTTTTTTCCTTTAACATGTTCTGGGCTTGAAAAAATAATGCTTATTGCCCAAATTTATTTGTTTGTCTTTATAAAGTTGGTCAAATATTGCTTCGGCCCTCATCACGTAGAAGGAAACGTTTTGACTTTTTTGTTTCCCTCGTTCAACCCGTTGTTTTTTGTTTCTATTTCTAACTTAAATAACATCTTATGCGTGTAATTTTTTTTAACCAATTCGACCAAATATATTCCGCCTCAGTCTGTTCCACCTCAATTTCATGTATTTGATAATTGGGACCTCCATAGCAAGTCACTTTGCTAGAGTTTCTTATTTGCCCTTCCTCCCTAAACAATCTTCCATAACGAACAACGTTAGCACTTAGTTGAAATATGTCTGAGAATTCCGTATCCCAGAATTTCTTCTTTAAGTCAAAGCTTAGACAACTTTGAGCAATTTTCACAAACTTTTCTTGGCAAAGATACAAAGCATTTACTCATGGGTGTTTTGAATTGTTTAAGAAAGGTTTTGAACTATTTAAGAAAGATTTCATCCCACTCATTTTGAAATTGTTTAAGATTAGTCAAATTCGTCAAATTTTCTTCGGACTCATATTTATAAAACTAGGCACGGAAGAGTTGTTCCATTTGATACCAATTTTGAATCGAATTGGCCGACAAATTAATAAACCAGGAGAAAGTTTCCTTGTTAAAGAGTTAGGAAACATCTTTAATTTATGATACTCAGTAATCTCCCCACATTGAAAGGTAACCTCTTAACATGTTCAATAGTGAACACTTCCCTAACCCGTAGACAATGAGAATCTTGGAATTTTATAGCCCCTTGGTCATGGGTAAGCCCGACCTTCCCAATCAGGGTAAGGCTTTCTATAAATTGGTCTTGTGATGGGTCTTGTTCCTAGACCAATTTGATTAATTAGGATATCAACTATCTGTTCCCTCAGCAAAGCGTTGGGGGGCCATAAGGCATTGCAGGTGGTCTAATGGGTGGAAACCTACTATTGTTACACCAAGGTTGACAGTAGGTGCTCCCCCATTCACTTGATTGATCGTTTGATTTCCTTCATTAACTGGATAGTTATTATTTTGATTCTAATTTTGGCTATTACCCCCATGTTTAACATGCCTCTTGTATTAGATGTACCTACATGTGACACTTCGTGGTTGTGGGTCATTCCTGAGGCATATCCTAGAGGATGATTGTTACCCGTTGGATTAACGTTAATGTTTTAGGTCTGATTGTTGTGAGTGCTTCCTTAAGGCGAACAAAATTCATTTAAGCGATTGAAATGGCCTACCAACTTGGTCAATAATTAGTTTAACGTGTCTAATTGCCTATGTTTTGAAGTCTCACATGTTCAACTATGTCCTAGGTGAAGTCCCTAAGCAAAGAATGCATCACATTAGGATTGAGCTCCGTCATAGGTTTATAGCGGCTGCTTTCTGGACTCTAGCCAAAAGTAGTACAATTGAGAATAAAGTTGTTACCTCAAAGGGGCGCAAGCCCACAACTACAAGAAATTGAAAAATCGACGCGGATAGTAATATAAAGGAAATTACATTCTCCGTCTTGAGAGTTAATTTGTTGGTCCTTCAAAATGCCTTCATTCCTTACTTTTATACGTCTTGTACTGCTCCTCTAAAACAGTCATTTGGTTTCAAAATTTCCATGTCCTTATGTGAGTGATCCCACTGCTTGCATCTTCTCAATAACAGCTTCCCACGATTGGTCTAGTAGCGTCTTCGCCAAAAACCATCAAATCACGGACAATCATGGATAATAACTGCTCCATAACCTTATTGGTTTTGCTCATATTCTCATCTTTTCCTTGGACATGTTTAGCTAGGATCCCATCCAAGATATGGTTCCCTTTTGCTTCCCTCGCCCTACTTTAGCGAGTTTTGTCTCTCCTTCGCGCTGATGGGGTGTACTCGCCCTTTATGATATGTGACATTTTGTCTAATACTGACTACCTTTATTGTTCAAGTGTCATCATTTACATACATTTTACTTTTGAATGATTTTGAGTGTCAACAGAGATCATACTTGTTTACTATTGTACTCTCTTTGGGTTCAATAAGCCTCTATTCATTAACACAATTATTATATTTTACAAATAATATAAATTTTCAAATAATTTTTTAACTACACACCTTCCATCCTTTCATTTTTCAACCATACATGTTACATCAAATAAAAAATATAAATTAATTAATTTATAAATACTACGTTATTATCGAAGTGGGATATCATGGAAATGGCCAAATGAAAATGGTCTTTTGTGAAAATAGCCAAAATTTTTATCAATTCATTAAAATAGCCTTAGACATTAGGAACTACCAAAATTTCCATTAAATATCATATTTCAACTAAGCCTATTATAATTTAGAAAAGTTACAACTTAGTCCTTAAAACTTTACATTTATATACTTTTAATTAATTTTATTTATATGATTTTATTTGATTTTTGTTCGCTCATAGTAGTACCCCCTCAATTGGTATCAGAACCATATGGTAGATCTAAAAGATAAATATTAGATGATAAAAAATAAAAATAAAAATATAATATATACATCAAGATTTATAATTATGCATACATTAATACTACCCGATAATTATAAAATAGAAATCTTAAGAACTTTAAAAGATTTAGATAAAGATATAAGAAGAGAAATATATGGTCTAATAAATTTCGATATAATAAAAGAAGATTTTATCACAAAAGAAATATTAGATTTAATCTACAAAGACATACTAGTAGAATTATATAAAGATTATAGAAATAGATTATCGTAGAGGAGATCCTTTATTAATCAAATATCTAGATATGAAAACAAATGAAAAATTAGATTCAATAAGAGAAAAAGATGAAATCTATTAGATCAAATAATAGAAGAAAGAAATATAAAAAGAAAAGGATTTCTAAGATTAAAATCATTAGAAAGTAAAAGAAAATATTTTAATACAATTCTAAAGTAATTACCTAATATACTTATGATCATAAATGACAAAGAAAAAAATCAATATGAAAAAATATGAAATAACTGGAGAAATAAAATACTACATAAAATATTATAGAGCACAACAAAGAAAATCAATGCTAAGATCAATTGAAAAATTTTGTGAATATAATATAATGATATGTAAAGAAGTAAAATATGACACGGAACTAGGATTAGAAGTTGAGCATATTAGAGGAAGAATTTAATGACAGAATTTCCAGAAATAAAATTTGAAAAATAAATAATAGAAAATATTAATCTACCAGTAGGATCATACCAAATAAAATGAGCTAATACAACTATGTTTCAACCATTAAGCTCATGGGGAGAATCTGATAGATTTCTTAACATGCAATTAAATTGAATAAGTGTCTTTTTATGGCAAACATATAAAAACGTAAATTTATAAGATAAATTAGCTATTGAAGAATTACAACAATTAAATATACAGGGCATGAATGTCAAAGAGAAATTACAAAATATTCAAAATAAACTAACAATACAATTTAAAGAATTAAGATAAATGATAGGAGAAGTTAAAAATATAGATGAAGAAATATTAAAAGAATTTCAAAGAAAATCAGGAGAATTAATTAATCAAGATAAAAATTTTATAATTATAGAAAAAATAGACAAGTTAAATGAGAAAATAAGAAAAAATGAAAATGAAAAAATCATATCAATAGAAGAAAGAATAAAAAAATTAGAAATAAAAATAGATGATATGTATGACAGACTATTTAAGGTATAAAAAACTCAAACTATTAAACTAAGAGTATAAAATGTCAATAAGTGCATATATTGAAGATCTAAAAATATTAATAAAATTATTAATAAGTGATGTTCAAGAAGTAAAAAATGAATTAAAAGAAGTAAGAAATGATATAAATATACTAAAACTAGAGATTAGAGAATTCAAAGAAAATAATAAAAGCAAAGATAAGAAAATAGACAAAAAACTCATAGAAAAAGAAATACTTAGAATAGGAAAGAAACACTTTGAACAAGAAAAAATATAATAGAAGTAAGAAGTATGGATGATGAATTTAGAAAAAACATATTACCAAAAATACTAAAAGAAGAAATAGAATTACAAAAATCCATAGAAAAAACTTTAGGAAAACTAAAAGCTAAAGAAAAAACTAAAGAAGAATAAGATAAAAACGAATGAAAAATTATATTTTCTTATAGAAAATTTTGAACCACTAAGCCTATAAAATTTTAATGAATATCAAGTTTTAATAAATACTGGAGGAGCACCTACCCCAGCTCCAATAGGAACTTCCAAACAAGAATTACCAGATTCTGATTAAAGTTATGCACCCCTATATAGTAAAATGCACCGACAATATTATGATAGAATTAGAGATAGACAACCACCTAGAGGGAATAAATATAAAGATAGATTTGAACCAAATAATAATTACGATAAACCTATTAATCATGGAGGAACAAAACTAGATTTGGATTGTATACTAAAAAAGCCTTATTAACTTGGGCAAATTCAATGATACTGTTCTTTTTATACAATAAAGATGACACATAGGAAAATACTGATAGAATGATAAATTTTCTAGTAGCATCTTTTGAAGAATATGTTAGAAATTGGTGGGAAGGAATAAGTAGTGATACAAAAGCATTAATAAGAAGATATGTACAAAGAGAACTAATAGAATCATATAGGAAAGGTATAGAAAAGTTAGTAGATTATGTTGCGGATGAATTTTTAGGAGAAAATTGGATAAGTAATGCTGAAGCAGAATCAATTAGAGAAAAAGATAATGCAAGAGTGAGATTAATAAATTTAACGATATGTGACATGTGTAGAATCAAAGAATACACTTGTGAATTCAAAGAATATTATTATGTCCAATTCTATAGTAATGAAAATCAAGAAGTATACAGAGATATGTATTACAATAAATTACCAGGTTCATGGGGAATATACTTTAAAATAGAATTTGAAAAATTTATCAGAGATAACACTGGAACACCTAGAACATTAGGATCAAGGATAAAATTCCTATTTGAAAGATTAGCATACATATGTCAACAAAGACAATTATTAAAAAAATCAGGAAAATTAACTAGAATATGTTGTGAAGATATGAAAAACCTACCCAGTGGGGATGTAACCCTGATAGAAGAAAAAATAATAATAGAAAATATAAAAATAGAAAGTTTAAAAATTTTAGAAACTTTAGGAAAAGATATATAAAACCTAAGAGAAGATATTACAAAAGAAGATATAATCCAAATAAAAAATAGAAAAATAAAACTTATAAGAAAGACAAAAGCCAATGCAAATGTTGGAATTGTGGAGAAATGGGGCATATAAGCCCTGATTGTAACAAAAAGAATGTTAAAATATTACAAAAAGAATATCTAGAAATAGAAAGTGAACTAAGTGAAATATCTGATATTGAAGAATACTATGATCAAGAAGTCTATATAAGTGAAATAGATTCAGAAAGCAATGAATCAGAATCGGAATAGAGAAATAGAAGAAATAGAAAAGAACATAGAAAAACAAGAATATGAAGGAATAGAAGATTATGGATTAAAAGTAACTTTTGACAATAACAAGTTCAGAAAAATACAAAAATTAACTTTAAATTTGAAAATAGGAAAGTGGGAAATATTAGACAGAATATGGAAAAGAGAAAGAGTAGCAATAAATGAATATCATAAAATTGAAAGGGCAATATATGTTATAAGTACTCAAGGAACACACAAATTAAACATTTTAACAAAAAATAGGGTTACGGAATTATTAACAAAGATCAATAGAAAACAAAGTGAAAAGATCCAATATGTTTATTTGGCAGATATCCAAATAATGTTTAAATCCCTGTTTAGAGAATGATTAGATTCACATTTGACTGTAAGTTTACATGATGTAAGAATTATAAATTTAAAATACAGTCATTTAGAAACAGTAGAAGGAAATCTAGCATATAAGAAACTAATATTTTCATGTTACCCAAAACTAGTAATCGCACCCGTACGATGCACGGTAGATATAATTAACAATTATTTATTGTATATAAGTTGTAAAAATATAATACACGACATAAATTGTGTATTCATATATAATGAAAAATAGTCAGAAAATTAAAATTTAAAATTTCAACTTGCATATTTCTTTTAACAACTAATTGATCATTCTCTAATTTTCTTAGTCTATTTAGGCGAAGTCAGATATGGACATGTGACTTATTTGTACTTTACAATTTTGATTTGATGATTGAAGTCGAGGTTACAATTATTTGATTTCTTAAAGTTGAAATGTTTACAATTTTCAAATTGTAAAATGAAATAAAGTGGCCCTGAATTGTTTTATCATCTTTACGGAAAAACGGGCCATGAATTAAGTGTTTTAGAGATTGTACCGTAAACATATCAATTCCATTTCTGAAATTAACGTTCAATAAATGAAATTTTATTTTTTAAAAAAATTTGAACTACAAAATTAGGCTCATACAATATATGTGTAAAACTCAACTTACATATTCTCCTTAAGATCGACACTTTTTTCTTTTCATATATTGTTCTTCATCATATTCTTCCCAAAAAGAGGTATATGATAGACTTTTTTGGTATAATTTGATTTTTTAAGCATTAATTATTAATTTCAAGTATTTTTCTAAAAAACTAATCATTAATTTTAATAAATATAGTTACATTCATACTCATAATTTCTTTATTCATATTATTACATTATTATTTTAATAAAAATTACTTATCGATCAGTATTTAATAGAGATTATATGAACTAATTGTTAAAATCTGTAATGTATTTTTGCATATTTTAATTATTTAAATTTATAATGAAAAATAGAAAAATGAACATAATCAGTAAATAAATAAAAATGTGAAAATGATGAATGAATTGAAGAAATCTTAAGTTTGTAAAAGTAATACAACTTAATTGGATTTGGCTTAAAAATTCATATAGCTATTATTTATTTTAATTTGATGAGAAAAAAACCAGAACAAAAATTAATCACTTATGACTAAAATGAATTTAGTTAACTAATTATAGATAATATTATAAGACTTAAATGATATATTTTAAAATGAATTAGATATTGAGGAAAAATATAAAATATAAAATAAAACTTTGCCTTTAATTTTTTATATGATTTTACAGACAATTTATTTACAATTTGCTCTCATTTGTTAGCTTGCATTAAACTTCTCACTTTGATATTTAATTGACACCCATATTACATATCTTTTGATTTCAAAATAATATAATAATTATTAAAAGAATAATAATAAAATAGAAAAAATAACTTTTTGATGTTATGAATAGTATAGCACGGATGTCAATGCAATTAATAACAGATGTAAAATAATAATTCATAAAATATTAAATATACTATTTTTTATAAAAAAATATCCAAATATAGAAAGTTCTTTTTGGCGGGAAACTATGTGTGTATTTTAGTGACGGCTATTCTACTTTTATATATACTAGGACTATGACTAGGATATTGTATATCATTGAAAGATAGAAATTTTAATGAAGTTTTAGGACTACATTTCAAATTACATAAAGATGATATAATGGAACCAAGAGATAAAATTGTGACTATAGAATATAGGGCATTATACATGTTTACTAATTCTAATTATGGAAACATTTATTCTAAAAAAATCATATATTGAAATTCATAAAGAATGCAAAGATTTTGGTAAAGCTGTGGAACCAGATAAACAAATAAGTTTAGTCTCAAGAAACTATAAACTTACCATAACAAAAAATAAACCAAAAATTATGGAATTAAGAGAAGAAGAATAATACCCTAATAATAACATAACATTTGAAGATGGCAGATTAATTAGAAGATCAACAAGCTTACCCAATAGAAAACAATTAGGAGAAACTAGTAATACAAGAGAAATAATACTTCAAAGAAATGCTGGAAATATGAAAATAGAAGGTGAATATTTCAATGAAAAAAAATATAAAAAGATCAAATATATTAATTGATATGGGAGCTAATGAATGTCATATAGCTTCAAACAGGAATAAAGGACTAATATCTCATAGAACTGATCCGTATATATATATATATATAAATTTTGATGGACAAATACAAAAAGACTGAACTTGAAGTTAAAGTACCAATAAAAATAGGAGGAATAAATCTCTTATTACCATGTCATGTAGATAACAGTATGGTAAATCCTCATGTGTTATTAGGAATGAGCTTCCTAGATGGATTAGAATATTATAGTATAAAACATGAAGGATTATATATAACCCATAATGGACAAACTATACTATGTAGAAAAGCTAAATAAATGAATAACCTGATAAGTTTTTCATTAACTGTTTATATTCAAGTTACTATTGTTGAAACAAATATTACAACATGTGCATTAATAGACACAGGAAGTGATATAATAATATTTAAAAATTTCTTAATTAAATCATGGAATACTGATGGAAAAATAAAAATAATAGGAGTTACAGGAGAAAGTACTCAAATAATTAACAGTGCTGATAAAATCGATATAATCCTAGGAAGTAAACAAATAGTTGTGAACAATATATATATAGTTATAACAAATTAGAATGTGATATATTACTAGGAAATGACTTTATACAACAATTTCAATATTATAAACAAAATAATTACATGATAATGTTACAAACACCTTGTGGATATTTACTAAGAATACCAAGAGAATTTAGACCTTACATAGTTCAGCAAACACAGCGTGGTGATAAATGGGAGAAAAAAACCAATTACACCAAATGAAATAAAAAATAAAAGAATAATGTATAAAAAAGTCTTGAAAACAAATATACAAACAAGTATGGAAAAAATCATTGATCAATTAGAAAAAATTGTGGAGAGAATCCATTATCGTTTTGGAAACCACATCATCCAAAAGCTAAAATAGAATTAACAGAAAATGTTATTATAAGAGTTAGACCAATGATGTATACCATACAAGATACAAAGGTATTTAAAACTCAAATAAAAGAATTACTTAACCAAAAATTAATCATGCCTAGTAATGGACCCCATAGTATTCCAGCTTTCATGGTCATGAAACATTCCCAACGAAAAAGAGGAAAAACTAGAATTGTGATAAATTATAAAGAATTAAACAAATATACTAAATTTGATGAATAATTTTTACCAAATAAAAGTACTAATAAATCTTGTAAAAGGAAAATAATATTATTCTAAATTTGATTGTAAATCAGGATTTTGACAAGTAAAAATGGATGAAGATAGTATTCAATATACAACATTTAGTACGCATCAAGGTAAGTATGAATGGATGGTTATGCCATTTGGTTTAAAAAATGCACCACAAATATATCAAAGAAGAATGGATAACATATTTAGAAAATTTAGTGAATTCTTAATTGTCTATATTGATGATATATTAATATGTTCTAATAATAGAGAAGAACATAGAAACCATTTAATAAAATTTATAAATGAATGCAAAAAAGAAGGAATTGTTCTTTCAAAAAATAAAGTTATAATAGAAAAATAAGAAATTGATTTTCTTAGATTATCAATAGATAAAAGAGGGATAAAATTACAAACCAATATATCTAAAAAGATAGAAAATTTTTCAGACAAATTAGAATCAAAAGAACAAATACAAAATTTTTTAGGATGTTTAAATTATGCAGAATGATTTATTGAAAATCTATAAAAAAATAGACATAAAATTCAAATTTTACTCAGAAAAACAAATACCAAAGGATGGAGTGATGAACACACAGAAATTGTCAAATCACTAAAGGAAGAATGTAAAAATTTGCCAAAATTAAGATTACCAGATGAAAAAGATAATCTAATAATTAATACTGATGCCTCAGATAAATATTGGGCATCAATATTAAAAACAGATCTTAATGAAATTTATAGATACTCCAGTGGAACGTTTAACTAAACAGAAATAAATTATACTACTCATGAGAAAGAATTGCTAGCAATTATAAGAAGAATAAAGAAATTTTCATTGTTTTTATTATTCAATAAATTCATTGTTGAAACTGATAATTCTCAAGTTGCAGGCTTAGTGAAAAATAAGTTATCACCAGAACCTCAATATAGAAGGCTCCATAGATGGTAAGTCTATTTGATATTTTATAATTTTGATATAGTTCATATTAAAGGTGTCAATAATTATGTTGCAGATTTTTTAAGCAGGAATATTGAATTTACAGATGGATAATATCAAAAAAGTCTTGATAGACGCCAAATAGCGAATGAACTTCATCACAGAGGAAGCTAAAGATATAAAGCTTGGAATTGAGCAACTTGCAGAGATTCTCCAAGAAAGTTTCAAGCAATTGATGAAAATCTCAAAATTTCATTACAATTATAATAAAGAATTGAGCGATAACATAATTGAGATTGAATCTCACTTTGAATCATTAATTACCAAACAGGCTAATACAAAACAGGTTATATAAAAAATACAAACAGGTACATCTTCTGGAAGCTGTGGTGGACCAACGATTAAAAGGGATGAACCAAGTCCCAAGAAAGTTGTCATAAATGAAGTCAGTCCTCGAAAAATAACAATCAATGCCAAAGATGAACATACAAGGGTAGTCAGAATCCGTGTTGAGAAGGAAGATGATTCCCTTTTTTTTACCAAAAGAAGACGAATATAAAACTACTGTCAAAGTTATTTATGAACTCCAAGAAAGTGACTGTTATTACATTTCATTTGGAGATCGTGTTTACCCACGATTGATCATTACTTAGGGAGGAGATCCCGTTATGACAAAAATGGCAGCAGATTATGGATTTCTGAATCTTATCTACCCAGGGAAACACTTGAAAGAAATCGAAAAATTTGATGATTTATTAAAAGGAGAAATTTCAAAGTTTACCCAAGGAAGACCCATATATTTAAAATTTTATTCGATTAGTCCTGAAATTGATGGAAGGTGTAACGACCCGGCTCCCTCGCTGGGGCCTTCTCCGTGTCGTGGTCTAATCGTAGCAGGATTCCATGAATCTTTGTACTTAACCCCTAGGTGCAAGGTTCGAAGCTTGCGGAAGGCAAAAATCCACTTCTGGAGAAGGTCCCAGCGAGGGAGCCAGGGGGAGTGGAAAGACCATGAGTGCGACTCGGAGAAGGCCCCAGCGAGGGAGCCGAGTCGTTACAAAAAAGGCGCCTTTTTTGTAACGACCCGGCTCCCTCGCTGGGGCCTTCTCCGAGTCGCACTCATGGTCTTTCCACTCCCTCTGGCTCCCTCGCTGGGGCCTTCTCCAGAAGTGGATTTTTGCCTCCCCAGGGATTCGAACCTTGTACCTAGGGGTTAAGTACAAACTTCATGGAATCCCCGGTACTATTAGACCACTAGGGGTTAAGTACAAACTTCATGGAATCCCTGGTACCATTAGACCACTTGGTCTAATGGTACCAGGGATTCCATGAAGTTTGTACTTAACCCCTAGGTACAAGGTTCGAATCCCTGGGGAGGCAAAAATCCACTTCTGGAGAAGGCCCCAGCGAGGGAGCCAGGGGGGAGTGGAAAGACCATGAGTGCGGCTCGGAGAAGGCCCCAGCGAGGGAGTCAGGTCGTTACAGAAGGATGTATTATCCTGGTGAGCATATTTTCACAATTAGGTATGTTGATGGAAATTTTCAAATTAAAGTGGAAAAAATACCAAGCCAGTACCAAACATTACAAGATCATGGTTTAGATCCCGAAGGGTGTTGTGAATTAAAGTTCTCTACAACATCGCCAAAAACTTGTATGATAAAAAATTCAAATGGATCTACCAGTATAACGGATGGACCCTCCTCACTAATGGGGGAAAAGAAAAGTTAATAATCTTGCAAGAATACATCAACAAGTTTGATAATCATCAAATCCATGAAAGCTTTACTACCTTACAAGGGGCATGCATTTCCAGAAATTGCCTCATATGTCAACAAAATTGATGGACAGCTGGTATCTACTCTATTAAAGGAGAGTGACACGTGACAAAAAATAGACAGCCCAATGTAAGGGCCATGTGAGAAAAGAAATAAAAGAGGATAGGTGTGTCTTTGTAGTAATCAATAGAGGGACATGTGTGTCCTTATGTGTCCTTGTAATATTAATAAAAAGCTGTATGATTGTTAGGTCAATGATGTAAGCAGTTATGTAATTGTATTCAATGTAATATTATAAATAGAGGCCTCCGGGCTAGTTGAATGGCAGAACTCACTTAAGCATTCAGATTGTGAGAAAGCTAAAAATCTTCTGTCTTTGAAAAATTCTCTTACCAATATTGTTTTAATCTTCATATTATCAATAAAATACCAATATATTTATCAAATTATGATGAGTTTCTAAATTCTATTTCCAAAAAGAAGATATATTATTATGAAAACTCCCTACACTCTGTCCTAAAATATTTTCCATCTAAAAGGTTAAACAGTGAAGGCATATATCGAGGTTTAGCTAATAATCCGTGAAGGCAGGAGGCAAATGAAGGGTGTGGAGCAGAAACCTATAAGCCTGAAGGTCACTAACAATAGAAGGAAAATACAAAGGTACTGAGAACAGGAAAAGATGTTAGCATTCTTAATATATTTATTTTTACGGAATTAGGAGGAAGAAGAGCTTTTAACATGACAGAATTCAGAATTATTAAGTTTAATTATCAAAACAGTCTTATAAGGATGAATATCATAGCATAATTGAACCTTTATTCATGCATAAACAATTTACTAGACCAAATAATGAAATAAAAAAGTTATATCATATTTATATGCCATGCTTGTTAGTTATCTTTCCAACATTAAAAAGAATATTATGATTAGAAATTACAAAATCAATTATTTATTTTTGGCTTGATAGTGATAATACTGAAATAAATAATGAATTATATTTAGGATATGTGTTTAGTAGTGATAATGATTATGATCCTGTAATAGATTATAACAGTGATGGAAGAGATGAATCTTTCTTTACTAGTTTTTGAAAATCTTAATATTATGAATAAAAGCAATTATATCATGAAAAAATCCCGATCTAAGAGAGGTCATATAAAGTTAAAAAGAATATTAAAAGTAAAAAAAAATTATTAAATATGAGAATGAAATTGGTAAAATAGGATACCAGAGCAACTCTACGTATCACAAGAGATATTAAAAAGTTTTAAAGAAATTTTGATAGAGAACTTTGCTAGATGTACTGTAAGATCTATAATGATACAAGATATTCAAGATATAATTGATAAATTAGAAAAGAGAAAGAAAAATATTTGAAAATATAATATACCATTTGAACCAAGTATAGATATCATGGCTGATATAGTTATTATCAATTCCCAAACACTGATAGAATTTGAAAAATTATTTGAAACTTTATAAATTATTTATCTTTGTATTTATAATGCCTGAATATACTATTGAAGGATTATACAATTTGTTAGATAGAATAATGAAAAAAATAGATAACATTATATCTTAATTAATAGATATGGATGAATCATCTGAACAATATTATATACTTTTAGAAAACCATGATCAATACATTATGGATTATTCTGATATATTATAACTTAAAATAGATTTAGAAAATAAAATAATGACAAATATTGTCCAAACCTAAAGCTAGGATATACAATAGAAGGATTAGATAACCTTTTAGAAAAATTGAAAGATAAAATGAAAGATATTAAACATTAAATGGAAAATGAAAAGATATCTTCTGAATAATATAATAATCTTTTAGAAAAATACGAACAATATATTGCAGATTATTGTATTTTACTAGATCAAAGAATGGACTTATCCAGAAAATTGTGTATAATAATTTACCAACCCAATAATCTATGGATACTTCACAAGCATCAATTTCTAATAACTGTGATCATAAACTATATTTAGAAAATAAAGAAATTCAATTTTTATTAGCTATTGTTGAAAAATCTAAAAATATACATTCCGTTGGACAATCTAAACTAAAAGAAATATATGAAGACGTTGACTATACTATCCTAAATACAATAGAACTTAATTATGTTGAGACAGCAAAAAATATAAATATAGTTCATAAAATTATAGAAGAATACGAAGATATAGAAGATGAAGTTTCAGAAGGAATAACACTAGGATATATAACTAAAAAAGAACATCCTAAATCTTTTGAGAAATTATCACAATATAGAATATTTTTAGAAAAATTTAAAAAATTAAAAAATATGAATATAATAAGAAGTATTGAATTAAATGAACCAAATTAAATTTAGAAACATATCTTACAAAGTAAATAACTAACTTCATTAAAAATAATATGAACATATTAAAAGAAGTGACCATTCATAAAAATTGCTTGTTTCACGTGGCTGTATCAATAAATCCCCTGTTACCGAACATAGTTGTTTTTGACCTGTTTTTCTCTGCGGACGTTCAGACAGCAAGAAGAAACTTTTTTGAACTGTTTCTCTATGGGCATACGGACGATACAAGATGCTTTCATGGATTAGTTTTTGACCAAAAAACAGAATCTTGTCAGGTGTATAACGACATCCACTGTTTCATAATCACTTTGCAAAAATACAGCTTGCAATTATCTTTTGCTTTTATGAAAGTTGCTTTACTGAAAGTATACAATACGCCATCGTATACGTAGTTCCATACCGTATACTCCACCATTTTTTAATTGCAAAAGGAAAGCGAAAATTCGTTGCGAATAAAGTAAATAGCGTCGGGAATTGGTTTCAATTATACTCCCTCCAAATCCAAATCTTTCCTTTTCTCGGAAACCCCAAAATTTCTGCTTTTTCTTTTTCTTTTTCTTTTCAACAAATTTATTGAAGAAAGAAATTTGGGATTCTGTTACATTATGTGTTGTTGCATTTGTTTCTTACAGTTTCGGATGCATTCTTCTGTTTGAAGTAGTAGAACCCATTTGACTAAGTATTTGCGTTATTTTCTTTATAAAATAAAGAGAGTACCATATTTATTATTTAATTTGTGTCAATTGTGGCGATGTTTACATTTATGATCTGGGGTCTTGTGGGCTTCAAGATTTAAGTTGACTTTTGGGTTTTTCATTATTCAAAAAATTTTCCTGTTACTTGGTGGCCTGCAAGAAATATAGCTAAAATAGTCTTTAAAAAAAAATCAAGATTCAGTTCTGGTGAAGTATTTGGAACCGAAAATGGCAGACCCGGCAAATGTAAGGCTGGTGCGTTGCCCCAAGTGTGAAAATCTCCTCCATGAGCTCCCAGATTACTCTCTTTACCAGTGTGGTGGCTGCGGTGCTGTTCTCGAAGGTATAATAATATATTTGTAGAAGCCTGCACCTGTTTGTTTGTTTGTTTTGTTGGATTACGTGGAGCCTAATCATACTTTGGATTGTTTAGCTGTAATTTGGATTCAAGGGTATAAACATCTTATTCTCTATAGTGAAAATAGTGAGTGGGCATAGTTCTCAAATTAGGGGAAAATCGCTTTAATAATCTATCTGTTCTTTGCTCATTTCTGTTGTTTTTCTGCTCTAGAAACCAAGAATTATGGTTTAATCCTTGAACTGTTTGTTATATGCATATGTTACAAAATATATGCCTTGTATTTTCGTGTAGATATTAGACAACATACGGATATCATACGGTTATGTAATGAATTATAATTGAAGATTCTATGTGTCAAATAAGCTGGGTAGTGTACGTGTTTGTTCAATCATCAAGGGAGGTGTTAAAACTGAAAGATTTAATTTTATGATTGTTTGGATAGAAAGAGTATGTGGTTTTGAGTGAAATTTGAAATCTTGATTCTTCTTTATGGTAAAGCCGAAAAGAAGGATGACCGTGTATCTAACAACATTTCAAAATGATAATCAGAACATAATTTTTATAAGTTTTGAACTGAAGGGGTGTGGATATGAATGTGAATTTGTGAGATTTTAATTATGGTTGCTTTATTGATACAGCTAAAATGAACGGGTTTACGGAAGATGGATTGTCAGAGATACCTGATGATGTGAAAGGTATAGAAATTTCCGAGAAAGGTAATATGCTTAACGTTTCTGAGGTGGTCATTGAAAATAGTGTGGGAATCAAACATAATAGAACAAATGAGAGAAATGATATCGACAAAGTGGTTTTTAATGGTAGTTCCACAACAAGAATAGAGAATAAGGAAGTGCCTTTCGATTCCCGTTTGAATAGAAAAGAGAGAGACAGAACTAAAAGAGCAGAATATTTTGATGATGAGTACAGCTCGTCTGCGGAGGGTATGATTAACAATAGGAATCAGGGTAACGATAGTCACATGGACATGAAAAGGCCGGTATATTCTAATTTTCATAGTGAAAATGAGCTTGATGAAATTGGTCCACCAATGAAATCATTGAGGTCTAGGCCTGTTATGGACCAGTGGGGCCTGGAAAGAAATCAATCAGTGGCTTCTTCAGCAAATGCCAGAAGTGTAGCCACACATGGGAGGTTTGATAGTTCTCTGTATCATGGTGAGAGGCCATCGAGCTATGATATTGACTATTATTATAGATATGGTGAGAGGACGAGATATCGGGATCATGATGCGGATGGATTTAATAGAGTTGAAAATTTAGAGAACGATCGGGCTGAGCTCCTAAGGAAACTCGATGAATTAAAGGATCAACTAACTCGATCTTGTGATTTAGCGGAAAAACCTTCCGATAGACTTGGTACAGATAGATCGATGGCACCAACCCCACCCAATCCATATGGTAGACATCATGCTGCTGACGTGCTAGAAGGCTTGGCTAGTTCCAATGATTTGAAAACCCTGTATTCAAGTTATGATTGTGGACGCATTCCTCACATGGATAAATTTGGTTCAACAATGCAAGACTCGTATCCTCAAAGGAAATTCCCACCTGAGTTCTTGGGATATGGTGATTTTTATCAGCCAGAAATACTTGGTAGGCCCTCCAGTCAGCTGCCACCTAAATTTGTGCAACGGCCATTTCATGAGCACCATCAAGGTCACTACATGGATATCAATCGCAAACTTTTCGCATCACATCCACATGAAACCCTTTTTCATCAGCCTGCATGTTCTTGTGTGCACTGCTTTAACAATAACTGGCATTTGCCTCCTAAAATTCATCAAAGGTCTCGAGACAATCACAATCTTCTAATCCATCCGAATCCTGTTTTACAACTTCCCCAGGGTTATAGATCTGAAGGGTCCAATTCTTGTCAAATGCATTCTCGACAGCCACTAACAACGAATTCAAATGATGTCGATTTAGAAAATGGCGGTTTAATGTACCACCGTCCTAAAAAGGCAGTGGTAGCTCATGGGAGTGGACATACCTGCAGTCCTATTGCAGGTGGTGCCCCTTTCATAACATGCTGTAACTGCTTTGAGTTACTGAAACTGCGGAGGAGGCACATCTCAATGGTGAAAAACCAACAGAAAATAAAATGTGGATCTTGTTCTTCCATAATCTTGTTTGAGCTTGGGAACAATGAGTTTATTATTTCAGTCCTACCAAACATTGACCAAGTTCAAACTGAGACTGACAATGGTTCTACTGGGACACTGGATGAAAATTTTAATTATCCGCGGGGTGGCTGTGGTGAAAATACTGTTGATATGGATGATGACTCCGAACCCAAATACTCTCCAAGAGATAAGAAGTCAAATTCTAGCGAGTCTGGGAAGCGGCAGGAGCCTCTTTCTCTATCTTCCAGTTTCTCCGAGAATGAGCAGAGACTGGAAAATGCTAGAAAAGATGTTTCTCCTGCTCCTGAGTTTCCTTTTAAAGATGTCACACCTTGCCCACTTCCTGATTCACTTCCACAGGAAAGTCCTGATCATTCGTCTGCTACTAATATGGTCAATCGTTATGAAAAGGGTAACAAAAGTAAACGATCTGAGCAGGAGAAGGTTGGCCGCTATAAGCTTATGTCTCGACAGGATTCTGTGAAAGATGCACCAGTGGCAACTGAGATGGACGTATCATTGAATGAATTTTCAAATAGTTGTGTATCTCAGGACTCAATGGACACAAGTAAAGAAGATCAACCCAGGATCAATAAAGGGGGTGAGTCATTCTTCGTGGGTCTCATCAAAAAGAGTTTCAGAGACTTCTCAAAGTCTAATCAAAATGTAGAGGATGGAAAATCACAGGTTTTTGTCAATGGGCATTTTATACCAGATCGTTTGGTTAAGAAGGCCGAAAAGGTTGCTGGGCCTATTCAACCTGGAGCATACTGGTGAGTACATGGACTTAAGTTTGTGGCTCGTTTATATGGAAAACTTGCATCTCTGAGTTCATCATTTATGTAGTGAATCCTGTTCCCATATATTTATCAAAAGAATAATAGAATCCTCCTGCTGTAGATAAGTAGATTCCACATAAAAGTAGCCCAAATAAAGCATGTTGAAAAATGAAGTATTTGAAAGGAAGACACTAATTCTGTTTACCTTTTCAACAACACGTCTTAGCAATTCTCTCTACGTCCCATCACTTCTTTATTTCCACTTAAATAATACATGTTACATCACAGAAATTTTTTGTAGCAATATTGTGCACTCTCGTGATTAGTGGCAGTGATCTTCTTTTTGACCAGAAACACGTTTTTCAAATTCTATGTTAAATCAGGTATGACATTCAAGCTGGATTTTGGGGTGTGATGGGCCATCCTTGCCTTGGGATTATCATGGTGAGTCAATTAATATCTGATGCATTATACCCTTTTCCTTGAATAGAAATTTATTTCACATCTTGTTGTATTGTTCAAGAAAAGAAATGTAGTAATGAATTCTATTATGTTGTTTTAACATTGATGTCATCCAGCCAAATATTGAGGAATTCGATTACCCTATGCCAGAAAATTGTGCTGCTGGAAACACGGGGGTTTTTGTAAATGGGCGTGAACTTCACCAGAAAGATTTAGATTTACTTGCTAACAGAGGTCTTCCAATCACAAGACATAGATCTTATATCGTTGACATTTCTGGGAAAGTGGTGGATGAACAAACCGGTGAAGAAGGAGATGGTCTTGGCAAACTTGCCCCAACGTAAATTTTCTCCCTTTTTCGTCATAACTTGTACCGTGTGTTCTTCTGTCTTTTATATTCAACAAAGAAAATAACAATACCAAAAAACTCATATCTTATTGATTTATTTGCTAACAATTCATTGTTAATTAATTTGCTATTTTAGTTTATTCGTGTTAGGATATCTATTTAACTTTGGGATTCATTGCTCTAGCATTAGGCATAAATGTAAGATGATTTTTTCTTAAGATCATTTTGTTGTTTGGCTGAGCTTATCGTACTTATAAGTACCTTATTGAAAAATGTCTCTACGAGGTACTCAGCCAAACAGGTTCATATCAATCAATTCTAGCATTCTTTCCCACCAAGCAATTTCTACGCATGTGTACTAATGATTATTGAAATGTGAACAGGGTCGAGAGAGAGAAGCGGGGATTTGGTATGAAAGTTCCCAGATTTCTCGCGCAATTGCAGCTTTAGTTGCGGATGCTTGATGAAGTAACTATATTCAGGCAAGTGGTTGATGTCCAAAGACTTGATTTGGTGGCTATATTCTATGCAAAGTGGGACATGTGAAAACTTGTTTGTTATTTGCCCTATTTGAAAAATCTTCATTCATATATTTGTTTCTATGTTTTGGATCATTTATCAGATAGCAAATGCTGTGATTGCTTTTGCTTTGCTAGAGAAAGTGCAATGGTAAACTTAAGATAGTCCTTCCTCATAGAATTAGGTAAACTAATAATTTTGTAATTAATTGCTAGAAGAGATGTTAAAATGAATCGAACATCTGAGATTGGCGCATACTGAGTATGCCAATCACGACTCTTGGTATGGATCGACCTGGCCTCTACGGTCTTAAAGAGTCGGGTTCAACTGTAGAAGCATATAATAAAAATAGTCGCACCAGCGGGACAAATGGATGAATCATCCAAATTTCTGTTAGTTGATAAAAAAAATTAACTTTTAGCAAATATAAGAAGGGTAAAATAACAACTTTATAATTTAAACATATAATAATAAAACTAAAAACTAAATTAAAAAAAGAAATAGAAATAGAAAGAGTTTTTCTTTCATCTTCTTCGCTTGCGTCCGCCGCCGCGCCACAAAATCGAAGAATCTGAGATCTAAATCGAATCCTTCATAGATTATTACATAAACATCCTTGAGGAAGATACCTCAAAGCCCCCAAATCGAGGAATCTGAAGCTACCTAGTAAGTGCCAACAAAACACACAGGAAGATATTGGAGATGGTGACAAACATGAGAACGATGACACTAGTGGTGATTCCATGCAAATGGGCGATGAAGTGCTGTTGCTATTGATATGGTTGAGGAGAGGATTCAAATGCTCCCATTATCCTTAATTGTTTTCAATATTTCAGATTTTGTTTGATTAAATGCATTTGATTTCATGACTATAATTTGTGAGCCGCCGCCGCCGCAGCCTCCAGATTTCAACAAATGTGTTTGACTTTTCTGATTTTGGCCGGAGAAGAGACAAACGTGTTTGATTTTTCCGATTTCGGCCGGAGGGAACTGAAATTTCAGATTTACTAATTGGAGCTTTATTTCAACAAAGGGCCACCATGCTGCGTTCGTGAGCTCAATCAGGAGGTCAATGCGTTGTTCCTGGTGGTGGTGCATTATTTTTCGGTAGTGGTCCGGTGGCAGTTGGCGGATGTCCGATGGGTGAAGAAGAAGATGAACAGTTCTTTCTATTTTTTTTCTTTAAATTTTATTATATATGTTAAAATTATACATTACTACTTTGCCTCTCTTATATTTGGTTAAAGATAATTTTTATGGTCAATTAACAAAAATTTGGATGTTTTTCCATTTATTTGTCCTTGGTGCGACTATTTTAAAATTTTAGGATTGTTAATGGCACAAAGTAAATGTTTGGGATAAGTAAAAAAAAAAAAAAAAGAAGGTTTAGAGCAATGGTTGCAATTTTTCCTAAATCATACATATTGTTTCAATTTTAACATTTGGATCCTCGAGTCGACATTTCTTTGCGCAAAATTTATTTCCTCCATTGTAAATGACTATTTTAGCCTCCTTTTTTGAAGATAAAATATAACCTTATAATTTTACATTTATTTTTTTTATTTAAAATCTTTCTATTTCAATTTCATTTTCTCTACAAAATAAATGTTACTGAAGTCTCTTGATTACATTATAAAGGAAAAAGTAAAAATTCTTATTATTTTAATTAATATTTTTTGTCCAATGAGTAAAATAGAATATATAATTTTAAATATTTTATATATAAAAATAAAAGGTATAGCCTAGAGCCTTTAAAAAAAAAATTATTTTATATAGAGAAGCTGAAATCAAAATAAAAAGAGTTTACATGAAAAATAAATGTAAAATAATAACGTTATATTTATTTTAAAATAGATGGTAAGGATTCTTGCGCAACAAAGATCGGTCGTAATTGTAGTGCCCCGAATTTCGTAAATCTCGGGTCGACACTTCGTCCTCTAAAAATTATCTATTTAACAAAATATTGCGAAAATAAATTAAATTTTCAATATCACATTCATTTGAGAAATTTGTAACGGTATTTCAAATTTAAATTAATTTACTTGAAAACATTTCGTAGAATTCCAAATCTCAACAAGTAGAATTAACATGTTCCAATAATCTTGACTTTCAAAATAACTTAAAATAAATATTTACCATAATTGCCCATCATTCGCCACCATCTCCGAACTCTGCAAATGTTGTTAAAAACGGAGTGAATATTTCAAAAGAAATATTCAGTAGACTCATCGCAAATAATTAATTTATAAGATAATTGAACAAGTAGTTATGTAAATAATATAGTGACACTCTCTTCTTAGTCATAGGCATCACGTAATGAGTGCAATATGAACATATTCTTGTCTTGTCTTATATGCAAATAAAACATATAAGTTATGACATGCATAACATAAATTTCTCTTCTTATCTCATAAGAAATTTTCTATTCTTGTCTTATACAATTAAGCATATAAATCACATAAATCCACTAACACGTGCAATCTATATATTACTAATTAAAACTGAGATTCTGGTTGATTTATTTTGACCAGATTCTATTTTGTCAAAGATTACATTACTTATTCAACTCGTTTCACACCCGTGTGATGCAAAGATATATTCCATTGAGAAATATTAGAATTTGAAATAAAAAGAATTTGGTCTGAGACTATATTCTTCTAAAAATTTATGAAAAATAATAATAATCATGATAAACCTTATGAGTGTTGTCTAAATACCAAACATAGAATTCACGTTACCACTACAAAATATCAAAGTTATTTGTGCCAAAATTTGTAAATAGAGCTCGGGAACTGAAAACAACCAACTTAAATGGATAAACTATAATGAACTCAAATAGAGCAATTATAAAAAGTTAAAAGTAATAAATGTGTTCATCAGATTATCTACAAATTTTGAAAAACCTCCTTATAAACAATATTTGAGGTCACATTTGTTGGGTTTCCATCATCATCGCATATCAATATTTTCAAACTGTCACGATTATTTACTCTTGATAATGCTACGTGCAACTGACCATGACTGAAAATTGGTTTCTTTAGGAATAGTCCAACATGCGAAAATGATTGGCCTTGACTCTTAATCTCAAAACCTTGCAGTGCGTCCATAAGTGCGATGAATTGATGGTTGCCAACACAATGTCTTTCCTACTCCCTTTTGGAATAACAGAAAGTATTTGACTAAAATCACCCTCGAATACAAAAGTTTTTCCTCCAAAAGGTTGATTACATGTGATTGGATTTTCTAACTTAATATATCATGTAAAGTTCTATCGAGAATATCTATGTATCATAGGTGCTTCGTTCCAAATTATAAGCTTAGTTTTAATAATGACCTTTGCAAGTTCTGTTCCCTGAGAAATATTGCATGTTGAGTTTTCATTAGGGTTTAGGGGGATAGGAAATCTTGAATGAGCGGTTCGGCCACCAGGAAGTAGAAGAGATGTTATACCACTGGACGCTACATTCAACATGATTTCACCCTTTGACCTTAATGCAGCAGAAAGAGTATTCCATATGAAAGTTTTTCCAGTTCCACTACAACCATAAAAGAAATAAAGACCTCCTTCGACCGAGTCAATGGATTGCATAATTGTATTAAAAACATTTTTTTGCTCAGTTGTCAACATTTGCAAAAGTTTTTTATGTTCCTCAGCCAAAGAAATTTTGTCATAACCCAACTTGTCATATATAAGTCTATTAACAGTAACCGATGCATCACATTCATTGGGATAAGACATTGCAGAGAAATCATGAAGACTTTTACCTCTACTTCGTAAAATCATTTCAATCTCGATCAGCGTCAGATTTTGGATTTCTTCGTCTGTCAATTGCAATTCTGATTGCAAGGAGTAAATGAGGCACAACGATAAGTGATTAGTAAAGCATATATTAATAAAAAGCATAGTTAAAATTTAAATCATTTATGAGTTAAAAATTGGCATAACAAAACATAGACAATGGAGCATTTGAAATGCTACAATATCATGTTTAACTTATAAGATCTTAAAAAAATAAATTATACATTACTTTCGTGGCACAATGTACGTCTACGCATGACGAGTATGTCATTAGACATATAACTCCTGCATGTCTCCCAGAAAAACTCCGAACGAGACATTGATTCTGACATTAACAACGTTGCAAATAGATTCCTTATAGAATGAGCACAACCCCAATGGTTTGCTTGGATAATACCATCTACATATTCTCTATCGTCGTCAAACAAACCCATCGCATAGCAAGCTTCTCTGAAAGATGAGTATTTAACACTGTTTACACACCTAATATTTTCATAGAAAGTTGGACCTCGCACTACGTTCAACAGGGTTCTCAAATAAAACATTTCTCCTTGTCCAGGTGCAATAAAAAATATACGACCTATAGAGAAACCACGCTTCCTTGGTTGCCACTCTCTTTTATCAATTTTCCACACAAATTTTGTTGGAAATTCTGCATAGATCAACCCTTTAGCTTCAATATATTTCTTGTTTGCATTAATCCATGCTCTGAACATACTTTGTCTGGCTGTATGTCGATTCAAAACTGAATCAACTGGATCATCGTCATGAAAGAAAATACACTGCTCATCAGGTAGGTGGATAGATAATCATTCAACAGGGGGTCTCTGTAGTTTATATCATAACCAAACAACCTCCAAGCTGCCTCACATGGTGATATTTATATAAATATCTGCAATCTAAGTACATCTTTCTCTCATCCACATTTTCATTCCCTCCATCATTATCAGCGCTTTGGTAACATGTTGCAGTTACACGATCATGGCATTTGTTCACATACTTGAAAAGATATTTAATAGACCGTGTCTGGTTGCACCATTCAACGTTGATATGAGAAGCATGTTTTATCAAAAGAAATCGATTATGAGGAACAACATATCGATTATCAAGCTCTATACCATTTTTGTTGACAATCCTTCCATTATCACGACGTCTATAAACAGGAAATCCCATGTCATCAACAATTGTGGAATCTGTAAATTTTTTCGGATAATGCTTTGTACATTGACCGTTAGACATGCATGGAGAATCACGTCGCAGTGAACCACATGGGCCATGAATCATAAGATCTTTAATGGCGGTATAGTAGTGAGGATCTGTCAACTCATCAGGAATTTCAGCAGATATTATATTGTTAATGTGTTCCGCAGTTGGATACATGGCATCTCCACTCATGAACAACAAAATGTGTGCATGCGGCATACCTCTCTTTTGAAACTCAATTGTGTACATTGCTAAGTTAAAAAAAAAATTATAAATAATAAGAAACATTTGTAAAAACAAATAGAATTAAATTTTTTTGATGCAATTGAAATTTTACCTAATTTAATCGGTCCAAAAATCTCATTCTGCTGAATATCTTTCATAAGTATATCCAATTTCATCTTAAACAATCTACACAATATATCGATTTGATCTTCTGCTCTAAGCCCTCTATTTTGAAGAAACCGAACGACCTCTGGTCATTTTGGGTTACATGTGAATGTGATAAACAAATTAGGATATCCAACCCATCGGCATATAGCCATAGCGTCTTGATAGTTTTGGATCATGTATACCGCACTACCAGTATATGATGACGGGAGGTAAATTCTTCTTCAATGAGATGTAGGATTTGTCTCACCCCGTAACAATGCATCTGCCAATCCACGGTACATATGACATCTCAACTCTTTCTGATGAGTTCTTACATAAGTGAGCTGCAAAGTCTCCACCATCGTGTATGTATCAACCAAGAATTGTTGGAAAAGCCTCTTCGAGAACAAAATATTAGGTGATTCAGTGTATCTTTCCTGTAGTCGGTAAGCAATAAATTCTCTCATAGTCACACATTTTCGACCGGAGGATGATGTGGCACTTGAATCCCTTAGTAAAATGTCTTCTCCATATCTATCTTGACAAAATAAAAAAAGCAATGGATATTAGAAACCCAAGTAGGATGGATGCAATTCAGTAATTTGTTGCAACAAACCATTACGTGTCTCAATGATAATATCCTTATCACCAGAAAGGGTTTCGAAATCTCCAACAATCAGAAGTGCAACGTCATCTTTTACCGGAAGGTTGTAACATCTACCGTCATCCTTTCGGCTTCTGATTAGTCTTAGCCTAACATTTTCAGTATGTTCTTGATGCACGGTTTCTCGAACCATCCTAAATGACTTCACAAGTTGTGCTCGTCTAATATATTCTTTAAATAAGTGACAATGTCGTCTTGTAACCTGAGAGCTTGAATCTTGTCTAAAACATAAAGAGGAATAAAATAAGAAAGTTAAATAATTCACAAAGATAACTATATGAAATTTTATGAATGAAACACACATACCCGATAGCAGTAAGCTTATTAGCCACTTCATGCTCAGTATCATATATATACAACTGTGCAAACTTTGGTGATCTTCCTTCAACTGGCAATAAACTACCAATGTAATGATAATTTTGACCGTGCAGCCTGAAAATAGGAGCTAATCTTCCGTTGTTAAAGCTGAATCAATTTTGCCTCCCATAGAAGTGAAGGAAAACATTATGTTGTATAATCGGATATTCTCGTTAAAATGTTTGATTTTCTCATCCTTGCCATACAAAAGATCTTTGAATGTTTGTGGGGGTTCTTTCATAATAGGCATATTAACCTTCCCGAGCATGCAACACAGCGAAAATTTAGGGGTACGACATGTGTTATAACACTTATCTGTTCTCTCATCAAAACAAAAAAATAGCTCCACGAAACTCACAGTTGTTGAAAGGATCTCCTGAGTCGGCGTACTCTGTAGGTTCAATCATTTAAATAAAATTAATTTATAATATATTCGACATTGAATAATTATTGTGAATGTTAAAATAATTAATTCATTGATGATATCTGTGGATAACATTAGTTTCTTGAGTTATGAAATTGTAGTTTATGTATTACATTTGTAAGATGCGTGAATGAAGTATAATTCATTCGTGAAATAAAATTTTAGATCAAATTTTGTATTACAATCAATTTAAATTGCACCTATCAAAAAATTTAAATTGATCTTTTATTTTATATTCCTTACTTATATGTAGTGGAATTGTAGTTTAATGGATATTTTTTTTAAAAAAAATTTCCCACGTACAATATTTAGGTCTAATTTGACTAATTTTATTATATAAAAAAAAAAGATGAAAATCAAAAACCTATTGTTGTTCAATGTCTATATTGTATGGTATGAAATTATTTTACAAATGAATCCTATGAATTAATTAAAATCTAGATATGGTAGTATTAAAATAGGATCCAATATTATAATACACCTCTTAGCAAATTATATAGAAATAAAATTATCACAAATAAAAATACTAACTAAATCTATCTATATGCCAGTTTATTATTGTGACAAAATGTTAGCATTACTTATTTAGTGTTTGTTTGATTGTTTATGCGTGGAAATAAAGTTATTTTTTTCCTATGAGAAACCACCAGAGATAAAATTAAATGTTGTTGGAAAATAGTGGAAAATTAAAAACTTATCAGAAAGATTTTACACGTTATTTTGTAATATTATATATTTTGAAGAAATATTTTAAGACCTATATGAAATAACTTAAATTTAGTGAAATATGAAATGGAATTTAATTTATAGGACATGCAACGAAAGTAATAATATTTGAAATTCATGAAAATTAATTTAATTTTTTTTATTTTTTTTTTTTTTTTTTTTTGAATTCGACACTTCAGTATGAATTATTATTTTTTTAAAAAGAGAAACATTTTAATAAAATATAATGAAAAAGACTTTTAACACAAAATTGTGTCAAATATATTAGAATTCTCTATTTAGCACAATGAATGTCTTACAGTTTTAGAAAAACTTAAATCTAAACGACATATTTATGTAGTTTGTATCTAATTTCAGTAAATAATTAATAAATATTAATAATGAACTTCAAAACAGTATAGCATATGTGGTATGAAAAATAGAAATTGTGAAAATCAAGGCATGATAGAGTCCACAAAATAAACACTCATTACTTATATGGAAAAAAAAAAAGAAAAAGAATTGAATTGAATTAGTAAACAAATATAACTGGAGCAACAAACACGGCATATCTTATGTTCTGGACTCTTCTAATATTTCAGCTACATATTAGTCAACTATGCATAACCCTAATTCTTATTACACGCCTCATCACTCCAGCCGCCGACAATGGTTCCCTCTCCCCGTTTTTCTCTCAAGAAATCTGGTCACCCAAGTCTTCAATTTCTCACCGCCTCCAACTAAGCTTTCATACTCCAGCAGATCCCCTTTGTATGTACACATTGAATACCCAAAAAATAAAAAAAAATAAAAAAAAATCTCTTCATACCTCAGTGATGGATCGTTGGTCGAGATCTCGTAACTTTGTTTTAGAAGTGCAAGTTTTTTGGATTTCCTTTCAGATCTAGCTTCATAATCGACGGATCCATCAATGACAAGTCTCGGTATGAAATTTTTATCTAGATCTATGTAAAGAAATTTCCCTTTTTATTTATTATTATGCCTCTTACATTTATTTTTTTTGTCTACTTGTCCAGCCCTCGAACATATGTTTTAAGAAATAAAGATTTTTTTTTTTTGGATTTAAGTTCAGATCTAGATGCGCATGCATTGGTTCCATCAAAGATGAGTTTCGAACTAAATTTTTTTTGGCCAGATATATCTCACGAAATTTTGTTTTTTGTTTTTTATTCAGCCTTTATGCTTCTGTGACATATAGTTATTTATTTATTTATTTTTTGTTTATCCTTGTCCAGATCTCGCACCTCGGTTTTAACAATATTAGATTTTTTGGATATTCTTTCAGATCTAGCTTCATTAACAATGAATCCATCAAAGATAAGTTTCCGATTGATTTTTTCCTCTATATCTATTTAATGAAATATCGTTTAATGTTTATATTTTGCCTTTATGCATCTGTGATATTAAATAATTTTTTTACCTACTTGAGTTATGATTCAGATAAGTAAAGTAAATTTTTAGTTATGATTCTCAGTTTTATCCTAGAATTGCAACATCCAATCATGTTTGTCTTTTGATATACAGAAAAAAAATTATAATATTTTTAAAACATTATTTAGATTATTATTGGCAGATCTTAAATATTTTGTTCAATAAAATAAATATTTGGTATTGTGGGTAAAATACATGTTTACATCTGTGTCGAATGTGACATTTTTTTTTAATTTAATAAAATTAAATATGATTAAAATTTTATGCACTTAGAAATTATATTTATATATATTGTTTGTATTTTGTGAATGTCTTGTTGATGTTAATGATATATCTTTAATTTTTTTCAAGAATACTACATGTTTGTATCTAATTTAAATGAAATATCTAATGTGAATATTAATGCATTTCTTGGTGGGTTTTTTTTAGATCCAACAAAATGTGGGGAGATAGGCATAGTTATGAGTACTTAAAGTATTTTAAAATTTTGTTAACTTATGTAATCTAATAGGGCTTCTGTAGATAGTGATATAGATTATTTTGTTTGTGTCATTTATTTATGTAATTATTTGTAATATATAAAGTAGAGTTTAGATGTGTTATAGAAATTAGAGATTTAGGAATTTTGGTATTTATAAATATACATCACCGATGCTCATGCTTTGTTTGGTGCTGCCACAATCCAAAAATCACTGGAAAAGTAAAGGCATAATTAACATCCGGTATGTAACAAATCAGTATTCTCATTCGATTGTGTTTTTTTCATTTTTTTTTCTTTCTTTTTTTTGCATGTGTTATAAATCTATATACTTATATTCGTTTCAGTTATTTAGATTTTTTTCAATTGAGAAACAACATTAGTTGCCTGAACATAACATTTGAATACATAGTGCAAACAGTAATAGGTAGACACACTTGTATTATAAAAACATAATATCAAATTATTGAAGTTAGATTGTATAATTTTGAAATACCTGTGAAGCATGTTGATGAGTCAAGATAATGTTCTTTGTTTTGAGCAAGCCCAACTGAAGTTGTGTACGACGACGATGCATGGTTTCTTTTGCGACCCATATTGTTTTGCCTCTGTCCACGTGCACTTTGAAGTAAATAGCTCAAATCCGTAGTGTCATATTGAACTGATACTTCTGTCACGTTGCTGGAGAACGCTGTACATTTTTGGACTCTTAAAACACGAAATAAGTAAAAATAAAAATAAAAATGTCTATATATAAATTATCTTATAAATTATTCTATTTATAAAATTTCCATTGGTTATATTGTTCAATGGGTATTGAATCCGGTTTTGACAATCTTTATGTTTTTGTATCCTTTTTCGTGAAATATCATTACATTCTCGAGTTTCTTGATCAGGATATTTTGATTGCTCACAACGTGGACCTGCATAAAAGAGGAACAAATATTATAGAAGGTATACCATCATCCCTTTTCAGCTATATATTTTTTTTTCCTTGAAGCATTATAAATTTAAACATACTAATCAGTAACATAATGCATGACACAATACACACAATACCTTACACATATTTGATTTTTAAAGAAGACCTATTTCGTGTAAAATAAATGTCTCTACTAACATTAATATAATCTGGAAATAGAATATTAATAACCTGAATGCAAAATAATAAACCAATCAAAACCATATTATGGTTTTGTTCAAATTGGAAGCTTTGAATATCACCTGCTTCTATTGATTGTGTGTACATTTTTTTTCCTTTATGATTCCTTGAATGGTGTTTCATGATTTTGATTGAATTTATGCTATTTGCAAATTTTCGAATAGATGTTAGGGAACTGGAATTTGTTATGTATATATTTAAAACCACAGGATCACATAATATATATGTGCACATGATTTGAAATGTATCTTTAGGGAAATAGGATCTGGTAAGGGATGAGTGTAGTTATGTATCTTTATAGTTCATGTACATGTCATATTTAGTGAAGTAAAAATGGGTAGTTATTTTTGGATGTGGGTAGTTGTGTACCAATCAAAACATTTTTAATATTCTAATATAAAATATGAAATTATAATCATTAAATCCTAACCCCATACACACAACCCCCCCCCCCCCCCATGCACTCAATCGCACATATATTGTACTTATGTATATAAAATTTTCGTTATTTAAAGATGTTCATTAATACTTTGGGAACATCCGTTCCCTTTGACAATTAAACACTTCGAAATTTTGAATAAACTTTTTTTAACTGAATATTTCATAAATAAAATGTAGGAAATATTTGTAAAAAATCTGCTAATTGATTACAATTAATAAATTTAATAGCATTCACTATATTATTAAATCTTTTATTAGTGTTTCTTTAAGTCAATATTTATAACAATGAAATATAGGTAGATAAAATATACTGAATGAACTATAGAAATTAAGCAAAATAAAAATTTAATTTGAGTCCTGATTAATCTGTCGGTAAAGTGGATATTATAGTTAAGTTCATCTACTTAATAAAGTATTTACATAATAAATCCGTTGAATGTTGTCCGTGGTAGGTTAGTGGAAATGAAGTTTGGTAATATATATATGTCAACTGTATAACATTAATGCCCACTGTAGAGTGAATTTTTAAAAAATATTTTTACCAAATTATGATTATTCATTTTTAATATAAATTATAGGAAATATTAATATATGTTTAACACATAATAATTAGAAATACATGTAAAATAATTGTTAAAAGTAAAATATTTTTTATTCATTGCAACGTAATTAGATAATGTAAACATAAAGTTTCTTTAGCTACTATTAGTCTTTAAATTAAATTAGTAATCACTCCATAGTCGTTACTTGAAATTATGAATATAAAAATGAAAACATATTAATAAGATCCAGGGAATACATCATTCGAAAGAAAGAGGTGATACTAAGAAACTACACGAAACCAAAACTAATACAAAAATTAGATGTTTTTCATTACAACCAAGTTTTCATTCCAATCTAATATAACGTAGTTCTTCTTTATTTTAATTCCCTTTTTACCCTTCATCATATCTGACAACTTAGTGGATGACCCTCCATCAGAAATACAGCTACTATGTGCTGTATCTTCACCTTTTCCAAAACGGGCTTTCTTTTTAAGAGTTGGGCTGGTGCTGATATCTACATTATCATTAACTGAGAGGTCCACCTGTATAATAAAATAAAATTAATTCCCAATTTTTTAGTGGATAAGATAAAATAGATAAAGTTGATGGTGTCATAATCTGTTCAATTTTTTGTACCTCAATCACTTCTTTTCTTGACTTTGCCAGCCATGTGAGCAAATCAGATTTCTACAAATATGCCATACAACTCAAGAAGTAATCCACAATGTTTTAATAAATTAATAAATGAACTACATGATTAAAATACCTTTTTAACATCTACTTGCATCTTTTTATATTTTTCAATTAATTCAGAGCTCTCAGAAATCCGACTTATTGAAAAAACTAGGTCATTATCTTCTACATTTTTCCCTTCACATTCACTTTAAAAAGTAGTAGTCTTCCTACCAGAGCCTCGAGTTCTTCCGGAAGACCCCATCTTGAAATTGAATATTCACTTGTGTTTCCTTGACCACCAGAAGTACCCTGTCATTGTCATAACAGATAGTGAAACAATATGTTAAACTAAGAGAAATGTTTATCAATGAATTATTGAAAGTGTTATACAGTTGCAATGCACTCTCCAATGCTGAGAGCAGATTTGCTAATGAGGACTTCACAAACTCTATCCCAAAGCAAAAATATTGAATCTCGTATCCCATCCACGAAATTAACCTTCACCTTGTATCTTGGAACAACATTGTGTCTATTATGTTACAAAGACTACAAAAAGATCCTTTGGGAGAGTCATCTAGTTTTGTGCGATATTTTCTGCAACTAATATAAGATCAATCTCCTTCTGATACAACTGTAGAAATCCTGGCAGTGACCCAGTAAAATCCTAGCTGTATGCAACTATTGACAGTAGTTTAAAAACAATTCAAATACACAGTTTAAAACAATATAGAAATTTTAATACAACCCTTTCACATTCAACTAACTCATCTAGAGTTAGGACTTCAACATTTTTGGTAATGGAGGAAGATGAAATGTGCGCAATAGGGTCTGTTGACTTATCATCAACACATAACCTTTAAAGAATAGAAAACATCATCGGTTAAATAAATTTAGTACATGCCAGCCAGTTTAGATATATAGAGAATATATTGTTGGTGTATAATTTGCATTACTTGTTTTTGAATTCAGCTATTTCTGGGATGTTTGAGTTCGATAATAATCTTGTTGCATGGTATGTATTGCACAACCCAATTAGGCCCTGGAATCTCTTCGGTCTACACAACTGTATAATCACAATTAATGGTTCATTACCAGAACATTCTACATAATTGTTGATTTCATCTGCATAAGAGCCCCAAAGGGTGGCGGATATGGTATTATTCCTACAAAAATACAGACAATAAGATATTAATTTCAATAGAATTATGCCGAGCGAAAATAATTTATATTGTTGTAAAGTTATCTGCAAGTACTCCAGGTCTTGTAGAACCACATCAATATGCTTAGTTGGAGTTTCGGCTGCGTTTGGTTTTTGGTATTGTATTGCATTTTTAGCAACCACTTTACCAAAAAAATCTGCACTACAAAACAAAGACATCAGATCTGAATTGCAAGTATTGATTTCAAAATTAAACATTCAATTGATAGATATGTAGGAAAATTAACCAAACAATCCGACATCATCAACGTTCAACATTCCTTCAATCTCTTGTATTGTCTTGAAATGGTATATGGATTTAGGGAAACTTTTATCACCGACACAAACAACTTCAGTTATAGGCATAAAATAAAGGCGGAAAGCATGAGGTATTACACAAAACCTTCCAATATTGTCTTGAACGGTAAAATTTGTTAAGTAGCATATCATATACTCTAGCAACTTCTCATCAAATTTGGAGACATAGGGAGGCTTGATGGTTGCTTGAATTCGATCTCCCTAGGCAAAATGATATAAAATGTCAATTTTCTGACCTGGACTTTATAATAAACATATATTGGTAGAAAGTTATATGGACGGTAATACTGTACCTCACGGTCAATGAGCACGAACTCCAAGCTGCGGGAAACTTTTACATCGTTGTTCACTGGAACCACGTATTATCTGGCAACTCGAACTTTAATTATCCATTTTTTTTTTGGTCCAGATTTTTGAATAAAGAAGATTGCATTTTTTTAAAACCTGGATGGAATTTTTCAAGTAGTGTGATAATTTTCGAATGGTAGACTGAATTTTGCGAAATGATGAGGAGGCTTTCAAGAGAGACAAATCAGAACCGTGTGTGGTTGCTATCAGATTTCTGCCATGTGAGGGTTGTGATCTAGTTAGATGATATATATATCTACCCCGAAATAACTGCAAAACTGTTTCCTGAAACATGAAAAAGTGACATTTTCAATTAGCCCTTTAGTCATTCAATTAACTGCCCACCACTAAGCAAACTGACCCACTTACAGAAAATATAGGATTTTAGAATGCTTTTAACTTTTAAAACTGCCAATTTCAATTGTAACATAAATTTTGCTGGGTATATAGTGCATATCTATATATTACTAATTACAATTGAGATTGATTTATTTTGACCAAATTCTATTTTGTCAAAGATTTGTTGGGTATATAGTGCATGTCTATACCCAGCAAAATTTACGTTACAATTGAAATTGACAGTTTTAAAATTTGAAAACATCCAAAATTCCTATAATTTCTGTAAGTGGGTCAGTTTGCTTAGTGGTGAACGACAAAAGGGCTAATTGAAAATGTCACTTTTTCATGTTTCAGGAAACAGTTTTGCAGTTATTTCGGGGTATATATATATATATATATATATATATCATCTGAATGGATCACAACCCTCACATGGCAGAATTCTGATAGCAACCACACACGGTTCTGATTTGTCTCTCTAGAAAGCCTCCTCATCAATTCGCAAAACTCAGTCTACCATCCGACAATTATCACACTACTTGAAAAATTCCATCCAGGTTTAAACAAAATGTAATCTTATTTGTTCAAAAATCTGGACCAAAAAAAAAAAAACTGGATAATTAAAGTTCGGTGATAAAAGTTTCCCTAAATCCATATACCATTTCAAGACAATACAAGAGATTGAAGGAATGTTGAACGTTGATGATGTCGGATTGTTCGGTTAGTTTTCCTACATATCTATCAATTGAATGTTTAATTTTGAAATCAATACTTACAATTCAGATTTGATGTCTTTGTTTTGTAGTGCATATTTTTTTGGTAAAGTGGTTGCTAAAAATGCAATACAATACCAAAAACCAAACGCAGCCAACTAAGCATATTGATGTGGTTCTACAAGACCTAGAGTACTTGCAGATAACTTTACAACAATATAAATTATTTTCGCTCTGCATAATTCTATTGAAATTAATATCTTATTGTATGTATTTTTGTAGGAATAATACCATAACCGCCACCCTTTGGGGCTCTTATGTAGATGAAATCAACAATTATGTAGAATGTTCTGGTAATGAACCAGTAATTGTGATTATACAGTTGTGTAGACCGAAGAGATTCCAGGGTCTAATTGGGCTGTGCAATACATACCATGCAACAAGCCTATTATCGAACTCAAACATCCCAAAAATAGCTGAATTCAAAAACAAGTAATGAAAATTATACACCAACAATATATTCTCTATATATCTGAACTGGCGACATGTACTAAATTTATTTAACTGATGATGTTTTCTGTTCTTTTAAGGTTATGTGTTGATGATAAGTTAACATACCCTATTACCCACATTTCATCTTCCTCCATTGCCACAAATGCAGAAGAACTAGAGAGTGGAAATGTTGAAGTCCTAACTCTAGATGAGTTAGCTGAATGTGAAAGGGTTATGTTAAAATTTCAATATAGTTTTAAACTGTCTATTTGAATTGTTTTTAAACTGCTTTCAGTAGTGTATATGTTAATACTATTTCTGCATACAGATAGGATTTTACTGGGTCGTTGTCAAGGTTTCTACAATCGTATCAGAAGGAGATTGGTCTAATATTAGTTGCAGAAAATGTTGCAGAAAACTAGATGACTCTCCCAAAGGATTTTTTTGTAGTCTTTGTAACATAATAGCACACAATGCTGTTCCAAGATACAAGGTGAAGGCCAATGTCATGTTTGGGACACGAGATTCAACATTTTTGCTTTGGGATAGCGTTTGTGAAGTCCTCATCGGAAAATCTGCTCTCAGCATTAGAGAGTGCATTGCAACTGTATAACACTTTCAATATTTCATTGATAAATATTTCTCTTAGTTTAACATATTGTTTCACAATTTTTTTATGACAATTACAGGGTACAACTTCTGGTGGTCAAGGAAACACAAGTGAATATTCAATTTCAAGATGGGGTCGTCCTGAAGAACTCGAGGCTCTGGTAGGAAGACTACTACTTTTTAAAGTGAATGTGAAGGAAAAAAATGTAGAAGATAATGACCTAGTTTTTTCCTGTAAGTCCTGAGAGCTCTGAATTAATTGAAAAATATAGAAAGACGCAAGTAGATGTTACAAAGGTATTTTAATCATGTAGTTCATTTAATAATTTACTAAAACATTGTGGATTACTTCATGAGTTGTATGACATATTTGTAGAAATCTGATTTGCTCACATGGCAACGTAGTTATCAGCACCAGTCCAACTCTTAAAAAGAAAGCACGTTTTGGAAAAGTTGAAGATACAGCACATAGTAGCTGTATTTCTGATGGAGGGTCATCCACTAAGTTGTCAGATATGATGAAGCGCAAAAAGGGAATTAAAATAGAGAAGAACTAGGTTATATTATATTGGAATGAAAACTTGATTGTAATGAAAAACATCTAATTTTTGTATTTAGTTTTGGTTTCGTGTAGTTTCTTAATATCACTTCTTTCTTTCGAATGCTGTATTTGTTGGATCTTATTAATAAATTTCATTGTTACATTCATAATGTCAAGTAACGACTATGAAGTGATTACTAATTTAATTTAAAGACTAATGGTAGCTAAAGAAACTTTATGCTTTCATTATCTAATTACATTGCAATGAATAAAAAATATTTTACTTTTAACAAATATATTTTCATGTATTTCTAATTATTATGTATTAAACATATATTAATATTTCCTATAATTTCTATTAAAAAATGAATAATCATAATTTGGTAAAAATATTTTTTAAAAATTCAATCTACAGTGGGCTTAATGTCATACAGTTGACATATATTACCAAACTTCATGTCCACTAACCTATCACGGACAACATTCAACGGATTTATTATGTAAATACTTTATTAAGTAGATGAACTTAATTATAATATCCACTTACTGACATATTAATCATGACTCAAATTAAATTTTTATTTTGCTTAATTTCTATAGTTCATTCAGTATATTTTATCTACCTATATTTCATTGTTATAAATATAGACTTAAAAAGACACTAATAAAAGATTTAATAATATAGTGAATGCTATTAAATTTATTAATTGTAATCAATTAGCAGATTTTTTACAAATATTTCGTGCATTTGATTTATGAAATATTCAATTAAAAAAAGTTTATTCAAAATTCCAGAGTGTTTAATTTCTAAAGGGAACGGATGTTCCCAAAGTATTAATGAATGTCTTTGAATAATGAAAAATTTATATACATAAGTACAATATATGTGTGCGTGAGTGCACGTGGGGGGTTATGTGTGTGGGGATAGGATTCAATGATTAGAATTTCATATTTTATATTAGAATATTAAAATTGTTTTGATTTGTACACAACTACCCACCATCCAAAAATAACTACCCATTTTTACTTCACTAAATATGACATGTACATGAACTATAAAGATACATAACTACACTCATCCCTTACCAGATCCTATTTCCCTAAAGATACATTTCAAATCATGTGCACATATATATTATGTGATCCTGTGGTTTTAAATATATACATAACAAATTCCAGTTCCCTAACATCTATTCGAAAATTTGCAAATAGCATAAATCCAATCAATCCTAGCACAATCATGAAACACCAGTCAAGGAATCATAAAGGAAAAAAAATGTACACACAATCAACAGAAGCAGGTGATATTCTAAGCTTCCAATTTGAACAAAACCATAATGTGGTTTTGATTGGTTTATTATTTTGCATTCAGGATATTAATATTTTATTTCCAGATTATATTAATTTTAGTAGAGACATTTATTTTACACGAAATAAGTCTTCTTTAAAAATCAAATATGAATAAGGTATTGTGTGTGTATTGTGTCATGCATTATGTTACAGATTAGTATGTTTAAATTTATAATGCTTCAAGGAAAAAAATATATAGCTGAAAAGGGATGATGGTATACCTTCCGTAATATCTGTTCCTCTTTTATGCAGGTCCATGTTGTGAGCAATAGAAATATTTTGATCAAGAAACTCGAGAATGTAACGATATTCCACAAAAAAGGAAACAAAAAAATAAAGATTGTCAAAACCAGATTCAATCTCCATTGAACAATATAACAAATGGTAATTTTATATATAGAATAATATATAAGATAAATTTATATATAGACATGGTTTTTTTTTTTTTTTTTTTTTTTTTCATGTTTTAAGAGTCGAAAATGTACAGTGTTCCCAGCAACTTGACACAAGTTTTTGTTCAATATGAACGACAAATTTGAGCTATTTACTTCAAAGTGCACGTGGACAGACAGATTTGAGCTATTTACTTCAAAGTGCACGTGGAGAGAGGCAAAACAATACGGGCCGCAAAAGAAACCATGCATCGTCATCGTACACAACTTCATTTGGGTTTGCTCAAAACAGAGAACATTATATTGACTCATCAACATGCTTCACAGGTATTTCATAATTATACAATCTAACTTCAATAATTTGATATTATTTTTTTATAATACAAGTGTGTCTACTTATTACTATTTGCACTATGTATTCAAATGATATGTTCAGGCAACTAATGTTGTTTCTCAATTGAAAAAAATCTAAATAACTGAAACGAATATAAGTATATAGGGTTATAACACATGCAAAAACAGAAAGAAAACATAATGAAAAAAATACATTCGAATGAGAATAGTGATTTGTTACATACCGGATGTTAATTATGCCTTTACTTTTCCAGTGATTTTTGGATTGTGGCAGCGCCGAACAAAGCATCAGCATCGGTGATGTATATTTATAAATACCAAAATTCCTAAATCTCTAATTTCTATAACACATCTAAACTCTACTTTATATATTACAAATAATTACATAAATAAATGACACAAACAAAATAATCTATATCACTATCTACATAAGCCCTATTAGATTACATAAGTTAACAAAATTTTAAAATACTTAAGTACTCATAACTATGCCTATCTCCCCACATTTTGTTGGATCTGCAAAAAAAACCCCCACCAGGAAATGCATTAATATTCACATGAGATATTTCATTTAAATTAGATACAAACATGTAGTATTCTTGAAATTTTTTTAAAGATATATCATTACCATCAACAGGACATTCACAAAATATAAACAATATATATAAATATAATTTCTAAGTGCATAAAATTTTAATCATATTTAATTTTATTAAATTAAAAAAAAAATGTCACATTCGACATAGATGTAAACTTGTATTTTACCCACAATACCAAATATTTATTTTATTGAACAAAATATTTAAGATCTGCCAATAATAATCTAAATAACATTTTAAAAATATTATAATTTTTTATGTATATCAAAAGACAAACATGATTGGACGTTGCTATTCTAGGTTAAAAGTGAGAATCATAACTAAAAATTTACTTTACTTATCTGAAATTTAAAATATCATTTTCATGCAGTTTATATTTCATAACACAAGTAGGTAAAAAAATTATTTAATGTCACAGATGCATAAAGGCAAAATATAAACATTAAACGGTATTCCATTAAATAGACATAGAGGAAAAAATCAATCTGAAACTTATCTTTGATTGATCCACTGTTAATGAAGCTAGATTTGAAAGAATATCCAAAAAATATGATATTTCTAAAACAGAGGTACAAGATCTGGACAAGGATAAACAATAAATAAATAAATAAATAACTACATGTCACAGAAGCATAAAGGCTGAATAAAAAACAAAAAACAAAATTTCGTGAGATATATGTGGAAAAAAAAAATTAGTTAGACACTCTCTTTGATGGAACCAATGCATGTGCATCTAGATCTGAACTGAAATCCAAAAAAAATCGGTATTTCTTAAAACATATGTTCGAGGGCTGGAAAAGTAGACCAAAAAAAATAAATGTAACGTCACAAATGCGTAGATGCATAATAATAAATAAAAAGGGAAATTTCTTTACATAGATCTGGATAAAATTTTCATATCGAGGCTTATCTTTGATGGATCCGTCGATTATGAAGCTAGATCTGAAAGGAAATCCAAAAAACTTGCACTTCTAAAACAAAGTTACGAGGTCTCGACCACCGATCCATCACTGAGGTATGAAGAGATTTTTATTTGTTATTCTTATTTTTTGGGTATTCAATGTGTACATACAAAGGGAATCTGATGGAGTATGAAAGCTTAGTCAGAGGCGGTGAGAAATTGAAGACTAGGCTGGCCAAATTTCTTGAGAGAAAAACGGGGAGAGGGAACCATTGTCGACGGCTGGAGTGATGAGGCATGTAATAAGAATTAGGGTTATGCATATTCAAAAAAAGAGATTCTTTGTCTAGAGCTCGAATTCGATTTACAAATTCGTTGTTTAAATTATTACTTTTTTGTTTGTTGGTATAAACCCAATGATTGTAGAGTTCACTAGATGGGAATTCTTCTAGTGTAGGCAGAGATATCCAACTTTTTATCATTTCCCAAAAAGTTGACAAACTAGGTGGATATATAAAAGATATTCTTTCCTTTCCAGCACTTTGGCATGTGTCAAAAAAATATTGTGACATTTCATTTCTGACAGCGTTTTCAAATTGATTATTTTTTATGTATCGAAATGGTCGATTCCAACGGTTAGAATAAAAAAGAAGAGTCACAAGAGGTTTTCCAAATCAAAAATCAGGTTTTTTGTTATTGGGATAGGTGAATTCTTATAGATCCATCCCCCAAAGGAACCGGACATGACAATTTTTTAT
This sequence comes from Ligustrum vulgare, assembly GCA_963555705.1. Taxonomy (NCBI): domain Eukaryota; kingdom Viridiplantae; phylum Streptophyta; class Magnoliopsida; order Lamiales; family Oleaceae; genus Ligustrum; species Ligustrum vulgare. The sequence continues at coordinate 2,053,690 of OY743175.1, read as the reverse complement.
CATCCGGCTCGAGCAAGATTCAAAAGAACCAAATGAATCCATAAAAAATCTATATGTTGCCTATAATATACACATATATGAATGATTCAATGTTAGAAAAATTGGACTTTTTCCGGAATTGCAACTACCCATTGCAAAAAATTCGGTTCTAAGTAAATACTCAATACCCAAGTTAGCTTACAAAGTTGATCATGATCCAGTGCTTTCTGGGTCGTATCAGATCTTACGATTGGTGTTTATCTCCAAAATAGATATGGAACCCCAGAAAGAGGCTGGCCCAACTTAAATGAGATATGATAGCTCCTTTATGGTCTAACATTTTGGCCAATACATTATCTTCATTTTGCTTCAGATTGTAATCTCTAATGAAAAATATAGCTCAATGAGCAAAAGCTCCTGTCATGATGAATCCTGCAATATATTGGTGATGAGTATATAATGCAGCTTGAGTGGTAAAGTCTTGTGCTATGAATGCATAAGCAGGTAAAGAGTACATGTGTTGAGCTACTAAGGAACTAATAACCCCTAAAGAAGCTAGAGCAAGGCCTAATTGAAAATGAAGCGAATTATTGATTGTGTCATAAAGACCCTTATGCCGAGTATATTTACCGAAACAAATATGATTACTTCGATAAGATATTTCCTTCATTTTTCCTCTATGTTTTTTACGGAATCTAGTTCTTTTGGGGGTTATATTTGATGGTTGTTTCACAATTCCACCTCTACTACAGAACCGGACGTGAGAGTTTCTTCTCATCCAGCTCCTCACGAAAAAAAGGATTAAAAACATTTAGTTGAAATTATTAACATTTATGTAAAAAATAGTTTTTTTTTCGAACGTTCTAAAAAATCTTTATTTAGTTTTGTCCTTTATCCAAGTTTAGCAACTAAAAAAAAAAAAAAGAATCCAATTTTCTGGTAGATCCCTTATTTCCCTGGGATTGTAGTTCAATTGGTCAGAGCACCGCCCTGTCAAGGTGGAGATCCTCTTATCTTGATTTCTCGAACCGAGAACTCCATGAATCGAGATCCTGATGCATATAGATACAAATGTTCCAATGGGAGCAAGAATTTCCAGGAACATTTGGGACTTCCAATTGAATAAGTATGTATAAAGGATCTATGGCTGAAGATAGAAAGTCGATTTCTAATCGTAACTAAATCTTCCATTTTTGATTTGTAGAGAAAGAAATTGAAGAAAAATAGCTATTAAATGATGACTTTGGTTTACTAGAGGCATCGACCTATTGTTTTAGCTCGGTGGAAACAAAATCCTTTTCCTTAGGATCCTCTCAAATAGAAATAGAGAACGAAGTAACTAGAAAGATTGTTAGAATAACCTTCTTCTAGATATATCTATCTATATGAAGAAACCATGTACCGAAAGGGATTCTTATTTGTCCAAATGGTACTTCGAACTTGGAACGAGTATGAAGAAATTAACGATACTTCTTTATCTTTTGAGTTGTTCTGCCGGATCGGTCGCTTGAGATCTTTGGTCTCTACCCGGACCCGATGACAAAAATGGGATCGCTTGTTCTTCTTCTGGACTCGTTGAGAATGATTATGATCTAGTTCATGGCCTATTAGAAGTAGAAGGTGCTTTGGTGGGATCTTCACGGACAGAAAAAGATTGCAGTCAGTTTGATAATGATCGAGTGCCATTGCTTCTTCGGCCCGAACCGAGGAATCCCTTAGCTATGGTGCAAAACAGATTTGGTTTTCTCTTTGATCAGAGATTTCTCTATGAAGAATACGACTTAGTTTTCGAAAATATCTTAGCGGATGAATTAGTAGTTGTTGTTCTTGTTTCTTTAGTACCTTCAGTGGTTCCTATCCCTGTCATGTTCCTTGGATTATTTACAAGTGGTATTCAAGCTCTTATTTTTGTAACTTTAGCCGCGGCTTATATAGGTGAATCTATGGAGGGCCATCATTGAAATAGTCTTTTTTTTTTAGCTTAATGCAAAGCAATGTATGTGTGGCTCAAGATAATTTCTTTAAGGAATAGAACTATACAACGACGCTATATACGATAGAAAATAGAAAGGAACAAAAAAAGGGAAAGAGATCTAAAAGATCTTTTTCCTAAAATTCCCTTTTTTTTTCCACTTACTATCATACCTTCCCTCAACGAATATTCTCTTTATATTGGTCAGTCAGTCTTGTTATTCAAATCAAAATTGGAATAAGATATATGTTTACCACATGTAATTAAATAAAAAACACGAGAAACTATTCTACTTTCAGTTGATTTTATTCAACAATTGACCAAAAGAAAATATTTAATAAATAATAAATTGCATGAACTTAGATCAATCAAATAATGCTATTTTTATGCATATGCTATCACACCTGTAACCCAAGTCAATTCGCGAGGTTTTTTAAATCTACCGGTGAGATACACACGAAAAACATGCAGGATCATCATTAGGACCATCATACTTGCGGACCATCGGTGAACTGATTGAATTAACCAACCAAAGTAGCTGAAATAGTAGAAGAGCCCAGAACATAAGATATGCCGTGTTTGGTTGCTCCGGTTATATTTGTTTACTAATTCAATTCTTTTTTTTTTTCCATATAACTAATGAGTGTTTATTTTGTGGACTCTATCATGCCTTGATTTTCACAATATCTAGTTTTCATACCACATATGCTATATTGTTTTAAAGTTCATTATTAATATTTATTAATTATTTACTGAAATTAGATACAAACTATATAAATATGTCGTTTAGATTTAAGTTTTTTAAAATTGTAACACATTCATTGTGCTAAATAGAGAATTCTAATATATTTGACACAATTTTGTGTTAAAAAGTTTTTTTCATTATATTTTATTAAAATGTTTCTCTTTTTTTAAAAAAAAAAATTTATACTCAAGTGTCGAATTCAAAAAAAAAAAAAAAAAAAAAAAACAAATATTTTTAAAATTAATTTTCATGAATTTTAGATATTATTACTTTCGTTGCATGTCCTATAAATTAAATTCCATTTCATATGTCACCAAATTTAAGTTATGTCATATAGGTCTTAAAATATGTCTTCAAAATATATAATATTACAAAATAACGTGTTAAATTTTTTTGATAAGTTTTTAATTTTCCACAATTTTCCAACAACATTTAATTTTATCTCTGGTGGTTTCTCATAGGAAAAAAAATAACTTTATTTCCATGCATAAACAATCAAACAAACACTAAATAAGTTATGCTAACATTTTGTCACAATAATAAACTGGCATATAGATTGATTTAGTTAGTATTTTTATTTTGTGATAATTTTATATTTTATTTCTATATAATTTGTTAAGACGTGTATTATAATATTGGATCCTATTTTAATACTACCATATCTAGATTTTAATTAATTCATAGGATTCATTTGTAAAATAATTTCATACCATACATTATAGACGTTGAACCACAATAGGTTTTTGATTTTCATCTCTTTTTTTTTTATAATAAAATTAGTCAACATAGACCTAAATATTATAGGTGGGAATTTTTTTTTAAAAAATATCCATTAAACTACATTCCACTACATATAAGTAAGGAATATAAAATAAAAGATCAATTTAAATTTTTTAATCGATTGTAATACATAATTTGATCTAAAAAAAATTTCAATAATGAATTATACTTCATTCACGCATCTTACAAATGTAATACATAAACTACAATTTCATAACTCATGAAACTAATGTTATCCGTAGATATCATCAATGAATTAATTATTTTAACATTCACAATAATTATTCAATGTCGAATATATTATAAATTAATTTTATTCTCCTTTGAAGAATTTGAATTTAAATATTGAACCTACAGAGTAAACTGACACAGGAGATCCTTCCAACAACTGTGAGTTTTGTGGAGCTATTTTTTGGTTCGATGAGAGAACAGATAAGCGTTACAACACATGTCGTACCACTAAATTTTCACTGTGTTGCATGCTTGGGAAGGTTAATCTGCCTATTATGAAAGACCACCCACAAACATTCAAAGATCTTTTGTATGGCAAGGATGAGAAAATCAAACATTTTAACGAGAATATCCGATTATACAACATGATGTTTTCCTTCACTTCTATGGGAGGCAAGATTGATTCAGCTTTAACAACGGAAGATCAGCTCCTATTTTCAGACTGCACGGTCAAAATTATCATTACATTGGTAGTTTATTTCCGGTTGAAGGAAGATCACCAAAGTTTGCACAGTTGTATATATATGATACTGAGCATGAAGTGGCTAATAGGCTTAGTGCTATCGGGTATGTGTGCTTCATTCATAAAATTTCATATAGTTATCATTGTGAATTATTTAGGCTGCTTTCTCTTTGGCATTTTTCAGTCGTTTTCCGTTTTCCATTTTCGAAAACGCGAAAAACGCGTTCTCTTGCGCTGTTTTGGGGAAAATTTTTTGAAAATGTTTTCAAATTTTGTAAAGAAAATGGAAAACCGCGTTTTCCACTTAAAAAAAATTAAAATAATCAAAAAAATTTGAAATTTGAAATTTGTCATTTTTAATTACATTATTGGTCCCTGATTTTCAAAAATTGTCATTTTAATCCTGGAAAAATGAAGTAACTTTTTTTTTAAAATATCCTAATTTATTTGTAACTTAGGTCCCTCAACTTCAGATTTTCTTGCACATTAGTCCGCAAATTTTACTTTTCTTTCAATTTAGTCATTCTCTATTTGCTTTATAGGTCATTGTCTTCAAACATGTATAACTTTTGATGTACAACTCCGAATTGCACTCTATTTTTTATGTCGAACTCCAAATTCAACCATCTTTCTGATGATGTATCATGTGCTTAATTATTAAACATTTCTTTTTTAATTTTGTATTGTAGACATTTATTTTGTAAGGGCATCATTAATTAACTTAAATGAATTTTTGTAAATTTTATTGAAACTTAAATTTTAAACGTTATGAGTACTTACTGGAAGGATGTATATATATAAAGTATTAAATGGAATGATTACTTTAGAAGGAAAAATTACTACCCAAATGTAGAACGATTACTTTAGAAGGGTAACATGAATTTTTGAACTTTTTTGGTATAACCAAATTGTGTCATTGGGGCTATTTCATTTATTTTTGTTGTGCAACTCAAATATGACATCTTTATTTCATTTATATTCACAAGCAATATAATTATAAGTATACAGAAATAATTTTCTTCAAAATTTTAAACAGAACGTGTTTTCCAGCTTTTCATTTTTGAAAACAGTTTTTAGAAATAACAAACCAAACACATTTTCAGAAATTTCGAAAAAAGTCACAGAAAATGGAAAGCAGAAAACATTTTCGAAAATGAAAACAAGAAACCGAAATACAAAGAGAACGCAGCCTTAACTTTCTTATTTTATTCCTCTTTACATTTTAGACAAGATTCAAGCGAGAGTAGGTTACACGAGGACATTGTTTAAAGAATATGTTAGACAAGCACAATGTTCTTGTGAAGTTATTTAGGATGGTCCAAGAAACCATGCGTCAAGAACAGACTGAAAATGTTAGGCTAAGACTAATCAGAAGCCGAAAGGATGATGGTAGACGTTACAACCTTCTGGTAAAAGATGACGTTGCACTTCTAATTGTTGGAGATTTTGAAACCCTTTCTGGTGATAGGGATATTATCCTTGAGACACGCACTGGTTTGTTGCAACAAATCACTGAATTGCATCCATCTTTCTTGGGTTTACAATATCCATTGTTTTTTTTTTTATTTGGTCAAGATGTATATAGAGAAGACATTTTACTAAGGGATTCAAGTGCCACATCATCCACGGTCGAAAATGTGTGACTATGAGAGAATTTTTTGCTTACCGACTACAGGAAAGATACATTGAATCACCCAATATTTTGTTCTCAAAGAGGCTTTTCCAACAATTCTTAGTTGATGCATAGACGATGGTGGAGACTTCGCGGCTCACTTATGTAAGAACTCATCAGAAAGAGTTGAGATGTCATATGTACTGTGGATTGGCAGATGCATTGTTACCATGTGAGACAAATCCTACCTCTCATTGAAGAATAATTTACCTCCCGTCATCATATACTGGTAGTGCGTGATACATGATCCAAAACTATCAAGACGCTGTGGCTATATGCCGATGAGTTGATATCCTAATTTGTTTATCACATTCACATGTAACTCAAAATGGTCAGAGGTCGTTCGGTTTCTTCAAAATAGAGGGCTTAGAGCAGAGGATCGAGCCGATATATTGTGTAGATTGTTTAAGATGAAATTGGATATACTTATGAAAGATATTCGACAGAATGAGATTTTTGGACCGATTAAATCAGGTAAAATTTCAATTGCATCAAAAAAATTAATTCTATTTGTCTTTACAAATGTTTCTCATTATTTATAATATTTTTTCTTCTTCTTCTTCTTTTTTTTTTTAACTTAGCAATGTACACAATTGAGTTTCAAAAGAGAGGTATGCCGCATGCACACATTTTGTTGTTCATGAGTGGAGATGCCATGCATCCAACTGCGGAACACATTAACAATATAATATCTGCTGAGATTCCTGATGTGTTGACCGATCCTCACTACTATACCTCCATTAAAGATCTTATGATTCATGGCCCATGTGGTTCACTGCGACGTGATTCTCCATGCATGTCTAACAGTCGATGTACAAAGCATTATTCAACCGCAGAACACATTAACAATAAATTAATCTGCTGAAATTCCTGATGTGTTGACCGATCCTCACTACTATACCGCCTTTAAAGATCTTATGATTCATGGCCCATGTGGTTCACTGCGACGTGATTCCCCATGCATGTCTAACGGTCGATGTACAAAGCATTATCCGAAAAAATTTACAGATTCCACAATTGTTGATGACACAGGATTTCCTGTTTATAGACGTCGTGATAATGGAAGGATTGTCAACAAAAATGGTATAGAGCTTGATAATCGATATGTTGTTCCTCATAATTGATTTCTGTTGATAAAATATGCTGCTCATATCAACGTTGAATGGTGCAACCAGACATGGTCTATTAAATATCTTTTCAAGTATGTGAACAAATGCCATGACCGTGTAACTGCAACATGTTACCAAAGCACTGATAATGATGGAGGGAATGAAAATGTGGATGAGTTGTTTGGCTATGATATAAACTACAGAGACCCCCTATTGAACGATTATCTATCCACCTACTCGATGAGCAGTGTATTTTCTTTCATGACGATGATCCAATTGATTCAGTTTTGAATCGACATAAAGCCAGACAAAGTATGTTCACAGCATGGATGGATGCAAACAAGAAATATATTGAAGCTAAAGGGTTGACCTATGCAGAATTTCCAACAAAATTTGTGGGGAAAATTGATAAAAGAGAGTGGCAAAAAATTGATAAATTTGTTGCACCTGGACAAGGAGAAATGTATTATTTGAGAACCCTGTTGAACATAGTGCGAGTTCCAACTTCTTATGAAAATATTAGGTGTGTAAACGATGTTCAATGCTCATCTTTCAGAGAAGCTTGCTATGAGATGGGTTTGCTTGATGATGATAGAGAATATGTAGATGGTATTATCGAAGCAAGCCATTGGGGTTCTGCTCATTCTATAAGGAATCTATTTGCAACGTTGTAAATGTCAGGGAACAGAACTTGTAGAGCTCATTGTTGAAACTAGGCTTATAATTTGGGACGAGGCACCTATGATGCATAGATACTATTTTGAGGCACTCGATAGAACTTTACGTGATATATTAAGTTTAGAAAATCCACTCACATGTAATCAGCCTTTTTGGAGGAAACACTTTCATATTCGGGGGTGATTTTTCGTCTAATACTTCATGTTATTCCAAAAGGGAGTAGGCAAGACATTGTGTTGGCAACCGTCAATTCATCGCACTTATGGACGCATTGCAAGGTTTTGAGATTAACAAAGAATATGTGACTCAAAGATGTCTACAACAATGACTGTGGACTTCAATAGAAGGCATGATGGTCATGCTACCACAGAGGTGCCAACTGACCTACTGGTTGATGTGTTTGATAATCTAGTCCAATCAATAGTCAAAAGTACGTATCCATTGTTCTTTGGAAAATTTGATGATTTGGCATGTCTTAAGGGTAGAGCTATACTAGCACCGACACTTGATCTTGGGCATATCATAAACTAGTACATGGTTTCAATCAACCAATCTGAGGAAAAGACGTACCTAAGTTCAAATTCTTTGTGTAGAGTCGAGAACAACACCGATTTGTTTGAAGATATCCATTCCACTGAATTCGTAAACAGTATAAAGTGTTCAGGACTACCTGCCCATCAATTGACGTTAAAGGTCGGTGTTCCAATAAGGCTTTTGAGAAACATTGACCATTTTGCAGGTTTGTGCAGTGGAACAAGGCTAATCATTACAAGACTTGGTCATCATGTTGTTGAAGTTACAATAATGTCTGGAAGTACTGAAGGTTGCAAAGTATTGCTCCCAAGGATGTCATTGACTCCATCAGATGCGCGATTGCCTTTTTAAGTTTCAAAGAAAACAGTTTCCATTGATTGTTTCAGACGCTATGACTAACAATAGGAGTCAAGGTCAATCATTTTTGCATGTTAGACTATTCCTAAAGAAACTAGTTTTCAGTCATGGTCAGTTGTATGTAGCATTATCTAGAGTAACTAATCGTGATGGTTTGAAAATATTGATATGCGATGATTATGGGAACCCAACAAATGTGACTCAAATGTTGTTTATAAGGAGGTTTTCAAAATTTATAGATAATCTGATGAACACATTTATAACTTTTAACTTTTTATAATTGTTCCATTTGAGTTCATTATAGTTTATCCATTTAAGTTGGTTGTTTTCAGTTCTCGATCTCTATTTACAAATTTTGGCACAAATAACTTTGATATTTTGTAGTGGTAACGTGAATTCTATGTTTGGTATTTAGAAAACACTCATAAGGTTTAACATGATTAATAATTTTTTTCCATAAATTTTTAGAAGAATATAATTTCAGACCAAATTCTTTTTATTTCAAATTCTAATATTTCTCAATGGAATATGCTCGTGTATCGCACATGTGTGAAATTAGTTATAATATAAATCAATTAGTAGGGACGAATCTACCTCAATATCTCGAGTCACGTAAAAGTTGAGCATGAAGTAACCTCAATCTCTCAATCGTCCACACGTTTCGTCTAGCCAAAATATGAAATAAGCCTTGAATTAGTATTTTGAAATTTTAAAGTTTTTTTTTTTTAAATGATAAGGTAAAACTTAGGAACTTAATTGAAAATTTATTAAAATTGAAATTTAAAATTTAGGGACTGAAATAGGCTTTTTTTTGAAAAATAATGGGGCTGATTAGAAACATTTTAAATCTGCAGGGGCTGAATAAAATATTTTAAAACCAGAGACTGAAATAACTCAATTTAAAAATAGGAGCTGAGATATCTGACTTTAAAACTAAAGGGACCGAATTAAAACATTTTAAACTAAAAGGTTTGAAATTAAATATTTTTAAATCCTTGAGGGCTAAAATGAAATTTTCAAAACTACAAAAATAAAATCAACTCTCTCTCTCTCTCTCTCTCTCTCTCTCTCTCTCTCTCTCTCTCTCTCTCTCTCTCTCTCTCTCTCTCTCTCTCTCTCTCTCTCTCTCTAATTGGTATAGAGAGAGAGGGCAGAGAACAAAGGAGAAAGAGAGGGGATGGGCGAGAGGCCCCTCTCCGCTGGGAGTTGCCGGCGATTCAGTTGGCGACGGCGCCGTCGGTACATGGTGGTGGGGGGAGTGGTGCGCATGTGAGGAAATAGAAAAAAAGGAAAAAAAATGACTTGGGTGGCTGTGCGAAAACCAGGGCAAAACGGAGGTTCGGGTTCGGTGACTTTCTGGCAAATAGCGGCGAACAGGGCGACGACCGAGGTAAGTCTTGGGCTTGGCTTATTCTGGATTTTGGTGGTTGTTTTGATTTGGGATTGGAGTTGGGCAGAGGTGGTTTCGCGTGGTGGCTGGTTGTGGTTCGACTTAAATGGTCAAGATTTGGGACAACAAAATTTTTGGACCTAAAATAATAAAATTTGGACTTCAATTAATTGGACTCGAAATTATTACAATTGGGATTTAAAACTAATAAGGAAGTTGATACTTTAAAAATATTCGAGATTGGACTCGATTTGGAATAGATTTAAATTCGTTTAATAATGGTTAGATGAACACGCTTTCATTTTAAAATAAAATTAGGGTTAAAACTTAACGACACATTTTTCTAGAAAACGATTTTATATTATTTAAAAATTCTTAATCGCTACAACCTTACCCCCTTAAAATAATTTCGTCCTTAAAATTCAAACATACTTGATCTAGAATATCTGGATACTTAGCCAGAATCTCATTCTCTTTTTTCCATGTAGCCTCGTCGCTACCATGTCTACCCCACTGGATTTTGACTAGTGAGATTTCTTTATTTCTCAAAAGATGGACTTTTATATCAATAATGCACATATGTGCCTCCTCATAAGACATATTCTTCTGAATCGAAATCGACTGAAAGTTCACTACGTGACTAGGATCGTGAACATACTTCATCAATAAAAAGATGTGAAAAACATTATGAACAACTGAGAGCTCGGATGGCAATGCTAAATGATAAGCCACATTACCCACTTTCTCCAATATTTCAAATGGTCCAATAAAATGAGACCTTAATTTCCCTCTCTTGTCGAAACGAATAGTACCCTTCATAGGAGCTACTTTCAAGAACACTTTCTCTCCAATCTCAAACTCCAAGTCTTTTCTACTTTGATCGGCATAGCTTTTCTGTCTATCTTGGGCAGCTTTAATCCGTAGTCTGATCTTCTCGATAGCCTCAACTGTCCTCTCAATCAATTCTGGACCCAATAACTTCCTCTCACCAACTTCATCCCAATAGACTGGCAATCGAAATCTTTGCCCATACAGTGCTTTGTATGGTGCCATACCAATGGTAGCCTGAAAACTATTGTTGTATGTAAATTCCACTAATTGCAAGTGAGTCTCGCAATTGCCGCTTAGGTCTAACACACAGGCTCTAAGCATATCCTCTAATATCTGAATAGTGTGTGTAGACTGCCCGTCCGTCTGAGGATGGTAAGCGGTACTAAAATTCAACTTAGTACCCAAAGCCGTTTGTAAGCTCTTCCAAAATTTTGAGGTGAACCTCGGATCTCTATCTGAAACAATGGATGCTGGAACTCCATGGAGTCGAACAACCTCTCTGACATAAATCTGTAGCAACGAATCTACACTGAGAGTCATTCAAACTGGAAGAAAGTGGGTTGACTTTGTGAGTCGGTCCACAATGACCCAAATAGCGTCATGTCCTTTAGTTTTTCTCGGTAAACTCGTCACAAAATTCATGGAAATTTTCTCCCATTTCGATTCTGGTATGTCCAAATGGTTCAACAACCCTGACGGTCTCTGATGTTCAGCCTTGACCTGCTGACAGGTCATGCATCGAGAGATAAACTTTGCAATACATCCCTTCATGTTCCTCCTCCAAAAAGTATTAGGAAAGTCATAGTACATCTTTGTCCCTCCTGGATGAGCTGCGTATGGTGCTGTGTGAGCTTCTAACATGATTTGATTTTTCTGATTTGATCATCTTTCGGTACACAAAGACGACCCTTGAACGTAAGTGTGTGATCAGGGGAAATCTCGAAACCTATTCTCTTACCAGTCCCAACTTCAATTCTGATCTTCTCTAAAAATTTATCCTCGGCTAGAGCCGTCACAATCTACCTCTCAAATCTGGTTTGACGGCCAGGTTTTCCAATCTACTAGAACTTCGGATCGATGGGGCTAGCACCTCAATCTTCATGTTCTGAAAATCCTGTATTAACTGATCCTGCACTGTTCCCAAATCTACTAACTGTCCAACATCTTTCCTACTCAAGGCATTTGCAACTTTATTCGCTTTACCCGGGTGGTAAAGAATGGTGGGTTCATAATCTTTTACCAACTCTTACCATCGCCGCTGCCTCATGTTTAGCTCCTTCTGGGTAAAGAAATACTTAAGGCTCTTATGATCGGTGTAAATCTCGCATTTACTCCCACACAAATAATGTCACCAAATCTTAAGTGCGTGCACCACAGCTGCCAGCTCTAGATCATGTGTCAAATATTTCTTCTCGTATGGCTTCAACTGTCTCGAAGCATTGGCGATTACTTTACCTTTCTGCATTAACACACATCCTAAACCGTGTTTGGAGGCATCACTATAAATCACAAAACCATCAGGTCCATTGGGCACTGTCAAAATTGGTACTGAAATCAATTTATTCTTCAGTTCCTGAAAACTTTGCTCACACTGTTCGGTCCGATGAAATTTAATACCCTTCCGGGTCAACTGAGTCAGGGGACCCGATATCTTGGAGAATCCCTCGATGAATCGACGGTAATACCCAGCTAAACCCAGAAAACATCTCACATCACATGCATTTGCTGGAGTAGTCCAATTAGTTATCGTCTCGACCTTAAAAGGATCGACTTCGATGCCATTGACTTTAACAATATGACCTAGAAAACCAATCTTCTCAAGCCAAAACTCACATTTCTTGAATTTAGCATACAACTTTTCTGCTCTCAGCGTCTCTAGTAAAATCCTTAAATGTTCCTCATTTTGCACAGAATCCTTGGAATAGACCAAAATGTCATCGATGAAGACAATGACAAACTTATCCAAATATTGATGGAAAAATCGATTCATCAAGTCCATAAATACTGCAGGTGCATTCGTGAGACCAAATGGCATCACCGTGAATTCATAATGTCTATATCGAGTTCTGGATGCCGTCTTAGGTATATCAGTCGACTTGATCTTCAACTGGTGGTAACCAGACCTTTAATCCATCTTTGAGAATACAGCAACTCCCTTCAGTTGATCAAACAAATCTTCAATCCTGGGAAGGGGGTACTTATTCTTTATCGTCAACTTATTAAGTTCTCGATAGTCGATGCACATCCTCATGCTGTAATCCTTCTTCTTCACAAATAGGACAGGTGCTCCCCATAGAGATACACTCAGCCTAATAAAGCCCTTCTCTAGCAATTCTTCCAATTGAACCTTCAATTCTTGCATTCCTTCAGTGCAATGTGATACGGGGCTTTCGAAACAGGTGCAGCTCCCGGCACCAAGTCAATGACAAACTCCACTTGCCTATCAGGTGAGGTGCCTGGTAGGTCATCTGGAAATACATCCTTGAGGTTACAAACAACTAGTACTGACTCCAATGTGATTTCCTCATAAGGCTTTCCTTCGAGGCGAACCAGATAACCTTGACAATTTCCTTTAGAAAGTAGCTTTTCGGCTTGCAAAGCCGAGATAAGGCGAGGAAGTGCCTTAACCTCGACCTTTAAAACCTGAATACCTCATCCCCATTCTTCTGAAATACAACTTCTTTTTCATGACACATGATTGTGGCGCGGTTAGAACTCAGCCAGTCCATACCTAGGATAATGTCAAAGTCCTTCATCGGAATAATGTTCAGGTCTACTTCAAGCAATGTCCCATCGAAATCTATTTGTACAGACTTGACTATTCTATCCGTGTCAATAATTCCTCCTGACGGTAAGCTCACCTTAATTACACTACCCGTTGTTTTTCCCATCAAATTTAGTCTAGTTAGGCAGGCACAAGCTATAAATGAATGGGTAGCACCCGAATCTATTAAGACATATACAGGAATACTAGAAACAGATAATACACCTGTTATCATGTTAATTTCATCAATTTGAGCAATGCATATCATACAGAACTAAGCAAGATAGATGCATGAGTACCAAAATAACTGGTATACCTGCAATCATGTCAGAGTCCTCGACGGTGTCCATGGAAAATACTCTGGCCTTTCCCTTTTTGTTCTGGTCTACGTTCTTCTTCTGGTCGGAACCCTGAGCTGGTGTAGCACGGAAATCCTATGCAAAGTGGCACGGTTGACCACACCGGTAAAAGACTCTTTTGTCGAAGAGACATTCTCCTTTATGCATCCTCCGACATTTGGGACATGGTGGGATATAAACATTCATCAAACCTCTGGTAGGTCCTGCATTTAGTCTCTTGTTGAATGTCGGATTTCTGTTCTGATTAACATTTGAACCATGCAATTTTCGTTTATCCTGGTGCCTCTAGTTGTTCTGATTGCCTTGAATGCCAATCTTCGCACCAGCATATGCCACGGCCTGAGCTTTCTTCACAACTTCTCGGTAAGCGGGCAACTTGTGTGTGCTTACAATCTGCCTAATATCCGAGCGCAAGCCTCTCTCGAAACGACGTGCTTTCGTAGCTTCAGTTTCCACCAGGTATGGAGCATATCTAGACAGTTCATCAAACTTTCTCTCATACTCAATGATGTCCATCTCACCTTGGACCAACCGTAGAAATTCGGTCTCCTTCTGATCGCGAAGGGCTTGGGGGAAAAACTTGTCTTTAATTTCTTCCTTAAACTCATCCCAAGTCAAAGAAGCCTGCTGTGCTTCAGTCCTAGTCCGAGATGCGGACTCCCATAAAAAATTGGCCCTTCCAACCAACATAAACTCTGCACATGAAACTTTCTTATCTTCAGGATAGGTGATATGCTTGAAGATCTTCTCGGTCATTTGTAACCACTCTTCCACAGCTAACGGACCATTCCCCCCATCAAATGTGGGCAAGCGATACGTCCTGAATTGCTCAATAATCAGTACTGAGGAACCTGTCGGGGCCTGTCTTAAATCTTGCACGGCCTGAAGTAGGTCCCTAATGATGGTGGATTGGGCCGTGGGGTCCTGTTCTGGGTTGGCCTGCTCGGTGGTAGCACGATCCAATACAAGTCTATTATTGTGCCCTACCATGCACTTTTTAAAATTGAAACAAAATATGTTAATAACTTCCTCAATGAAAATTTATAACCCAAATATATCATATAATCAACTCCCAAGTGTCTCTTTATGTCGGCATAAAAATTGTTCGCTAGGCTTCACTCGTAATATGGGAAAGTTGATAAAATTGCCAATTGATTGAACATCAGTTGTCCTAGTCACTAACTACTGCGTCATCGCGCGGGATGCATTCGTAAAGTACGTGTCCAAGTATTTCTTTGTAGTGTCCCCTATTTAACGATAAGTATCTTGAGAATACTCGATCTAATTTCATTTGCCCCCTTAAAAAAAGTGTCATGTCTAAAGTCCAATTATGCAAAGTCCAGTTAGGGTACTATAGCATTGCTAATTTAAATTCGAGGACAAAAGCATTTATAAAAACATCATTTAAATCGTACTAATTCCCATTATGCTCCAAAACTCATTTCTTTCTTTCTCATTATTTCGAATATTAAATTTCTAACTCTTTCTCTTCTTCTCATTCTTTCTTGTCTAAATCTCAAAACACTTTATTTCTCAAGTATCCGAAATAAATAAATATACATGATAAACTTCTTTACCTTCGGAGCCAGCGGAAGGAATGATGGCAGTGGCAAAAGTTGTCAAAACTTTATTTAATATATTTTTAAAAATAAATCCCTTAGAAAATTTTTGCAACTCTACA
This sequence comes from Ligustrum vulgare, assembly GCA_963555705.1. Lineage (NCBI taxonomy): Eukaryota > Viridiplantae > Streptophyta > Magnoliopsida > Lamiales > Oleaceae > Ligustrum > Ligustrum vulgare. Next base: position 2,038,145 of record OY743175.1, on the reverse strand, counting down.
GAAACTTAGACCTTGCTCTGATACCAAGCTATAGCGCCCCGAATTTCGTAAAACCCGAGTCGCCACTCCGTCCTCTAAAAACTAACTATTTAACAAAATGTCGCGGAAATAAACTAAATTTTCAACATCACATTCATTTGAGAAATTTGCACGGTATTTCAAATTTAAATAAATTTACTTGAAAACATTCCATAAAATTTCAAATCTCAAAAGTTAGAATTAACAAGTTCCAATAATTTTGAATTTCAAAATAACTTAAAATAAATGTTTGCCATAATTGCCCCTCATTCGCCACCGTCTCCGAACTCTACAAATGTTGCTAAAAACGGAGTGAGTATTTCAAAAGAAATACTCAGTAGACTCATCGTCAATAATTAATTTATAAGATTATTGAACAAGTAATTATGCAAATAATATAGTGACATTCTCTTCTTAGTCATAGGCATCACGTAATGAGTGCAATATAAACATATTTTTGTCTTGTCTTATGCAAATAAAGCATATAAGTTATGACATGCATAACATAAATTGCTCTTCTTATCTCATAAGAGATTTTCTATTCTTGTCTCATGCATTAAGCATACAAATCACATAAATCCACATAAAACATGCAATTATAATATAAATCAATTAATGGGGGCGAGTCTACCTCAATATCTTGAGTCACGTAAAAGTGGAGCATAAAGTAACCTCAATCTCTCAATTGTCCACACGTTTCGTCTAGCCAAAATAGAAAATAAGCCTTGAATTAGTATTTCGAAATTTTAAAGTTTTTTTTTTTAAATGATAAAGTAAAATTTAGCGACTTAATTGAAAATTTATTAAAATTGAAATTTAAAGTTTAGGGATTGAAATAGGCTTTTTTTTTAAAAATAATGGGGCTGATTAGAAACATTTTAAATCTGCAGGGGCTGAATAAAATATTTTAAAGACAGAGACTGAAATAACTCAATTTAAAAATAGGGGCTGAGATATGTGACTTTAAAACTGAAGGGACTGAATTAAAACATTTTAAACTAAAAGGTCTGAAATTAAATGTTTTTAAATCCTCGAGGGCTAAAATGAGATTTTCAAAACTACAAAATAAAATCAACTCCCTCATTTCTCTCTCTTTATAATCAGTATAGAGAGAGACTGTCTATAATCAGTATATATATATATATATATATATATATATATAGAGAGAGAGAGAGAGAGAGAGAGAGAGAGAGAGAGAGAGAGAGAGAGAGAGAGAGGATGGGCGAGAGGCCCCTCTCCGTTAGGAGCTGCTGGCGAAGGCGTCGCCGGCACATGGCGGCGTGGGGAGCGGTGCGTGTGTGAGGAAATAGAAAAAAAAAAGGAAAAAGATGTCTTGGGTAGCTGTGTGAAAACCAAGGCAGAACGGAGGTTCGAGTTCGGTGACTTTCTGGCAATATTAGCGGCGACTGAGGTAAGTCTTGGGCTTGGCTTATTCTGGGTTTTGGTTGTTGTTTTGATTTGGGATTGGAGTTGGGCAGAGGCGGTTTCACGTGGTGGCTGGAAGTTGTTCGACTGTTGTGTTGTGTGTGATGGTTTGGTGGTTTAGCAGAGGTTGCAGGGGAAGGCTCGGGTTATTGAAGCCTCGAGATGGGTATTGGTTTTGTATATCTGTGGAGTTTGATTAGGCAGTGGTGGTGTCTAGTGGTTGAGTTACTTTTGATGGTGGTCAGATTGTGGTCTGTATTTGGCAATGACAGTGGAGTGGTGGTGTAGTGATGATGGCGTAGTTGGTGTGGTGGCTTGTTCGGCTGGACTGTGGAATGGGGGGTGCCGAGTACGTGAACCTGCTTGCTGATAGTTTGCGTGTTGCCATTGGTGATGGTGGTTCGAAGTTGGGTTAGAGGCTTAAGATTCTGTGAAATCATCATGTTGTTGGTGCTAGAAGTTAAGGTTCTAGCATCAACATGAGTCTTCTAGTGTAAAACTGAACTGAAGAAATTTGAGGTAGATGGAGATTTCCTTACCCGGACTAGTTGCTTGGCTACGGGAAGTGAGGAGGGATGAATAAGAGTGATTTGAACAGTAATGTTTAGGGCACAGCTTTTTAGGTAGGTAAGTGGACTAAAAATTGGGCTGTAAGAATTACTTAATTGGACTTATTTGTATTGGACCTAAATGATCAAGATTTGGGACAATAAAATTTTTGGACCTAAAATAATAAAATTTGGACTTAAATAAATTGGACTCGAAATTATTACAATTTGGATTTAAAACTGATAAGGAAATTTGATACTTTAAAAATAGTGGAATTTAGCCCCAAAATCACCTTATTAACATCATTTTTGAATTTTGACACCCCTAATAATATATTTTAATTTTTGCCACCTAAAGGTAAACAATTCAGTTAAATATAACCTAATTAAAAAAATATCTTTTAATTTTAATAATAACAGACTTCCAGATTTTTCGCATGTTCCTGATTTTCCTCTGTTTCAATATGGAAGATTTGTGCAATGAAGAAAAATAATGGGAATGTTTTGTATAGAGGAATAACCAACTCTGCAAAAGAATGTAGAAATCAAGATGTAAATGCCACGTTCGAAACGATATGGTCGATTTATGCAAGGAAGACAAATGTGTGAACCTTTTGTGCTCATTACCCTAAAAATATGAGGTGCAACAATTTTTTAGCCATGAAATTTAATAATGTTAGACGGAAATGATGATTTTCGCAAAGAAATATGATTTTGAGGGTGTAAAAGTAAAAATTGAAATGGGAGAGACAATTTCGTTAGAGACAAATTCCTTATTTATAAATGAAAACTCAAATTCGAGAAATAATGTCACTTGTGCATAAGGAGTTATATTATGTCGGGGTGGACAAAATGACCGGACCGAACCAAACCAAACCGGAACCAAACCAAACCGAGCGGTTTGGTTCGGTTTTACAAAAAAAAATTAATGGTTTGGTTCTTAGTATGGAGAACCAAACGGTTTTGGTTCCGGTTCCGGTTCTTGTTCTAGAACCAAGAACCAAACCAAGAACCAAAGTCCAAGCCCACTTTTAGATCAATTTTTTTTTTTTTTAATTATTCTTAAAAGTTAAAAAATTAACTTTATTTAATCTTTTGATAATCTAGGTTTTAACTTGTTTATGCCATCAGAAATCTAAATTTATTTTTGTTTAATCCTCTTTTATTTTTGCTTACTATGTAACTGAAAATATTTCAATGTGACTCTCACATCTCCTTTTACTCAATGGAAGATTTCATGCATTACATATCCCTCACCTTTTTGATGAAATTTGGACATTTGTTAATTCGTCCTAAAATATAATGCTTGTAGTTCAAATAGGTATTATGAGATTATAGGCATCATCTTGTGTTTCGTGCATTAATTTTGTTTGTTTTATGTTAATAGTTTCGGGAAAGCATGAAGACGTAGTCATGTAGCTTGATATAAATAATCTCTATCAATGACTCATTCGTCTATATTTTTAAATCATTGTTATTATACAATATTTTGTATGAAGATGTAACTTGATATTTGTGTATTAGTTTAGACTTTGGTAAATGAATTTCGTTAATCATTACTAAGTACTAACTTATGGTCGTGGATATGGTATGTGATGATAATTTGCTTTTATATTTTAAAATTCAAGTAATGTACTTGGAACCAAACCAAACCAAACCAAAACCGAACGGTTTGGTTCCATATCTTTATAAAAATCGATTGGTTCCATTAGTAAAAAAATCATCTGTTCATGGTTCGGTTTGGTTCTAATGGAACCAGAATCAAACCGAACCATGTCCACCCCTAATATTATGTACGTAGATGAAGTTTCAATAGAGTGAATAATATTTTTCTTTTATTTGATTGAAGAAATTACAGCCCAATCAATGACAATTATCTTTTATTTCATCCATCCGACCTTTTGCCTAGATCATTTATTTGTTTCATTTATATTAATTAATTACAAAATAATTAAATATCTATTTTCTTGATCCATCAACTAAACTTCATGTCATGGCTAATTAATTATTTCATGATCTTAACCCATCAACCATAACGAATAGTAGTTACTTATTTTTCTATTAAGAAAATTGCATCAATATCGGTTGTTATATTACTTTACCGTCGCATTATTTTCTTTCTAGCGGTACTTTCGTACTTTGTAAATATAATATTAGTCAATGTTTATTGGAGGAATAAATTAAAATTTAAGAGATTATAAACCGTGTCTTATTTGATGCGTGAATAAGCAGTTAATAGCTTGTTTAATTTAAATAAATAAAAAAATAAGATTTTTAGTAAATTTTAATTAAAGTATGGTTAAAAAGTTTTAAATCATATAAATTAATTGTTGATTTTAACTTAATTTTTAGTTGAATTAAACGGGCTAAACAATAATTGGGATTCATGGAAAATGTCTAGGCTTGTGTGTGGTGGCAAAAAGCCGTCGTTATATTTTGAATTTTGATTTTTTTGGAAGAATTTGTAGTTAAAAATAATTTTGAAAATGTGTAATTAAAAAATTGAGTTGAAAAATTGCCACGGAGAACACGGTCACAGGCTAGATTGGGAATAAGTTTGACTAAAAGTTATGGTAACACTGTTTGGTTTATAAATTGGTTTATTTATGATTTTGAGGTAAAAAGTAGTGGTTGAAAATTGAAAAGAGAAAAATTTGTGATTATAAAGTGATTTGAAAAATTGTGTAGTTTATAAATTGGTTTATAAACCATAAAAAGTACATTTACCAAACAAAGGGCAATTAATTATTAAAGGTATCTAAACGGCTAAACCTAACTTATTTAAATCTAAACAACACCAAAACATTCCGTGAACGGTACTAGCTTAGAAAGCAGTGCGATTTGTTTCTTTTACTCTTGTCGGTTACGGTCAGATTAAATAGGGAATAATTGCACAATTACCCCAACTTATGGCCTAAATAACATATTAAATCTTATATTAAATTTTAAAAAAGAGCTAATTGGTATGTTTAGTTCATTATAATCTCATAATATATATTTCCGATGAGAAAGGATATGAGATATCCAACATGCATGTCTAGTCCTTGGTTGACCCTCAATTTTTAATAAATATAATTTTTTCTTCAAATTCATTTCTTATCAAACATTTCAAAGTTGAGAACCACAATTTTTATCAACTTTTAAATCACATTTCATGAACTTTTACATAATTAACTAAAAATCTGATTATTCTCCTAAACTAGAAGGGGCTATAAATGTAATTAATTTAAAATTTAAATTAAAGGGTTTTGGAGACTAATTTTAAAGATTAACACCTTTAAAATAAAAGTACATGTTATATTCAACGAGCCTATTGAACATCAGATATGCTCTTGAAATAACCCAAAAAATATTTAGTGAGACTTTTTATAATTTATCAAAGATTTTGACATTTGAAATTGATAGATCATTGGTAATGTAAAAAATTTTGATTTTTATAATTTTTTTTTTTAATTTCTTAATGGATGTATGATTTAAAAAAGTTTGAAAAGTCAAAAATTATGAGCTTTACTAAAAATGAATAGTTGAGATTCAATTTGAAAAGTTGAGGTGAAAGTTTTTTCTTTACCAAACGGGCTATGAATCAGAAATATATCTCAACTATACTGATTAATGGGACATTGATATTTGTAATTTTGTTAGATAACATTACTCGATAATGAAAGTTTAGAGTCAAATTTATTTCTTTTTAAAGGTTGAGCACTCAGTTTGAAAACTTTTGTTTTATAAAAAGTTGCATGTCGTTATTTTGTTTGATAACAATTTATGCTAATCAAATATTTTTCATTTATCATTTTTTATGTTTCAAGAAAATTAACTGACGAAAGCTTTCATGTCATTATTTATAAACATTTATAACAAATTATCAAACACACCCTTCGGCCAAAATTAATTGACAAATAAATGGAATGTAAAGGGTCGAATAAAAGAATTGAAATTATCTATTGATTTATTTGTATTTTCTAGATAAGATGTGATGTTAAAAATTGGATAGAGAAAATATGGATGATAAAAAGTGATATTAAAAATTGTGTAAATTAAATTTGGATAATGATGAAAAATTTAAATGCTTGCCGAACAAAGCCTAGTGGTAAAATATGTAATTGAATAAAAGAAAATTCCTTTGGTTAAAAAGTGACAAGTGGTGAGAGAATATTTGTGTGTTGTGTTTGGCAAACATGTTTTTAAACATATTTTTTTCTACACAATTCTTTAAATCACTTTTTAATTACACATATTTTCTCTCTACAAATTTACCTCAAAATTCAAAAACATAAAAAAATATATTTTTAAACAAAACACTTTTCACAAACAGTGGGGTTTTGAGGTTGTGATTTATTTGGTTTACCTAGCAGTCTTCTCTATATAATAATCTTCAAACCAAAGCTTAGCGACTGCCTATCGTATCGCCTGAGTAACGATTGAATGTGAGAGTGAGAAAAGCTTCTTAAAACTGAAAGATAAGAGTGGTAAATGGTGAAGAAAATGCTTTACAATTGGAAATTTTGGTGGAGATCTCTTCACAACCACAATTACTTCATAATCAAATTGGGTATTTCAATTCTTTTAGTGGGTCTTGCATTTACGCTTCTCTACACTCGATCCACTGGATTTTCTCCTATTTCAGACACCCCATTTCTTGATAATTCCCAGATTTCACCGCCCCCAGTTGTTCCTCTAATGTCTGAAGAAAATACAGATGTATTTCCTCCCGAAGGTCAGATTTTCTTGCTTTCTAATTCCCTCCATTTTCATTAATTTTAATGGGTTATCACATATGTATGAGAAGTTGAAATGAATGGCTATATATCGATGAACAAGAGGTAACTGTAGTCTGTAATGATGATTTTATAGTAGTTTGAGATCTGTAAAGAAAGAAAATAAGTTTTATATTGGTTTACGGGCATGTATGGCTTAGGTTAAAAGTGCATTACTTTACTCATAAAATAAGTAATTTACTTCCTTTCAGCTTTTAAGCTTAGTAATGATGGCATTATATGGTGAGCCTTGCTCTACTTTGAGGTTGCGTTTGGTGCACCTTATAAAGAAATTAAGGGTTCGTTTGATAGCGAGGGTGGAATTTGGGTGGAAAGAAAATGAATTCCAGGGAATTGAATTCTAGGTAATTGAATTACTGGGTATTAGAAGTTTAATGTGTTTGATTGGTTTAATTTTCTAGGTGGAAAAAGTAGGGAATTTTCCAACTTTTGTTGTTTGATTGATGTTATTTTCCATGGAAAATAAAGTAATTTTTTGCTATTTTAATCAAATTTTTTTTTTTTATTTTTTAAATATATTTGTACTTGATGATGATAATGTTATTTTTTGGAAAGAAAATAAGTCAATTAACAACAACAAAATTGATTAAACGTGTCCAAAATCATTTTCCATCTACCATGGAAAATATTTTTCCACCAAAACCCAAAGAAAATCTTTCTCACCAAATCAAGGAAAATAGAAGAAAAAGTGGGGTCCGCGAAAAATGTTTTACATGGAAAATTTTATCAAACAAACAAACCAAAAGTGGGAATTGGAAAACATTTTTCATTTTCCATGGAAAATGGAGTGTAATCAAACAGGGCCGTTTGATGAAAGATGGAAAAGGAAGATGAAAATATTTTCCTTTTCCATTTTTTATTTTCTCACCTAGAGAAAATATTTGGAAGAAAATTGACTAAAGCATGCATCATTTGCTTGTACCTAGAAAATCATTTGCATGGAAAAATTGTCAATCAAACAAGAAAAAAGAAAAATATTTTTCTTGATTAGACATTTTTCATGGAAAAGATAGGCAATCAAACATACCCGTATAAGTTGATATTATTATTTTATTTTTTTAGTCAATAAAATGTCATTTGCACCATAAGGCGCACCAAACATAACTTGATTGTCATGGTTATAGTAATGTAATTTGTCTGCTTTTGAGATACGAAATTTCTACTTTTGTTTAGTGCAGTATATAAGTTTATGACGGGTTATATTTTTGCTTAGATATGTTCATTGGCTCGTTTTGGTAATCTTGTTCCCAATCATAGATTCACCCGCTGCTGTTCTAAATCGCTCGAAGGGCTATACCCCGTCACCCCTGGAAGGGATTGTTTTGTAGTTCTTGGTTTGTGAATATATGTTGTTAGCAATAATTCTAGGGAGATATTTTTTTGGAATATTTTAAAATGATATTGTGACATGACGCGGGTGATGAAAAAGTAAGTGGCGGGATAGTTATTTTCACCACCAAATAAACGCGTGACATGTCAAAAATGTCCCCAAAGTATGTCTCTCTAGAATTGCTCGTGTTGTTAGGTGCTATTTTGTCATATTAAGATGTCACTATAAGATTGCAATTTGGTTATGTTTTAAAAGTTACTACTGCAGATGATGCTGGGAAGTGTAATATTTTTATTGGGGATTGGATTCCTTATCAGGGAGAACCCATCTACACAAATGAGAGTTGCAGCTTCATCGAAGACCACCAGAATTGTATGAAGAACGGGCGGCCCGACACGGGTTATCTCCATTGGAAGTGGAATCCCCGTGGTTGCAAGTTGGCTCGATTTGACCCAGATAAGTTTCTCGAGTCGATGAGGGGTAAAAGTTGGGCAGTGATTGGTGATTCAATATCACGAAATCACATCCAGTCATTGATATGCATTCTCTCAACGGTAAAATGGGAATTTCGTTGCTATCATTGATACAGTGTCTCGTTTTTATAACTTTGCAAATGCTCTGTATTTGCCTCAAGGCAACAGCACGAGTGTAGATAATGCATAGAGTTACTTTCTGCTTTGTTTCTCTTTGATACATTTTACTTCTATAAAGCCTTTTTATCTATCTCAATTCAGCTTTATTTATGTCTTCTGGCTTGTTCAGTTAGGTGGACTAGAAAGTACTCGATAATATTGAAGTAGAAAGAGTGAAAAAAATCTTATTTTCCTTTTTCGTGCCCCTTTTTATTTTATGGAGGGGAAGTTGAGGTGGATAAATATATTCTTCTCTAGGATTATTGTCATTAGGAGGCTTGCAATGCACCAAAATTATTGCTCTGCGCTGTTTTCTTGCTGTGATCCTCACCACAAACTATTTTGACAGCCAAGTTTTATTGGTCCGTGGTCGAACTTCTTTTGCTTACCTTGTACTTGCAGGGTGCAAGTATCAAAATTCGGAGTAATTGATTTCTGGCAGAGGCCAAAGAATTTACTTTTCAAATTTACATTTATTTATTATTATATAGTTGGATTATTTTCAGCCTTTAATTATTCATGTCCCATTATCATATCTTGAGACGTGAGCTTGTTTTCTCTGGACTTGGTCAATCTTGAACATTACCTTATTCATGTACCTTTATTCGACTTCCAGTGCCTCAGTTGAAGAGGTTACTCGATGATATTTTTCTCGTTTCTATTCTCAAAGGTGACCTTGAAAGTAGTAGGGTTTTATGACCTTTTCCTATTCTAAGCATTATTATGTCATTTACATTGTAAATTGTAATTCATCTGATTTTTCTTGCATTTACTCTTGTGCCTGATTGGATTGGCAGTAATTTAAATTCCTATAACGTATTATGTTGCAATCAAAAATGTTATTCTGAAGTCACACGTCGTTGACATTAAGCTATTTGCCTGCAGATAGAAAAGGCCGTTGAAGTTTACCACGACGAGGGATACAAATCGAAAAGATGGATTTTTCCCACTCACAACTTCACCATATCGGTTATTTGGTCCCCTCTCCTTGCAACAGCTGCCATTTTTGAAGACATGAATGGCGTTTCAACATCCGAGCTTGAACTACATCTCGACATTCTTGACACGAATTGGACTAAACAATATCACAGCTTTGATTACATGATAATTTCTTGTGGTAAATGGTTCGTCAAAAATGCAATCTACTATGAGAACAACAAGGTACTAGGTTGCCACAACTGTCCTAGGAGGAACTTCACAGAACTCGGATTCAAATTTGCTTATCAAAAAGTCCTCCACAATGTTTTTGATTACATTGTCGGGTCAAACCACAAAGGCATGATCTTTTTCCGGACCTCGACACCTGATCACTTTGAGAACGGAGAATGGTTCAGTGGTGGGTCATGTAGAAGAACAGTACCAGCAAAGGAAGGTGAGTTCGGGTTAAGTGATGTGAATAGAGTCCTCCATGAAGTTGAACTACAGGAATTTGAGAAGGCATCTGCTAAAGCTTCTCAAAACGGGGTAAACCTTAAACTTTTTGATGTAACTCCTCTTTCGTTATTGAGACCAGACGGACACCCGGGTCCATATAGATTTTTTCAGCCATTTGCGAAAGATAAGAATGCGAAAACGATAAACGACTGTCTGCACTGGTGTCTGCCGGGCCCGATTGATTCTTGGAATGATCTGTTAATGGATATGGTGTTTAACAGTTGAGAAATTGTATGGTGGATGGATATTTAATCTTCCACTTGTAAAAAATATAGCTCGTTGCCTTTCGACATTTCTCATTTTGATTTGTATCGTCCTCGGCTAGTTTTTCGTATAAATTTTGGAGGAGAGTTAAAATCTGCTGCATGGACAGCATGGACAGTTATCAGTTTCACTGTGAGAAATCTGTCTGATACTGCATTCTTTCCTGAGCTAGCCCAGGTTGCTAAGCTCTCATGCCTGGCCTATTAGGCCATGGCCGGTGAGCTAGCCTATGTTTGGTAAGAGTTTGTTTATAAAATGTTACGCGACAACATCTCATTTGATTTTTATTTTTTTTAAAAAAGGTAACAATTTTGTCAGGATAAATTTCTGTCCACCATTTTTAACTTTTTAAATAAATAGACCAATTAAATTTGACGTAGCTGTTTAAACTTGTCAAACAAAAACAAATAGCAAGTTTCTTTTGATATGTATATACTCTTCAAATATAGAAAATAATACTTGTTTGAATAAATTCTTACACTGGAACAGATCTTACATTTATTTATAATAATATGTAGTAACAAAAATTATCTTTGCCAACGGTCAAGTCCTTTAAACTCCAGCAGTGGAACTCAAGTAACTATCCAATTCAGAATAGAAAATTCAAATTTAAAAAAATTCAACCGTTAGACCCTCATCTTCTACATATATACCCTTCTCTCACAACAGATTAATCTCCAGCTGTGGAACTCAAACAACTATACCACTCTCTCTCTCTCTCTCTCTCTCTCTCTCTCTCTCTCTCTCTCTCTCTCTCTCTCTCTCTCTCTCACACACACACACACACACACACACAATGACTGCTATTGCTGAAATGCCAATTGCTGCGGACCCTGCCCTCACAAAGAAAGGGAGATCAAAGAGGGCCCCAAATCAGAAAAATTCTACTTCAAATGAGGCCAACATAGTGGCTGGAGCCATTGTTAATTCAGCCCCTATTGCAGCCCTGAATTCAGCCGGGAAAGATAACCATGAGAGCCTCTCGCACGAAATGCCAATTGTTGCAGACCCTGCCCTCACAAAGAAAGGGAGATCAAAGAGGGCCCCAAAGCAGAAAAATTCTACTTCAAATGAGGCCAACATAATGGCTGGAGCCATTGTTGAATCAGCTCCTATTGCAGCCCTGAATTCAGCAGGGAAAGAGAACATCGAGAGCCTCTCGCAGCAGAAGTCCCAGAAGAAAACCAAGAAAGGGTCATTAAAGGCAAAACAACAATCATCAGAACCGTTTTCTTTCGAGAAAGAATTGCAAGAAATGCAAGAAAAGCTTGAAAAGATGAAGATCGAGAAGGAGCAGACGGAGGAGCTTTTGAAGGGCAGAGAAGAGGCCTTGAAGCAGAAGGAAGAAGAGCAAGAGCAACTCAAGATTGAGCTCAAAAGATTGCAGAAGATTAAGGAGTTCAAGCCCGACATGGTTTCTTCTCTATTCATGTTCTCCCCCTTTTCTTGTACTTTGTTGTCAATTATAATGACGATTGTTATAATTATTCATAGACTTTCCCGGCCGGTTTTGAGCTTAAAGATCTAGAACAAGTAAAGAAAGACAAGAAGAAGGGAAATCTTTCTAAGAAAAGACCATCACCTCCTTACGTTCTGTGGTGCAAAGATCAGTGGAGTGAGGTATATATTGTAGATATAAATTCTTCAAAAACTGAAATTGAATTTAATGAATTAGTAATCTGTTTTCTCAATTTTATTTGGGGTTTTGATTTCCTTAGGTGAAAAAGGCTCATCCAGATGCTGATTTTAAGGAAATGGCGAATCTTTTGGGTTCAAAATGGAAGACAGCAAGTGCAGAAGAAAAGAAGCCTTATGAAGAGAGATATAAAGCTGAGAAAGAAGTTTACTTGAAGATTGTCGGGAATGAGAAACAGGATCACGAAGCTATTAAGCTCTTGGAGGAAGAGCAGAAACAGAAGACTGCCATGGATTTGCTTGAACAATATCTCAAGTTCAAACAGGAAGCAGAAAAAGAAAACAAGAAGAAGACAAAGTAAAATATTATGAATCACTCATTTCTCGACTTTTTATTATTTTCACTTGCTCATGTTTTTGGTTCTTTGGCACAGGAAAGTAAAAGATCCCCTGAAACCAAAGCAGCCGATGTCAGCATACTTCATATTCGCAAATGAGCGACGAGCATTTCTTGCCGAGAATAGGAGTATCTTTGAGGTAAATGGAATAAGTTCGTCTTGATTAGCTTAGAAAACTGGCCTAATTGAGAAATTTTACGTGAAGGTTGCAAAGATCACGGGGGAGGAGTGGAAGAACATGACTAAGGCGCAGAGAGAACCGTATGAGCAAGTAATTGAACTATTTGATAGTTGTTGAAATTTCTTAGGCAACTTAAATTTTGAAGTATTTTTTCATGGCGATTCACTCTGGGATTTTTCAGATTGCAATGAAGAAAAAGGAACTATATGCGCAAGAAATCGAAGTATACAACCAGAAAAAAGAAGAAGAAGCGATAGATTTGAAAAAGGAAGATGAAGAATTTATGAAGCTACGTAAGCAAGAAGCTTTACAATTGCTCAAGAAGAAGGAGAAAACAGAAAATCTGATCAAGGTGGCTACAATTTCTGCTCTTAAAAATCAATTTTATAGATTATTCAAACTCTTTTAAATCAAATTCGCCATTCTTGAACACGCAGAAAACAAAAGAAAACTGCCAAAAGAAGAAGAAAGATAAGGGAGAGAAGATGGCTGATCCTAACAAACCAAAGAAGCCCGCATCGTCATTTCTTCTATTCAGGTACAATACAATTAGTCCACAAGATGCAACAAGGATTTCACAAGTTCTTCATTACTGAAATGTGTTTCTACTGCCAAATGCAGCAACGAGACGAGGAAGAATTTATTGGAAGAGCGGCCGGGAATCAACAACTCTACGCTAAATGCACTCATATCCGTGAAGTGGAAGGTACAAATTCAGCACTCGATAAGAGCTTAGGCATGTTGGTCTAATTTCTGATCCATCCATATTTGCTTGCTTAAATTGTGTAGGAATTGGGTGAGCAAGAGAAGCAAATTTGGAAAGATAAAGCTGCAGAAGCAATGGAAGCGTACAAAAAAGAATTAGAAGCGTACAACAAATCTGTTGTAGAGAATGAAAACAATAACCAGAAGCAGTAAAAGAAGGCTCTTTCTGATGATGTTCAACAAATATGTAGTACCGTTGAACAACATTTTTAGACTGCTAGGATTTTCATCGTTGTAGAATGTTAATTTTCGCAAACATTGGAAGGGAAACCAGAATTGAAATGCCATGTTTTCTTCATTAAACGCTCTGTTCTCAGAACAACAAATTTGCTCTCTTATATTCGCAGAAAAGACTGTTCTTTTGCAATCTCTCTGTTCAAGTTTAACCTCGCAATCTACCCCAACGAAATCACAGGTCAAGTTATCTTTGTTGAAGTTTGACCTCGAAACCACAAAGAAACCACAAATTAGATAATGAACATAAAAAGCAAGAAAATTGAAAGCAATTGTTAATTTTTAACAAAGTTTCCATTTGGTGCGACTAGAGTGTGGGGGGAATTTTTTTTTGGCTCCAGTCAAGCCCTTGGTTATAACTTAGAACCAATGATTAAAAATCGAGATCCGTTTTAACTTCAAGCTTTATAAGTCCATATTGAAGAATATTTTAAATTCACACCATAATTGCTTGTAGCCCAATCCGGTCGGATATTTTGAGGTAGTCAACCCAATTTGGGATTGGTGCCTAATACTCACTTTGGAGATAATGTTGAAAAAATGGATGAAACAACTTGACTTATCGTAATCTTTTTTACATAGTTCAAATTTAAGTTAGAGACTAAAAAGTCTACAGCTAATTTCCACCGAAACTAATCTCTTTCATATACATTATTTTGACTCCTTTCTTAAGTAAGTGTGGTGCGTGAAGTGTGAGTGAGTAAAAAAGTAGACTCATTCCTTCTTCTTTCTTCCTCTGTGTGTAGTGAACTTCCAACCTTTTCTTTTCTTTTCTGCGTTAAGTGTGTGTGAGAGAGAAAAAGAGTGCAGAAATTTTCTGGTCTTTCTTCGTGGTCTTCTTTGTTAATAGAAAATATTCAACCTCTGACTTGTTCTTTGTGACATTCTCTGTTCGTGCCTTTTCTTCGTGATAGTGCACTGCCCAACTTTGCTCTTCTTCTTCTTTGTGAGTTAGAACACTTCTCTTCATGAGTTGCCTAGCTTAGTGCTTATTTTTTGAGTCTTGTTCTTCATCCCTTCGGTTAGTTATTACCCTACAGTCTTTGTGGTTATACATATCTCCAAAAAGTGGTGTTGCAAGGGTGGTGGATCAATTTTCTAAGCCAAAATAAAGGAGGAAAATCAAATATATTTATTTTATTATTTATTTACTGTTGAATTAATCACATAATTGGTATCAGAACTTTTGGTTGAAGATTTTGGTCCAAAAATTGAAGAATAGAGACCCAAAAAAATCTGAAAATCCGAACTGAAAATCTCCGATTTCGGTCAAACCAGTGGCTAGTTGGTGAAACAGAGACCACCACCGTAGATTTTTCGACGACGATGGCGACAGCATGTGGCTGTCCAGCGGTGCACGCGTGGTTTTCCGATGAAAATTTAATTTTTTTAGAATCTTTATTTTATTATTTCTAACAACTGTGTGCTGTTAGTTTTGTGTGTCGGGCCTTGCTGTGCAAGTTGGACAGATTTGCCCTTGGTCGTGTGAAAATCAGACAGGGATTGAAAGCTTCCAAAACCCTAGGGTTTGAAAAAATAACTTTAGGGACTCGCATCTCTCGATATATGGACACAGACAGTCGGCTCTAGTAAATTGGGTAGGAATTTTAATTTATCGCAATAGCAGGTCATCGTGTGGGGTGACCATTAGACTTGCAGTTGCCTGTTGCTAGATTATAGGAATAATCTGCTATTATCAGTGTTTTCATAGATGTTTGTCTTGTGGTATCTCTTGTGATTATTTTCTTTGTTGCGTTATAATTAGAATTGTCACCTAGACTTTACCTGTGTCGAAAATTCCCTTAACCTGAGATCCTTGAGTCTCATGGAATCCTGAGGATTTAGAACGGTGTATATTGCGACCTTTAGGATTTTCTGTATGATTTTCCTTCTGGTGCTTATTTTACGTTGTGTAATTCTTATTTGTTAAGATGTCTGCACAACATTTTCACTTGAATGTCTTCGATAGTAAAAGTGGTTTTTCAATATGGCAACAAAAATCGAAAGATATTTTGGTACAATAAAAGGTTTCTAAAGCAATTGATAATTCTTTCCCAAATACTGTGACTGGTGATCAAAAAATGGAATTTGATGAATTTACATACACTTCTATTATTTTGCATTTGTCTGAATCTGTTTTGCATAAAGTTCTTAAATTGAAATAAACTAGAGAACTTTGGGACAAATTGGAGGAGCTTTATTTGTCAAAATCTACTCCAAATAAACTTTTTCTGCTTGAAAGTTTTTTCATTTTCAAAATTGATCCCTCTAAAGATTTGGATGACAACCTTGATGTCTTTAATAAACTCGTGCAAGACATCACTAATTGTGGTGAAAAAGTACCTGAAGAATATAAAGCTGTTATATTGATAAATGCTATTCCTAATGCTTATAAAGATGTTAAGAATGCTATTAAATATGGGAGAGATACTTTAACACCTGAAGTTATCACTGATTCCTTGAAGAATAGGAAGAGGGAGGTGAAAGCTGAAAGAGATGAGAGAGGTAGTGGTGAGGTCCACATGATGAGAGGTGGGCGTGGTAAAAATAGAGATGACTCAAATTATGAGGGTGATATACGAAATGGTGGAAGTTGTTTAAGGTCACAGAAGAAGGCAAAGGGAAAGAATTGATATGGTTGTGGTAGGTATGGACATTTTAGGAGAGACTGTCTTGGAGAGAAACAAACTGAGAGATGGGGATAGAAATGTGATCAATATAGTTAGTACCTCGGATAGGGATCCGATTGGAGTTTATTGATTTTTTTCTCACTTGTTGTTACTACTGAATTATGTACATTTGATTGTTTTAACTCTTTTGCATGCGTGTTCGCTTGATTCGGTTACATTTTATTTGGGTTGATTTGAACATTTTCATGAATTTTGAGACTGATTTGTTATTTTTGTATAACATGGTTACATGCATGGTGATTGGGGTTGGTGTTAGGTTTTGATACTCTGTGTATTATCACTGTAGGTATTTGATTTGTTCCCTTGGGGGATGGCTATTCAGTGGTTGCATTAGAAGTGAGAGATGAGCTAGTAATGTTGGGACTAGATGTCTGAGAGTGTATTTGGTCACATATTGGAGGATGTGTAGGTTTGGTATTTAGGTCACGAGATGTGAGGTTATTAAATGTCTTTGTTATATTCTATCTGTGAGGATCTTGATTAGGTGGAAGACGCTCCTATGATCTCTAGGTGAGGTGGAGACTCGAGGTTTATCTTCTTTGAGAGAGAAGTAAGGTAGTGATAGAGATACATCCATTGTTTCAAGATCTTTAGTAGTTTACCAGTTAGGCATGATGATTGAGTAATCTAGTTAGCTTTGATGGTGATGAGAGGAGAGCTACATCAATTTTTTTGGGAAATGGTGATTGTGGTTATATCTTTTATTGGGGATCATTTTGCATCTATTGCATGTGTTAATTATTTGATTAACTTGGTGTTAATTTTTAGTTCTTTATGTGAACTTATTAAGAAGATTTATGTTGTTTGCCCTCTAATGTGTTCTCATCGCATGTGTGGTGTCACCTTATAACTTTGTGTTATTACATGCCATTGATTGACTCATGTGTAAATGTAATGTGTTTACATTTATCTTTAGAAAACATACGTTATTTGTCCAAAGTTGTGTTACTTGCTAATGTGATATAAATAAATAGTTTGGCTCGCTATGATTTAGTTTGTAATTGGGTTTGACCTTGGCACTTAGTGAGTACTATTAGCAAGTATGAGATATGTTTCAGGGTTGAAACATTGGTAAATGTACGTTGAGTTCTGATTTATTTGGAACTATCTTTTACAACTAATAAACTTCGTGTTTTGGTGTTGCAAGTTTTCTTGGAACCAAGGTGAAGGTTTGTTGGGATTTTTTTTGTTCCAATCAAACCCTTGGCTATGATGAAAAATTGAGACCACTTTTAATTTCAGGCTTTATAAGCCCATATTGAAGAATATTTTAATCTACGCCATAATTGCTTGTAGTCGAATCTGGTCGGGTATTTTGAGTTAGTCAACCCAATATGGGATTGATGCTCAATACCCACCTTGGAGATAATGTTGAAAAAAGGGATGAAACAACTTGACTTATCATAATCTTTTTGGTCCCAAATTTGTTGGAGCTTATCTCGTTTTTTACGGAGTTCAAATTTAAGTTGGAGACTAAAAAGTCTCCAACTAATTTCCACCGAAACTAATCTCTTTCATGTACATTATTCTGACTCCTTTCTTAAGTAAGTGTGGTGCGTAATGTGTGAGTGAAAAAATAGACAACTTCGTTCTTCTTTCTTCTTGTGTGTGTAGTGAGAGAAAAGAAAGAGAGATAAATAGCTTTCTGCCTTTGATTTTGTGCATTAGGTGTGTGTGAGATAGAAAAAGAGTGCAAAACTTTTCTGATCTTCCTTCGTGGTCTTCTTTGTGAACAGAAAATATTTTGCCTCTGACTTGTTCTTTGTGATATTCTTTGTTCGTGCTTTTTCTCCGTGATAGTGCACTGCCCAACTTTGCTCTTCTTTTTCATGAACAAGAACTTCTCTTCGTGGGTTTCCTAGCTTAGTGCTTATTTCTTGAGTTTTGTTCTTCATCCCTTCGATTGGTTATTACTCGTACAGCCTTTATGGTTGTGCAAAACTCCAAGAAGTGGTACTGTACCTTGTGGGGGTGGATCGATTTTCTAAACCAAAATAAAAGGAAAAACTAAATACCTTTATTTTGTTATATCTTTACTCTTGTTTTAATTCGGTCTAACATCACATTTGTTGTTTGTAGGTTACATTAATCATATCAAAGTCTCAATTCATATGCTGTCTTCAAGAAGGCAATACACAAATCATGCTAGAAATCAAATCCAGAAGAATATTAATAGTAAAACTCTCTATTATAAATAATTTGGTGCTACTTTTGAAGTAGCATAACATTATACTTCCTCCATCCTGTGAAGATAGTCTTGTTTCTTTTTCACATAGTTTCTCACATAGATTAAGAAAATGTAATTAATGTAGTTGAAAATATAAATTTTTCTTACATTTTACTAATATGAATACATTAAATAACATAATAAATATGATTATTTTATATTTGTTGATCGGATATTAAAAAAGAGCATATTAGAAAATTTAAAAATATTTAAATTTTCAATAAGGAAAGTGACTTATAATTTAAGACGGACAAATAATGAATACAAGCATACATTCACAAGACGGAAAGAGTAATTAAAATAATGAATTCAAGCATATCTTCACAAGACGTATAGAGTAATTAATATTCAGAAGAATATTGCTTGCTCTTAAAGATCATAAATTATAATTCTCAATATTTCAGAAGAATATTGACTTGTTTTTCTTGAAGAATCGCAATTTTGGAACTGTAATTATGTTCACTAATATTTCGCAAAAAATAATAAATTAGTTACATATCGTGAATAAAGAACAAAAACAATAAAAGAAAATGTTCATGAAAAATAATAAAGAAGAATGGAAAGCTTACACCAAGAATCAATTCTTCATGTAATCTTCCAATCTCACCTCTTGCTTTGCTCCAATATCTCAAGAATTTGACGTTGAAATCCCAAAATTATGATATTCTTAGGTGTGGCAAAGGTCCCCAAATTCGTACCTCTAATGTTCTATATATAGGTTTGGAAAAACCTAAGTGAAAGAGGAGGAAAAACTGTTGAAAATCACGAAAAAAAACCAACCCGACTTCCAGCGAATGCTTGCGCGGGCTCGCAAGCAAAAATCTCGAGGGCTCGCAGGCAAAATATTTCTGTTCTAACCATTCAACGAGAAGTCGCGGGGTCTTGCAGGAAAAACTCATGCATGCTCGTAGTACAAACTTTCGGTGCAATTTTCAATTTTAAATCTGTATAAGTTGGTCATTCTCTTTTATTTGCACCTCAAGTCCTCAACTTCCAATTTGAAGATTATGGTCCCCAAACTTCTAAATCTTCTCAATTAGCTTATTACAACTCTCAACTTCTTCAATTATGTTCTCCAACTCTTGATTTATTCAATTTGGCATCATGCAAGTTTCCCGGTTGACATCATCAACGCCTTAATTGCTCAATTAAGCTCCAATTTAGCATCCAATTGTGCTTTTCTTTCCCTCAATTTCTTCATTCTTCATCTTTTTGGGATATTTTTTGAAACGTACAAAAAAAACATAAATTAAACAGAAATTATTCTAAAACAAAAATAATCATATCTAATTTAGACATACAAATAAGTGTATAAAATACACTTATCAAATACCCCCAAACTAGAATTATTGTTCGTCTTCAAACAATGTAAAACTAAAATAATAAATTGAAATAACAATATATCAAATATTTTTTGATCATGTCAACATGTATACATATGCATCAATAATCCAAATCAATTCATATTTCAGCAAGAGTAAAGAACAACAAAGTAAAATAAGTTTAGTTATCTCATGCAAAATTTTTCAAGTGTGTGTTTGAATAGCCAAAGTCAAACTCCTACTCATGCAAAGGATATACTTAACACCGTGTAGCTCATTATGTACAATCAAGCACGAATCCCATGTAGTCAACCTAATGAATCTAAAGATTTTCCTTTCATCACTCATGGATGATCACAACTTACTGTTTTTCTCTCACATCACTAGTTTATCTATAGTGGTTTCTAAATATTTTCATTGCTTTTTCCACGCAACATAGTCAGAATTAGAAATACGCATGCACAACAAGTCAAAAATAAGCAATCCCTAATTTCACACCCTTTATCTATGTCCTTGTCTTTTATCATCTTTGCACAACACTTTTTTTCATTTGCTTTCTATGTGACCCATGTAGCGAGCTTTAGGTCGGTGATTCCCAAGTCACAATACTTTAGGGCACCAGGTTTAAAAGACCCCTCAGACTTAATTGCTTAAGTCATACAGTTGACATCGAAAAGTTAAAGATGTTTGATTGTCTTGTGTGTAAGTCCACTCTCTGTACTTGCTTTCTAATTAACCGCTATAATGAGCTTTAGGTCGGTAACTCCCAAGCCAGACGACTTTAGGGCACCAAGTTTGAAAGACCCCTCAAACTTAATTACTTGAGTGAAAAAGGATTTTGAAGAGTAGAATAAGGTCTTCAGCATTTTTCTATTTTTATGCTGGTAATGGTTTATACCTGTTGACCAAACCGCTTTGACTAAAGTGCAAAATCAAGAACCACAGACCTCCAACCCATCAATACATGCACAATCTAACAATTCTACCTCCAAACTTACTTTTTGAGCTATGATTGGTTCTACTTTAGGGACGAGATCTCTAATCATCTAAGTTTAGGGATTATAGGTTATTCCTAAATTCAAGGTGCATGAATTTAGCCCCACACGTGTTAAACAAACCCCTATACAAACAATAATCCAACAATGGCTATGTGCGCATGAAGATGAAATCCAACAAGTGATAACTAGTTCATAAAAGTCATGTTTTGATGTCCAAAATCAAGCAAAAACATAATTTGATTCATATTAAATCCTAGGCAATAAACAAATCAACACAAATTTTAAAGTTTTTCAATTTTTTTGGTATCCCAATAAAAATCAAATGAATGCATGGACAGAATAGAGTGAATGAAGCACATGCTATGAATGAAAATTTTCACCCTCAAATTAGAAAGAAACAATGTCCTCAATGTTTGTCAAAAAGATTCAACAATGTAAAACAAGACAAAGGAGAGAGAACAAGAACTTCCCATGTGCAATGGAGGTGTTTTGTTGTCTTGAATCTTCCATTTGAAATGCAATTGGATGTATTTGACCATATTCTTGCTTTGCCCGACTTGGTTCGAGGTGTTTTGATTGGTTTTTTTCTTGCAAATAAAAGATAAATGATATTAGAGATCACAAACACCTATAAGAAACTATGTAAGCTCAAATCAACACCCCCAAACTAAAGTCAAAGCTAAATCTTGAAAGTTCAAAATTGGTCAACTACACATATTCAAGCCCTGACATCGTTTAGAAAAACAAAAATTTTCCAAATCCATCTTTTAAGTTCACAGCATGGTCTACAACATAATAAAAATTCAAGTCATTGAGATAACAATAGGGTCATGAAAAGCTATGGAGAAGTACGTGACGTGAGTCAGTTTTTCTGGTGCAATGGCCTGCAGTGGCCTTGCAATGGAGCTTCCATGTGCAAACATAGTTTTCATGAATTTCATGCAATGTAATTCTCCAAACCATGAACTACTCACACACAATCTATAAAAAAATGTTATGAAGATATTTGCTCGGACAAATTTCTCAAATTTTAATAAAAATGTCTTTGTTGCATTCATCAAACATTTAATGTGCATTGTGAAAATTAAGGGATATGCATAACTTTGGAGACATGGATGAACCAATTTTTTTTTACCTATGTAAGCATAATCCACAAACGCCATCGACCGACCCTATCCCATATCTCAGTCCTCATAAAATTATATTTCATGAATTCCTAGAAAAGTTCACAAATTTGAGAAAAGTCTAGATGAAGTGAAGAATTCATACATTTTGAACGGATTTGATTGTGATAGAAGCAATGAAATTGATGCAATGAAGTGTTGATGACTTGCCCAAAAGATGAAATATCAGATATGGAGTGATTTTGGGGGGATGAAAACGAGTTTGTGGTGTTTAAAATTGAAAGAGTGAAGAGAAATATATAATTCTGTCGTTCAACCCAGAAATTGCACAGGAAAATGTCGCGCGACATTTCAGCAAAAGGCAGTTTTTCTTTTTATTTTGAATTTCAACCTCGTTTTTAACCCCTTAATCACTTCTTCATGATCCATGTTATGACCTACCTAATAATATCTTCATGATCTACACCAATGTGTGTGTTAGTTTGGGATGACGAATTAAAGCCTATCCTAATCAAAACATGCAAAATTGAAAACACACCTAAACATGCCAAACTAGTGCAACAAGCAAAAATATCTTAACATGTAAACATGCAAAATACTTAAAACATGTCCCATATCATGCATATGTCTAAAAATAAATATTGAAATAAATGCTTAAAGCACAGTAAATAAAAGGGAAGAAATGTTGGGTTGCCTCCCAACAAGTGCTTCGTTTTAAGTCTTTAGCCCGACTTTTTGTACATCCAAATCATGGAGGCTTGAAGAGGCTTGTGATGCCTTGCACATCTTGTAGTGTTCAACTCGCTTTCTCACTTTCTTGAATTCCAAAGCCTCATTTTTTACTGTTTGTTGAGGAATTTTAGGTTTTTCCTACTTCAAGTTATATCCATCCTTCTTCACCTCCATTAACCCCTCATTTACCATCGAAACATTTTCTATTTTTATCCCTTGCTTCAAATTTTCTTCGGGCTTCTGTACTACACCTTCCACTTTGAAACAGCTCTCATTTTGACCTTCAAGATCCTGTCTTGGCTTGATGCTGAAAATGACTTGTTCATTCTCGACCCTAAAAATGATCTCTCTCTTTATAATGTCGATTAGGGATATTCCCGTAGCAAGGAACGGCCTTCCAAAGATGAGGGACATTTGAGTGTCCTCTTCCATGTCCAGAATCACAAAGTCGACTGGAAAGAAGAATTTACCAACTTTCACTATCACATTTTCCACTATCCCATATGGATATTGAATTGATCTGTTTGCCAGCTTGAAAGTGATGTTTGTTGGTTTAGGCTCCCCCAAACCAAGTTTCCTGTACATAGAAAGAGACATTAAATTAACACTTCCCCAAGATCAGATGTAACATTCTTCACTGAGATCTACTGTTTCGTAATCTACCATCTTTCTTTTGTTTGACAACATTTCCTTCATGAACTTCAAGTAAAGTGGCATTTGGGCTAAAACTTCAGCAAACAGGATATTTATGTGCAGTTTCTTAAAAATTTCCAAGAATTTACCAAACTTCGGTTCCAACTGATGCTTCTTCTGTCTTTGTAGGTATGGGATGGAAGCCACATAAGCCTTGAGTGGTGGTTGAACTCTAACTTCTTCTTCAACTTTTTCTTAAATTTCTGAAGTAAGCCCTTGTTCTGTTTCACTTTGCTGTTCTTCCACCACATTCTGCCTCTTGATAAGTACGTTTTTCGTACTTATTTTGATATTAAATTTAGAAAATTATGAGTATTTTAGAGTTTGATATTACTTAATTATTTATTTATTTTGATTATTTTAGGAAAAACTCAAATTTGGAAGAGATTGAAGCAAAACGAGGAAGTCATGTGCGGAGTATGTGAAAAAATCAGTGCACAACTTTCAGTAAAATATCTCCACGAAGCCCATAATATACTATTGGAAATATAATTGAGTTTAGAGTCCAACGCAACAAATGGTGCGCAAATTGGAGTTGTAAATCAAAAGTTATGCGCCTTTGAAGTTCGGTTGACGGACTAGAATTCCAACCGCGGGTTGCAAACCACGGCCAACCTGCAGCCTTCGCCAACCCACAGCCTCCGTTTGGGCCCTGTTTACCACGGCCTGCCTTAGGGTTTTTCACGAATTTCTGGTTTTCTTCCTTGATTTTTTCCATTTATTTTAAAGCCCAACAAGGATTAAAACCACTTTCTTGACTTCTAAATTATAAATAGACATATTTTAACCTAGAGAAGGTTCCCCAATTCATTATTCAATGACAGTCTACAAGAAACCAAGGAGAAATTCCAAGAAGCCAAAGAAGAAATCAAGAACTTAGGTTGAAGATTGGATCTTGGTGCTAGAATTTGGTGATGTTCTTCTTTTTACATTCTTCTTGTATTTATTTAATTGTGCAACTAATTATTGTTGGGGCGAACGATGTAATCCTAGTTTAATTATTCAATTTCAATTCTCATATGTTTATACTTTAATTTGATGTAATAAATTTATTTCCAATCTTAATGCATGAATTAATTGGCCTAGATTCATTGATTTTGTGAGTTTTTTTCATAATCAGAGAGGTGAGTTAACATCATAGACCACATGATAAATTCCAGTAACTTCACAAAAGGGTAGAGATATATGGTTGTGGTTGTTGTGATCTTTGTGAATTCTTGTGATTGAATACGTTTAATTAGGACTTGTCCTGACATAACATATGGATATGTGGTTGACCTAATTAAATAGAACTAATTTAAATTCGAGAGGGAAATTTTAGATACAATCTTGAATTCGATACAGTCGTGAATTCGATCAAATACTACTTTAGAAAGAAAATATGAGATGAGAAATTGAATACGAAAACTACGATGAAATCATGAGTTACAACACTTTTAATTCATAAAAACAAAAATCAAACTTTTCATCTGTTTTATTTTCATATTCATTTCTTTCACTATTTTAATAATTCAAAACTCACAATCTTGACATTTATTTGTAGTTTAGGAAATGATTAATCGAAACTAATAATGATTAAGTTAGTCCTCGTGTGATCGACATCCGGACTCAAAAAGTCTATTTTACTACTTGTTCGCGATATCGTGCACTTGCGATATTCACACAACACCTCTGATTCTTCTTCTTTTCATATTCTTCAACAGCCACTTCAGGTAATTGAACCCTATTTCTTGTAGTTATTACATTGACATGCTCACGAGGGTTCATTTCAGTGTTGCTCGATAATTATCCAGGCTGTCTATCTGTTCTATTAGCTACCAACTGTCCAATTTGATTTTTTAAGTTCTTTATCTCAGCTGCTTGACTTTTTAATTCATCATTTTGATTCTTGACTAGCTAGATTAACATATCCATGTTCTCCTTCATTGTGTTCTGAACTTGCTGCTGTTACTGTTGTTGAAATCCAGGTGGGCGCTGAATATTCTAATTGTTAGACCATGAAAATTTTGGGTGGTTCTTCCATTTTGGGTTGTAAGTTTGTAAATAAGGACCACCATACTGTCTGTTTCCTACAAAGTTGACTTGTTCTGAATTAGATTGATTCTGCTGCATGGGACAAAAATTCACATCGTGATTTTCGAAGCAAAAATCACACAGAGTTGTCTGCATTGAGTGACTGACTGCACACCCATGCTCTCAATTTTCTTTGTCAAAGCATCCAACTTAGTATTCAATGTTGTAATCTCACTTAATGCAACAATTCCACCAGACTTTGGTGTAGATCGATCTGAATACCACTTGTAACTGTTTTCAGCCATCTTCTCAAAAATCTCAGAAGTTTCTTCATAAGTCATATCAATTACTGATCCCCCAGTTGCTGAGTCTGCATACTTTTTGTTTTCATTTTGTCAAACCATTATAGAAAGTTTGAACTAATATCCAATCAGCGATTTCATGTGTAGGACACTATCTGATGAGCTAGTTAAACCTTTCCCATGCCTCGAAAATTGATTCCCCTGATTGCTGACTAAATGACAAGATTTCACGCCTCAGCTTGACATGCAACCAGGTGGAAAAAATTTATCTACAAATTTCTGGCTCATAACTAATGTAGTGATTGTGTGTAGAGGCAAGGAGTAGAACCAAGATTTTGCTGTGTCATCCAAAGAAAATGAGAATAACTTCAACTTCACGGCATCATCTGAAAATCTATTCATGCAATGTATTTCGCACAATTCCAGAAAGGTCCGAAGACGTGCATGTGAATCTTCAGATGGAAATCCATGAAAAACGACCAAGTTCTGGATCAAGGAAATCAAGGAAGTTTTGATCTCAAAATTATTTGCTCAGATTGCAGAAGGCACTATGCATGTTCCAATGTTCCCCATAGGAAGAACCATGTAGTCTCTCAAAACTCGCTTCCCATGATTTTGTTGCTGTCCAATAACAGCCGCTGGCAGATTATCCTGATTGTTCTAATTTATGTCATCTTCCATGGCTAAATCTGTTTGTTGATTTACTTCCAACTGTTGTCTACTCCTTTTTCGAAAGGTGCGTTCAATTTTTGTATCAAAAAGAAGCAAATCACACGATTTAGTTCTTTTTAACATAAATTATATTAAACAAAAATAAAAGTAAAAGTAAAAGTAAAAATAAAGCAAAATAAAATTCAAAGTAAAGTAAGAACTAATGTGTATCGATACTAATATGAAAAAGACCCTCGCAACAGTGCCAAATATTTGTTCACTAATATTTCGCGATGTGAAATATTTTCGCAAATGTACGGGTCGTGAGAAGTAATAAAGTGGACCTAAATTCTGGATTATCGTTCCCACAAAAACTACTATTAAGTATTGAAATATTTCAGTTCTTAACCATATTTGAACGGACAAAAGAATTTGTTGTTTTAAACTCAATCTAATAAAGTTAAATTAAAGAATTAAAATGCGAATTGTTTTGTTTTTAAAGATGATTGTAAAGTAATTGGAAATCCAAATTTCGACTAACTAATTAATTTAACTCTAATTCCATGTCCTAAATATGTACTCGGTCGAATTCGCTAATGTATATTGAAATTCTTCTCTTGAGTTTAAATCAATTCTACCTAAATAAGTTAACAATGTATCTCTACAGATAGTCCGAATATTCATTATCTAGATACATAACACACAAGAATTCACACATGACTGCAATAATAACAAGCGTATATTTCTATCTCTTGTCCAATTACCGGATTTATTACCTTGATCTAAGTTATTAACTCACTTCAAGGATTAAGGAAATAACTCAATAAATCATGAATAAGTGGCCAATTCATTCACGCATTAAGAACAATAATAAATCAATACATGCAACAAAGTCATTAAAACAATGGAATTTGGAATTAAAATAATAAAGCTGGGCTACATCGTTCATCCCAACATTGAAATTAGTTACACATCATGAATAAAGAACAAAAATAATAAAAGAAAATGTTTGTGGAAAATAACAAAGAAGAATGGAAAGCTTGCAGCAATAATAAATTCTTCATGTGTTCTTCCAGTCTCGCCTCTTGCTTTGCTCGAATCTCCCAATTGACGTTGAAATCCCAAAATTATGATGTTTTTAGGTATGGCAAAGGTTTCCAAATTCGTCCTTCTAATGTTCTATATACAGGTTTTGGAAAACCCTAAGTGAAAGATGAGGAAAAGCTGTTGAAAATTGCGAAAAAAGGTCCAACTCGGCTTCCAGTGGATGCTTGCGCGGGCTCACAGGAAAAAATCTCGAGGGCTTGCAGGTAAAATATTTCAGTTCTGACCATTCAACGAGAAGTCCTGCGGGCTCGCAGGAAAAACACGCGCGGGCTAGTTGTACAGACTTTTAGTACAATTTTCGACTTCTAAATATTCTCAATTAGCTTATTCAAACTCTTAACTTCTTCAATTAGGTTCTCCAACTCTTGATTTATTCACTTTGGCATCATGCAAGTTTCCCGATTGACGTCATCAACTTCTCAATTGCTCAATTAAGCTCTAATTAGCATCCAATTGTGCATTTCTTTCCCCCAATTTCATCATTCTTCATCTTTTTGTGATATTTTCTAAAACGTAAACAAATAAAAACAAATTAAATAGAAATTATTCTAAAACAACAATAATGAATTCTAATTTAGACATACAAATAAGCGTATAAAATACACTTATCAAATTATTTCAGAAGAATAATTTATGGTTGCTCCTGACGTGACACACTTTTTATTATAATAGTATTCTTATAGCATATTAATTGCTCCCAAATAGCGTAATTTTGAAACATCTGTTATTTTATTGCTCCCGAATAGCAAAACCTTAGAAGAATATTACTTGATCTAAAAGAGTATAATTTCATAAGAGTCATTATTTTATAATCCTATTGCTCGTGAAGAGCAAATATCTATAATATTTAACAATAGTCATTTTGTTGTTTTTCTCGAAATAGTACAACCTTATATATTAATATTTCTTTAGAATATTACTTACTCAAAAAATTGTGTTGTTTATATCAAATATATTGTGGTCGTGCTCTTGAAGAGCTAACTCAATATTTTATAATCTGTTCCCGAAGAAATACATTATAATAGTTTGTTTCTGAAGAATATACCTACATGGTTTAATGCTTTAAAACAATAATTATGTGTTTTGATTCTTGAAAAAGCACAACAATATAACTAATAGTCCAAAAGAATATTAATCGTAAATATGTCTAATAAATAATATGTTTTAATATTTTATGATGGGTTAGATGATCTCCCCAACGTCCTAGTGTATAACCATGGGTTATATGATCTTCTATAGAATTGGTTGGCTGCCTGTATGCATTCTTTTTCATCTAGTGCGTTGCTGATTTCCTTCTAACACCTAACACACAAATTTCCATCTCCTTCATCAATAGATTTTCCTATTAACCTTTATAAAGCACTAGGACGTAGTTTCGTCCTCTTGTTCATCTATTATCAACTTGAACTTTGGTAAACCCTGCTTTTTGAACTTAGAAATTCATGTGTGCTAATTGCAAGTGTACGATTTCGTATCATAAAGTGGATAAAAGAGTCCGAATTATCGTTCTACAAGGATTACGATTAATTAATGAAGTTATTGTAACTCTTGCTTTATTTGAACAATTAAAGAGTGAGATTTTTGTGTAAACTAAAAATTGTGCTTTTATAATTAATAAATGAGAAATTGAGATTTCACGATTTCACGTAGTCAATACTTTTAATTCCACCATTCAAGTTCAATCTAATAATATGATTGATCGAGTTCACTTATATATATGAAATTATCCTCTCAAGTTTAAATCAACTCTACCTAATTAGTCAAATGTGTTTCTAGACATTAGTTCGTAATGATTAGGCGTATGGAACACAAGAACTCAATTAAAGACCACAATAACAAAAAAAAGTATATCTCTATCGTTCGTTCAATTACTGAGTCTTATTCCTAGATCTCGGTCGTTATCTCACCTCTCAGATGAAAACAACCCATTGAATCAATGCATTAGTAGTCAGTTAATTCACGTATTAATCCCAACAAGAAGTTTAGCTGTTCATCATAATGAAATTAAAAACACAAATAATAATAATAAACAACATCATGAGTTTATTAAAGAAACAAGTAAAAGAACTGTTGCACCAAGAAGTAGTTTCCATGTGTTCATTTTCATCTCTCATGTCTTTGCCTCCAATTAGCTTCAACAATCTCTAGGGTAGGATGATGAATTATGCCTCTTGAATATGTGTGCAAATGTTCTTCAATTGTGCATGAGTAGTAGTAGTATATATAGGTTTTCAAGAAATCTAGGTAAAATAAGACATGAATTCACACATGGACCTGATCTCTCGCTTGGATGGATAACTGTGCGGTTGCGCAGTTATAAGATTGGTGGCCTTGCAGGCTATTTCAAAATGAATCTGTTGGTTTGATACCTGAACATGTGACCACCTGGTAGGGTTGACGTGGCCGCGCAGTTGACTTCTTCATCGCGATTTTCCATCTTTCAAATGTGTTTAAGTAGGTCCCTGAACTTTATTTTCACATGAGTCCTTCATCTTCTAATTGCAACAATTTAGTCATTGAACTTCCAAATTGCCTCAATTCTTCTTTCCAACTTTGGTTCATCTTCAATTAAGCCTTCAAACTTTGATTTCTCACACTTAGCTCCTCTCAAAAGTCCCGGTTGACAACATCAACATCCACTTTGTCTAATTTCGCTCCAAATGTCTTCCAGTTGTACATTATTTCACTCCATTGCTTCATTCACATGATTTTTGGATAATTTTTGTAATGTAAACAAATAGAAAGCAATTAAGTAGGATTTATTCAAGAATGACAATGAATTACTCTAATTTAGGTATACAAGTAAGTGTAT
The DNA here is from genome assembly GCA_963555705.1 of Ligustrum vulgare. NCBI lineage: Eukaryota > Viridiplantae > Streptophyta > Magnoliopsida > Lamiales > Oleaceae > Ligustrum > Ligustrum vulgare. The sequence goes on along the minus strand of OY743175.1, from coordinate 2,007,832 downwards.
AAAATAAACTTATTAGAAATAACCATGTCAACATCAACTGGCTGTGAAAATTGATTTTCATCAAATATCATCTTGTTCTTTGATTCAAAGGTAATTTTCCTTGATTCAAAGGCATCATGCAATACATTACGAAAAATCAGCAATTATTAGTCATGAGACCATGCATTATGCGGCTTACAATGTGCACAAGGTTACGATTTCTCCATAGAATTCACAATGCGTATGAGGTGTTTGATTTAATACTACAATGAGTTTTTTTTCCTCGAGTTTTTGCAAATATTTTTGAATAATCCTCTTTATTGCATGGTATACATTATATATTTATCATTCATCCATGATTTACACTAATTTTATACGTAAAACTCAAACTGAACATATTGGGCTGGGTAAGGCACTCAATGCAGGGCCACTGCACCAAAAAAACCTTCAGGTTCCTATTTGCCACATCTTTTCACGACCTCCCAAAAGATTGCTTGGAAAAAATTCTATTTTTCGAGGTGATGTCAGGGCCTGAATATAGGTGGTCGATCTATTTGAAAATTCAAATTTTTATTATGTTTTAGTTGGGGTGTTGGTGTTGATCTATTTCAATTTATTAATAGTGTTATGCTCCTAATATATTTTATTTCTTATTTGCGATGAATACACTACTTGTAACTCAAACCATGTTTGGAGATGCAAGAAACAGGTCGAAACCATTCAAGTGGTATCAAAATAAAGTTTCGAGTGATCACTTCACACCTTTAAACCGGAAAAGTACCTAACTCCTCTTTTATGTATTATTTTTAGTTGATATATCTATTTTTCATAAATTGAGGACAATGTAATTTTCTAGTTTGGGGGGTGGTATCTCATTCGTTCATCTTATTCATTCGATATCTCTTTTATTTTTGGGATATATATAAATAAAAAAAATTGTCAAAACATAAAAAAATTCTGTTGATTTGTTTATTGCCTATGATGTAGTTCGAATTAAACTTGTGCTTTAAATACAATTTTGGACAGCATTTTAACTTACACCCTGTTCAGCTACTTTTTCTTCTCGATTATTTACTGTTTGCGGTTTAAAGTCTCTGCAACAACAACTCGTCCTGTCCCATCTCTGTATGTTTGGTTGGTCAAGAGTAATTGCAGAATAATTACCTAGTCTACCCTTCCAACCCCAGAATCGTATCTTGCCTTCCCTCACACTGCAGATTATTACCAATACCTTACTCCCTTATGAGAACCATTACTCGCTCACTCTACTGCCGATGGAGGGCTACTCCAATTACCCACCTACAAGCTCGGGCAATGGACAACTCATTCCTAGCCCAGGTATGTTACTTATCGACCATGGAGTAGATGCTCTACAATAGTTAATTTCGAATGGTGGTGACTTGGTAAAATTGTGCCCAAGGTTCTTCACGACTCTCCTTACTGTACAAGATCTTCCCCGAAGAAGGTCAACAAGGCTAGTAAGGAGAAGGTCCTTCTCAGCTACAAGTGGATGAATGAATGGCGGGCCCTGTTCATACATCTATGCATCGAAGAAAACGCCAATGGGAAATGTTTCGGAGGAAGCTTCAAAATGGAAACCTTCAAGAAGATAGCAGGAAAATTTGCCCAAACGTTCGAGGACGAGTGCACCTGTTTACAGTGCAGAAATTTTTGGAGAAGGGAGAAGAAATTATGGTCGGCGGTGAATACCCTTTGGAATGCTATCGGGCTAGGGATTGATCCTATCAATGAATGTGTTGTGGCAAATGATAATTGGTGGTTGCAAGCTGTGCAGGTATGGCATCTCCAAATCATTTTTGAGCTTGTAGTCCTGCCATTTTTTGAGAAGATCCCATTTTGGTTCATTTCTCGTTGTGATGGAGATTTTGGATCCCATTAAGTTCATCCCACTCGCTATTATGGAATTTTATAAATCAGTTTGGAGTATTTCCCTATTTCCCTGATGTGAATTTTTGAATGAAAAGCCCTAACCACTCCTAAATCTGTTGTCCATGTAGTACACATGTTTTACCCAAATTAACTGGAAAAGGTGAGATTGTTAACAGTGAAATAAAAAATATTTAGTTGCTTATAAGCTGATTTACAATGAAGTAAGTTTAGTGAGTACTGAAATTAACTTCGAAAATCATGGCAATGAAAGTTTTCTTTGAAACACACCCATACTTTGGTATCTAGCTATAAGTCTGTAGCTATGAATTTCCAGCTAAATTATCCATTCAAAGTTATCTTGTCGTTGTACCTTTGCCTCATACCTCAGCACAAACATGTGGATTGCTTTGCATATATTTACTAACAATTGATCATAATTTTGTAGTTTTTCAATGCATTGATAATGTGGGTTTAGATGAAAATGTTAGCATATTGGAGTTTCTTCAAGTCCATTTGGGAAAATACCCAAGTAAAATTTAATTAACGAAACTATTATGATCCAAAATTAGTAACTTCCTTTATGCACTGATAATGAATCTGCCTTGTTCAAACATGAGTAGATTTGCCTAGATATTGCATTGTTGAAGGACACGAATGTTAGTGAAATACTATACTATGACGACATTCTTTTCAAAAATGTGACAGCCACTGGGGAGCATGTTATCTATCCTGCCACTACTGCAGGGGCCATCTAGGTATGGCACGTAGGCTTGACCTGAATCATGTACAAGTCCCTGTCCCTGATGAGGAACCCCGAATGCCAACTCCACTTCCGAGTGTTTACTATCAGGATGATTTTGTTGAGATAACGCCTGGTAGTAGAAGCGCAATCGGTAGCAAGCAGAAGTCATCTGAGGTGGGGCATAGCCACTGCAGTGGGAAGAAACCAATGATGGGCTTACAAATGCTTGGTGCATTTGACTCGGCGTGCAAAGTGAAGCACGAGAGGGAGCTCGAAGTCCCCAATCCTGTACCCCCTAGGAGATGTGTTGACCTCATCTTATAGAGATGTTTGATGTTGACGATAACATCTCGACTTACGGTGCAACTATGTTGGGGAACAACAAATGACAAAGGTCTATCTTCCTTGGTGGCCGACTTTAGAGAAAAAGATCAAATGGCTGAAGTACATGGAGAAAAGCGGTTATAAATAAGTTCAAGTATGTAATTTTTTACTATGCTTAGGTTTAAAATTTTGGTGCAGGTGTTTTCCGAAATCTTGTAACGGTTTTTATAAAATTCGAAACATGCGGTAAGACTATATGTGAACTGCTTTAAGATTGTTGGCGTGCATTTGAGAATGTTTTTGTGCATCACCCAATTAGTTCCGTCTTCAAAGGTGATGGGAATGACATGCTTTTTCTATCTTTGTGCGTCTTCACATTTTACCATATCTCTATTGTGTGCCCACCTCCTCTGTCGAAATTATTTCTTCAATTGAGAAAGTATTTTTATAGTACATTGGACCAGTATGCTTGTGGATTCAATGAAGAATAGGACGAAAATGCATGTTACAAGAAATTTCCCATGTCAGCTATATTTTGTCTTCCACTATAGGTATAGTACTAAAGGTTCTGCTTGCATCCAGAAAAAATTGGATGAGTGATCAGTTCTTCAATATTCGTACACTATTGCCATGACACATGCATAGTTCAATTCATCTATAAATTTTCCCTTAGTGAAGTAAGCATTACCACACAAATGCTCTAAGTGGAGCTCTCTCTTATTAGGCAGAGATTCTCGCACAAAAGAAAAGGTGCATGAAAACTTTTTGGTCCCTTCATTTTTGTTTCCATGTTCCTAGAATTTCGTTTCAAGTATGGCATCGAATCACGAACGAGAACTTGTGCGCAAAATTGAAAGAATGGAAGAGGAGCACGTCTCTTGGGTCGAATTCTGCAGTTTTACATATCGAATGGGTGTCTTCACTGCCCATGGAGATTTTATACACGAAAGATCGAATTATCAAGGAAACTACGATCAACATTTGGTTGATTGGGTTTTGAGTCAACCTAGCGGGGACGATTGTTTACGACTGACAAGAATGAGACCTCCTACCTTTAGGTCGTTGGTGAGTTATTTTAAACAGAACTACGGTTTCAGGACTCAAAACAAATATCGGCTGAGAAGAGGCTTGCATTGTTTCTTTTCGTTCTTGGTCATTCTGCTAGATTAAGACTTTCCCATTTGATGTTTGGTCATTCTACGTCTACTATATGCACACATTTTCACTATGTGCTTCAAAAACTAGTTCATCTTTCTACTGACATGATAGGGCCACATCCAAATTGCTTGCATGGAGACGGGGCACATGCTCCTACCGACCCTCATCATTCCTATTTTCATGTAAGTTGACAATGTTAATAATTAATATTTTAAGTTATTGAGTGTTAACTTAATTCCATGTGTGTTGAATACATGTGCAGAATTGTATTGGAGCTATAGATGGTACGCACGTACCAGCGGTACCACCTCATGGACAGACGTAGCGCTACTGTAATCGACACAAAACGTTAACGTAGAAAGTCTTAGCTGTTGTTGATTTCAATATGTGTTTCGCGTTCGCATTTGCTGGTTGGGAAGGGTCAATGCACGATAGTCGATGCTAAACGCAGCCATGGAAAACCCATCAAGTCGTTCCCCCATGCCATATGGTGACAAATATTATCTTGTGGACTCCAGCTTCGCGAATAGGCAGGGATTCCTAGCCCCTTACAAGGATAATGATGCTAGATACCACATTCAAGAATTTTATACATTTACCTCAGCATAGGCGTGCCAACCAAGGACTCGCGAGGAACGGTTTAATTATCTGCATTCGTCTTGCAGGAACATTGTGGAGAGAAGTTTTGGTGTTCTGAAGAAACATTTCCTAATATTTCAATGGATGCTCGAGTATGAATTTAGTGGATAGAAGTCCATAGTTATGGCCACAATGGTAGTTCACAATTTCTTGAGAAGAGTGGATAGACAAGACCTTGGTTTTGTTGCAGCGATAAGTCCTGATTATATGCCGATGGAACCAAATGACTTGCGACCAAGAAGGTGAACACGTGCTACAGACAACGATGTAAGAACATCATCAATGAGAACAATTTCGTGAACAAATTACTAATTTAATATGTAACACGTGAAAAATGCATTACATATTAGGCCATTCCAATGTTTCCGAACGGTCTTGTTTAGTCCCTGTACTAGTATTCCAAGTTGTGTATGTCTCGAGTCGGTTTTGTTCATGCATGGTTTGAATCATTTTATAACAATTCTCCTTTGACTAGCAATAGTAGGTGGAATTGGGGGGGGGCACCAAAAAGAATAACTTCTGTCAAATGTAAAAGTGAAAATGGACCCACTTTACCAAAGTATTGCACTGCACACAAGCCTGCCCATCACATGTGCACCGTACATCTCACATCTAATACGCAGTTAATAATTTGGGGGATAAGTGATGCGTGTCGTAATGCACCAAAATAATAATTAAATTCCTTGTTCAATATTACTAAGAATATAGCAGTAGAAGCAAGGGTCGATCCCACGAGGAACGGGAACTAACTTAGTGTTATGTCAATTAGAATCGTGAAGGGGGGTTTTGAGTTGAAAATTGCAATTAATCTAAATAATCAAATAAAGATGTAAAATAGCTGGAATAAAAATCAATTAATAAAGAATCCTAGTTCTCAGGTTCGGTTGTGCCCTATCATAATATTGTCATTCCCCAAGCAACGCATGTACTATTTCCTTTGTTTTATTTATCACCCGGAATAATCAAAAAGCTCTGATTAATCCAATTCTTCCTTAATAATAATCAATTAGAATTAGTTCTCCAATCAATTTAGAGTGAATGAACAACCTAGAATAAGCTCCCTAGATTTAATTCATTAACTATGTGAAAACAAGAAGAATTAGGTGAACTAAATTATCAATTACATATGCTCGAATTGATTAATCTAGATTGGATTTTCATATGGAAATATAAAATTACCAATTGCTACTATGATTTGGATAACAAGACAAATACGAATCCAATTACCCAAATTAGCAAACATCAACACAATAATTAAAAGACAAGGCCTTAATCAATTAATAAATTGTCTTGACGACATTAATGTTCATGAGAAATCCAATAAATAAAAACAAGAACTACGTTACGAGTTTGAGGAATGAATAATAAAATAATATGAACACAACGTCCCCCTTGAACTAGGTTGAGAAGATTAGCCACGCATTGCCATGAAGAATTCCCCAAAAGTATTGTCTTGATTCACCTTGATTTTGCCCGGAATTTCTTCTCTTCAAACTTTGATATTGGTGGCTCTCAAAAATAATTCTCTCCCCTTTTCTTGTCATGAACTTCCCTATTTATAGCCTCAATTTCGTGCCCTAGCTTTGGGAGCAAGAAATTGAAAAATATGGAAAGAATGGAAATAAGGAAATTTTTGACTTTAAGATTTACGGCCGTAACTATTCTTTTACGGCCGTAATTGAGTTACTGCATATTTTCCAAAGTTGACATTACGGCCGTGACACTTCCATTTACGGCCGTGACATATCCATTTACGGCCGTGACACATCCCTTTACGGCCGTAATTGTGTCTCTGCATATTTTTTGCACAATGACATGAAAACGTTTACGGCCGTGAGTATATATATTACGGCCGTAACATATTTGCACCCAAGGTCCTCGATCTTCAATTTAAAGCGTATTTTGGTCCTTTTTCCTTCTTTTCTCTTCTTTTAGGATCCTATACAATATGAAACACAACATGCATTAATAATACTTAGATAGAATCCCATTATGACTTATTCAAGGATATAAGTGTATAAAATAAACGTTAATATAACACTTATCAAATCCCCCCCACACTTGAACCATTGTTCGTCCTCGAACAATGATAGAAAAGAACTAAAGCACGACTCGAATGAACATGTTAGACTTTTAAATCTGGAAAGTCAAGGTCACAACCCACTTCTTTTTAGCACGAAAATCAAATTGCATAATCGGAGTGTGTTAGTGTGTGTAAGAGATGCATCACCCAATATTCTCCGAACAAAAATGAAAATTGATCCCCCAATGTGGATTATATCCTTTCACCTCTCGTGAGTTCTCTCTGAATTTATCAATTCCCCATAAAAATGTAAGTTTTGACTAATTCAAGTAAATGCCAACAGATTAGTGCGGTTTATCACATGGTAAAAATTTAGTCAATACACAGTTTCAGATCAAAAGGGCACAAAATATAGACCAAGCAATTCAAACCACTCATAAGTACATGTAATGGGAGCCAACACTCTCACCGGATATCTCTCTTCGCACAAAGTGTATATAAAGGTGAGAATTTTACGCTCAACTCACTGCATGAAAAACTTGTTACCACAGATTGCTCAAATGTCAAAACCGGAGCCAACAATAACACAAGTGCAAAGCAAAGGTCTTTGTTGGGTTGTAACGGGGCTTCGGGTCAGGTGGGATAAAAGGGAAACATTTAGGCTGAATCGAGAAGGAGTTTCACAAGCCGAATCGGTTCAATTATAACATTCCTTCCTTCTTCTTCAACATGAATTTGATAATCTCTCTGCTATCCAACTGGTTTAACACTAGACTTCTATTTTGTGCAGCTTGAGTGTTTATTTTCAATACTAGCAAATGTTCATGACCTCGTAATTTGAGAACTGGCCTGAACTTCTCTTTTTCTTTTGTTTCTCTCTTTTTTTTTTTTTTCAAACATATACTGCAATTTATCTCTTTTGGTCAAATCACCCCACAATCCCCAACGACACAAGATTGAATTTCCACTTTGAAACTTAATCCACCTCAAACTTCTCAACCAACACAAGCTTGTGAATCCGTTCTCTATAGGTCCAAGAAAAAGGATAACATGAAAGAATGGGTGTTCGTGGCTTGTAGTGTGGTATTAATATTCCAAAGAAAGGCTAAGGCTCAAAGGGTCTTCTATTGGTAAATGTACAATGGTAGGCTTATTTAGAAGGCCAAATTTGGTTCATCCTAGTGCCTTTACTATATTTTGCACTCGAGCCAAGAAGCTACTACGGCATGTACACAAAAGCATATCCAAGAACAAATCAACCATGCAGGACACACATTAAAAAAATAAGAGCTTTATATAAAGAGTAAAAGTAGCTCATAGGCTCAAAAGCTCACAAATTATGGTTCATATGTGTGTCTCCCATCCAATTATGAGTTTTGGTCATTGCTCGGTCTTAGGGTCGAATTGAAAAATGCAAAAAATCTAGTGGCCAAGGGGTGAATCTCTTTACTCGGGGTAGTTATCAGTCATATCAAATTTGGGTTTGAATCTACTAGGTTGCAGAGATATGGCATTTTGTCCCCATTTTCAAACCTATTCGGAAAGTATTGGAAAATTCATCTCTACGTGCTCAATCCATGTCCAATTATGCAATTTAGGAGTTGGTAGTTCAAAAATTATGATAAGTGAGTTGCTTCCTATCCAACCAGTGTAAATAAAGGAGGACCAAAATAGAAAAATGACAAGCAAGACTAAATGATTGACAGAAGTTAGACACAAAATTAAACATAAAAGGAAGATAATGCGACAGCAATTGACAGAAGACACCCCCCCACACTTAAAACCCACATTGTCCTCAAAGTGGAACTAGAAAGTACAAAATGAAAGAGGGGGTTAGAAGACTCCCTCGGGTTTTACTGAGGAGGGGGCCCGCCATGGAGCCTTTGCAAACGCTGGAGTTCCTTTCGAATGAACCTCTGTGAATATTTGGATGAATTGAAGTGAAGGGGAAGGAAGTAACAACCCACAATGCTGCTATGAAATATAAGTAATGCGAGTTTGAAGAGGGTTCGGGAGAGAATTGTGAGGATGTAACCGTGAATGTGTGGAATGTGTAATATGTTATTTTGAATTTACCAGACTTATGGCCGTAACTCATGTCTTTACGGCCGTAACGAAGGCTCTGGAGAATTACACATAAATGGGGTTACGGCCGTAACATTTTAAATACGGCCGTAACTGAGTTACTGCCTATTTTGAAAAAATTGGGGTTACGGCCGTAACATTTTAAATACGGCCGTAACTGAGTTACTGCCTGTTTTGAAAAAATTGGGGTTACGGCCGTAACTTAATTCATTACGGCCGTAACTGAGTTACTGGCCAATTTTTTTTTTTTTTTGTTGAATGAAATTAAATAATAAGGAAAATGACAAAAATGAAAATAAAAAAATAAAAATTTGAGGGAGTAAAGAAACTCCCCTCTCGGGTTGCCTCCCGAGCAGCGCCTTTGTTTACTGTCTTTGGCTAGACTTGTTGTTTCCTCCTTCAACTGGGATTAGGTGGATTTCCAAAGCTCAACTTCTTTTTCATATTTTTCATCAGGCCCTGCAAGACAGGGGGCAAAAGCATGTCATTAGAAGTTGGCAATGTAATACACGAGATTTTACCTGGCTTTCCACCATTTCCACCAAATTTGAAAGTTTCCTGTACTGAAGAATCAATAACATTAAAAGAATGAACAGGATTATCATCATCAAGGTAGTTCACAGAATCATAAATATTAAACTGAATAATCTCATTATCAAATTCCATGGTAAGTGAACCACTACTAACATCTATCTTGGTCTTAGATGTTTTTAGAAATGGTCTACCTAGCAAAATAGGAGTAGAGTTGGGGGAATGGTCATCATTCATGTCTAATACATAAAAATCTGCAGGAAATACTAACCCGCCCACTTGCACTAGAATGTCTTCAACTACCCCATCAGGATAAGCATTAGAACGATCGGCTAGTTGAATTATAACATTAGTTTCAGTCAGTTTGGAAAGTTTTAATGCATTGTATGTAGACCTAGGCATTACATTTATAGATGCACTTAAATCTATTAATGCACAATCCAGTTTAGTGTTACCTATTTGGCATGGTATAGTGAACATACCTGGATCCTTGCATTTTGGGGGCAGTTTCCTTTGGAAGAGTGCTGACACATTTTCCCCCATTCTTACCATTTCATTTCCCATCAACTTCCGTTTGTTGGTGCACAGCTCCTTTAAGAACTTCGCGTATCGGGGCACTTGCTTGATTGCATCCAACAGTGGAATGTTGATTTCCACTTTCCTGAACATTTCCAGAATTTCCTTCTCCTTGCTTTCCTTAGTCGCGTTCGCTAACCTGCTCGGAAAAGGCAGTGGAGTTAGTTTCGCATTCACAATAGGTTCGGTTTTTACCTGAGAGTTTTGTGGAATGCTGTTTTTCTTTTCGACTTTTTCTTCAACCTCCTCCTCTTCACTCGCGGTTGGCTTTGATTGTGGCGCCTCAATTTCTTTTCCACTTCGAAGAGTAATTGCACTTACATTCCTCGGATTCACCTCGGGTTGAGATGGCAACTTTCCTCCTGTTTGTGCTTCCAGCCTGTTGATAGCTGTGGCCATTTGACTCATTTGATTTTCCAGGTTTTGAATGCTGGATCTGGTATCCTGTTGAAATTGTAGAGTATTATTGGCCAAAGTTTTCATCATTTCTTCGAGAGACATACCTGATGATTGTGGTTTTTGCTGATATTGTCCCTGTGGATGGAAATTTCCTTGTTGTTGAAAATTCCCTTGAGGCTTGTTGGAGACGAAACCCGGAGGTTTGTTATTTCCATAACTCAAGTTCGGGTGGTCCCTCCAACCAGGGTTATAGGTGTTGGAGTACGGGTTGTATTGCTGTTTTTGAAATGAAAACCCTTCTGCAGCCTTTACCTGTTCACCATTCTCCTCTTGCAATACCGGACATGTATCCGTTGGATGTCCGAAGTTAGCACATATCCCGCATGCTTTGACTTGTTGTGCACTTCCTACAGCAAGTTGTTTAACGAGATTTGTTAGTTCAAACAGTTGACTTTCTATATTGGAACTACTTACCTCGTTCACGCGGCGAACTTGCATGTCTCGGGTTGGGTTAAATTGCTGAGTGTTTTCAGCCATGTTGGAAATCAAAGCCCGAGCCTGTTCCGGTGTTTTGTCCATTAAGGCACCTCCACTTGCGGCATCTATCATACTTCTGTCCATTAGTAGTAGTCCTTCATAGAAGTATTGTACCAGTAGTTGTTCGCTGATTTGATGATGGGGGCAGCTCGAGATGAGCTTCTTGAAGCGCTCCCAATATTCATACAGCGATTCACCATTGTTTTGACGAATCCCGCAAATTTCCTTCCGGATTGTTCCAGCCCGAGATGCAGGAAAATATTTTTCCAAAAATAACCTCTTCATGTCATTCCAGGTGGTGACTGATCCGGATGGTAAACAGTATAGCCAATCAGTAGCGGCATCCTTTAACGAGAATGGAAAGGCCCTCGTTTTAATTTGTTCCTCGGTAATACCAGTGGGTCTCATACTGTCACAAACTACGTGGAATTCCTTGAGATGCCTGTAAGGGTCTTCACCAGCATGTCCTCGAAAAGTTGGCAACAAGTGAATGAGTCCAGATTTGAGTTCAAAAGTTTTTCCCTCCTCCACTGTCGGAAAAGTGATACAGAGTGGCTGTTGAGCGACATCTGGAGTGGCCAATTGTTTAAGTGTCCTGTTGTTGAGGTTATGAGCTGCCATTTGTTCTAATGCTTCCCTTCTTTGCTGTCGAAAAGGTCGCTCGATTTCTGGATCAAATAAAAAATATTCAGGATTAGTGGATCGAGTTTTATGCATATAAATAAATAAATAAATAAATAAAATTTTCGGAATTTTTTTTTTTTTTTTTATAAACCGAAAATAAAAATAAATAAATAAAAGTGTAGAAAATAAAATTCTAATTGATTAAACAGAAAATTGGTTAACCGCTCCCCGGAATCGGCGCCAAAAATTTGATGCGTGTCGTAATGCACCAAAATAATAATTAAATTCCTTGTTCAATATTACTAAGAATATAGCAGTAGAAGTAAGGGTCGATCCCACGAGGAACGGGAACTAACTTAGTGTTATGTCAATTAGAATCGTGAAGGGGGGTTTTGAGTTGAAAATTGCAATTAATCTAAATAATCAAATAAAGATGTAAAATAGCTGGAATAAAAATCAATTAATAAAGAATCCTAGTTCTCAGGTTCGGTTGTGCCCTATCATAATATTGTCATTCCCCAAGCAACGCATGTACTATTTCCTTTGTTTTATTTATCACCCGGAATAATCAAAAAGCTCTGATTAATCCAATTCTTCCTTAATAATAATCAATTAGAATTAGTTCTCCAATCAATTTAGAGTGAATGAACAACCTAGAATAAGCTCCCTAGATTTAATTCATTAACTATGTGAAAACAAGAAGAATTAGGTGAACTAAATTATCAATTACATATGCTCGAATTGATTAATCTAGATTGGATTTTCATATGGAAATATAAAATTACCAATTGCTACTATGATTTGGATAACAAGACAAATACGAATCCAATTACCCAAATTAGCAAACATCAACACAATAATTAAAAGACAAGGCCTTAATCAATTAATAAATTGTCTTGACGACATTAATGTTCATGAGAAATCCAATAAATAAAAACAAGAACTACGTTACGAGTTTGAGGAATGAATAATAAAATAATATGAACACAACGTCCCCCTTGAACTAGGTTGAGAAGATTAGCCACGCATTGCCATGAAGAATTCCCCAAAAGTATTGTCTTGATTCACCTTGATTTTGCCCGGAATTTCTTCTCTTCAAACTTTGATATTGGTGGCTCTCAAAAATAATTCTCTCCCCTTTTCTTGTCATGAACTTCCCTATTTATAGCCTCAATTTCGTGCCCTAGCTTTGGGAGCAAGAAATTGAAAAATATGGAAAGAATGTAAATAAAGAAATTTTTGACTTTAAGATTTACGGCCGTAATTGAGTTACTGCATATTTTCCAAAGTTGACATTACGGCCGTGACACTTCCATTTACGGCCGTGACATATCCATTTACGGCCGTGACACATCCCTTTACGGCCGTAATTGTGTCTCTGCATATTTTTTGCACAATGACATGAAAACGTTTACGACCGTGAGTATATATATTACGGCCGTAACATATTTGCACCCAAGGTCCTCAATCTTCAATTTAAAGCGTATTTTGGTCCTTTTTCCTTCTTTTCTCTTCTTTTAGGATCCTATACAATATGAAACACAACATGCATTAATAATACTTAGATAGAATCCCATTATGACTTATTCAAGGATATAAGTGTATAAAATAAACGTTAATATAACACTTATCAATAACAGGAAAAAAAAGGGTACAAGAACAGTGCGTTAAGTTTACTTATCCATGTTAAACTTGACTAAATTGATCACATAGCCAAATTGAATTAATGATTGTGTGGGAATATGCTTGGCATATGTGGGGGCAATATCATGTAATCTGAATTAGGAATGATTTTATAATCCCTAATTTTAAGTTATTAGATCCTAACCCTAAAATTAGACCCAAGCATAGAGTAGTTTGGGAGGGGGTGAAAAGGCTAGTATAGGTATGTATGTATGGATGGATGGATGAGTTGAGGGTCAGAATTTCTTAAAAGTATCTTTGCTTGAAGGGATTTTGGTCAAATAGTATAATTCAGGACAAAAAAAAGTCTTATTCTTCTCTTTGTAGCCTTGATGACTTGAGCAAGTAAGCTTTTAAGGGGTTTAAAACCTGGTACCCTAAATTCATTTGAGTTGAGAGTTATCAGTCCAAAACTCATTACATATGTCACTTAGATAGCTTAAGGAAGAGAAGGCTTACACATAAGAAGCTAAAACATGTTTAACTTTTCTTTGTCGCCTTTGTGACTCGGGTAATTAAGACTTTAAGGATTCTGTAAATCTGATGCCCTAAAGTCGTCTTGCTTGGGAGCCACCGACCCAAAACTCGCTACAGGGGTTAAATAGAAAGCAAATAAGAAAATTATTACACAAAGTTGGGTAAAAGACATGGACATAAAAAGAAAAAAGAAGTCTAATTACAACAAAGTGCATGGTGTAAGCTTAGTTGACTAGAATTTTGAAAATTAGAGGTGTGAAATTGGAAACTGTTTACCATCGATCTATTGTGCAAATTTGTATCTAGTTCTGACTGCCTTTTGTGGAAAAATACTGTGAATAAATATTTAGAAACCATATGAATAGGGGGAACCTTGAGATATGAGAGAAAAACATAAGGTTATGATCGTTCATGAGAGTTGAAATAAAAAAAAAATCATTGTTTGACTACATGTTATTTGAGTTTGCTTGTGCATAATAAGTAATACTATGTTAATTTTTTTTATTTTTTTATTTTTGCAAGTATGCATTCGATTTTTTTTTTTTTTTGCAAGTATGCATTCGATTTTAACTATCCATACACACACTTGGAAAGTTGAGCATAGGATAAGTAAAAATAATTTCTATGTTGTTCAGTTCTATTATGTGAAGTACATTTTTTATTCGAACCTAAGGCAATATGATAAGCAAGTTAACAATTTAAAATTATTTGTTATTTAGTTTGTTTAACATATTTTTATTTTTGTTTTAGTTTGTTTAACGACGGACAAATATTCTAGTTTGAGGGGCTTGATAAATATATTTTATACACTCATTTATCTGTTAAAATTAGGATATTATGTTGTCTTTCATTAATAAATTCTACTTAGTTTGTTGTTATTTATTATTATTTTAGGTTTTATCCCAAAAATCAGGAAAATTGAAGAATTGAAGCAAATACATCACATTTGGATGAAAGTAGAGATAAATCATGCACATGAAAGTTCTTGAAGTCAATTGAGATGCAAATAAGAGCTGAAGTGGAAGAAGGAAGAAGTTCGAGGGTCTAATTGAAGAAATCAAGAGAATAAATGAGTTCTCCCAATATGAATGCTTTGTAAGTCTACCTACTCAACAACATCTTAAGTGAGTTCTCCCAGTAGTGCACACATAGTATGTGGGCTCAACTGGTTCATAATGAACACGGGATCCTTATGTCTCCAAGGTGCTTCGCTGACCCTCAAATTGTTCAATACAGAAGGCATATCGCTTTGTAACTGGCTCCTTATCAGAATTTTTATAAGATATGATGCTTCGAAGTCCTATTACACCAAAATGGGTGTTTTGCACTAGAAAAGTTTAAGTTATAAGATGTCTCCAAATGTTGCAATCGCACAAATTAAACTAGCAAAATAGTAAAATCTAAGATAAGAAAATTGCATATCTGTTTGAGAGTTTTGATTTGTTTGTCCTTGTAAATGTCTAGTTTCTACAATATATACAAGATGCATCTTTGCTTGCATTTCATCAATGCTCTAATCGCCCCGATACCGCTTCACTCGCACAATCGCCCAAGCTCTTTCTTGTAGCCCTGATATTTGTAACTTGAGCCTTACGTTTAGGCCTTCAAATTGGACTTTTGAATTGAATATTTTTAAGTTTTAAGAAGTAATAAAAAAAAAAAAAAACCTATGCTGACAACGTAGATTTGGTCGACCTAGAGACTTTTCCAATCAATTTGGACTACTTTATAGCCTACATTTATTCAAACAACAAAAAATTCTTTAAATTCAACATTAAATAACCAAAGTTTCGATTTTCTTATGAATGAAGTTTGATCACGTGAACCTCTTAATTGCAAAATGTCAAACTCCACGGGAAGAGAGTGAGTCAACACAATAATTTGTGGTCTATAATTAAACAAATTGGTAATGTGATCCTTTCTGCATTAATTGTTTGATTAAAAACTTTCATTCACTACAAAAAAAAAAAAAGGCTTTTTCCGACGGAAAAATCCGTCGGTAAAAGGTCATTTTTCGTCGGAAATGCTTTTTTCCGACGGACTTTACACGTTGAAAAATTTATCGGAGAAAACCCCGTCGGTAATACTTTCCGACGGAAAAATTAACACCGTCGGAAATTTCCGACGATATTACTATCGTCGGAAATTTCCGACGGTAATATATTCCCGTGGGAAATTTCCCCAAAAAAAAATAATAAAATAAATAATAATATTAAGCAGTACCCACCCCACCCTACCCTCCAGACCCGACCTGCTAAGTCGAGATAAATTATTTTTTTCAAAGTGTATAGTTTGGGAATTGAACCTTGACCAAAGGGTAGTGAAGAAGTAACCCAACTATTAGACCAATTATGTTTTTGTGAATAAGTTTGTTTTTATAAATATATATTAATTATTTATGTTAGTAATATGGTTTTTTTTTTTTTTTTTTTTTTTAATTTGTAAAAATACACTATTCATTTTTTTTTTAATTATTTTTCATCGAAATTTTCCGATGGAAAATAAATTACCGTCGGAAATTTCCGACGGGAGTTTGTTTCCGTCATAAATTTCCGACGATAATTTATTTTCCGCCGAAAAATTTCAACGGTAGTAATTCCGTTCCGTCGGAAATTTCCAACGGTGCCGACTGCAGTCGGAAAATATCCGTCGGAGAAACCCTGTTTTTTAGTAGTGATTCCACGTATATCGCTTGCCAATTTCAATCCAATTATTTAATTGTATACTAGATTTTTTTTTTTTAAACAACGTTTTAAAGCAAATTACGATAAACAAATATTTGTTCTCGTTGATTTTAAGATTGATCATAATTATTTCTAGTCACTCCATATCGACTTGAACTACTTTTATTCATACTTTCAATAATACCCTCTTGATTAAAGAGTCACATGCATCGAGATTGGAAATCTATCTATTGGTTGCCTCAAACTATGAAGGATCATTCGCTTTATTAGGCACAACTCTTCCATTATAACTTTAAGTACACGTTAACTTATAAACTTATGATTTTATATTTATGCTATAACTTTAACAAAATGATGCAAAAATTAATTTTACCACATCATTTTTCATTTTTTTTTTTTTTTTAAATATTGTGTATAATTGAATGTAAAGATGAAGAAGCTCCAAGTTAAAACCTAGGGTTTGATTAATTTGATTGCTTGTTGCTTTGTACTCGATTTTAGCACTGGGTGGTTTTTTACATTATTTTTGCAATGTTGAATTAATTATGTGTGGCTTAAACGTGTTCAGCTGTAAAAGAAAACGAAATACCTCATATGATATTTTTCGACATGTCGTAACATGTCAATTCATTACTCTTTCAACATCCTAACTAAACTATTGAATCCGCTCTGGAATCAAGTCAATATAAAAAAATTCCACATTTTTCCAACACTTTTACACCCTTATTGATTCTCCTCATG
This sequence comes from Ligustrum vulgare, assembly GCA_963555705.1. Lineage (NCBI taxonomy): Eukaryota > Viridiplantae > Streptophyta > Magnoliopsida > Lamiales > Oleaceae > Ligustrum > Ligustrum vulgare. The sequence goes on along the minus strand of OY743175.1, from coordinate 1,990,740 downwards.
CATGTTAAGTAGCTTAGGGTCCGTTTGATAGGGAATGTAAAATTTTGGTGGAAAGAAAACGAATTATAGGGAATTAAATTTCTGGAAATAGAAAGTTTAATGTGTTTAATTTATCTAATTTTCTAGGTTGAAAAAGTGAATTTTTTTTCAATATTTGTTGTTTGATTGACATAATTTTTCATGACAAATAAAGCAAAATTTAGCTATTTTAATCAACTTTTTTTTAACACATTTGTACTTGATAATAATAACGTTAATTTTTGGAAAAAAAAATAAGTCAATTAACAAAAAAAAAAAAAAATGATCAAACGTGACGTATAATGTTTGCAATGTAAAGTAGAAAATCATTTATCACCTAAGCTTGAGAATTGGCCATCCAAACAAGGCAAAGTACAAAAGTAGGAAATGATTTTTCAAGACAAAATTAGTGTATCAAACAACAATAAAGATGAAAAATTGGAAAGTTTTCCAAGTTTCATGGCGAATGGACATATCAAACAATACCTTAGTCAAGAAAGAATCAACATTTCATTTAATTCTTAAAAATCCATGACGAGAACACGTTATGTCTTCATTATAAGTGTTAATTAAGGTGATGATCTGTATTACATTAGATATATAATAAAATAACATAGAAATGTTAGAAAAATGATTTTAATTATTTTTCAAAGATATGGTGTTTAAATTAATGAAATGATATGACCTTCTAAAACGTCACCGTTTCACTACATGAAAGTTCAGCACCAGACTAGTATATATCATGCAGAATCAAACTTTTGCCTTATGATCCAAACAAAAACACGTTAACGTTACTTCCTCCACTCTCAATCTCCGTCCAGGTATATATAAATTGTTAAATCAATCATACCTTCGATCTTCACCCCCAAAACACGAAAAAATGCAGAAAACAGAAGAATTAGGGCAGAAAGAAAAGCAATCAAAGAATCGACCTCCGATTTGGGATTGTGAAAGCTCACTCTATGATTCCTTTGAGAGGAAAGCATTTGAAAAACAACTCGATTCCGCCATATCTTCAAGAACACTCTCGATGCCGCATTTATCCGATCGCCACCTTCAACCGCCGCTGCAAATCTCGAGCAAAAAAACTTCGAAGTTATCTCGCTCTTTTCATAAGCTACTTCGATCTGTTTTCAGGCCGAAACAGAATAAATCGGGCAATGGATTTTATGTTGCTTACGATACGTCCAGTACACTTTCTACGATTCCAGAAGCACCAGAATTTGACCCAGAACTTAGGTCTTTGGCAAGAAGAACAGCCTCAGATAGATTCACGGCGACTTCTATTGAGATTTCTTGTGCCTGAAGATCGGACATTTCTATTACTGGAATTTTTATAATTTTCTTATTTTATCATGTTCAGTAATATTTAAGACTTGTGTACCAAACATATTATTCAAGCATGCAATATCATTAATTTACCGCTGAATTAATGTAACTAATAAGATTTTAGTAGTTTATTAATCATTATATTTTATGTTTATAATATTGGATGCATATATTTTTGGTTTAGAGGTTTGAAATTTCTACTGAGTATGGATATTCTAGTGAGTTTTGATTAGACGATCATGCAAGTAGAGAATTGGGGAAGAATTAATCTATTTGTAAATAACACTGTCCAGATTGGATTACTAATTGATGTTTTGACAGGTTTGTAATTGCTGATTTTGAAGATGATGTGATGATTAAGTTGGTGGATGTTTGTCAAATCATGTATATGTAATTGTCTATGAGTAGCAAGATTCATCGGGAATTAATAACCTTAGGGTTCAGGGAATAGCCTTACGGAAAAGCAAGAAAGTCCCCCGATCAAGCTATGAAATCGTTGGATGATTCGTACCATCTATATATATATATATATAGGGAATAGCCTTACGGAAAAGCAAGAAAGTCCCCCGATCAAGCTATGAAATCGTTGGATGATTCGTACCATCTATATATATATATATATATATATATATATATATATATATATATATATATATATGTTCTGTTCGGTGCCCAATTTATAAATTGATATTTTTATGTTTTTTGAGGTAAAATGTGTGATTAAAAAATGATTTCCAAAAATATGTGTGGTTAAATATAATTTGAAAAATTGTGTTGTTTATAAAATTAGTTTATAAATTGTAATGATTGCATTAAAGAATAAAATGTTAACTAATCACAAATTTCTCAATAAATATTTGCAACTTGCTGCCTTCTCATTAGCATTATTTCACGTCACCTTAGTTTCTAATATGCCTTGAAACCAACGGCTAGACTTTTTAGGAAGCAAGTTAGGCATGTGTTTTGTCATGCCATTGAAATACGATTTTTAATGGAGAAATTAGGGTTAGCTCTTCAATCTTTTATTTGGTATCATTACTAACCTCTAAGCTTCAAAAGTGAGTTTCTTGATCCCCAACTTAAGTAATTTTTTGAATCTGGGTCCTGATCAAGTGATCACTAAAATCATCAATGTAGATGTTGAAATCGTACAAAAATTCCAGCTGAATTGAATATGCAATAACTGGTTTGATGATTTTGCCATCTAGCTAGTTCTTGAGGAATCAGATTTACTAATTTACATATTTATAGAGGTTGATGACTTTAAGCTTTTGTTTGGTTTTCGTTAAAATTTTCTTATTTTTACAGTATTCAATCTCAATCATCCATTAAAAGTCAAGTCCACAATATTTGACTTTTGAACCAAATTTCAACCATCCATTCTCCTAAAAATCACAATTCATTTTTTTTTTTAAAAAAAAAAAACTCATTTTAACTAGAATCAAACACACTCTGAATTTCACTTCTTAAGGTTGAAATATGATAATCACATCTCAAAATAAGTTGAGAAGCGAGATCCTAATTTTTCATTTAATTATAACGGGATGGCGTGTAATTAATATAAGCATCACTATTATGGATTGAAATACATGATTAATCTATGTATGGACAGTTAGCTAGCCACATTAACGTCAATATTGTCCAAGCAAAACATGCAGTAAATGATGTCAATTTTTGTGTCGAATTCGTCATTGATGATCAAATTGAAAGGAAAAAAATTATGATACGTATGTGACAGGGAGACAACCAAAGCCACTTGAATGTGAACATTTATGAATACAACCACCATCTGAGCAAGGGGCATTTATTCAAATATTATGTCTTTCTTTTTTATGTTACTATGGTTCGAGGTAAATAAATTTTTTAAGTTGAATCTTTTGGATGCCATTTATAAAGTGGATCGAGGGCATTACTTGATTATTTGTTAAACGACATTCACAACTTTCCAAACTCAATCTCAATCATTCATTCTTAGTCAAACTCACAATTTTTGATTTCTCAAACATTTTTAAACCACACTTCCATAATTAAAAAAAAAAAAACTATAAAATCAAAAATTTTCACATTACCAAACAGGCTCTTAATTGAAAACGGTATGCATTTCAGTTCAAGGGTGGGAACTAAAGTTTAATTTTTCTTTTTTATTTTATTTAATTGAAATATATGGATTATCTTAATTTTCATTTTCATTTTTTTTTATAAACGGATAGTGGTAACATTTCATTGAACAATTTTTTTTGAAAAGTCAACACTTTTGACTGGTTAAAGATTTTTGTCCACCATTTTTGACTTTTTTAAAAAGAAAAAGGACCAAAGAAATGTTGTCGCGGCTCCCATTCCAATACTCTCACCGTCTCAAGGCTAGATAAAAACTTGCTGAAGAATAAGACAATCTTTCGAGAAAGAGACTATATATAAACCATTGAATTGTATCCATTTATAAACAATATTCATAAACAATCATTTATAAACTGTTACGTTTTACCAAACAGAGGCTAATTATGACTCTTAGTTGCAATGAAAATGAGAATATATATAATATTAAAGCCAACAGAAATTCCAACTGAAATTCCTGACCAATTTTGATTAGAATCTCAATTGTCAATGATTAAATCTGGCCATTATTTTTTTAGTTAACATTCTGCAGTATTCATTTTTTCTTGGTGATCTGTACAACATGGATCATATTATTAATGGGCAGTTATTCACGATCATTTCCCAGCATTTTTGGAAACTGTAGATGTGACCATGCAACATGAAGAGCATATTTTATATTGTAGTAAGCTTGATGAGGAAGATTATGGAAATCAAGAAGAGGAAATTGTGGCTATGATTGAAGAGACGCCTATGGTTGTGGAATTGACAACAAATCAAGTTGGTATGAACAATGTATTCTGATGTGATCCAGGACCCTCGACAATCAGAGTCATAGCAGCCTTGACGGAAAAATTTAAATATTCAAGCCAAAATAAGAATTCAGCAGATTCGACGAGCTTTGAAGATCAAACCGTTTCGAAAAGAATCGAAAATTATGCAGAAGAGCTTTCACGGCCGTAACCAACATATGTCACGGCCGTAACCTCCCCTCGGAATAAAATGCAGAATTTCAAGATTTTCGATTTACGGTCGTAAATAAAGGATTACGGCCGTAACCTTAAACAGAAACACACTTACGGCCGTAAGTGTCATCTTTACGGCCGTAACTGCTAAACGGATCAGATTTTTCCAGATTTCGCATTATTTTATTTCCTTATCAGTTTTAGTTATTTTAGTCTAATTAGAGTTCTATTTTGAGTAGATTAGCGACTAGGGTTTTATTTTGCTTATTTATACGCTTTTTCCATTCATTGTAATTCAGACTTTGATGATTGAATAAAAATAGATTGAATATTTTTCAATTGTTTAATGTGTGGATTCACATTACAAACTCAAACTTATCAAGATTGATTATCTTGTGGTGTTCATCCAGAACTTATCAAATATTCGCGAGAGTATTTGTGGCGTTGAAAATCAGAGACTTATCAAGGAGATTGGGCAAATCCTTGTGGTGTTTCGAAAGTCGTGGTTCTTTATTCCGCATCGTCGAGTCATCGCGTCGTGAATATCGGGTCATGATTCATCCGTCCAACCACAACCTGAGTTCGGAACTTTTCGGCGTTTCTTCCGCGCTTTGAATTCAAGAACCACGTTCTTGAATTTCTTGATCATTTGTTTTCATTATTCTTTTTCTGTGTCTTTCCACATAAATTTCACAATGTCCAATTCCAATGAAAGCGTCAAAGATCGTATGTGGAGATTTTTGAATGAAGCTTTGATGAGATTGGATAAACTAGATGAAAGGGAAGGGAAATTGAAAAAGGGGCGATCTCAAGCAAATCGTAGTGATTATAGGCGTGATCCTAAACCTAGGGATGGAATCGGGGTTAAGAGAGGAGCTGAGATTGATCCAAAAGCAATTTTGAAAATTTAAAAAGAAATTTATGAAGAAAGATTGAGGTGTGAACGGGAGGCAGAAAGAAAATATTTGGCTAAATTACGAAAGAAGGAGGAGAAACGAAAAGCGGTGATTAAATGGCTAGAGGAGAGTGAAATACATGTTATAGTTGAGCCTCGGGATATGAATGTTGAAAAGAAGGAGGGAGGCTTGAAACATGAATTAGAAGTAGTTGAAGAGACCCCGAACTTTGTGGTAGGAGTTGAAAACGTGGAGTTATGTGAACAAACTCCAAAATATGATGAGGAATTAGAAGTTGGGGTAGAAGTTCAAATTTTGAGCTTTGAATTGGAAGATCCACATTTTGGTAGTGATGGGGTAGTACATGAACATGGTGATTCAAATGTGGAGGTCGGAGATGTGGTTGAGTTTGAAGATAAAAAAATTGAACGAGAAATTGCAAAGGAGAAAAGAGACGAAGAGAAGAGCCTCGTTGTTCAAGAAGTGGAGTTGGTGGTGGTTTATCATGAATACAAGGATCCATACCTTGTACCTCATGAAGCTAACATGTCCCTCCCCATTTTGCTTAAATCTTTTTTGCAGGTTAATTATATTTGGAAGCTTCAACCACACCGAAAATGGCAAAGGAAGTTCAAGCTCCATCTCTTCCATGTTTGCCAATCAAAGGATTCCAATTTATTGAACTCATGGCATGGAAGTAGAAATTTTCCGTTTGATCCAGGAGGTGAAGTGAAACAACAGGAACAAAGCTATGATTCGGGACGAATCATCCTAAAGAAGGAGGGTATGATGTGATCCAGGACCCTCGACAATCGGAGTCATAGCAGGCTTGACTGAAAAATTTAAATATTCAAGCCAAAATAAGAATTCAGCAGGTTCGACGGGCTTTGAAGATCAAACCATGTCGAAAAGAATCGAAAATTATGCAGAAGAGCTTTCACGGACGTAACCAACATATGTCACGGCCGTAACCTCCCCTCGGGATAAAATGCAGAATTTCAAGATTTTCGATTTACGGCCGTAAATAAAGGATCACGGCCGTAACCTTAAACAGAAACACACTTACGGCCGTAAGTGTCATCTTTACGGCCGTAACTGCTAAACGGATCAGATTTTTTCAGATTTCGCATTATTTTATTTCCTTATCAGTTTTAGTTATTTTAGTCTAATTAGAATTCTATTTTGAGTAGATTAGCGACTAGGGTTTTATTTTGCTTATTTATACGTTTTTTTCCATTCATTGTAATTCAGACTTTGATGATTGAATAAAAATAGATTGAATGTTTTTCAATTGTTTAATGTGTGGATTCACATTACAAACCCAAACTTATCAAGATTGATTATCTTGTGGCGTTCATCCATAACTTATCAAATATTCGCGAGAGTATTTGTGGCGTTGAAAATCAGAGACTTATCAAGGAGATTGGGCAAATCCTTGTGGTGTTTCGAAAGTCGTGGTTCTTTATTCCGCATCGTCGAGTCATCGCGTCGTGAATATCGGGTCATGATTCATCAGTCCAACCACAACTTGAGTTCGAAACTTTCCGGTGTTTCTTCCGCGCTTCGAATCTCATCATATTCTTGCTCTAATTCTATATTGTTTGTTAAAGAATCTGATTGACCATCAATTTGAAATTTTCCATTATTTTTAGAAATCCATGAATGTCACTTAAAGTATGACACATCATTTTGGTTGATATCTATAAATCCTCTGTATTCACAATATTTCATTAGGCCCTTGTTTGAGCTCCATCATTTCAATTCATAATTTGGGTTTTGAAAATCTAATGGCTAAAAAGTGGTTTGAAAAGTAAAAAAATTGTGGGCTTGACTTTTTTTTGGATGGTTAAGATTGATTACTGTAGAAAAAAGTTGTATTTTTAAAGAGAAATAATGGATCTCAAACAAGGGCTAAATATCATAAGTGGGGTTTTGGACATTTAGTTGGTCATGGTCTAAAAAAGAGATATTTACAGTTTGATTTTCAGTTTAACAGTTAGAGCCGTTGGTTTCTTGTTTTAAAATTCAGTTGGCACTTCTCTATATAAAGAAGTGCTATCCCTCTCTGTAATTTCAATTCATTAAATCAGAAAGTTGTTCAATTCATCTTCTTCTTTTTCTTGTTTTCTCTTACTTCTTATTTGTATTTAGATTCCTAACTTGGTATCAGAGCCACAAGTCCAAGATTCTGAATTCTTGAATATTGGCTATGGCATCCAGTGATCCTGAGAATGAAGGTTCAGAAAATGAATCCACAAGCATCTTAAATAAAACCAATCATTCAGTTAGGCCTCCTCAAGGAAGAAATCAAGAAAAATCCACAGCTCTGTCTATGACAGATGATTCTGTAAAACTGATTATATCTCCTCTCAATCAATTGATCACAACAAAACTAGAGGAAGACAATTACTTACTGTGGAAATATCAAGTCGAGACAATGATCCAAGGCTATGGACTTGAAGGTTATATCCACAGAAGTCAGCATGTTCCTAGGCCAACGATTTTGGAACCAAACGATGAAGGTGGTAATATAGTTCCTGGTAATATAGTTCCTGATCCGGATGGTAAAAATAGTAAAAGCAGTAAAATAATTCCTAATCCAGCCTTTCTTGCTTACAAAAGGCAAGATAAACTTCTCATCTCTTGGCTTCTGGCTTCAATTTCAAACTCCTACTTGCCTTAGCTCATTGGATGTTCGTCTGCACAAGAAATCTGGACATCAATTGCCCAGCAGTTTGCTTCCCAATCCACAGCTAAGGTTCTATTCTACAAGAAACAATTAGAAGTTATCAAGAAGGAAGGGCTATCCATGAAAGATTATTTGATGAAGATCAAAAGCCTCTGCGATCATCTTGGAGAAGTAGGTCATCAAGTCTCTGAAACTGATCAAATCTTGGCAATTTTGGGTGGTTTAAGAGATGAGTATGAATCCATAATTGCTATAATTGCCTCTCGAGAAATTCCTCATGATCTTAGAACTGTGGGGAATCTTCTACTTGCACATGAAGGAAGAATCAGTCAAAAGATCACTAGCCAAATGACAGCAAATCTTATGACACAAAAGAAGTTTCCTGATAACTATGGAACTTCAAATTTTTCTAACAATAGAGGTGGCTATCAAGGAAATGGATCAAGAGGAGGACGGTTTAACAGAGGTAGAGGTCGTGGTGGTAGAACCAACTCTTATAGACCTCAATGTCAACTCTGTGGAAGGATAGGCCACACTGTTCAGAAATGTTATTACAGGTTTGATATGAGTTTCAGTGGAATAAACAATGGAGGAATAGCTGGTTCAAATCAAGCCACTCAAGCAGCCTCCAATCTTGCTCATGGAGAAGAAGCAAGTCATCAAGAACTGAGCTCACAACAGGCCTTCATAACAACTCCGGATCAGAATACTATCAGTTGGTACCCAGATTCAGGGGCAACCAATCACCTAACAAATGAACTTAATAATCTGAGTCTTGGTACTCAGTACAAGGGTAAGAAAAAATTCACATGGGTAATGGAGCTGGTCTAGATATTTCCAATATAGGTTCTTCTCAAATCTCTACAAAATCAAGAACTCTTGTTTTACAAAATCTTTTGCACGTGCCTAAAATGACTAAAAATCTAATCTTTGTCTCTCAGTTTGCTAAAGATAATGATGTGTTTTTTGAATTTCATCCCCATACTTGTTTTGTGAAGGATCAAGCAACCAAACAAACTCTTCTTGAGGGTGATCTCCAACATGGACTTTACAGTCTTAGTATGGTTAAAGGAAGACAGCAGAAGACTGGCTCAAAAGCATCAGTGGCTGAAGAATCTGTCCCATCTTTAGATTTTTCATGCTTTTCCATTTCAAATAGTTTATATGTTAATCAATCCTTCACACTTTGGCATCGAAGATTGGGTCATCCATCTTCAAATACTGTTAAGAAAGTGTTAAAACAATGTAATATTTCTTGTTCTTTTAATAAAATTCAGATATGTGAATCTTGTCAACTAGGCAAAAGTCACAAACTTCCATTTCCTTCCTCTTCTACTCAATACAATGAGCCTCTTCAATTAATAGAATCTGATATACGGGGACCCTCACCTACTAATTCCACACAAGGCTTTAGATATTACCTCAGTTTTGTAGATGTTTATTCAAGGTATACTTGGATATACTTTCTTAAAACCAAAGAGGAAGCACATGAGTGTTTTGTCCATTTTAAGTCTCAAGTTGAACTTCAATTTAATAAGAAGATTAAGATGTTGCAAACTGATTGGGGTGGTGAATTTAGAAGTCTAACCCCGTTACTTAAAAGAGCAAGAATTATTCATAGAGTTTTCTGTCCTCACACATCTGAACAAAACGGAATAGTTGAGAGAAAGCACAGACATATTGTAGAAACAGGACTTACCTTACTTGCTCAATCTTCACTTCCTCAAAAATATTGGACTGATGCCTTTTCTTCTACTGTATTCCTGATCAACCGGCTGCCAACTGAGGTTTTAAAACAGAGATCACCTTATGAAATTTTGTTTAAATCTAAACTTGATTATACATGGTTGAAAGTGTTTGGTTGCTTGTGTTATCCAAATCTAAGGCCATTTAATAAGCATAAAATGGATTTCAGATCTACACATTGTACTTTTCTTGGCTATAGCAATCAGCATAAAGGTTATAAATGTTTAGATAAAAATGGAAGGATATATGTTTCAAGGCATGTTGTGTTTAATGAAGAAATATTTCCTTTCTTTTCTCAAAACCACAAGTCTGGTGATAATTCTTTTTGTTCAGATATTTTAATTCCTGTTGTTCCTCTAACTACTAGTAGTCAGTCTAATATTAATGATAACTCAGATTTATCTAGCTCACATGATTCTGACCAAAGATCAAATGATGAAGTTGAAAATAATATTGATTCTCCCTCTTTCACGAACTCTCATCCTCAGTCTCTCAATTCTCCACTCCCTGTGTCTCATCAAACTTCAAGACAATCAATTGAATCTTCCAATTCTTCTACTCCTGTTAAAATTGATTCTAAAGAACCAGAAAATACTTCACCTACCACTGTCCTTGATATAAATATCCATCCTATGGTTACAAGGTCCAAACGAGGTATATTTAAACCAAAAGCATATATTTCTAACTTGACTATGCAGGAACCAACAAGTTTTGAAGAAGCACAAAAGGATATAAAGTGACAAAAGGCTATGGTGGAAGAATATGAAGCACTAATTCAAAATAAAACTTGGTCATTGGTCCCTATGCCCAGTAATAGGAATTTGGTTGGATGTAAATGGGTTTACAAACTAAAGAAGAATCCTGATGGTACAGTGGCAAGGCACAAGGCGAGATTGGTTGCAAATGGGTACTCTCAGTCTCATGGATTTGATATTTCAGAAACTTTTAGCCCAGTTGTAAAGCCAGCTACCATAAGAGTTGTTCTTACCATTGCCTTAGCTAAAGGATGGGCAATAAACCAGCTGGATGTAAATAATGCCTTCCTTAATGGAAATTTACAAGAAGAGGTATATATGGAGCAATCTATTGGGTTTCAAAAGGAATCACAGAGTCACCAAAAGTTGGTTTGTAAGTTACATAAGGCCTTATATGGTCTAAGGCAAGCTCCCCGAGCTTGGTTTGATAAGCTCAGTACCTGTCTTCAAGGATTTGGTTTTGTTTCATCAAAGAAAGATCAATCTCTTTTCATTAAATTTAAAAAAGCGTTTACCATCTATATTCTTGTTTATGTAGATGACATAATCATTACAGGTAGCAGCAACACTGAGTTGAAAAACTTGATCAAATGTCTAAATGAAACATTCTCCTTGAAAGATCTCGGGAAGTTTCATTACTTCCTAGGAATTGAAGTACAGGGAAATCAAGAGGGAATACTTTTGTCACAAAAAGAAATATATCCAGGATTTGTTGAAGAAAGTAAAAATGGAGGATGCCAAAGCCTTGCCAACCCCAATGACAAGTGGTTTAAAGCTTTCATCACAAACAGGAGATCCAATAGAAAATATAACAGAATATCAATCTGTTGTAGGAGCATTACAATATATAACAATTACAAGACCTGAGATTTGTTTTAGTGTTAACAAAGTTTTTCAATTTATGCAGAAGCCTCTTGATTCACACTAGAAAGCAACTAAAAGAATTCTCAGATACTTGAAAGGAACTGTGGAAGAAGGCATCATGCTTCGAAGATTAGAAACCTTGAATTTGACGGGAATTAGTGATGCAGATTGGGCTAATGATCCTGATGATAGGAGATCAACAAGTGGATTTTGTATCTACTTAGGAAGAAATCTGGTCACTTGGTGTTCTAAAAAGCAACACATTGTTTCAAGGAGTAACACAGAAGCTGAGTATCGCAGTCTAGCTAATGCTGCAAGTGAGATCCTTTGGTTACAAAGTCTACTTAACGAGCTTCAGTTACCAACTTCCCTTCCTCCTACTCTCTGGTGTGATAATTTAAGCACAGTTGCTCTTTCTGCCAATCCAGTACTTCATTCCAGAACAAAACATATGGAGCTTGATCTTTATTTTCTTCGAGATAAAGTTGTTGCCAAACAAATTGTGGTTAATCATGTCCCTTCAATAGATCAGGTTGCAGACATACTCACTAAGCCTGTTTCATTTCAGTTCTTTGAGAGATTAAAGAAGAAGATGACAGTTAGCCTACCTACCAAAGAGAGTTGAGTTTACAGGGGAGAAAAAGAGATATTTACAGTTTGATTTTCAGTTTAACAGTTAGAGCCGTTGGTTTCTTGTTTCAAAATTCAGTTGGCACTTCTCTATATAAAGAAGTGCTATCCCTCTGCGTAATTTCAATTCATTAAATCAGAAAGTTTTTCAATTCATCTTCTTCTTTTTCTTGTTTTCTCTTACTTCTTATTAGTATTCAGATTCCTAACTGTCTACATCTTACAAAGCTAGTTGGTCATGGTCTACATCTTAACAAAGCTAATGGGATATTCGTGCAGACTATAAAGTTACTTAGGCCATGAAACTCATATTGGTTGTTCACATGTTCAAGTAAAGATGATACACATTAGTTCTCCAATTCTAGCAGCAAAGAGTCTTGTCTTTTATAAGTTATGTTTAATATGGTTTTGTCTATTTCTCTATCTACTTCTCAGATGTAGATTTTCCAATGTTTTATTTCCGCTTTTATGGTTGTTCTCAAATGGCATGACCTGTGACCATACAAATCCATGCCTCAGGTAAACTTAGATACATAATTTTGCTATTCAAAAACAATTTATTTTAATGATTAGATTCTTAATAGAATTAAATGTAGATTGTATTTTCCTATTTATTTCATCTTTCAGTAGAGGTTTTGAAACTGAAACTCTCTTTTCTTTTGGTTGTTTATTACAAGCTATGGAACACATGTTGTCTCTGATCTTTGAATATAAAGCAAGCCTTAATTGCTCTGCTAAAATATCTCATATATCTTGATATGAAATGATACTATTTGTCAGCATGAATCCGTTTACAGATACATGTTTAGATTAATTAATTGAACTCGCCATTGCTTAGGTGTCCACTATTTTGAGCAGCTGCCCTCATGGATCTGCTCTACTTCATATACAATAATTCTCTACCAAGAACTAGACCTTCGGATTTGCTGGTTGTGATAATGGTTGCCCACAAATTTGAAGTTGCTTCATGTATGAGGTATTGCAGTTGGTTATTACGAAACTTACAGATAACTTGTGAATCAGCCTTGCTCTACTTGGATCTTCCTCCAACCATTTCAAAGAAGTTCATCGTCGTACGTTTCAAGGACATAAGCAAGTAAGGATTACGGAGTGTTAATCCATATTTCAAAACTAATGGATCTATATTTGACTTGCCACTAAATGCTAGCTATTTCCAAATGCCTTCTTTGCTAGGTTCTAAGAAGAGGTGGTGAACTTGCCTTTAGCTGGCATTAAGGCGATTTTGTACAATGATAATCTTCAAGCAGCGTCGGAGGATGCTGTTTATGATTTTATGTTGAAGTGGGCCTGTACACATTACTCTAGGTTGGAGGAGCATTGAGAAAATTAAGCACACGGTTCCTTCGCTTCATCCATTCCCATGTATGAGTTGCAGAAAGCTGAAGAAGGTCTTGGAATGCAATGATTTTGATCCTGAAATCTCTTACATGGTTGTACTTGATGCTTTCTTTTTCAAGGTTGAAGCTCCATATTGACAACGTTCTATGAATTGAATTTAGAGAAATGTAGGTTATATTCACATTGAAAATGGTATCTACTCAGTAACTCTACACAAATATAGGATGTTACTAAATTGAAATATATTTCTTTGAATTCTGAATGTGTAATTTTAAAAGAATAGCAGTGCAAATAGCCAGATACATGTCAATTAAAACAACAAACCCATCTCTCCCCTATTATATATAATGGCCTCAGACTTTCAAACCAACCACCACTTACCATGGAATATATCCATGTTGCTAGTGTTGCTACCGTTCAAAACGATGGCAATATAGTCGTCACGCTCCACTGCATATATATCAAAAATTTATATAATTTTTTTTGAATGATATTAACAAGATTAATGTGTATTTCTTAAAACTTGGGCAAAACTGATGAGAATTAAGGGAGTCAATCAAGTCAAAGTCAAACAAGTCAACCAGGTGGTCGACCGAAAGTCCCCGAATTCAAAACGCGGGGTTTTTTGTGCAATTTCTCAAACTTTTTGTTTTGAACTTTGTATACATATTGTAAAGCTCTAAAACCCTAGCTTAGTTTTTGGTAGATCAAGACACTCCTTGGAGAGCTTAGAGAGTTAAATTCCTTTCTTTCCTTTGTAACTATTCTTGAAATTTTCTTCAACTTATATATTGAGAATTTATCTTATGCATTTTTTGTTGTTCATTCCACATAATTTTGGTATTTGGCTTAATATTTCCATTGGGCTAGAGTTCACTTTCCTTAGAATTTTGGTTGGGTTAAACTTGGATCAAGATTCTTCATTTATTACCATTTTTAGCTTTCTTGGGTTGATACAAAAATTGTTGTGGAAATTTTTGGTTTAATCAACAAAGGGGTTCGCATCATTTGGTATCAGAATTGGACTCTAAAACTTGGTAGCTCTATCTTTACATTTCTTGTTGTTGTTCTTGTTATTAAAAAAAATCGAAAATTGAGAAAAAAAATTGGAAATTGTGTATGCCCATGAGTATTTCATGATTCCTACAAATTGGGCATTGTTGTTATTATCAATTTGAAAAGTTGTTTGGGTTACATTTGAACAAACACTTGAAAACCCTAAACTATTCAAGTTTGCATCCTAAGTGTTTGACAAAATGTTTCAAAGAGTGTTTTCATATTGAATCCTACCTTTCATTTAACAAACACATTCCTAATTGAATTCCTTCTGTCTTACATCAAGTTTATTGTGACTATACCCTTGAAAATCTTGTTGATCGAGTTCAATTCCTTACTTCCTTGTATAATAGCAAGCAACTAAATTCTACTTGCTATTGTGTCAATCATTCCTTTGCTTCCTTTGTTGTTTGTGGAATTTGTGTTACACAAGAATTGAATTCTCAATTTGGTTGAATTACGTTCCTTGGAAAGTTTGGGTAAGAAAGTGAGGAGTGGTAAAAGGTAAGAGTGATAAGCTCATTAGAGGGAAAAGCCTAATTGAGTGAAACAAGAGCAAAAATATTTTGTGAGGACACTTTGTAGCACCCCGAGTTCCGTATACCCGATTCACTACGTCATTTTGTCTAAATTTTTTTTTTTTTGAATAATATTTTTGCGGAAGAAATTATTGAAATTCATTTTTGGCAACATTAAATAACTGTAATGGCCGATAAAATTGAAACATTTATGAAACCATTTGAAATAGTAAATCGAACCATTAATTTTGTAAAGAAATTGACAATGTCATAATTTCTCAAATAAATGAACTTCTCTAAATTATTCGATTGTTTGGAAAAATACGGAAATCATTAACGTCAAACTTTCAACCGTTTAACGATTATTGCCACCATCATTCATCGCTCGCCACCGTCTCCGAAATCTGCAAAACTGTTAAAAAGTAGGGTGAGTATTTCATGGGGGAAATACTCAGTAGACTGATCGCAAATTAATTTAATTTATAAGATGATTAAACACATAAATCCCGACTCTTTATAAAACGGGCATTGATAGAGTTTCTTTATAAAACGGCTCTTGATAAAACTCATATTGTGCATTACAGCACGGGACATATTTTGCAAATCATAGGCTCTTTGAAAATAGCTCTTTGAAAACAGCTCTTTGAAAACCATATACTTATAAAAACATTTTAATTATGCCAAGCATAATTTCTTTTGAAAGCATAACATAAGATAGGATTGAAATCCTCATAAACATAAGGAGACACAAGAACTTTACCGAACTTAGGTGGCAAGAATTCTTTATGCAGTAAAATCATAATAACAGTAAGTATACCAAAACATAATTCTTGAAATTCATAGGGATCATTTCCATCATAACATAAGATAAGATCGAAATCCTCATAAACATAAGAATTTTACCGAACTTCGGTGGCAAGAATTCTTATGTAGTAAGTATACCAAGCATAATTTTTGAAATTCATAGGGATCAATTGCATCATAACATAAGATAGGATCGAAATCCTCATAAACATATGCGACAGGAATTTTACCGAACTTAGGTGGCAAATCCTCATAAACATATGGAAACATAGGAATTTTACCGAACTTCGTGGCAAATCCTCATAAACATAGGAGACACAAGAATGTTACCGAACTTCGTGGCAAGAATTCTTATGTGTAGCGCTACTAAAACTCCGGTCCCCTTGACATATCATAACTTATCATATGGGACCCATAACAATCTTGGTAGATTGATTTCATAGCAATGATCCAAAAAAACATTTTCGTGAAGCATAGGGTATACTTACTTTTCGTAAAAACATAAAGTATATTTTCTTTTCATAAAAACATACTTACTCTTCATAAAAACATAAGGTATATTTACCTTTCATAAAAACATACTTGCTTTTCTTAAAAATTGACTTTCACAAGTCACATGACATTCATATGAAATCATAATTTAAATCAATTAATAAGTGCGAGTCTACCTCAAATCCGACGAGTGCAAAGTTGAGCGGGAATGACTTCAGTTTCTTTAAATTCTCCGTACGCTTCGTCTTAGCCAATAAGTCACTTTAGTCTATCGAATATATAGTTCAAAATGATAAATTATAATTTGAGGACTAAAATTGATGTTTTGAAAGTTGAGGGACTAAAATGAATACTTTTGAAAGTTCAGGGACTAAAATAGATATTTTGAAATTTGAGGGATTAAAAATGAATACTTTGAAACTTGGGCTTAAAATCAAATAAAGTAAATCAGCAAGGACTGAAATGATAAGTTTAAAAGCTGAAAGGACTGAAATAAAACCTTTTTAAAACTTGGGGACTGATTTGAAAGCCTTTGAAACTTCAGGGACCAAAGTGCAAATTTTCGAAAATCAAATATATTAAATAAAACTTTACTCTCTTTCCCTATTCATTTCGAGATTCAGAGAGGAAGAGAGATGAGAGGTGTGGAAAGGGCGAAATCTGGTGGTTGCTACCGGCGCCATTCCGTCGGCAATACCACGGCGCTATCACCGCCGCCTTATGGCGGTGACCAAGGGGAAGATATGGTAGCAAGAAAGGGGACGATTGGTGTCGATTCAAGGTGAAACCGGGGCTGATTGGTGCGAGTTTTAGGTGCGAAAACCGAAAGTAAATCGAGGCTCAAATTTCGATCTTGGCTGCGGTTATGGTGGTGGAGGTTCTGCAGTGGTTATGTTGTTCGATTGAGTTGTTTTGATGGTTGTGGTCCTGTGGTGGTTCGGTTGGTCTGTGATTGTGCAGAATGATGATTCTGAGTAAATTTGCGAAGCTGAGACAGAGGAGAGGAGAAGACCGGTGTGACTGCCGGTGATTTGAAGGTGGCAGCTTGGTAGTGGGTTGGTGGTGTCCGGTGCTTGACTGGATTATGCAGTAGGCGGTGGTGATGGTTTAAGGTAGGTATTTGGTACTCTATTTCTTGGGTTTTGGGGTTTTGATTTTGGGTTGCGATTTGGAGTTGGGTTTGATGTTTTGGATCGGAGGTTAGGTGGTGATGATTCTGGGTAGTAGGCTGGTGGTAGTGTTGTAGGTAGAGGTTAATTGGTGGTCCAGCTGTGAGCTGCAGGAGGCTGGAATGGTTGCTAGAAGTGGGATTGCAGTTGATTTGGTTGGTTGCAGTGGTGAATTGCAGAGGCAGGGAAAAAGTGTGCTTGGTGGTGTTGCTGTGGTTTGGGTGGTGATTGGCCGGTTTGAAGTTGAGGCGTGATGGAGGTTGGCTGTTGAAAATGAAAGCTGGCCATGAGTGATCTAATACAGATTGGTGTTGATTGATGATGATGATTAAGATTGTTTGATTTGGAGATCAAAATGGTGATAAACGAAATGGGAGGTGGTGATGCTGCTAATGATGATTGGTTGAGTTTCAGACAAATGGAAATTTGATTCAGATGATGGTTGCTTGTTCATGATTCAATTGGCGTTGAAAAAGCTGCAGGGTGCCAACTGATGATGAATGATTTTGGTTGGTTTCTGATCGTGATGAAAATGTGGATTGGAGATGGAGGTTTGGATGTGTGAAGGTTGAGATGGTTATGAGATGAATCAGTGTGGATGGTGATGATATGATTCCTCTGATTATAGAGGATGGGTGATGATGAACGGTGGTGGAAATGGGTGTGTGAATCATTATGTCTTTGAGACATAATGATGATGAATGAGTGGGTAAGAAGAGAAGAACGTGGGAATTGTTGTTGAATTGGCCATTAGTTGGTTTGTAGTGGTTTGGTTGGTGATGAAAGTGGTAATGCTTGATGAAATGGCTGAATTTATGGGATTGTGGGGGAAAAAGCAAATAGATTAGTGGATTTCATGATTTGGTTGATATAGAAATGATTATTGAATTGATGTGTAAAAAAAAATAAAACATGTGGGGGATTTAAGTTTGGTCGAGCTTTGGCTTAATTTGGTGAGTGTGGTATTGATAAGAAATTATAGGAGAGAAAATGTGGAATATGAATGATGGTTGTGAGTTAGTGGAGAATCATATGAATATAAGGGAGAATGGTGGAGAATTAGGTGGAAATGAAAGGAAAACAAAATGTAAAGTGTTTAGAATGATGATGTATAGTGGAGAATATTTGTAAAATTTAGGTAGAATTAGTTAGGATAATTAACTAAAAATTTTACTAACTTCGATCAAGAAACGTATTTAAAACGGATATATTTTTGACTGAAAATACATTTCAGAAGTGAGTAAATTTTGAGATAAAATTGGATTTCGTATTTGGACTTGAAATAATTTGATAAGGATCATTGGGATATTTTAATAAATTTGGAATTCAAAATGATTTTGAAAATAATACTTTGAATAAATAATTAAATAACATAATTTTAGAAATTTGGATTTTAATTAAAAATCGAACAAATTCGATATTTCTTGACTTGGCTAGACGAATCCGTCGCGGCGTTAACTTCAAAATAATAGGTGAAATAGTAGCGACACAATTTTCTAAATATTAAAATAATTATTAATTGCGTAAAAATTCTGAGTCGCTACAATCTTACCTCCTTAAAATAATTTCGTCCTCGAAATTAAACTTACTTGATCTTTGATATCTGGATATTTAACCAGAACCTCTTCTTCTTCTTCTCTTATGTAGCATCATCGCTACCATATTTAACCCAACCATATTTAACCCACTGGACTTTGACTAAATGCATCACTTTGTTTTCTCAAGAACATGGACTTTTCTATAGACATATGTGTCTACTCAAAAATTCTTCTGAATCGTATGTGACTGAAAGTTCACTATTCTTTGAATTCCATTATTATGAACCAAAAACAACATAACTTATTCATAGATGATCAACTTATTTCATAATCTCAATACATTATCACCTTCAATTATCATCATCATATCATTCCTTACAATTTCTATTGTACCTTTATATTCAAATAACCTTACGTCCATCATCATTATCTCACATAATCCCAAACAACATCATGTCTCTTTACTAATTTCTGTAATTCCATAAAAAAAAAAAAAAAAATCTCTTCAAGTTTCCATAAATCTTTACTGATATATCAAACCATAATAATTTGTCATCTCTAAATTTCTTATCATCGAATATTCCAAAAAAAAATAATCAAAGAATTACCTGAATATTCTCTTTACGTAATATACCCAAACATATCAACATAATATCATCAACTTATCTTTCCAATATTTGTAACCCAAAATTCAGTAAACAAATATCTTCCAAATAACTAAGATTCTTTACTTAAATGTCACCCCATTTCCTGCAAAGTATTTCTTTCACTTATACATACTTATGAATTCTGATTCAATACGGTCCTTATTTCTCTTTCACGTATTCCCGTATCATCTCACTATACCTTGATTATTATACCAAAAATATCAGTACCAAAATCCAATAAAATATTCCATATCTCCAATCTTATCATCAAATTTTCTTTTGTCGAGAAAAATAACAGCGCATTAACTCTTGTTCCCACTTTTCATTTTTCTATACTTTAAATCATACAACTGATCATCTCAGATTTTCCATTATTGTAGCCAAAATATTTACTCACGTCAAAAGTACAACCAATAATAATTAATCGAAACTGCATCACTAAATCTTTAAATAAACCCATATATTATGACTAAAAATGAAAATTCTCAATCGTAGATAATATTTCACCATAATGCAATAAACCATCAAAATAAGATCATCGAACTCAATATTCACACGATTCTTCCCTGGATAACCATAACATCCCTTAACCGTCTAGTCGTCATATCTATCACGTACCTTATACATCAATCTGATCACTAATATTATATATCAATTTCTCAGACTAAAAAAAATCTTGGATTCTACCATGGTCCCTCTTCTGAACACCATTCCAAAATAAGTCATCACTGTAAAATCTTATCCCTATTTTCCTCAAAATTCATATCCTTATAATACTCTCCAATTCAAGTGATCATTCCTTACAAGTGATAAATCCATTCCCAAGAATAATTAAGATTCTTCCCAATAATGTCATTATACTTGTCTTCACTCGTCTTTCAAAATATAACTTATCATTTACTCAATCTTGCTTATGAACTTGCAATTCTAAACTCAATTCTCTTAGTGATTGCATACCATACTATGCTCTTATTTCCAAACGATAAAATTCTAGGCAGAGTTTCCTTTGAAATTTGGACTAATCCAAATCGTAAGTATACTTCATACTAACAATAACATATAACTCCACATTTAATCACAACGATCTAAAAATATTGAAAACGATTCCAACACTTCAATATCATCAAAAATATCCCATAATTCCATTCATAATTCCTCAACATAATAATTTCAAATCATATTTTTCAATATCACAATATCACTTCCTTCAATACCTTAATTGGCTCAAAAGATTACTCATACCTATAAATATATGCCATAAATCATATTCCCAAAATTTATTCACAAAGCCAAACTTCATAATAAATTTCTCTTCAACATAGAGACATAATTCATTTACTCAACATAATATCCATTACTTAAATACCAAAAACTAAGAACCAAATCTTTAAATCTTTAACTTCATAATGCTTCTCATAAAAGTCTCAATAAAATCATATCAGTTATAATCTTAACATCTTATCACAACTTCATAACTGGCTTGCTATTTCTCGTTTAATCTAAACGATAGATAATCTGAACATATAATCAAATCCTTTCCATTGACTTCTCATACTTAGTGCCATGTCTAAAATCAATTATGCAAAGTCCATCTAGGGTTCATCATTTCTAACTCGAGGACAAAAATTATTTAAAAATCATTCTTAAATCATATTATTCCCATTATGCTCAACACTCGTTTTCTTTCTTAAAAAAATTTTCTCATAATCATACATTAAAGCATATAAGTTATGACAAAGCATAACAACATCATTATTTTCGAAGAAATACATTCTTATTTCTCATAAATCATAAGTATCTGAAATACTCTTCATTCTTTCTCATAAATCAATAAAATGAGTATTCGAAATACTGAAATAACTTTAAACATCATAAACTTCTTTACCTCGGAGTTGGTGGAACGAATGATGGCAGTGGCAATCTTCATCAATAAAATTTTATAATGGAAAATATTTCTTGAAAATTCTTTTTGAAAATTTTTCCAGTCTACAGAAACGCAGACTAGCTCTGATACCAACTTGTAGCACCCCGAGTTCCGTATACCCGATTCACTACGTCATTTTCTGTCTAAATTTTTTTTTTTTCGAATAATATTTTTGCGGAAGAAATTATTGAAATTCATTTTTGGCAACATTAAATAACTGTAATGGCCGATAAAATTGAAACATTTATGAAACCATTTGAAATAGTAAATCGAACCATTAATTTTGTAAAGAAATTGACAATGTCATAATTTCTCAAATAAATGAACTTCTCTAAATTATTCGATTGTTTGGAAAAATACGGAAATCATTAACGTCAAACTTTCAACCGTTTAACGATTATTGCCACCATCATTCATCGCTCGCCACCGTCTCCGAAATCTGCAAAACTGTTAAAAAGTAGGGTGAGTATTTCATGGGGGAAATACTCAGTAGACTCATCGCAAATTAATTTAATTTATAAGATGATTAAACACATAAATCCCGAATCTTTATAAAACGGGCATTGATAGAGTTTCTTTATAAAACGGCTCTTGATAAAACTCATATTGTGCATTACAGCACGGGACATATTTTGCAAATCATAGGCTCTTTGAAAATAGCTCTTTGAAAACAGCTCTTTGAAAACCATATACTTATAAAAACATTTTAATTATGCCAAGCATAATTTCTTTTGAAAGCATAACATAAGATAGGATTGAAATCCTCATAAACATAAGGAGACACAAGAACTTTACCGAACTTAGGTGGCAAGAATTCTTTATGCAGTAAAATCATAATAACAGTAAGTATACCAAAACATAATTCTTGAAATTCATAGGGATCATTTCCATCATAACATAAGATAAGATCGAAATCCTCATAAACATAAGAATTTTACCGAACTTCGGTGGCAAGAATTCTTATGTAGTAAGTATACCAAGCATAATTTTTGAAATTCATAGGGATCAATTGCATCATAACATAAGATAGGATCGAAATCCTCATAAACATATGCGACAGGAATTTTACCGAACTTAGGTGGCAAATCCTCATAAACATATGGAAACATAGGAATTTTACCGAACTTCGTGGCAAATCCTCATAAACATAGGAGACACAAGAATGTTACCGAACTTCGTGGCAAGAATTCTTATGTGTAGCGCTACTAAAACTCCGGTCCCCTTGACATATCATAACTTATCATATGGGACCCATAACAATCTTGGTAGATTGATTTCATAGCAATGATCCAAAAAAACATTTTCGTGAAGCATAGGGTATACTTACTTTTCGTAAAAACATAAAGTATATTTTCTTTTCATAAAAACATACTTACTCTTCATAAAAACATAAGGTATATTTACCTTTCATAAAAACATACTTGCTTTTCTTAAAAATTGACTTTCACAAGTCACATGACATTCATATGAAATCATAATTTAAATCAATTAATAAGTGCGAGTCTACCTCAAATCCGACGAGTGCAAAGTTGAGCGGGAATGACTTCAGTTTCTTTAAATTCTCCGTACGCTTCGTCTTAGCCAATAAGTCACTTTAGTCTATCGAATATATAGTTCAAAATGATAAATTATAATTTGAGGACTAAAATTGATGTTTTGAAAGTTGAGGGACTAAAATGAATACTTTTGAAAGTTCAGGGACTAAAATAGATATTTTGAAATTTGAGGGATTAAAAATGAATACTTTGAAACTTGGGCTTAAAATCAAATAAAGTAAATCAGCAAGGACTGAAATGATAAGTTTAAAAGCTGAAAGGACTGAAATAAAACCTTTTTAAAACTTGGGGACTGATTTGAAAGCCTTTGAAACTTCAGGGACCAAAGTGCAAATTTTCGAAAATCAAATATATTAAATAAAACTTTACTCTCTTTCCCTATTCATTTCGAGATTCAGAGAGGAAGAGAGATGAGAGGTGTGGAAAGGGCGAAATCTGGTGGTTGCTACCGGCGCCATTCCGTCGGCAATACCACGGCGCTATCACCGCCGCCTTATGGCGGTGACCAAGGGGAAGATATGGTAGCAAGAAAGGGGACGATTGGTGTCGATTCAAGGTGAAACCGGGGCTGATTGGTGCGAGTTTTAGGTGCGAAAACCGAAAGTAAATCGAGGCTCAAATTTCGATCTTGGCTGCGGTTATGGTGGTGGAGGTTCTGCAGTGGTTATGTTGTTCGATTGAGTTGTTTTGATGGTTGTGGTCCTGTGGTGGTTCGGTTGGTCTGTGATTGTGCAGAATGATGATTCTGAGTAAATTTGCGAAGCTGAGACAGAGGAGAGGAGAAGACCGGTGTGACTGCCGGTGATTTGAAGGTGGCAGCTTGGTAGTGGGTTGGTGGTGTCCGGTGCTTGACTGGATTATGCAGTAGGCGGTGGTGATGGTTTAAGGTAGGTATTTGGTACTCTATTTCTTGGGTTTTGGGGTTTTGATTTTGGGTTGCGATTTGGAGTTGGGTTTGATGTTTTGGATCGGAGGTTAGGTGGTGATGATTCTGGGTAGTAGGCTGGTGGTAGTGTTGTAGGTAGAGGTTAATTGGTGGTCCAGCTGTGAGCTGCAGGAGGCTGGAATGGTTGCTAGAAGTGGGATTGCAGTTGATTTGGTTGGTTGCAGTGGTGAATTGCAGAGGCAGGGAAAAAGTGTGCTTGGTGGTGTTGCTGTGGTTTGGGTGGTGATTGGCCGGTTTGAAGTTGAGGCGTGATGGAGGTTGGCTGTTGAAAATGAAAGCTGGCCATGAGTGATCTAATACAGATTGGTGTTGATTGATGATGATGATTAAGATTGTTTGATTTGGAGATCAAAATGGTGATAAACGAAATGGGAGGTGGTGATGCTGCTAATGATGATTGGTTGAGTTTCAGACAAATGGAAATTTGATTCAGATGATGGTTGCTTGTTCATGATTCAATTGGCGTTGAAAAAGCTGCAGGGTGCCAACTGATGATGAATGATTTTGGTTGGTTTCTGATCGTGATGAAAATGTGGATTGGAGATGGAGGTTTGGATGTGTGAAGGTTGAGATGGTTATGAGATGAATCAGTGTGGATGGTGATGATATGATTCCTCTGATTATAGAGGATGGGTGATGATGAACGGTGGTGGAAATGGGTGTGTGAATCATTATGTCTTTGAGACATAATGATGATGAATGAGTGGGTAAGAAGAGAAGAACGTGGGAATTGTTGTTGAATTGGCCATTAGTTGGTTTGTAGTGGTTTGGTTGGTGATGAAAGTGGTAATGCTTGATGAAATGGCTGAATTTATGGGATTGTGGGGGAAAAAGCAAATAGATTAGTGGATTTCATGATTTGGTTGATATAGAAATGATTATTGAATTGATGTGTAAAAAAAAATAAAACATGTGGGGGATTTAAGTTTGGTCGAGCTTTGGCTTAATTTGGTGAGTGTGGTATTGATAAGAAATTATAGGAGAGAAAATGTGGAATATGAATGATGGTTGTGAGTTAGTGGAGAATCATATGAATATAAGGGAGAATGGTGGAGAATTAGGTGGAAATGAAAGGAAAACAAAATGTAAAGTGTTTAGAATGATGATGTATAGTGGAGAATATTTGTAAAATTTAGGTAGAATTAGTTAGGATAATTAACTAAAAGTTTTACTAACTTCGATCAAGAAACGTATTTAAAACGGATATATTTTTGACTGAAAATACATTTCAGAAGTGAGTAAATTTTGAGATAAAATTGGATTTCGTATTTGGACTTGAAATAATTTGATAAGGATCATTGGGATATTTTAATAAATTTGGAATTCAAAATGATTTTGAAAATAATACTTTGAATAAATAATTAAATAACATAATTTTAGAAATTTGGATTTTAATTAAAAATCGAACAAATTCGATATTTCTTGACTTGGCTAGACGAATCCGTCGCGGCGTTAACTTCAAAATAATAGGTGAAATAGTAGCGAC
This sequence comes from Ligustrum vulgare, assembly GCA_963555705.1. NCBI lineage: Eukaryota > Viridiplantae > Streptophyta > Magnoliopsida > Lamiales > Oleaceae > Ligustrum > Ligustrum vulgare. Next base: position 1,965,259 of record OY743175.1, on the reverse strand, counting down.
ACAATTTTCTAAATATTAAAATAATTATTAATTGCGTAAAAATTCTGAGTCGCTACACACTTGCACACTCACACTCCATGGCTAATACACATACTTCAAGTGGACAAGATTCTAATGCGCAAACTCAAGAGTTGAGGGATATGATACAAGCTCTCACAGTTACCATGACGAATATGAGGGGAAGATTGGAGGGGAGATTAGCGAGGTTGAAGACTAGGAGGGAAGCTCCACCCCCAAGGGATGATAATGTTAGGAGGGGTGATAGGAGAAGGCCTAGAGATGAGTATGAGTATGAGGATGATGATGTTAATGATGATGAATTGGAGAGTGAAGGGGGTAGTGACCAAAATTGGAACATGGGTAGGAATAGAGGAGGTAGGAATGTGAAGGGATTTGGTCGAGGTCATGAGAGGAACCCTAGGGGTAGGGATGGAGTGGATGGTAATCTTGGAAGCATAAAGATGAAAATTCCTTCTTTCCATGGGGAGAGTGATCCGGATGCCTACTTAGAATGGGAAAGGAAAATGGAATTGATTTTTGAATGTCAAAGGTACTCCGAGGATAAAAATGTTAAGTTAGCGGTAGTGGAGTTTACCGACTATGCCTTACCTTGGTGGGATAATTTATTGCTCACTAGGAGAAGGAATCTAGAAGATAGTGTGGATTTTTGGGATGAATTGAAGAGTCTCATGAGGAAAAGATTTGTAACAAGTCACTTACTATAGGGGGCTCTATCAAAGACTACAAACTCTTAATCAAGGAACTAAAGGGGTTGAAGATTATTACGAGTTGGAGAAGGCCTTGATGAGGGCCAACATAGAGGAGGATAGAGAAGTCACTATGGCTCGATTTATGAGTGGATTGAATAGGAAGATAGCCAACGTGGTAGAACTACACCATTATGTGGAGATGGAGGAGTTGGTACACATGGCTATTAAAGTAGATGCTCAATTGAAAAAGAAGGGACACGAAATTTTTTTGGAGGGTCCTAGTTCCAATTGGAAGTCTAAGTGGGGAAGTGAAAATGTTGATGAAATACCACTTAAAGACAATATTGAAACCTCCAAGGGGAAGGAAGTTGGTTTCGTCAAGGATAAACCAAAGGTTGTTCCTACCGCTTCTAGGAGTCGGGATATTGAATGCTTCAAATGTAGAGGACGGGGGCATTATTCTCGAGAGTACCCTAACAATAGGGTGATGTTTATTAAAAACGGGGAGTGGTACTCGGAAGATGAAGAGGACGAAGAGAGAGTGCAATGTAGAGGAGATATTGATGGCGAGGAAGAAGAGGTGGAGGGAGTTGTTAGTCCGCCCAAGTCTTTAGTCACCATTAGATCTCTCAACACCCAAACCAAGGTGGATGAGGCGGCTAAGCAAAGGAAGAATATTTTCCACACTAGGTGTCTTGTAAGGGACAAAGCTTGTAGTCTCATCATTGATGGGGGAAGTTGCACCAATATAGATAGCACTAGTATGGTAGAGAGGTTGGGATTACCTTTAATGCCACACCCTAGTCCTTATAAGTTACAATGGTTGAGTGATTATGGTGAGTTGAAGGTAAGCAAGCAAGTACTACTTACTTTCAACATTGGGACATATGAGGATCAAGTACTTTGTGATTTGGTTCCCATGCAAGCTACACATATATTATTGGGTAGGTCATGGCAATATGATAGGAGAGTATTGCATGATGGTAGGAAAAATAGGTATAGCTTCCAAATGAATGGGAAACCCATAACACTCCTACCTTTGAGTCCGGAAGAAGTTTATAAAGACCAATTGAAACTCAAGAGGGAGGAGGAGAAGGAAAAAGAAAGAAGAAAAAAAAGATGGAGTTGACTGGGGCACAAAAAGAAAGTGAAAAAAAAGGAGAGAAAAGTAGTGAAAAAAATGAGGGGGTGAAAGAAAAAGGAAAGAGGGCAAAAGATGTTGAAAAAAAAAAATATGAATTTTTATGCTAGTAAATGTAATGTGGAGAGAGCATTAAAAGAAAATCATTCCATTCTTTTGATGGTGTATAAGGAGTCTCTCCTTACACTTGATGAACCTCACACTTCCCTCCCCACTTTAGCTACTTCTTTGTTGCAAGAGTTCGAAGATGTCTTCTCGGAGGAGATGCCTAGTGGACTTCCACCCATTAGGGGCATCGAGCACCAAATTGATTTCATTCCCGGAGCCGTCATTCCAAATAGACCGGCGTACCGAAGCAATCCGGAAGAGACCAAAGAACTCCAAAAACAAGTCGAGGAGTTGATGAGCAAAGGATATGTTCGTGAGAGCATGAGTCATTGTGTCGTTCCCGTACTACTAGTGCCCAAGAAGGATGGAACCTTTAGAATGTGCGTCGATTTCCGAGCCATTAACAACATAACGGTAAAGTATCGACACCCCATTCCTAGGTTAGATGATATGCTAGATGAATTGCATAGTTCTTGCATTTTTATCAAAATTGACTTGAGGAGTGCATACCAGCAAATTAGGATGAGAGAAGGAGATGAATGGAAAACCGCTTTTAAAACTAAATATGATTTATATGAGTGGTTGGTTATGCCCTTCGGTCTCACTAATGCACCAAGCACTTTTATGAAATTAATGAACTATGTTTTGCGTGCATTCATTGGGAAATTTGTGGTAGTTTACTTCGATGATATTTTGATTTATAGCAAGAATTTGAATGAGCATATTGAGCACTTGAGAAGTGTACTTTTGGTTTTAAAAGAAGAAAAATTGTATGCTAAACTCAAAAAGTGTAATCTTTGCATGGAGAGTGTGGTCTTTCTTAGATTTGTAGTTAGTACTAAGGGGATAGAGGTCGATGAGGAGAAGATCAAAGCCATTAAGGAATGGCCCACTCCCACAAGTATCACTGAGGTAAGAAGCTTTCACGGGTTAGCTAGTTTTTACCGTCGTTTTGTCAAGAATTTTAGTACACTAGCTTCACCACTTACCGAAGTTGTCAAAAAGCATATTGGGTTTAAATGAGGGGGAGGCACAAGAAAATGCATTTAATGAAATAAAGAACAATTTGTGCACCGCCCTGGTTTTGTCCTTGCCTAATTTTGACAAAACTTTTGAGATTGAATGTGATGCTTTAGACACAGGCATTAGAGCAGTTTTGATGCAGGAAAAAAGGCCGAGTGCCTACTTTAGCAAGAAGATCAGTGGAGCTGCCCCGAACTATTCCACCTATGACATGAAGCTCTATGCGTTGGTGAGAGCATTAGAGACATGGCACCACTACTTGTGGCCTAGAGAGTTTGTCATCCACACCGACCATGAGTCATTGAAGCACTTGAAGGGGCAAGGGAAGCTGAGCAAGAGGCATGCCAAATGGGTGGAGTACGTGGAAACTTTTCCCTATGTCATCAAATACAAACAAGGTAAGGAGAATGTGGTAGTTGATGCCCTTTCTCGAAGGTATGCTCTTATTACTACCTTGAGTGCTAAGTTGTTGGGTTTTAAGAGTATTATGGACTTGTATGCGCATGATGTGGATTTTGCTAGTATATTTGTGTCATGTGAGAGGGTTGCATTTGATAAATATTATAGGCATGAGGGGTTTTTATTTCGTGAAGGTAAACTTTGTGTGCCAAATTGCTTATTGAGGGAGTTGATGGTAAGGGAGGCCCATGGAGGGAGATTGATGGGTAACTATTGATGGGTAACTTTGGGGTGAGGAGGACCTTGGAAATCTTGCAAGAACATTTCTTTTGGCCTAAAATGAGGAGGGACATTGGGAGAATTTGTTCTAGGTGCATAACTTATAGGAATTCCAAGTCCAAGGTAGAACCACATGGATTATATACGCCCCTACCCGTTTCTAGTAAACCGTGGACCGACATTTCTATGGATTTTATCTTAGGACTACCTAGGTCCAAGAAGGGGAGCGATTCCATCTTTGTGATAGTTGACCGATTTAGTAAAATGGCACACTTCCTTGCTTGTCATAAAACCGATGATGCCACTCACATAGCCGACCTATTCTTTAAAGAAGCAGTGAGACTCTACGGGATTCCTAGGAGCATTGTGTCGGATAGAGATGTCAAATTTCTTAGCCACTTTTGGAAGGTTTTGTGGGGAAAATTGGGGACTAAACTTTTATTTTCCACGACGTGTCACCCTCAAACTGATGGTCAAACAGAAGTGGTTAATAGAACTTTAACACAACTTCTTTGTACTATCCTTAAGGGAAATCTGAAGAATTGGGAAGAGTGTTTACCTTTGTTGAATTTGCATATAATCGAAGTGTTCATTCTACTACTTCTTTTTCTCCATTGAGATTGTTTATGGTTTTAACCCTTTAACTCCTTTGGATTTGATTCCGTTGCCTGTTGATGAAAGAGGTAGTATAGATGGGAAGAGAAAGGCGGAGTTAGTAAAATCTCTCCACGAGAAGGTCAAACTCCAAATCGAGAAGAAGAATGAACAATATGCCTTTAGTGCCAACAAAGGTAAAAAGTGATTGTCATTCGAGGTCGGTGATTGGGTATGGTTACATTTGAGGAAGTAGCGGTTCCCGAATCAAAGAAAATCAAAATTGCAACCGTGGTGATGGCTCCTTTCAAATCCTCGAGAAAATTAATGACAATGCCTACAAGCTTGATCTCCCTGGTGATTACAATGTATCGGCTTCTTTTAATGTCTCTAACTTATCTCCTTTTGATGCAGGTGAAGATTCGAGGTCGAATCATTTTCAAGAGGGAGGGGATGATGAGAATCAAGGGAGTCAATCAAGTAAAAGTCAAACAAGTCAACCCTCTATAAGAATACGGTGGGGCCTATGACAAGATCCAAGGCCAAAGAGGTCCAAGATTCGATGGCGGGACTCATTTTCAAGTTCTGAAATCAAGTCCACATGGAAGAGAGTAAGATTGAGGTCAATTGCCTAATTTTGGAAGTTCAGGACATTTCGGTCGACCGAAAGTCACTCCGGTCGACCGAAACTCTGCATGGATCTTAGAGGTAGCTTCAGTCGGGTTCGATTGAGCGGTGTACGACCGAAAGTCAATTTCGGTCGACCAGGTGGTCGACCGAAAGTCCTCGAATTCAAAATGTGGGATTTTTTGTGCAATTTCTCAAACTTTTTGTTTTGAACTTTGTATACATATTGTGAAGCTCTAAAACCCTAGCTTAGTTTTTGGTATATCAAGACACTACTTGGAGAGCTTAGAGAGGTAAATTCCTTTCTTTCCTTTGTAAATATTCTTGAAATTTTCTTCAACTTATATATTGAGAATTTATCTTGTGTATTTGTTGTTGTTCATTCCACACAATCTTGGTATTTGTCTTAATTTTTCCATTGGGTTAGGGTTCACTTTCTTTAGAATTTTGGTTAGGTTAAACTTGGGTCAATATTCTTCATTTATTACAATTTTTAGCTTTCTTGGGTTGATACAGAAATTATTGTGGGAATTTTTTGTTTAATCACCAAAGGGGTTCGCATAAAAAACATTGCACTTGTCATATAGTTCAAAATATATTATAAGTGCAGGAGGTTGAGTTTTTGTTCATTGTGAGCTTTCTGTAATTTGACATATTTGTTAGTAAGCTTTTCATGGTTAGGTACACAATTTCCATTATGGTGACCTTGTGTATTTGTATTCCATGATCCTAATTTCCATGCTTTTTCTCTGAATGGTATTCGATTTCTGAAGGTAAATTTGTAATCGAGTCAATGCATCCTAATATATAAATACGAAAATCAACATTTTACAATAATAATATTGGAATGTACATTTGCTTGGCATTTTCAAGTTACACAATACAAGTAATGATCAATTCTCATTATTATTCCTATTTATTTTTTTCCTCCATGTATATGTGTGGGTGGGTGGATTCGAGTTTTTCATTTATGAGTGATGAGGTATTGAAAATTTATTTAATAATAAATCGGTCTTAACTTATGAATTAAAATTTTATCTGATTATTGTAATGAGCTTATGTTGCGTTCTTTTTCTTCGTTGTATTATGATCCTACTTCATTTTGAAATCTTGGATTTTTCATTATTTTGAAATCCAGGTCTTTGATATCGATGTTTGCGGTGGATTATTTGCAGTTTCATTTTCCTTTATGCTATTGAATTCATATATATCTTAGATCTGCATTTATGCATTGCGTTCTTGTAATGCATCCTTTTAGTGCAAATGATGCATCCTTTTAGTGCAAATTAGATGACTCAGAAAGTATTAGATTATGGTAATGAACAGTCCTCTGACATTCCTTTTGGGAGATATCATTTTGATTGCAACTTAGTGTCATCTGATGTTGATGATTCTGGTAGGAGGGAGTAGTCAGAATCAGCTGTTGTACTCAAAACAAGTAGGCTTCCTTTAGTTTTTTCGTGCACAAAGAGGTAGTCACGATGGTTTCAAATCCTCAGTTAGTATAATTGGCTATGTGCTTAGATTTCTATAAGGGAATTTCCACCATAAATAACAAAAACTTAAAATCTACTCTAGTGGCATCGACATATGAAGATATAGATTCTAATAGTTGCTACTTTTTATTGATTTCTTCTCATTATTTCGTGTCAGTATATTATACTTTGTAAATTGAATATGTTCGTGCATCGCACGAGTGTGAAATTAGTTGTTTACTAATGTTACATTCTTGAAAAGTACCGCGGCAAAATATCGAGCTAGATGTCAAAGTCAGATATATATAGTCTTATGCGAAGAAAGTCAAAAGCATCACAATTCTAACTCACAATGTATAATGAGCTAGATCGTCTGAAGTTCAAAGAGGAAATTACATGTAGGCCTGATTTTTGACTTCATGATTCAAAATTAAGATTTACTAGTTGTTTATACATAAATCAGGTCAGAATTAAATTTAACTATTAAAAAAATAATATAACCATTAATTACCCCCCACCACACAACCCTCACCCCAATCAAATATCAAAGCCCCAAATCTCAACCAAATGAAAAGGTAATTCAAAATCAAAACGCTCTGAGACCTCTGCTAGGGCTTCGATGGCCTACTTTCTCTCTCATCTTGGTGAACTCCAAGCTCAAATTAACTTAGTGAACTTCGATCCTTCCGGCAGAAGCAGTAGCGCGGGATTGCAGGATGAACTTGTCGAAATTTTTGGTGCGGTGGTTTTAGCGTTTTCACCCTCTCCCATATTTTTCAGTCCCCCTGGTCACCACTACCACCACCTCTCTCGCGCGGATAGCTGGATGAATATGTTGAAATTTGATTTGGAGCCGGTACCTCGTGTCTACAAACAGGGCAATAATTTCCAAGCTTTGACCAATGTGGTTTGTGGTGTGATTGTTTCAGTGAAACTCGTCGATATATGGTGCGGTGATTTGTGGTTGTGGATGTGGATACAGTGGGGGATTGTGGAGACAGTGTATATGTGGTGCGGTTGTTTCTGTGAAATGCGTGGTGTGGTGTGGTGTGGTGGTTTCCTTGAAATGTCTTCATCATCTTTGGTTGTTGCTATGAGTTTACGATGGTGGATGTGTGTTACGATGGTGGTGGTGGTGGTTGTTTCTAGGTTGTTATAGGTCACATGTGACTTGTTAAAGTCACATATTAGAATTCAAGTCACAAGTTATAGGTTATAGGTTACACACGTTAAAGTCACAAGTCAAATAATTAGGTCACATGTGATTGCTTAATTTGTGACCAGAGTTTTCAGTTGTGACCGCTTAATTTGAATTTTGTGACCGTTAAATTAGCCGTGACCTAGAAGGTTTTTGAATTGTGACAAAAAATAAATTCTTACAAATAAAATTCGAAATTTGCGTGCGTCGCAAAATTTTCATTTGTGACCAATTAATTCGATAATTTGTGACCAAAAAATGTAGTTGTGATCGGTTATATTTGTAACTTGTGATGGATAAATAAATTGTGATTTATTGTGACCTATAAATTTTTAATTTATTACTGAGAAATTAACTGTGACCTATAAATTTTGTGATTTGTGATCGAAAAATAGTCGTGACTTTTAGTATTTGTGATTTTGTGACCTAATAATAAATTGTGATCGATTAATTTGATTATTTGTGACGGCGAATGGGTGGGGTGGTGGTGGTATAATTGTGACACAAAAATAAGTTGTGACCAATTGATTGTTGTGACCTTAATTTGTGATCTATAAAATTTATGATTTGTGACCAAGAAATAGATTGTGACCAACTAAATCGATAATTTGTGACCAAAAAATGAGTCAACTGAATAATTTTATAAATTGTAACTTATAAAATTTATGATTTGTGACCAAGAAAACTAGTGATTTGTGAAAATTGTAACCTAAAAAATTCTTGATATGTATTCGAGAAAAAATTGTGATCAATGAAATTTGTGATTTGTGACCAATAAAGAAATTGTGACTCATAATTTGTTGTGATCAATTGACTCGAGATTTTTGACCAAAAAAAAAATCACGACCTACGAAATCCGGAATTTGTGACCGAGAAATAAATTGTGACCTAAAACATTGTGATTGTGACCTAAAAAATTGTGACTTGTGACTATAATAAGCTGTGACCTAAAAAATTGTGATTTGTAACAATAAACAATAAACTATATAATTAATATGACCTGATTTTTGAAATAAAAACATGAGTTTCTTAATTTTGAAAATGGAAGAAATTACACCACATAACCCATTTAAAAATAATAATTTTAATCTTACATCAAACCTTTTTCATTTCCAATAATACTACATTATTAAAGTAAATTTGATAATGAAACATCACCTCACTCCTCCTAAATTAAATCAATTAACAAACATCTCTCTCATCAATTAACAAATTCTCTTCTCTCTCATATAAAAAAATAATTACAGCCAAATCATAAATCAAGGCTGCTGGAATTAGGGGGCTTATTAATTTTGTGAGCAAAAGAAGTGGTGAAAAAAACTGTTTCTTATGAATTAGAAATTTCAGATCATCCTTTACTGTAAGATTATCGTGTGTGCTATTGAATCGTACATAATCGATTTCGAGAAAAGTAGGTATGTAATTTTCCAGTTATTGATAATTAGTTCATGAATTTTGTCTTCTTTTATAGTGATTTTTCATCGTTATTAAGTTCATTCTGGCTTGTATTTGATTTTGAATTTATTTATATAATCTCATTACATGTTTATTCCCTAAATTCGGGTTCGTACGTCGCTCATGCATGCCCCTTGAGTGATGAAGCACATATCACATTCTCATCATCCAATGAGGAGACAACACATCGTAATTTCAATTTAAAATATCCACATTTCATGTATCCCTTTTTGTTGTGTGAAAAGTCTATGTGTCAGACCATGCAATGTCCATTAGGTGCTTTATATTTCATAGGCACATGAGTCAATGATATTTTTTATGACTCTATGTATCATACTAATGCGAGATATATTACACGATGTATTACTGTGATAAGAGTTAAATTCCATAGTGTGGTGATCTTTATCGTAATGAACAAGAGCAACAAGGTGTAGGAGTTCATTAAAAGTTCATTTTAGCTAATATTTTCTCAATATGCACAAGACCAGAGTTAAATGTTATGGATTTCCAAGACAATATATGTAGGAATAGATCACATGACAAAAGGTAAAAGAAAAATTAACATGGCTAAAACTTACAAGAAAACCAAAAAATGAATAAATGTCAACATCCTACCATGGAAACTCATTACAGACATTACTGAACTAATATTTCACTAGTAAACCAAGAGAACCTTCCCCATATCAGATAATTAAGCTTCCAGTTACTGTTGTGTGTTGTTACTTCTCATAAAACAATTGGAACAAAGATCCAATCTCACCATTTACAAAAATGAAGAAAATTGTGCATATTTTGAAAATCCAATGATAATTCTCTAACGCGTTCTTCTCTTCCACCATCTTCTTCACCTCCTTGTCCTCAGCATTGTACCTCTCAGACCTTAGCATCTTGCACTATTTTCTCGGTGTCTTCCTTGCTCAATCTTCCCTTATCATTTGTGATCGTTATCTTGTTCTTCACATCTGTGCTTTTGTCCTCAGACATGACGTTCAGTATGCCATTGGCATAAATGTCAAAGGTCACATTGATCTGTGGTACCCCCTAGGTGCAGGAGGAATACATGTGAGCTCAAACTTCCCAAGACGATTGTTATCTCAAGTCCTCGCTCTTTCACATTCACACTTATATAAGCACGCCAGACTGATTATCGGAATAAGTCGAGAAAATCTACTCTTTTTAAGTTGGGAGTGTTTCTTGGAATCATAGTCATGACTCCACCTGCAGTCTCAAGGCCGACTCAAAGGTGTAACATCAAGCAAAAGCAAGTCTTGCACATTCTCATCACCTTCAACAGTCAATGTAGCCATCTGCACTTCGGTGCCATAAGCCATTGCCTTGTCGGGATTTATACTCTTGCAGAGCTCTTTCCCATTGAAAAAGTCCTGCAAAATTTTTCAAACTTTGGAAACACAGTTGATCCACCAACTAGCACAACCTCATGAACCAGCAATTTATCAATCTTTGCATCCCTCAAACTTTTCTCCACTGGATCCATACATTTCATAAACAATCCATGCACAATTCCTCAAATCTTGCCCTTGTAATAGTTGCATAAAAATCTTTGCAATGGAATTTCCTTCATTTTTTGTTACCGAACAGTAGAAGAAATACCCAATTATCGATGAAGAAAAAGTGCAGTCCATAGAAGGTTTAAGGAATTCATGACCGATTTCTGAAGATGATGAAGATGCATAGTCATACTATTCCATTTATTGGGATCTTTGCAAAGGAGTTTTTTGAAATAAAGATTAATTGGGGCTCACAATTTAAATCAGAGTAATCAAGCTTCTCTTTAAATTCATGACTTACAACATATAATAGATATATGGAAAATGGAAAAGGAGTAATTATTGGATGCAGTAATTTTGGTTATATTTTATATGTTAAATAGTATATTACATATATGAAAGAGTATGCAGTATTTCATGAAATAATATTTTTTTATTGGGTATTTATGATTTTTTGTACTTTAAAAACTTTCTTTATGTATTCTTCCCAAGTTCAAACCACTTGAAATCATGGGCCTTAAACAGTGGGCTTCTAAAGCAGCCCGCCCATGTCCACAAAAACTTGTACGAACAAAATGTAAAATAATAAATTAATTAAAATAAAAAATTCCGTAAGTCCCCTTCCAGATTAGGGTTTATAGACAACGATAACAGTCCATTCCCCAATTCGAAGTTCTTTGCTCTACGGGAGCAAAATATTCAAGGTATATACGTATGGTTTTGTGAAAGTGAGTGATGGATAAGCCAACACTGACCCTTGATAAAGGTACAACGTGTACAGCGTGGAATTATAGTGGCCACAGATTAGCCGCTGGTTCAACTGATGGTACCGTCATTATTTACGATTCAACTGACCCAGCTTCTTCAAACTTTAACTGTACAGCCAGATTCAAGGTTAGATAGTTAGCTCATTATCATTATTGCTGTTATATTATGATTTTGCATATCAATCTTTTAAAAGTTCTGGCATTCTTGTGCCCTAAAATGGTATAAGCAAGGACATCAATAATAATTAATGCAAACGGGAGACCTTGAGCAGTCCGTGTGCGTGCAAGCGGTCACATGTGATATGTTGTAAAGTCATGGAACGAAATATTTATTATGTGGCGTCTAAGGGTTAAAATTACAAATGCGGAAATTGAATTTAATATGAAAGTATCAGATTGTGAGTTTTGAGAAAACGGATATATATACATGCTGTCAATTTACTTTTTAGAGAGAAGTGTTCTTGAGGTTTGCTTATCATCAATTTTAAATAAAGAAGCTATTTGTTTGCCATAAACATTTGGTTTGAGCATAGACTGTAATACAGTCAGTTGATCACAATGAAAGCATTACTTTCAGGTTGTAATTCATATGTTGGGTAGGCATTTAATACCTATGGCTTATTATTAAGCCTAATTGTGGAAAGTTTATTTTTTCGAGTGTTTATTTGATATCAGGAGGATATCCCATTTGTTCATTATTTCTTCTGATGAAGTTTGGATTCCATTGATCACGTGTTATAGCATGATAAACAATTAGGTCCAAGAAAGCAGCATTTTGAAACTTGTTTGGGTTCCACCAGAGTATGGAGATGCAGTTGCTTGCATTACTTCTGATGGAACTTTGTCGTTGTGGGAAGAGGTTTCGCAAGGTACTTTTAATCACTTAAATCACTTTTCCATTTTGTCTTAGGCATGTTCTCTTTGTTGTTTTGAGGTTGTTTTTTGTTTTTATTTTCGAAAACACTAAAAATGCGTTCTTTTTACCATTTTCGAAAACGCATTTTGGAAAGAAAAAAATTTGTATACAAAACGCCCAATGTTTTGAGGTCATTTTCTGTTTTATTTTCGAAAACACTAAAAACGCGTTCTATTTACCATTTTCGAAAACGCGTTTTGGAAAAAAAATTGTATAGTTTTGGGCGTTTTGTGTGTATTTCAACAAAAAATGTTCAAAACGCGAAAAACGCGTTTTGGGATTTTTTTTTTAAAGAATTATTCTAATTTGGAACTAAGCTTAATATAAAGTGTTTTTTTTTTTAGAATTATCCTAGTTTGAAACTAAGCCTAAATAATTTTTTTTTTTTAAATTACCCTAATTTAGAATTAATCTTAAATAAAATTTTATTGAATTCAATATCAACGTTACAAAAAAAATTAAGTGAAAATTTTTGTTATATTTCAAAAAATTTCTTGATAAATGGACTCTGGTGGTTTTGAAAGAACTTGTATTTTCTGGATTTTAATAAAATTAGAGTTTCCTCAAATCCCGAACCTGATCAAGCTGTGTTAATATAGACTCTTAATGCACACATTTGTGTGTTGCATGTAACCATGTTCTCAGTGTATTGTGAAAGAAAATTTAAGTTTGAGCCAGTAGTATTCTGCAAGCAAATTAATTAAAAATAGTTTAAGTAGTATTCTGCAAAATTTCAACAGAACGTGTTTTCCAGTTTTTAATTTTCAAAAACAGTTTTCAGAAATGACAAACCAAACGCATTTCCAGCAAATTTGAAAACAAAAATAAAAACAGGAAATACAAAACATTTTCGAAAATGAAAATACAAAATAAAATACAAACAAAACGTCACCTTAGTCTCTTCGAAAGTTTTAGTTTTAAAAGCAGAATAATGAAGAACAAATTTGATTGTGAATTGGCTTATCTTTCATGGGAGGATAGGAGCTAGATTTATGCTATGGAATGTGGGATAACCTTTAGAATACTGGATTTTTGCATGATTAGTACTGTATCTATATTTTGGCCGGAGGTTATCAATGATTGTCCCCATTTCATGGATTTGGATTTTCTTCTGTTATTATATTTTGCATTTTTTTGATCTTGAGCTTCAACACCTACATTTTCTGGTACAGTTGTACCTCTTTGTTTCACGTTCTAAGGGTTTCAACATAATTCATTTTTGTTTTTCTCTAGATTCTGATGTACTTAACTGGAAATTGTGCAAATGTTTTGAAAGAAACACAAGTCATGTTCTAGATATTCAATTTGGAGATTCTCACACATGTCTGAAATTGGTGAGTCTTCCTACTGCTTGTTTATAACTCTTTTGCTGCAGTGTTATGATGTGCAATAGCAGACATTGTTCACAAACACCATAAAGGCTTTGTATACCTCCTGAGTCCTTTTTATTTATTTATTTAAAAAAAAAAATTGTTGTAGGCAATATATTACAAAATCCTTCTCTCGTCAAAGAATAGAGATAAATTCAATATATAGGGAATCTTCCAAAAATAGAAATAAGATCAAGATAGAGTGTGTAAAATTTTGATGCCGGAAATATGGCTTGTTAAGAAAGTGCACTTGTTTAACCAAAACAATGTTTTGGAAGAGTATATAAACGTTTTAAATTATGAACATTTAGAAATGAATGGTGGTGATTAGTGGGTCCCTCAAAATGTGTGGATGAATAGTGATTGAGTGTTTATAAACAGTTAATAAACATGAGCATAACATGGGCTGAAATTATGTGCAGCTCTTCATGTTCATTTACCTTAATATAGATTAAAGAACAACTAAGATATACAAAAATGGAAAAATTGATTTGTTTGGAAGGGGAAGAGGAACATCTAGAATATGAGATGTGACCTAATATGATCTTCCTACATTTAAACTCGTTATATTTGCTTGTAGCTCTTCTGAACTCTGCAAGTAAAAAATGAGATATATAAACCTCCAATGGAAACATCTGTTTGCAGAAGACTCAACCTAAGTAAAAAAAATGAGATATATAAACTATTAATGCAAAAAGACTATGCCTGTGTTTGGCTCATGTTTATGAACTTTTTATAAACACTCAAGTCGCTTTTACCCATAAATTTCGATGGATTCACAATTTAAACTGTTTATAAACACTTCCCAAACATGCTTCAAGTATTTTTCTTTTCTTCCTCAACCCCCTCCCAATTTCTATCTTCAACCAGTTGTGTCACTGGATGTAAATAAGCTGACAACTATAATCAACTATTTTTATACATGGATGCAAGTTATTTCAATTTTACATGATGAATTGATGCCTTCGTAATTCGTAAATAGCTTAGTCGGTTGGATGTGGTAGAAAATTGGCACATGCATGTTTATGATATGAAGTAAGCATTGAATGATACATATTACAACCCATTGCTACCATTTCTTGATACAGAGATCTTCATTTGCTATTAAACTAAGCGTTTTAAAATATAATCCCTTCGAGTTTAAATTCACCAGCAAATTACAATATAAAATGTGTTAACATTTAAGCTGACTTTTATTTTTGCATTTACTTCCTGAACAGGTTGCTGCATATTCAGATGGACAAGTGAAAATCTTTGAGCTTCTAGATCCACTTGAATTGGAGATGTGGCAACTGCAGGTGTTTTTATCAATCGTTTATTTTAATATGTAATATTGCTGCCTAACTGTATCATCCGTTGACGTACTTGTGTAAGCTGGATCATTTCAGACATGTATGATCATTGCTACAATTCTTCTTCTCTTAAAGTGATTTTGTGTTCATCCTACATGTCTTTATCTTGAGATCTCTTCTTCTTTGCACAAAATTCTGCATCATTTTCTCCCATTTTTTAAATGCAATTGAATCAGTACATTTCCACAAGCAACAAGAAGCATGTTTTTCATTTTGTCTTCGCTAAATTAGCTCTCATAGCACGTAAATGCCAGTGATGAGGCTAATTTAATCCAGGTCTTTAGTTTCATCTGAGTTATGCTTTGACTTAAACAGTCACTTGAACTGCTTATGATGTATGGTAGTAAGCCATCAACGCATAATTGTTCTTCATTGTTGACTATACTAGAGAACCATAATATGTCTTAGGTACTTGGATTATCCTATCATTCACCTTCGTGGAAAACCTGTTTGGGTTGTTAATGCCTTGAACCAGTACGACAAATATTTTTCAGCGTTAAATAAGGTTTATTTTGATATGTTTTATAGGCTGAGTTTCAAAATGTAATCGATTTGGTCTCTAAGTTTGGGAATGCTTCATGCTCCTCTGCTTCCATCTCTTGGAATCCACAAAGAGGTGAACTCCAGCAGTCAAGCTTTATCTTGGGATTCAGCTCGAATAGCCCGCTTCTAAATTCTTCCAAGGTAAACATTTAGATCCTCTCCCTATGTTTCCATACCAATGTGTGTACATGTGAAATGTTTTGGTGAAATTGATATATGTTTACTTATTGTGAGAATTTGGAACATTTGGCTTGCATAGTTACATGCAATTATGAGCGTGTTAAATTATTTGTAATAAGGCATCTCATTTTTTGGGTAATGCAATTTCAATTTGGGACTAGCATGTTTATTTTTGTTTGTCTCAGTTTGCCCTAGTTTGATGGTTGACCCTTCTATGGAATACAAAGATGCTTGATTCACTACAACATGCCTCAGTTGTAAAAATCATATTTTATATTTCAATAAGTAATAATGGCCTCTCTTAGATTGTGCATGTGCATCAAAGCTCATTTGATATATACTAATATTATAGATTTCAATAGATTTGGGAGTTTGACCTAGATCATCAAAGATGGCTCCCAGTTGCTGAACTTGCTTCTCCAGAGGATAAGAGTGATCAAGTTTTAGCAGTTGCTTGGGCACCAAATATTGGAAGGTAGCATAAGTATCGATATTTCTCCCTTTTCTTGTCAAGTTTTTTCAGTAAAAATCAACTTAGAAAAATGCTTCTTAGGGGGAGCTTGAAACAGGATTTCTTCCCTTCATATGGCTTTCCATTTATTTATCCATTAGGAAAGGTTAACTTGTCAAAGAAACAAAAGTTAGGTAACTTCTGAACATAGGAGGGTTTGATGTTTTGACATGTATTCTTAAGCCCCTGTTTGGCCCCATTCTTTGTAAACTAAATTTATTCAATACTCAATCTCAACCATCTATTTTAGTCAAGCCTACTATTTTTTACTTTTCAAACATTTTTTTAACCACACATCCTCCCAAAAATACTATTCCAAACCATAATTTTTCCCAAATAATGGGTCTCAAACAAGGGCTAAAATAGCTGTTTTTCTGAGCCAATTCTCCTGTGGCTAGTCTGGTGTCGGTGGACGACAATCTAATACAACGAATATTGTTGTAGGATCTAGGCTAAAGCTTGTTGAACAAATTGTTACTTTATTTTTTATTATGAATTTCAGGCCATATGAATTGATAGCTGTTGCCACTACCAAGGGCATAGCCATCTGGCACCTTGGGTCAAACCCTGATTCAAACGGGAGGCTCTTCACGGAGAAGGTTGCTGTTCTATCTGGTCATGATGGCGAGGTATTGACTTCCTCCACCATTTCATGTACTTGATAGAAGGTTTATTTGCTTCTAATGGCTGATTGAAAATGAAAAAAAAAAATCATCACGGCACTAAGATATTTATTTATTTATTATTATTTTTATTTATTTTTTTAGTATGAGCATTACTCGTGGAAATAAATTTGAAAAGATAATCATCATTCCTCGTATTGATCTCTCTTACCTCTTAACTTCAAACACTCAATATCTTGTGATGAGACACTAGTTTATGTTTAGACTACTAGTTATATTTCCTTTTGAACACTCACAAGCAGGGACATCTAATAAATTATTTTGCTCTACAGGTATGGCAGATGGAATGGGACATGAGCGGGATGACATTGGCCTCTACCGGGAATGATGGCGTGGTTAAGTTATGGCAGTCGAACTTAAATGGCGTTTGGCATGAGCAAGCCATTTTGACACCCGTCTTTCCTGAAGAGTGATTTTTCCTCGCACTGGAGAAAGGAACTTACCCTCTGTTGAATTTCCATGCTTAACATCAGGGCTTCTTTGTGTAACTTCCTGGGGACATGAATGTATTTCTTTATGAATCGGAGCATGAAATAATGGGAGTTTATACTGATGCAAGCATCAATTTTACATTTGAGAATTGGAAATAGTTGCAATGTAAAAGGTATTTTAGAAATGGTTTTGGAAATTAAATTCAAGTATCATTTACGGGATCTTCTATGCAGAGTCGTACTTGTGTTTTTTTAGGCCTGGGACGAACAGTGCACGGTAGGAAAAATGGGTTCCTGTAGTTGGCAGCGGACTTTACGGGGATTTCTTTTTAAAAAAAGGAAAGACTAAAAATGACAATAAAATTCAAATTCACACAAGACAAATGTACTAAATAATATGCAAACTCAATAAAAAATTAAAATTCTCCTAACGTTTTGTTAGGTTGCTTCTACTGCAACCACTACTATATATTCTTGAAAGATAATTAATTCTTTTAAGAGGAAATTACCCACATCCCTACATTTAAGTTTCTTAATCCAAAAGTCAGATTTAATACATTTTTATTCAAAATTCAGGTGATAATTCAATAATTAATATTATAATAATAACTATATCACTAAAGGAAATAAACATCTACCACACCTCAAGGCTCAAACCCTAATCCCCTTATTTCTCGTTCTCTCTCTTCACCTACAAAATTTGAAACCACCTCCGACGAAAGGAGCTCCACCGCGCTAATTAACATCCAACTTCAGTGCCACGATGATGACAATCGTCTACCTCAGTGCCGCCACACTGAGAAATCATTGATAGCGCTGCAACAGTGCTGCGTTACTTCGCAAATCGCAACAACGGTCGATGAGCAACAATTGCTAGATCAAGTTAATGACGGTTACTGACGCTTTTGCAAAGGTGCAATTTTGTGGGTTGCAAATGGGGGCTGTTG
Organism: Ligustrum vulgare; assembly: GCA_963555705.1. NCBI lineage: Eukaryota > Viridiplantae > Streptophyta > Magnoliopsida > Lamiales > Oleaceae > Ligustrum > Ligustrum vulgare. The sequence goes on along the minus strand of OY743175.1, from coordinate 1,947,042 downwards.
ATTGAGATGGTAATGCCAGCAATCCATGTGGTGGTGGTGGTGGTTGTGTTGGTGATGTGTTGGCATCGGCAGTAGTGGGACTTGTGTTGCTTCGACGCTTCGATCTGGTGGTGGTGGTGGTGGTGGTTCTTTGATCTAGTGGGGGAGTGAAGGTTGCGATGACGGCGGCGGCGTGGCACCGTGGCACTAGCGACGATGTGGCACCGTGTCTCAACACAGTTTTTATGTCGTTGGTGATGTGACCTAAGAAAATATGAACCTTACAATTTTATTTGATTTGAAGAAAATATGTGACCTAATATTGATGGGATATGACTTAGAAATCAAGTAAATATGACTTAATAATATGATAATTGTGACTTTAAAAAATCGTGAATTAACAATCTGATAAATTGTGACCAAGAAATAATTTGAGATCAATTAATTTAAAATTTGTGACATTGACATTATTTGTGACTTCAAAATATTGTTATTGTGATGTACTATTTTGATAATTTGTGACCTCCTATTTTAATTATTTGTGACTTTGAAATCATTTGTGACCTACTATTTTGAAAATTTGTGACCCTAAAATTATTTGTGACTTAAGAAATTTACATTTGTGACCTGGATATATATTATGTTGTGACTTGAATTTATATAATTAACAAAACATATTTTAATTAGTTAATTTAACTAAATGATTATAACTACCACTTGATTTTTAAAAGTTTTTAAGATATATCTTAAAATTGAAATTGTGAATAGTAAATACCTTATATATGTATTTTTCCCTTCTTTTAATCAACAAAATTCAACATCTACCTAGATTATAGATACCAAACATATTCTCCTTACCTTTTGTTAGACTGCCTCTACCACAATTACTGCATTTATTCTTGAAATGCAACTAATTCTTTGAGTCAACAAAAGTCAACACCTCCCTAGATCATAGACACCAAACTTGATCTTCTCAAAAGAAGTTGTCCACAAGTTCAGTTCATCAACACCTAATTGGAATGTGAAATTATTTCCTTTCTAAATCCTTAAACTCCGTAGCTTTTCTCTCTTATTTTTCCATATGGAGCCTAATGCTTTCCCCAACTTTCACCAACCCACAATCTTGATCCAAGCCATGATTAACAATAAATAGTACTTAGTTAATAATCTCGATTTATTAGAATTTTTAGTTCAGACAAGGCATCTAAAAATAGGAAACAAACAACACTTCTGGTAACTAAAGAAAGAAAACAAAGTTGAGAATTTCTGGGTGCAGATGTATTGCATTAACAAAGACCCACCGAACAAAAACAATCAGGAAAAAAATGGGCCCTGTGACGGTTGTCTCACTTGACTCTAAACAGGTCCGGCCCTGCTTCTATGATCCTCTTTCAGTTATTAATTTCGTTTTAGTGGAGAACTTCATGATAAGATAGTATATTCAGTGCAGGTCTGCCGGTCCTATGATTTTCACGGCTTGAGTCGAAAGGCCTCCATAGGGAGGTTCGCCTCTGATTTTTTTTTTAGCCAAGAGCATTAAAATTGACGATTTTATATCCCTAATTTAATACAAGGATACTCATAAATATGTCGAAATGATTCCATTTTGACGTTCAAAAAAGAAGAATTACTTTTGGACCTTGGACTAGTATTTAGGAGACATGGTATATTGTTATACCGTATATCACTATTATCTAGTGATTAACATAAAAATGATAATAATAAAATATTTCAACTATCTCACAATCAAAATGTTTAACATAATCATCACGTGCACATGTACAATAAAATTCTAAAATTAAATGTCAGAAAAAGTCCATATAACTCGACAACGGTGGCATGGTGCAATGCAATCATATAAGTAGACAAGACTTCAATATGTAATACTAGTTTTGTTTGTTTATTTTGGCTAATCATTAATCCAAACAAAAATCACTTTAATTAAACTTTTTTTTTCTTCACATCAAACAAAAAATTTGGGCCTCAAATTTTTTGGGACTTTTTGCACTGAGTTGGTGGACTCTTTCGACACACAGTAGGACATGCCATGAGTATAGTAAAGTCACGACTTTTAGCTTTTTTCAACATTAGTCTTCGGAGGATTCATGACATTTTAACCTTATCAGTGTTGACCTTTTGAGAATTCCATCACATATAGTTCATTGAATTTCTATATTGTCGTTGAAACAAGATTAAATTTAAAAGTTGAGAAGATGGACCTGAATTTAACGTTAATGGAACAGTCATTACGGTAGATATTTTCTTCATTTCATTTCTCAGATATTTTCGGCCATAGTCAAAGTGTCACATTGAGTGTAATGAAAATGGTAAAGCATGTGGCCTCAGGCTCAGGTGCCAAGTAAAAATAAAATATTGGAGACCTAACTTGAGCTATCCTCTTCTCTTCAACTCGAGCTACACTCGATTAATCCCAAATTACAAACAAATGTCTAACTAATTGAATATATCACAGGAAATATCGAAACCGGCCGGATATGTCTGCGGCGAAACCCTCACAGCCATCGTCCTCCGCTGCGATCTGCACTCTCCGTGGCTCTCTCCTCTCTCTTGCCACGCTAACGCTAGTGTCCTTCACTTACCTATCACTTAAATCCCTCCACTCTCCGTCTCTCCAACCCTCCACCACCCCTACCGCGCACACTGTGCAAGTCTCTCAGCCTCAGGTAAAACCGTTTCACACCTCTTCATTACGAACATTAACTTAGTTTTCTGATTGTTTTCTCTTTGTGCGTATTCTGATTTGAAGGTAAGAATCGATAATGAGGGTGTTGATGATGATGTGTATCATTTGCCGAAGATGTTCAAATTGAACTACGACGAAATGGAAAGGAGATTTAAGGTTTATATATATCCGGAGGGAAATCCGAACACGTATTACCAGACGCCGAGGAAGCTGACGGGAAAATACGCTAGCGAGGGCTACTTTTTTCAAAATATTAGGGAGAGTAAGTTTGTTACGGATGATCCGGATCAGGCTGATTTGTTCTTCATTCCGATCTCCTGTCATAAGATGCGAGGCAAGGTACAACCGCTTGATTTGATGGTTTTTTTGTGTGTGTGTGTGGAAAGAGGCAGTATGTTGATGCTTATATATTCATATGTTCCTTGATAATTATTGCTAATTTTTAATAGGCAATGCTCAATATGTATGATGGAATTAGAAACTAAGTTTTTATTTATAATCTATCTTATTAGCTGGTATTTGTTGAGTTCATTGTATGATTTTTCAGTGTGGTAAGAGGTTTTTTTTTTTTTTTTTTTTTTTTTTTGGCTAAACTGGTCTTGTGTGGTATACTGATCCACTTAAGCAAGATGATCGCATAGTTTTTTGGTAACTTTTTGCCTTCTATAACAGTAAAGAGAACCCGTCATCTTCTAGTCCTGAGCTTGTGAGTTGGTATACTGAGCCACTTAAGCATGATGATCTATAGATACTTTGCAACTTTGCTTCTATAACAATAAGTAAGGAGAACTCGTCATCTTCTAGTCCTGAGCTTGTGAGTTATCTTCAAACTATTGCACTGTATGTCATATGCATCTACCTGATTTAACTACTGTATTTTTACACTGAAATTGTAATTCCTTGCAAATTTAACTATATAGATAACAGCCTCTAAAGACTATGGTCAAACGTTAACACACACACACACACACACACACACATTTGAACTACACCAATTTTCACATATGTGCACCCAACTTTTACATGTATAAAATTAGTTATTTGTACACTACGGAAAATAACCATCCCATTAAACATTATATAGCTGTTCTCTCTCTCAAAAATTTCATTGCCCGCCACAGCCCTAATACTTTTCTTCCCCCATTGTCATCTCCTAATTTACACATATTTATTGCCCTGCATTCTGGTGTTAAAATAGCACCACCAATTTCGATCTGATTTCTGCCTCTCTCACTAATTATCATGTGCATTGCCCCCTACTTGCTGTAGCTGTCGCATCTAAACATAACTTCACTCACACCACCGCACAAACTCACATATGGAAACAAATGTTTGCAAACATCTAAATGACAAGGGATAAGTTTTTCCTGCCACATCACTTTGTCATCCTCCTTACCATTCCTATTACATGGCCACCTCCTGCACTTCTTGCAGTTTCTGTTGCCACTCTTATCTTCCCCACGCATCATCCCTTTTCTCTAGATACTTCCATGACGCATACATGAATTGCACATATGAACCTGCACACACCCATTATTTTTTCTTCATATGCCTTTGTTGATTGCTTGGATTGCGAAGTTTACTACGTGGTGTAATGGTTTTTATATAAGAAACCACTGTGCTGAACCTTGAGGCACAACTCATGTTGATGGAGATGAAGATAATTTCAGACTCAAATGGTTACTACTCCGTTGCGTGAGCTTTTTAAGCTGGTTCTTGCTTCTTTGAAAAGTTTGCAAATGAAATGTTGGGTTTTCTGATACAATCATACAAAGCTTGTAATTTGTAAATGATATTAGTCCTGCTATATGGTTCTTTTACCTGCACTGTAATTTGAATTTGAGCCTTTCCATATTGCTAAATGATTCTCTTTTATAACACGCAGGGAATATCATATGAGAACATGACCATAATTGTACAGAACTATGTGGAGAGTTTGATGTTCAAGTATCCTTACTGGAATAGAACTCTGGGTGCAGATCACTTCTTTGTTACTTGTCACGATGTTGGTGTGAGGGCCACTGAAGGACTTCCATTTCTTGTAAAGAATGCAATTCGTGTCGTTTGTTCTCCGAGCTATGAAGTTGGATTTATACCACATAAAGATGTTGCCCTACCACAAGTTCTGCAGCCTTTTGCCCTCCCAGCTGGAGGAAATGATGTGGAAAACAGGTATGTTGTGTGAGATGTCAACCTCTTGAGGTCAGAATTGATCAATTATGCAAATTCTTCATTGTACTATTTATCTAATTATCTCCCTTTCATGGGATATTTATTTTTTTTTTGTTTTTTTTTTCAATTACCGTTTCTCTACAATGATATGAAAGTTCAAAATTTCAAAATCTGACTTTCACCATGAAAATGGACTAATTAGGTATCAACATCTTCTGCATTTGTGATGCATGACAAGGAACAGCTCTCTCTCTCTCTCTCTATATATATATATATATATATGTGTGTGTGTGTGTGTGTGTGTTAATTTGTTATAAGTTTAATAGTCTAATTAATAATCGTTTTATACTGCATTAAATTGTGTACTCATTCTGGAGGGAAGATAGATTTGCAGGTGCATGTAAAAATATCAGTAATTTGTTTCTCTCTTGAGCACTTTCTCTGCTGCTTTCTCTCTCACGGACCTAACTTCGCAACAAATCATTTGTTGGAGCCCAAGTCTTTATAATGTTTTTTAATATTTGGGTTTTAAAATTTTATGGGTTGTGAAAGCAGTAATTTATTTGAGTTTTCATGTTCAGTGTTTTGGTATTGATATATGAAAATCTTGATCAAAAGTTTTCTTGTATGATGCTTAGAAAATGAATTGGTTTCAGGTTTCTTGGTGGGGTTTGGGAAAATTATGACCCAAAATCAGTTATTTATGAGGCGCAAGGTGCAACAGATGGAGTCTGTTTTATTTGGCTTCACTGTGAATAGAAGTGTTTTCCTTGTTAGAATAAAAAAAGATTTACTTAAAATCACAATTTATTTTCATATACTATCGAGTTTATGTCATTATCATCTATTTTAAAATTGAAGTTACAACGCTTGCAGACATTCATTTGTTTGTTGGTCATTCTTTTGTGTTTGAAAGTCTGCACCTCATTCAAAATTTTAGCGACTAGTGTCTTGATCGTCTAAAATTTATAATTTCTTAACTGAGAAAATATAAAAAAAAAGGTTTAATTTGGGACGTCGTGATGTTTCTAGATGACTTTTTTTAATTGAAGAAAATTTTGCTAAAAAATGAAGTGAAGTTTTCTTGGATGCTCTTATACTTTGAGTTTGAGTTTCTAAGCCAAGTAAACGAACGATTTACTATGAATACAATCAATGAAAGTACTGTGGTCTTGCTTCTGTTTTTGTTTTTGTTTTTGTTTTTGTTTTTGTTTCTTCACCGAAGTTCATCTCTTTTTTTGTGCAACTTATATTGTACTTCGCCGCTCCCCTCCCCCCACCTTTAACTAATGTTCTAAGTTGTGTATTGTCATTTGAGTTCATTAATCCAGTAATGTAAATGTGATGTTTACTTTTCCTATTGTGATGTTCAGTGTTACGTAGAGAAAAGAAATGCAGGAGCATACTGCACATTGATTGTTTAAATTTAAATATAACATTCTGCAGGACAACCCTTGGTTTCTGGGCAGGGCATAGGAACTCTAAAATTCGGGTTATTCTTGCACGAGTATGGGAGAATGACACAGAACTTGATATTTCAAACAACAGAATAAACAGAGCAACTGGAAATCTAGTGTATCAAAAGAGATTTTACAGGACTAAGTTCTGCATTTGTCCTGGTGGCTCCCAGGTCAACAGTGCCCGCATTGCAGATGCCATACATTACGGGTGCATCCCTGGTGAGAATTTATTTTTTTTGGATGTTTGATGTCTGATATCAGTTATCAATTATTATTTTTCCCATTTACAATCTTTGCATCTTCCATGCATGATAAAGACACAGAATGAAGAGCATTGGAACTTCACCTATAAAGGAACATAACACGCAAGACCAACCTTTTGATTCCGTTTGCTCTCCAGGATTTCCTTGTTATATGATCTTTTCATCGGTAATCAACTGGGATGATAAGAGGTTGTAAGCCTTCTTGTGACAACTGGTTGCATGTTGTGCTTGCCAATTCTCATACATATTCATAACCAAGAAATCATTTTTTAAAATGAATAGGAGGTTATAACTAAATTGGGTTGTTGGGGGGGGGGGGGGGGTGAGGACGAATGAAGATAATGAAATTTGAAATGATAAATGTTACTTTTCAAATAACTAAGTTGCTGTTGTCAATGTCATTTATTAGGATAGGAAGAAATTGTATGCCTTTGTGAAACCTTTAAATTATAATTTTTCTACCATATTATTTTTACAAAAATTAACCTTATTTTTACTCCTATATAGGCATTTACTCCGTGGATCAATGCATGTCTATGTCTACTAAAATGCATTATATTATATTGTTTACGATAGCATAGAACTCAGGATTCCACTCTGCAATTGCATTGGTTTTCATTATGTCTTGTTTATTATTTATAAATTATTCTGGGCTGGTTTGGTAGAAGGAATGGGAATTTGGGAGTACAAGAAAGTAGAAAGATGCAATTTCCATCTGTGAAAAAGAGATGACTTTTTCTTATATATTTTGTAGAGGAAATTCCAGGTTGGATGGGAAAGTAACATGGATAGAGATGTGAACCACACAAGTGGGCAGTTGCCCATGTACCAATATGAGTCATTGAATGGCACACTGTCAGTTGTCACAATGATTTTGGTGGACAAAATAGTAGCTTTCAGCTGCCAACATCAGGTGGGCAGTAAGAATTGCCAATGCTGTCATGGTGAATTGAGAAGCCATCTTCAATTTTATCATTTTCCTCCCTACTTTCAATTAGGGACGGATCCAGGCCAGAACTTCAATTAGAGTGTTGACCGTTGTAATGAAATATTTGAACATAATCTGTAAATCAATAATTAAAAGTCTAATCAAATATTCACCAAATTTCAATATATAGCCTATAAATCAAGAATCACAATTCACAAATCAAAGCATATTTTCACCAAATCTCAATTCACAACCTATAAATCAACTATCACAATTCATAAATCAAATATTCGCCAAATCTCAATTCACAATTCACGAAAGGGGGAAGATGCTCATAAGTGATCACATTGTAAAAACTTAAATATAACATTTACGCATAATTTCCAAATAACGCTTCAATCATAATGAATCAAGGTTTAGCCTCATTAGTTGGATTCATGCATTTATGTGCATCCATTTCTCTCCATGACTCACATCCAATTGCTTGCCTAACTTATTTGGATTTTTCTTGCAGTGATACTCTCTAATTATTATGACCTACCTTTTAATGACATTCTGAATTGGCATAAATTTTCGGTCGTACTAAAAGAGAAAGATGTCTACCAGCTGAAGCAAATTCTTAAGAAAATAACACAAGAAGAATTTGTCAAGTTGCACTACAATTTGGTCAAGGTATAAGTATTTGTCAAGTTTGGGAATATGTTGTAGAATGATTTTTTATTTTTTATGCATTGCACGTACTCTAAGTATCTCAATGGAGAAGTATAGGGTTTGGTTAAGCAAGATTTGAACTTGCAGCTGATAGTTACTAGTGATGCTCTTGTTTCAGGTTCAGAAGCACTTCCAATGGAACTCACCTCCCATAAAACACGATGCTTTTCATATGGTGATGTATGAACTCTGGTTGCGCCATCATGTGATCAAGTACTAACTGCTGAATCTTTTAAAGGTACATAATATCTTCGGCTATAAGATGTTTTATATCATGTGTTCCAAGTTCACACGTGTAGTTTTACTTCTGATCTTTCTAGTCTTCTTTTGTTGTATCTTTATTATATATCTAGGACGATTTTCATTTTTATTTTTTTATGACCCCTTAATTGTTTGTATTGCCTGGACTTGTTAATGGGATACTTTTGTTGATGAATGGTCCGTCTACGTGCTTTATTCGTTAAGAATAGATCTATAAACTCTAGAATAGATTTCCATAATATCTTCTTCATCAGAAACTAATTCTCTTAGTATTTCATAGAGTAATACAAATTCTTGTATTCCTTCCATTTATGTATTCATACTTGTATAAACTAATTAAACAGAATTCAAGGATCAAGTGCTGGAATTTGATGAACTGGACCCGAAAGAGCACGATACATAGTCCTTTCAAATACAAGCGATGTGGATCCTCCTCTCTTCTTGATCAAGTAATCCATATTTCTTGTAATTTCAGATTGCATCTGCAAATAAAGTTACTTGCAAACTTCTTTGTTTTTCAGAAGCTCTTCCCTTCCCTTCCCTTCCCTTCCCTTCCCGTTGTTTCAGTTGGCTTCCAAACAGAAAATAAAACAGGCCTGGAATATTCGCATAAATTCCTGGGAGAAGAAATCTTGGTTTCCTACTACTCCTGTCACTTTGAGTCCCTCTCCTTACTTTGGCCATAACAATATTTCTTCTTATTAATTCCTTCATAAGAGGAATTTTCATCACATCATTGTAATCAAGAAACTGTTCCAGTATATCATCCTCGCCAACTACTTCAAACGAACATGTTTCTGCTTGAATTTAAATACCATTATTAGAAATTCAGGTTCCTCCGGAAAAAGTAGCTTTTACTTTTTGCATTTCCGTTGCAATGCCTCTGCACATCGCCGGGATAGAAAACATCATGACATTTGTTAGACAGTAACTTTGGAAAAACTTTCTTGCTGTTACAGGAACTCCCTGAATACTCTAAACCTATCAAACCTAGCAATAACCTGTAGAGGAGCTTCAATATTTTCTGCAAAGATTTCTGGATGTGCAGCTCCATGAAGCATAAATTTCCTCTCTCAAGTTTTTGTTTTGATGAAAACATCTCCTTATGTTTTGTCGTATATCTTTTGCAGTGATCTCGTGTCACGTGGTATACTTCTGAAAAGTCTGTCTTATGGGTTTATCAGAGCATGTCCAATGCACTATAAGGATTGGAAGAAAACACGTGACACATCAATAAATAGATGTAGTGTTAAAAACACTTCTTCAATGCACTATGAAGTACAATGTTAAGCTAACGTGACTTCAAAAAATAGACAATGTTGAGTGTTTCGTCTATATTTAGACACTCTGTGATATTTGATGAGTTAGCATTTTTTTTTAAAATTTTTTAATTATTTTATGAATGAGATACTAACTTTAAATTTAAAAAAAAAAAAAATTTACATAATCAACATTATTTAAATATAGAAGGGATTATTGGAGGATAAATTTTAAACTACTCTATCTATTTATCAAAACAATCTAGAAGTCATCTATTTAATTGTCATGTCAGAGCATTTTCAATGCATTATGTGAAATGGTGAAATACACATGACATGTCAGCAAATAGAAGGAATATGATAAAAATATTTCTTCAATGCATAATGTAGATTAGGATGTTAAGTTGACGTGCGCTAAAAAAAAAAAATATTGTGGGGTGGAGCGTTTACATCTAGACGTTCCGTGAGACATGTCGATTCAGTATTAACTTTTTATTTTTTAATTATTTAATTATTATAAATAAGGACATTGGTTAATCATGTTTTATAATACAAGTTATTTCTATTTGGACTCTTTATATAATGAGAAATTCTGCATATAAGGCTCAATTTATGCATAATAATTAATTTTAAATTTAAATAAAAAATGTCACATAATCAATATTATTTAAGTGTAAAAAGAACCATTGGAGAGTAAATTTTTTTACTTGTTCCTATCTATTCACACTCTCTAAAAGTTCGTCTATTTTATTGTTACGTTAATCCTAATTCACGAAATGCATTGAAGATGCTCTCAGTCACAATTCACTTAGTGCATTAGAGATGTTTTAAGTACATTGAACATTTTCTCCTTTTAGCTCTTGTTAGGTCTTATCCATTTCTTTCAATTTTTTCCTCAATTTTTTTTTTTTTTTAACTGAACATTTTCAAAGATATATTGCTTTTCACAAATTTTAGTAACTTTTCAACCATAAAAATTCCTCAAAATTCTTCAAAAATTACTTACACTACAAGTTAATAAATTTGAGTTCCATGGAAGTGGTCCATTGTCGTAGTTGAGAGTTCTACTTCCTTAGAAGACTAGTAGTAAAGTCCCCTAAAAATAGTAGATTTTAATTATTACTGCCGAAACACTAGTAAAAGATCTATCTTGTGACTCTGTAAACTAAACACATTAAAGATTATCCTCTTATAAAGCCCATTTGAGTTGTACACAGAGTGAGATTGTCGATCATCTAAATTTTTGTTTACTTGAGAACAAATAAGAAACTATATCATGAATGATAAAATGAGCGTGGCTTTTTCAGATTCTTGATTTATATCAGCAAATACGGAAGAACCGCTGAAGTTTTAATCGGGGCCGGATTCAACCGGGCAAAACCACCTGGATGGTCCACTATCCGGCCCAATCATATCCTCGGCGTCCAAGTAATCCATTGCCTCTTGAGTCCCAATAACCATATCTACAGAATATTTTTTCTTTAAGCAAATATTTATGGAAAAAATACGTAACTAAATATGTTTTCTTGATAAAATAGGTAATAAATCTATTTAAATTAAATAAGTTAAAGTCACAATAATACATAGGCTTTGTTTGGTAACACTGTAGGATTATAAATTGGTTTATTTATACTTTTGAGGTAAAATGTATTGTTGAAAAGTGTAAGGAGAAAATGTGTGATTAAAAAACTGTTTGAGAAATTGTATTATTTATAAATTGATTTATAAATTGCAATGATTTCGTTAAAGAACAGAGGCTAATTTATATTTATAGTCACAAATTACAAGTTTTATGTCAACATTTATTTATCAATCAGAAATTTTAAATTTATCGATTACGATTTATTTTTTGTCACAAATTTCAAATGTTATAGGTCATAAAGGATATAAATTATTAATGGATCATGATCTATTGGCCATGAATAGCTAATTTAGTAGTAGGTCATGACTAATTTTTTCATCACAGATCACAAATGTTATATCATGTATGTCACAATGGTTAAAATTATCAAACCTATCAATTAAGACTTATTTTTTCAATCACAAATCTTGAGTTTTATAAGTCATAAATTATTTTATGATCACAAATCTCGAATTTTATATGTGACAAATCTCTACGGTCAGAACTTGTTGACGCTTGAAGTGTAAGCCATATTAAAGAGCTCAAGCTTCAGCATCGCCTATGGGTTGAATTTGGATTGGTTGGGCATTGCACTTTTATGGGCCTAGACATTTAGACCTATTTTATAGGACGATGCATATTGGTATTAATAAAAGGGAAAATTATATGGGCACTTGTTTCTCAAAAATGCAATTCAAAATTCTGGTTAGGAACAAATTTTTTCTAATTTTCAGGTGGTATTTAGCATTTAATTAATACATAATTAATCAATTAAATTCAAAAACAATTAACTGACCTTCTTCAGAACTCACACAAATCGCACCCCTCTCTCTCTCCCTCTCTCTATGCCTTCACCCTTTCGCCAATCCTTCTTCCCCGGTGACTTTGGCATGATCGCTACCTTCGAAAGTGACCAACAGCAAGCCTCACTGGAGGCAAAGGCAACGGGCCTGGGAGTCGCCGTCGCTGTAGCGGCATAGACGATCTCCCCGCTACAGCTGCGATCTCTAGCGACGAGATCGTCGCTAGCAGCAGCTAGCGTCTCCGGAGGCCGTCAATGAAACGCAGCCGCTCGTCAGTGCTGCTCTTCCATTTTGGAGGCGGTGATGTTGATGCGATGGCATCTGTGCTGCTCTTCCTTTTGTTTTTTTTTTTTTTGGTTATCAGGTTGCTTTTTGTGGTGTTTGTTGGTGAGGCAGAAGGTGGTGGTGAGTGAGTCGGAGTGGTGATGTTCGTGTGCAGTGTGGTGTTGCTCGTGTTCGCTTGTCAAATGTGGTGGTTACCGGCTGTGAGAAAGAGGTGCTGTGGTGACGTGGTGGTGATGTGTCGGTGGAGGTGATGGTGATGTGCCGATGGAGGTGATGGTGATGGTTGGGGTGTGAGCATCGGTGAGGTGGGTGGTGGTAGCCGGTAGTGTCGTTGGTGGTGGGCGACAGTCGAATTGGGGGAGAAGTAAGGTTTAGGTGACGTGTGGTGTGGTGGGTAGGTGGGTGGATGTGTGAGAGGGTGGGGTGGGTGGAGTGGGGTGAGGTGAGGTGAGGTGAGGGGGTTAGGTTGGGTGGGGTTGGGGTTGGGGTTGGGTGAATATAGTGTGATTGATTATGTGTAATTGACTAATTGTGACCAAAATATTGACTAAATGTGACTTTATATGACATGCGACATGTACAAAATGTGACCAATTATTAATTAATTGTGACCAAAATTTTGACTAAATGTGACTTTATGCGACTTGTGACAAATATGGAATGTGACCAATTATTAAGTAATTGTGACAAAAAATATTCACTAAACATGATCAAGAAAATAAGTAAGTTGTGACAAATAAATAAATAATATGTGACCAAATGTTTGATTAATCGGGATTAATCAATTTGCGGATTTCACATCTCAATCTTGTAGACTACAAGAAAAAATATTAGGTAATTGTGACAAAAAAATATTAACTAATCTTGGAAAAAATATTAGGTAACTGTGACTTTGTGTGAGTGAACTGCGACCTTGTGTGACCAAACTGGGACTTCATGTGATTGATCTGTGACTGGAATGTGACCTTGTGACTAGACTGTGATTTCATGTGACCTAACAATGACTTTGTGTGATCGAACTGTGACCAACTGGGACTTTTGTGTGACCAATTGTGACCCTAACTGCGACTTTGTGTGACCAAAATGTGACCTTGTACGACCAATTCTGACTTCGTGTGACCAACTGTGACTTTGGAAGTGGGGTGGGGTTTTGTAACTTAATTTGTAATGTGATTTTGAGTGACCAGCTGTGAAATGACATGAGGGGTGGATGAGGTCAATTTTGCAACTAAATTTTTAATTGTAATCGAATTTTGACTTTGTGTGACGAATTGTGACCTCCTGTGACCTAACTGTGACCTCGTTTGACAAAATTGCGATTTTGTGTGACCGAACTTTGACCTTATGTGACCAACTGTGACTTTGGAGGGGTGGAATTTTACAACTAAATTTGTAATTGTGACTTTGTGTGACCTTGTATGACTTAACCACGATCTCGTGTCACCTTACATGACTGTGATTTTGGGGGTGAGGATGGTGGGGTAGAGGTCGGGTGGGGCTAGAAAAAGTAGAAGAAATCATTTTTTTGTGGTGAGGTAGGGTTGGGGTGGGTGGGTTGGTGGGGTGGGGTCGGGGTCGGAAAAGTAGAAGAAAAAAATCAATTTTTTTTTGTCGTGGGGGTAGGGTGGGTTGGGTCAGGGTGGAGAAAAGTAGAAGAAAAAAATCATTTTTTGGAGTGGGTAGGGTGGGGTCTAGGTCGGGTTGGGGGTTGGAAAAAGTAGAAGAAAAAAATTATTTTTTGAGTGAGTGCATGGTGGGGTGGGTGTGGGTGGGTTGAGATGATGTGGTTGTGGTGAAGTGTGAAAAAATAGAAAAAAAATAATTTTTTGATGGGGTGTGGTGGGTGGCGGGGTGGGGTGCGATGCGGTGGGATGGGATGGGGTGGGCGGTTTGGGGGAAGTGTGAAAAAATAGAAAAATAAATCATTTTTGGGTGAAGTGGGGGGTGGTTGCGTGGGGTTTAAAAAATAGAAGAAAAATCATTTTTGGATGGGGGTAGGGTGAGATAGGATGGGGCGGTTGAGGTGAAGTGTGAAAAAATAGAAGAAAAATCATTTTTGGATGGGGTGGGTTGTGGTGGGGTTGCTAGGGGTGGTGTCTGGTGGGGTGGTTAGGGTGATATGTGAAAACATAGAAGAAAAATCATATTTGGGTGGGGTAGGATGGGGGACGGGTGGGACTAGGGATGAGTGGGTGGGTGGGTTGGAGTTGGGTTTGGGGAGGAGTGGGGTGGGGGTGGGACGGGACGGGACGGGACGGATGGGTGGGTGGGTGGGTGAGATGAGAAAAAAATAGAAATAAAATCATTCTTGTGGTGAGGTGGGGTGGGGGTGAGTGTTGAAAAGTAAAAGGAAAAAAGTCATTTTTTGGATTGAGGTTGGGTGGGTGGGGTCATGGGTGGGGTCGGGTGGGGTCGGGTAGGGGTGGGTGGGGTGAGTGCGGGGTTGGATTGGATTGGGATGGAGTGGTTGTGGATTAGATATTGTTTTGATTTTATTATCTAATATTATATAAGTTTTAATTTAATATATAAATGATAATTATTATAATATTATATTAATTAATTAACTAGATTTTAATTTTTTTTTTTTTTAAGTTTAAAAAGTGAAAGTTTTAGTTGCATAGTTTTGCACAACTACCTTAGAAGCGATAAATTGAGGGAATAATTGCGCATCATATTATAAGGAAAAAAACACTAAATTGAAAAATACGGTGCAATTATAAAAAAATGAAAAACACTATTTGTGATAAAAAAAAAAAAAAAAACTGTTACAGCCCAAAGTATCATAAACACCTGATAAAGTTTCAGGTTATGATCATGGATGGATCCCGCCCTCGGCGAGGGTGTTTGGCCTCTCGGACTGGATCTGTCAAAAAAAATAAAATTTTGGACCTTGTAATTTTGGTGTCGAAAATTTTATTTTCTCTTATCTTATAGTGTCCGCTCGTGCTGGAATAAATTCACTTGTGCTTGATTGATTTCTTGAATTCGTCACTGATTATGATACTAAAAATTTGAAGTATTTTTCAGTTTTTTTTAAATTTTTTTAAATGTCTTAAATTTCAATTATGATATCAAAAGTTGGATATTTGTGCAAACGTCCCTAAATTGAGTATCCAATGGCTCAGGGCACATCTCAATTGGCAAATGTTTGAGATCCACAAGTGCTGGTAGGACAGAGGTCATAAGTTTGAATTTAATAAGCACTTTGTCAGTTTGATGGATGGTATCCAAACCCTGACCAGCTTAGAAAATAACCTGCGATTTATATCCTACACCAATATTCTGGGTAGAGACGATGATGACGTCTAAGGTTGACGTTCAACCTTTTTTAATAAATTGAGGTCCTACAAAGTTGTTTGGTGTAAGAACTAAGAAGTTTGTTGAAAATTTTAGCCACAGTTCGGATATTCAGTTTTTTTTTTTTTTTGTTTATAATTTCTACATTTTTTTAATCACACATTTTTTCTTTTTCCAGTTTTTAACTCTCGACTCACCTCGAGATAGTGAAAAAAATGGTTTTTTTTTGAAAAAATGCCCCCGAACAGAAGCTTATAGATTTTTTCAGGAGAATGATTGAAAAGTGGAATAACGTGGAAAGTGGTGGGTCATGAAATTATGTGATTGAATTTTGGAAATTATTTCGGAATATTTATAGCGCTTTCAATTTTCTATTTTCGTGATTATTTCCGGCAATTGCAATGAAAAAATAAACCGAACGGCCCTAAATCTGCAAATTTCCAACTTAATGCTGCATTTTGAGTGCTTAATAATCTGCAATAAAAAAAGAAGCGAGCTGATGTGTGGAAATTCAAATTTTAGGACTGAATGCAATGATTTTCCAACAATAGCAGAGACTATTCAAATTATGTGGTGAAAGAGAAATTGAGAAGAAGATTTGTGTAGAAATCGAAAACGGATTTTTAATCCACTCTTTGAGAATACACAGAGCGACTCAGACACAAGAAACTTCAAATAGATGTTCTGATGGGTGATTCTGTTATAATTGTAGTTAGAATTCATACCTGCATTGAATAATCTTTATAACAGCTTTTGTTATCATTGGTGTATATATTTTACAATATAAAAAGATTTAATTCATCTTTGTTCTTCATCTTCCACTGTTTTTTCCTCCCAAAATTTCCGAATGTATCAGAGCCATGACTGAGAATAGGAAATTCTTGAGTGAGACAACCAAACACTAATCCATTTACCAACCTTGCATATCTTTCCAATCCATATCGATTGGAGACCTCAGACAACCCCGGAACAGCTCTCATCACCGAACTACTCACCACTGAAAACTGTGAAACCTGGGCACGAGCCATGCAGCGAGCCTTACGAGCTAAGAATAAACTCGGTTTCATCGATGGTACGTACTCTGAAGAAACCCACCAGTCTTAACGACCCTCTTTTGGAGCTATGCCTATGGGAACGATGCAATGACATGAACTCAGATCTAGCGTGGATAATGCGAATGAAATCTGGATAGAGTATGGGGAGCGATTTTCCCAGCAAATTGGTCCCGGAATTATGAACTGAAGAAAGCTTAAATCTTTTCCTAATTGAAACTGAAGGAAGGAGTTTATAATGAATAAAATCTCTGATATTAATGATTTTTCTTTTTCTTTGGAAAATCATGCCCATTATGAGTATTCTTCGATTCCTTTAAGTCCTGATACCATCATATATGACAGAAAAAGCTTAAAAATATAAAGGTTACGATGCAAAAATCCAGGTCAAGAGATCATGCAATACTCTCTGCACTTTTGTTCCATAACATTTTTTTCCTTTCTTAATACCTTTGCTTGAATTCTAAGAAGGCTAAAACCATAGCTTCTGTACATGAAAACTAGACATCTATATATATATATTATTGAGAAAAACATAAGTTTCTATAAGAATTGTCTTTCCTAATTTATAAAGCAACAAGTGGTTGCATAATCTCATCAGTTCATCTTTTATTATCTGCCTCTGCAATGATCAAAGTTGAATTATGTGAAAAACCCTTGGATGTTGAATGGAAAATTTGGATCTAGTTCCACAGGGTCAATTGGAAACTCCATCCCACCAATCGGAGAATTGTTTGTCGAAGCATGGGCAGAAACTATTTCAGCTATATCAGATTCCGAATGTTGCAAAATATGAGCACTCCTAAATCTCTTCATCTGGCTGGTTGATGATGCCGAGAAGTAATTTGATTCAGAAAGGGCTGGAGATACAAGCAAAGGAGAATTGGCACCCAAGTGACTGTCATCTGCGAACGTGGAGCTTGGGAAAATATGATTCTCAGAGTTAAAACTTGCAAATGTTGATGGAAACGACAAGTGGGGCGGGATCTCTTTATTGTCTAGGCCCTCGGTGTCGACTCTGAGTTTTGCTTGCAAGTCGAAAAGCATCTGGTTTTGTTGCTGTGGTTTAAATTCTTGTTTTTCCAGTGACGCAGGGGGCGGAACTGCATTATTCGATTGGTTGCAGGTGTGCGTTCCTTTGTATGTGATCTCAAAAATGGTGGGATCATCATCAGACCTTTGCACTTGCTTTGCTGCCCAACAATTCTGAACGTGACGGTATGTGCATCTGTAATAGCTTCTGCATTCATATATATAGATTTGTATTAGATAGAATCTACATGAACTTTTTATTAGATATGTAATAAATTCCTTTATAATTTTCAGTTAAAAATTTTCTTCAATGTTAGAATAAGACCACAAACCTGGGATACTTAGCTCCCAGAATGTCTTTCTGTCCATATTTTCTCCAACTATATCCATCATCAGTGGGCCCTTCAAGTCCGTTTTCAGAGGCAACACTCACTTGTTCTGTCCATGTTGGCAACATTTTTCTGCAAACGTAAACCAATCAAGAAACATATTACTTAGGAGGAAAATGTCATCGAAAATGCCCCGAACTTGGTACGGAAAATATTGAATCATGATGAACTTAAAATGTAAATATACCTCTTCTTTGATGCATCTCCTTGTTGATGTTCTCTGAAATTCTTGTTCAATTCCTCACTTGGTGGACTTCCATCGACAGTTATGGACGACTCTTGTGCACCTGACATTGGTGCAGCTAATGGGAATTGTCCTGTTGATCCACTCCACTTGAGAATCAATAGAGCTTTCTCGTAAGAAGACAACATCCTCTGCAGAAGCAAGTCATGAGATTCGGAAGGAGAAGTCATGCCCAAGTAAAACCGGAGCTGCTTAGCTTGCTCCCTTCCCTTAGTGAGTTCATTAATCAGCATCTGGTATTCCCATGTTGGAGAGCTCTCCATTTTGTTTGCTCGTTCCACAAAAGAGCGTTATATTTTCACCTAGTCGATAGCTATGATTGTGTCTGAAAAAAAAAATCGTTGTCTTGGAGGAAATGATTCGAATTGTGCAAAATGCTTAATCTAATCGAGGGTTCGTGTTCGGGGTTTCTTTCTCGGTATCAAGATTTTTAGGTAAGAAATTCTTGGAAAACTTGGTTATTGGTGATGCTGGTTAAGTAGACATTGAAGCATTTAAATATAAAGAAGAGCTTTTGGGATTGATTGTGGGAAGAAAGGAATGTGGAAAAAAAGGTGAGTTGAATTTGACCAAGAAACCGAGTTTTTTTGGTGATGGACCGGTCAGTGGTCATACGGAAAGTGTATAGTGAGGGAATTCAAATGTGACCAATTCAAACTCTCTCAAAGTACTGTTCCTCTGTATTCCTTTAATTTGTTTATATGACAGTTCGGTAAAAAAAAAAAAATGTTTATAAGCAAAGAATTTCACTATTTTCGAGGTAAAATATGAGATTGACAATTGATTTGAAAAAATGTGTTATTAAAAAGTAATTTGAGGAAATGTACGAAACATAGATATAAGTATGACTTAAAAGGGTTCGTAATATTTTTGATTTATTAAAATGACGTATTTTGAACTTGAACTAGAAAGATCTCATAATCCGAGTGGGGCAATGGAAAACCTCTTCTGGGCTGGTTTGATGACTACTGACATATTTAATATGTTGAATTGAACATGATAATTGTTACTTTCTTCGTCTCAATTATATATGTAGATTTGACTTTTCACACAGATTAAGAAAACATATTTAATATTATTGAAAAAAAAATTATAAAGAAAAATTTTCAACTTACCCTTATTTAATATCAACATTATTATTATTGGAAGTAATAAATAGTAGTACATTAGTAAACAAACAAAATAAATACTTACCAATAAAAAAATAAGTTTATATAATTTGGATAAGAAAAAAGAAAATGAAGTCTATATAATTGAGACGAGTCGGTATTTATTTATTTAAATTGATCTATAACACTATTGTGTTTCTTTGTACATCTAGAAAGAGTGGAATGACCAATTCAAAATCATTTATTATTCAGAATTAATGAATGAGTTTAGGAGAAGAAAAATGAAGTCAAAAAGTTTTAATCAAATTCCGCGTCGTTTGATTCTATTGGTTAGACTAATTTGGACAGTACCATTGGTGGGCCGTTGATGTCCGCTAGTCCAAGCTTGGGGCATGCCAACTATGATTCTTATTTATTTTTCTATTTTTGGAAAGGGAAAATTAAACAAAAATCTGTATATATAAAATTGACAATTCAAAAATAAAGGGTTGAGTTTTGCTTTTATTTCTCCTGTAATAAAAGATATTTTCAATTAAAATTGTTCCTCTCTCTCTATCTCCCCTCAGTGGACGAGCGATAGGGTTGAAGTTTACAATTCTTATAAAGGGAAACTGGTTGAGTTACTGACAAAAATAAATAATTGTGTTTGTAACCCTCTATCTATACCCATCTCTCAATTAAAGTCTTATTATAAAACTCTAATGAAATAATTGTTTTTGTTGTTGGAGATGTGGAGTTTAGTTGGAGGTGGTTGCGCTTAGGAGGTGGTGGTGCTGTTGTGGTGGAGTACAATATAATGGGGTTAGGTGGAGGATATGAAGTAATTGATCACAAATAGTCACAATTCACACATACTCGGTCACAATAAATGCATAACGAGTCACAAACAATTACAAATTTCAGAGACTTGGCCAGAAGTAGTCACAACTCATATAAACTCGATCACAAATAACATAAAATTGGTCAGGAATAGCCACAATTCATATAAACTGGTCACAGTTAATGCATTACAGGTCACATATAATTCTAGTTTAATTATGTTTGTTGTTGCTTATTGGAGATTGTGGTCCTGTGGTGTTTAGTTGGAGGTGGTTGCGCGTCGGATGAGATAGTGGTGTTTTTCAATAAATTCATCTCTTCCGTTGATATTACAATATATACAACAGAAGTTTCCGTGTGACGATCCCAAAACCCACCACTAAAAAGATAACATTAAATAAAAAATTTGGATAAAATTTGAAAATTTTGGAAATGAACTGAGGCTACCCTGTTAGGTTGGTGTCGACACCAATACAGGGGGTGTTGACCCCAACACCATTCTCGAAGCAAAAATAGTTTTGGTGTTAAGATCTAGGGTTTTGGCGTCGATATGTAATAATCAAAAATCAATATCTTTGCATTAAAATGGGTAGCTTGAACAAAATATTTGTTAAAACTTACTACATATATAACTTTCGAGACTCTTTTACATCGTAGTTCGAGAAGGGGTTACAAAAGTAACACAAAACATCATCGTCTCTATTTTAACAAAAACTAAAACAAAAGATACATTATTTCATAACTCTTCACTGGGGAAGTCATAGGAGAACTCGTACTCCATAGTTACACCATCATAAAAATCTTCATAAAAGTGATGTAGAAAACGGGTTAAAGCAGGAAAGTCGCGGTACGCCTGTCGCGTATGAATCTCCACCACATACATATAATGTTACCATCAGCCGACTTAATCCACTCTCGAGAGATCATTTCGAAGTTGTTAAAGTGCAGCATCGACAAGTTAGAAAATATGAAAAACATGAATTGATAATTCAACGAGTGATTCGATACACATGCAAGTACTTATCAAAATTAATGATTTCAGGACCCGATTATAGACTATCTCCTCTACCCCAAAGCGTTTAACATATTCACAATATGGATATCAATAAGATGGCCATAATATTATCATGTTACTCAGGATTTCTTTATCCTTTAGGACTTCTACATCCTATCATCTTTCCCCCATTTGACTCCAATAGGGTTACTGATCACCATGTCATTCGTCGGAGCTTTGGAGTCGCAAAGTCCTCACAACACATCGATATCCCAAAATCATACATTGATTACCGAGTGGGCTAGAGTTCAAATATTTAATCTTTACTTTTAAATGCTTCTTTTGTGAATCATATAACATTCAATATCATCATCAATATGAATCAAAAGCATTTCATCAAATCAACTTCGCACATAATGCAACACATAAGGGGTTATTGAATACTTATAGTTTTGATGATTATACAATATATATCAACTTGAAAATCATAAGATAATTTCATATCATAATCAGAACTGAAAATAAATGGGGTGTCTACATGGGGATCGACACCATGTTCATCGTTTTATGTTTGGTGTCGACACTAAGCGTATTTTCAGAGATTGAAACTTCATTTCTTTGATTCTTTTAACACCCAAACTACATATTTTGATAAATAACTTTGAGATAACTAGTTTGGTGATAAAAGGACGATTTGAATGGATTAAAAACTGTATTGAAATTCAATTTAGTAAGAAGTTATGCACTTCCTTCCAGAATCGAGATAAGAATCTAGGGTCTCGATCTGAGGTGACAGAAATTGGTATCCAATGTAATCTTACTATTTCTTGAATACACAAGCGAGGCAATTGCTCCATCTTAATGGAAATCTTGATTAGTAGAAAATGCATTGATTTGGTTAATAGATCCACAATTTTGCAAATTGCATCATATCCTTTTGCCACTTTTGGTAATCCACTAACAAAATCAATTTTTATTATATCCCATTTCCATTCTGGGACTGGTAGTAGTTTCAGGGTACCTGCTAATCATTGATGTTCAGCTTTAACTTGTTGACAATGAGGCACTTGGTCATATATTTCGCAATTTCACTCTTCATATCTGGACACCAATGTATGGATTTTACCTCATGATACAACTTAGTAGCTCCAGGTTGTACTGAATAAGGAGTACTATGAGCTTCACATAAAATTTCCTCTCGTAATCCTAGCACTGCAGGCACATATACTCTATCTCTGTATCTTAAAATTCCTTGTGGAGAAGTATTATATTCAGTTGGCCTTCCTTTCGCCAAGTTCTTTTGAATCTTTCCAGCAAATGAATCATCCTTCTCTCCCTCTTTAATTTTATCTATAATAATGGTAGGCTGTATTAGGGGTGAACGCGGTCCGATTTGGGATGTTTTTGACATATTTTCAAACCAAACCATTTCAAGCGGTTTGGCATTTTCTTAAACCAAATCAAACCATTTCATTTTACAAACCAAATTAAATTTTTTTTTGGGATTATGTTCAATTTTAATCCGCGATTTTTACCTATCGACATAATATAATATATTTTAGATGATAAATTAACTGGTATATTTTAATATAAAGATAAAATAAGTTAATATATAAGCTAATACAAGAATTAATAATGTTAGATGTTAAATTCATTCGAATTTGTTTTCAATTTAAAATAAAAACATGAAGTT
Organism: Ligustrum vulgare; assembly: GCA_963555705.1. Lineage (NCBI taxonomy): Eukaryota > Viridiplantae > Streptophyta > Magnoliopsida > Lamiales > Oleaceae > Ligustrum > Ligustrum vulgare. The sequence continues at coordinate 1,923,964 of OY743175.1, read as the reverse complement.
AAAAAATAATTGTAAATTTGTAATTGCATTGTATTTGTTCCCTAACTTCTTTCCGAACAAACATGACATGTTATCGTCGTCAAAATTCTTAGAAAAATCACTAGTCTTAGACATGTCATAGCTAGTCATTCTTTTTTGTTTTTTATCTGAAACCATAAACGGATACTTTTGTTGCATAAACGTGTGATATGATTCGATAAAGTACTAGTCCCGCAATTATTAGTATGATGCTTATACAATTTTCCATACTAATTATATTTTGTTTTGGCTCTCTTCTTGATGGCTTACCTTTGTTGTCCAGATTCCGGAATTCAATAAGGAATAAATTCTAAAAATTAAATTAAAATAATCGAATGATATTGCTTGCAAAGAAACTTAAACATGTGATATTCAAATTCTTACCCTGATTCGAACCTTCTAATATAGATCGAAAAATCTTCCATGACTCTCTAAAATAAAATAAAATGCAGGAAGAAATTGGAAGTACACCTATCGCCTGTCTATTGTTCTAAGAATCTAATTGACATTAGTGAAGAGGAACCTGAAAGTTGGAAGGAGGCAAGGAAGACGAATGAAAACAGAAAATTACTGATTAAATTAGGAAGTGGGAACGTTTTAGGTTTGAATCTAAATTAAATGGGTTTTTGGAGTTGGAGTATGCAGTTTAAGGATGTGAGAGTTATATGTTAATGGGGTTTTAGAGTTGGAGTATATTGTTAAAAGGTGGTATGCGTTAAAGGTTAATGGGATTTTGTGGTTGGACATTAGATGAGAATTTATATATATATAAAAAAAAACTAGATGAGAACTTTTATTCATTAGATAAATTTGAATTTTTTTTGGAAAAAAACACTAAATTTAAATGAATAAATATTAATTTTTTAATAAAAAAATTACCGGTTTGGTTTGGTTTAAACGATTTTTAAAAATTGAAACCTAAACCAAACCATTTTGAAATGGTTTGGTTTGAAAATATTGGCGGGTCCACATGGAACAGAATCAACGGTTTCGATTCGGTTTGCGATTCGACAGATTTTTTTGTGCAGCCCTAGGCTGTATAGTGAGTTCATTCAACCTAACATCGCTAGGCTTTAGGATTTCCAAGTTGAGGTTTTCTACCTTCTTTTATAGTTCCTTGGATCTTTTTAGTACATGAGCATTTCTACTCAATGCATCAGCTACAATATTTGCCTTCCCAGGGTGGTAACTAATTGTACAATCGTAGTCCTTTACTAGTTTCAACCATCTATGTGGACGCATGTTCGAGTCCTTTTAGGTAAAGAAATATTTCAAATTCTTGTGGTTAGTGAAAATCTCACATTTTTTCATCGTATAAGTAATGACGCCAAATCTTTAGTGCGCAGAAAATGGTTGCCAACTCTAAATCATGAGTAGGGTAGTTTTACCATACTATTTTGCATCAAAACACATCCTAGTCCATTCTTGGATGCATCACTATAAACAGTGAATCCTTCACTTCCATGCGGAATGGTCAATATATGAGCATTTGTGAGACGGTTATTAAGTTCTTGAAAAAATTTCTCACATTCTTTAGTCCATTTAAAGGATATGTTCTTACGGGTGAGCTTGGTAAGTGGAGTAGCAATCTTAGAAAAGTCCAGAACAAATCGACGGTAATACCCAGCTAATCCTAAGAAACTTCAAACTTCCGGTGGAATTGTAGGTTGAGACCAATTCATCACAGCTTCAATCTTACTGGGATCTACTAATATTCCATCTTATCTACAACATGCCCTAAGAAAGTGACTTTTTCTAACCAAAATTCACACTTTGAGAACTTGGCATGAAGTTATTTTTCCTTCAGTATTTGAAGAATGGTTCGAAGATACGCATGCTCTTCTCTAGACCTTGAATAGATAAGTATGTCATCAATAAACACTGACAAACTTATCCAAATATTCATTGAACACATGGTTCATTAGATCCATCAAAGTAGCTGGTGCGTTCGTCAGTCCAAATGGCATTAAAAGAAATTCGAAATGTCCATATTGAGTTCTAAAAGCAGATTTTGGGATGTCTTCTTCTCGAATCTTCAACTAATGATATCCCGAACAAAGATCAATCTTAGAAAAGATTACTGAACCTTGGAGTTGGTCTAAGAGATCATCAATTTGTGGAAGAGGGTATTTATTTCTGATATCGACTTTATTCAATTCACGATAATCAAATACAGGTCACATTAATCCACCATTCTTTTTAACAAAGAGCACTGTGGTTACCCTAAGGAGATGTACTTGGTTGAATAAATTCTAGACTCAAAAATCATCTAATTGAGTTCTCAATTCTTTTAATTCTACTGGGGCTATTCTATGTGGAGTTTTAGATAAAGGTCGAATTCTAGAATTAATTCAATACTGAATTTGATTTCTCGATTTGGTGGTAATCACGAAAGTTCATCAGGGAATACTTCTGAAAATTCTTGGACAATAGGTAAAGACAAAATGGTTATAGGATTCTTAGTGTCTACATGATGAAGGCTTATCCAGAATCCTAAATGTCCTTGATTGATCAGTTTAGTAGCTTTGGTGGCAGAGATGATTATATGTGAAGTTTTCTTCGGTAAAGGAAAAGAAACTGATTCTCCTTTAGGAAAGCTTAGGATTCTTTTCTTACCATCTATCACAAATTCATGATCGGATAACCAATCCATACCAAGAATAATGTCAAAGTCATGAAAGTCTAATGCAATGAGATCTACAAAGAATTTAGTATTCTCAATGTGTATATTCACATTAGGAATATAGATTTTTGCACGTTGAGAAGTTCTAGAGGGAATAGTGATATCAAGGTTTATTGGTATAGATTTCAATTCAGTATTCAAATCACGTAAACAGTTTAAAGCTATAGAAGAATGAATTGCTCCAGAATCAAATAATGTATAGGATGGTTTGTTTAAGAAGTATATGGTACCTGCAATGACATTCCCGTCATCAGGCATATTAGGACGTCCCATCGTAAATACATGTCCTACTAGAACATTTGGCGTTTGTGGACCTTTTCCTCTTTTATTTAGGAAATCCTTAACCTGATTCCCTTCCTTGCAACATCCATAGCAATGTCCCACTCTTAGATTACAGGGTCCAAAATGAAACTTATTACAATCCTACAGAATGATTTTGCCATTCTTTCGGCACATTCTCCACACTAGGTTTCTTATTTGGAAAATGATTATTATTACCTCCTTGATGATTATTAGCATTATTGATCCCAATTCCTTTGCTGAGGGGGTCTTGTACCAGACAATCTTTGCCTATGCTTGCTCGGCTAACAAAGCTTGATCCACTACTGCTGCAAAATCCATACCTTGTGTACTGGACATTTGCACATCTCGAGCTAGTTCTGGTTTCAAACCTTCAATGAAACAATCCACTTTAAGTTCGTTGGTACTTACAATATGTGTTGCAAACCTGGACAACTCTTCAAATCTTTTCACATAATCTAGTATTGATTGAAAACTTTGTTTTAATTGTATACAGTCATTCAACTTTTGTTTCCTTGCAGAAGATGAAAAATACTTAGTGTAAAACTTCTTACAAAATTGTTCCCATGTAAATTCTTTAGTTCTTTCAATGCTTGATAACATATCTCACCAATGACCTGCATTGCCTCAAAGCATAAAGGACACGCATATAACCTTTTATGATTCAGGAATATGGGCGTAAATAAACATATACTCCATAGTTCAAATCAAGTTTTCAGCTTCCATTGGATCTTTTACATCTTTTAACACTAGAGGGTTCAACCTATGAAAATTGTCGGTGGTAATATCTCTTTCCTTTTCTTTTTTCTTCCTAGACGATTCACCATTTGAGGAGTGGTTATTAATCATTTGACTGATTTGTCATGCCTGATTTCTAACCAATCGAGTGAGTCTTTCAAGTGAGGCGGAATTGTTGGAATTAACATCACTACTTGCATTAAACATCGTTTTCTGAAAATAATTAAACCTTTTACAATTAATTTTCACGTTTCGATGATTTTTACAAAAAATCTCACTTGGTGTCGACACAAAAGTATGCGTGTTGACACCTAATAAACACACATGTCAAAATTGAAAATTATAGTTGAAATTCAAAATTTTGTGTTTGGTGTCGATACTATCTGATTTTGTGTCAACACCACCGCCTTTGCTATCAACACCAAACAGATACTTATGGTTTTAAAATCGTCCCAACTCCTCAAATTCCACATTTAATCCCCCTTTTTCAACTCTAACTCTTCTCCTTCTCTCCCAAAACCGAAAATCCATCCTTAAATTCCTAAATTTCTATTTCAATTCCTAGATTAAACTTCACCACTTTCATTATTTTGCTCGACTATGGGAAGAATTTAAATGGCTGCCAAGAAAACAGCTAGAAATCGTCCTATTATTCAAGATGAAACAAGTGAAGAAGAAGAAGCACCATCGGTAGACCCATGCAGGAGAAAGATGGCAGGTGGTGAAGAATCTTGCCGGAGTTCGCGAGTTGCACCATCTCGCGGTGGTTCAAGTGCTCGGGGTGGTTCATGTTCTTCTAGGCCTACTCGCCAAGGAGAGAGAGAGGCAAGGAACATGTGGATGAAAGTAGTGAGGAAGAAGATGATGATGTGCTATGACGTGGTGGCTAGGATTTTCCAAATGCTTATTTCTTCACCGAGGTTTCCTTCCGTCGTTACAAGAGTATTAAGAAAGAGGAGGTAATCCTCGGTCAAGAAGTCGACCTTAATATTCTTGCTAACCTTAAATTTAAGTTTTTACTATATTTTCAACACATGAAATGGTTGGGTTTCTTGGGGTCAAGTTTAGGAGTTAGTGAGAGATTGGTAAAATTGTTTTATGCTAATGCCGATGCTAGTGGTGAATTGCTCGAGAGGCTGGGTGAAACTTTGTATTGTTTACATAGTTATGTGAAAGGAAAAGCTTTTTGGGATGATAGAGGAGAGCTTAGTTTATAATAGCCAGTTTGATAGGATAGAAGCTTCTCGTTAGGCATTGAAGAATCAAAACCTCACAGCCCCTTGTTATGATGCTCTCTCACTCCCCTGTGACACCCGTTTATTACATCCTATTTTTACTCACACCATTAAACAATGGTCGAGGGAACACACTACCCTTACTCCTAAAGACTTATGGTTTATTTCAATGGTGATTAGAGGTGAGAGGGTTAATTTGGCTCAATTGGTTGTGAATGGAATGATCCAGGAGTTTACAAGTTTTAAGTTTAACAAACTACACATGGATGATCGACTTGATGACCTTGAGGATAAAGGTCCTTAAGATGATGATGGTGATGAGTATTTTTTTCCCCGTCCCCTATTTTATGATGTTTTGAATGTTACCCTTTGTGGTATGCTACATTGCTCTTTGGGGTTACTATTTCCACCCGTTTGAGTGTTTTTATTTTGGTTTGTAAAGGCATAAGCCTTAAATACTTTGTTAAATGCATATACCTTTATTTCATATAATGTCAGATTATGCTTTAAATACAAAAGTTCAAATAATTTTTAGAGCGAGTTGATATATTGCTATTTTATTCGTTTGAAAAATATAAAATCTTGTGGGAATATTAGTCAAATAGAATAAATGCATAGAAATTGGAAATTGATTTTGGGGCGCCACATCACATGTAAAACCCACATAGATTTTAGGTCACATTATATATGTCACAAGTCGTCCAATCACAACATTTCATACATAACACTTCATATTTCACATAACACACTTCATATGTCACGAGTCATTTACATAGTCACAGGTGACACTTCATATGTTCACAGGTCACACGTCACACGTCATAAATCATAGGTCACATTACATAGGTCACATGTCACAATTGTCCTATCACAGCGTTATAGGTAACACTCTATATTTCAGGTCACATGTCTGACTTCCGATGTTCACAAGTCATTTATATAGTCACATGTTACACTTCCTAAGTTCACAAGTCACATATCACACTTCATTGATCATAGTTCACATGCCACAATTCATCAGATCATATGTCAAGTCACAAGTCACATTCCATATGTTACGAGTCATTTATATAGTCACATGTCACACTTCATATGTTCACGTCACATCTTTTCTCATGGATGATGAGTAACAAATTAAAGTTCATAGGTCACAATTTATATATTGTAAGTCACAGGTCACAAGTGATGCGAATCATAGTGACTTGATGGAAAGACCAATAATTCAGGTCGAACAAGAATTCAAGCACAAGCTCAGGGGCTTAAAAGAACCAACAAGAAGTGATAACAAGGTCCCAAGATAGGTGAAAACAAATGGAAGGCAAAATTCAAGGATGAAGTGAAGAATTTTGAGCAGGAAACAACTTACGGCCGTAAGGTGTTTAGTCACAACCGTAACTGTGGAAATTCAGCAAAAGGCAATTTGGAGCAGAGATTAACTTACAGCCGTAAGTCATATCCTTCACGGCCGTAAGTGAGGTTTTGGTCTTGTCGCAGACAGGAATTAGGGTTTTTGCATTTTTATGTTATTTTTCCCTTTTTAATTAGTATGTTAGGGTTTTGTGCCTCTATAGCGGCTATCCTAGTTAGGTCATTTTTACTTATTTATATGCTATTTCTCCATTGTAATAGTTAGACTTTGAATTTTAATAAAACAAATTGATTTTTTTTCCAATTGGTAGATGTGTGGATTTACATTACAAACTCAAATTTATCAAGATTGATAGTGTTCAGGCGTTCATCCTGAATTTATCAAAGATTGATAATCTTTGTGTGTTCACAATCAGAAACTTATCAAGAAAATTGGACAAATCCTTGTGGCGTTTCGAAAGTCTTGGTTCTCTCTTCTGCATCGTCGATTCTCACGTCATGAAGTCTGGGTCAAGATTCCACCATTCATAAATAAACCTGGATTCGGAACTTTTCGACGTTTAATTTTGCGCTTTGTTCCACGTCAACAAGTCATAGTTAGGTTACATATCAATCTTAGCAGATCATAGATCAAAGAGAACTAGTCAAAGGCAATACACATATAATACATCAGAGATGGGTAGTGGTGGTGGTGGTGACAACGATGAGGAAGCACATTCTGTTATGGAAGATTTGAATGAAATATGGTGAGGTGGGTGGATTTTTATAATATATTAAATATATTACTAAACATCTGATGTTTGAATCTTTAAACTATTTTCTTTAATTTTCAAATTTGATATAGCCTTTGTTTAGGACCTATCAAATTTTAATTCCTTTTTTCTCTTACTTTTAACCACATATTCTTCAATAAAATAATATTATACTTTTCTATCCCTTATTTTAAATCACACATTCTTCCAAAAATCACTATTCCAAAATATATTTTCCCATATAATCTGATTATAATGGGATTCAAACAAGGGCATAGTAACCACATGATTTGGGTATTGTTCTTTAAAGGGATAATTACATCCTACACCCTTTTTTCCTTCGTGAATTGAAATATGTTCCAGACTTACAGTTGTAAGTCTCTATCTGGCTCAAATATGAAATCAGAAGAAATTCACTTACGGCCATAAGTTATAAAGTTACGGTCATAACTTTCAAAATCTTAAAATTTTCAGAAGACAGTTTACGACCGTAACTGATCAAGTTACGACTGTAACTTTCCCGCAGAATACTTTCCTAACAGGTTTAGGAGTCTATCTTTGGAATATTTCTTGGGATATCTAGGGCACGATTTTGGAGGTATAAAAAGAGAAAAATCACTACAGAAAGAAGGCTGAAAATATAGGGAAAAGAATAGAGAATTCTTGGGGATTTTCTAGCATAGAAGCATCAACAACAAGGTGAATTTATTAATCAACTTGAAGAGTTCAGCATAACCATGTTGGGCTATAAATCATTGTCTTTTTCATGAGGGAAGTTATGTCAATTCAATTATTGTTGTTTTCTTTTCTTACAAAATAGTAATGTTGGATCTATCCCCTTCCTTTCAATTGTTGAATTGTTACGTTTTAAATGTTTAATTGAATTTATTTGATTAATATATTTGATTTGGCCAATTGAATTGTTTAGTCTCTAAAATCAAGTATATGTTATGTTTAAATCTTTTGATCCATAATTGTCATTAGATCTAGACTCATAGTAGTAAATAAATCTCATGTATGTTTAGTACTAATTTTACTTGGATTAATTAATTCGAGATTGTGAAATTGGTAATCCAATTCAATCTATTTCTTCTCACTTTTCATACTTACCTTGCGTTAAATCCTAAATGCTTGTTTAGGATTACCCGTTGGCTACAATTGAATCAAAAAGCTTGTTTTGATTTAATTTACATAAGAACTGCGATAATCAGAGGTTGTTGGTTATCCAAGATTGATAAATTGAATAAGGGATATAAACGCGTTGCATGGAAAAGTATAACAATAATTGAGGACACAATCGAACTAGAGAACAAGATCTTCTCTCATATTAGTTCTTTAAACATATTTACTTGTTATTTTTATGCATGGTTTTCATTCAAGCAAATTCAAACAATACAACCCCCATTCCATTCTGATTTCTCAAGCAACTAATTAGGTTCACTTTTCCTCGTGGGTTCGACTCTTACTCCTGCTACTACATTATTAACTGATATTTGGTGAGTAACGAATTAATTAAATTTCGGTGTATCATGACACACATCACTCCATCGCCATCACCACCTCCAGCGTACCACCACCACCATCGTCGTCGTCATCGTCACCGCCGTGCCACCACCACCATATCCGATGCATCACCAAGGTGCCTCCTAAATATCACCGCTACCTACCCATTCCTTCACACATAAATCTGCAAACTCAGCCAATTAAACCATAAAACATATTGTTTTTAAAATTGAGAATAAGAAGATGGTCTAAACTATCAAGTGTGACCAATTCTTTTAGATTTGTGACCGACTGAAATTGAGATGTGGCTAATTAAAAATGACTTGTGACCTGTGAGCCATTGTTTGTGACAAGCAACATATAAACTATGACATCTGACCTTAAATTGCAACATGTGACCTATTAACTGTGACCTTTGTAACTCGATATCAATGCAAAAAGAAAGTAACATGTGATCGTATGAACTATGAAGTCTGTTTGATATATAGTGTGACATGTGACCCGAAGAAGTCATTTGTGACCTTCAAAATTTTGAAGTGTGACATGTAACCTAATGCATCAAATGTGACTTGTGAATTGAATATTTGAAGGGTGACTTGTGACCTAATGCATCAAATGAGTATAAGTATGTTTGATGGATAAAGTGTGACTTGTGACCTAAACATATTTAAAGTATGACCTGACTTAATGCATTTAATACACATGACTTGACTATTTAAACTGTGACCTGTGATCTAATGCATCAAACTTGAATATTTGAAGTCTGATTTGTGACCTAATGCATCAAATGTGACATGTGACCTAATATAACAAATATGACCTGAACACCACCACCACCACTACAACACCGCACCAACACCACTAGATATCTTACCATACCACAACCACTGCTGCAACACCGCACCAACACCACCAGACACTACTTGCAACGTACCACCACCACAACCCAAACACAGGCATCACCTAATGTAGCACCACCACCGCACCATTAAGGGCATCACCTGCACAAAACACCACCGACACTAACATAGAGCCCAACCCCTACTAATAACACCTATACCAACACAGGTCCACCGCCATCACATCTACCAATACATCCCAACAATGCAGCCGCAGCCATTTCACTATCACAACCATCCCAACACAGATCCATCGACACCAACACGACCTTTAATTGAATAACATGGCAATCGTGAGGCACCACCGCTGCTCATACAGATGCATTGTGATCCGCCGCCATAAAGATCCACCACCAAATTAGAATAAAGCAATGGTGAAGAGGGCGCCTGATGGATTCGAGGATAGAGCATTGGCTTATTTGGACGTGTGGGATCGATCGGTTTCAAAGTTTTCAAATAATTGGTCATAACAGGGTTATACGGTGTCCGTTTTGGGCCCATAAGTACTTTTCGGAAAGGTTTCGACGAGCTGGACAAGACTCATTGCTTTGCTATGATGTATGATGGATTTTAGCCTTTAGAGGTCGTTTAGACAGTTAAAACGGACAATCTTTAAATTGTTTTTATGTTTTTTTGGGGCATTTTGGTCATTTTTTCATTATTGCGCATTTAGGGTTAGGGTTTTATATTTAAGACTATTTCTCTAACGTTTTTTGGCAGTTTTGATGAATAAAAGTTGTGTTCTTGGAGTTTCTCCAATTTGCAGTCAATTCAATTCAGTATTCATTTGAATCAACGTGTTGAATTTGTGTTGTTTTCATTTATATACGTTTCTGTCTGTGTCAGCGCCTCTGTGCTGCTCTCCTACTGTCTAAAAAGTCACCACCAGTTCAAACTATTGCCAAATCTACTCTTGCTCAACGAGCTCTGTACATCGTGTGACGGTGGAAACACCGCAGCTCCGATCTAATTATTCAAAGGCTGCGGTAACAAATTTGTCAAAAGTTATAAAAAGTTAAACTCAAAATCCTAAAACAACCATGGCTGGAGCTCTAAACTACAGGAGGAAGGAGTTTCACCGAGAGTCTCTATGCTTTCATTATTTTCGAAGGATAGGTACGGGTTACACCGTTGTAGCCGACAGTTTCTTCACTCATGAGAAGAAAATGAATTGGAACAATGGGTGAGGCGAGGTACGATTTTGAGAGAAATGAATTGGGTTGTTATATGGGTTGGTGATTGCGATGAGTAGGTAGGGTGTTGTTTATTAGATTATAATATTATTAATTAAAATGAATTAGCACCTTATGTATGTATTAAAAACTTAGAAACTTGTTTTTTGAATTGTTAATTTACAAACATGGTAGGCCGTAATTACCACTAAAACTAAGGAATTTTGCACTGATACCCGCCCTTTATATCCGGACATGATTTTTTCCACAACATAATATCGTTTTGTGAATATACTCACCTACTATTAAAAAAATTGCAAAAGTTTCACCATTTCAATGAGTGAGATAATTAAGGAATTATTTAAAATTAAAAACAAGCATGTCAGTTACATTTGAAATCAAATCAAACGTAACTGCTTTTCCCAAGCCTAATTTCAAAATTCTTTATAGCTATGTAAATGGAAAGTCCAAAAATTTAGAAGTTCTCCAGAAATGATTTGATCGTTGAAAAAAATGGGAATCCACAAGAATCCTATTTGATGCTCTACAACTTGAAAATCGATTTGATTAGGAAGCGCGAAATTTAGTCATAAACCGAATTACTGGTAGTTCAGATATTGACACCATCTCTAGGAACCGTCAATGCTCATCGGCCAGAACTGAAATTTATGCAACCGAAAAAATTGTTCAGAAACTGATTTGTCATGGTCGGACTAAACATTAGAAAATGTCTTCAATCTGATGTGCACTGGTGAATATTATAATTTTTGCATGACAAATGTTTTACTCTATACAGAATCTAGTAACATTATTTACATAATTCGATTTCAAAGTGGAAACCTATAGCTGATACTGTTCCGCTGAAGAAGTCATACCCTAACACATAAATCACACTGGTCAGTAATCACACTTTATGCCTTGCTATTATTTTTTTAAGGACATGGTTTATATTCGTGTTGTGCACTGTAGTTCACGTATATTACTAGTCCAATAGAAATCTAACAATTTGATATTAAGACATGCAATCTAGTTAAATGCAACATCCATTTCGAAATGAGTATAATTTTTATAAATTAAACATTGTTGTATTAGAACACAAAATTTTCGAAGGATGTGCTATGAAATCAATGTTCAGTATGGTTCATCCCCTCCTTCTAGTTTGATACTGGAGAGTGATGTCTATATGATACCATATATTGGTATTCAGCTGCCCATTAGCCACGAAAGATACCTGCTCAAAATATAATTTAATTGTAGAAGCGAATAATTATTCAGTCAATCACACATTTTGACTATACGATGGGACTGAAGTTCATGATGATGAAAACAAAAAACCTTCTTTGGAAAAGTATCCAGAGATGTCAAGGGTTTGACCCGACATATTCAATCTTGTTTTACAAGAAGGTGCTTCCCTTGTGATTTGTCAATTACTATCATTTGAATATCCTGTGGAAAAAAGGGGTGAAGTGAATAGGTGTGGAAGTTTATCATTAAAAAGTGCGATATGGAGTTGTTGAACCCTACAAAATTTAGATACATTAAATGTATTTTGGAGTTGATTTAAGTTCGACCTAAACAAATAGTAACATACCTCACCAGATTTAGAGCTAATTTTTATATCGGAGTGGATATACTATGATGCATTTGGTGGGTGCTAAACTGTCCATTTATGCGTACAATAGCCTCACTAATCTAGATATTGACGTAATTTACCATCTGTTGGAATTTCATCTTCAATATGAAATTATCCTCGAGTAATTTTACATGTTCACTAACAACGTTTTTAAGACATTCTGTGTGTTTCTTGTTCCCTGATGATGTTAACTACAAATACACATTGATGTTGTTAATGGTGGACGTGATGGTTGGGATTATAAGATAGCACATTAACTATAAATTCAACCATGTCTTACCCTACTCTTGTTGCAATGACGCTGGTTCCCACGACCTGGAATAGTCTGTCCCCTCAGCTTAATGCTATCATAATCTGCCTCATTATCTACTTCAATCCCTATTTGATACCTGCCTTCCATGGAGTGTTGTTCCTGCTGTTTTTATGGTTAAGTTTCGGGAGCAGCGATGTTGGTTGTGCAATTAACAGCGTCAAAGAGGATTTGATTGCATGCCATGAAGTGTTCATTCTGCTAGTTCTGTAGTTGAATATTAGGAACAACATTGTTGTTTGTGCAGTTATGGGCCTCAAATTGGAGTTGGTAGTGTTCTTGGTGTAAGTTCATTCAAGTATTTTCCTACAAAAAATTTACTAAAATATGAGACTCAATATGAAAATAACAAATTTGAACCCAACATTTGGAACAACGCTTAGAGATGGCAATAATACCCACAGATCCGATACTCATTGGAGATACGACATAAACAGGCGGGGATTAACTGACTAAATGAGTTTGTGGGTACAGTATGGAGATAAGTTTTAAAACCCGACATGGGTATGGGTTGGGTGTTGATTTTACTACAAGGCCTATACCTAACCCGCATACCCATTAATTTCCTTTAAAAATTATAGAATTTAAAACAAAAGTGACAAAAAAATAGAACTCAAATATCTATTGATATTGTTAACGTCTAAACCTTAATAGGTTTAGACTATTGATGTTCGCTTACTGAAATTGTACGGATCACACAAGTAATATAATAGAGGTGAGTTCGAATATCTTTCACACGAGAAATGTGCAAATTGTCTAAAAATTTTACACTACGATTCTTTAACCAGAACTATGAAAAGCTTGATTTGAGAATTTTGAATTAAAATATACTAATTAAAAAAAAATTGATTTAGAGAAAATATGAGAAAAGTATCCTAGAATTGAGAATCCACATTAATTCCATCAATTATGCATTAAACACTTAATCAATAATTCACGGGGTTTTGAAAATTCATATTCCTAATATTGCTAAAACTCCCTTTTGGACAAGAATTAATACTCTTTCCTACATATGACTTGACTATATCTCTATGAAGAATACGAATGTGTAGAAAAACATTAAAAGAGTTGTGAATACTTTTGTGGATAACACAAAGTATAGGGGTATATTTCTATCCCCCGTCGGACTTTGTGGCAGTTAAAACTTGTCTAATGAATTCCTAATATTTCGAACTTAGAAAATCATCGCATAAATCATACAACTAGTGATCAAGTATTTGCATAATAATAAAAGTATGAATCTATTGCTCAAACCCATGAATTATATAAAGTAAACGATAAATCAATACATAAAATTCGAAAATTAATGCTTCATCACAATTCTAACATTAAAAACCTAGCCTAGATACATAATTAAAAATAATTCATAAGAAGAATGGATAGATGTCACCTTATTCATGTCCTTGATCATTGGTCTTCAATTCTGCCTTCGACTTTGCATGGATTCCTCCACCGTTGGACAACGTTTTAGCATGAATTTCACAAGTTGGGATGCCTCAATGTGTTTTTACTGTTCCTTATTTGTAGAAGTCAAAAGGTGGCTGAAAATAATGTCCAAATTGGATTCCAAAAGAGTTCCAACCGAACAAGGAAAGTTACCTTCGCGGGAGATCTTTTTGTCACTGTACAATATTCCGTATTTTGATCATATCTTTCTATCATCTCGTCTGATTGATATGATTCAAAGTGAGTTAGAAAGATAATTTAAAGTGATACAATTCTTCCTGAAATATGATTTTCCAAATTCAAACTTTTATGGCCCCTAAATTAAGTCTCAAAGTCCAACTAAAAATCTACCCGAAAATCTTGTGTGATTAAAATCAAATTATGGTAATATTCTTATCACATTTCATTCCCTTTTTACTTCTAATTGATCCAATTGACTCTTAAAAATCCTCATATATCTTATCGAGGTCCGAATCAACCATTGAATATTTGCAATTTGGTCATTCTTCATTTGATTCGTACACTTAGTCCTTGAGCTTCTGATGTCTTCCAAATTTGATTTCTTTTTCAACTTTTCTTTCAATTTGCACCATGATTGTCTTCATCAACTCTTTCTTTGCACAATTTAGTACTTTTAATATCCAATTGACTTGATTTTGCTCTAATTCCTTTATTTTCTCGACTTTAGAACCATTTCTGAAATATAAACACATAATAAAGAAATCAATAGTAAATATTCTCAAACGAGCATATAAAATCATACTTTCATGATGGAAATAAGAGTATAAAATACACTTATCAATTGACATTGTTAACATCTAAAAAAAATATTTAAATTCGCTTGTTTAGTTTCAGCTTAGAACAAACTTATTTCAAGGCAAATTCAAATGAAACCCAACATTTAACTAATTAAAGTTCATTCGGAGCACCTCTAACCTATAACCTATTACAGCCCTCAATAAATCTACATCTACAATCTAAAATCTATCTACATCTACAATCTATCTACAACCTACAATATCTAAAAAGTGTGGATAGTAGAGAAACTTTTGGTTTTCTAATATACCCTCACATATTTAACAATATACCTAATATACCACCATTTAACGTTTATACAATATATTATATAATATAATAATCTACATCTATATCTACTCTACATCTACATCTACAATATATATCTACAATCTATCTATCTATCTACATCTACATCTACATCTACAATATATAAAAATGGTGGATAGTGGAGAAACTTTTGATTTCCTAATATACCCTCACATATTTAACAATATACCTAATACACCATCATTTAATATTTTTACAATTTATTATATATTATAATAATCTACATCTACATATATTGAAAGTAAATGAGTGTGAAACTTTTGATTTCCCATTTTACCATTAATTTTTTATGTTTCCAATCAATATTACCCTTAAGATTTAATTTATTTTCAAGCTTAGATACTTCTACTCTACAATATATAAAAAGGGTGGATAGTGGGGAAACTTCTGATTTTCTAATATACCCTCACATATTAAACAACATACCTAATACACCATCATTTAATATTTTTACAATATATTATATAATATAATAATCTACATCTACATATATTAAAAGTAAATGAGTGTGAAACTTTTGATTTCCCATTTTACCATTAATTTTTTATGTTTTCAATCAATATTACCCTTAAGATGTAATTTATTTTCAAGCTGAGATACTTTGCTAATTAAATTAATGTAAAATAAATAGTTTCAAAATTCTTTTGGAAAACTAAAAATATAAAAATAGTTAATTTTTTTTAATTATATTCTAATTAAATATAATTAAAAAAAATGAACGTTTTAAAAACTCTAATGGGAAAAAAATTGAAATTTTGTGTTTAAACCTATAAAATATTAATTTTTTTATTATTATAAATATGCTTTTAAATTAACTTAATTTGCCTATGCAGAAGTTTTTCATATTTGTTCTATTATTTATCATAAATATTTTTATAAATTAATTTTTGATTTATCAAATATGTTACTATGTCAGATTATTTTTTTATATATGACACATTATTTCTTTTTTAATTGATATTTTAAATAATTATCTAACATATGTTTCAGGGAAATCTGAGAAATTTCAAAAAAAAAAAAAAAAAAAATCAATTTATTAAAACTACAGACATTTTACAATTTTAACTTTAACTATTTCTTTAACAATATCAATTACATCAATTACTTTCAAAAATAGTTTTAATACTTGAAAAACAATTACATCAATTACTTTGCTAATTAAGAATGTAAAATAAATAATTTCAAAACTCTCTTGGAAAAATAAAAATATATAAATATATATAAACTTTTTAAATTATATTCTAATTAAAAAAAATAAAAAATTTAAAAACTCTAATGGAACAAAAGAAAAAACTGAAATTTTGTGTTTAAACCTATATAATATTAATTTTTTTTTTTATCATTGAAATATGCATCTAAATTAATTTGATTTTCCTATACACAATTTTTTTCATATTTGTTCTACGATTTATCATAAATATTTATAAATTAACTCTTGGTTTATCTAATATTTTATGACGTCAGATTAATTTTTTTATATATGACACATTATTCTTTATTAAACTGATATTTTAAATGACTGACTAACGTATATTAGAGTAATTCTGATATATATCAATTTATTAAAAACTGCAGATAATTTTCAATTTTACTTTAACTTTTCCTTTAAAAATATCAGTTACCTCAATTACTTTCAAAAATAGTTTTAATATTTCAAAAACATTACGAGTATCATTTACCTATACATAAGACATGCAAAACACGAGCTTACTCCCAATAAATAAATAAATAGTAGGTAATGAGTTTCAAATGGGTATAGAAGTATACCCGCCTCCAACCCGCCATTCTTAAATGGGTATATGGGTAGGGTATGAATGTTGTAAATCTCTTGTAGGTAGGGTATGGATTTGACAAACCCGACCCATACTTGATTCATTGTCATCCCTAACTACGGTGTTAGGGAAATGCATTAGATCAAAATTAGCACTAGTCTGCATTTTGGGGTAGACTGATGATTACTTATGTAGTAGATGAGCAAATAGAAATAGTTTCTCAACTGTTGACTGCTATATATAACTCAAAGTCCAAGGACATATCCTTGAGTAAGCTGATTATAATGTGTTAGCATTATCTTGACATGCCTAACATATCACATTCTCACTATACCAGACCTGGACAATATGTTCATTATTTGTCTCCTTGCCTAGGTTATCTTGGTATTCAACTGGACTATAGGTACAGAACAAAATAGGTCACACATCTATCTTGAATTCTTATACACCATTCATCATAGGTTAACCACATTGTCATCACGACAATAAAGGAGTTGTTTGGCTTTTAGGTCGGTGTGTGTACGTGGGTGGGAGTTGGAGTGGGAGTGGAGTTTACACTCCAGATGGAAGGACTCAGTGTTGTATAAGCATAAGGCTAACATATGATTCGCCATCGTTGCTTGATGCTTTGAATTAACTGCATCCTAATGGTTATTCTCCAGTCATATGTTAACCTTATGCTTATATGACACTGAGTCTTTCCATCTGTCTTTCCATCTAGAGTCTAAACAGATCCTTAATGAATTTATCAAACGATCATACTCAATAAATCATCTATAATAACTAATGTAAAGAGTAGGAACCAAAAAATCAATTTTTTTCCCATATTATCATTCTATTGCACGTTGCAGCTATTGCACATGGATGCTAATATGAAATGAAATACATTTCAAATGAAGTCAGGAACACATGATGGATGATAGATAACCAAAATACATACCAGTAACTTGAAGATTAAAAGAAAGACGCACAATATCTTTTGTAACATTCTTTTGTATTTATAAATTTTTAATACATGAATGAAAAAGGGAATACAATAAGCAGGGTTGGATTCAAAAGGAAAAGAGTAACGAGCACGACTTAGAATGTTTCCATATCATGTAGCTGTAGCACATTTAGTATCAGTCTTATAAATGTTGCACACGGAAGCTTAATTTGAACGTCAAATACTATTCAAATTAAGTGTAACAGCAAAATGCAGTGGCACAAACTAGATGGCATTAACCAAAAAAATTTGGATAGCACCAAATGAAATCTTAGAGAGTTGTCGTTGAAGTAACAATAAAATGTCAATTAAAATGCTCCACAAAATTTATAACCTTAAACTGTATATTCTAACATATCCAGGAAGTATTATTCTAGTTTTCCAATATGAGAAGTTCTGTTATTGGCTATCCCATTAAATTTTTTACCAATTGAACTTCTAGACTTTTTCGTTAGAAAATATTTTTCCAATCAACTAGAAACTTTTGACGCTGACATGTTTTGATATACATATCAGTATCATAAAGAAAGTTAGTAAGGCAGATTTGTTGATACCTTAAGGTAATGATCTGGTTTGGAAGGACCTGTCCTAATGCTCTTGCGGATTGGGTCCTCAATTCTGTAGAAGGGGAATGCTAATGATGAAGTGGATCTGATTGAGAAGCCTGCCTGGTTAGAGTTTTCATTCTTAGATGATTCGCCGGGGAATTTTTGATGCATTACTTCATGGTGTTCTTCAACCATGTACTCAAAATTGTTATCACTTGATTCCACCTCGTGCATGCTTTATTTGCCCTTCCTTGTAGTAATATATAATTTTCCCTGAATAGGTTGAGTATTTCCCTTGATAACTACCAGTGTTAGACTATGATTGAGTTGAACTTGCTTGATATTAGAATATGTCTCCAGGTAGTTCACAGGATCCTTAACTGGTAGTGCAGAAACTTTTCCAGCTGCCGCTACTCGATATACTGCCCAAAATTATTGTAGACATATTTGTATTATCGAATAGCATTACCAAAAGATTGCTACCACATGGGTAACATCAACCAATCCTGTGAGTAGGCCTAATGATGTTACAAAATAGGAGGATCAGATGACAACATGTTGCCCCTAATTTTATTATCCTGATATGTGGTTGTGACTACACATTTAGTTAGTAATTATATAGTGATTTTGGAATTGCACTTGGTGTGGGGAGACCAATCATCGTCGTCATTTATGTAAAAGCTATGTTATGTGCCTGACATTTGAGACCGCGTTGTCGGGATTGTATTTACCTTCAACTCTGTGTAAAGGGGATCTAGTACCTCTGTGACCTGAGGGACCAACTTCGATACTCGAATCTGTTGGGAAAATTAAAAACAATAGAGTACGTAAAGATTTAGAGAAATATTGAATGTCATTAGAGCAAAGGTATGGTGATTATATTTTCCAATCTACAACCAATAAAGTTTTGTTCTCGAATGTCGAAGCAACGGGCTTACGTATGGGAGACTAAACGCGTCAATGGCCAAGTAAATATGGGGCGTGTTGTCTTCAAGTTTTGATGTCCAATTGAGAATTCTGGGTTACCTACTAGTAACTACATAGCATAATTTTCTTTCAAGAATAGGAAGAAGCTCATAAACCCAAGCCTAAAATGCAGTGAAGAATCCATTGAGCTTGTAACTCATTGTAGGCCTCCCCTCACCTTCGATAGTGACTAGCTTGTTCCTTAACACTAATTTTATTGAGGAAAGAGTGAAATTGAAAATGGATTTTCCCCACAGGTATATTTCATATCAGATGAGTCGACTATGACGAGTAGCCTTTTATCAACTAATCACTCATATGTCGTGTTAAACATCAGTTGCGCGAGAAGAAAGAGTATCCAAATAATAACGTCACGATTGTTATCATCTGGCATCTTAGTGAAGACATCAAAAACATCATCATTTTTTTTTAAAAGTAAAACATCATCATTCGTAATATGGGATAAGTTACTGAAATACTCTGATTTCAATCTGTAATACTTCGAATCATATTTCCCACGCTTGTCATCGCCAGTGCAATTAAGACCAGTAATCAGGTAAAAGTCTTGAATGTCGAATCTAATAGTATCATTCCCAATACGAAACCAAATCTCCTCGTCATTTGGCTAGTAAACCTCCCTCAATAGTATTTGGTGGATCAACTGGGGCTTCACTAGTATCTCATGCATGTCTAGGAAAATTTCGAAACAAGTTTGTCTAAACAATCTTTTTTGGTCATCTATGAGTTTCCACTTCAGAGTAGCGACTTTCATATCCGACGGTTTGACGTTCACTTTCCCTTGGAACCTGTTGTCGGGATTGACCTTGAGTTCCCATTCGTGCATTTAGGGATAAAAGCTCACATTCGTCAGATACTTTGTTCACAAATTTTAAATCGATGTGCCTAAAATTCAGGGTCCAAAAAAGGAATTTATAGCTACACCAATTTAAACATTGTAAACAAAGCTTGTAATTTTAAATTCTACCATGTAAGAGAAAATTAACTAGATCAGAGGGTGAATAACACAAACTTAGAACATTTAATTTATATATGTGATGTGCTTGTTATTCGCACAAACACATACGCGGGGGGAGGGGGTGCAAGGACCTTTACGGTGATTTCTCAACAGATTTAAGCCATATGCCTTCCTGTGAATGTTGAGGTCGGCCTTGGTTTTGGCTGCATATGATGATTTTTTTCGGAACAATACTTTCCTATGGATATCTGCAAAGGATATCTCAGCAGAGTCTAAATTCAGAGATCGGGACGGGACATTTTAAATATCATTAGTTTGGCGTGACACTCCTTAGTCCTTACATCCTACTTTCAATTTATGTAGTAAATTCTTAAAATTTTATACGATGTTGTTGAAAGAAGTTTATACTGTTCAAATTATATATTCCCATAGAGTATAATTCACGACATTTGAAATAAAATTTTAATTGATTGTATTAATATGAAGTTGCGTTTGTCCACGGGTCAATTTGATATTACAGACTGAGTGTTTAAGTTGTTAAACACAGAAAGATTCAATTTGTAATTCAATCTAAAACTAACGTTCACGATCATTAAATAAATATGGACAATTTATTTTGATAAGATCGTCTCGATTTTATTAAAATCTATATTTGACTTTGGTAATAAAATTTAGAGTACGTTTGGAACCTATTGGACGGAACCACGTGAAATTAATTTGTGACATTGACCATATAAATTTAATTTCACTTGACTATCGTACGTGGGACCTTAATCCTAATCGGATAATGGACTTCGATTACTAACTTAAAGTTCTTTAAGGTATCAATGTGTGAGATCAAATTGTTAATCAATATCTTGATATTTTGGGAATTAAAGTGAACTAACGAGGAACATTTATTCGTATTATGAAATCCGTCACACCTACGCCTAGGGAACCCTAATCCTAGAGAAAGGTGACCACACAATTGCACAACTGGCACTGGAGAACATCAGAGAAAGCTTGAGGGTTTGAAGGTTTGGTGGAATCAAGAAGTAGTTGGAAAAGAGATTATTGTAAAGCACGCTACAAGTGTAACATCTCTTTCATTTTTGTGTGCACGAAATTATTTATTTCAAGTTAGATACATAGAACAGAAAATCCTGTAATGGAATGATTTAGTCACAAGAAATCAATTTTTGTGAGTAGAGCGACTCGGGTTCCCAACAATTGGTATCAGAGCGTCAGGTTTTTTATACTATTTTATATATTTAGGATTAAATAATTTTTGTTTATACATGCGTTAGTGAAGGGCGGTGTTAGGATTATGTGATTTATTTTGTTATTGGATAAATGATATTCTTTATTGAACAAATTTATGGCCTTAGATTTTTATTGTAAAATCTTGTATTTGTTTTATCGAGTCATGTAACAAAGGGGGTAGATTATGTCTCCATGTTTTCCCCTTTGATTTTAATTTTTACAATAGAATTAGGGTTTGTATCATTTCTATTGTAATTGTAATTGTAAATTGTAAGGACCACATCTAGTTGCAGATTGAAGGGGACCAATTCTACAGTTATTGATTCTGGGACTGCTGTTGTAAGTTCGGAGGACTTGGCTCGCAAAATTTCATTTCAAAGATTGAACTTCACCATCTTCAAAGTCGGAGGACTTGCATTGTAAATTCGCGATAAATTGGACAAGGTTTGAAGCAACACATGTGAGTGCTGTCGTCGCGGTCGGTGACTGCACCTTAGGGCACCGTCGTCTGGCCTTGATTGCTGCGGTAGTGGTACCACACGCTGCGTGAGTAGGCGCAACACCAAGTAGTGTCGCTGCAACCATGTGTGCACGTGTGGCGGCATTTTGAGCACTGTCGTCGTGGGTTTGTGGAAGTGGCAACAATACCACTGGGTGACTGCGGTGTGCGTGGCTACGGGCAATGAGCAGCAGCACCTTAGTGCTGTCATTGCTACGATTGATGGTCCGTACGACCTTGATGGCGGCGGCAACAATAGTTTGCTTCGGTCTTGAGATGGTGGTTTTTTCCTAGCATTTTTGAGTTCTCTCCCCGGCATCACAGTTTTTCGACGATGGCAAGTGAGGTGAGTGGCGACTGCATTTTCTTCCTCTGGATCATTTAAATATACATGTACAAAGAGAGGGAGAGGGGAAGATGGAGCCATATTTGGGCAAGGATCAATTGAAGAATTAAAGATTGGGCCTGCTATCACTTGGACCAGTTTGTATCAGTTGGGGCAAAATATGGGTAAAATTAAATATATGAATGGAATTTAGCCCCTACCCATGTTAAATATTTGAAATTAGACATTTAACATCATAAAACATAACAATTAATACATGTGGAAATTACACCTGGAAATGTTTTTCAACTTCATAATACAAAATACAGATTTACAAGTAATTTATACATAAATCAGGTCATTTTAAGTATTAAAATTATAATATAATATTTATTTATCACACCCAACCCCAAAATCATCCCCAAAATACACGGATGCTCCCATGGCTGCGAAAAATACCTGCATCACCGCCGCCCAACTCTGGCAAGATCACCACCGTCGCCGCCCAGCTCCGGTACCTTGCATCTCCTCCGGCGTTATAAATTCCCTTGCCCCCTCTCCTTCGGAGATCCTCCGCTCTCACTCTTCGCAGCGAAGCTGCAGCCACACGATGATACTTTACAATCGCGATCATAGCCACACTATAGGAGGTTGCAGATCTAAATCTATTTTCTGTTGTCATATTAACTCATTTCTTTATTCTATTTTGGTATGGTGGTGGTGTGTGCAGTGTCGGTGTTTTTTGTGTGGCTGTAAAGGTGGAGGTTCGATGACGTGACGAGATGGTAATGTAGTGGTTCAATGGTTGATTTCTGATGGCGTTTGGTGGCGGATCTATGGTGACAATTGGTGGTGGTGGATCTGTTGCGATTGTAGTTGGTGGTGAGGTGTTTCCGATCTTGGTGGTGGTGGCAAAGTGGCGGCGATTGTGGTGCAGGTGGTAGTCATGGTAGCGAAGTGGAAATGGTGTCGATGGTGGTGGTGGTGATTGTTGGTGGTCGCAGTGAGGTGGGATGGAGTGGTAGTGGTCGCAACGGCGATGGTGGTAGTGGTAGTGGTCGATTGAGTTGAGTTGTGTTGTGTTGTGTTGGTGAGGGTTGATAGTGGTGGTGGAAATTTCTAATTCTTTGTTATGAGGAGCCGATTTCCATGTTTATGTTGTTCGACAACGACAGGTTGGGGTGGTGATGGTGATGGTGATGCTTGGTGGTGGCGATTTTTGTTTCCATTGTTGTCAGGTTGTGGTTGGTTGGGTTGGCTGGTGATAGTTGTAGGTGGTGGTGGAGATGTGGCAGAGATGTGGAGTGGTGGTGGTTCAGCTCTTTTTGTGGTGGTGGTGGTGGTGCGGCTGGCAGCTATGATGGTTGGTGTGTAGGGTGGAATTTGAAATTGTGATAAAAAAATAAGTTGTGACCTTATTAATCTGATAGTTTGTGACCTAAAAATTTGATAATTTGTGACCTTAAGTTGAATTATTTGATATCCTAAAATAAGTTGTAACCAATTAATCTGATAGTTTGTGACCTTTAATTAAATTAGTGTGACCTAATATTTTGATATTTATGAACCAAAAGTAAGTTGTGACCAATTAATTATTATGATCATAATTTGTGAAGTATAAATTTGTGATTTGTGGTCGAGAAATAGATTGTGACCACTTAAATCGATAATTTGTGACAAAAAACTGAGTCAACCAAATAACTTTATAAATTGCGACCTATAAAATTTATGATTTGTGACCAAGAAAACTAGTAATTTGTGAAAATTGTGACCTAAAAAATTATTGATTTGTATTCGAGAAAAAATTGTGACCAATGAAATTTGTGATTTGTGATCAATAAAGAAATTGTGACTTATCATTTGTTAAGTTGTGACCAATTGACAAAAGATTTGCGATCGAAAAAAATCGTGACCTACGAAATTCGAAATTTGTGAGCGAGAAATAAATTGTGACCGTGACCATAAATTTATGACCTGATTTGTGACTTATGACCTAAAAAATTGTGACTTGTGACCATAATAAACTGTGACCTAAAAAATTGTGACTTGTGACCATAATAAGATGTGACCCTAAAAGTCATCCAAATAATTTTATAAATTGTGACCTACAAAATTTATGATATGTGACCAAGAAAAGTAGTGATTTGTGAAAATTGTGACCTAAAAAAATCTTGATTTTTATTCGAGAAAAAATTGTGACCAATGAAATTTGTGATTTGTGACCAATTGACTATAGATTTGCGATCAAAAAAATCGTGACATACGAAATTCGAAACTTGTGACTGAGAAATAAATTGTGACCTAAAAAATTGTGACTGTGACCATAAACTTATGATCTGATTTGTGACTTGTGACCTAAAAAATTGTGACTTAAGACCATAATAAAATATGAACTTAAAAATTGTGACTTGTGATCATAAACAGTAAAATATATAATTAATTAAAACTTGATTTTTCAAATAAAACATTTTCCTAATTTTGAAAATGTGTACTTTAAAAACCTTAATTAATTATAATTAATCATTTTTTGGGAGGGGTGGGGTCAAGGTTGGGTGGGGTGGGATGAGGTCGGGGTGGGTGGGATTGGGTGGTTAGGGCTAAGTGTGAACAAATAGAAGAAAAATCATTTTGGGGGTGGGTGGGGTGGGGTGGGATGGCGGGCTGGGGTGGGTCGGGGTCAGTGGCTCGGGTGAGATGAATTTGTCGCGTTGTGATAAGGTGGGGTAGGGTCAAGTGGGGTTGAGGTGGGTTGGGTGGGGTGGGGTGGGTTAAATAATTTTGGGGTGAGGGGGTGTGACTTTGGCGAGATCAATTTGTCACTTTGCGATGAGGTGGGGTGGGGTTGAGTGGGATGGGGAAGGGTAGGAAAACATCGAGCAGGAAAAAATAAAAAAATTGGGGAGGGTAGGTGTGTGGGGGCGGGGTGGGTCTGGTGGGTGGGGTGGGGTGGGGTGGGTTAAATAATTTTTGGGTGGGGGTGTGGCTTTGGCGAGATCAATTTGTCACTTTGCGATGAGGTGGGATGGGATGGGGAATAGTAGGAAAACGTCGAGTAGAAAAAAATAAAAATATAAAAAAATTGGGGTAGGGTAGGGTATGGTAGGTGGGTGGGGTGGGGTTGAACGGGGTGGGGTGGGATGGGATGGGGAAGGGTAAGAAAATATCGAGTAGAAAAAAAATAAATTTTGGGGTAGGGTAGGTGGGTGTGGGTGGGGGTGGGGCGTGTGTGTGGGGTGGGGTAGGGGTAGGGTAGGGTAGGATAGGGTGGGGTGGTCAGGGAAGGGGCGGGGATGAGGGAGGTTGTGACATCAATGTTTGAGTTTTTTATTTAATATTGTATTAGTTTTAATATAATAGATAATAGATAATTATGTTTATATTATATGTAATATTATATTTATTTTTAATTATGAAATACTTGATTTTTAAAAAAGAAATGTTAAGTTTGTTAGTTTTGAAAAGTGAAAATTAATGTATTGTAGTTATGTATTTTTCCCTTAATACATGTCACGTATAATAATAAAAATCAGTAAAATGTCACCCAACTCAAGAAGGAAAAAAGATACAAAATTTGAACAATAATAACGGCCCAGAATCTCAGTCCCATAATAACGTCCCCAAATTCTCCTCCCAAGCCGTTAATGATGATAGACTCCATTACGATTAGGATTCATCACAAAATTACCCCGTCCCCAATTGCCATCTAATACTCAGTTCCCCTATAGTAGCATTTTTGCACTTCCCCCTTCCCAGTTATCCCTACCCCTCTCCTCCACATACATCATGAATGCAAATGGGTCGCGTGATCAGGGCACAACGTAAGGGAGAAGGATTTGTTTTCTAGTCTCATACCCACCCCCGGAAGGGTTCGCTAGATTCCGTTCCCTCGACTTCGGCGAACGCAATGGCTACCTGAAGGGGTGGTGAATGAAATTGTCCATGACCCAAGTCGTGGTACCCCTTTGGTCCTCGTTACCTTCCGCCACCCATTCCAATACAAGCATCAGAAGGAGCTTTTCGTCGCCACCGAAGGAATATACACTAATTAGTTCATTTACTGCAAGAATAGGCCAACCTTTTGGTGAGAAATATCTTGCCACTCAGATCTATTCGGAAGGTGTCGCCATTTTCAACGTGGAGCAGGTCGTGGAATTTTAGCTGGGGCCTTTGGATATTACGCTATTTTTCTCTCGCACAATCCGGATAATGTAACAACTAGGTATAATTCATATTCACGAATTATATTCGTGTTTAATTCTTAAATGATATTTGGTTGGTTGGCTTTATTACATGATTTATGATTTAATCTTGTGTTTGTGTGGGTCGGATTGTATTATAAAGTTTGAGAATTCAAAGTCATCACATGAGCTCTGCTAAATGGTTTTATGGATACTATTTTTTTTATTACTTAAATTATGGTTTGTGTTTGGTAATAGCCATATGCAAGCACATTTAATAATTTACAAATCCATACAACTTGCATTTGTTAGGTTTCATTAGTCGTTTGATTCATTAAAAATAAAATTATAGTGTAAAGCTACCAATGTTTCAGTGGAAGTAATAATTCATTCCCATCATAGTTGGGTTTTAATATCATTTTCATTTGTTAGGTTTCCATAGAAATGAAGTCACCATCAATTCATAATTGCACTGTATGTGCTAGAATTAGAAATGTTAGTTTTTGCTATTAATTAATGCTTTCCTCTCTCCAGATTATAAATATACAGTTCTCAATTGGAGAGGTGTGAATAAATTTAGTTTAAATGAAATGTGACACTGGCACTTCTCTCATCTTGCTAGCTATATAATTTTAAATATTGTTTAATTTGTTTCATAGTTTTTTACTATGAACTATACAATTACAGATTTTTTTGCTATGCGTGAAATTGTAAAATCTATCTTCCATTGTCTCGTGGAATTGTTTAGTTTTCTTGTGAAGATACATGTATGAAAAACCTACAGTGGATCATTTATCATTCAGCGTATTTACAAGTTTTTATTGTTGACAGGGTTAAGCTCCCGTCAGGAGCCAAGAAGATAGTGATGCACAAGAAGCACTGAAAACACTAATTCATAATCGAATATGTCATAGCTAACTTGGAATTGCTTTCAACCTCTAAAATATCTCCACCAACAGAAGCATCATGGATAATATCATTTCGTTGAACTGAAGAGTAGAGTAGGAATATTCTTCTTCTAGTTTCTTTTTAATACCAAGAAGTTCTTGTAGACGCTCAAAATTTTGATGCGAACCCCTTTGGTGTTTAAACAAAAAATTCCCAAAACACTTTGAAATCAACCTAAGAAAACTAAAAATGGCAAGAAGTTGATGAATCTTGACACAATCTCATCCTAACCAAAATTCTAAGGAAAAAAATCCTAACCCGATGGAGAGAATAAAGCAAATACCAAGATATTTGTGGAATAAACAATAACAATATACAAGAATAATATTCCCAAATAAAGTTGAAGAAATTCCAAAGAAAATTACAAGATAAGAAAGTGTTTTACCTCTCAAATGCTCCAAGGAGTCTTCTTAATGCCAAAACTAAGTGTTCTAAGGTTCAAGTGCCTATTTATATTACAAGATAATAAGAGAACAATGGGTCGGATTTTAAAATAGAAGATCCGCGAATCTGCCTTCTAGCATAGCCACGCGGTCGCGTGGTTCAAGGTCGCACAGTTCATGCGTGAACAATAACCCAAACATTCTGCCAAAGGTATGCTCAAATGGCGAGCGCAGCCGCCGGGCTGTTGCACTGCCCGTTCACATGGGCTTCCGGATGGTCTTCCTTTTCAATTTTGATGAAATTCAGTTCAGATTTGAGGTCATTCCCTAATTGTACTTGATGCCATAATTTGTGAATGAGAGCCAACGTCGATTCTCGTCACGGGCCCCATTGGCACATGAATCTAGGGTTGACTTCCTGGGTCCGCGGGTTGACTTCCTTGGTTCTCATCAAATTTGTTGACATTTCCTCCCTACAAAATGACAGATTGTTATTATCCAAAACTCTATCATCATTATCTTCTATACAAGAGTTGATTAGTAGGGGTCATAGATCTCGGGTCCATCGTTAAGTCTTCAGATTGATACTTTAATGTCTTTACTTTAGTGTTTAGTATCTGTTGTGAATTAGAGTTGTAAATAGTAGAATAGATCTTACATTTTAATTATTATTTTGTTGTTGGTTATACATTGGCTTTATGAACGTTGTAATTTTCAGAATAAATGTAATGAATGAATCATACTGAGTGCAAGACAGGAACTTGTTTTGGTCTGAGTTTGCTGCTTTTGATAGTTGGGCAGTATTATGTGTGAATTAGAGGGCATAAATGTGGTTGTTGACAGATGAGATTGATTGAGGGGAATAAATGTGAGG
Organism: Ligustrum vulgare; assembly: GCA_963555705.1. NCBI lineage: Eukaryota > Viridiplantae > Streptophyta > Magnoliopsida > Lamiales > Oleaceae > Ligustrum > Ligustrum vulgare. Next base: position 1,895,086 of record OY743175.1, on the reverse strand, counting down.
CCGGATTGATGCAGATAAGGTGATGCACCAAAAACAAGTGCATCAATCTGATGCACAACTTGGTGCATAAGCGATCAAGGTGCTCATAATACATATAATAAATGAATCATCTTCTAAGTGTAAGACATGAACTTGTTTTTGTCTGAGTTTGGTGCTTTTCATAGATGGGAAAATTTGTGTGAAGTAGAGAGCATAAATGTGGTTATTGACAGATGAGATTTATCGATGGACATAGTTGTGATGCACCAGATTGATGCAGACAGGTTGATTCACAAAAAACATATGCATCAAATACATGCCAGGAAGATTGTAAGCGGTGTGTAATTGTGGTGTTACTATGTTGAGCATAGTACCCGCTGCTAATACTATGGGTAGCTTGAGTAGTTGATCTTTATTTTTTTCATTTTGTGTAAAACATTCAATGTGACACTCATGACTTCTATATATAAACTACAAAATATTTAAAAAATCTGTTCTTATGAAGAAAAATGGTTTTCAGGAAATTGTGAATGCTGTTGATTTTACAATTTCATTTTCCTTGTGACATCATGGGCTACTATTAGGAACCAGATCGCGATATCATAAATTGTTTAATGGAAGTGCTAAATATTAGATTTACTTATTTATAGGCATTTGCAGTAGAAGAAGAGGAGAGCATTTTATTGAATGAAATACCCCTAGAGTTGTGGCATGGGTGCAAACCCAAGTGAAGCCGTTGTATCTTGGGAGTCGATTGTCGAAATCCGTAGGTACCGTTGCGGGGCAAATTCGACTTAAGGACAAAGAATCCAACTCTTGCCTCGGCTTTGTCAATTCTTCTCTTATTCTTTTTGTTTGTGTTTTTTTTTTCCGTTACTCTGTCCAATATTCGGTAAGGATTTACAAAACCATCATTATATTTATTTGGTGTCACTATTCACAACTTCCACCAAACAATCTTAAATCGAATTTTGTTATATTTTGTGAAAGTGACATTCTTGTTTGGTTAAACTTGTTAAGTTTAACTTCTTCTTCATTTCTATTTTTGTTTTGGTTGATCTTCTGTTTTACGTAAACAGAAATGAATACGGTTGATCTTCTATTTTTGTTTTGGTTGATCTTCTGTTCTACTTCGAATGAAACTTCAAATATGGGAACTTCTGAAGGAAGTGTTCCTACCGGTGTGACTCCTCCCGTTGTGAATACAAATTCAAACTTTGTTTCACATGGTGAAAAGCCGGAGAAATTTGTTGGGGTTGATTTCAAAAGGTGGCAACAGAAAATGTTGTTTTATCTCACAACCCTCAACTTGGCGAAATTCTTGAATGAAGATCCTCCCGCCATACAAGAAGGGGAAAATAATAGGGCATCTTTGATTGCTTTGGATGCTTGGAAACATTCGGACTTCTTATGCAAGAATTACATTCTTAATGGCTTGGACAACGCCTTATACGGTGTATATTGTTACAAGAAATCTGCAAAGGAACTATGGGAGACCTTGGAAAAGAAGTACAAGACCGAAGATGCCGGAACCAAGAAGTTCATTGTGGGAAAATTCTTGGACTACAAAATGGTAGATTCGAAAACCGTCATCGGTCAAGTGCAAGAATTGCAAGTCATACTCCATGATATTCATGCGGAAAATATGTCCGTGAGCAAATCATTTCAAGTGGCTGCAATTATCGAGAAACTTTCACCCATGTGGAAGGACTTCAAAAACTATCTCAATCACAAGCGCAAGGAGATGAACATTGAAGAACTTGTAGTCCGATTGAGGATTGAAGAAGACAACCGAAGTTCGGAAAAACGAGTTGGGAATAGCATACCACAAGCAAAGGCAAATGTGGTGGAAACTAGCAACAACAAAGGAAAGAAGAGAAAGCATTCCGTTGAGTCTACAAAGAAGAATGCAAAGAAGTTCAAGGGCAATTGCTACAATTGTGGAAAGGCTGGTCATCGCTCGGTTGATTGTCGCAAACCGAAGAAGCAATCCCAAGCCAACATTGTCGAATCTGATGCCATATCAAATGGCATGTCCGATATGAATTTATCGGCGGTTGTTTCTGAATGCAACCTTATTGGAAATCCCATGGAATGATGGGTTGATATGGGTACAACCCGTCACATTTGTGCCGATAGAGGAATGTTCACATCATACACTCTAACCGAGGGAGAAAATTTGTTTATGGGGAACTCCTCAACATCTAAAGTGGAAGGACAAGGCAAAGTGGTCTTGAAGATGACATCGGGAAAAGAACTTAGCCTCAATAATGTCCTTCACGTACCGGATATTCGCAAGAACCTTGTGTCGGGTTCTTTGTTAAGCAAGAATGACTTTAAACTAGTCTTTGTATCGGATAAGTTTATACTTACCAAAAATGATATGTATGTAGGCAAAGGCTATGTAAAAGATGAACTATTCAAAATGAATGTCCTAACTGTTGTACCAAATCCTACAATCAATAAAACGTCATCTTCAGTTTATATTCTTGAGTCATGTAATCTATGTCATCATAGATTAGGACATGCAAACTTTAATTCAATACGAAAGTTAATGAATTTAAGTTTACTTCCGAATATGCATTTTGATAAAGGAAAATGCGAAACATGTGTAGAGGCAAAAGCGGCCAAAACACCATTTCATTCGGTTGAACGAAACACCACACCATTAGAACTAATCCACACGGATGTGTGTGATTTGAAGTTCGTACAAACAAGGGGTGGTAAAAAGTACTTCATCACATTCATAGATGATTGTACAAGGTACTGTTATGTGTACTTGTTGAAAAGCAAAGATGAAGCTCTGGAAGTGTTTAAACACTACACAAAAATGAAGTTGAAAATCAACTTGGAAAACGAATTAAAATGATTCGTAGTGATAGAGGTGGAGAATATGTTGCACCGTTTAAAGAATTTTGTACAGAATCTGGAATCATTCATCAAACAACAGCACCATATTCACCACAATCTAATGGAATTGCTGAATACAAAAATCGAACGTTAAAGGAAATGATGAATGCAATGTTGATAAGTTCGGGCTTACCTCAAAACTTGTGGAGGGGGGGGGGGAAGCCATACTTTCTGCAAATCATATCCTTAATAAAATACCACACAAAGATAAGGTTGAATCGCCTTACGAATTATGGAAAGGTCGAAAACATTCCTACAAATATCTCAAAGTGTGGGGGTGCTTAGCGAAATTACATATACCCAAACCTAAACAAGTTAGGATTGGACCAAAGACAATTGATTGTGTCTTTATTGGATATGCTATCAATAGTAGTGCATATCGATTCTTGGTTCACAAATCCGAAGTACTTGATGTACACGTAGGAACAATTATTGAATCAAGAAATGCGGTCTTCTTTGAAGACAGTTTTCCGTGTAAAGAAAAGGAAGTATGTTCAAATAAACGAACTTATGATAACATACATGGAAAGAATGATGATCTTCAAGTAAATGAAGAACCGAGACGTAGTAAAAGGCAACGAATTCCAAAGACATTCGGTCCAGAATTTGTGACCAATTTACTCGAAAATGATCCTAGGACATTTGATGAAGCAATGTCCTCTTCCGAAGCTCCTTTTTGGAAAGAAGCCGTACGCAATGAAATTGAATCCATCATGAGTAACCATACTTGAGAATTGGTCGAACTCCCTCCGGGAAACAAAGCTTTAGGCTGTAAATGGATCTTCAAAAAGAAATTGAAGTCGGATGGATCAATTGATAAATACAAGGCTAGATTAGTAGCCAAAGGGTATAGACAAAAAGAAGGACTAGATTTCTTTGATACCTATTCACCCGTTACAAGAATTACGTCTATACGTGTCTTGATTGCAATCGTAGCATTGCATAATCTTGAAATACATCAAATGGATGTCAAAACCGCGTTTCTAAATGGTGAATTAGAAGAAGAAATCTACATGGAACAACCTGAAGGGTTTGTTGCACCAGGAAATGAAAAGAAGGTGTGTAGACTTGTAAAGTCATTGTATGGATTGAAACAAGCACCGAAGCAATGACATGAAAAGTTTGATAAAACTATGTTGTCAAATGGCTTCAAAATCAATGAATGTGACAAATGTGTCTACATTAAAAACACACATAATGAATAGTAATCATATGCCTATATGTTGACGATATGCTAATTATGGGAAATAACTCCAAAGTCATTTCCTCGACTAAGAAAATGTTAACAAAACATTTTGACATGAAGGATATGAGAGTGGCGAATGTAATATTAGGGATTAAAATCTCTAAGACATCCGATGGTTTGTCATTGTCTCAATCACATTATATTGAGACTATACTTAAGAAATCTAAGGCATATGACGATAAACCGGTTAAGTCACCAGTTGACTTAGGTATTCACTTAGCCAAGAATACTGGTGAGCCCGTATCTCAATTGGAATATTCGCGTGTTATTGGTAGTTTAATGTATATTACCAACTGCACAAGACCTGATATAGCATACATAGTCAACAAGTTGAGTAGATTCACTAGTAATCCAAGTGTTGTACATTGGAAGGCATTAAACCGAGTTCTTAGATATTTAAGACACACGGTTGAATATGGATTACACTACTCAAAATATCCTGCGGTGTTAGAAGGATATACTGATGCAAATTGGATATCTGACACTAAGGATTCAAAATCCACGAGTGGTTATGTATTTACCATTGGAGGTGGAGCCGTGTCCTGGAAATCGTCTAAGCAAACGTGTATTGCTCAATCCACGATGGAGTCTGAGTTTATTGCGTTAGAAAAATTCCATGTTGGGAAAAGCCGGTTTCTGCGATTAATATACATTGCGATAATCAGTCGGCAATAGCAAGGGCACAAAACAGTATGTATAATGGCAAGTCTCGACATATCCTTCAGAGACATAATACCATTAAAAAGTTAATATCGAATGGCATAATCTCTATTAACTATGTGAAGTCAAAAGAAAATTTGGCTGATCCTTTGATGAAAGGACTTGCAAGAGATCAAGTATACCATCTTTCGAGGGGAATGGGCCTAAAGCCTATTGAATAGAATTACTATGACGGAAACCCAACCTTGTAGATTGGAGATCCCAAGATCTTGGTTCAATGGGACAACTAAGTCATAAATTATTCGGAATAAAGCACTTATTCCCATTCCTAAAATTTAAAGTGTTATGTAAAATGTGTATAAGGATAAGTATACATATATACTTTTAATGATTCATAACCTTGAGACAGAAAGGTATGAGATCACCTATATAAGTGTGAAGTGGGGCCGCTTTTACGAGAACTCGAGGCTTAATTCTCTTAGAACACTTATGAAACCAAGAGTAGTCCAGGGCAAAAATGGACTCAACCATGAGAACCGAATAGGTTAGATGAGTCATGGTGTTGGTACAGTTGTTTGGTTTTACACGAACGGCTGGATGGTTCAAGACATCGCGTTCACCAACTAGCCTAGTAAATCCGATTGTATTCAACTAAAGAAGGTTCAAGGCCACAAGCTACCTATCTTGATGCTATGACTTGTCGTCGTGTACTCCATTTGTTAGAGTCTGCATTTCATTTGCATTGCATTCACATTGTGTTGCGCATATCGATGAATTTCCATTCATGTGGGGGATTGTTGGATATTGGTTAATAAATCGAGAATTGAAAATCGATTAAAGTAACTTCGTGTCGACTTCGGCCTAATACTCAAAAGCTCGACTCAATCCGTTTAGGAAAAATTGTTTGCCACTTCGCCGCACGGTTGTCCGGCCTAAAGACACCTTTTCGTAAAGGTGCATTGTTTGGAAATGGTGCATGGTTTGGGCCTCAACCATTTCGTCCACATCCTTTCATGGTCTATAAATAGGACCCTTTGGGTGTCCTATTCCTCACATTTTTTGATATGCAAAAACATATCTCATCCTCACTTCTCTCCTAAATTAAAATCATTTCATTTATTTTGATTTTCCTTCATTGCATCCTTTGGAGTACATAAGCCTATATTTGGTTCGTTGTACTTGTGTTTTGGAGTGCTACAAACACAAGTGAAGCCGTTGTATCTTGGGAGTCGATTGTCGAAATCCGTAGGCACCGTTGCGGGGCAAATTCGAATTAAGGACAAAGAGTCAAACTCTTGCCTCGGCTTTGTCCATTCTTCTCTTATTCTTTTTGTTTGTATTTTTCTTTGCCGTTACTCTGTCCAATATTCGGAAAGGATTTACAAAACCATCATTATATTTATTTGGCGTCACTATTCACAACTTCCACCCAACATAACCGAGTAGTGGGAGGAGAGGAAGTAGTTATGTTTGGACATAATGAAAATACACTTCCAACGACTAATTGGAGTGGGAGGGTTGTAAGATCACCTTCTTGACACTTATTCTATAGAGAGTCTTTTTAGACAGTCTCTACTGAAATAAGAGAAGGACACCTCATTTAGGGAAGTGGTAGAAATTATTGACTTGAAATCATGGAAGGTGAATGTGAACTCGAAATTAGATTCCTAGCAATCCAACAAGGTTTGGATATTTGTAGACGCACCTATTGGGGTCAAGCCTATTGGGTATGATGATTTTTAAGATGATAAGAGAGGGGTAGACGCGAAGGTTGATGCCTTTACTACAAGGCTAATGTCTGTGGGTTTGCCCTTCTTGCCAATAGCCATGCAAAAGTTTACATGAATCTTTTATCCATTGTAATTCATTGTGAAAATGAGGTACGAGAGATGGATGTTAAGATATTGTTTCTTGAATGCATCTTGAGAAAATCATTTACAAAGTGTAACATAAGGGGTTCATACTAAAGACCATGAAAGTAAAGTTCACTTCTCATAAGTGTCCAACCTTGGATTTGGATAATTGTTCAAGTTATGGAATATAGAATTTGATCGAAACATTGTGACACATGTTCTTGATAAAAATTTTGATACGTCTTAAGTATACTCGTGTATACAAAAAAATGAGACATTTTTCATGACTATTATGTGAATGACACTCTACTTATGTTTGAGAGTATTTTCATTAAATGGTAGTTGGAACCAACAATTAAATATGAAGGACTTGTAGATGACTATCTATTTTCTAGACATCCATATTTTTAGGAGCGGCGGAAAAAGAGAACAGAGCTGTCTCAAGCTTCATGCAATAATAAGATACTATTTACATTTGCAATATTGAAGTCCTGAAAGAGATAACTTTCTTCGTGGACTTTATCTATCTTATGAGTATTCTCCTAAGACTAAAGGTAAGATAGAGAAGTTCCTTATGCTCTGGCTATAGGAAGCCTTACTTTGAACTATTTAGGTCATATCTCGTGCTGGGAATTTTGTTGGTGATTATTAGTTTGATCCAAAATCAGATCATTGAATAGAGGTAAAACATATACTCAAGTGTTTTTGGAAAACATGTAAATATTTGCTTATCTATTCAGGTTGCAATCTGATGGATTAAAACTAATTAAGATCTGATTTGACCAGGACTCTCGAGAGTCGTCAAAATTGGAATATAACTAGGAGATAAGGTGGTTAATTAGTTGAGTATAATACAATCTTTGATTGTTTGTTATACAATCGTGACTTACATCAAAAGGAGTTACTATCTTGATTGGGAACATAATCATTAATGTACTGATATGTTGAAAAGATGGACGATTCGATGTTTCATGTATACTCTAAGAGAAAGTGGGAGATATATATGCCCATAGAGTATAATTCACGACATTTGAAATAAAGTTTTAATTTATTGGATTAATATGAAGTTGCGTTTGTCGACGGGTCGATTTGATATTATAGATTGAGTGTTTTAGTTGTTAAATACAGAAAGATTCAATTTGTAATTCGATCTAAAATCAATATTCACGATCAGTAAAGAAATATGGACAATTTATTTTTATAAGACCGTCTCGATTTTATTAAAGTCTATCTTTAACTTTGTTAATAAAATTTCTGGAAAGTATTAAACGGAACCACGTGAAATTAATTTGTGATATTGACCATACAAATTTAATTTCACTTGACTATCGTAAGTGAGACCTTAATCTTAATCGGATAATGGACTTCGATTACTAACTTGAAGTTCTATGAGGTATCAATGGGTGAGATTAAATTACTGATCAATATCTCGGTGCTTTGAAAATTAAAGCGAACTAACTAGGAATATATATTTGTATTATGGAATCCGTCACCTTTTAGGTATGATCATAATCTCACTAGTTCTTTTAGTGGACAGTTGAATCTGAGCTCAATAATTCGACAGTGACTGTTGAATTCTATGATGTGATGTAATCATATCAAACTGTCAGATAAAATATAATAGTCGAGATTTTATGAATATTTAGAGAATGGAATTTTGGTCAATTTAACTTGTTCTAAATATTCGAGTTGATCGACAGAGGTAACACCGATGGCTCGTCGGCTCGAGCTCAACTCGAAAAAAGCTCGGGCTTAACTCGGCTCGCGGCTTGAGATTTTGAGCCAAGCTTTTTTTGAGAGACGGGCTTGGACTCGGCTGAGCTCGAGCAAAAAAAAAAAGTATGCTCAAAAAGCTCGATGGGAGCTTGAGCCATGAATTTTGACCACGAGCTCGTCTCAACTTACTATATATACACATTTTCAATAAAAATTTTATAAATTTTTGTTATAAAAATAAAAGAAATTAAAAGCTAGCTCAGGCTTAGCTTAGCTCGCTGCTCGAGATTTCGAGCCAAGCTTGAGTCGAGATTTTTTTGAGAGACGGGCTTAAACTCGACTTGGCTCGAGCAAAAAAAAAAAAGTCTGCTCAAAAAGCTCGATAGGAGCTTGAGCCATGAATTTTGACTACGAGCTCAGCTCAACTTACTATATATATACATTTTCAATAAAAAAAATTATGAATTTTTGTTATAAAAAAAAAAAAAAAATTAAAAGTTCGGGACTTGGCTCCGCTCGGAAAAGCTCGAGCTTAAACCTCGAGTCGAGCCTTATTTTTTGGGACGAGCTTTGGTTCGGGCCAAAAAAAGCTCGACCCATAAAAGCTCGAGCCTTGATCTTCGGCTCGCGAGCTGAATCAGTTCGGCTCCTTGACATCTCTAGGTTTGAAGCTTTGATAGAATCAAGAAGCAGTTGGAAAAGATATTATTGTAAAGCTAACTACAAGGGTAGCATCTCTTTCAGTTTTTTGTGTACAAAATTATTTATTCAAAGTGAAATACATAGAACAAAAAATTCAGTATTATGATGATCTAGTCACAAGAAATAAATTTTTGTGAGTAGAGCAACCCGGATTCCCAACACAAACACCATACATGTCAAAATATCTTGACACGAATAATAGAACATGGAATTCGTGGACTGTTAATCATCTACAACATAATAACAAAGAAACGATTAGTAACATGATTATTGGAAAAAATCGGATTTTTTTTATCTCTCGATCATTATATATGGCCGTTTTGAAGTGATTGGATGAAGCTCATGGAATCTGGGATCAATCACCGTGTCACTTTGATATTAAAATCATAATTCAAACTGATTTCAACCATTCATAAGAAATCAATCTAAAATTAACAGGTTTGTTTCCCAATATATTATGTTTCGTAAATGATAAATCATCCATAGTCATTATTCAAAGAATTTATCAAATTCTTCAGCTGTGCTTTGGAATTTTAAATTGAACAAGCAGACACGACACTGAGTTTTAAAATTTTGACATGCATCAGAGATTTAAACAGATGATGAAAACATATGTTGTGAAATGATGCATTCTGAATTCACACAAGGTGAAGTCCACTACCTCAAGCATATGAGTTTATCATCATTTATAATTATTTCACTCATTAGAAGAAACTTATATACTTATAATTTGCTTCATCTAATGACACCCAATAACTGGGCAACAATAGCTTGATGCAGATGTAGTGGAAACATTTGAAACTCAACCACAGTAAAGTGCACGCACCTGGAGCTAATTATTCCAAATCGAGCTGTAGGTGATCAAGATTTCACGAATCGAAAAGAATTGGGACTCTGATGGTTTGTCCGTCGATCTCAGAGAACTCGAAGAAGCACAAGTTTAAGATGCAACAAATTTTGAGATTTGGGAATTGATCTTGCGTATCCCATCCGTTAACCCAGTTGTGGATATTTTCTGGTATCAAGATTCTGACTGAGAGAAATCTAGCTCCGTAATGACTCAGAGAGAACGTTATATTCGAAATTGTGTATTTGTTTTCTTAATATATGTTAGGTGATATTTAACCAAATAAGTTTCTCACGGGTGTCATAAATCAGTAATTAATATGAGGAAAAACTACGTAACTATAAATCCAAACTTAGGAATTTTTTCTTTAAAAATAAGGTATTAATTAGTAATTAATAAATATAATATTGTATAATATAAAAATAATTATATATTATGTACTAAATTAAAACTAATATAATATGTAAATAAAAAAGTCATCAAACAATAACTTGTGTCCGTCCATCGCAGCTCCCACTCAATCGACCAAACCCCCTCACCAAAAATGATTTTTTTCTTCTACTTTTCCCTGCCCCATCACATCACATCCCACCCCACATCACCCACACTCAAAGTCACAATTGATCACACAAAGTCGAATTTCAGTAACAAACCATAATTACAAATTTAATCGCAAAATTCAAAGCCACCTCACCCCCACCCCCACAAAGTTACAGTTGGTCATACAAAGTCACATTTACAAATTTAGTCACAAATTTCATCCACCCATCCACCACACCTCAAAGACATATTTGATCACACAAAATCACAGTTCAGTCATAATTACAAATTTAATCACAAATTTCACCCACCCCACCTCACCCCACTCAAATCACAAGTCACAATTGCTCACACAAAGTCAAATTTCAATCACAATTACAAATTTAGTCATAAATTTCACATCACCCTATCCCACCTACCCCATTCAATTAGAAAAATCACAGTATGTCATACAAAGTCATAATTACAAATTTAGTCACAAATTTCACCAAAACCACACCCACCCCACTAATAAAGTCAATTGATCACACAAAGTCACAATTCGGTTAGAATAACATATTTAGTTGCAAGTTTCACACCACCCCCACCCGCAAAGTCACAACTCATCATACAAAGTAATAGTTTGGTCACACAAGGTCACAGTTCAACCACACGAGGTTACAGTTCGGTCACATAAAAGTCACAATTCGACCACATGAGGTCATAGTTCCCTCACATACAGTCACACATAATTATATTTGACACAACTGTGGGTCACATCACTTCCGCAAAGTCAGAATTGGTCACTCAAAGTCAAATTTCAATCACAATTACAAATTTAGTCACAAATTTTATCGCAACCCCACCCCACCACATCCCACCCATAAAGTCACAGTTCAATCACAATTACAAATTTAGTCGCAAAATCCACCCCACCCCATCCCCTCCCGTAAGTCACAGTTAGTTATACAAAGTCATAGTTTGATCATACAAGGTCCCAGTTCATTCGCACAAAGTCACGATTTGATCACACGAGGTCACAATTCGATCATACGAGATTACAACTCGGTCACAGTTAAGTCGCATAAAGTCACAGTAGAGAGGTCATGGTTTGTTCATAGATCGGTCACACAAGGTCGTATTTGACACAAATGTAGTTCACACATAGTCATAGTTGACAGAAATGCAGGTCACATCACGTCCTTATCTAATGGTCACACAAAGTCACAATTGGTCACAATCATCCATAATTGGTCGCATATTTATTTATTTATTTGTCACAACTTACTAAATTCTTTGTCTCGACTAGTCATTATTTTTTTGTCAAAACTACCTAATAATTAGTCACATTCGGTACTCGTCACAAACCGCACAAAATCACATTTAGTCGACATTTTGATCACAATTACCTATAATTTGTCACAATCACTATATTCAAGTCACCCAATCCCAAACCACCCCACCCCCATCGCGTTCCAAACAAATTTTACCACCGTCCCCGGCTGGCCTCCACTATCACCTTAACCACCACCACCACCACTACCACCACTACCTTCATCACCACAACCACACAACACCACCACAATCGCAACAACAATCTTAAAAATTGCCACCACATAAAAACCACCATCAGCCCACCACCACACACCGCCACATTAATCACACACTGGAATGGCATCTACTCTGTCATTTCTATCTCCTTTGTTTGATATGCCTACAACAGTTTCCCCTGTCCTCATGTGTTCTTCGTCTTCACTGTTGACATAGCTAAACTCCAATCAAACATGTCCTACTCACCTAAATATAATGGAGTCTTCCACTCATTGCCACCTATGAGTTCTCCGATCCTGAAAACCTCGACATACATCGCAGTCAGAAGTCCGGATCTGAAGCGGGTCAACCGAAAGGGAACATTACCACCGCTGTTATTGCTGATTCACCGCTGGAGATCTCACTTGCAGCGGAGCCAACGACGACGTCACTGCCTACTTCTCCAGTGGCTTGGGTGAGAAGGTGGGTATAGAGAGGTCTCAAGCGAGTTAACTGACAGGGGAAACACCTCTACCGCTGCTAGCGCGGATTCACCGTAGGAGATCACACCTACAATGAAGCCAGCGACGAGATCGCCGCCTACTTCTTCGGTGGCCAGCGTGAGAACATGGGTACAGAGAGGTCGTCGAGAGAGAGAGAGTTCGGTGACTGGTCAGTGGTGAGAGATCGTCTTCTCTGGACGTTGGAGAACTGAGGGAGTTGTTTTGATTTTTAATAATAATATATTTAATAAATTGGTAATTAACACCTGATTTTTAAACAAGTAAACCATAACAGCATCTTATTTTAAAATGTCATCTTTAAACTAGGGATGATAATGAGTCGGGTTCTGGACGGGTCGGGATCGCCCAGTCCCGAACCCAAAATTCCATTACCCCGCCCTGCTCCACGACTGTTCGTGGGTCGGGTTGGGGCGGGTCCTGGGGCGAGACGACCTACCCGTCCTGTCAATAACCCGAATTTTTTTTTTTTTTTTAACTTCTCAAAATTAGTAATGAATTTTTAGGCGAAAAACTGAGGCGTCGAACTAGTGAGTTTTTAAGTTTGAACTTTAAAGTTAATATGTATATATTTGAAGGAAAAAATCAATAAACAATATAATGGTATAGTGGTTGTGTATTCTCATACACCTAATTCCACCAAGGTTCAATTTCGGGTCATTTCGAATTCTTCGAGTTTCAGGTCTTTCGAATTTTTTTGTCATCCCTACTTTAAACATAGGAGTCTATGTAATTTTTCCTTAATATTATGGTGGCAAGAATCGTAACCGTGTAGTGGGTGGTTTGAAAGCTAATTTCCACCCACCTAAAACTAATCATAAGCCCATTGGCTAAAATTCCAAATGTGCTCGATGCTGTGAGCTCAAGCCCATTGAATATTGGTAAAGCCATTAATTTACAAAATAATAATAATGGAGTATTCGGCAGATGTGAGAAGTCAATTTTTTTGATTTTTTTGTATTTTCTCGATAATGCGTGATTAAAATTAAAGAAATAAAATGTGTGATTAAAAAGTAATTTACAAAATTTTGTTATTTATAAATTGATTTATAAATTATAATCACTTTCTTAATCAACGGTGTTAGCAAGAAAAAAAAAGTTGTCAAAGTAAAATAACATCGTACGAACTCAGATTCCACCTCCTTTGCCCAACACGTGGATGGTCAACCCTTCTACCCGCTCGTATTTTCCTTCCTCCAAGGTCCATTCACAATATAACCTACGCGAATTGCCCTAATATAACCCACTTTCCACTCCCTTCCATATCAAATCTTATCACGCCATTTCCCTTGGGGAAAAAAAACCAGTTACCATGGCCAAATTCTACGCCACCGCCGCCGTGTTATTCTTTCTTTTCACCCTAACACTCGCCCGATCTCCATTAAAACCACTAGATAAAGATTCCGACTCCAACTCTGAATCTCAATCCCTATCTCTTGCCGAAGAGAGCTCCGTTATTCACCTCCCTACGGCGGAGATTCTCAAGGCCGGCGAAAACAACCACCTAATTGAACCTGATTCCTTGATCGTTCACTCTGTACCGTTAGATTTGGCCACCGCTAGATTCCGTCCGATCAACCGCCGGTTCTATTCGAGGACGAAGTATCCCACCCGCAACTGCCGTCATCACTACCATCTCAATCGTGACGACTTCTTCAAAATGAATACCATGGAGAGGAGGGATCGCGTAGAGATTCCATACGGTGATGATATGATCGTTTCATCCGGTGAGAACAATGACTTTGAGGAACCACAAACTTTCCGAGGCGTACGGCGGATCCCCGGGCGGTGGGTGAGACTACACCACCATCACCAAAACGACGAGGACAGAGTTAAGAGGACAGTGTTAAAACGTAAGAATAGTGACCAACTGAATAGAGAAAAGAAGTGGAAGAAACATTTTGGTGGTGAAAATGAGAAAGCAAAGGATCAGAAGAAAACGAAAAGTAGTGGTTTGATGAAGAGCATGCGCAAGTTTTTGGATCATTATTTCTAGATTTTGATTCACCTATCTGGTTATTATGCAATGGATCAGCCATATAGAAGAATAAGATAATAAAATAAGTAAATGATTTTGTGTTATGATTATTATGTATGTTTTGATGTATTTAGGTTAAGTGCTCTGCTTTCATCCGGTTGAGATGTTGAATCATATATATTATCAGTTACTTTTGTATGATTTAGCCTCTGTTTCGGTAATCGATCGAATTTTTCATACAACTTTTTAATCAAACATCATTTCTCTCTTCAATTTTTAACCGCACATTCCGCAAAAAAAACTGATTATAATCAGTTTTTAAGCCTCGAGCGTTCTTATTTTTTGGAATGCTAGTTTATATCATTGCACGTGATACCTTGCACCTGACTCATATTTTTAATTTGCGCCTTTAATCTTTCTCGAGCGATGAAGTCTATTTGGGGAAGAGGCAATTTAAGTAGATGGAAAAACCCGTGTCTGTGCTTGGCCAGAACGTCTTCGTCTCCACCGTCATCAATGGGTCAATTTGTGCACAATTTGCATAAATGGGAGATGAAAAGATTTGAATCAGGTTGATCCGGGCCACTAGGTCCAGCCTAGACACATGGTCCATCCATTCACCAGCACGGACTTATAGTCAAGTCTTGCCCGGCTAGACCGTAGAGGCCCTTCTCCCATTGGCCACTCCATAACATTCATATGAGAGGGGTGCTTGAAGTACGGTTGTAGCCTCCATAACAGCACTTCTAGCTAAGTACTGAAGAGTCATGACTGGTGATTTTTATTAAATAATTGACCAGTCAGTTATTTTTATTAAAATATTAAAATAATAATGAAATAATATGAATAAAAAATTATCCATATGAAAAAAAAGAATCAATTAATGTAACAATATTTATTACAATTAATGATTAATTTTGAGACTTATTATTTCTATTCATGACAGTCAAAAATATTTAGACAAAAAATTTTATTTATTCTACACAACATAAGTTTGAAAAATTGCATCATTTAATTTAAGTTTGAGCAACTTTTTTAAAACATATTTTGCCTTTAACAACTTCAGTGCATCACACGGGTGCGGACAACCACAAATTATAAAAACAATTTAGTATTTAAAGAGATTTTTTCAAAATTTGTGTGAATTTTAATTCATTTCTATTTTTAGCATTCGATAACGGTTTGTATCGTCAATGCAGTGTCACACTGGAGCACAGCAGGCCCAATGTCCAGGCAAACAAGACGATTGCTTAGGGCCCGACCAAAAAAGACCAACAAAATCGAAAAATCAAACACGGTGGTTTGCACATATAGATTATGAAAGTAGAATAATGGTAACAAATTGAGCTTAGCACGGTTGACACAACAGTCCGGATATGTTGCCTGTCACGGGTTTTTTTTATATTGCCCGTGACGGGAAAATAGAGCAATTCCAGTTGATACAATAGATAAGCATAATTTTTGCTTATGTAATAGGTCATTAGTTCCATTTTTCTTGCTTGTAAATTATTATTATTATTTTTTTTTAACTGAATTTTTTTTTTTTTTGCTTGGCTCAAGACTCAATGGCTTTTGTAGCTAGAGTTTCGCTTAAGCCCTCTAAAACTAAGGACCGGCCTTGAGTGCAATTTTAACATTTACATTGAAGGATTTATGTCTAATGGAGTCGGTACAGAAAGTAAGGTCCCAAAACTCGACTTTTAAAGACTAGGAAACAATAACCATACCACAAAAAGTTGGAGAGCTCAATCTTTATTTTTCCAGTGAAGGAATTCATTAAGGAAATAATTTATTAAATCTAAAAGATTTTACATGATTTTTATATATAAATCATTACTCTACGTATAATTAAGAGTATCTTCAACAAACTCTGTAAAAATAAAAATTTATATTTAAAAAAATTAAATCCTAAAATAAATGTCAATACTAGGGGTGGGCAAAAAAATCGGAAACCGAAATGACCGAACCAAAAAAATCGGAACCGTATGGTTTTAAAAAAATAAAATAGGAAATTGGTTTTGGAACCAAGAACCGATTGATTTTCGGTTCAGTTCTTGGTTCCGCCTTTAGAATCGAAAAATCGAAGTTAGAACCGATCTTTGATTCTTGTTTTTTTTTTATGGTCTTAATTGGTTGTCCTAAAACTAAAAATCAAAAGAATTTATAATTTTTTTGGGTAAAGTGAAAACAATTAATTTTTTTTTTATGAAATTTTTTACTTTTCTACATCATTGTAACATTTAACTTCATACTATGACTGAAATTCTTAGTAAATGAAAATCGAATGAGACTAACTTATTAATAAGTGAAGTTGTAAATGACCAGAATGAAGTTAATTAAATATTTAAATACAAATATAAAATAATTAATAATAATGCATTTAAAACTCATTATTCATTCCACAAGTTTACTATATTGCCATCCTCGAAAAACCTTCTAGATCATTTGTTTCTTATTTTTATTTATGAATCTCTTGCATTTTATGGAGAATCCAATACTTTCTTTGAGGTGAAAGGATTTTCGATATCCTTGACCTTGGTATATTCGGTACAAGTTTATTTCAGGTTATTGGCTCACTTCCCTAGGCCTGATGCTCCTCGATAAAGCTCTCGAAAAATAATTATTATTATGGAATCGAATTAGAACCGAAACCGAACCAAAATCGAATGGTTTGGTTCTGACGATTCAATGAAACCGAATTGTTCCATTTTACAAGAACCGAAAAAGTATGGTTCGGTTCCGATTCTTGAGATACCCTAACTGAACCACCCGACGCCCACCCAATACTCTATTCTAATCTTTGGAAATAAAGAATGAGTTTGACTCTATAAATTATTACTTTATGATGATTGCATTTAATGAGATATTGATTTTTACACTATATTTTTTAGATTATTCGATTCATATTTGAATTAATTGGTCATAAACATATAAATATAAGCTAAACAAAATATGAAAAGAAATCAATAAATATTTCTTAAAAAAATAATTGAATAGTCAAAATAGATAGCACTGTCGAATTATATAAAAAAAATAATTTAAAGATATTCTTTTATTTAAGGGGCCGTTCTCTTTGTGTTTCGATTTTGAATTTTGAGTTTTGAATTTTGTTTTGAATTTTGGATTTTGGTTGTTTTTTTGGGATTGCTGAAAACATGTTCTCTTTGTAATTTTGGAAAACTATTTTCAAAAATAGAAAACTGAAAAATGCGTTTACTTTGTAATTTTTTTATATGTTTATTTTGTAATATTTTATATGTAAAAAATGATTGATTTGTTGAATATCATTAATTTTAATGTTAATAAATCAGTTAGTTCTCTATATCAATAAATTCACCATTAATATTGTTTCAGCTAAACAAAAATTTAACTACATACCAACAAAATCTTAACATGAATCTATATATAATGACAAAATAACTTCAAGTGAAGGAAGTGTCTCACATTTAAAAATAATAATAATAATAAAAATAATAATAATAATAATAATAATAATAATAATAATAAATTACAAAAAAAAAAGATTTTTTTTTTTTAACATGGATCTATATAATGACAAAATAACATAAGAACTTCAGGTGAAGGAAGTGTCTCACTTTTACAAAAAAATAATAATAATAAATAAATAAATAAATAAAATAAAATAAAATAAAAATCTTAAAATAGATCTATATATAATGACAAAATAATATAAGAATTTCAAGTGAATGAAGTGCCTCGCTTTTACAAAACAAAACAAAAAAAAAAAATTACAATAAATAAAATAAAATATCATAACATGATCTATATATAATGACAAAATAACATAAGAATTTCAAATGAAGGAAGTATCTCTCACTTTTACAAAAAAATAATAATAAAAAAAAAATGTTAACATGGATCTATATATAATGACAAAATAACATAAGAATTTCAAGTGAAAGAAGTGTCTCACATTTAAAAATAACAATAATAAAAAATAAAAAATTACAAAAAAATAAAATAAAATTAACATGGATCTATATATAATGGCAAAATAATATAAGAACTTCAAGTGAAGGAAGTGTCTCACATTTACCAAAAAAAAAATTCAAAACGCGCGTTTTGGACTTTTTAACACAAAATATCCAAAACGTAATAAACTCGTTTTGAGTTTCCTTTGTAATTTTTTTGGTATTTTTGAAAACTCGTTTCTGAAAATGGGCAAAGTGAACGCGTTTTCGATATTTCCAAAAATCGAAAACTCAAAACGGGCTCAAAATGGCAAAGAGAACGGGACCTGGGGCCGTTCTCTTTGTGTTTCGATTTTGGATTTTGAGTTTTGGATTTTGGATTTTGGTTGTTTGTTTTGGGATTGCTGAAAACATGTTCTCTTTGTGATTTTGGAAAACTGTTTTCAAAAATAGAACACTGAAAAATGCGTTTACTTTGTAATTTTTTGATATATTTATTTTGTGATATTTTATATGTAAAAAATGGTTGATTTGTTGAATTACATTAATTTTAATGTTAATAAATCAGTTAGTTCTCTATGTCAATAAATTCATCATTAATATTGTTTCAGCTAAACAAAAATTTAACCTCATACCAATAAAATCTTAATATGAATCTATATATAATGACAAAATAATATAAGAACTTCATTTGAAGGAAGTGTCTCACATTTAAATAATAATAATAATAATAATAATAATAATAATAATAATAATAATAATAATAATAATAATAATAATAATAATTAATTAAAAATAAATAATAATTAATTAAAAAAAAATCTTAACATGAATCTATATAATAGCAAAATAATATAAGAATTTCAAATGAAGGAAGTGTCTTACTTTTACCAAATAAAAATAAAAATAAAAAAATTACAAGAAAAAAAACTTAACATTGATCTATATATATAATGACAAAATAACATAAAAACTTCAAGTGAAGGAAGTGTCTCACTTTTACAAAAAGTAAAAAAAAAAAAAATCTTAACATGGATATATATATATAATGTCAAAATAACATAAGAACTTTAAGTGAAGGAAGTGTCTCACATTTAAAAATAATAATAATAATAATAAATAAAAAAATTACAACAAAAATAAAAATAAAAAAATCTTAACATGGATCTATATATAATGACAAAATAATATAAGAATTTCAAGTGAAGGAAGTATCTCACACTTACAAAAAAAAAAAATCCAAAACGTGCGTTTTGATCGTTTTGGACTTTTTAACAAAAAATATCCAAAACGCAATAAAATCGTTTTGAGTTTCCTTTGTATTTTTTTTTTTTTTTGTATTTTGGAAAACGTGTTTTTGAAAATGGGCAAAGTGAACGCGTTTTCGATATTTCTAAAAATCGAAAACTCAAAACGGGCTCAAAACAACAAAGAGAACGGAGCCTTAGTGTTTTAAAAATGCGCATGGCGAGGCGAAAATGCTTTTCCTTGATTAAGCGTAAATAAAATGGTCAACTATCAAGTTGATTTATCATGCCTAAGCACGTCTAGGCTCCCTTTATTATTTTTCTTATTTAAAAGTGTACTGTTTGACTCTTATTAAGTTGTGTAAAGTTGAAATTATGAAAAATAGTGTAACTTTTACATTTGAAACCTTAAAATTTATATAACTGACTAACTGTAGAAATTAGGTACCATTGTTTGGTTTATAAATCGATTTATTTATGATCTCAAAAAAAAAAAAAAAAAAAAAAATCGATCTATTTATGATTTTGGGGTAAAAATTAATAGTTGCAAATTAAAGAGTGAAAATGTGTGTGATTAAAAAGTAGTTTGAAAAATTGTGTAGTTTATAAATCCGTTTATTTTGATATTTATATTTATAAATATAATAATTTATAATTATAAATGTTTGATATTTATTATTTTAATAATTAAATGATTTTTAAAATGATTAAAATTTTAATATAAAAATAAAAAAACATTTTGTTACGTTTTGGCTTACGTGGGCTAGTAAAGCTTGAAGTTTGACTTCCACATCTAACCACGCTTTACGTTTTTTAGAATACTAGTACTTTTTATGTATAATGTTAAGTGCAATTTTTATACACTTCTCATACATTTAAATTAGCATATTTTGGAACATTTTGAGCAAATATCTACTAATTTATGCATATTTTGTTTTTAATTAGGTTAATATCCAAGTTTGAGGCCAAAAACCACAAAAGAAGTGCAGATTACGCTGAAATTGAAAGTTTGGGGACTATTTTGTCACTTCCGGGAAGTTTTGGACAAGCCGCGCAATTAATCGAGGGACCAAATTGTAAATTTCAAAAGTTGAAGGGCCTAAAGTGCTATTTTAGAAGGACATATTTGAAAGAAATCTGAAAAGTTGGGGACTAAATTGCCCAAGATTAAAAGATGGAAGACTTAATGACAATTACGGAAGGGACTTAGCTGCAAAAACACTCTCTAGCTGAGCCACGCAATCGCGTGGCTCGAACTAGGTCGCGAACGCGACTTGGACCTCAAAACGGACCCGAGACTATATTGGAGCTGAAAACTCAAGCGCGCGATCGCGTGCTATTCGCCTTTAAAAAAAAAATCCTGGCCTGACTGGGTCAACCCGGCCGACCCGGTTCGACCCAGAAGCTGAATTTCGCGGATCTTTGCGTTTTTTTTTAGGATTTTGGATGATTTTGGGGGTATTATAAAGAGAAAAATCAGATTTTTTAGGGACCCATGTAAGTTCTTGCTTCTTTAACTTTTCTTTGTAATTTTCATCTTGATTTTCATACTTTTAATGCAATATTAAGTTAATATTTTTATGTTTATGTAAAGTTATTGTACATTTAAGTTGCTTATTATTGTCGGGCTTTTGATTATTGTTATTTTTTTCATATTTCCATCAAGAAGGTCATTTATTTCTTATGCATTTAATGCTTTGTGTTTGAGTTGTTGAAGATATTAATGGTTGATGAAGAAATTTGATTCAAAGTGAAGGATTCTTGGGTTTTCACTTCAAGAACTTTACAAAAAGGGGGAGTTTTCTTTATTCTCTTGTTTTTAATCTTTATGTTGAATATTATTCATATGTTTATATTGTTTGTTAAATGTTGTTGTTAGTTTATTATGGGTTAATATTATTGTGTTGGAATTGTTGACTAATTTATCTCTTATTAAGTATTTTATGTTGTTTATGGATGTTGAGCATTTATGTTTATATTTTTGTGATTATGAATGTTGTTTTAGGTTTTTGTAACTTTTAAATGTGTGTTATTATTTTAAATTGTAATTGGAATTTATTACACAAGTTAGGTAATGTTAAAAATTTCCCATGTAATTTGGTTGATTGATTAACTACCACTAATTGATTTTTGAAAAGAAGAAATTAGTATAATTATGAAAACTAAATTCACTTTATTTTATGTTATGTAGCTTATTTTAATTATCAAGTTTATATTGTCATCAAAGTATTTAGATTAATTAGTTTTATTCTAAGTTTCATATTATTATCTATTTGCTTTAGTTAACTAGTTTACATATTGCCATATTTCTTATTTGTGTCACTTAGTTAGTAATTCACCACCAAACCATATTTTTATACGATTTGACTTTTCTTTTAAAATGAAATCAATAACTTTAATTACAAATCAATCAATTCTCGTAGGTACGATAACCCGGACTTTTCTAGTCCACTTTACTACTTGAACACGAACCGTGCACTTGTGGTATACGATTTTAGCGAACAAGTTTTTGGCGCCGTTTCCGGTGATTGATTTTATTTGTACTAAATGCATTGATTTTTGTTAATTGAATTGTCTTTTCATTCTCATCTCTTTCTTCTTCTTTTTTTCATTTTCTAGGTACTTTTGCCTTGTTTATTCGACAACGTCCGACTTGGGACATTCTTCTAATTGATCCCGAACCCGAACGAACTTTTAGGAGGAGGATTAGGGAAAGAAGAGAACAAGTTGAACAACAAAGAATACAATGCAATATGGGGGACAACAATCAAGGTGGTGCCAATCCCGCTATTGATGAAGATGATAGATCAATGGGACAATTCATGGTCCCTCTCATCACTCAAAATCGAGGAAGCATCACATATCCTCCATTTGGACGTCCCGGACTTTCATCTAAAGCCGGATGTGATAAATCTCTTCAAGGAGCATCTACAATTCTATGGAATGACCGAGGAGAATCTATTTACTCACATCTCGCGGTTTTTGGAGATGTGTAGTAACTTTGATTATCCGGGAATTAGCAAGGAGGCTATCAACATGCGGTTATTTCCACATACCCTTAGAGATGGAGCTCGTGAATGGTTAGATGCCAACCTGGTTGGAAGTATTACAACATGGAATGATCTTGCTCAGAAGTTCACTACAAAATACTTTCCTCTATCAAAAGTGGCTAAATTGAAGAGTGATATCTCCACATTTCGACAACTTGACACCGAATGTTTCTATGAGGCATGGGAAAGATTCAAGGAGATGTTGAGGAAATGCCCAAATCATGGGTTCACCAAGCAAATGCAAGTTCAATATTTTTATCTTGGGATGAATCCATCTAGTCGAGTGACGGTTGATTCGGCCTCCAATGGAGCTATCAATACAAAATCACCTAATGAGGCAATTGAGCTCTTTGAGAGGATGGCTAGTCACAATTCTACTTGGCCAACCGACCGCATGGTACCAAAGAGAGCCTCGGGAATTCATGAAGTTGATGCATATGCGGCTTTATCGGCAAAGATGGACCTTCTATTCAAGAAGTGTGATGATTTGTCTTCTCAACATACGGTAAAAGCAATCTACCCTCCTATTTCTATTTGTGATGTATGTGGAGCAACAAATAAGGTTGAGGAATGTCCCATGCTGAAAATGGCTTCTACTTCAAATGAGCAAGTGAATTATGCTCAAAATTCCAACGACCACAAGGCAATCCTTACTCCAACACATACAATTCGGGTTGGAGGAATCGTCCAAATTTTTCTTGGTCCAATAATCAAAATCAAGTAAAGCCTCCCGGTTTTGTTCAACCTCCCGACTTTGTTCAACCTCCACCACCCCAAGAGAAGAAGCCTTCCATTGAGGAGATACTCATGCAATTCATGAACAAGACCAATACTATTCTCCAAAATCAAGCGGCTTCTATCAAAAATCTTGAGACTCAAGTTGGGCAATTGGCAAAAATGATAACGGAGAGACAACAAGGAGCCTTGCCAAGCAATACCGAGATCAATCCAAGGGAAAATGTGAAAGTCATCACTACAAGAAGTGGAATTCAATTACCGGAAATCACGGTAAAGCAACATGTGGCACAACCCGAGGTGAAAGAAAAAGGTAATGAGCATGTTGAGGAGGCGAATGAAAATGATGCAACATTGAAGGAAAGTGGGGAGACCTCAACAAAGGTTCCTACTCCAGTGAAAGCTTATGTGCCTCCCATTCATTTTCCTCAAAGACTTCAAAAGCACAAGGTGGATGTACAATTTGGTAAATTTCTTGAAGTTTTCAAGAAACTTCACATCAACATACCATTTTCCGCCGCATTAGCACAAATGCCTAGCTATGCAAAGTTTATGAAAACAAAAGGAGGCTAGAAGATCATGAAACTGTGATGCTCACGGAATGATGTAGTGCCATACTACAAAACAAATTGCCTCCAAAAATCAAAGATCCAGGGAGTTTTACTATTCCTTGTACTATTGGTGATTTAACTTTTGGAAAAGCATTATGTGATCTTGGTGCTAGTATTTATTTAATGCATTTGTCTATTTTCAGGAGATTGGGCATGGGAGAGGTGAAGCCAACCACAGTTTCATTGCAATTGGCCGATCGCTCTATTAAGCATCCGCGTGGTATTGTTGAGGATGTGCTAATCAAGGTGGACAAATTCATTTTCCCCGCCGATTTCATCATTCTTGATATGGAGGAAGACCTTGATATCCCAATTATCTTGGGAGGACCCTTCCTAGCAACCAGTCGAGCTCTAATAGATGTGCAAGGAGGAAAATTATATTGAGGGTTCAAGATTAGAAAATCACATTTGACATCATGAAATCCATTAAGTATCCCGCCGAAGTAAATTTATGCTCCCGAGTAGACATCATTGATCAAGAGGTGGCTACATCATTCATCTATGGGTCCACTAAGGATCCCCTTGAGACTTGCATTGCTCACTCCATCACCACCGAGGGAGAGGATGATTTGGACATCGTAAGAATGTCACAACACTTGGATGCTTCCACATTTTATCCCTTCAAGAAGAGACCATATTTTGAAGAGTTGGGAGAGAGCTCTTCTCCTTCACTACCCT
The DNA here is from genome assembly GCA_963555705.1 of Ligustrum vulgare. NCBI lineage: Eukaryota > Viridiplantae > Streptophyta > Magnoliopsida > Lamiales > Oleaceae > Ligustrum > Ligustrum vulgare. The sequence goes on along the minus strand of OY743175.1, from coordinate 1,870,372 downwards.
CCATTCAACAAGCCCCAACTCTTGACCTCAAACCTCTTCCATCACATTTGAGGTATGCATACTTGGGTGATTCTTCTACTCTTCCCGTTATTATCTCAAATTTGTTGGATGAAGTGGAGGAATAAAAACTACTTGAGGTGTTGAAAATGCATAAAATGGCTATTAGGTGGACTATGGCGGATATCAAGGGTATTAGCCCTACCTTGTGCATGCATAAAATCCTCATGGAGGATGACTTCAAACCAACAGTGGAGCACCAACGCCGTCTAAATCCAAACATGAAAGAAGTAGTGAAAGTCGAGGTATTGAAGTGGTTGGATGCGGAAATTATCTATCCAATCTCGGATAGTGCATGGGTGAGTCTCGTCCAATTTGTACCAAAGAAATGAGGTGTCACAGTGGTTGAAAATGAGAACAACGAGCTTATTCCTACAAGGCCCGTGACTGGATGGAAAGTGTGCATTGACTACCGTAAATTGAACAATGCCACTCGAAAAGATCACTTTCCTCTCCCCTTTATTGACCAAATGCTTGAGAGGTTGGCGGGTCATTCTCATTATTGTTTCTTGGATGGATACTCAGGCTACAATCAAATTTTAATAGCCCCCGAAGATCAAGAGAAGACCACCTTCACATGTCCATATGGGACTTTTGCTTATAGGAGGATGCCGTTTGGTCTTTGCAATGCACCAGCTTCTTTTCAAAGTTGTATGATGGTCATTTTCTCTGACATGGTAGAAAAATTCATCGAGGTATTTATGGATGATTTTTCAGTTTTTGGTTCTTCTTTCAATGAATGCTTGGATAATCTTGATCTAGTGTTGAAAAGATGTGAAGAAATCAATTTAGTGCTTAATTGGGAGAAATGCCATTTTATGGTGAGAGAGGGCATTGTACTTGTCCATCGGATTTCACAAGAGGGGATTGAGGTTGATAAATCCAAAATACAAGTTATTGAGAAATTGCCTCCTCCTACTTCGGTGAAAGGCATAAGGAGTTTCTTGGGGCATGCAAGCTTCTATAGGAGATTCATCAAGGATTGCTCTAAAATCACTAAGTCTCTTTGTTCTCTACTTGAGAAGAACAACACTTTCCATTTCTCTCAAGAGTGTTTATTGGCTTTCAACACTCTTAAGGAGAGGCTTATCTCAGCTCCTATTATTGTGGCCCCGGATTGGAGCTTACCATTTGAGCTCATGCGCGATGCTAGTGATTATGCCGTGGGAGCGGTTTTGGGGCAAAGGAGAGGTAAATTGTTGCATGTGATCTACTATGCAAGCCGAACATTGAGTGATTCTCAATTGAATTATGCCACAACCGAAGCTGTGGTCTTTGCCTTTGAAAAATTTCGATCTTATCTCATCGGCTCAAAGGTAATTGTCTATACCAATCACTCCGCTCTAAAATACTTGCTTGCTAAGAAGGATGCGAAGCCAAGATTGATTAGATGGGTCCTTCTCTTGCAAGAATTTGATTTGAAAATCCGTGATAAAAAGGGTGCGGATAATCTTGTGGCCGATCATCTATCTAGGCTGGATCAACTTGAAGAAGTGGGAGTAGAGGAAATCAATGAAGCCTTTCCGGATGAACAACTATTGCATGCCAAACATCTTCTCCAAGTGTTCGAAGTACCATGGTATGCGGACTTCGTGAATTTCCTTGTAAGTGGTATTCTTCCCCCGGATTTCTCTTATCAACAAAAGAAGAAATTCTTTGCCGATGTGAAACATTATTTTTGGGATGAGCCATATTTATTCAAGAGGGGGTCGGACCAAATTATTAGAAGATGTGTTCCCGAGGAAGAAATGGAAGCTATTCTTGATAGGTGTCATTCATCACCTTATGGGGGTCATTTTGGAGCTTCCAAAACTGCCTCAAAGGTTCTTCAATCGGGGTTCTATTGGCCAACTTTGTTCAAGGATGCTTATGCCTTAGTATCTAAATGTGATAGATGCCAAAGGAGTGGGAATATCTCTCGGCGTAATGAAATGCCATTGACTTCAATCTTGGAAGTGGAAATTTTTTATGTTTGGGGAATTGATTTCGTGGGGCCATTTCCATCCTCGTTCTCAAATCAATATATCTTGGTGGCGATGGACTATGTTTCTAAATGGGTAGAGGCGGTGGCATTTCCCACTAATGATGCTCGGGTGGTTGTCAATTTTCTCAAAAAGAACATTTTTACACGCTTTGTAACCCCCCGACTCATCATTAGTGATGGAGGCAAACACTTTTGCAATCGCCTCCTTGACTCACTTTTGTCAAAGTATGGAGTGAAGCACCGAGTAGCCACACCTTACCATCCCCAAACAAGTGGCCAAGTGGAGATCTCAAATCGAGAATTGAAAAGAATTCTTGAGATGACGGTGAATACATCAAGGAAAGATTGGTCGAGGAAGCTAGATGATGCATTATGGGCTTACCGCACCGCATTCAAGACTCCTATTGGTATGTCTCCATTTTGTCTTGTTTTTGGAAAATCATGTCATCTCCCCGTTGAACTTGAGCATTGAGCATTTTGGGCTACACGGGCATTAAACTTTGATGCAAAATTAATTGGTGAGAAGAGGTTGCTTCAACTTAATGAACTTGACGAATTTCGCCTCAACTCATATGAAAATGCTCGCATCTATAAGGAGAGGACCAAGAAATGGCATGATAACCATATTGTGAAGAGAGACTTCAAAGTTGGGCAACAAGTTCTTCTATTCAACTCCTGACTTCGATTATTCCCCAGAAAGCTTCGATCTCGTTGGTGGGGGTCATTCACAATTTCTCAAATCTTTCCCCATGGAGCTATTGAGCTATATCATCCCGAAAAGGGACATTTCAAGGTCAACGGGAGGCAACCCAAATTTCTTCTCTTTTGAGTTACTTGTATTTATTTACTATATTTCTTTACTTCCTTTTTAATTAATTGTCAAACTTTTGTAGGTAACAATTTTTTGAAAATCCTAAGTGTCATTGTCCTCAACAAGTTTGGGGGTGAAATACGTTCGATGAAAGCTTAGGTCAATTTCAACGTCACAACCAAGCATTGAATCAGGGAAGTTTCACTACCTCTTATCTTATTTACATATTGTTTCTATTTTCACATTGAGGACAATGTGTAATTCAAGTTTGGGGGTGTTGACTTCATTTTGCATTTTATCATGTTAGATAGCCTTGCCGGCTTACGATATTGTGACGTTTGATTTTGTTCATTTTGTTGTGGATATTGACATGCTAGATAGCCTTGTCGTCTCAAATAATTTGATGTTTGAAATTTCTGATTAATTCATGAATCATGATCAAATATGCTACTTGTGCCTATTTTTATAAATTGCTTATCTATGAGTGATCCTGAGTTCTCTTGAGCACAATAGTCATAACTAATTGTTGTTGAGATTTGGAATCCATTGAAGGTTGGAAAAATTTGTGAAGTAGAAAAAATTAGGTTGTGAGCTTGTATCTTCAATTTTTATCAACCTATCCAATTCCCTCTCAATGCTATTAATCTCTTAATCCTTTGTGAGACAAGTTTGGGGGTGGTCGAGCCGGTAAAGGAAACGGTCTAGATGTGTAGTGATTCCATGCATGCTTGATCTAAATTTGTGTGGAGTGTTGTTGATGTTAGTATAAGCTAAGTGATGACCAAATGCTAGAGATCTAAGCCCATATTAATTATTGCATTGCCCTATCTCGTAGCCTTTTGACTCGAGTAATTAAGCCCGTAAGAGTATCTTGAAACTTGGTGCCTTAAGTTTGAAACTTGGGAGTCATCGGCCTAAATCTCGCTACATGGGTCAATTAGAAAGCTTAATAAGTAGGGTACACAAAAAAAAAAAAAAAGCACATCATCATCATCATTGCATTTGCTTAATAAGTTTACCTCACTTCGTAGCCTTTTTGACTCGAGTTAGTAAGTACGTAGGGGTATTTTGAAACCTGGTACCCTTTGATCTTAAAACAATCGAGGAGTTTCCGACCTAAAGCTCGCTACATGGGTCAATTAGAAAGCTTAAGGGAGTGAGGAAGTCATGAGCAATCATCACATTAGTTTGTAGAAATCATGCATTTGTATTTGCGTAAGGGCTTAGATTAATAGTGGGTTTGAATTGCTTCGTATAAACTTTAATGTTGAAACACTCATCTAGTGGAGAGTCACTTCATATCTAGATTGTTGAGATTGCTGGTAAGTCATAACCAAGCTTTAGTGGAAAAAGAAATGTGTGAATTGAGAGTCACCCATAGGATTGCGTTTCAGGATAGAAAAGAAATAATATGGGGGGGATGAATGTCACGAGAGGGTAAGGAGTGAAATTGACCACTAAGGGTGGATAGTATTTGTTGAAATTTATCTTTCCTACAATGTTTCTTTGAACCTTAGTGATAATTGGAAGTGGCTATGCACACACGCACCGATCAAACATGAGATAAGCTCAACTTCTTTTTGTAGTATTATTTTGAAAATACAATTGTGAATTAATCATGCAATTTTACACTCAAGTAAGAATTTACAAGTTATCTAACATTGTTGATCGTTCATTCATTTGTTTTTTTTTTTTTTTGTTAGTAGATATTCTTGCTCGAGACGAGCAAAAGTTTAAGTTTGGGGGTATTTACTAAGTGCATTTTTTATACACTTTTCATACCTTTAAATTAGCATATTTTGGAACATTTTGAGCAAAAATCTACTAATTTATGCATATTTTGTGTTTAAATAGGTTAATATCCAAGTTTGAGGCCAAAAACCACAAAAGAAGTGCAGATTACGCTGAAATTGGAAGTTTGGGGACCATTTTGTCACTTCCGGGAAGTTTTGGACAAGCCGCGCAATTAATCGAGGGACCAAATTGCAAATTTCAAAAGTTGAAGGGCCTAAAGTACTATTTTAGAAGGACATATTTGAAAGAAATCTGAAAAGTTGGGGACTAAATTGCTCAAGATTAAAAGATGGAGGACTTAATGGCAATTACGGAAGGGACTTAGCTGCAAAACACCCTTCAGCTGAGCCACGCGATCGCGTGGCTCGAATCAGGTCGCGAACTCGACTTGGACCTCAAAACGGACCTGAGACTACATTTGAGCTGAAAACTCAAGCGCCCAATCGCGCGCCTTTAAAAAAGAAAGAAAAATTCGGGCCTAATCGGGTCAACCCGGCCGACCCGGTTCAGCCCAGAAGCTGAATTTCGTGGATCTTTGCGTTTTTTTAAGATTTTGGATGATTTTAGGGTATTATAAAGAGAAAAATTATATTTTTTAGGGACCCATGTAAGTTCTTGCATCTTTAACTTTTCTTTGTAATTTTCATCTTGATTTTCATACTTTTAATGCAATGTTAAGTTAATATTTTTATGTTTATGTAAAGTTATTGTGCATTTAAGTTGCTTATTATTGTTGGACTTTTGATTATTGTTATTTTTTTCATATTTCCATCAAGAAGGTCATTTATTTCTTATGCATTTAATGCTTTGTGTTTGAGTTGTTGAAGATATTAATGGTTGATGAAGAAATTTGATTCAAAGTAAATGATTATTGGGTTTTCACTTCAAGAACTTTACAAAAAGGGGGAGTTTTCTTTATTCTCTTGTTTTTAATCTTTATGTTGAGTATTATTCATATGCTTAAGTTGTTTGTTAAATGTTGTTGTTAGTTTATTATGTGTTAATATTATTGTGTTGGAATTGTTGACTAGTTTATCTCTTATTAAGTATTTTAGGTTGTTTATGGATGTTGAGCATTTATGTTTATGTTTTTGTGATTATGAATGTTGTTTTAGGTTTTTGTAACTTTTAAATGTGTGTTATTATTTTAAGTTATAATTGGAATTTATTACACAAGTTAGGTAATGTTAAAAATTTTCCATGTAATTTGGTTGATTGATTAACTACCACTAATTGATTTTTGAAAAGAAGAAATTAGTATAGTTATGAAAACTAAATTCACTTTGTTTTATGTTATGTAGCTTATTTTAATTATCATGTTTATATTGTCATCAAAGTATTTAGATTAATTAGTTTTATTCTAAATTTCATATTGTTATCTATTTGCTTTAGTTAACTACTTTACATATTGTCATGTTTCTTATTTATGTCACTTAGTTAGTAATTCACCAACAAACCATATTTTTATGTGACTTGACTTTTCTTTTAAAATGAAATCAATAACTTTAGTTACAAATCAATCAATCCTCGTGGGTACGATAACCCGGACTTTTCTAGTCCACTTTACTATTTGAACGCGAACCGTGCACTTGCGGTTTACGATTTGAACGAACATATAAAATGCTCTTCGTAGAGAGGGATCTCTTAAAAACACTCTAAGCATGGAAATTCAATTGTGCAACTTGGAAAGGCGGTCCATTCAAAAATCCGAACTCAATTTCTTCCAATATATTAACTAATTTCACTCTCGTGTGATGCACTAAAATATTCCATTGTTAAAGATTAAATTAAATAAAAAGTACAATTGGGGGAAAAAAGCAAAATTTACGAGAATTCAGTGTCAATTTAAATAATAATAGACATTATATTATCAAGGGCATTAAACGTTTTGAAAAACTTCCTTATTCACAACATTTGTTATTAAAAGTCTTTGTTCCAACGTTGAGCAAAAGAGGAACCCCGAACCATAATTCTCCGCATCATTATAGCAGGAATGAAGGCATCATAGTTTGGATCATCTCTCAAAAAGCGGCAACTAACATAGTGTGTGCGGCAAGTAGACACTCGTTGTTCATGTATTGAACTCAACACATACGGTAAATAGCAAGAAGATTGACCTTCAATAAAACAAAAAAGAAGCACAAGATAGTACCCAAGTCGCATAGATTTGTCAATGAATTCTCTGCAAAAACGATGCAAGTGTTCCATGACTATTCTTGTCTTCCTAATAATACATGTTCATACGAACCTCTAAAAAGTATGACATCTTCAGAACCAAGTTAACACAAAACGGAACGCAAGTTGTAACCAAGAGGAACTTCATTTCTTCACCGATACCCACATCCAAATGGTGGAAAAATAAAATCTCTGCATAATTATACAATAGGAAATAATGAGATGCATGTAATGCCTCGAGTTCTAAGTACTCGATTTGTCACGTCATCGTCTCGTCTAATTTTTAAAATAATATTTTATCGGAAGAATAATTGCATTTCTAATTTGACAACAATTAATAAAATAATAAAACAATCGATAAAATTCAAATTTTTGAAAACTACTTGAAATAACAATTTAAATCATTCATTGTTTTCTAAATAAGGAAATCGTAAAAATGACATAATATTTCTAGCATTCTAAAAGTTCCAAAAATATTTTACTAATATGAAAAACGTAAATAACTGGCTAAAAATAAGAATTTCCATTATTTAATAATTAATGCTACCACGTCCATCACTCGCCACAATCTCTACCATATGCAAATATTTGTTAAAAAAGAATGAACATTTCATAGAAATACTCAGCAGACTCATCACCAATTAATTAATCTACACAATAATTGAACACATAAACGTGAAAATTATATTGGGACAACATCGTATAAATCATAAGTGCCACAGAGTGAATACAAATGAAAATAGTCTCGTATCATCTCGTCTCATGCAATAAAATGTATATATGTTATGGCATGCTTCATAACATCATAAATATTTCATAAGAAATATGTTCTCGCCTCGTCTCATGCAATAAATGCACATAAGCAACATAAAATACATATTTACATGCAATCATAATTTAAATCAATTAATAGGAGCGAGTCTACCTTAATTCACGAGTTTGAAAGTTGAGCGGGGAAAATCACTTTATTTTTCTAAATCTCCGAACGCTTCATATAGCAAAAGAAAATAAATCTTAAATTAAGGTTTTGGCATTTAAGGCTTTAAAACAAAACTAAGAGTTTAGGAATTAAATTGAAAATCTAAAATAATTGATTGAAATGCTTGGGGTCTGAATCAGAATTTTTCAAAAGCGAAAATGGTTGACTAATTTATTTTCCAAAAGTTTAGGGACTAAAATTAAGCACTGCTTAAAATAATTTGAGAACTGAAATAACAAATTTTAAAATAAAGGACTGAACTTTAAAACAATTTAAACATTGAAAGGGCTAAAATAAATGCTTTTAAAAAGTTAGGGACTAAAAGGGGCTAATTAAAAACATCAAAACTTTTAAAATAACAAAATCACTCTCTCTATATTCGGTTTCAAAAGAGGAGACGAGAGGGAGTTGGCGATGGCTCGCGGTTCAGGGCCGTTGCCGACATCATTGCCGACAATGATGTCGACGCCATGCAGAGGTGACGCCGGACAGTGGTAGGGTACGTGGAAGGGATGAGTTTTTGGGTGGTTTGGTGCAAGAAACCGCAAGCAATCGAGGCTTGGGTTTGGGGATTTTCCGGCGCTAACCGGTCTAAACAACCGGCGGTCAAGTTACGTAGCGGGTTAGTTTATTTTCTTGGTTTTGGGTTTTTGATTTGGCTTGAATGGAGGGGTTTTGGAGATGTGCAGTGGCGATTTTGGAGTGGTTGCCGGTGATTCGGGCAGTGGGCTTTGATGTTGTTTTGGATTGAAAGGGTGTTGGCTGTGAAAATGATTCAGGAAGTGGCTATGGTTGATTTTTGAGCATGAAGAACTACTAATCTCGATGCTCTATAAAGCGTGTAATAAAATAGAAACATCAATAAAAAAAATTGTCATCACAATTCTTAGAATATGAGAAAAGTACATAAAATTGCGGTGTTGTCTTGGGGCATGTTCAGTACATAACTGGACAGTGAAATACACGAGTTTAGCTTCTATTCCTACTTTAATATTCTAGTACTATTCAATAAGCCTTACCACACACACTGTTTGTCTCCAAATATTTACAATCCAATCTCTAAAACAAAGTTTAAAAAACGAAAAGTAGTAGATAATATACTTTAAAGACCGAGAAGGACCGGCAGAGTACCAGTCTCTCTACTCGCTTCTAGTTAATAGTCCGTTCTTCTGCCATTCAAATCTTATGTGCTCAAACTCTACCAATTGGTTCTGTACGGTCCTGAATAGCTAAACGCTCGGAGACGTCGGCCAGTGACTTGAGGTTGCACTTGATCAAGGCCTCAACAAAGTAACATGTTTCATCTTTTGTGTTTCCATCGGGCACGTCAACCACGAATGACTCTATCACCATCGTCCCGGGCCTCCCATCGATGATCTCTGGATGAACGGTGACAATGGAAGAGTAGTTCTACAAAATCATTGAAGCAGGAACAGTATAGTATCAGTTCAGTCAGCAAATGATGAAGCTAAGAAATCTTGGCAAACTAGAAATGATATCAAGTATCTAACTCAATTTCCTAGATAACCAAGGGCGGACCTAGAACTTAGTGTTAGGATGAGCCAAAATTTAGAGTTAGGCTAGATACGGATTTCTAAGGTGGCAACATATTTTCTATGATTTGGGCCATTTTATTGTAAAATAAGGATATAAAATGTGATCTAAAGTTTGGGCTGGCTATAGGATATGCCTTTGGAAAACCACTACAACAATATAAAACTATATTTATACTCCCCAATTCCTCTCAACTTAGCTCAATGTGGAAATGCAAATATAAGACTAACAAATTAACAATAAAGAATTAAGCCAAATGCTTAGTGACACCATATCAGAAATTTCATCACCATTCTTTCGAAGTGACCAACCAAGAGACAGTTCAGGCAAGAAGATGCATTGCATTTTCAATTTAAAGAGAACTCAACCTCAACTGTTCTACAAACAGGACGAAACGTAGCACATAAAAAAGATTATATTGCACAAACCAGATGAAAAAAGAGGAAGAAAAAACTGTCAAAAGAATCATTTGAGGAATATTACCTTCATTGGAGCATCTAAAATACTTATTACAAGGATTATTTTCAAGGTTTTTCATCCATATCTGCCAATCAGTTCATAATCCATAACCTTATATATTTACGAATTTAAGGTAATTCAAAAACAGACAAAGCGGGAAAAATAAAATGCAAAGCAAAATATAAATAATAGACGTTATTTGTTATTCAATTGGTTAATCAAGTTAAAATCATGATAAAGAAATTCAGGAACTGTACAAGCAGTTCAGCAAAACCTCATTGTAATCAAAACTAGAGTTGCCGAACAAAGGCTAAAATGTATCTAATTCCGTCTCCAACACGAATTCACATATATTATTTTGTACCATATAAGAACAAGACCATATCAATATGCCAAAGCATACTGCAATGTTAACTTCAAACCGCAATCAATAACTCCGAAGTAATTTTCGAAACTAATCAAGGTGATTGATTAATACCTTTAGCCTGTGATCCCCACCCACGATCCTCATGCTAAAGATGTGCTCCTCGTCGTCTAAAAGCTCCAATCTCTCTTTGCTAGTGGTAGCTGGAAGTCCCGACTTCACATTTACTTCTCTAACAGTTCCTATCTGCAAATCACCCTGCACTATGCAAGTACTCACAAAGGGCTTGTACCTTTGTGGCTGATCAAATCTCCTCACCAAGGACCACACCTGTAGAAAATAAAAATTTAACCAATATGTAACAACCATCTCAATATAAAAATAAAAATTGTCACATACATCTAACAAAATGGTGAATTGGCTAGTAATATAATAAAAGCCAAAAATCTCTCCAATTCACCAAATTTGGACAAAAACGAGATGAAAAAAGTTGCCTAATCTTGGATTGAAAAGGAAGTGCTTCACTTTTGAAGGACCATTCCCTACCCAACCAACACAGGGGAAGCTTGCTCCCACTGGTGTCATCCGGCGAAGGGCCTTGCTGTGGAGATATGTTTCCAGCTAGTGAACCGAATCAAATTGGAATAATTGGCTTGATAATAAATGCCAAAAATCTCACCAATTTATCAGATTAGCTCAAAAGATTTAGAACTGAGACTAAAAATTTGTCACATATCAATACAGCATCAAACAATTGGTAAACTGTTACCAACAATAAACCAAAAATCTCTCCAACTCATCAAATTAACTAATAAAATGTAGAACTGGGATTAAAAATTGTCACATATCAATACAAAATCAAACAATTGGTTAACTGTACCAGCAATAACAACCCAAAATCTCTCAATTTTGCTCAAAAGGTGTTCAACTGGGATTAAAATTTTGTCAAACATACAAAATAAGAAACAATTGATAAACTGTACCAACAATAACATCCAAAAACCTCTCCAGTTTATCAAATTAGTTCACGAATTGGACAACCGGAAATATAAAGGATCTGTGTTACAAAGCTGAAACGTTGGCTTACAAGATGAACAGGAGCTTTGATGTGCTTAACTAATGACGAACTACATTGATTTTCTCCAACCTCGTACTTGTGATGTCTTCTGATGAACTCCTCTTCTACACCGGTCCGTCCATCGCGGTTCATTATAATCACCATTATCCAATCAAACAGATCAAAACCAGCCGATTTTCCACAGATCTTGGGAGGGTCAAAAAGGGTTAATCGGGTTTTTTCTGGTAGTGGTGAAGGTGCTGTGTGAAAAGATGGGCAAAGGGGAGTGAATGAGAATCTAAGTGCGATGTCAGAAGAGTCCAAAACCCACCGCCACTGTAACATGGAATTGCTGAATGGTCCATAATGAATTGAACTTTTCCTCTCTCTATCCGCATATAAAATTGTGAAAAATAGGGTGGGTTTTCCGGGGATTTGCGGGGTGGTTTTATCCAATTTTTTATTGGTCTGAAATGGAAACCTACGTTTTGACAATTGGGGGTGTTTTTATTTGGGAATAGTACATAAATAAGATATTTTTAAATGTCAATTTTAAAATAAAGGTGAAATTTATAAAATTTCAAAAATCAGGTTATATTTATAATTAATTAATTAAATTAAATAATTAAAATATTTTATTAATTATATGTATTAAGGTCATAATACTATATATTTGAAGTCACAAAACACAAATTTTTTAGGTCACGAATGATTTTATGGTCACAAATTATCGAAATATTAGGTCACAAATTAAATTTATTTTTAGGTCACAATCTACAAACCACCATTTTTAAGGTCACAATTATTCATTTTCAAGGTCACAAGAAAAAATTGTAGGTCACAACCATCATTTTTTTCGATCACAACCTACCAACCACCATTTTTAAGGTCACAATTATTCATTTTCGAGGTCACAAGAAAAAAATTGTAGGTCACAACCATCATTTTTTCCGATCGCAACCTACCACCCCATTTTTAAGGTCACAGTTATATATTTTCGAGGTCACAAAAAAAAAAAAATTGTATGTCACAATTATATTTCAAAGTCACAACCCCAACCCACACCGCCCTCACTTTACAACTCCAAACCATCACTAGCACGGGCATCTCACCACTACATTCAACACCGCGTTTTCGTCAGCCGCCTCCACCACGATCGCCGCCAGCACCCCATCTTCAAGTTCCAATAACAAAAATTTCACTCCCTTCCTCACCACTGTCACCGCCACTTTCCGCCGGCACTGTGGCACCACCAAACCGCCGCCACCACCACCTCAACTCCGCCTCCCCACCCCAATCACGGCTATAGCTCAACCACAATCATCTACCGCTCCACGACCGACCACCTGCCTGCATCACCACCACCCACTTCACTGCAGCCACCGCCACAAACCCATCTACATCGTCCAGATCCACACATCACCACACACATATCTGGCTATCTGCACAGGTGACAAAGTAACCATCACACGCAGATCATGCCGTCGCCGTTAATCGTCAAGCGACCCTGCCTCAACACAATCGCCCTGACCAAGGGGTAAAAAGAAAAAAAATGAAGCTTGAACCACATCACCACCTGTAGTCGACCGTGTCTCAGCACCACTGTAACCACCACCGCTGCCACGGTGCCAAGTTAATATCATCGCCGCTTCTGCCACCGCAATCTCCACCACTTTCTCAACATCCTCTGTTCCTTTTCCACAAGCCACATCCACATCTCATTCCTATCCTACTATTCCCGCTCAGATCGATGCGGCGACACCACTGCAAGATCGAAGCAACAGCGGCGTTGCCTCCTCGAGGTAATAGCAGTGGTGCTTACCTTGAAATCACCTCTACCACAGTGGTCTGCTGGCGACGTCGAAGAAGTGGCTGGATCCGGCGGAGATGAGAGTGTGGTCGTCGGGGTGGAGGTGGCTGAGGTGGAAGTGGTGGTGTCGGGCGGGAGTGGCTGAGGTTTACTGGAAATGGTCTAAATTGAAGAGAGAGAGAGAGAGAGAGAGAGAGAGAGAGAGAGAGAGAGAGAGAGAGAGAGAGAGAGAGAGAGAGAGAGAGAGAGAGAGAGAGAGAGAGAGAGAAATTAGGGTTTGAAGTAATGTTGTGTGGTGTGAGATTGAAATATGATTGAGGAATTAATTTAATTAATTAATTAATTGTTAAAATTTTTATTACAACCTGAAAATTGAAATTATACATATTTAACCTTATATTTGAATTTGAATATTTAAAAGTAGGGGAGGGTGTAATATTCACTTTTTATTTGTCGAGAGGATATGTGATTGTTCGCAATATAATAATTTTATTGTTATTATTATTTTTTTAAATGTTGAATAAGATAAGTTAGAGCTTATTAAATATTAACAGAAAATAAATTAAAGTAAGTTATGAACTAGAAAGGAAAAAATAAAAATAAAAAAACAGAGAAGAAACAAAGAGACGAATAAATTTGTACTCCCTCCGTCTCATTTGTATATGCTTTTTTTTTCCAACACAGATTAAGAATGTCATTGAAAATGAAAGGTTGCATTCTCTTTATATTTCAGTTTCCTATTTTCATTTTCGAAAATATTTTTCGTTTTCTATTTTCTGTGATTATTTTTAAAATTGTTGAAAACGCGTTTGGTTTGTTATTTCTGAAAACTGTGGTTCACCGATATCTCGCTATGCGAGATACACCTGCAAGTGTACGAGATTGTGAAAAGTAATAAGTGGACCTGAGAGTCCAAATTATCGTTCCCTCAGATACTGCTTTTAAGTATCGAAATGTTTTAGTTCTAAACCCTATTTGAACATACAAAAGAGTTTAATGTTTTTAAATTAAAATTACGAATTAAACTAAAGAAATAAAAAAAAAATGCAGATTTTTTTTTTATTTTTAAAAAATGATTGTAATGTAGTTGAGAATATCGGTTTCACCTAACCAATTATATTAACTCCAATTCCAGTTTTATTTTCTCAATATGTATTCGGTCGAATTCACTAATTTAAATTGAAATTCCTCTCTCGAGTTTAAATCAATTCTACCTAAATAAGTCAACCACGTATCTGTACAGAGGGACCGAATATTCCTTATCTAGATGCATAACACACAAGAATTCACATATGACTGGAGTAATAACAAAAGTATATATCTATCTCTTGTTCAATTACCGGATTTATTACCTAAATCTATGTTATTAACTCACCTCTCGGATTATGAAAATAACACATTGAATCATGAATTAGTGGCCAGTTAACTCATGCATTAAACACAATAATAAATCAACACATGCAATAAATCATTAAAACAAAGGAATATGAAATTAAAATAATCGAGTAGGCTACATCGTTTATCCCAACATTAAATTTAGCTGCACATCATATTTAAATAACAAAAACAATCTATAATGACGTTCATTGAAAATAAGAAAGAAGAATGGAAAGCTTGCACCAAGTATCAATTCTTCAAGTATCTCCAAGTCTCGCCCCTTTGCAATGCTTCGATCTCCCAAGAATTTGACGTGAAAAGCTCGATTGTATAATGCTCTTAGGTGAGGCAAAGATCCTGATTTCGTGCCTCTTATGTTTTATATATAGGTATTGGAGAAATCTAGGTCAAAAGAGAAGAAAACCAGATAAAATTCACAGAAAAAACACAAGTCCCAGCCCAGCGGACAAGTGCGCGATCGCATGGTTCAATACCGTGTGATCGCACGGTAGACAATACAACTCTCGGGTGAAGAATTAGAAGCATTGCATGATTGCGCAGTAGGAATCCGGCGATCGCGTGATGTGCAATTTCCATCTTTTCCTGGTTGTTTAAGTTAGTCTTTGACTTTTAATTACACCTTCAGTCATCAACTTCTAATTGTTGCGATTTAGTCCTCAAACTTTGGAATCTTCTTAATTTGCTCGTTTCAGCTCTCAATTCCTTCAATTGGGTCCTCCAACCTTTGATTCGTTAACTTTGGCACCAAGTACACTTCCCGGTTGATGTCACAAACTTATCAATTGCTCATTTTAGCTCCAATTCGCACCCAAATGTGAATTTTTCCCATTGTTTGCTTCACTTTTCGCCTTTTTGGAATATTATCTACATAGTAACAAGTAGACACAAATTAAATAGCATATATTCTAAAACGAAAATGAATTATTCTAATTTAGACATATAAATAAGTGTATAACATACACTTATCAACTGTCTTCGAAAATAAAAAGTTGAAAAACTCGTTCTGTTTAAAGTTTTGCAGAAGACTATTTTGTATACTTGTAATTATATTGCTAGTGAATATATATATATGACATTCAAAAATATATGATATAAACAAATGAAATAGAGACGTCATATTTGAGTTGTTCAACAAAAATAAATGAAATATCCCCAATTACATAATTTGGTTAAGCCAAAAACGTTCAAAAATTCATATTGCCCTTCTAAAGTAATCGTTCGACATTTGGGTAACAATTTGCCTTCTAGATTAATCGTTCCATTTAATACACACACACACACACACACACACATCCTTTCAGCAAGCACTCATAACATTTAAAATTTATATGTTTCAATAAAATTTGCAGAAATCAATTTAAGTTAATCAATGATGCCCTAACAAAGTTTCTACAATACAAAAGTAAAAAAAAAATGTTTAATAATTGAGCACATGATACATCATAAGAAAGATGGTTGAATTTGGAGTTCGACACAAAAAATGGAGTGCAATTCGGAGTTGTAGATCAAAAGTTATACATATTTGAAGACAATGGCCTATAAAGCAAATACAGGAATGACTAAATTGAAAGAAAAGTAAAATTTGCGGACTAATGTGCAAGAAAATCTAAGTTGAAGGACATAAGTTGCAAATAAATGAGTTCCAATGTTCTTATGTTTGATTTGAGAGAGTTCTTCTACTTGGTCTTCGAGAGTTGTGGATCTTTGGTACAAGTCATTTAGTTTCCGTCCTTTGATTCAAAAATCTGGGGGTTGTTTTGACTTTTGAGGTTGTAAGGTCAGAGCAGTTGATAGTTATTATTGTAAAAAAATAAGCACAACTAAGATTTCTAGGAGATCATAGTGAAGCATTTGGACGCTTTGATGGAGAAAAGAGTAAAATTAAAGATTCATTGAAGTATTAAAATTATTGAATTTTGGTGATTGACTTTTTTGTGGTGCAGTTTGATGCAAGGCTAAAATTGGAAAGACTTGAACAAGGTAGATCAATGTGTTGACATTCACCATTTATTAAATCACCCTTTAGATTACAACTTATCAAGCATTCATTGGATAAGTGGTTAAGTGAACATCCATTGAATGATTGGTTTTTTTTTTCCTTATCATGTTTTTTTAATTTGTGTATACTTCCCAGGGGAATTAGTTGAAACGGATTCCCCTTACATGAGTTTTGTCCAAAGGGCCTTTGACCAAAAATGAATAAATAAAAGTAATAGAAAAATATATTACAGTGCAAAATGACACTTCTATCCACTCAAATATACCTAATATTTTGAATTTCTTTCCTTCTTCACTCTCTATTTCACTCACGACTTGCGGCCAACCTCGCTCCCGCTTCTTTGTCTCTCTCGCTCTCCGATCTCTCGCTGCCGCTTCTCTCTTTCTCTATCGCTCTCCGATCGCTCGGCCCTAACCGCACAAGCCCTTCCCTCCCGACCTACGGCCTCCAACAACCAAAAACATCCTGCTCCCGCCTCTGTCTCGCTCATTGGTCTATCGCCCCTAACCGCACAAGTCTGAAGTCGGCCGCACAGCTCCGCCTCCGCCACAGCCAATATAGTACAGTCTCTCGACTTTCTCAGAGCCTGGCTCCTAGCCTCTCTGTTGGGTAATTTTAATTTTTAAGGTTAAAGCTTGGTTAGAAGCTATAAAGTTTCTGTTAGGTAATTTTAGACTGGCTGAATTTCGAGATTGCAATGTTTTTTACATATCGTTTATTAGATTTAGGTTTGGTTGAATGCGTAGTTGTGAATGTTGTGATATTTGCTGAAACTCTATTTAAAAATTAAAATTGAGGTTTGTAGCTTTATTTTTGGATTAATAGCACAAAACGTCCCAACGTTTGACATGTATTGTGCAAAACGTCCCAACGTTTTGATTTTTGACGCTAAACATCCCAACCTTTACAATTTTTTGGTAGAAGACATCATTTCTGTCAATTTTAACCCCATTTCACCGTTAACTTCAAATTGAACAGTAAATGTCAAGGGCATTTTCGTCCAAAAAAAAGCAGCCCATTCATACTTGGGTAATTGACACAAAACGTCCCTACGTTTGACACTTATTGTGGAAAAACGTCTTTACGTTTATTTTTTTGGCGAATAACGTCCCTACCTTTAAATTTTCTTGTTCATTAGTCCCCAAATTTTACTTTTCTTTCAATTTAGTCATTCCGTATTTTATTTAAAGGTAATTGTCTTCAAACGTGTATAACTTTTGATCTACAACTCCGAATTGCACTCCGTTTTTTGCGTTGAACTCCAAATTCAACCATCTTTCTTATGATGTATCATATGCTCATTTA
This sequence comes from Ligustrum vulgare, assembly GCA_963555705.1. Classification (NCBI taxonomy): domain Eukaryota; kingdom Viridiplantae; phylum Streptophyta; class Magnoliopsida; order Lamiales; family Oleaceae; genus Ligustrum; species Ligustrum vulgare. Next base: position 1,852,626 of record OY743175.1, on the reverse strand, counting down.
TTAAACATTTCGTTTTGACTTTTGTATAGTAGATACTTATTTTGTTAGGGCATAATTGATTGACGTAAATTGATTTCTGTAAATTTTATTGAAACAGTGAAATTTTAATTTTAGTGTGTGTTCGGCGGCCAGCGGAATTTATAAATTGGATTTATTTGACTTTGTAATCTTTTTAAGGTAAAATATTTGGTTAAAATTGGTATGTTTAGCCCCTGTTTGAGTCATGTTATAATCTCTAATAACTTTCTGAACAACACACATTCTCTATGGTTGGGATGTTTAGCGTCAAAAATCAAAACGTTGGGACGTTTTGCACAATACATGTCAAACGTTGGGACGTTTTGTGCTATTAACCCTTTATTTTTAGTTTCTTTCCAACAATAATTTTGTAATTTTTATACTGATTGTGTTTTAGTATTTATATTAATTTCGATGATTGTTATTTTGGATGATTTTTGTTTGGGTATTTTTTGATTTGTTGGTTTTGTTTACAGTATGAATTATGATTTGGGACAATGTGATAATTAGACAAATTTAATGTACATTGTTTTTTATATGAATTAATATTCATGCGAGCATGTAGAGACCCTCTAAGGAGTTGCCTATTTATGGTGACTGTCTACATCTCTTCCAATAAGTTTAGGGCTGTTTCTTGATTCCCCTAAGTGTGAAAAACTAACATTTTTTTAGGAAAGCTGAATTACGCTTTTCTAAATGTTGTGGCTCTATTAAGTTGCATATTCTTTTTCGATGTTATCATAGTTATCTTACTGGTTGGAAACGGAATATAGAAACAAAGGAATGGGGTACAATAGTGTTGATTTTGAATTTTTGGCTAAAAATTTAGTTAAAAAACCAGTGTGATCATATGGAGAAATCTTGGACTTTGTAAAGCTATTTACATGAAATTTTTTGTGTTGTCAAGTTTCAACTTAAACTTTTATAGAGCTAGATTGATGATCATATAAGGGAAGAATTTCCGGTAGACTATTATCTTCTAAGTTTAGTTTGGTTGGTGTTATTAGTTTTGTAATTGTGTTTAAATGACATTGACTATTAGTTTAGATGATAAATTATGAATTTTCACAGTTCTTCAATTTGTTCAAGAACATTTTAGAAAAGTCGTTTTGAACATATGTTAAGCAGTAAGGTTTTTTAACTTGAATGAATTGACTTCAACATCGTTCCAATAAAATTGAGTAAGTGGATTACTTCTTGAACTCTGAATTCGAACTTGGCAAATGACATAATGCTTTCAATTGGATTTATTTAACATATATGGTGTAGATGTTATAATTAATTGTTTTGTATTTTGCAGTGATATGGAGAAGCAATATGAGATTGACACAAAAGAAATAGGTGATGCCACAATCACCAATAGATGCATTATGAAAACCATGAAAGAAGTGTATGAGAAGCTGGACAAGAAACATAGAATGAAGTTGGAGAGTAGCTGTTTTGGGCCACTACTTAAACTGAGAAAAATTAAATTGGCATCACAGCTCGTGCACCAATTGATACTGAGATTGGCAAAAACCACTAAGAAGAAAGAAGCTTGGTTCATTGTTGGAAATAAACTGACAAGATTTTTCTTGGAAGAGTTTGTATTAGTGACGGGCTTAAACGCAGGTAGTTCTGAAGACGTTGACAAGACCTACGGAATAGACTCGCCACTGGTCAAAAGTTATTTTAAGAGTAGTCGGGGAAAGATAACCAGGCTAGATGTGTATAATGCATTTTACCGTTGCAAAAAGAGACCGACCGATAAGTACAAGCTGTGACTTCTCGTTATCTTGTCGCATGTGGTATTGGCTACGGAGGAGAACACATTTCTTGATTTGTGGTGGTTTGATTTGGTCGATGATCTGGAGAGGTTCAACAAGTATCCTTGGGGGAAAATGTCATTTGAGTACACAATTAGGGTACTCAAATGTGACTTGACGGATGTATTGAAGGCACAACATTGTAGATATACGTTGCATGGATTTTCTTTTGCTTTAATGGTATGACCCAATAACGAACTTGTCTTTTGTAAAATTAATTGTCCGAAATTTTATGTGGATGAGATTACAACACTTGTTTTACTACAGATATGGGCTTTTGAAGCAATTCCAGTACTAGGAAACAAGTTACCTACGAAACATGGCGATGGGATTCCAAGAATGGTCGCTTGGGAAATACAGAAGAGGTTGATGTTTGCTGCCATTGATTCGATTCTGGAATCTAGAGAGGTAACATGCATGATCTATTAACATTGAACAAATAGAAATTGTAAAATATAATTTTTGTTGTGAATGACTAACCATTTCACACTTTTATCTATACAGCTGGAGGTCAAATCTACATTGGTTCCCATTGAAAATGAGTTGCGGGAGGTTTATTGGCAAGACCTGATCCCATTTGTGGAAGAAGATGGTACTGCCCCCCATAATGTAGGAGAGGAGTTTGAGCAAGATGTAGTCCAACGGAATTCTGTTCACCAACAATCACCTCGGGAAGATCAACCACCGCCTGTATGTAATGAGATGAACCTGGAAGCTGTGGTAAGAATGTTAGGGGTCATATCAACCCGGCTTGATCGCATGGAGTGTAAGATTGATAGGTTGGTTGAGTTACGAGAAGATGGGGAGAGGATGAATGAAACACCTAGTGCATTTGAAGGTGCTACTAGCAGTGCAGCTTATGCACCAGAGGGTGATATGATGGATTCTGCTAAGAATGAGAAGGTGGGGGAGAAATTTGGAGAGGAGACTAAGAGAGGGGAGAAAGTAGATATTGAAGCTAAGGTAGATGAGGAGATTGACAGAGGAAAGAAAGTTGATGTTGAAGCTGAGTTGGAAGAGGAGATTGACAGAGAAAATAAAGTTGATGTTGAAGCTGGGTTGGAAGGGTTGGAAGAGGAGATTGATAAAGGAAAGAAAGTTAATGTTGAAGATGGGTTGGAAGAGGAGATTGAGGAAGGAAAGAAAGTAGATGTTGAAGTTGAAGTTGATGGAGGAGAGAAGGGGGGGGGGGTATGTTAGGTAATAAACCATTAGTTATTTTTCATATAATCGTGTCCAACAAAAATTCATTGTTTACTCAGTTTTTTTTAAAACATGTAGGTGAAAGTGTACAGATTGAGGAGGATGAATCTAACTCACCTAAAGGACGGGGTTATCGAACGAAGAGGAAAACGCATTTTCTATGTTCTCCCTTCACGGATCTGGTGAAGAGGAGAAAATTAGATGTGGTTGGTAAGTTTGATCCTTATCGTGAAGTTGATCCTTCTAAGTCGGAATCTCTAGATAGATGGATTGAAGCTGGAGCTTTTGGGTAATTTTATACATATAGCTAATATGAAATTAATAACTTTTTCATTATTAAGCACGTTCTAATGGTTTTGTGATGTGCACAGTCAGATTATACCATTGCACTGTACGGATGTTCAGGCACAAAGTTTGGTAGCCCTTTTGGATGAGGATGGTTGGCTCACGGGTAATGTAAGTTATCAATTTCAATTCTCTTACAAAACAGTTGAAACACAAATATTTCTTGTAATAGCTTTTGTGACTACAGATTATGAACGAAGCTCTATACCAAATACGTGAGAGAGCTCCAAAATATCCGAATGTGTTCCAACAGAATTGTAGTATCTTGGATACTTACTTCTACCAATTCATTCAAACAGCAGATGAAGCGTTGCAGCAAAAGAAGGAATTTTGTTGTAGTAAAAGTCTGCTCAATTACGTGAGAGGGGCTGCTCCGGAGCTAGCCAAGCCGTGGAAGGATTGCAAATATTTGTATCTCCCAGGCAATTCCAATAACCATTGGTTTGCATTGCAAATTGATCTGGAGCAAAGAATTATTTTTATTTTTGATAGTTTGAATGGTCATGTCCGTCGAGCGGCATTGGAGAGCTACATTTTTCCATTACAGGAGGTTATACCGTTGCTGATTAAATTGCACGCGACATCTGATGAGAGTTACAGCACACAGAAATTCAACTTTGTGAAGGTTGACAATGTTCCACAACAAAGAAATGGATAAGCCAACGAGAACACAAATTTCACATTTGTTGTACTTTGCAGTGTTCATAATTAACCTAACACTTTATTGTAACGATTGTGTAGATCCGATTGTGGAATATTTACCTTGAAGTTTATTGAATTTCTCCAAGGGAATCTGGATGTCCGAGAAATCCGCTCTGAATGCATACCACTTTGGCGGAGGAAATTAGCTGCAGAGCTATTGGCTTGGAACTTCGAGCCTTAGCTTTTAGTGATATATTTGTCAAGGTGTTCACATGTATGCATAGTTGTGTTTTGGGTGGATGGAGGATGGTTGATTAGTTTGCATTATAAAGTTCGTGTGTATAGTTGGAGTTCGTTTTTTTTTTTTTTGGGTCATTGGTGCAAACAATGAACAACTACGCATATCAGATGTGGATATTTATTCATTTTGATTTATATTGGGTTTTATTTTCAGTGAGCATGTACAGGCAATGTCCATTTTCTGTTCAGAACGAGTTTTATGTCGTTACTTTTGAAAAACAATGATGCCCCTTCACATCTATCCGTAACGAGTTCTAGATCGTGACTTTGTATACAGAACGAGTTCAACCTCGTTGTATTAGAAAAAAGCCTACTGCTTAAGACAGTTCATAATGATATTTAGTTCATTACTTCGTACTTTTAACGAGTTAAAGGTCGTTATGAAGTAGACGAACAAACAAAGTAAAAAAGTTACATAACGAGTTCCAGATCGTGACTTTGTATACAGAACGAGTTCAACGTCGTTGTAGTAGAAAAAAGCCTATAGCTTCAGACAGTTAATAACGATATTTAGTTCGTTACTTCGTACTGGTAACGAGTTCAATGCCGTTATGAATGAGACGACCAAACAAAGTAACAAAGTTACATAACGAGTTCTAGATCGTGACTTTGTATACAGAACGAGTTCAACCTCGTTGTAGTAGAAAAAAGCCTACTGCTTAAGACAGTTCATAACGATATTTAGTTCGTTACTTCATACTTGTAACGAGTTAAAGGTCGTTATGAAGTAGACGAACAAACAAAGTAAAAAAGTTATATAACGAGTTCCAGATCGTGACTTTGTATACAGAACGAGTTCAACGTTGTTGTAGTAGAAAAAAGCCTACAGCTTCAGACAGTTAATAACGATATTTAGTTTGTTACTTCATACTGGTAACGAGTTCAATGTCGTTATGAATGACACGAACAAACAAAGTAACAAAGTTACATAACGAGTTCCAGATCGTGACTTTGTATACAGAACGAGTTCAACGTCGTTGTAGTAGATAAAAGCCTACTGCTTAAGACAGTTCATAACGATATTTAGTTCGTTACTTCGTACGTGTAACGAGTTAAAGGTCGTTATGAAGTAGATGAACAAACAAAGTAACAAAGTTACATAACGAGTTGGAGATCGTGACTTTGTATACAGAACGAGTTCAACATCGTTGTAGTAGAACGTGTTCTATGTCGTAACGATTTTAAAATCGTTACTTTGTAACCAGAACGTGTTCTATGTCGTAATGTCATATTTACAATAATGCCCCCGACATCCATAGATCCCAACGGTCAAGGAATTCGGAGCAATATTTCGTTAACCAGGTGTAACTCGTTCTACCGAGTTCGACATCGTTATAATTTCCGAAATCGTTTCAGTTAAAGAGTAACGACATTGAAAACGTTAGCGTGGAAAAAAACAATATAACGATATTAAGACCGTTTCTGTATATATATAACGATTTATTTGTCGTTTTGCAACATGCTCACAAAGAAATATAACGAGTTACATATAGTTCCTTTACAAATGTTACAACATCTATACCGTGATAGTGCAAAGTAAAACAAAAACGACACTTATATCGTTTCATCGTTAACATAACGACATTAACATCGTTATGTCCAGATCCGTGTAACCATCATAACGACTTCAATATCGTTCTAGTGTGAATTTGTCGAAGTTGAAATCGTTCTAGTGAAATTTATAACTATAACAATATATACATCGTTTCTTCATTCGGAACACGACATATATATTGTTATGGCCCAAATCGACGATTCGAGCGCTCGTTGGCTTCTGAAATGCCTTTAATATACTTACGGTGACAATAAGGGGTGTTAGAAAGTTTTTGAAAACATCATGAAACTATCAATATCATTTGAAGTTCTTATTGTTAAGAATTATCATAGAACTACTGCAATGGAGAGAAATGATCATGTCTTCTAATGCTTTCGGTTTACGTTTAAGTTTGAAGTACCTTCTAGGAGCTTTTATTGTCCCCGTACGTATATTGAAGGTTCTTCAGAAGCCAACGAGCGCTCGAATCGTCGATTTGGGCCATAACGATATATATGTCGTGTTCCGAATGAAGAAACAATGTATATATTGTTATAGTTATAAATGTCACTAGAACGATTTCAACTTCGACAAATTCACACTAGAACGATATTGAAGTCGTTATGATGGTTACACGGATTTTCACATAACGATGTTAATGTCGTTATGTTAACGATGAAACGATATAAGTGTCGTTTTTGTTTTACTTTGCACTATCACAGTATAGATGTCGTAACATTTGTAAATGAACTATATGTAACTCGTTATATTTCTTTGTGAGCATGTTGCAAAACGACAAATAAATCGTTATATATATATACAGAAACTGTCTTAATATCGTTATATTGTTGTTTTCCACGCTAACGTTTTCAATGTCGTTTCTCTTGAACTGAAACGATTTCCGAAATTATAACGATGTCGAACTCGGTAGAACGAGTTACACCTGGTTAAGGAAATATTGTTCCGAATTCCTTGACCGTTGGGATCTATGGATGTCGGGAGAATTATTGTAAATATGACATTACGACATAGAACACGTTCTGGTTACAAAGTAACGATTTTAAAATCGTTATGAACTGTCTTAAGCAGTAGGCTTTTTTCTACTGCAACGACGCTGAACTCGTTCTGTGTACAAAGTCACGATCTAGAACTCGTTATGTAACTTTGTTACTTTGTTTGTTCGTCTCATTCATAACGACCTTTAAATCGTTACCAGTACGAAGTAACGAACTAAATATCGTTATGACCTGTCTTAAGCAGTAGGCTTTTTTCTACTACAACGACGTTGAACTCGTTCTGTATACAAAGTCACGATCTGGAACTCGTTATGTAACTTTGTTACTTTGTTTGTTCGTCTACTTCATAACGACCTTTAACTCGTTACAGGTACGAAGTAACGAACTAAATATCGTTATGAACTGTCTTAAGCAGTAGGCTTTTTTCTACTACAACGATGTTGAACTCGTTCTGTATACAAAGTCAGGATCTTGAACTCGTTATGTAACTTTGTTACTTTGTTTGTTCGTCTACTTCATAACAACCTTTAACTCGTTACAGCTACGAAGTAACGAACTAAATATCGTTATGAACTGTCTTAAGCAGTAGGCTTTTTTCTACTACAACGACGTTGAACTCGTTCTGTATACAAAGTCACGATCTAGAACTCGTTATGTATAGATTAAACACAGTATTTTACATTCATCACAGGAAGATTTACAGCTATCATGTCTGAAAATGGTAGGCCAAATACAATATCAAAAAGCCAATGACGATGAAATTATAATATCAAAGGAAGCTTATCACTCTGCACATTTTTGCTAATCTGCTTCTCCTAGGCTCGTACAAGTGGACCTGTTATGACCTTGTTTCTTGCACTTACTGCACTTGCGAGGATTCCGTGTTTCTCCAGCTGATCTTTTCCTCTTTTTTGATGGGCGACCACTTTGTTTACGCTTTAAAGGTGGTAATACATTTCTAGACATTACATGCTCCGGAATTTTCCATTCAGCTTCATTTGGCAAAGGATACACAAATTCGGAATATGCTTGCTTCCAATAAGTGGTAGTATAAAAGGGACTGCATATACTGTAACCATCATCCCCTTTATACTTTACCGCAACAATTGCATGCTCGCATGGGAACTTGTCAAGATCAAACTTCTTGCATGTACATCTTCGTGCATCCAAGTCGACAATGTGGCGGCCCAGATTGTTGCCAACATTATAAATGTCCGGAGAAATAGGATTTACATCCAAACCATTCGATTCATTATATTTCATGCACATCTTCATTTCCAAAACTGGGGTGAGAGTGCTCGTACATTTCCCTGCTTCGACGTGTCTTTCATAAAACCACCTTTGTTGTGTCTCTCGGATATGGTCAATCAAACCAATTATAGGAAAATCTCGAGCACTCTTGAGCAAACCATTCAGTGTCTCCGCATTGTTTGTGGTCATGATGTTGTACCGTATACCGTCAAAGTGGGCTCTAGACCAATAACGATAGTCTTCTTCCAACAAGTAGTCCTTAATTCCGTCATTCTTACTTAACAGTGCTGCCAAATAATTCTCAAATTCAAGGACTGTATAAACCTCCGCTGTTGTCGTGAACAAATGTGCAAGATCACAACGTGGAAATCGGCCCTTCAGGTTCGTTTGGATGTGGTAAATACAATTTCCACGATGGGCAAGCTTGAAAACTGTTTGAAAGTCATGTTTAATGTTTGTTGCACGGTCGAAAATTATAACAAGGTCATCTGTATCACCTGTGATTGTCTGCAACTTCCTAAAGAACCATGTCCATGACTTATTATTTTCTGAATCAACTATTCCCCAAGCGAGCGGATATATTTGGTAATTTCCATCCTGACAAGTTGCTAAAAGTAGAGTACCTTTTCGACTCGATGTCAAGAATGTCCCATCCACAGAAATTACTCGTCGAATCGAGGTAAGAAATCCACGTATGCTTGGTCCCAAAGCCATAAAAAAGTATTTGAAACGCTGCTCTCTAGTAGTCCGAATGAATGTTTGCGTGCCTGGATTTTGCAACTCCAACATATGACAATACGATGGCAATTTAGCATACCTTTCACGGGGATTCCCTCGAATCAATCCAGCAGCATAATCTTTCGCCATGTATGCCTTGGTATAACTTATCTTTATGCCAAGTTCTCGACGAACATCGTTAATAATATCTCTCGGGCTATAAATTCGGTTCGCATCTTGATACTTTGAGACAATGTGATTTCCAATAACCATATAGGACGCATGCCTATGGTATTTACGATGAACACTCATGGAGCAATTATGTAGACCTTGATATTTTCGAACTTCAAAGATATTAGAATTTTTCATTTTCGTTGCCCGAAACCGCCACTTGCGGTTTTCCTCTACACAAACAACTGTATAAATGCTCTTATTTGACTTCTTAACTTTGAATTCAAAGTGACACTTCAGAGCAAGCCACTGCAATTTTTCTGTCAAGGCCTTTTTTGTTGGAAACAACTGTTTTACTTGAACATCTTCGTCTTCTGGAATTCTTACAGACGAACCGCAATGGACAGAAGGAAAACTTGAAACTACAGCCTGTGAATAGCCCTCATTTGTTCGGCTATCAATATTGTCATCTGCAAGATTCTGAGTATGGTAGTCAGCTTCACTCAAATCAGCATTATTGTCACCTGCTCCTTTCTGACTAAAAGGTTCAATTTCAAGCAACCCGACATCATCTGTGTCTCCCAAGATTGTGCAGTTGGCCTTTGTGGGCTGTCTCGAATTACATGAAAATCGTTCCAATCTAGCAACATTCCACAATCATTGCCATCGATCGCAACATTGTCCTTTTGCACAACATCTCCCTCTGTGTTCATATTTCCAACTTCTTTCTCACGCCCAACTCGCGATACACATGTATCAAGATCAATCCATTCTCGATTTACAGGAGCTTTTTTCAAAAGAGTTATGCATAGAGGTGTTTCTCCACGTACTGACATAAACCACTTCACATTGTTGTCACAATCAATGACAATCGGTGCTATTGAAGTCTTAGACACCATTGGGGAAGGACATGCCATCTCTATTTCATGTAGCCTTGAATCAATGTTGAGCTCTTGTTTCACTTTGTCATACAATTCTACATACGAAATCGTCCTCGAAACAAGAATAGGAAATGTTCTCCCTCTTTCATTCCCCACATATTTCTATATCCATATACCTTCAAGATTCTGCTCAAACTCACCTGGGTAACATGCTGATATCCACACCATATCCACATTGTCCATAACTGCAATTCAAAATAGCTTTTTTAAGTAAAACATGCAATATCTAACTGCGGTGAAACACAAATGCAAAGAACATGTTTAAGATATTGTTCCAACTTTTAGATATGATGTGAAGCATGTATTTACCAACATATTTATTACTTCAACAATAACAAGTATCGATGAAAAGAATAAATTCAGAATAACGACATCAGTATGCCCAACACGACTTAGAAATCGTTATGCGCAGAATCATAACATAAGAGCAAAATTACATCTTCACGGTTTTGATTCAGACATTGCTTAGATATAATGGTTACAAATTATCCAGATTAAACCTTACATTCTCTTTTTCTCCAAATACCCAATACCAATGTTGAAAAATAGATTTTCAACCTTCAACAACATTATCACTCAAAGGAAGATAATGTATTTCTTGGTTCCAAGAAGGAGATATTGTTCCAACTTTTAGATATGATGAGAAGTATGTATTTACCAACATATATGTTACTTCAACTATTACAAGTATCGATGAAAAGAATACATTCAGAATAACGACATCGGTATGACCAAAATGACTTCGAAATCGTTACGCACAGAATCACAACATAAATTCAAAAATACATCATCACCGTTATGATTCAGACATTGCTTATATAAATGGTTACGAATTTTTCAGATTAAAACTTACCTTCTCTTCTTCTCCAAATGCCCAATACCAATGTTGCAAAATAGATTTCCAAACTTCAACAAGATTATTACTTAAAGGAAGACAATGTATTTTTTGGTTCAAAGATGGAAGTGCAGCTGGGTTCCAGAAGAGGGAAGAGCAGGGAGATGGCGCGAAAATGTTCGTTTGTGGGAGAGGAAGGAGACCCAGCAGCTGACCACGTTGTTTGGCAATTGGAAGAAAGAATTAGGTTTTGTTTTGCACTCAAGGATATTCGGGTAATTGTATAAATCATTTTCTCATTTTTTCCAACTAAGAGGCTATTGAACTCATAAATTATCAAATGGGTCTTTTTAAATGAAAGTTTTGTTTGACCATGCCTTTTAAACAAAGCAGCCTACTTCCCAACTTATCAAACACAAGACATACAACTTATTGTTAGATTAAATAGCAAAGAGAGACATGGTACTTGTTGTTTCATAAGGATTAAGACAAGATACAAAAACCCAAAGTGGTGTTGGGAAGTTTTGTTGCAGAATCAGATTCTCAATATCAGGTTCCTTAAGTACTGATGTAACCCTGTATTTGTTGCTTCTTGAAGTTGATTTCATTCTCATATGCAAAATTCATGATTTCATGTTCGTGAAACACATAATACCAGTCTTATATACTTAATTCTTGGTCATCATGTATTTTTCTTGTAAACATGCCCATTGAAGCTTATGCCATTACATGGAGAAAATTGATTAGTTCCTGCAACAGTCATGACATTAATGATCTAAGTGGGGGTGAGAGAGAAGGTGAGAAAAAGCTACTTGAACTTTGTGATGGTTGCAAATAAGTGTGCTGAAGCAAGTTTTGTCAGAGAAATGAAGTCACGACAAATTTCCTTGTGTCACTTTTGCCCCATTTTTCTTCTATCTTTTTCTATTACGAAATGCATATCAATGTCTTTATGAAGACGCTTCAACTTTCTTGTCATTTTGTTCCACTTTTCATGGTTTTAATTTGGTGAGATTTATTAACGACTAACGAGCTTAATATTTCTCTCAAGTTCTGTTGACTTTGGTTCTCAGCCGTTCATTGCTCACAAAAACATCCGTACGAGATAAGAAAAAATGAAGTTTCAACAAATTTATTTCTGTTTTGACTCTTTGAGTACTAGTAAATTAAAGAGTTGTAATTCAATATTTTGCTTCATCCGTTGAGGTTATTAAGGCATTAATTTCTGTATAAACTTCAAATAAAATACATAATACTATCTTTGAGCACAAATATTATTTTAGTTTTTTTACATTTTAATTTACTTTTAGAATATTATCTCATCAAATTTCATTTCCCGTTGTGACTTCATTGAACAATTCATAGAGTCTGTTTAATATATTTTCTTCTATTTTTAATTCAAACAATTATCTTTTAGCCATTTTTTACATTTTAATTTACTTTTAGATTATTGTCTCATCAAATTTCATTTCCCGTTGTGACTTCATTGAACAATTCAAAGAATGTGTTTAATAGATTTTGTTCTATTTTTAATTCAAATAATTATCTTTTAGCCCTCTGTTGTGTAATATTATTTCATTTATAAATACACTATTTCAACAATTAAAAGAAAAATCTTATGCTTTTTAATTTTTTGTATTTTTAATTCAAGCAATTATGTGGTAACTTGTTTTAGTTATCGATAAAAATATATATTTTTTCAAAGTAGGGTGAGTGTGAAACTTTTTATTTTTAAAATCACTTAAATTCTTATCAAAATCATCAATTAATTTATATAAAAAGAAAAAAATATATTATTTTTTAATTAAGAATATAAATAAATAATTTCAAGTCTCTTTTAGAAAAGAAAATCAAATCAGAAATTTTAGTTTAAATTTATATATTCACTATTTGATGATGATTAAAATCAGATTTTTAATAGATTTTAAGGAAAATTAATAAAATGTGGTTAAAAATTTGTGGGTTCTGTAAAATTAATTGTTGATTTTAACTTGGATTAAAATTTTATTTTAATTTCTCCCAAAAAAGAGCATAATATTAAAATAAATTCATTGTAAAAATAAGCTCACAAAATAGCCTCCGTTTTGTAAATATTTTATAAATTAATTTATAAACCACACAATTTCCCACATCACTTTTTAACTACACACATTTTTTCACTCCACCTCAAAATCATAAATAAATCAATTTATAACTACTGCAGAGTTACCAAACGGAGCATTAATTTAATTTATCTATATGCAATTTTTTCATATTTTTTAGCGACTTCACATAAATATTTTATAAAATACCATCTGTTTGATAACCAAAATAAATTAGTTTATAAAATAATTTATAAACTGCACAATTTTTAAAACTAATTTTTAAATCATACACATTTTCTCTCACCAATTTTCACCCACTAGTTTTTTAGCTCAAAATCATAAATAAATCATGATATAAACTAAACCTTGTTACCAAACAAAAGCACAATTATTGATTTGTTTAATATTTTAGGATATCATAGTACTTTTTAATATATCATACACAATTTATTTATTAAGCTAACATTTAAATAATTGTCTAATATATCTTTCAAAAACTTGAACAAAAATTTATAATAAAATATTAATATACTAAGAATTGAAATCAATTTACCATTTACAACTTTACTCTAACAATATTAATTACGTCACTACTATCAAAAACGTTATTAGTATTTAAAAAATGTTACTTTAACATTCATCATATAAATAAGATGTGCATAGTACGTGCGAACTACAAGTGTCACAAAAGTGTAGAAAGGAAAAAAAAAAAAAAAAAAAAGTCTTTCACATTTTAATTCTAATGATAGAGATAAAGATGATAACGGGACGGGTATGAGGAATAAAATATTATAGAATGATGAAATTTGAAGCTAAATTAAGCCCCTATTTTTAAGGCAATTCTTACAATTTATAAATAATACAATTTTTAAATTACATTTTAACTATAAATATTTTCTTTATCCATTTTTTAATTGCACATTTTACTTAAAAAAAATATAAATAAATTAATTTATAATGCTACGATATTGCTGAATAGAGATAATTGTATTAAAAATGGAAAAATGCATAAAATATTGAAGAAATCGCAAATGGAATTTACCATATAATCTTACTAGTGCTAAAAAATATTTTGAAATTAACTATAAAACTGGGGGCACTATATAATTTAATGAGGAAATTATATAAAATGTCTATTTTTACATTGTTGATTACAAAAATATTCCAATTTTTAGTGATGTCCATGTTCTTTTTTTTTGGACTAAAATGCCCTCACTACAACTTTCAAATTTCACATTGAGCACAAAGTGTTGACTATAATATTTTATATTGTGAGTGAACCAATGAGAGCATAACACATAATCTACTCTATATTAAACTAGTACAAATGTCAATCAGATTTGGTACAATATACTATCCACAAGTTATTTCGAGTTTACATTTGAAATGTCAAGTGTCTAGAAAAATAGGTCTCAAATGTTGAGAATGACATGTAAAAATGTCGAGAATTATAATGAATGTTATGAAACATTTGATGAAGGTCTAGATTTTATTTCTCTTTCACATTGCCTACCCAAACATTCTTAGTTGTAATATTATGTTTGATTCTTGGCTTATCCTAGATGTATCAATTGCAGCTGTTCAAAACATATGGTGAAGAAAAAAATGTATGCTTTTACCTTAAACCCTGGTGGTTCAATACTAGGTAATTAATTTTTTATTGACATAATAGTACAGTTCAAACAAAAAAGAGGGATTTAGGAAATCTGAAATGTAAAGTATACATCACTTTCAAAAACAATGAACGTTGCCAAACCGCTTTTAATTGTAATCAATGTTGAGAAAAGTTCCACCGCGCGAGACAACAAATCTCATTATATCTATCATATCTAGATGTCAGGAATAATACTATGATGAGCTAACACAAAATAAGGGGACACAAAAAAACTATTTAGAAGAAGGCGTTTCAAATGATTATTATTTTTGAGTTCATTACCCACAATCTCGACATTTTAAAATTGTCTAGAACAACATTTTAAATTTCATTCTCAATATTATAAATGTCGAGAATGATGTATCGAGATTTCATCAACACTTGCATATCTCATCTTTTTTAATTACCATTTTTTAGAATCATTTCATATCCATAATTAATGACATATTCAATACAAAACAAAATTATATTACTAAATAAATGATAAAAAAAAAAGTTATATGATTTGAGAATAACACAACACAATGATCATAATATTGACAACAATACTTTGATAATCTTAAAAATTAGTTCAACTAATTATCTAGTATTTCTCTCCACTTTTTTTAAGATAATGCAAAACAAATAAAAGTAAGTTCTCATGAAAACAAAAATTTGATAATAATACATTTTAATGAAATTCCTTATATGACAAATGAATTTATTAAGGGTAAGATTGTCAAATTATATCCAAATTTGGACATTCTTGCAAAATTATTAACTTTAGACACAATTTTTGTGATTAGAATAGAATTAGACATTTTTGAAAATTCCCTAATTTAATTAGCAAGATCTTCCCAAATCAATTCCGGGTCGAAAGATGGGATCCGAGAAACTAAGCAACATTCAAGCTCCGAATCCATCGAGGAAACCGAATTCTCTCCTTTCCAAAATCCTTCAGAAATACTTGGCGAAATCATTTCCAGTGAAGGTGAATTATATTCAACTTCCTTTTTTTCTACTTTTTCACTTTTTTTGGCGGACTTTTTAGCTTTTTCTCTCTTAACCTTTTGGCAAATTGCTTGAATTTTGGCATCCACAGCATTCTTCAGAGCAGTCAATCTCGGACCATCGCTAAATCCCAATTCATTTAGGTACCTAAGATTCGGAAAATTCAAGCGAGCATATTCGCCGCGAAGTCTATAGGCGGCTCGGTCGTAAGCATAGGCGGCAGCCTCGGCGGAGTCGTAAGTTCCCAACCAAACTCTCATTCTGTTCTGTGGGAGTCTAATTTCCGCCACCCATTTACCCCAATGCCTCTGTCGGACCCCTCTATACAGCTTTTTCTTGCTTAGGCTGAAATAATTTTGTGCATAAACTGGTTCTTGAGTTGGGATTGGGAGTGAAATTACGGGAATTGAAGTGTTTGTTTTATTCAAATCGCAGAATTTTTGGAACAGGTCCCTTTGTTTGAGGTATACTGAAGACCCATATGGCTCGAAAATAGGGGTGGTATCCAGGTTTGATGATTGTTGGCTATGGGAAAAAATTGAATCCAAGGTGTTGGAATTACTAGTTAAAATCAGTTGTGAAAGTGAGAATCCAACATTTTCAGACACAAATGGAGTACTGTTTTCTTCCATTCTCGCCATTTTTAGACCTGCAAAAAACAGAGGAAACAGGGTACTGAAAAAATTCAAGGATAACAAAATAAAAATTCGAAGCAAAAAAGTTTTCAATGAAAACAGGAGGATCAGTAAATAAAACTACGATTCTGCAGCAGAGTATTGAATTATGAAGAACTTAAGAACAGAGCACGTTTCAGAGAAAGAAAGAGATGTAGTATAATTCTATGAATGAGAAAATTTGGTTATGCTGGCTGTGAGGTAAATCGTGATTTTTGAGTCGAAAGCTGATGTGTTCTCTTGGTGTATTTATAGCTGCAGATTAATTAATTAATTTTTTTTTTGGGTCTCCATGGATCTATTTAAATAGAAAATTTTATAGTGTTCACAGTCTGCACTTGTTCCCTTATTGAAAGTGTTAGATGGAGCATCGGACTCAATAACAATCACTACCTATCCGTCAAGTAGTGGGTTAATCAAGGGAACAATATATAAATAAAGTATTTAAAAATACACATTTCAAAAATGAGATTAAACTTATATAATTTCAAAAGTCAGGTTGTAATTAGAATTAATTAATTAAAATATTTTATTAATTATATATATTAAGTTCACGACACTTATCTCAAGTCACAAAAACAAATCTTTAGGTCACAAATAATTTCAGGATCACAAATTATAAAAATATTATGTCACAAATTAGACTTATTTTTAGGTCACAATAACAATTTTAATTGTGATTTTTAAAATTAGGCCTCCAAGTAATTTCCTCGTTACTCAATTTAAATTTGGAATTTGGATTTCATCATTATCAAAAATTGTAAACGGGAACATTAAAATTGTACGAATAATGATAGTTAACAATCCTCCTTTGTCACCTTGGATGATCAAGTTTTTGTCCACGATTAATTTTGAAGTTGATGTGATGAATAAATAAAAAGATTGTCATGTATGTGAGTGTAAAATTTTATTTCAAATTTTCAATCCCTATAACAGGATTGAAAATCGTACAAAATTTTCACCTGACCCAAAGTTGAGGGCAAAATTATTATGCCACTTAGTCCCTATTTGGAGGAGATTAAAATCAAATTTGTAGTAGATTTAATAAAAGCAGACGACATGTACGATTAAAAAATTGGAGGTTACATAACATATATGGTTGAGATTGATTGTTGTCTTTGACTTAAATTAAAATTTAGATTTGATTTATACCAAATGGAGGCTTAATATTTTTCTTCAATTCAATATGAATTTGCTTGTGATTCTCATGTCCACATAAAACATTTTCTTTGCACATTTGGAGCATGTTTGGTAATGCAAAAAGTTTTGATTTTTGTGATTTTTTTTAATGGATATATATTTTAAAAATGTTTAAAAAGTCAAAAATTGTGGACTTGATTAAAAATGGAAGGTTTGAATTTGAAAAGTTATGGTAAAATTTTTTGCTTTACCAAACAAGCTCCTAAATAGATTGGAGTTTAGAATCTTCCCATTAATGATCATTTTTCTTCGCACATTTGGAAACCTAAAATTACAATATACTATGGGTGATTTTCAAACAAGTGCTTTTTCTGGTTGAGAGAATGATCATTTTTCATTGAATAATGTTATCGAATATCAGTGGTGTTGACATTTGTGGCGCATGAAATTTCACATCAATATATATATTTTTTTGGGTAATGTGAAGCGGAAGTAGTTTTGGAGAAAAATTCTGTAGATTTGGAGATAAATTCTGAATTTTCTAAAGTTTTGATACTGTATGTATCGATACATGTATTGATACCTACAGATCTTTTTCCATTCCTAAGAGTATTGTTTGACTATCCTTATCTTATAATCAATTTTCTATAGTATTAAGATATTGTAGTAAACCACATATATAATTTTCATTAATAAATAAAAACTTCATGTATTGATACTTGTATATCGATACATGGTTTTGGTTTTGTAAAATGGTATTACATGCTTTCTATTAATTATTTTAAACCATGAAAACTAGTTTAATTAAACATCTCTTGATTTTGTACAAAGTTGAACTTATCACAGATATTTTCACTGCATGTATCGATATATTTACAACTAAAATCATGTATATAACTGAAATAAGAATAAATTATACCAATTAATTGAATTTCTTGAGTATGATTTATGTTTCAAGTTAGAAAGTTGGAAGTTGATAAATTTTCTCTACTATGGTATCGATACATGGAAGTCAATTATTATCTTTGGTATTTGAAAATTGGCGTTAAAATTCGTTAAACAAAATCATATCATAAGTATCGATACATCTATAAAAATAGCTTATAAAAACAAACCTAATTTATATAGATTGTTATTCTTATACAGCCTATATGGAATTTTTACATCATCCAAAATAAATCTTGTATTTTTATTCAAACTTAACTATATATTAGTAAAAGTATAAACATCCGTGTACAAGAGTTCAAAAGTGTGGACATCATAATACTTTGTTAACTTTTGTGTATTCATAGCAAGAAAGAGTCGGATATTTAGGTAGGTAGTTCCAAATTTCAGTTTTCATGATACACATATACGTTTGTCCATCATCAGAGATTTTTCATCCGTTTGAAGTAGATTTGAATATGCTACGATCAAGCATTGACAAGTTTCAAAACATGAAAAATATGAATAAAAACTATTTAGCAAGTAACAAGTTTTCTTTTTTAAAAAGAAACATGATTCCTTGAGGACTTGTATTATAAGTCAAGTGTTATCTTGTGCGCAAAAGATTTCAAGTAGGATTTAAAATTTCGATAGAAACTTGTTATTTCACAAGTATTTCATGCAGGAAAAGTTTCTCATAGTTTAAGTGTAACCATAATATGACAATTATATTAAGACAAGCGCCATGAGGCGTGCTGCGTAGTAACATGCGAGATAACGTAATGATTGTGCGCAAGAAAATCTTTTAACAAAATACGAACAAGTTATAAAAAATCAAGATAATTGCAGGAAATAGCATCCAAGACCAATTAAAAGATTGCAGTGTTACTTACGTTGTATGAGACCTAAAAACCTTAAAGAATTCAAAAAACAAAGTTCTATTTTTCTGAAAAATGATTAAAGTATCGATAAATATTCTAACCTTGTTCTTCATGTATCGATATACGAGGAACTGTTTCTGCAACTGATCTCTGATTCCTCGAAATCTCATAATTTTATTTAGTAAAATACTTCAGGGTCATTGCAAAACATATCAAAACCTTGAATATGATCATAACATGGTTTATATCAAACTATTGATCAGAAACTAAAAACTACCTTTAAAGTTTGAAATTTGGAACTTGATTTGAATTTCTTCATGTTTTTATCTGGATTTTTAGTGGTTTAAGTGTAGTCTAAATTCAGGAGATAAAATCTTCTATTTATAATCACGAAATGGAGCTGAAATAACATAATCTTCACCTAAAAAAAATTTTTAGGTTACTCATTACCCTAACTATAGATTGAGGATTCGTGTGTGCTATAAGCAGTTGGTGTAATCCTGTTGATTCTTGCATGAAGTAGTTCCCTTCATGTTTGAAACGTGGCACCACCTAATTTAGTAAAATCAAGCAAATCACAACTGAACACGCGTAAATCCTAGTTGTAACTGTTTGCATGTATCAAAACATTTAGAACATGTATTGTTACATTTAACTAGTGTTACTCTTTTCAATGCAAGAAGGAAGCAATAATTTCCTAAACTTTCCTAAAAATTCGATAAGATTAACAAGTTAATTGATGTATAAAATTGTTATTAATGGTGCAGCCCTGCTGATGGTCGGAACCATCCCTAAATGATGAATTGCATTTTTCGGCTAACTCAAAAGTATCAAAATTCTTTTGACCGAGCCTGAGTGAAAAGCACAAAAAGTGAGTGATGACAATCTTTCAAGTTTTCATCCTACGTGTTCGATTAATAAGTGTTAATGTTTATTAGCACATTTTGTTGAGACAAAGCCTTACGGCAAGATGATGAATTTCAAAGTTAATTGGGGGGGAAAAAATTAATGACTCGAATAGTCAAAAGTGGGGTAAAATGAATTATGCTATTTAAAACTTTTGACTTTTGTTTCTAGTGCTAAAATTAGTACCCAAAATGGTGCTACATACGGAGATTTCGTGTATACAAATTTAACTAATATTGCATCTATTTGTACAAATTGGTAGAGACAAATTTTTAGAATATCTAACCATCAATTGAAGATCTTACCAATGGAACTCATGAATTTATTGACCCTCTTTTTCCACGGTGTAATATTTTCGATCTTTTTTCCATCTTTTGATTGCCTTTCAATTCTATGGAAAATCTTTTCCATTCTCCATCTTTTTTACCTTTTGATCGGCTTAATTTTCCATAGATGATTTTCTAATTTGTCTTGATTTTCGTGTTTTTCCACCTTTTTGATGAATTCGTTTTCCCACCAAAGTGGTGGGATTTGGTTTTCTACCTTAGGTGAATTTTTTTTTCGTCTTGTTTGGTCATTTTTGTTGTTGTTAATTGACTTATTTTTTTTAGAAATTAACATTATAATTATCAAGTACAAATGTATGAAAAAATTGGATTGAAATAGCAAAATTTTGTTTTATTTTGCACGAAAAATAATGTCAATCAAATAACAAAACTTGAAAAAGTATCTACTTTTTCCATCTAGAAAATTAAATCAATTAAACATATTAAACTTTCAATTCTCAAGAATCCAATTCCATGGAATTCGTTTTTTTTTCCCATCCAAATTCCATCATCGCAATCAAACGAAACCTTAGTATAATGTGCCAAATATACCCTTGAGTTAACGTCTCTATATTTGATAAGCGAAAGGTATATCTGTCTATCATGTCTATCATTTCATTCGAAAATCAAAATTATTCGTGTCGTGGGCTTTTGAAACTACTAGTGACACTAAATTCAATGTTACTAGTGTGAGCTAATAGTTCCCATAGTCATAGCTAGTAAATTTTGGATCAATCAATAAAAATATGAACGAAGCATTCATATAATCCATAAAAATTCCTATCACTAGTGGTGAGTAGATCGAAATTTAGATGGAATGTAGTTTTTATAATTGTAAAAGGTCGATCATTGACAATTACAAAAAAGAAAAAAAGAAAAAAATTCAAAGTGATGAGTCCTAATTTACTAAACTAGTGTACACAATTTCACATGCACAAGTATATATTATTTACATGATTACGGTCCGTTCAGTATCTTTTTTTTCTTTTTCAAAATAAATGAAATGTGTTGTCAAATTAAAGAATTTAAATTATTTATTGATTTATTTATGTTTTCGAGGTAAGATGTGAGGTTAAAAATTGGATAGAAAAAATGTGAATGATTAAAAAGTGATATGAGAAATTGTGTAAATTAAATCAAAATAATCATCAATTTTGTTGATGACGTGAAAGGGGCTCTAGGATAACAAGTGCCAATGCATCAACCACCTATTGAATGGATGAAAACCACTTCAAGAAGAATTCTCGTTACAGATGGAAACAAATTTCTGTTCGGCGGCGTAGAGGGGAAGATTTAAATTATTTTGTTGATTTATTTGTGTTTTCTAAGTAAAATATGAGGTTAAAAATTAATTTGAGAAATTGTGTAATTGGAGAGAGAAAATATGGATAGTTAAAAAGTGATTTGGAAAATTGTGTAAATTAAATTTGTTGTCTTTTTTGTCTTTTAGTGTATTAATTTGTCAAATTAAATCATTACCGAACAGTGCAGAAAGGACTAAGCATCTTCACGAATGGGACCCAATGGTGCATTAAAGATGTAAAGGTAAGGTTTGACAGAAAGATAGGGCTCGTGATGGGCCCATTATTGACAGTAATTTCAAAAGACGCCTACATTGGCATTTCGTATCTGCATGTGTTTGGTATTTTTTTTTTTTAAATAAACGAAGAGCTGAAACTTTCGAGCTAAAATATGTTGTTGAAAAGTGATTTAAAAAATGTGTGATTAAAAAGTGATTTAAAAAAATTTAATGCTTATAAAATTGTTTATAAACAGGTTTAACAAATGAAGGTACAAAATCAATTCATAACCAATTCACAATTTGGCACCAAACCCACAATTAATACTTCGTATTCAACTTGATTGTTGGTGCATGTTCTATTTGAGTAATGCTATTTATCTCAAGTAGAGATTGATCTCTACTTGATTTGGCACACATTCATTGAAAAATAAGGAGGTGTCCATGTGCATATGCACAAGGCACCTCCTCATTTTCCAAGGGAAGCTGCCTGAGTAGAGATCAATCTCAAGGTTGAGATAATTAGCATTATTCATTCTATTTAAAGTAAAAGCGAATTTATAACAAATCACCAATGGATTTATTAAAACTATTCCTACCCCTGCACCTCCAGATGTTTTTAATCCGTCGAAGTATAAAACCAAATGTTTTAATTCGAATGAATCAACTTCTAATTCAATTTCCTTAACCACATCAAGGCATGAATGAATCGGCCAAAAAGTTAGTTAACACTTGATTTTTGACTGTCTTTTGGAGTATATATTATATTTCAAACTCTGATAGTGCCAAAGTCTAAAGACCTATCATTTGTTGTAAAACAGGGACGATAAAACATATACTTGAATAAATTTACTTTAGAAATTAAATAAACAGTTACAGACTGTAAATAAGCCCTCAATTTTGTATATGTGAAATATAAAGCAAGACACAACTTCTCAATAGTAGAATAATTACATTCACATTTCGTTAACTGCCTACTCAAATAATAAATCACCCTTTCTTCACCCAATTGGTCTTCTTGCGCGACCTTCCTATCTATCGATTCTCGTTCAGTCGATATGTATACTTTCATTGGTCGTCCTTGAATAGATGATACTAACACTGGTGGACTTGACCAATATATCTTCAGTCTATCAAAAGCCTTTAGATGTTTTTTTCATACGAATTCGTCTTGATTTTTCAACTTTAAAAGAAATTAAAAAAAAATCGTTTGCCCTGCACAATTAGAGATAAAACGTCTCAAAAAGTTTATTTGGCCTAGAAATCTTTGCAATTCTTTCTTATTACTAGGGGATTTGGCCTCTAAAATGGCATTCAATTTATTTTTATCAAGCTCAATTCCTCTTTTGTGCACTAAAAAAATCATGGAAATTGCCTACATTGACACCAAATGCGCATTTCAAATGATTCAATTTCAGTTTGTATTGCCTCATTCACTCAAATGAGCGTTTTAATTGTTGAAAATATTCTTCTTCGCTAAGTGATTTGACCACTATATCATCTACATAGACTTCAACAAATTCGCTTATCATGTCATGAAAAATTAAATTCATTGTTCTTTGATATGTGGTTCCCACATTTTCAGGTCGAAAGGCATAACTACACATTCAAAACAACCTAAGGCTCCGAGGCACCTAAAAGCAGTTTTATATACTTCTTCTTTAGCTATGTAGATTTGGTTATATCCTGAATATCCATCCATAAAGGAATACATTACATGTCGGGTTGTTGAATCTACTAAAGAAACTACCGTAGGAATTGGATATTCATCTTTGGGCGTTGCTAAATTAAAATTTCTAAAATCTATACACACCCTAATCCTACCATTCTTTTTTAACATAGGTATAATATTAGATAACCATTCAACAAATCTAGCGTTCTAATAAAATCTGCCTTCAACAATTGTTCTATCTCTTTCTTTACCTCAGACAATACATTAGAGGAAAAATGCCTAGAAGGTTGTTTATGAAGTTTAAAATTTGATTTAGCTGGTAACCTATGTTATACTATACTTTTATCTAAACCAGACATGTGTTCATACTCCCAAGCAAAACAATCCTTGTACTCCTTCAATAAAACGATTAATTTGTTGCTAACATCTTGGCTAAGCGTTGGCTAACAAATGTTGGGTGATCTTCCCCTTCGTCACCAATGTTCACCCTTATCAAAGGATCTTGTGCTCGAGCATGCCCAGGTTTCACAATTCCCATCACTTTATCGTCTAGGTTTTTTGTAGACATTTCCTCCTATAATCAATTTACCTTGTTGACATTCCGGCCAATATTCTGCTCCAATTCGAATATTGCTAACTTGTTCTTCAACGTTTTCAATGATGCTTCTTCTTCGGTCTTTGCTTTATATTCTTTATTGAAAGCCATCAGTTTGGCTTTAAATGCCTGAATATCGACCTAAATTTTCTACTATTAACAACTAATTAGAGTTCTTTGATTGACTTGTTTCCAATTACTGGCTCTTTAGGGCCACTATATATGACCTCATTTGACTGAACGTGTCACGCACGATCGAATTTTTCATTTATTTTCAAATTTCGATGCCAACACATGGCGCAGTTAATTTGCTAAAATACTTTTATCTTTCTTTTCATAAGTCAGTGACTTAAATGACGTCACTTGACTGAGATTTCAAAATCACTTTACTTTAAAATAAAATCCACTCATTTAAAAAGTAACGATAAAAAATTTAATATAAGATCTTGACTTTAAAATATTTTTGATAAAATATAACAATAATGAAATAGCGAGTTTGGCAGTTCAAGCACGTGACCTTATTAAGTGAATCCACAACTCACAGGCCGTCACCTAGCGCAGCACTATCTATCTCGTCGTTTGGAGATCCGCACCAATCCATTTTTCTTTTCTATTATTATCTGATATTAGATATGTTGTGGAATGAGCATACACTTGCCCAGTGAGTGGAGTATGGTGCGCATGTGCTATTATTGCACATAGATAAGTTAACTTTACATATTCAAGATCTATGCAAGTTTTACTTATTAAACCAGTCAACCTTATATTCACGTTGCGTCAAGTTCAAGTCGAGTTCTATATTCAAGTCAAGCCATATATGTAACACCTAGGCTAAGAAAGCTTAAAATATTTGGTAGGTACTACTCATACCAACAAGGGGCATCTTCTTTTTCGGAAGTTCGTCGTTAGAAACTCTACAGTTAAGCGTGCTTGGTTTGGAGCAATTCTATGATGGGTGACCCCCTAAGAAGTTTTATCGGGGAGCGTGCGAGTAAGTATAAAGCATGCTGAAAAAACTCGCGTTGGTACAGTGGGGACAATACGTCGTCATCTAACGATCATGACAGCCCGTTAAGTGGGACCCAAGTCGTTACAATATATCCAAATCAATTCCGGTCCTAAGTCAAGTTCAATTCAAGTTAATTTAGATTATATGTTATATGTATTTCAAGTTATATCCAGTTCAATCAAGTCAATTTCATATATTCAAATCAAGTCAAACTCACATATGCTAGTCAAGTCATACTTCATATATTTAAGATCATGTCTTACATATTTAAACTAATAAATTCCTATATAGTCTCAAGACAAGTTGAGTTAAGTTATTCAAGTTCATATGCATTTGCATTTGCATATTAATCAAATCAAGTCAAGTTCATATAATCATGACTGGTACAAATGCATATCTTTTCAAGAGAACATGACTTTTAATAGGGCCCATGTTATAAATCAGCTACTATTCCGAGCGCACACAAGTAGGGAATGTAACCCCAAGTTCAAGCATGGAGTTTATCACATGAGTTATTTTACAAGCATGATTTTTATACCACGAGTTTCAAACAGGGAGTCAAGATCCCTGAAATTCATTGACAAGCGTAACCACACCGTGATCCAATTATTGGATTCTGTGACACATATATCAAAACAAGCGGGATAGAGTGACTGTAATATCAAGAAATTCAGTTCTATATGTATAAGGAAAAACATGAAAATCTTTTTAATGCAATGCAAAATAAACACATTTCACGAAGTAGCATTTAAAATCACGTAATCAAGTACAAATCTAGCCAAGCCAAATTCATATGTTCAGGAGTTACATTTAGACAAATTAATCTTACATATTCAAGATCAAGATAATATTCAAGTGGCGTCAAATTCATATAATTATGTAATAAATCTTTTAGCAAGTAGACGGCATATTATTATTGACTTCAATAAATCAAACGTCACATAAGTAAGAACAAGAACACATACTGGTTAATGTATCATGTATCGATACATGATGAGCAGAACCTTTTTTTGAATTCAACGTATTGATACTCAATATTTAATATTACTTCTTTACATCCAGAATTGTTTATCAATTTTAGGATTATGTCAATATAAACTATAATAACTCATGATATCCCAAGTAATAAAATCTTTGATTATATTTACAAAAAATGATATTCACGACGATATATATATGGATTTTATAACGAGATCATGGTGATATCAAGATAATAATAAGATCATAATAATATCACGACAAGATTAATGACATCATAACTATTATATGAAATTATAACGAGATCACGTAATCTAGTAGATAAATAAACATATTCCACTCACCTCGATCCAAAATGGTTGGAAAGAAGTTCTTTACTTTGTAGTAGTGATGCTGTCACATGTATTGATACATCCTGTTAGATGCATTGATATATACTGTCTGTCCTAATTTTTACTGTACATGTATCGATACATACTGTAGATGTATTGATACATGCTATCTGAGGTATATGTATCGATATATGCTCTCAATGTATCGATACTTGCAGGAATTTCAGCGCTTCTAGACTTATTTTCTGGGTTTTCTTATAGGCTTTCTATATTTGGTCGAGCAAAATTTCATTCAAGGAATCAAGATCACGTTATTAAAATAACACCTAACAAATATTCCAACATAATCCTAACTTATAAATTCTAGAATTTTGGAAGAAGGACACCATTTCTTCATAAACGATTTTTGGCTGAATTCTCTGTGTCTTCCTCACTCAAGATAAGGGCTATTTATAGCTGGATATGAGTGCATCAAATGATGGAGGTTATGGTCATGAGAGATATTTCCTTGGCCAGTCGGCAAGTTGGAATGAAATACCCAATTTGAGGAAGCGTGAGGTGGAAGCAAAGAATCATGCAAGTAGGAGCTGCCTTATTACCATTGAATGACTAAAAAATGCTGTAAAGAAGGAGGTGGAAAGATTAGGAAGGTGCTATAAAGTATATATTGGATGATTAATCCATGCTACCAATCAGTGGTGATGACTTAGAATGCCACATCATGCTTAGGACTTAAGAAAATTCAATGACATCAGATTTGAGGGATCAAACGATTTCGAAATCTTGAATTCTTGATATTGTTTCGAATTACTCCCTGCTTACTTTCATACTCAATTTACGACCCAAGAAATGGATAACCGAGGAGAAAGTTATGGTCTTCCAAAATAGGTCACTTAAAATAGTTTTCGGGTTAACCGTTTTTACCGTCCTAACTTTACCGTTGGTCGGAATGACAAAGCGTTTTCATATTCTTGAATTTCACTCCGAGAACTTACCTGTACATATATGAAATTAATCATTTGAGGTCGGGAGTGCTAGAAAAAGTCTCGAACAAAGGGACACTTAAATTTTTTTTGACGTAAATTTTCTTTATTTAATATTTTCGTTTCTCTTTCGTTTAAATACGTTTTTATTCCAAAATCATAAAATAAATTATAAAATACTTTTATTACGTCATAATGGATAATAAAGGACGTCAAATTTTTAGGGTCGTTAACAGAACATTTCAATAAGTGCATTTACTAAAAACGACTTTTCGCTCTGTGCGACGATCTGAGTTTCTTCCCCATCTTGAGCTACTCTGAAAGGTCCATAATTCCCTTTAAACATGAATTTATCCATTGAGTTTTTTTTTTGCGATAAAAGGTTTGTGATCCGCTTACACTACCTTTGTTTCGCGCTTAGCATTCTAGAAGACTAGGCATTGGTGGAGTGATAAAGGTATGCAACGACTCCCATAAATCCAATCTCTTCTTAATAGCACATTGTAACTGGTAGGACATCATTACAAAGAAGACAATAGTCCTAGTAGTTGTTCCCACAGTTATGTCTAAAGACATCACCCATTTAGCTGAAGTCGCTCCTCCATTGAAACTCATGAGAATATCTTTTGTTAGGATCATATCGTTCTCTGTCTTCGCAAATTTTCTGATCATTCAGGACGGGATGATATTGATGGCTGTCCTACTATCTATGAGTACTTTTGCCACAGGTATGCCATTGACTAAGGCCTTCACATATAATGTTAACTTCATGGTTAGCCTCTAAGGGTGTCAACGAGTCTAGTCGAGCCGAGCCTGCTCGCGAGCCTAACATCAAGGCTCGAGCTTTTTGGGGTCGAGCTTTTTTTGGTCCGACCTGAGCCTACAAAAGCTTGAGCAAATTTCTTAGGCTCGGCTCGGGCTTCTTCGAGTCGAGCCGATCCCGGGCGGCCCCTTTTTTTGAATTTTTTAAATCATACGTGACAAATGAATTGTGTTTACTTAAATATATAATGCACATAAAAAATATAGTTGACATATCGAACATAACTTTATATCCAATAATAAAAACTTAAATGTAGATTTTGTAAATTTTATACTAATTGTATTATGTATATATTTAATAAAAGTAAGAATTTACAACCCTTCCACTTTTTTTGAGCTTGGGACCGTTTACGATCAACATAGGAGTTAAAATTTTATAAAAATAAAATATTTCGAGTACAATATTTTTAAAAACATAATAATTTGAAATACACAAAATGATTTTTAAGAACTTACAATTTTTTTAAAAAACATAACAATTTTTTCAAATTAAAGTTTGGTCAAATCAATAGATTCAATTAGTTTAATAACTTTGATTTAAAAAAAAATAATAATTTAACTAGCTACCTGCACACGCAGGCAACTTGAGGCTTGTCTTGAACGGGCACCACATGGGCTGGGCTGGCCCGGGCTCGAGCCTGTGTTTGATTTTGGGGCTCGGCTCAAGCCTTGGCTCGATCCTCCGAGCCACGAGCCGAGCTTTGCTCAAGCTTTTTGTGAGCCGAGCCCGAGCCGACGAGCTTTTTTGACATGCCTATTGGCCTCTTAAAGATGACATTCTCAGCTACATCTATTTCTACTTCTTGTTTATCCTCTATCAGATCGACTTGTGTCAAATCAATTTGAAATGTTTCGGTTAGATGCAGAGTTTCGGTTAGAATCCCTGCATCTTGGACTTTCTTTTTACTTTCTTCTTGTAATTCTTCATCTATAACCAACCTGTAGGGGAGGTAAAACCCTAAGAGGTTATCCATATTTCTTAGAGCGCAGTACCCTCACTTTCCTTTTTAGCGTTGCACATAACACATATAAGTAAAAAAAAGGTCAAGATGGTTCCCCCAATAGATCTACTTCACGGACCCCTTCTTGATATAGTTGTTTCAATAAATTGTTGCACAACACTCCTCTTTTCCTTCTGTCTGCTTCTAGGTTGATTTTTTCTTTAATGTCAGTCATGCTATTGTCCTCCTCTTCTTCGTTATATACCTCATAGGATGTTTGACCTTCTTCATACTCGAGCATGCATGCTTCCTTCTCATTATCCTCCCTTTCTTTATTTTTAAACTCTTTGGCTAACAATTAATTATTAACCATAATTGAAGGTAAAGTACCGAATTGAATGGTGATGGGTTGTCATGGATCCTCTTTGTTGCGTCCTGGTCATCCATTAAAAGGTATAACCCTTCCCATGTTGTACTGGAATGAATGCCATACATTCGAATGATGAGGTTGTGGTCTGAATGTTCTCCCACTATTCATCGGTCTGAACTGCCTTTCAAAAGGAGGTTTTCTATAGAGAGACATACTTTGTCCTCTGTCAGGATGGAAATTAGGAGCAATATAAGGATGATTGTGATGTTCCCGTGTCCCTATTTTTTCACATGCTTGCTTACTTCCCCCTTGCATCTAGCACACAAGATACCTTCTGTAGCGCCCCGAGTTCCGTATACCCGATTCACTACGTCATTTTCTGTCTAAATTTTTCGAATAATATTTTTGCGGAAGAAATAATTGAAATTCATTTTTGGCAACATTAAATAAACTGTAATGGCCGATAAAATTGAAACATTTATGAAACCATTTGAAATAGTAAATCGAACCATTAACTTTGTAAAGAAATTGCCAATGTCATAATTTCTCAAATAAATGAACTTCTCTAAATTATTCGATTGTTTGGAAAATACGGAAACCATTAACGTCAAACTTTCAACTGTTTAACGATTATTGCCACCATCATTCATCGCTCGCCACCGTCTCCGAAATCTGCAAAACTGTTAAAAAGTAGGGTGAGTATTTCATGGGGGAAATACTCAGTAGACTCATCGCAAATTAATTTAATTTATAAGATGATTAAACACATAAATCCCGGCTCTTTATAAAACGGGCATTGATAGAGCTTCTTTATAAAACTGCTCTTGATAAAACTCATATTGTGCATTACAGCAC
The DNA here is from genome assembly GCA_963555705.1 of Ligustrum vulgare. Classification (NCBI taxonomy): domain Eukaryota; kingdom Viridiplantae; phylum Streptophyta; class Magnoliopsida; order Lamiales; family Oleaceae; genus Ligustrum; species Ligustrum vulgare. The sequence continues at coordinate 1,822,193 of OY743175.1, read as the reverse complement.
GGGACATATTTTGCAAATCATATGCTCTTTGAAAATAGCTCTTTGAAAACAGCTCTTTGAAAACATCTCTTTGAAAATAGTTCTTTGAAAACAGCTCTTTGAAAACAGCTCTTTGAAACAGCTCTTTGAAAACATCTCTTTGAAAACCATATACTTATAAAAACATTTTAATTATGCCAAGCATAATTTCTTTTGAAAGCATAACATAAGATAGGATTTAAATCCTCATAAACATACAAGAACTTTACCGAACTTAGGTGGCAAGAATTCTTATGCAGTAAAATCATAATAACAGTAAAATCACAGTAAGTATACCAAGCATAATTTTTGAAATTCATAGGGATCAATTGCATCATAACATAAGATAGGATCGAAATCCTCATAAACATATGCGACAGGAATTTTACCGAACTTAGGTGGTAAATCCTCATAAACATATGGAAACACAGGAATTTTACCGAACTTCGTGGCAAATCCTCATAAACATAGGAGACACAAGAATGTTACCGAACTTCGTGGCAAGAATTCTTATGTGTAGCGCTACTAAAACTCCGGTCCCCTTAACATATCATAACTTATCATATGGGACCCAAAACAATCTTGGTAGATTGATTTCATAGCAATGATCCAAAAAAAACATTTTCGTGAAGCATAGGGTATACTTACTTTTCGTAAAAACATAAAGTATATTTTCTTTTCATAAAAACATACTTACTTTTCATAACAACATAAGGTATATTTACCTTTCATAACAACATACTTGCTTTTCTTAAAAATTGACTTTCACAAGTCACATGACATTCATATGAAATCATAATTTAAATCAATTAATAAGTGCGAGTCTACCTCAAATCCGACGAGTGCAAAGTTTAGCGGGAATGACTTCAATTTCTTTAAATTCTCCGTACGCTTCGTCTTAGCCAATAAGTCATTTTAGTCTATCGAATATATAGTTCAAAATGATAAATTATAATTTGAGGACTAAAATTGATGTTTTGAAAGTTGAGGGACTAAAATGAATACTTTTGAAAGTTCAGGGACTAAAATAGATACTTTTGATAGTTGAGTCGGAAACTCAAAACAATAGGGTTGAAATAATATATTTTAAAACAATAGGGCTGATTAAAACTCATTTAAAACTTAAGGGTTGAAATTGATAAGTTTAAAAGCTGAAAGGGCTGATTTGAAAACATTTGAAACTAAAAGGGACTGAATTGGATTGTTTTAAAATCATAGGGGTTGATTTGAAACATTTCAAAACTTGGGGGACCAAAGTGCAAATTCCGAAAATTAATAATATATTCAGATCTTTACTTCTCTCTCTTTCCTCACAACACACTCTCTCTCTCTCGACATTACTCTCTCAAAATTGGAAGGTTCAGAGGCGATGAGAGCACGCGAGGCCTCTCACCCATTTCCGGCGCTACAACCGGCGATTGGCCGGCGGAACGTTGCCGCATGGTGGCGGCAAGAGGCGGCCAAGGAGTGTTTCAAATTTGAGGGATTGGTTGCGAGTTTTGAGTGCGAAACCGTGTGCGATCGTGGCTTGATTTCACGATTTTCCGGCGAGTTTACCGGCGGTCGAGGTAGGTAAGTATTTGGGATAAATTATTCTGGGTTTTCAGTTTTGATTTTTGGGTTTGATTTGTGACTGAGGTTGATGGTTTTGGGTGGTGATGATTCGGTGGTTGGGTGATGATGACTTGGTGGTTTTACAGTGATTACGTTGGTGATGAAGATGGTGAGTTGGATGGGCTGAGTTGGTTGCGTGGCGGTTTGGAGCTGCAACGAAAACTGGTTGCAGGGTGGTTTTGATTGATTGGTGGTGGTGGTGCTGGTTGGTTTGAAGTTCAACCTGGCAGGGGTGGTGACAGTGAAAGGGCTGGTGATGCTACCGGTGTTGGAGATAATACTGAAATGGTGTTGAAGGTGGCATTGGTTGTATTTGGTTATTGTGTATGCAGGTTGTGGATCTTGGTTATGGCTTGCCAATTTGGTGATGATGATAAATGGTGATTTGCAGTGGTGAGGTTATTGATAATGAGAATGATTTCTGAAAACTTGATGGAATTGAGAATTGTGTGATGTTGAGATGGTTATGTGAGGTTAACTGTGTGAGGGAGATGAATCAGTGTGGGTGGTGATTCTGGTTCAGCTTGGTAGTGGCAGTGTGGGTTCGTGGAGGTGTCTGATTGTGAGTTGCAGGTGATGAAGGTGGAAATGGATAGTGGTGGTTTTGACATTGATGAAACAGATTGATGAAACAGTGGTGACTGATGATGGAGGCAGGGCTGTGGTTATTATATAGGTGATGCTGAACTGAAATTGTACTGAATTGGTGGTTTTAATTGATGATAGTGGGAAGAGGATGGTGATGATAATGATAGTGTTTTGTGGAGGTGGGAAACATCATAATTTGGGGAATAATTTAGTGGAATCATTGAGTGGATTTTGATGATGAAATTGCTGTATTATTGAAGTTGAACGTGGAGGTGGGGGAAAATTTGGTTTAGATAAATAGGATTAATTTAACTAAAAAAAATCTGACTAACTTCGATTTGAAAATATATTTAAAATTGATATATTTTGGACTGAAAAATAATTTTGAAAATAATACTTTGAGTAAATAATAACATAATTTTAGAAATTTGGATTTTAATTTAAAATCGAACAAATTCGATATTTCTTGACTTGGCTAGACGAATCCGTCGTGGCGTTAATTTCAAAACAATGAGTGAAATAGTAGCGACACAATTTTTTAAATATTAAAATAATTATTTATTTCATAAAAATCTTGGTCGCTACACCTTCATCTTTTCTAGGTTCCTTTACTCTAATTCATTCAAAAACACTGAGATGTGGCTCAGGATCTTCCTCTCCATCATCTACGACCAACTTGAATTTTAGCAACTTATTCTTGAAGCCAGTTGTCATCATATTCACCACAAGTGGTTGTGGGAAAGGATTATCATTCACTGCCATCTTCTTTTTGGTTCCAAAAGTGATTTGCCCAAATTTGATAACATCCTGTAACACATGACGAAAAATCAAACAGTTATTAGTCATATGTGACCATGCATTGTGCCATTTACAATATTTTTACCCTTAATTTGTTCAGGGTTTGGCAATTTATGTTTATTGCTCAACTTTATTTGCTTATCCTTATACAATTTGTCAAATATAAGGTCAACTTTAGTTACATCAAATGAAAACACCCTAACCTTTTTGTTTTTATCCCTTAGGGCTCACTCTTGACCATTGCATTTAATTCAGCCACTAAAGGGCAAACATACACATCTCCCTTAATCAGTTCGGCCAAACATATTACAGTCTCGTCATGATATTCATCATCAATAAGGTGAACATCAAAATTCGAGTCTCTATAGTAAGTCCATTTTCTAGATTTTTTTATTTTTTCTTCTTCTCTTAATAGACGTTCATATCTAATCACATTTGCACTCAACTGAATTAGGCCAAGAAATTCCCTGTCCTGAAATTTCTTTTTTAAATCAAAACTCGTGCAACTTTGAGCCATCTTGACAAATTCCTTTTTGGGCAAAGGTACAAATCATTTGCTCCTGGCTGTTTTGAACCTCTGAAGAAAACCTTTTGTCCATTCGTTGGGCATTTTACATAGATTCTCCAAATCATCCAGAGTCTCTTCAAACTCAGTTTTATAAAATTGAGCATGGAACAATTGTTCTAACTGTTGCCATGTCTTAACATTATTTGCTGTCAAATTGATGAACCATGAGAAAGCTACTCCTGTTAATGAACTAGGGAATAATCTCATCTTATGGTAATCAGTTACTTCATCACATTGCAATGTAAATCACCCTATGTGTTCTAGAGTAGAAACTTCCCCCAGGCTAGTGAACAATGAAAATTTTGGTACATTATACTCTCTAGGCCATGGGTATGCTTGATCTATCCAATCGAGATATAGCTTTGTATAATTTTTCCTAATAAAAGGACGCATTCCAACAGCCATTTGATCTTGCACTATCTCAGTAATTTGATCTCTCAACAAGATATTGGGATCATAAGGGACACCTATGGGTTGATTTCCTGATGGTATCACCTGAGGCCTAAGGTTTGGTAATGGATTTGTGGCAAAAGAAACATTGTTACCGTTAGCCTGAATATTTTCCCCATCATTAACAGGGGTGTTCGGTCCGTTGTTTTGTACATTGTCCCTTGCATTTAGGTTACCCCCCAAGTTTGGCATCTCATTATCATTATTTAAGTTAGCCATTCCACTACCCCCAAGTTGGAAGTAGATGATACAAAAGTGGATTTTGTTCCTTGATTTGGACTTGCAACTGTGGGATTATGTCCCACAATCGTTCTGGCTTGAAAGTGTATCCTATATTTGGAAAAATTGACTGACAAACCTAGCATGCTAACCTATTTATAGTGTCATGTAGATTTTTAGGTTTTTGGCCATGTTGACATGGTGTACTCTTTAATTTTGAATAAACTTTTCATATTGTACCCATTGCAAGGTCACTGCAAGCACCACAACACCTAATTTTCAGCTTTTGGTCACAAGTTCAGCATTTGTTTTCATAGCTTATATGAACTCCAAATGTGCTGAATTTTTTATATGTTGTAGACAAGGTTATATATTTTCATATTCCCAGAGGTTGCTCAGGAAAACTTCTATTTTCTGGATGATGTCAGGGCTTGAACATTAGTGGTCGACCAACTTTTTCAAAAATTTAAGAATTTTTGTAAGTCCTAGTTTGGGGGTGTTGGTGGATATATTTCATTCCTTATGCAATATTTATGCATTCTAACGTTATTACCTCTCTTTTGCATGGGATACTATGACTACACCTTGGCCAAACATGGAGGAGCTAGAAACAGATCTAATCATCCAAGTTGAAACACAAAGGAAAGCTTCAAAATGGGACACTGCCTCTCCAAACTCGAGAAGTACCTAACCCTCTTTATTATTATGAGTTTATTTTGATTTATTTATTTGAAATACATTGAGGGCAATATATAATTTTAGTTTGGGGGTGTTGGAAATCTCATTCATGTAGTGCATTCATTTGATTTTTGGGACGCAAAATATTTTCAAAAAATTTAAACCTGTTGTTTATTTGTTTATTGCCTAGGACATAGTACGGATCAATTTGTGCTTTAGTTAGAGTAATGAACAACATTGAAACGTGTTTTATCTTTGCTATTTATCCATGTTAGACTTTTATCACTTAAGCACATAGTCATTTTCAAATAATTATTACTTGTGTAGGAATTTATTTGATATTTGTGGGACATATTTAGGTAATTAGAACATAGGATGGACTATAAAATCCCAAACCATATGTTGCTAGATCCCGACCTTAAAGTTAGAACCAAACCGCTCAAAAAACAGTTTGGGGGTGGAAATGTTAGTGCATGTATGAATTAATGGGTTGAGGGTATGAAATTCTTGGTTTTTGCACTTTTGGTTAAAGAGGTTTTAGTTAACAAGTATAAATCAGTACTAGCATAAAAACAGAAAAATGTTAATAGTCTTATTGTTCTCTTCATAGCCTTTTTAACTTGGGCAAGTAAACTTTTGAGGGTCTTTAAAACCTAGTACCCTAAGTTCATCTGAATTTGGAGTTATCAGCCCAAAGCTCGTTACATGGGTCAATTAAAAAGCTTAATAGAGAAAGGACTTACATATAAGACGCTAAAACATCTTTAACTTTTCTTTGTCACCTTTATGACTCGGGTAATTAAATATGAGGGGTTCTTTGAACCTGGTGTCCTAAAGTCATCTAACTTGGGAGTCACCGATCTAAAGCTCGTTACAAGAGTCATATAGAAAGTAAATGAGAAAAGTATTGCACAAATATGGATAATAAAAGAAAACGTCGTCCATATAGAAAAAAGAAAAGTGCTTAGTATAAGCTTTGTTGATTGAAATTTTGAAAATTGGGGGTGAGAGATTTTGGAACTACTTACCATCGATTTGTTTCCAATCGATTTTTTATTCATGCATATATCTAATTCTGACCATCTGGTGTGAAAAAATGCATTATATAAATTTTTAGAAAACACAATTAAGGAAACCTTGGGATTATGAGAGAAAAGCAGAAAGTGTGATCATTCATGAGTGATGAAAGGAAAATCAAAAGAAAATCATAATTTGACCAGATGGGATTTGGGCATGCTCTTGCATAATAAGTCACACAATGTTAAGTTTATTTTTGCATAAGTTTGTATTTGATTTTTGGCTATTCACACACACACACACACACACACACACACACACAAAAGTCGAGCAATTGATAGATAGAAATATAATTTTATTGTGTTGTTCAAAGTTTTATGCTAAAGTGTGATGATGATCTGAGCTTTTGAGACGTATGGTAAAAAAATTTACAAATCCAAAAATGTTTGTTATTTGCATGTTTTTGACTTTGTAGTTTAGTTTTATTTTGTTCGAGGATAAACAAAAGTTTTAATATGTGGGTGTTGATAAGTGTATTTTATACACTTATTTATGTGACAAAAGTAGGATTTTATATGTTTATTTAAGAATATTCGCTATTCATTTGGTATATATTTGCTTATATTTCAGCAAAGCAACCCAATGTTGAGGAAGTGATGCAAATAGAGTAAATATGGAAGAATTGGATGATATTTGTAGCTAAATTGTAAATATGAAGAAGAGCAAAGAGCTAATTGAAGAGAACAAGGAAGAAAAGTGAAGAAATCAAAAGTATAGCTGTATAGGGACCAAATTGTCATAATAAGAAGTTGGAGGACTTGGACACAAATAAAGAAGGAGGACCAACTTAAACAAGATCAAAAGATGAAATTGCCCTTTACTCGTTGAACCACGCGGTCACGACTTACATAACTGCGTGATCACGCGATGAAACTGAAATTAACAAAACCATAAATCGACTAATTGCACGGCGAAGAATCTTTGAACTGCGCGGTCTGCGCCTTTCTGGCTGGGCCGATTGTTGAGCTTTTTACCCCAGATTTCAGCTGATTTTTCATCTTTTGATCTAGGCTTCGCTAAAATCTATAAATACTTAAAATGAGGCACAAATTAAAGGTTCCCAACTTGTGTGTTTTCATGTCCAATTGTTGTTCAATCTTCGAGGGATCCATGCGAAGCCAAAAGCAAGATTGAAGATACAAGAACAAGGAGATGAACGGGGTGGTCTCTTTTCATTATTCTTGTAATTTATTTTCATTCATGTATCTAGAAAAGACGTCTAGTATTGGGAATGCTGATGAAGCTTTGATATTTTGAATTTATGTTTTTTTTTTTTTGAATTTATGTTTTGACTTGTGTTTAATTTATATATTTCATGGGTTTGAGTAATTAAATCATGCTTTTATTCTTATGCAAATTCTGGCCAACTTTTGTGTAACCATGTGACGTTTTCTTATATCGAGAGAGTAGGAGAACGTTAGATATATTTAATTACCGCAAGGTCCGATGGGGGGATAGAGATATACAATCTTTGCCTTGTGTTATTATTTAAAAGTGTTCTCAAAACTAAAATGTTTTTCTAGTGTTCAATTCGTCATAAAGATATAGTTGGATTACATATTTGAAAAAGTTTTTAATGCATTCTCGAAAGAGGAACCAAATAACATTAGGTATACGAATTTTCAAAATATCATGAATTGTAGTTAAACAAATAAGTCAAAATATAGAGGATGGAGTTAAATTGTATTATCAATTTCCAACACGCTTGCTTTCATTTATTTTAAATCAATTCTTTATTGTTTTTAGTTCAATTCTTAGTTCATATTCATTCAAACAAATCACCATTAAATTTCTTCTTTCCGATTAAGGAATTTGACCTAAAATACAATTTACTCAATCCCCGTGAGTACGATATCCGGACTCCAAATTTCACTATATTACTTGTGCGATCCGTATACTTGCTGTTCACAACATGGCGCACACTTTACAAGATGTTTTGTTTATTTATTTATTTATTTTTATTATTATTATTATTATTATTATTATTATTATTATTATCATCATCATCAAAGTTTAGGGATGAATCCTGATTACTTTCAATTCATAACTCTAAATTCTCAGGATGATAAATTGGAAATGATAAAAAATTGAGAACTTGCCAATCATTTTTTCAATAGAAAGTCAAAAACAGTTCGATCCAATAAAAATATCCACCCCGATCGCAATATCACATAATGATAAATGTTGGTTTTTGTGGAAGATAACAATTCAAATAGAAATATTAGTTTGCGAGCTTGCTGATAATATGACCAAAAATCAAGGTGGATGGGTAATATATGAAAAGTCCAATTTAATCGTTTTTCTTGATGGATTTGATTATTACTCAATAATAGAAGAACACAACTTATTAGCCTTGATTTCTTTATTTTTTTTAACCAATTCGTCACCTTCCATAGATGGGAACCCATCAAGCACCGAGATTTGGTTTCTATTATTCCCATTTGAGTCAATATCTTCGGCATTAGCATACATTTCACTGTCATTATTTCCGTCTATAATTTGGCTAGGATGGGTGCAAGATAACTCCGAATGCAAACCCTTTGTGCCACATGCTGCACTTCTATATTGAGTATCATTTTTTGCGTCATTCACTGGACCTGTTCACCACGTTCTGCTAAATTTTGCACTTGAGACTACTTTGGCTGAGCATCTAGTCACTATGTTATTACTTCCTTGTTGACATTAACAAACAAGGGAGATATTGAGATGTTTTCATTCATTTGCTTCCATCAAAGAATGAAAAGTTTTTAAATCCATATCATTAGTAATTTGACATTTTATTGGATTTGATAAAATTGCAGTAACCTTAATTTGACTTCAATTTATGTCCCTAAGGCGAGATATTGGATAAAACGCCTCAACCGGATCTCTTGTCCACTACGGTGCAATGTAACTTCCAGTTGTAATTGTTGAGCCTTTTGATCAAAGCCGTCAAAGCAACTACTGGTTGACGATGAGTAAGGATTTCTCGAAGTTCTTGGTCATTTCTAGATCTGCCTGAGGAATTGCAAAAACCAGGTGTGCCCTACCACTCTTTATTAATCCAATAATTATTGCATAACATTGATCATGTGTTAGAGCTCAAAATTTTGCAATCCCATGTTATTTGTTGCAACTGCTAAATGAAGAGCCAATCAACTCTAAATAGGATTGCTTATCTTTGCCCAAATTGATAATCTATTCATAAAGTTGAGACTAGTTTATTAAATCTGCAATAGCTTGCGATATGTAAATTCAAGAAATATGCTTTCCGATCATAAATTATTTTCTAGTCCCTCTACTTCTTAGAACAAGTCGAGAGTTGCGATCAAGACTCAAAATGGAACGTTCTTGATACAATTCTGACAAAACCATTATGATTTATAAGCAATATGCCTAAATGATTACAATCAATTAATTATTGATCTTTGAAAGTCTCATAATCTGTTAATATGCTGATTTAATTGATGAAATCAGATTGCAATTTCGGTCTCGTTATTTACAAGTATGATCAGATCAATAATGCACTAGCTGAACTCAATTGCTTGTTGAATTTGAATTTATTTAATCCCTTCCCATGATGATTCATGCTATTTTTTCTAAATTTTATATAATCTGGAAATTAGCTAAGTTAAATAATAAATTATAAAGTGACTCACACAGTGACCAATTATATAAAACATCATATTTCAATGTGATCACCAATAAAAGCACTTAATATACTTTAACATGACCTTTCTGGGTACAATACATTGATTAACAAGCTCCAACAATTTTCTTCAATAGTTAATCATCTTAATTGGAAAAATGTTTGCTTTGAATCTATTAAACTCCCACTAAAACAAGCTTGGACTTATTACTCAACATAAGCTCGGCTTATTCCTTGCCTAACATAAGCTCGAGCTCATTAATTAGCATGAGCTCAGCTTATCATTCCTTAACATTAACTTGACCTCATTATTTAAACATGAGCCCGACCTATTATTTCCTAACACAAGCTCGGACTTATGTGCTAACATGAGCTCGGCCTATAACTCCTGCTAAAACAAGCTTGGGCTTATTACTCAACATAAGCTTGGCTTATTCTTTGCCTAAACATAATCTCGGCTTATTGTTTCTTAACATAAGCTAACGATTATTACTTGATATAATCTCGGTTTACTCCTTGCTTAAACATATCAATATGTTCTATTATCTATGCAAGCCTTATCCCTCGCCAATCTAAGTTTAGCTTCTATACCCTCCAGTCATCGAACGAAAACAACCGTTATAATTGTAGAAAACCTACCATACAATCACATTGGGAATGTTTACAAAGCCAACCACAAAACATGACTTTACAAATTATCTCCCAAAAACACAAGGTCAAATAATTTACAATGTCTCATATGGCAAGGTGTTACAAATTATTTCCTTACAAATAATTTACAATGTCTCACATGGCAAGGCGTTACAGATTATATCATTACAAATAATTTATAATGTCTCATATGGTAAGGCGTTACAGATCATTTCCTTATAAATAATTTACAATGTCTCATATGGTAAGGCGTTACAGATTATTTCCTTACAAATAATTTACAATGTCTCATATGGCGTTACAGATTATTTTCTTACAAATAATTTACAATGTCTCATATGGTAAGGCGTTACAAATTATTTGCTCACAAATAATTTACAATGTCTCATATGGCAAGACGTTACAAATTATTTCCTCATAAATAAATTATAAGGTCGACCAAAATGTCCGACCTAACGAATTATTTTACCAAGAATAATTTACGGGATCAACCATCATACCCGACCTCACAGATTGCTTCCCTATAAAGAGTGTATAAGGCCAGCTGATAAGTGTATTTTATACACTTATTTGTACGTCTAAATTAGAATAAATTATTATCGTTTTAGAATATATGCTATTTAATTTGTGTTTATTTGTTTACTTTGCAGAAAATATCTCAAAAGATGAAGAATGAATTAATTGATGAGAAAAATGCATAATTGGATGTTAATTGGAGCTAAAATGAGCAATTGATAAGTTTGTGACGTCAACCGGAAAGATGCAATGTGGCGAAGTAAACAAATCAGAGGTTGAAGGACCCAGTTGAAGGAATTGAGAGTTGAAACGAGCGAATTGAGAAGATTCCAAAGTATGGGGACTATATTGTTGCAATTGGAAGTTGAAGGACTGAAAAGCAAATTAAACATGAGGTACCAACTTGCAAATATCCAATGATTGATTTGGATAATAAGAAGATATTTTGAGGAATTTTAGGAGTTAATTGGATGCAAGTATAAGTCAAAAAGGAATGGAATATGATAGGAATATTACCATAAAATTGATTTCAATCCTAGAAGATTCTGGACAGAATTCTAGTCGGACTTTGAGACCAAATTTTGGGGCAGTAAACGTTCGAATTACGAAAATTCTATTTCAAGAAGAATTGTAGCCCTTTAAGTTATATTTCTAACCCAATTTGAATCATCGTAATCGGATAAGGAAAGAGAAAGATATGCTCTAAATACTGAATGCTGTGCAGATACCAAAAAAGACTCGCGCGCGGATTTGATGAATTTCTTTCCTTCTTCAACTTGATCTCTTCACCAACTATAAATACAACCTCTTTGCACGAAAATCAGACCTTTGCCTCTCCATAGAACAAGCCACTATAGAGAATTCAACATCAAATTCTTGGAGAATCAAGCATTGCAAAGGCTCGTGAATTGGAAACAGTTGAAGAATTGATAATTGGTGCAATCTTTCCATTCTTTATATTGTTTTTCAATGAACGTTTATTTTTACTGTTTTTGTTATTTCATGATGATGTGTAACTAATTTTAACGTTGGGATGAACGATGTAGTCTAGTTAATTATTTTCATGCCATATTCCTTGTTTTAACGCTTTAATGCATGTGTTGATTTATTATTGCGTTTAATGCGTGAATAAACTGGCCACTTATTCATAATTTCATGTGTTATTTCCATAATCCGAGAGGTGAGTTAATAACATAGATCTAGGTAATAAATCCGGTAATTGAACGAGAGATAGATATATACTCTTGTAATTATTGCGGTCGTGTGTGAATTCTTGTGTGTAATGCATCTAGTTAAGGAATATTCGGACCCGCTGTAGAGATACAAGGTTGACTTATTTAGGTAGGATTGATTTAAACTCGAGAGAGGAATCTCAATTTAAATTAGTGAATTCGACCGAACACACAAATAGGAAATAAAACTGGAATTGGAATTGATTTAATTAGCTAGGTGAAATCGTGAATCCCAACCACTTTACAATCATTTTTTTAAAAACAAAACAATTTCACAATTTAATTATTTAATTCATCTTCTTAGTTTTAATTTAAAACCACAAATTCTATTTCGTCTGTTCAAATAAAATTAGAACTAAAACATTTCGGTACTTAGTAAACAGTCCTCGTGTGAACGATAATCCGGACTCTAAGGTCCACTTTATTACTTGATTGCGATATCGTACACTTGCGATCTCAAATTGCACAACACCAGCCTACCTGCCCGACCTATTTCCTTAAAATATGAAAAGTCAAGGATTTGACCCTTCTTTGTGCAAAAGGTTTACGAAGTCGGCCTAAATGCCCGACCTGACCAACCATTCCCTTAAATTACACAAAGTTAAATAAGTTAAAAGATTGGTCACATGGAACGAATTTATAAACTATTTCCTCAATAACACGAAGTCGAGGACTTGACCACTTCTTTGTGTAAATTATTTACAAGGTCGGCCTTACTCGACCTTACAAGTTGTTTTCCATGAATTCAAAAAGTCAAAAGCTTGACCATTTCTTCGTGTAAATCATATACGAGGTCTGCCTCGCTTGACGTTACAAATTATTTTTCATAAACTCACAAAAGGGTAGGGCTTAACCCCTCCTTTACGCTAAAGTCCATAAGGTTGGCCATAACCGACCTGTATAACTACACTTCAAAATTATAAAGGGGTTCTAGTTCAAAGCACGGGCTCACTGCCATATTCAAAGTGCCCAACCTGTCTACCATTCTTGTAAATTACACAAAATCAAGATTTGGCCCACTCTCTGTGCGAAAATTCACAAGGTCGGCCACAATGCCCGACCTTACAAATAAATTCCCAAAAATCACAAAGTGAAGGGCTTGACCCTTTCTTTATAAAAATAATTTACAAGGTCGGTCACATAGCACGACCTTCACAAGTTATTAATGACATTACCTAGCAAAGTTGTTTCTTGCCCACGCGCAAGCGCTTAAAGCCTTAAACCACAAGCAAACAATTAGATATTTGCTCATGCAAGTACACATGGCCATTCTCAAGTAGTCAAGTAATCAAATCATATAATGAAGTCCCCGGATCTACATAAGCTCAGGTTTTTTACTTTACATGCTCGGGCTTATTTACATTCTACATAATGCTCGAGTTTATTACATAACATAAACTCATGCTTAATTCTTGCTAATATATGCTTTAGCTCAATACTTAACATCAGTTCATGCTACACTCTCGCTAACATAAGTCCAAGCTTATTCCTTAATATAAGCTCGGCTTATTCTTACTTAACAAAAGCTCGAGCTCATTACTTGACATAAGCTCGTGCTTAATTCTTGCCAACATAAACCAAAGCTCATTCCTTAACATAACCTCGGCTTATTCTTACATAACATGAGCTCAACTTATTATAAAAGCTTGAACTCATTACTTAGCATGGACTTGACTTATTATTTATTAACATAAGCTGCAACATAACCGTTGAATCACATCCTACCAAAACCACGTTGTCTCATTATTTCATGTCCATCTCTCCCCGAGCTCGAGGTGGGATGCACGGGGGCTTATAATTAGTCTAAATTTTGTCTTGCATGTGCAGCTAAAAAAAAATAATAATCCTACTTCAATATGGAAATTGGATATTATACAATCGTATCCTAATACTGCCATCAAGACTCCTAAGTCTCCAAATCATTCGGATAACCTAATTCTACCTGGAATGTGCTACATACTCCATAAATACAAGGTCTTCAACCACTGTCTGGTACATAAAGGACAAGACCTCTACTTGTGTATTGGTGAAACTCATGAGATGGGACGAATGTAAGAACACTCTCAGTCGTTCTCAAGATTTGGTAAGTGAAAGTCTTTTTCTAGAAGAAAGATCTATGTTTCATAGCATGACCTTAACCTTACAATAGCAATAATTAAACTTGATATGACATACGTCTAGAGGCCGGAGCTCGACCTCTGATGCACGGGAGCTAATGATCGGTATATTTTTGGTCATTAGAATATTACTTTTCACCTTTATACGTGAGGCCCAATATCATGCTTTGGGCCGGCCTTCTATCTTGCCTAATCGATACAGATTCACGACGTCTTACAATAATTTAGGGGTTCGGAATATAATAGGTCGGGATTACATTGATCAATGGGTCGGTCACATCCATGACCAACAACCAAATAAGCACATGGTCGGGTAAGAATGCCTTGGCCATGCATAGATAGGGATTGATGTCCGGCCTCATTAGGTTACCAAATCCGTTCATCTACAAGTTGACATGTCTGCCCGGACTTATCCTGTAACCTAGGTTGGGTATTCCCGGCCTTGTCTTGTTTAATCCTATCGTGTTTTATGAATGGTAAATCCCAGCCATATTACGCCTACAAGTCCAATATAAATGTGTTCAAAGTCTTATTCGTTTATGGGCTTTACCAATGGGTCACCTTCTTGGGCCCTCGAAATAAGACATTACCCATAAGGAAACGTCCTAAAAAATGGGAAGTACAATTCTTGTAAGGTTAGAACTCCTCATAAAAGGTAAGTTTATACCAAAATGACTCCTTATTTAATTAAAAAAGGCTATGGACTTTTCAGCCATATAAATACATCTCCTTTGATCATATTTTGTTATTCATTAATAATTCTTTACATATATTCTAATTATATATTTTCTACTTCCCTCTAGAATACTAATTCTTACATCGGAGGGGCGACGAGTGCATCACTCGTTGCCTTTTTTGCAGGTTTGTTGGAAGGTTGGATCATCATCTTCAACAAAATATTAACTTTTGATCTCGCCACGTCAAGGTCAGAAAAATTACCGAAACACACCCTTTTGAAAAACGACTTCAATAGTAAGAGGACAATAATGTAACTTCACTACCTTTAGATTACAGGTCCCTTGAGTGTGAATTCGTCAAATATTGAGGGTAGAGATGCAAAAAGTTTTATTTTGGCATTACTTTACTTGGTCAAACCAACGTAGGGATATAGGCTAACACCGACCATGTGATAAAAGTGGTCCCATATCCAAATTGTGGCACGTCACTGCTCAAAATCATTTTTTATTGATAGTTATACTCAAACAATAATTTTTTTTTTATAATTACACCACATTTTAATTATGACCGTGTTCAGTAGAATATTATAATTCAAATTATAATATGTACAATTTTTTATTTCATTTTTTAACTATACAAATTTTCTCTTTCCAATTTTTAACCACATATCTTACTTAAAAATTCAAATAAATCACATTATAATTCAAATTTCTTGAATTGACAGCCGTCTAACTGACCCTATAAGAAATACTTTTAATATTTACTCACTGTTGCTGTTTTATATTATTATTATGTCCTTAATTTTTTTTAAACATATTATTATTCTTAATTTTTAATTAGTTAACATATGTTTTTTTAATCACAATTTATATTCAAATATCATCCTAACATGCTTTGAAAAGAGAGGAAATATTTATTTTTTACTTTTATATTATTTATTTATCTCGATTATTTAAAAATACGAGATATAAATAAGTTTATTTTGCCCTCATAACAAATATTTTAGACAAAAATTATCTCAATGGATAAAATGATAAAATTAATAGATAGTTGATGATAAAAATTTATATAAAAAAAAAAATTGAAAACATAAATATAAAAATACAAAGTTTAGGGATATTCATAACAATTAAAATGTGGTGTAGTTAACAAAAGTTGTAGTGTCCATATAATTACCCAAAGTTTATTCATAAACATACACTTGCCAACATTTCATTGAACTATATTTTAAAAGTCAATAAATTCGGTTAATAAAATATTTTCACCCATTATTTTTGACTTTTCAAAAAAAATAAAAAATGAACCAATGAAATAATGACACATCGCTATTTATAAAAAAAAAATAAATTATAAACAACATTTTTCAAAGAAAGGTTAATTGTACTGAAAAAAAAAGTTAATTACTGAAAAATTCTTGATTTCTTCTTTTTCCAAATCACTTCTAAGTAATTTTATTCATAGCATGAAAAAATAATTTTAAAAGTAATTTTTGACTTATTGGCAAGTAACTTGTTATCAATCATTTATAAAATGACAAAACAAAACAAAAAAATAATTACAATTTTTTTAACCATCCTTGACCCCAGTTTGGTGATGATTAAAATTACTTTTAATAAAAATTGATAAAATATTTAGTTAAAAATTTGTACGTCCTATGAAATATGCTATTAAATGACTTTAACTTATATCAAAATATAAATCTTTATCCCCACAAAAAATAGGGGGCTTAATGAAATTTTAATTAGGAGAGCCACAGAGGTATATGTTCAACCCTCCAAATGACTTGTCACGAAAGTCGATTTACGTGCAAATTTCACATGATGACAATAATTAAACTTTAGAATTTAATATTGCACATCCCTTCACGAAAGGGAATTGATAAGGCCAATAGATCTCCTCCATTGTCGTGTTAACCATTCATTCCTCCATAAATATCTCAGTAAATATAATTATTATAAATAGAAAATTTGATGAAACCCCAACCTTGACCACACACTCGCATTGGGGTGGGACAGACCCATCATTTATGAGTGATCCTCACCCCCCACATGAGTGGATAGTCAAGCTTAGATCATATGTGATGAGTGTAACATTGTTGAATTTGATTAATGAGTTAAATTAACAAACTTTGCAAACGTCCATTTTTTTACCATCACATCACTTCCAAAATCAACAACTATAAATTCGTCACCACACCATCGATAAACGCATTTCTACAAGTTGAATGTACAAACATCATTTTTCCCTTTTTTTTACTGTCACGTTTCTTGCCTTCGTGGTAACACCGTTACGGTTTATAAACTGGTTTATTTATAATTTTGAAGTAAAATGCGTAATTAAAAATTAAAAAAAAAATATGTG